>OZ034809.1:18372593-19811260 GCA_964028335.1 Altica lythri
TTTTTCAACAGCTTAATTTAATTATTTTGTAAACATTATCCTTAACGGTATGTTGATTCTGATTTTTTCTTGAGAAACTTATTATTTTAGTTTCTTAAAATATTTTTTATCCTAATCATCTTAATTTGAAAAAATTTTATTATTTACTCTTTATTGCCAACTTTATTTTAGTTTTCTTCTTCAAACTAAAAAGAGCACACAGCTTGCCAGAAATACCCAGCTTTTATATTTCTCTTCTTTTTTATATTTTCACCATAATATGTTTTACAGTAGGAGGATGGTGGTACAAGACGTGTCACACGAGTAATTTAAACGGAAAATTTATAAATGTGGCAAATAATGAAGGCAACAAATATCAGGGACTTAATTGGTTGGCATTTAGAGGACACGAATATGTCCATGCTGGTTCTAGAATGTTGGTCAGACCTGCAAAAGTCTAGTTCGTTAAGAATTATAGAAAAAGTTTTAAATCAAATTACTCCCAAATGTATCTTAATTAAAAATAAAATACATTTCATTATATAAAAAAAATATACCTAATAAATAATATTAAGTTAACAATGTTTATTTTATTTAAATTTACCACAATTTATGTTGAGAATCCATTTCCGTTGGATATTTTTCTATATTATTCTCTGCGAACATATTTTAATTAACTGGCATTATTTAATTTAATTTAGTATATTATACTACCTATATAATACAAATACATTGGGACAAAAGAGGCAATTTATGAATTTGGGATTTAAAGGACTGCAAGTTAGGACGAGTGGGGAAGACGTGGAAAGGTAAGGAATTCCACAATCCGGAGAGCCTGGGAATGAAGGAATGATCGAATCGATCCGTTCTCGATGTCTGGCACTGAACAGTATAAGGGTGCATGGAGTTGGCACGTCGCGTTAATCTGGCGTCTGGCAAGTGGAGAGGTACTATAGAGCAGAGTTCTTCTAAGCAAAATCTGTTTTAAGTATCGGTATAACAGGGAGACATTAGACACTGCCCTTCGGTGGGACAATGGGGCTAGGTTTTTGGTGATACTGGTGTCGTTTATTAGTCGAACTGCTCTTCTCTGTATTGCATCAAGAACTCTGAGCCTTGATGGAGCTGCCGATCCCCATACATGCAAAAAGTATTTAAGATTAGGTCGTATTTGGGCTTTGTAAAGAGTAGCTAAGTTGGATGGAGAGAAATATTTCTGTGCTCTAAAAAGAAATCCTAACTTTTTTCCTGTTGCAGTAATGGAGTCACTTGCTACTATAGTGTCTGATCGTTCATTGTGATGGATGACTCGTTTGTTTGCCTCTTGTTGAATAGGCAACATGTCTTTGCCTTGGAAGATTAACAAGATTCTTTCTTCCCCTCTCGCCTACAATTCTCAAATCTTAATTGAGAGAAGCCGTTATGGATCTTCCAGAATATCTAGGCGGGATATAGGACGGTTGTGCGTTTTGCTACAGTGTAGGTTGCTATCATCTGCAAAACCGTATATCGGGTTATTAGTGGCTTCTAGTTGATCATTAATGTGTAGAAGGAATAAAGTAGGAGCTAGAGCCGATCCTTGGGAAATCCAGCGTTGATTTTGTAGAGGTTGTAGGCAATGTAGGCATGTCCATCTACGGCAACTTGGATGTACCTATTGGAGAGAAAGTTGGTAATCCATCTGAAAAGGTTTGGCGAGTCCTAATGAAGGCAGTGTTTTTAAGAGAGCTGCATGCCACACTTGATTAAATGCTTTTGAGATGTCTAGTGATACTATTTGAGCCTTCCCATGGCGGTGGATGGCATCATTCCAGACAAGAGTTACATATGCTAGCAGATCGGTTGTTGATCTTTGTTGGCGAAAACCATATTGCCTGTCACTTAAAATGTTGCGTGTCTCAAAGTAGCTCAGGATCTAGTGATGGACCCCCATAATTTTGCTAATAACAGATAGAAGAGCTATGGGTCTGTAGTAAGATGGCAGGGTATTAAAGCCTTTCTCGAGGACTGGTTGTACTCGAGCAGTTTTACAGAATTCTGGAAAAATACCACTATCATATGATAGTTAAAATAGCTTAGTGAAAACTGGCGCTAGTTCAGGAGCACAAGCATTTAAGAGTAAAGCAGGTATTTCATCAAGGCCGCTTGCTTTGTTGGTATTATAGAGTAGCAAGGACTTTCTGCACACGCTTAACCCTAAATGAGATATTTTTCATTGTGTGGGGAGCCAGTGAAATAGAAGGTAGTTCCATGTTTTCCGATTGGTTTAGTGTTGAGTTTAAAGAGAACATTTTGGCAAAGAGTTATGCCTTTCCTGTGAAGGACGTAACTATTGAGCCGTCATCTGCTGTGAGTGGAGGGAACGAACTATTTGTAAAATTGTTATTCATATGTTTGGCGAGAGTTCAAAAGGACTGGCTTCTATTAAGGTTTAACATTACCCTCTCTCTCGTTCGAGCATAAAATAGACTAGTGTTGAGTTTAAAGAGAACATTTTGGCAAAGAGTTATGCCTTTCCTGTGAAGGACGTAACTATTGAGCCGTCATCTGCTGTGAGTGGAGGGAACGAACTATTTGTAAAATTGTTATTCATATATATGTTTGGCGAGAGTTCAAAAGGACTGGCTTCTACTAAGGTTTAACATTACCCTCTCTCTCGTTCGAGCGTAAAATAGACTTTTGAAATTGGAAACAGTGGTTTTTTGTATCTGTTTCTAGCGTTTATATCATCTTGTTTTGATTCTTTTGATGGATTTTGTAGAAACACTTGGTGGGACTTTATCTTAGCTTAGCGATCTACATCGCAATCTTTATTAAACCTGTCTGGCTTGCAAGCTTTTGCTAAAGTGAGGAATGTAAGCTTCCATGGCACACTGAATGATTTCAGTTGTACTGTTGCAAACTGGTCGATGGATCTTCGTTGCCAAAGCAGACAGAGTTCCAGGGAAAAGTTGCAAAGTAGTCTAAGAGGCCTTCCCAATCTGCCTTTTTGAAGTTCCATAAAGTTCTGTTGGGTGGTACCTCGAATGGATGAGGTTCAATTGGACATTTGACTTCTATACTACAGCATGATCAGAATTACCTAGGGAAGACATAACATTCACATAATATATTTATAAAATTGAATAAAAAAATTACTAAATGTTATTTAAGTCGTGTATTAACTGACACAAGTGTCGTTAATTCCAATGTTATTATAACGAAATGAATTATGTCTTTATACATAATATTTAATTATCTGCTTTATTTCAGTTTGTTATGTTGTGGTTTTCTTTTTACAATTTTTTTTTCTCAATTATGCTTTTGTGTAAAAAAATCTCTACTTATTGAACGTAAATATGAATAGATTTTTATGTGTTAATCTTATAACTGTTCTTATAATACACCTAATTAAATACTTAGACCAGTTGACTGAAACCGCGTTTCGTAATGTTGGTTGCCTAATTTTAGATACAACAAATCGCGCATGTTCAAGTAATGTCTAATGTCATTTTATCTCTACTGTCAATACTTATCACAATAGAAAAATAGCGTTATATTAGCTTTAATTTAATGTAAACTGTTTTATATTTATATTATTTATGATGAATTGATCGGTTTAAAAAACGCACAATGCCAGCAGCACTACAAGAAAATACCACAAAAACTTCCGATCATTCGGAACAAATGTGGAAAGTTTTAAAAGCACACATTCTTAGAGAAAGGGCACGCAAAAAGCAAGAAAGGGAACAAGAAGTTGAAGAAGAAAGACTGCGAAAGGAACGGGAAGCAAGAGAACAACAAGATGTTATGACTTTAGGTGAGACTAGGGAACAAATATCTCAGATAGAACAGAAGTTGACACAACTCAAAGAGGAGAAACACCAATTATTTTTACAGCTAAAAAAAGTTTTAAACGAGGATGATAATAGAAGAAGGCAAAAAGAAAACACGTAAGTTATTATTATAATATTAGTTGTATCTCTTAACCTTATTCTACTATAATAATAAACTATGTAACTGTATTTGACCGACTAACATTAGAGACATTAATATTTATGTTCTCCAGTGTTTTCAATTCGATTTTTAATATATTGGTAATAAAAATCACTTTTATCAGCTTGTCTGTTGTGGTTTACTATTTCAATTGTAGTGTAAATAATTTTATTACCATCATAAACATTAGGTCAAATTCAGGGAAAAAATGCAGTTTATAGTGAATCGTCATAAAAAACAAAAATTATTTTTTTCTTAAGTAAACAAGCCTTCCAAACACAAAAATGAAAAAAAATCCCGGCGGTCTCATGAAATTTAAAAAAAAAAACCTCAAAAACCCTCCACTCAGGTTAACCTAACCTAATATAACCTAGGTTAGGTAATTTAACCTAGGTTAGATTAGGTTGGGTTTTGGATAGGTTATGTCAATGTACCCTACTTTAACATTGTAATTTCACGAAATTACTCTACAAAATTTCATCAATATCTGAGGATTAGAATGTGTGGTATGTTGAAAAGCACTCATCATAAGCTTTCAAACGAGGTATGTCTCAACTTGATAATCTACATGGGCCACCGTCTATAGTTGTGCCAAAACCACTAATTAAAAATCATTGTTATGTATATCATACAAATGAAAATTTTAAGAGTGATTAATTTCATTAAAATAAGTGACCGCCAAGTTTTTTTTTTATTTTTAAACTTCCTGAGACATATACTTCCATACAAACTAAAAATTTTAGTAATACGCGGATTCACTATAAACTGCACTTTTACCAAATTCAGTAACATTATCGTATCAGTTATAAGATTTAATATTATATTATACAGGTTACACCAATTTCAATTGATATTATTTTGTTAAATCGATCTGTAATCATCATTCCGAAAAGTTAGGTTTAAATGTACAGCCTCAGTTAAGGTTCTTTTACATTTTTAGTGAAAATATGATATCACTTCAAACTCTTCCTACAAATATGGTACATCAACCACTATATATACAACAACAAGCACCTCAGCCTCCAAGATTGGCTCCTATGCCACAACAACAACAACCTCAACCTCCTCCTCAAACAGCTTTTAAACAAACAAAGAGGCCCCGAAGCCCTAGCCCACCTCCTGTACCCGTTTCTATTTATCATGGTTATGGTTATAAGCCTCCTTCTGTAGCAGCTTCTTATCAGGGATCTCCACAAAGTAAGTTGTTTATAGTTTGTAAAATTTAGTCAAGTAATGCTATTAAATCATACAAATTCGTTTTTCATATGAGATACCACTTTAGTTTTTTATTACGCCGCGTTTAAAACTAATCTTTCACTGAGGCTATAAATGTTAAATAGTAATAATTGTTAGTTTTGAATTAAAAGTAAACATTGTTTAAAGTTTTTAGATAGTAATTTTTATAACTTAAAATCATAAACTTTTAGCTTGCCGCTGATTTCATTAATTTATTTTCTACATAATTTTATTTTTATTTACAGAAGATGACAATAGACGTAATGAATTAGTACGAGCAGTGCTGTGGAACAGTGAGTGTCCCTCAACACTTTCCGCTTTTCTGCTTGTATCATCTCAGTTTTGGTTGGGTTTCACATACACATATACATAATATTAAAAATTCATATTGCTTTATTCGTTTGGTATTGCTAAATATATTAAACCTTTTACTCATTTTACGTTCCTAGAATGTAGAAAAGTTGGTTCGTAAAAATATAAATTTCATAAAATATAAAGTTTTGTAGGAAATTACCAATATCTATTTTTTCTCTTTTTTTATTTATAAAAACAAACCTAGCTAATTTTTTCCACTTTGCTTCAAGAATTATTTTAAATTTAAACAATTCCTAAATTTTGTAGCGAATATTTTTGAATACTATGAATATTTTAGTATAAAAATGGTCAGTTTTTATGTTTTATTTATTTCTTTATTCGGGGATCTTTTTGCCACTAAAACAAACTTATAAAAAATATAAATCAATATTATGAAAATGACCCTTGCTTGTTGATCTTGATAGATATGTCAAATTTGTCAAGGGTCGTCTTTTAAAACTGAAAATGCCTAACAAAAATGAAAATAATTTGTTTAAAAATAATTCTCCTGAGCTTTCGACAACCAGATCGGTTGTCGTTTTCAAAGATAATTTTTTTTTTTTTTTTTTTTTTGATCTAAATTAACCAAAACAAAACCGGTTAATTTAGATCAAAAAACAAAAAATTGTGTATATAGTATACCATGTGATTGTGGCAAAGTCTACATTGGGGAATCAGGAAGACCTCTTGAAGTTCGCCTCAATGAACACAAAAATTATCTTAAAAAAGGAGATATAGATAAATCTAAAATTTGTGAACATGCTTTTAATTTTCTAAATCACAAAATAAAATGGACTGAAACAAAAATTTTATGTAAAGAAGAAAATTCTATAAAAAGAAAATTAAAAGAAACAGCACACATTTTATTAAATCCAAATGAATGTATTTCAAATTTTACTTTGGATTTATCTAGATCTTGGCTAACCACCTTAAAAAAAGAATAAGTTAATAATCTATATATCTATAGTTACCAAAAAAACAAATCAAAAAAATTTAAAATCTCAACGCATAAAGAAGTGTATAGTAAAAAAAAAAAAAAAAAAAATTTTTATCTTTGAAAACGACAACCGATCTGGTTGTCGAAAGCTCAGGAGAATTATTTTTAAACAAATTATTTTCATTTTTGTTAGGCATTTTCAGTTTTAAAAGACGACCCTTGACAAATTTGACATATCTATCAAGATCAACAAGCAAGGGTCATTTTCATAATATTGATTTATATTTTTTATAAGTTTGTTTTAGTGGCAAAAAGATCCCCGAATAAAGAAATAAATAGACATTATTATGCCACAAAGAAGCTATCGAGAATATTTAAATTTTATGTTTTATATTTAATCTATGTTTTGGGAAGCATGTATTTTAAATATATTTATAAAATTTATTAATTTATTTTGTGGATATATAAATCGAAAATATTTTTACCGAACCGCTTTATTACAGAGGCAATATTGTGTATTTTTGTTTTAAATTAAAATTCACCGCAGCATACCCTCACATTTCTCTTAATATAAAATTTTTAAGAACTGGTGAATATTTTCTATGGTTTCTGGGATTATAAAAAAGCACCAATTCTATGTTAAATTGGTATCTTCCTATTAATGTTATTTCTTTACAGAAACACCACAATATGGTAATCAACCAAGTGCTTTTTATCCAGTGGCACCACAAGAATTGCCACCAATGTACTATCCGTTAAATCGAGAACCTACTAGATCGGTTTATGAAACTCCAAGATTACAGTCGTTCCATTTGGAACCAAAATTGCCGGAACATTATGCTTTGAGAAATCCTGGGCCACATGGACATGGAATGCATCCAGGGTCTTTACCTATAGCGCAACAAGCTCCTCCTAAAGGCTAGTATATTTTACGTTTCCTATTTAAAAAGTTCATAAACAACTCAGTCTTGTAAGAATTTAGCATTTGAGTATCTTGTAATTGTCGGCTGCTGTGAAGACTAATAGTATACCTTTTTTAGCTGTCTAGTCTTTCAGTTATTCAACTTTTTAGTTAGTCTCATTCCATTTAGTTAGTTTTTTGTTACTTCCTCCCTTGCAAAGCTCTTCTGTATTCTGCTTTACATCTTGTTTGTTTTTCGGTTTAGTTTACCTTATAACCACTCTTATAGTCGATGGGCTGAAAAGTTCGTAGGCTGACATATAGATGGCATTACCATAATTAAATACATAGGATTTTTAGTTAGTACTAAGCCGAAAAATTTATGCTCAAGCAAAAGGATTTTTTCCCAAAACGATTTAGAGAGGAGAGTCTCTATGTTGGCAGCCCATAATCTAGCAAACAAATTTTGGCTCACCAAACCCTCTCCTCCAGTCCATTAGCCAATGCATTTATCGTAGTTTCAGATATAGACATGGAGAAACATGAAGGAATACCGTTTTTCAATGCCGAATTTAATATTTTTATGTTACAACCAAACGTTGTATTCCCAATATATGGTAAAGTAGCTAAACTAAATAAAATCGTTTTACATATGGAAATAGATAAGTTGAAAAGTTCTACACAGATGGATCCAAAAGCCCCCTAGGGACAGGTTGTTCTATTTTTATTGAAAATTCTGAAACTTGCCTGAAGTATAAACTGAACTCTGATGCCTCCGTATTTACAGCGGAAATCGTAGCATTGAATAAAGCCGTAGATTGGGCTTTTGGTAATATTCCATCGCAATCAAATTTACTTATATCAGACAGTAAATCCGCCCTGATGGCATTGTCTAACCCATAAACACAATTTATCGTAACCAAAACATAGTTAGAATTCTGAAAATATTATCGCTTCAGAATAACAAGCAAGTTAATACAGTTTTTATTTGGATTAAAGGCCATTCAGATATAACTGGGAATGAAGTAGCAGACCAAATAGCCAAAGAAGCCCGTCTTATGAGTGATCAAATACCTGGTTTAACACTACAAGATGCGATAGCAGTCTGTAAGCACAATACTAGAATCCGTTGGGAAGAGGATTGGGCAAAAGTGACTGCAAAAAATGCTTATAGGTATTGTTTATACAATAAAACTGGCCCCTCTACTTCGCTTGGTGATAGGAGCCATCCCAATAGAACAATCAATACCAAGTTAATCAGATGCCGTTTTGGATACGGTGCAGTGAATTCCATACTTTATATTTTATAAGATGAAACTAACACCAAATCCACAATGTATTTGTGATAATAGTTACGATGACTTTGATCATTGGGTTTTTCGATGCTCCTATAATTCAGATGCTACCTCCTTTCTCATTTCTGAACTGATCAAAATGAAAAGACGATTACCCCAGAGTTACACTTCTATAATGCATGAATGTATACAAAGTACCCGTGTCAAAGAAGTGTTTTATGAGTTTTTGAGCCGCACCAAGAGACATTTGTGAAATTCCATTAGCTAGCTTTGATCCATTTGTTTTGACCCTAATGTTTATATACCGCAACAGTATCCACTACCTACCTTGTTTGTGTTTGTAAGTCGCTATGACCGGTAGCATTAGCGTGAAATGAGTATCCCCGTCAAATATCCCCGTGTACATCTCTCAGATTTTAAGATATAGATTAGGGTTTTCGTAAAATATCATGGCAAAACGGTCAAGACCCAAAGCCATTAAAAAAAAAGTTAGTACTAACCTGAAAAAGTTACGGAAACGTCTAAGAAGTGTACAAAATAATGTTGAATGGTCAGAAAGTCAAATTGATCAACATAGTATCAAAGAATCGTGTTGGAGATATCATGAATGAATATTTGAACATGTGCAAAGTAGGTACCACGCGTGTCTTCAATTGTACAAAATCAACATGTTGATAATTCAAAGCAATGTTTAGCATTATTTAAATGTAATAAACACGAATTCTTCCTCGATATATTGCAATGGTTGAATATGGCTTAATTACTACATATGTTAGCCTACGAACTTCTCAGTTTAACTTTTATGTGTTTTTTACTGATTATTTTTCTATTTTTAGGTGGCAGTATCACTGCGGGATATCCAGTGAGAAGTCAGCCACAGTATCAGCAAAATCCAACCCCAACATCTTTATATACAGGCCAAACTAGACCATTATATCAGTCACCTGTTACTTACCCTCCTAGAGATTAATGAAAATTTTATTAGATTTAAGTAATCTAGAGTTGTAAATAATTGTACATTTGTCTAAGCTCTAAGCTGTACTATTGTGGTTTTTAAGATCATAGATGTACTATTAAATTTATATAGTATGTACGTCGTTATGGAAATTAAATATCTCCAAAGAAGTAAATGTAAATGTTTTGTAAAAGATAAATCGATTTAATTCAGAGAAGATACAAATTTGAGTCATGTTGTGACGGAGCTAGATTGGTTCGTGGGGTGCAATAATAAAAATTTTTAATATCTATCTAAAGACCAATAAATTAATATAGTGTCATAAAATCGGGTTTTGGAATTAAAATTAGAAAACCCAAACAGTCAAAACGTGCACTTCTTCGTTTTGGGCAGATACAAAATACAGTTGAATTTTTTTTGAAAAATTATATGTTTCTTAATATCTCAAAAGCCAAAAAAATCTAAAAATCTGGTTTTCAAATTACGAATATGAGTTTATGAAGAATCAAAGAATTTTTTGAATACTTAAAAAGTACTTAAGAACAACAAATCATGAATTCAGTTGTACGAAAATTGAAATTTAAACAAGAAATGACATTAGGGAGGAATTGAAAAAATGTTACATCCGACAGTACTCGAATCTACGATCTCTATAGCCGATAGCGCCGTTTGGCCAGCGGTTAGTTAGCATTTTTAATATCTTGATTCAACTAAAGTATCCTAGGATACTTAAAAAAATTCTCCTTAAGCACATATGACTTAAATCGAAATGAACAAATCAAGATATGATAAAAGACGAACCGCTAGGATAATCTGTGGTTAAATATTTTAAGGATCTATCTGTAATATATAAAGATTGCAGGTTCGAGTCCTGTGGGATATTTCCCCTTAATGTCATTTCAATAATTTGAAAAGTCCTAAAAGACAACACATGCGACTTTTCAAAAATTCAAACTGATTATCTACCAAAAGAAAAACGATACACAATTGTTTTTTTTTGTTTGAATATAAAATTTTAAGCAACTTTAAGCCGTATTTTGAAATATCTCAAAAAACACAGTTAAATTATTAAATATTTTTATTAACATTACGTTCACTTTTTGAATACAAATTCAAATTTCATTCTAAATCACAATTCGTTCACGTTTTTCACAAAATTCGATAAAATTTGAAATTAAATATCTTCTTTGTCTTGTTTTCATGGCTCTATAATCCGGGGTGGGTCTTATTTTCCTTCATTGTTGCCAATCTTCCAACAGAGCTGAATTGTATAATATCCTCATGGTTCTTATGTCTAGTTTGATATTGTCTTGCTACCTCATACGCGAGCAATTCAAGGGTAAGTTTTTTGGTATTCCTTTCCACGGCAGTTTCACCAATTGCGTTTCTGGCTGTCTTCGTTCATAACCTACCTAACGCAGACATTTTGCCGATATTTCGATTACAATATCTGGATCTGTATATAATTCATATATTTCTTGATTAGTCGTTACTGGGTTTCCAAGTAGTCCTATGATCTGTTTAAAACTTTTATTCCGAATATTGTCAATTCCTGTTTGTTGTCTTTTAAAGTCCAGGTGTCGCCACCATAGATAACTGTGGGTCATATAAAGTTCTATAAATCATAATTTTTGTTCGTTAAGATACATAAAGACGCCTTTTTCCAATTTTAACCATGACTCCAATTTATTCTCTTAGATTATTATCTTTAGCAATTGTAGTTTCTTAATACTTTAATTAATTCTTTAAGTGACATTTGGGATTGTGTTCGTTTATTCTATGACCCATTTGTAAGTTTGCGTTTCTACCCACAAAAAGATTTTTTCGTAGTTAGTAAACGGTTGCCCATTACATTAATGTCTTCGCCAAAGCCAGCAATAATCTTGGGGCATCTCGGCCAAACAGTTCAACACTTATTTCAGCCTTTCTTGGAGATGACTCGTCTTTTTGTTTCAGCACGCTTTTTACCTCAAACGGATGAATACTGCTTCGTATTTTATGTCAGGAGCCGTTTACACATATGCTGGTTATATTTAATAAGTCTCTTAGGAATTCTTATTTCCGTCATTTTAACACGTATCATATGCGTCCCTGAAGTCCACAAAAAGATACTGGATGTCTCAGTTATATTCAGTTGTTTTACTGTAAAGATTTGGTCAACTTTTTGGAAGCCGTGCTGATAGTCTCCAATCATTTCTTGATAATAACGTATAAGCAGGGCTGTTAAGGGAAATTCCTCTATAATGGCCCCACTTCTTTGTTGCAGTTTCTATTGTAGACATATTACATAAATTTCGATAACTTGAAAAATATCAGTACAACATATCTCTAAAAAAATGGTGCAAATAGATATCAAAATGACATTTATCTACTCTACCTCATATTATGTATCAATTTTTAGTTCGTGAAAACTGTCATTATAGACAGCAGTGCGTGAAGAATTGAAAGTGTGCGTGAAGTAACAATGTATTTTAAATGGGATTTACTTTTTCGCACTGTTTTTGACACACCTTCATATAATCAAATATCCTTAGCATTCGCGTTGTCATGGTGTTGCTATGAGAGCATTACATTTCAACCAAAGTTATTTTGACAGTTTTGTAGTTTAAATTTTCAAATTTGAATTTGTAATTATTTTTTATTTGTTTATCGTAGATAAAATATTGTATGAAACTGTGCGTGAAGTGCTTTTTCCGCACTTACGCGATATATAGCACTCGCTTCGCTCGTGCTCTAAACATCGCGTGCGTGCGCAAAAAGCATACTTCACGAACTGTTTCATAAATAACTATTTCATTCTTTAGCGAAAAACAAAATTTCTTGAGGTACACAAAATCAAAGATCAGCATGCCTTTTTGTACACCTCTTGACATGTATGTTAAAGACGTGCTTTGATCGCCTATTTAACCCTGATGAAGACCTGCGGAAAATTAAATCTTCACCTTCAAACATTCCATTCCAGTTCCATGCAAAAGTTTAAAAAGGATCTTGGAACCGGATGAATAACGATGGAAGCTTTGAATTTTTGGTGTACTCAAAAGGGAGAGCAGCGAATAAGATAGGCAAGGAGAGACTTTGACTTATTCCAAACTGGGATCAACTAAGAATGGAGAAACCAGGAGAAGTAATTTATTTTTGTGATGATTTATTCTGTCTCAACACCTCTTTCAAATCTAATAAAAAATTCGATTTAAAAATAATATGTAGTGATGATTGTCGAACAGATTTCATTCTTCTATCATTGAACTCTAAAGGCAACCGCATTGCGAACAATTTAGCAAGGAGGGCTGCGGACTACAAATATGTTAGCCCTTGCCCATCTACCAAGCTAACATTGTCCGCTGTCGGGGACCTTATCAAACAGTACTCTCACCAAAACTTTATACGGTGCTTGGATGAAACAACGAACTGTAGACTGGCCAGAGAGTTATTACCTCATCCTGGCGAGGAAACAGCAAAAAAGTTTAAGGCGAACAGCTGTGGGAATCTTAACAGGTCACTGCCAATTGCGACAACATGTCTTTAGGATGAATTTAACAGAATCGCCGCTATGCAGGGGCTGCGAACAAGAAGAGGTAACAGTAGAACATATAATGTATGACTGCTCTGCTTTTTCTGAAATCAGAAGATCCGTGTTGGGCGAGTACTGGCTTACACCATGCGATGTCACGAAGATCCCCCTCGGGAGCCTCATCACCTATTTTAAAACACAAGGCCTGGTGACAGCCTGAGGTGAGGATATCCCTACACACGTGAGGATACACAATGGGTCATAGGTAGCCTCAGTGTTGGCTGAGCACTAGCTCGCCCCTCCCCAAACATCCAGATCGAGATTGTCGAACAGATTTCATTCTTCTATCACTGAATTACGTAGATATATAAACTGAATTTAAAATTGAAACACATAGTAAACAGCATTCACATTTTTCTAAAAGTAATTTGTAATCTAGTGCAACTCGTGCGATTTTATTGCACTTTACTGTATCGCCAACGCTCTTGTGGCGTCTACGATAAAGGGGCATCTATATCTAGCCCACTGTTAATTTCACTACATACCTACAAATTCACAGACAAAGTCTCAATAAAGTTTATTACGGAATCTGCAACACTTTTATTACTGGATCCGGTAGTGAGATATGGGCAGCGATAAAAACTTCTATTCGGATCTCAGATTTTCTTTATGTTCAATGTCGGAAGTTAAGTTAAATTCAGGTCTGGTCTTTAAAAATTACTCTTACGGAAATTAATTGGAATTTAATGAGCAATGCAGATTGTAGAACAGATGTTGAATTAGTATATCTTTACATTTGATACTTTTTTTTTGTATGTTTTAAAGAAGTTCTATTTTTCACTTCAAAAGTGCAATTTTTATACGATTCTTTTTTTAGTTTTTTTTAAATTTTTTAAATTTTTGATGGGATTTCGGATTATCTACTTTTGTCCCACCGATATTTTTCAACTTTTTTCCTTTTTTTCAATTTTTTTTCTTAAATATTTACAGATTTTATCCTTATTGTGGGTTTTTAAAATCCTTTCCTACTTTTTATGTTGTTTGAAAACGATTTTCCCATTTTTTTTTTAGTTTACCTATTACGATGTGTCGGGTTCTCCACAATTTTTCAAATATTTTCTAGTTTTCTTATGTTTTATCTCACTTTTTATGTTTATGTTTTTTCCTGATTGTAAACGAATTTTCTTTTCTTTTATTTTTTGTTTTTCCATATTTATAAATTTTAATAAAATTTTTTGGTTTTCCACCTTTTATTTTGATTTTTCATAATTTTTATATATTTTCTTTGTTTTTTCCCACCAGAGTTTTTTTTAATAACATCGATGTCTGTTTGTGCTCCCGTTAGACGTCGCTAGTGTGACATCTGATATGTCCGCCAAACTTACTAGCACCACCTACTTCCAGTTTTCCAGATTAGCTGGAAATTTTTCAGTTTTTCCTATATTTCACAATTTTCTCCTAATCTTTATGATATTTCAATTTTGAGGTGACGCTATAAAAAAAATATTAAAAATCATTAAATTGTCTACAAAATATATTTTCGAAAAAAAAAACTTGGTTTTTGAGATATCATGGCTTAAATCTATAGTCATGTTTTCCAGTTCTTTTCGAAAAGTTTTGAATTGGGGAAAAGAAAAGTTAATTTTTTTGGTTTGCCACATAAATTGATGGTTTGACATACACAGAGACAGTTTGACATTCACAGAAACAGTTTGACATTCACAGAAACAGTTTAACATTCTCAGAGACAGTTTGACATTCACAGAGACAGTTTTACATTCACAGAGACAGTTTGACATTCTCAGAGAAAGTATTGACTTTCACAGAGACAGTTTTACATTCACAGAAACAGTTTTGACTTTCACAGAGACAGTTTTACATTTACAGAAACAGTTTGACATTCTCAGAGACAGTTTTACATTCACAAAAACAGTTTGACAATCTTAGGGACAGTTTGACATTAACAGAGACAGTTTGGCATTCACAGAAACAGTTTGACATTCTCAGAGATAGTCTGAGATTCACAGAGACAGCTTTACATTCTCAGAGACAGTTTGACATTCTCAGAGACAGTTTGACATTCACAGAGTCAGTTTTACATTCACAGAAACAGTTTGACATTCTCAGAGACAGTTTGGCATTCACAGAAACAGTTTGACATTCTCAAAGACAGTTTGACATTCACAGAGACAGTTTTACTTTCACAGAAACAGTTTGACATTCTCAGAGACAGTTTGACATTCACATTCACAGTGTTAGTATGGCATTCACACTAACAGTTTCACATTCACAGTGACAGTTTGACATTTTACATATTATTTTTTTTGGTTAGTCTGAGATTCACAGAGTCAGCTTTACATTCACCGAAGCAGTTTGACATTCTCAGAGACAGTTTGACATCCACAGAGACAGTTTGCCATTGACAGAAACAGTTTGCCATTGACAGAAACAATTTGACATTCTCAAAGACAGTTTGACATTCACAGAGACAGTTTTACATTCACAGAAACAGTTTGACATTTTTAGAGACGGTTTGACATTCACATAGACAGTTTGACATTCACATTAACAGTTTCACATTCACAGTGTTAGTATGGCATTCAAATTAACAGTTTCACAGTGACATTAGGTTACCATAAACAGAATTTTTGCTTTTTCAAATTTTATATTGACCATAAACATTTCGGTTTATTTAAAGAGCTACGGCGATGCTAAAGACAGTCCTGTGTGTTGACTACATAGGAAGTTATAACTTGAATCCCAAAGGATATATAGTGGGTTTGTGCGCTTAAGGAAGCATGCATTATTTGTTTTATCAGTAGTGGACGCAAACTCCTTTTAACTATACTTTTATTTTGTTGGAATTCAAGTTTTCGATCCGGTATTGCCACCTCTACAAACTCTTGTTCCATTCCAGGTGCCGGAACTTTCTACGGACTACCATATAACTTTTTAATAGTTTTCAATTCTAGAAAACATATTTCTTAAAAATTTATCGACTTCCACGAGAATACTTCAATGGAGTTTTTGAGGTAGTCTTTGCCAGACATGCACTTTTATATTTTTACCCACAGGAGAAACTACGATTTCCATATTTGTGAAAGGTATAAATTTACAGGAAAATTTATTATTTATTGAATCAACTTTCAGTTGAATAATTCCTAGTTTAATCACCTTTACAAATATATGTTAAGGTTCTTTCTCCGCAGTGTTTATATAGATGTTTATTTTAAACCAAACTATAGGAGGTAAAAAAACTCGGTTAAATAATTCTCAGGATCACAAAGTATAAAACTAATATAAAACTAGTTATTGCTTTTATTGTTTTCTTATTAACATATCTAATTTTTGTTGAAAGCATGGCTTTCTTATAGCAGAGTGGCTGTATCGCTGATATGTATTAACTCCGAAAATCTGAAAGAACACATAGAACGAGCCAAACGTAACTAGTTTGTATATCTACAAAGTAATCAAATTTGACTATAATCGAGCCGTTCAAAAGATGGAATGATCACGTGAACGGCACGCACTCTTTGAATATTAGGTACTCTCCCCAACCAAGGTCACAAGTCCGATTTACACCACTCAACAAAAAAGTACCCACCCTCGATGCTTACTCTGGTATGAGTACAGTGTGTAAACTGTGCTTCGTTATTTCAGTTTAGAAGGCGTGACATCGTACGATTACTCCGGTGAGTCACTGATCACGCGTCCTTGAATTCCATCTTTTGAACGGCTCGAGTATAGTAGAAATAATAAAAATTGTATCTTGCCACTTAGATCCAACAAGTAACTCTAGGTGATGAGGTATTACCACAAATCCAATTTGTAAATTCTAGTAAATATGATTTGCCTGTAGCCCTCTCTGTTCATTTTTTCTAATTAAATCTGCAGCCATTTTTAACTTAAAACTCTATTGGATAGCTCATTTGTAGGGGGTTCTTCCTATTCGTTGAAAGTTTGGTATAGGGAATAGAAGTCATCCAACTGATCAGACATAAATTGCGAGAGAGATAGCAGATCGTCATATTTTTTTGTCTCACTCGTCTCGTGTTTGAAGGGTTAAAGGTTCCTGTAGTTAGCACATGCGGTACGATGCAAGTATGCTTCATCAAACTTGGGAAATGCACCAAGACAACATGCCAAAGAAATTTAACTTTTAGCGAAAATTCACCACAAAATAGGTAGTAAATCTGATAGGGGCAAAGATACCATATTAGGGCTAAGCCAAAATGCTATAAAATTGTATACGGATGGCTCCAAGACAGATAAAGAAACAGGAGCAGGGTTTTTTGGAACTAGAGCCAAATACTCAGAAAGCCTGGATGCCATTGAAAGATGTGTAGAATTGAATAAAGAAAGGAACTATCGTAGAAAAAAGATTGTAATTATATCAGATAGTCAAGCAGCCATCAAAGCTCTGAACTCACACACAATCAGTTCAAAGAAGGCCAGATAACGCCTAGACAAACTAAATGATCTAAGACAAAATAACACTGTTACTCTTTTATGAGTTCCAGGACATAGGAATAAAAGAAAACAAAACAGTAGATAAATTGGCAAAGAAAGAACCTGAAACTCCATACTTTTGGGACCGGAACCATCTTGTCGAATCATCAGTAGTAAAGTCTTAGAATAACTAAGGAAAGAGGTGGATACAGAAAAATCCAAATACCGGAACGATCTAGAAAGACTAAGACAATCTAAGACGCTTCTGGAAAACTATAACCAGAAGAGATCTTGCAGATGTCTTAACCTTAGTAAAAAGAACCTTCGTATTATAACGGGAATATTAACCGGACACAGCCGATTAAGAGGATACATAATGAAACTAGAATTGGTAGATTAAGCATAGTGCAGATTCTGTGAGGAAGAGGATGAAACCTTAATATACATACTATTAGAATGCATTGCATTACGTACTTCTAGGGTCAGATATCTAGGATCATACAAAATAGAAGAGAAAGACCTACCTAACTTGTAGCCCAAGGATATCCTAAATTTTTTAAGAAAGATAGGACTGGAAGAGCGGCTGTAAATCTGAGGAAACTTTAGAATTATAGCAAGAAAAGCGGGATATAATAGATCTTATAAATCGCAGGTGTATCTATCATCCCTAATTTTGCTCATACATACGATATTTAATATCAACCTCTCTTCTTCTTAAAGAATTGTAAGCTAAAGTTTGGCATACAATGTATTTGATAGTATCTATCTATATACTAATTACATCTACTCGATTCTTATCTCTAGATGTGTTTTTAGGTTGAAACTTTAACATAACCGGATAGAACAGTTGTAGGGCGTCTCTTCTGATTCGTTGAAAGTTTGATCTCGAACAGCGGCCTGCTCGTGAGCAAACTCCCAAACAATCAGACAAAGATTACGATAGAAACATCATGCCATTTAAATTTTTACTCGTGTCATACTGATCTCATACTCGGAGCAATAAAGGCTGCTCTAGTTAGAACATACAGTATGATGAATATTTGATACCAACTTTAGAAATATGTTGATCCAATTTTAGTCAAGTGATATTACCGGTATGTAAATTGTTAAACAAATTTTAATATTCTAATTGTAGATACCTACGCTTCATTGCAAGTCTTTCTTTGTAATTATAATCTTGATGAATTTTAAATGAGTATATTCTAGTACAAGACGTGTTTTAGATTGAAACTCAACGCCAATCGAAGCGACGTCAGCACCGCAGCACCGAGTAACAGAAAATTAGTTTCAAAAAACGAAATGTTTACCTTTAAACTTGATTCTATTTACCATTCTGTCAGGAAACAATTCACGATACCACCGTTGTTAATCATTGGAGATAATGATAGCACGGCGGTTCGCGTGTTCGTCCTTTAACAACGAGCTATGAGCTCGCGCGCTCTGAGCATTAATCCACCACAGCTCTATTCACTCACAGTCTTTTAATTAATTCCGTTGATTGCAACTAAAGTCGGGAAAAACTCCGGAAACGGGTTATTTGTATCTACTGACGGGCCGGCCGGCACACCATCGATCTTATACTTGATAGCAAAAGTTGACACTAGAGTATCTAAGTTTATTTTAGAGATGATAAATTGATTTATTTATTATATATTGGTTTTCGTGAAATTTGCACCTGTTTTAAAAATTTGTTAAATCAGTAAGTGTATGGAAAAAATGATCTGGAAACGAAAAAGAGGGAAGGAAAGTTATAATGTAAATCCTAATTCCAAAAAGAGACTTTAGCCTTTTCAGAGAGTTCTAAAGCCACAATAAAGTAATACATAGTCAATTATTACAGATTCACAATTGATTAAAATGTAATGAAAGCCAAAAAAATTATTCAGTTTATTCAGAGATATTTAAATAGATACCTAATAGATGGTTAAATACAGATCTACACGTTGTTAAAACATGAGAGAAGTACAAATGGGAGCAATAAAGACACTCCCGCTTTTTTCAAGAGACAGAGCCAGATTAACAAAATAAATGGTTAAATAAAGCTTCACATCTAGTTAAAATTTACAAAAGAATCTTAGGCTACATTAAAAATATAGATCTACAGCTACAATAACAAAGCCCCCGGCCATGTCAAAGAGTACTATAACTAACTAGATCAACATCTAGTTAGAATGTAAAAGAAGATCATAGATAAGCCAAATCTAGAACTAGTATAAGAAACTAAATGGTCAAATACAAATCCAAAGCTGATTAGAACGTGAAAGAAGGCAGTATGTAAACTTTAGCTTAACATCTAGTGTATAAAAGTTTCTCTTCCCCCCACCTTTTTAACAGGTTGAGGGGAGAAATTTTTATACAACAATGAACACGCCACGCGAATGACGTCGCAGGTACAACTAGTTACAAATAAAATAATCCAAATGAAATAATGTAAAGTAGGTATATTATCATATATTCATTTCTGATGTTTATGTCCAAATTCAAGTCTATCGGAGCTCCAAAACCTAAAGTTGGTCCAACATGTTCAAATACGACTCTAAGAGTTATAGGTATTCTAATAGGTCTAATTTTTATCCTAGAACCAGCCACCAAACAACCTTTTTGATCCCAATTCCAAGCGATTCCATCATCTAAATTTTAGGATTGGACATTGATAAGCTTTCCATTAAATTGCTGTGACAGCAATATTTATATCACCATGCTCCACCTACAAATACAAAGTATTGTGTTTAAACCAACAAGAAAAAGTGGTGGACGGGTAATTAACAAAAAGTAAGGTAAAGTAAAATTGTTACATGAGATTCTGCAGAACTCAAAATTGATAGGTATGAAGAAGAAATGCTGCTATGTGAAGTAGTTTAACATATATTGTTTACTATATTTAACAGTACAATTTTCCTACTCATTTTTATCATGATCAGCATCTTTGGTGCTATATTTCCAACCTTCATGGTACCTCAAAGAGTCTTTCATTATCGCCGTTAAAGTTTGTTTGATGGGTAGGAATCATTTTATGACCAATTCCAAATGACGAAATGTGTTATATTGTGTTCTCTATCTTTCTATCTGCACATCAAAGAAGATCAGTTATAAATCAAGTAAATGCTTCGAAAGCAAATTAAAAAATGTAGTAAAACAATATAGTCATTTTCGCCTAAATAGGTACCTACTGTGTACATAAAAATAATGGAATAAAACCTCAGTTCTATTTTGTTGTTGGCTTTCGGAACCTCTAGGTAATGGCGAATGAAAACGGATAGGGACATTTATAGTGCAATGAATTTGAAGCATTGTCCAAAAACACTTTTATCGCTTAAAAATGAAGAATAGAAGTTTGAATGTAATCAGGAACCAAAGCGTTTGGGTTCTGGGGAATGTAAGGTTGTAAAACTAAAATTTAAAAGAAATTCCGAAAGAGCAATACCAGAACTGGAATCTCTGGTTTAATTTGACTCAACATTGAGAGGTCTATTTTGATTCGGTGAGAAGTGGTGTTGAGCCATATATGTAATACATATATGTGTTGAGCACTATCTTCAATACAAGGTACCATAGTATCTCACGTTGAATGCCTAACTATACCGATTTTTGTCGCCACTGACATGACTTCTTATAAAGACGTTCTAGGTCAATTACCTACTGCTCGTAACTTTACAATATAAATTTGTTTAAAAAAAATTTAACACATGTTTCAAGTGACCTGTAATATCGAAGATATTTTCAAGAGATAACCAAAATTTCCCTTCAAAATAATCAAAATCATTTCATTCTTGAATATGCGTCCATCCTTCTTCTGTTTCCATATCAAAGAGAACCATAAAAGGTTTACCATTTTCTTTTGTTTGTATTTTATAAATACCAGATTTCTTTTCGCCTAATAGTGTTATTAATTTAAAAATCTGTAGATAAGCTGTATTGAAACTAATTTTTCGTCTTCTTTAGATTCAGAAGATTAGAAATTTCTTAGGAATTTTCTCCGATAAGTGAACGAAATCTATTCTTCCTATATTGTGAATTGTCTGAATTTTTTTCTGTTTTTCATAATTTTTATTCTTATAACCTTCTTCAGTAAGTAAATATGACGTAGGGAGGGCTAGTTGTATGATCCTTGTTTTATGAATTTTTTAACTGTTGGATTTTTTATCTTAACGTAAATCTTCTTCAGAGAGCGATAAATCCAATTTGTGTTTTTCAATGTCAAATCCTTTCTAATCCCTGTGTGAAAAAAATAAGACGTTTAGTCTGGATATTTGATTTACGTTTTTTACACCCAGTCGCATTCAAAATTTATATCATGCAATTAATACATCAAGATTTAAATATTAAATGGCCTTGTAATTTAAATGGAAACCTCTCGCATATAAGAATTTTCACATTTTCTGATTACCTCAATCGCCATAAATCAAATCCATCATTTTCACTCGACCATAACAGTAATATGCAGTTGACTCTTTTTTCCCCTAGTCCATTAGGGCCTTTCAATCAAATTTTTTGCAAATTAATACATAACAGGTTAAAGTTGTGTCAGAAGTGCATTAAAAATGAATCTAATGAATAAGAAACACTATTAATTATGTTTTTTTTTGACACTTCAATCAAATTTATGACCAGGATATGTTTTGAATCTTCTACCAACTAGAATTTTTTTACCGGGTTTTAGTCAAAATATACAATAAAACACTAAAAAGAAATCAATTTGTTTTTTATCCACTATACTCAAGAAGTACAAGAAATATTTCTAAACAGTAACACTGATCTTTAATAAGAAGGTTAGGTAATTATGTGAGTAGTAAGAACAAAAGCCAAGGATTATCGTAGGAGCAACACGGTTTTAATCAAAAGTTTGTATGGTAGATTTCTGTAAGAACAACAGTCTAAAGAGTAGCAGGACATGGTCTTAAATAAGAAGATTGAATGTTATGATACGTCACAGTATCAGTACTCAAGGATGACTATAAAAGTCTTCTATAAGAAGTATAGTTTTTTAAATGAACTGTGGAAGTAAGGACTATAGATGTTTAATTGATCTTCACTAGGAAGTGTGGTTGATGTAACAACATCTTTAATAAGAAGTTAAGATGTTTAGATGAATTGCAAGATTTATAGCCAAGAGTGACCCTAGAAGTAATACTAATTTTCTACAAGAAGTTTGAATACTAGATGAATTAAAAGCACAAAAAACGAAGCAAGACAATTGGAGTAGCACTGGTCTTAAATCAGAAGTTTAGATGCTCAATAGAGCTGCAAGAACAACATCCAAAGAATCACCAGTAAAGCAATCAAAACGAAATTTATATACTTTTAGATTGTAGATTATAAGTGGGATCTATTGGACCAGGTCACCTTACTATACTGCGCCCTAAAATATTATTTGTGTTAATCCAACATTTTATTATGAGCCCATAAGATCTAGACTTAAAAAAAGTTCATTATCCGCTTAGGATGTACGTTTGTAACCTGATCAGGCTCTAGATATTTATGTCGTTGACTAATAATTACACTGCAGTTATAGATATGTTACTGCAAATATGATACAATTGACTGATGAAATCCAAGACGCTCTAAACAAAAAAGGTAGGTATGTGCTTTTCTAGACATAGAGGGGCCCTTTGACACTACACTCCACATGACGCTGTCAAAAGACCACTTAATGATAAAGAAGTAGATAGAACGACTTCCACCTGGTTGTCGCAATTTCTGTCCACAAAAATAACAGAAATGAAGATATGTCAAGACACTATCTCCATCAATACGACCAGAGGTTGTCCGCAGGGGGAAGGTGCATCCCCACTCATGTAAAGTCTTAGTGTGGATAGCTTACTTCGGCACTGGACCAAACTAGGTATACCTTGTCAAGGATATTCCGTATGACATAGTACAGAGAGGACTGCAAGGCAATATTTTAATTCTGTGGGACTTAATATGAACCCACCAAGACCACTTTAGTAGCCTTTTAAAGGAAAAAGAAACCTAACTTAAAAATCGTCAGAGTAGGTGAAAATATCGTTGAGTGGAAAACAGAGGTTAAATATCTAGGTCTAACCCTAGAAAACAGGTTACTCTGGAACGAAAACGAAATAATTCACATAGCTACAAAAGCCCTTATAGTGTGCAGAAACATTGAATGAAAGAATTGGGCTTGTAAACCAAAGACATTGCAATGGATGTCATCGGCAATAGTGAGACCAATCATCGCTTAGCTTATGGGGCAGTAGCTGTCGGTACGAGAGCTAATCTGACTACTAAGAGGACAAACCTATCGAGATTAGCCTGTGCATGCATCACTGAAGTTGAAATGGAAGTAATCCTAAATCCCACGCCACTACACATTCAAGTAGAAAGTTTAAGGAAGAAAATAATGTATAGAATGGTTAAAGAAGAAACAATCACTTCAATTTGATCAAACTTGATAAATGCCCCAAGATGACATGCCAAACAAATTTAATTTGAGAAAATTCACCACAAAGCTGGGTAGTAAAGCTAAAATGGACAAAGACACCATATTGGGGCTAAGACAAAATACCATAAAATGGTATAAGGATTGCTTTAAGACAAATAAAGGAAGAGAAGCAGGGGTTAGTTCTGTGAGGACTTTATTCCTAATGCGGCATTTTGAGATGACACAGAAAGGTTCAGGTCCAATAAAAGGTGTACTAGCTCCTTCCTTTGTAAGACTATCAGCAATCAGTTAAGATACTTAGATACGTTTCAAGTACAACAGCCGAATGTAGGTAATATAGACCAAACTAAAGCGAATTTTGTGTCATTGTGAAACGAAAAAGAATAAACAAAATTCGTGAGTAGTACAGTTAAGGTATTTTTCGAGCAACGTATGCAAGTAATAGTAAATTAGTATATTTTTCTTATAGGTGTTTACAAAGATGAAATTATTGAAACTTAATAAAGCTTTATCCAATGAACATTACGATATGTTACGGGGTTTTGAGAAGAGTAGACTGTAACATATGTCCGGTGCAGCTGTATGTTATTAAAAACTACCAAATGCGGACTAGACTGGTGAAAAAAATCTATTGAAATTCTAGATACAATTTTATGCTTTGACCAGAAAAACGGTCTAAATATTCTTTAAACTGTCAATAACTATTATTTTATTTTTAACTATCTCACCTGATGCATTTTAACTCGAAAAACGTTTGATTCGTATTTCACAATTCACTTCCTCCCAAAGGAAAGCTGCACAATTCTCTCCACGGATTTCAGACTTCAATTATATTTTTTAGTTTCATTGTTGCTCATTTGCAGCGCAGTGTTCTTTGAACGAAGTTCTACTAAATTATCTAGCAGCGCCAGCGAGAAAACTTCAGCTATTTTTTAAACCAAATGCAGAAGAATAAATTAAACATAATTTTATAAAATTAGATAAAAGAAAGCTTTTGCGTACAGGAATATAATCTATATATAATATATTTTGTTTGATATTGTTTAAGGAGTTTAATTTATTTGTTCTTAATAGGTTTCCTCAAAATTTCTGAACTGGCTGTTTCATTTACAACTATTTAATTATGGTAGCGAAAGAAAGACATTTGGTATTTTTATTCAAATTATACTAGAAAAAGCTTTGCTTTTTGATTTGTTCTGTACTTAGATTAGAAAGAAAATATGTATAAAAAAAAAGACAGAGATTCGATTATGAAAATAATCTTATCAAATATTACAAGGTCCACTGAAAAAACAAATCGCTCTTTCTACAGTTCATATTAATTTAATATTTTATACTCATACGTGGAAAAGGTATGGTAAAGCATACGCTACGTTTTTACCACAGACTTATTTGATTATTTTTTCCCATTTTTTCCAATCAGCAAATATTGTTTTGTTTAAGTGTGCAATTCATTGAACTGCTTTCGTGTCATTAATGAAAATGATTGTGTCCCAACTGCTCGCAAAGTCGTAAAAAATAAACTTAAAGTGCTTGTCTCTAATTTTTGAAGTTATACTTCTATTCGTTGTAAATTTATATGGGAGTAAATCGACAAAATCATTACATTACGTTACAGATGTACATATGTCGTGATTAACAGAGAGATATATTGGTCGGTAAAAACAAAGATGAAATATTTACTACATGTTATTTGTCATAACTATAAGTCCTTTGAATACCGTTTAAACATTCAGTACATTGAAAAGAAATTGATATACAAAAAACAATCTGAGCTAATGTTTTAGTATCATAATGACGTATCACATTGAGACAGAATATTTTATTATTTTGTCGCAAAAGTGTACCAAAAGTATTTTATATTAATAATAATATTGAGTAATCAGTATTGTATTCTATAGTTACCGTCACATGGTTGCAGTATAGGTTCTATTATATCCTGCACTATGCTTTTGCGGTTGTTGGCTACATAAACAAAGTTTTTAAGAAATGTATTTTGATTAACTTTTTGGAAACTTATAATCTATTTTATAAATATTCTTTCGTTCATCGCATTATCACAGATTAATGGGTGTTCACAATAGATCTGCAAAGGTCGCAGTGATATAGGCTAACAGCCAACCCAAAAAATATCTATCTATCATCGCATTATATATACGTATAGGTTACTTCATCGGGAATTTTTGAGTTTAACTTTTTATGACTTGACATGAATACCTGATGCAAGAGGTCAACAAATACGCTACCTAAGTGACATCTTCTTGAAGTTTCGCTATTTAATGCTAGTTTTTATATCACTCTCTTGCTTTGATCTTTCTCTATTAAAGAAGCTCTCTCACCTTGTTGCCAACCTAAACGCAAGTCAAAATATTTGATACTGCACACGTTGGCGGTACTGATTACTATTATACTTTATACAGTTTTTAGTTGATATTATGTACATACGATATATATTTTCGCAATCAATATTTTTTTTTGACTGTACAGTGTACATTGCATTTTTACCTATAAATAGACACGGAAGATTTATAGTATAGTAGGTCCATGCTTCAAGCATATAATGATTTTGCTAAATCGTTCCCACACAAATTTCTAACACCAGGCGCGTGCATAGAAGTATAACTGACTGCTACACCCTTTTTTTATTTTCTTTTGTTTTTTTTAGACGTACAGACTTTGGTGAATTCTCATTTGTAATATTTTAAAAATCAACCTTTTTAAGTAGATATACGTCTAATAACAACCAAAGTCTATTTGAATTCAACAAATTCGAATCTAATTTTGGTTGGGGCATTTACTTGGATTTCTGAGTAATCGGTACCTAGAAAGGGTGTTACCATTTGCACCAAGTTGTTCTGTAAAACAGAGAAAAACAACACGAAGGAAAAAAGTTAGGAAAGAAGTGTTGTGGTTAGTTTTACGACAATGTTTTAAACCAAATT
Source organism: Altica lythri (assembly GCA_964028335.1). Taxonomy (NCBI): domain Eukaryota; kingdom Metazoa; phylum Arthropoda; class Insecta; order Coleoptera; family Chrysomelidae; genus Altica; species Altica lythri. The sequence goes on from OZ034809.1 coordinate 18,399,528, forward strand.
TCTTTATTAGAGGTGGAATTAATGTGGTTCTAAGTATCAGTCGTTATTCGGTGATCAAAATCTTGGTGTTAAAGATGTGAAATATGGAATTGAGATATTGACGCAGTGGCATGCCTCATCCGAAATGAGGCCCTTTTATTTGGCGAGGCCAAAAGGACCCACTGGAAACTTTGTCGATTACTTAGTTGTGGGGCGTTGGAAGTTATTGGAACTAAAGTGGGGTATTATCCACTAGACTGGTTAAATCTGTAATGAGTCTTCGATATACTGTACAAAGGATTCTTAGGTTTGGAAGAAAGTTCATCTTCTTTGGTTTGTTAGTAAATCCTTGGAGGCTTTAACTCCAGTCGGTTTAAAAAGTCTTCTGGGCAGCGATGATGTACACAGGATAGACAAGCTTAATAAAGGACTAGAGGTAAAATAAATCTTTTATAAGTTTGGATTAGGACTCTGGTGACACATATTTTGAGTTTATAGCCCCATTAATAAATATATATCTACAGGTCTAGTTGACCCACTGCTTTTCGTGTGATAGTTGCCCATTTTTTTGTCTCCAGACTTTCCTCTTTCCAGTTTCTTATTCCCTATGCATCATAATCATTTAACACCTTTTTCTTCCATCTGTTTTTGGACCTACCTCTCCTTTTTTTTTCATCCAATACCTTTCGCTAATATGACCGTAGGTATCCTTCATGGTGTCATTCTTTGAATATGTCCCATCCACCTAATTCTTTGCGCCCTTACTACCGCTGTTATACTGGATTCATTATACATTTTCCTAACTCCTGATTTGTTCTTCTCTCCCATTCTCCGTTTACTTGATTCCCCCAAATATTTTTCCTTACTTTCCCATACCTTTAACTGTTCAATATCTGCCCTTCTAAGTATCCATGTTTCACAGGCGTACGTAACTATTGGCCTAATATAGTAAAGATGTATTTTCAGCTTCCTTGATACAAGTTTAGATTTTAACAGATGATTCATGCTGCTTATTTATTCTTACTGTTATTTCTTCTTTAACATTTGGCACTCTTGTAAAAATCATTCCTAAATATGTGAATTTCTCAACTTCTTCAAATTTGTAGTTCTTCCCATTTCTTGTTGTTATATTTAGTGTATTGCCTTTTAAAAGGAAAGACACTGATTTCTTTATTTTTTCCACCTTGACATTCTAACTGATTTTAATGATTTATTTACAAATCAATATTAGATAAGTGTTCGTTTTCACACCTCTCAAGAGGTAGAGCTCATGTTTTACAGACTTTGTAATTAGGTACTCTCTTATTTTTTGTGATTTTTACAAAATACAACGTATATTGAATTTATGGTTAAATTACTTTACTGTCAGATACCTTTGCTGCTATTTTTAACTGGCTTAATATCGCCAATCTTTTTATCTGGCATAAAAATATTCTTGTGCAATCGGTTTACTCCGAGGCGTCTAAAACTGTTATCGAAAACGACAATACGAAATTTGTACTCCTTTGTTTACTTACTGATACTGCTGGATACACTGAAAGCATACAGAAAGTTCGAAACAATTATTTTTTGCATCGCCGGTGGTTTAAAAAATAATGAGGCCGTGTTGGGAAAACTGCTATACGAAAATGGTCAAATTGAAACTAAAACGTTGATGTTATATTTAATGCAGCTCATATGTTTTACTTTATTTTTATAAAGTTGATTTGGTATTTTAAATTCTGGTAGACATATTTATTTACTATTTTGTAATGTAGTTGATAATGTCAAGTAAAAATAAAAACGTTTTTTTAGAAATAAAGAAAATGTGAAGTGGTTTAATTTTAAAGAACGGGAAGAACGGGAATTTAGTGTAGAAAGGATTATAATATATCTTTGATTAATTTTTTCTCCTATTTCCAACATGCAATTATCTGTATGTAATATAGCAATCATCTGTACAGTTAAAATAATGCATAACGTTTAAAGTCTTCACTGATTTTTTTTAACATTTATTTTGAAGCATTTGTTCGAGGTGAGCAAACAATGTGAAACTCATTAGACAAACCTCATACGTCTACCAAGTTGATTTCCGTCTGAGCGTCTCGACGCTATTGGAGAATTTTTCGTGAGTAAGAAATTCAATGGAGGAACAAATACTGCTTGCGGCAGCTGTGATTTAGGGATCAAGATTGATGGTGAATTGATATATTTTTTTCTATTTACAATTTGTTTAATAAGCGATAAGATTATCCTTTTTATAATAGTTAAATAAAATAAATTATTTTTCTTCTCAGAACGCAAAACGTAACTCATATATTACTATATAAAAGTTATGGTTAAAAAAAGAGTAAGAAGAAGAAGGAAAATTACTGGGAAATATAGAATAGGTATAATCAATTAATAAAGGATACTTGAAGACTTCAAGATAAACATACAAACAAGTATTAAATAAAAGTTTTAAGAGAGAAAATAAGTATAAAAATACTGAACATGAACCTTAAGCGAATTTTAGTTTTGGAACACTATAGCTGCTACATCGAAAAATCGATCAATTTTATTTTCAGATGAGAAAATTTCAGGTTTATTGTTCGTTCTTAATCTTTTATATCCTGCTTACCATATAACACTGTTTTCTCCTACCTGTATTAGTGGTGACCTATAGTCGTGTATTCTAAATCATTACCAAGTGTTAGTGTACGGTCTCTTAAAAAGTTCCAAAAAAAAAGAAGAGAAGAGACCAATAAGTCGAACACGTGTGTGATTTTCGCGCGAAGAAGAGTGCGTCCATATTTATTTTAGTTGAACCACCGATCTCGCCATTGTTTCGTTTTTTTTTTTATTTTAAATGAAATTGTTAATGTGTTTTTACATGCGGATTGCGTTTCTAGACCAAATAGAAGAATAATGAAAGCTATCAACGGCACAACCTGATTACCAATTATGAACTGTAAGTGACTTTATATATTTTGTTTTAACTCGATTGGCAACCCATTAAACTTTTACCCTATTCTTAACGCTCTGCTGGTACTTCACACACGCAATGGTTTGACAGTCAAAATCATAACTAGAGGATTTGTAAATGACCTTGATGTTACCAAGAAGATTTTTTATAAAAAAGTATATGTAATGAAGTCCTTAAAACTATAATAGCCCTTTTATTGACAACTCTTTTGTTAAATTTTATAAAAGTATCTATAGAAGAAGTAAAGGTCAAAGAAGAAACTTCAATGAAAACAATTAAGCACGATATTTAAGTGTGTAAACATTTTTTGTCAAATTATAAAGAATTATTGAAGATATTTTGATAGAAATATAATTTTAATAAGACAAACATGTGCTTCAAAAACATATAAATAGTTTGTTTCTAAAAATTATACATTAGAGTCCTGAATAGTTAATCCATGTTTTTTTAACAGGTGTTAAAGTTATCCATTTGTAGATGATATCGATTCTTTTTGGTTTAACATTTGAATTTTATTTTACAAAGAAAATCAGACGATAAAAAGCGTATCACGTAATTTTTCATTTGCAAAGCCTCAACTAGTCAAGATAGGAAAGGTGTAAATTGTCTTTTGTGTCTGCTGTCAGTCGGAGATCTGTCCGTCTGCGATGCCAACCTTTTAACTCGAAATATTCTCCTCAGGGAATAGCCGAATGGCAAAAACAAATAAGATTTATGATTGCTGTAGCTACAGAGCACTCGCGGGACCACAGATGTCATCAACACAGAAAACGAAGGCAAATACTACTACACTAGACGGATGGTGGTTAGGGAAATCCAGAAAAGTCCTGTCAGTCCGACTGTAAAATCAAAAATAGGTAACTTGGTTGTAAAACTTTATAGCTGAAAGAGTGCTTTCTTTAACATATTGGAATATTATTAATCAGTATTATAAAAGATATCCAACGGAAACAGCACGCAGTTTTTGCAAAGGGTTTGGTCGTGAATTCGTAAAAGCGGCATTTTAACATTTTTGTGATGGTCCAAGAAAGATTTTAAAGACTGAGACAATTATTTTGATAAAACAATGTTAATTCGACATAAAGAAATTCTGTTAACAGAGGAGTATAAAATTAAATGTAACACCGTTTTGAAAAAACTGAGAGACAGTTACCACTTTGCATGTAAAAATAAATGAAGATCTCTGTTAAATCATTTAAAGTTTTTTCTCGATTTAATCGTAATCCGTTCTACGGTTAGGTGAAGGGAAATAATACAATTCATTAATTATTATGTATGAATCTGATCCATTCCTTTTTGTTTTTAGCTTGCCTTTTTGCTTCGTCCCAAATTTTTCAACTGTTTATTAATATTTTTCCTACAACATTATTACATGTTTCTCTTGGTCTACCTCTTCCTCTTCGCGAATCACTTCTTGCTTCCCAACTTGTTTTGTAGTCGTTTATTGTTCATTCTCTGGAGATGCCCCCACCTGTAGAGTTGTAGTCTCTCTATAAACTCTAATATTGGTTCGACTTGTAAGTCAGTTCTTATTTGTAGGTTTCTTGATATTTTAAAAACGTTGTGTAAAAGTGACCAATTAGTCAAACTTAGTCACTATTTATGATCATTTCGTGACCAATCTGTTTTTCAAACCTTTAATTTCATATTGGTCGTTAGATAGACGGTGCTCTGAAAAATGTGACGAAAAAAATTCTTTTGGCTTAATACAACTATTTTTGAATACACTTTTCAGAAATCACGGAACATTACATTTTGATATATTAAAGGAAGGCATTTTAAGTAAAATTATATTGTAATCTTTTGGAAAATTCATAAAAGAACCAATCATAATACAAAATATAACTCTGTAGAGTCTAGATAATTAGAAAATTCCATTTCCGTTGCCATAAAAACAGTTTTGATAAATGCTGCCGCAGCGAACGAGATGTAACGGCGGAATATTCGTCGTCATTTTTCAAATTCAATGAAATGTAATTGCAAATTGTCAGAGATTCAAATACGATTATATTTCTGGTCTATGCAATCCTCACAGAAGTGGCTGTAAAGCCGCGCTGACACAGCTCCACGCGGCTCTGATAATATATAATACCTTTCGCTACCGGCCTCGATCTTTAATTTTAATTCGGTTGATAAATGTGGGACATTTTCATTTCCGCAGACTGTCTGATTAACGCCCGATTTGCATTTTTCATTTTATGCCTTCCTTCTAAAGCTTCGCCCAAGTTTACAAGATTTATTGAATTACTTATTAAATATGGGATTTTACAAATATTTTATACCATCACTTACAGGACTTATGATAAAACAATTTCAGTCGCTGGTTAAAAAGTAAATCATTAAATTAGGTGGGTTAGTCAAGGTGTCTTTATTTTTTGTGGCCAACTATCAAATTTATTTTTGCGTATGTTTTTAAAGTTATGATGGTTTCTGATAGATGATAGTTTTTGTTGGAAAATGGGTTCATTAGTGGAAAATCTCATTTTTAGTGTCAACGTGACTGACTACCTAATAGTTTCTTGCGAATAATGATACTTTCTGGTGCAAAATGTGGTTTATAGTGGCAAATGACGTTTTTGATGTAAGAATTATTTATGGGAAAAACTATGGTATTGTCACGCCTGGGGACAATACCAAATACACTACACGGTGACATGTCCAGAGTCACAACGGCCCAGGCTCAAGAGTCTGTTTTAAAGACACCTCAAAGGGTGACCCTTACAGACAACCTGGAAGTTTTGGAATAATTGGAAACATGTTTTTCAGTGGTTTTCAAGGTCGCTGAACACGAATATTGTGTTGGAGAAGGTTTCCGATGTACCTGGTGCTTAGAGCATCATTGTACTCACCTTGTCTCCGAGAGTTGTATGCAGATACCATACAAAATCATTCAAAACTCGTTTCTTGAGGTATTTAAGGTTGCTGAACACTAATACTTTTATACTTTTTTTTTTTAATTATTTTATTTATTAATTTCTTTACATACATTTATCACATTTTTATTGCATTGCTCACCTGAAATAAAATTTGTGTTCAACAAACTCAAAGACAATGTATGTACTGACTACTCTCGGCACCAGGTATATCGGAGACCTTCATTGCATTTGTGCATAAGAAAAATGCATTTGAAAACACCTGAGAAACATCTTTCCAATTATTTTATACGGAATTTACAGAAAACTTTCAGAGACCAGGTAAGTACCGTCCGCACTAGGCACCAGGTACATCAGGAACCTTCGTCGACATGATATTCGTGTTTAGCGACCCTCAAAACCCACAAGTAGTCCTATTTAGACGTATGTTATTCAAGATTAGCCGAGTTAAAATTTTTAATTTTGCCACTCTGAAAAATGCATTTTTCTTATGCACAAATACAATTTTTCATTTATTCATCGCATTAGTTCACAAAATATTCGGACGCTCTTACGAATCGAATGCAACAAGAATCATATTATGTAAATCCAACTTACTGTAAATTGATAGGTTTCCTGCTTCGTTGACTCGCCTATAAACATGATAAAGTACGTATTCGTATTCGTAGTTTGTTAATTCAGCTTTTAACCATTATATATTGTCCTGTTAAAGTCCAAAATACTGTAAATAAAAAAAAGAACTTGAAAAGAAATAAAATGATTGATTGTTAACTAGATCATCTATTTTTAACAAAATGGCTTACATAAAATGCATATCATGTAATTCTTTTTTGCATTGTCTTTATTATCACGCTGTATTAAGTGTCTATTTATGAACGTTATAAAATTTAATTTAATACCACCTGTGGTATGCATACAAAATTTATAATTTTCAATAGCGTCGGAGATAAGCATATTTAAATATATTTAACAATTTTTAAAAACTATGTTACATTAGGTAAATAATAAGTTTTTTATATTGTAATAATTATTATATTATCTTCTACATTATAGGGTAGGGGAAAATCTACATTTTGATGCAAGTTTACCTTGATACAATTAGTAAATTTTCCAATCCAATTAATGTGTATAGTCGTGATATTACTAAACGTGTATAGATCATAGACATATTAAGCATAGACTAAGTAAGTCGGCTAATGAGTGAAACAAGGAGTTTAAAAATATAATGGAATTATTTTTGGCGTTTCATCATACTAAAGAGACGCGGTCGATACCTTGCCGGGTCTAGTTATATATACGAGGGTTGTCTTTTTAGTTTTGCTTATAGCAATAAAGACAAAACCTTTATAGATTTAAAGTACTTTATTGTTTTTGAAAATATGCCCTACTAAGATTAATACACTTTTGCATATGTTTAAACCAATAGGTAAAACAGTTATTCCAGTCTTTAGTCTCTCTCTCTCTCTCTTTCTCTCTCTCTCTCTGTAGCTCTTACAACCCAGGATGGGTCTTGGCTGACTCAACAATTCTCCTCCATAAGACTCTGTCCATCATTAGCTCTTCTGCTTCCGTGATATTCAGAACTCTAAGATCTGATGTTATGTTGTCTCTCCACCGTAGTCGTGGTCTTCCTAATGGTCTTCTACCGGTCGGGGCCTGCTCCCATACTAATTTGACAGCTCTTTCATTTTCCTGTCTTTTGACATGGCCGGCCCATCTCAGTCTTTCCGCTTTGATTATTTTTACCATGACTGGACTACGATACTGTTGCGTAGTTTCATCCCGTGTAGGTCCGTATATACTTCGTAGGATTTTCCTCTCTGCAATCCTCAATCTATTTTCGTTCTGTTTCGTCATGGTCCAGGTCTCACAGGCGTAGGTACGTCATAATCGATCTTACAATGGAGTGGTATATTCTTATTTTAGTCGTCCGAGATACATTTTTGGATTTTATTATTTTCTGTAAGGCAAAACAGTAGCGATTGGCACTTTGTATTCTGATGTTAATTTCCTTGGTCATGTTATTGTCTGACGTGATAGTGGCACCTAGTTATTTAAATTCATGGACTATTTCAAAGCTATATTGGTCCATCGTCACATTTTGTCCTATTCGAACCCTACGCTCTGTTCTTGATGTGGTCATGTACTTGGTTTTACTCTCATTTATTTTTATGTAACGTAAGGAACTCGTTAAGACGTAGGTCAAGACTATATGGTGGATGGTTTAACAATTCGGTGTTTTGAAGATCAAAAAACTCGACTGTCTTTTGTCAGTTGAGCACTTGCATTGTCCTCATTCAATATAATTCGCCATTGTGTCTTGCTTTGTCCGAGTTTCGCGATAACTTCTGGTAAACAAACGTTTATATACCAATAGAAAGTATTTTGTTGGTTTTTCCTCATCGTGAAGCACCCACATAGCGGATTAGCGTTTATATTTCGGTTCGTATAAACGTTTTTTGATCTTTCTGTGTTGAACCGTTCCAAAGTTTTTCAACTTCAATTGAAGGGAACCTCTGTTTGCGCTTCTGTGTGGAAAATAGGGATCCAGCTGGAATTAACTTCGTAACACCCAGTTCTTCATGTAGGATCTTTGGGATCAAGGTCTTCGAAATGTCTAAAGATGCCTCTATCTGCTGGTATGTTACACGGCGGCCATCCTTAATTAGCTGACGAACCGCATCAATGTTTTGCTGTGTGACTGCCGTTTTAAATGGACTGGAGCGACCAAGTTAAAATTCGCAATACCACTGGCAAATAGTTGACTGGTGTAGTGCTTCATTACTAAACACAGAAATCATTTCAGCGAGTCTTTGCTGTTGGGATACACTGTACCTACACGACTTGTTGTATCCGCAATGAAACTCTGGATTTATGTCAACAAAAGATTGAGGTTCGATTTGTATCTGAAGGTTTGTGGCGCCTTTTAAGCGGCTATTTGCAAAACTAAAAATACAATCATCGTATGTCTATGGTATAGACACCTCCTTAAGCAACAACTGTTATGTCTTCAGTAAAACCAGGTTAAAAAATACCGTCACATGCAAAGATATGTCTACTAATAATTTATCATTCTGTAATGTTCTATTCTTCGGAAATGTTTAAGTAAATAAATTACCCCTTATTCAATACTAAATTTCCGTTTTATGAAAGGTTCTTTAATAAAACTTCAACTTTTTACATCTAAACTTTAATAACTCAATGCCTAAGAAATATTATTAAAATAGTCGAAAATTCCTCAAAATAGTTAATAATCAATTATAGGGATTTTAAAATTAAAATAGTAATAAACAAGTAAAGTACATTGAACCGAAATACATTTAAATCTGTTTTTGTTGTAATATTATTAATGTAAATGCCGAGAGGCAAGACAAGAAGTGTGGAGATGTATGCGAGTAAAAGGTGTACCGGAAAATTATGTTAGACATCTTAAAGATATGTATGAGGAAACAAAAAGGCAAATAAAAATCAGTCTTGGGGTTGAGCAGGGATTTGTTTTTGGTACATGTAGGTTTCTAACAGAAATTCGGTGCTAAGCCACTATCTGTTTAGTATGGTCATGGATATTATGACTGTAGGGATGAGGGCAAGCCCTATTATATGTGGAAGATATAGTGATTGTAGATCTTATGACAGAGACACTAAAAGAAAAACTTGAGAACGAGAGAAAAGTACTTAAGAGTAAAATCCTGACAGTGAGTATAAAGAAAACTGAGTGTATGACAACGAACAATACGAATGAGCAAGAATCTGCAAGAGCAACTGGAATGGAGGGTAAAGAGTGAGATGAATTATAGAATTGTGGATCGATGAACTGGAGAAAAATGTGTGGAGTATTGTGTGACACAAATATGAGTGCAAAAATGAAAAGTAGACTGTAAAAGAGAGTTTTAAGACCATTGTTGACCAGAAACCTGGTCAGTAACGAAATAAAAAGAGAGAAAGTTAAACGTGAACAGAGATGAAGATATTGCATTGGATGTGTGAATTAACGATAAGAGATTGAGTTAGAAATAAGAAAGTAAAAGGTACAATGAAAGTAAGATAACTGAGCAAGAAAATAAAGGAAAATAAGTTGAGATGATTTGGTCATCTAGAGAGACAGAAAAAGAATAAAAATAAATAAGGACCTGAAAGAGAAAAAAATGGAGAAGATAGGATGCATTAACTAAAGACAGGTGGAAACGAATTATACGGATGGCTAACGCCGACTTTAAGTAGGTTTGGGTTAAAGTTAAGACAAAGAGGAAGAAGAAGGTAAATGCCTTTTAAATTGTAATCAGTTAGTATGTTGGATCTCAAGGCAAGCTTAACTAGTTTAATTTTTATTCTCAGGTGAAATCTAAATGGACTTTAAAGCATTGTTGAGATTGGACACAGGGAGTCCGGAGTATAAGGTTGTCTAAAAGAGTCAGTCATTGGAGTATCTGTTAAACAGACTTGTGGATCTCTTAAACTCTTGACGTATTTTCGTGAGTAAGTGTATGAGGAAACTGTTGAGAAACAATAACTTCTAAAGTGGACTGTATATAACTGGCTTTACAAATATCTTGATTTTCCAAAACTAGGATGATTGAAAGAAAACACTAACTTGCTTAAAACGACCTTTACTTAACAGCGTTAAACGAATAATGACACCCTCTGAGAGAGGGTGTAACAACATAATTTCTTGCTTATGCGCAACAATAGGCGCGCAAATTTAAAAGTTTCTTTAGTCACAAACATGCCCCCCGCCTTGAAAGGGCTAACTTTCAACAGAAATAAAACAATTAAAATATACATATATACAAGAAATAGTCAACAGTAAAAATAATCATTTTCACAACACTTTCACACAGTGTCTATCGGAAGAGGACATATATTTGAAACTGCTCTTCGAATATTTCCACTGTTAGTTCTAATGGTCACTACTCGAACTACTCCATCAGCACCAGGATGAAGCGAGTGAACGCGTCCAAGTAACCATTTCTTCGGAGGAAGTGTCTTATCCTTAATAAGAACCAATGTGTCTGGTTTCACGTTTGGAGAATTTCCTTTCCATTTCTGACGCTGCTGTAACTCGGATATATACTCTAATGCCCAGCGCTTCCAAAAGTGTTGCTGGATGAGTTGAAGTCTTTCGTATAACGATAACCTGTTCTCCTTACAATCCATGAAATTTACTTCAGGAAGTGAGTGAATGGGTCTTCCAATTAAAAAGTGTGAAGGTGTTAAAGGACTTAAATCGTTAGGATCACTGGATAGAGGGGAAAGAGGTCTTGAATTCAATACTCCCTCTATTTGAATTAAAATAGTTTGAAAATCCTCATAAACTAATAACGCATTCGACATCGTCCGTTTCATGTGAAATTTTACAGATTTTACGCCTGCTTCCCAGATACCTCCAAAATGAGGCGAATAACCGGGAATGAAACTCCAAGAGAAATTTTGATTATTACATTCATCTAAAATATGGTTTGCATTATTTCTTAAAAATTCACCTAACCCGATTAGCTCGTTGCGAGCACCAACAAAGTTTGTGCCATTATCAGAGTGCATTTGATGCGGCATGCCTCTGCGTGAAATAAAACGCTTAAGAGCCGAAATAAACGTTGGTGTTGATAAATCAGAAACTAACTCTAAATGCAAGGCCTTAGTACTGAGACATATAAATAGGCAAACATAAGCCTTGAAGGTTTTACATCCCCGTCCTCGTCTGTCCTTAAGAAGAAACGGACCGGCGTAATCAACTCCAGTGTGACAAAACGGAAATGACGGTTCAACTCTGAATGAAGGAAGATTTCCCATCAACGGAGTAATAAAAGAAGGATTGACTTTAAAACAAGTTATGCAATCGCGAACCGCTGCTTTAGCTGCGTTTCTGCCATGAATAGGCCAGTATTTTTCACGAACAACATAAAGAAGATGCTGAGCACCGCAATGCAAAGACTTAATGTGTGCATCCCTGAATACTAGTTTTGTGAAATGGTGACCAGAAGGTAATAAAATAGGATGTTTTTTATCCCTATTAAATGAAGAATTTTTTAATCTTCCTCCTACACGAAGAATACCATCATCTAGAAATGGGCATAAAGATAATAAATTGCTTTTGGAAGATAGGGATTTACTTGAAAGTAGAGTTCGAAGCTCTCTACTGAATGCTTGTGATTGGACTAATTTAATTAAGCATTTTTCAGCATTATCCAACTCTTTAATAGACAAACAGCCTGTTAACTTAGAAGAAACTGAACGTTGACAATTATGTATGAAACGTAGGCAGTATGCTACGCAACGTAACAATCGCGTTAAACTAGAGAAACGGTTTAGCGGAAAGTCTATTTCTGGTAACGCAATCAAAGCCAAGGAATGCTGCTTTAATTCAGGAAGTTCCTTATCTAATTGGAGGGGCTGAGCAGGCCAAGAAATCGGCTCTGAATGCAAGAAACATGGTCCATCCCACCATAAAGTTGAAAACTGGAGCAGAGAAGGATTGAGGCCACGCGTAAGTAAGTCAGCGGGATTTTCCTTGGAACCAACATGAGACCATATACCAGAAGTTGTATTGGTTTGTATCTCTGAAATCCGATTCGCAACAAAGGTTTTAAGACAGTTGGGTGCCGTGTTAATCCACCCTAAGACTATTGTCGAGTCTGACCAAAAATTAATGCTTCTAAACTCGATTGTTAATGACTCAATTACCCTTTTGAACAACCTTGAAAGGATAAGAGCTCCTAGAAGCTCGAGTCTAGGAAGAGTGTGTTTTTTGAGAGGAGCAACCTTACTCTTTGCACAAATAAGACGAACTGCAACCTCACCGAAGAAATTGACACTGCGACTATAAATACATGCTCCATATGCTTGCTCTGATGCATCGGAGAATCCATGCAATTCAAGATGAAAGTAATTTTGGCAGATAAAATGGCGAGGAATTTTAAGATCATTTAGTAAAGGAAGTTCATTCTTAAAGGATAACCATTCCGTATGAATGTAAATAGGAACCGACTGATCCCAGTCAAGATTTTCAGACCAGATTTTTTGAATTAGAATTTTAGCCTTAATAATGCAAGGAGCCAAAAGCCCTAGCGGATCAAAAATTTGAGAAATGTTTGAGAGGATTGATCGTTTGCTGATTGATTTGGACATAATGTCCTTGACATGATAAGCTAGAATATCAGTGTCAAAACACCATAGAATACCTAAAGCCTTGGTGTTGTCTCCTAAGTGAAGAAAGTTTGAGTCTTCAAGGGAACCGTTAAGACCTTGAATTATAGCAGGACAATTTGATGCCCATTTTCGCAAAGGAAAGCAACCACCTTGAAGAATTACATTTATCTCAGAACATAAACGAGACAGATCAGATGCTGTGTCCGAGCCGGTCAAAAGGTCGTCGACATAGAAATCATCAGCAATCCTTTTTGAAGCTTCAGGATACTTATCAGAAGAATCTATTGAAAGTTGAATCAAACACCTTGTAGCGAGAAAGGATGCAGCAGCGGTACCGTACGTTACAGTATTGAGCTGAAAGGAACCTAATTCCTCTTCAGGATTGAATCTCCAAAGAATTTGCTGCAAGCTTCGCTGGGACGGGTCGATAAGAACCTGCCGGTACATCTTGGCTATGTCAGCGGAAACTACATAAGCGTGCTGGCGAAAGCGCAGAAGAATTGAAAAAAGATCACTTTGTACATTGGGACCAACCATTTGAATGTCGTTTACCGAAACTCCAGAACTAGAAGGAGAACTACCGTTGAAAACGACACGAAGTTTAGTATTTGAACTTTCTTCCTTCAACACTGGATGATGGGGTAAAAAATAAGAGACGTCTTTAGAAAGAATGAAATTTGATTTAGACATATGTCCCATATTTATATATTCTTGAATAAATTCAGAATACCTTTCTCGAAGCATGTGATTATACTGAAATCTTCGCTCAATATTGTAAAATTGCTTGGTAGCGATTTTGCTTGAGTCCCCGAGAACATTGGGTGATTCCTTGAGAGCGATCTGAACAATGAACCTACCTTCAGCGTTCCTTTTAAACGTTGATGAAAAATGAGTTTCACACATTTGCTCTTCTTCAGAAAGTATTCTCTTTAAATTACTGCACTCTTCCAATTCCCAGAATTTAGACAGAGTTTGGCATTCGGAATTGCAAGACAAATTGCAATGAGTGATATTGCTTGAAGAGCTAGCAATTGGGCCTGAGATAATCCAACCGAGATGAGTTTTTTGAAGAATGGGCATATTACGACCTAATCTTATCTGCCCTACTTGAAGTAGATCCCAAAACACAGAAGATCCAATGAGAATGTCAATTTTAGAAGGATTAAAGAATGAGGGATCAGCAAGAGTAATGTTTTGAGGAATATTAAGGCTATTCGCGTCAATCGGAAAACTTGGAAGCGAACTACATATCTCCTTTATTATGAGACATGGTAAAGAGATAGAAAATTTGGAGTGTATTGCTTCAAGTTCGACGGAACACTTTGAATTTATTAATGAAGCCACCTGACTAATACCAGATACTGAAATTTCAGTGGCTTGCCTTTGTAACCCTAATTTGTTAAAGAAATCTTCAGAGATGAAATTAGATTGTGACCCGGAATCGAGAATAGCTTTGGCATTTTGAAATTTACCATAAGAATCCTTTATAAGAACAGATACAGTGGATAGAAGCACCAGATTATCAGGAATGTATGATGAAAGAAGCACAGATGACGTTGGGTTTCCTGATGATGTGTTATCACGAGAAGATGTTTGTAAAATCGGAGAAACTGTGGGAGCTGAAGAACCTTGTGGAGCAGACGAAAACGAGATTGTGTCCACGTGTAGTAATGTATGATGTTTCAGTCCGCATTTTTGACATTTTCCATATTTACAATTTTTACTAATGTGTCCTGAATGTATGCAATTTAAACAAAGTTTCCGATTTTTTACTTCTTCTGATCTCTGTTTAACACTTAGATTGAGAAATTTAGCACAATTTGATATTTTATGTGCACTTTGGCAAAACTGACATGAAAGTTGGGTTGAAATAAATGATTTTGACGATTTATTTCCTTTCATGCAAGTTTTTTGAAAGGAAACATCTTTATTTTCATTTGGTTTGAGAATACGATTTTCCAGAATATCAGCTCTCTTTTTTAAAAATTCAAGAAGGTTAGCAAACGTAGCGCCAGTAGGTTTAGAAAGATCCCACTCACGTTCAGTAGCTGAATCCAATTTGTTTATCAAAATATAATGAAGGAGTGTACCCCACTGATCAGTAGGTTCTCCTAGTGACTTTAATGACCGTAGATTACTTGTCATTGTGTCTATCAAATGACGAAGTTGCTGAGAACTTTCCTTCACTATATTTGGCAAATTAAAAATAGCCTTTATATGACTGAATATCAAAATATCTTTGTTTGCGTATCTTTCGCAAATTAATTGCCACGCTAATTCAAAATTAATTGATGAAATGGGCAACGAACTAATCACCGCAGATGCATTTCCAGAAATAACGGATTTAAGATAATGAAATTTTTGTATGTCGCTTAAAGTTGTGTTTTTTATTATTAGCGAATCAAATGAATCATGAAAATCCATCCAAGTCTCAAAATCACCGTTGAATTTTGGCAACTCGATTGTTGGCAGTTTAACACTATTAACATTTAGATTATGATTAACAGAATGGGCGTTTGATCTTATAGAACGAGCTGAATTTTCCGAACATTTATCTGAATAAAATTTATCAAGTATTGATTTTGCTAGTGCGAGTGCACTATAAAAGGAATTTTCAAAATCTTCTCTTTCTTTTAAATCATCTTCAGAAATTGTTTCATTCTGACATTCAATTTCATCCTGAATGGACTCGAAATCGTTAATTAAGACTTGAAATTTATCTAAGCGCCACTGAATATCCGCCAATACAATAGAATTATCAACACTATTATCTAAATCGTTATTTTTATTCATGAAATTGTTAAAATTTGTTAATTTTGACTTAATTATACCGCGTTTTCTACGTAATAGAGAAATATTTGCGTCGGTCATCTTGAAAAAATATAAGTATAATATAAATTCAAAAGAGAGAATACCAAATCCAGGTATAGAAGTAAATCTGTTATAGAAGGAATTGTAAAAAGGAAAGTAGGTATACTCACTCACTAAGCAGAAGTTTGTAGTTGACCAGCTAAGTGGTTGATAGAACGTCGATTTCTTACTTGAGGCAGTGAAGTGGCTGACTGGAATTATTGCATTCACAATGCACGCCGCTTGCAAACTTGAAAATTAAGTTGATGATTATCAACTATTTACACAAATATCTGGATCGCCAGGACCAAAAAATGTTGAGAAACAATAACTTCTAAAGTGGACTGTATATAACTGGCTTTACAAATATCTTGATTTTCCAAAACTAGGATGATTGAAAGAAAACACTAACTTGCTTAAAACGACCTTTACTTAACAGCGTTAAACGAATAATGACACCCTCTGAGAGAGGGTGTAACAACATAATTTCTTGCTTATGCGCAACAATAGGCGCGCAAATTTAAAAGTTTCTTTAGTCACAAACAAAACAAAAAGAGTGAAATGCCATCTTATAGTTCAATTGGTAAGATTAGTAAAAATTACTGTGCTTAATATTTATTATTTTCGATATCGTTTGTTTATCTGTTTATATATTTGTTGTTTATTTTATTATTCATTTGGTTAGTTTAGTGCTTTCAGCAGGATAGAAACCAGGTGGTTAGATAACCACAACCTATCTGGAGGTAAAGTACCTCTAGTAGAACTATCACATATCCAAAACCACTAAGGTCAACCTTATTTCATCTTCTTTGTAAAAATTCTTCTTGTAACTTGTCTATCTTCAGATATAATAGCGTTGAAGTCTTAATAATTTTTAATACTAAACGGAAAAATACACAAAAAATAAAAACAAATCTATCCCTTACTAAATTCTTGCACAAATTTAAGCAAATTTTATCTAAATATAGACAATATGAATAATTTAACATTTAACACTAAACTTGTCCATTCTGTGTGTAGTTTTAAATAAATATTTATATACGACGCTGCCCGACCTAGATCTACATAATTACAAAAAGGGTCGTAATAGAATAGCTGATGAGGTTAAAGGTAAAGTGGATTGATAAAATTATATAATTAACAAATAGAGATAAAACAAAGTAAACAGGATTAGATAAAATATAAATGTATGTAAACGAATTTTTAAATTAAAAGAAAAGCTTTGGATATCAGAAAAAATTATATTAAAAAAATTCTTTATTTCATGCTCTCTCGTCTTCTGTTACATATTCTTCCTCTGCCGGGTGTTCTTTGCATCTTTAGAATTTTGTGAAATGCGTTTTTTGCTTTATTATTAATTTTAATTACTGGTCTACGTTTTCTTTGTTGCTCTTTTAGATATCCAAATAGTTTAGCACTATCTTTACTATTCTCCTCTGGGTCTTTTAGCAGTTCTTTAATCCATTGTCTTCTTTTGTTTTTGCAGCATTTATTTGCTTCTTTCTTTATTCCTTGTATTTATTTATTGATGTTATTCTTCTTTAGCTAATATCTATTTATTCCTTGCTTGGTTCTTCTCTTTGATTTTTATTTCGTATTCTGTATCGAACCATTATTTCCTTCTTTTTATTTACCTCTACCCTAGTACCTCTTTTGCTTGTTCCAAATTTGTTTCGTTTATATTTTTCCATTTTTCTTCTGTGTTGTTCACTTTTATTCCGAACATTCTGGTCTATAATAATATAAATTTTTCTATTACGCAGCACAAAACGACCTTGTGTACTAGTCCAGTCACTTCGTACTTTCATAAATGCAAATGAATCTAGACACCTAATTTTTTGATATGTTGTAGAGGATACCTAGAAAAGCTTAACTTGAGTTTGTCGACCGAGGTTAGGGGTGGTGGAGAAGCCGCCATCTTGAAAAGAAGGGGTGAAATTTGTTTTTTGGCAATAACTCGGCTGTCCGATGAGATTCGAAAGTTTTTGCAAGAAACTTTTTGTAGCTTTTTTTGTGCTCTACAATTAAGTCCTGACCAGTTTTAGCGTATCATGCACTGTTATCGAGATATCGATCGAGAAAGTCAAAAATTTAGGACAAAACTTTTGTTTTTTGCTATTCTTTTTTTTTGGTCATAAGTATCGAAAAAACAGTTAGATGCAACGTGTAGAGGATATTCAGACCTACAATTTCCTTTTTTTTATTTTTTTTGGACAAAAATTCCGAGCTCCAGCACGCCGCAAAGTCAGTTAATGTGGATTCACCGACGCTCAGCGTCGAGCGAGCCGCTCCCTCGGTTGTATTTCCGCGTCGAAACTGATGGAAAGTTGTTCAGGGAATTAATGCGATAGAAAATAAATTGAGAAAGCAACAAATTAAGCATCACAAACAAGAAATTTATTTAACAAATAATTAGTTTATGCATTGCAAAAATGGTAGGTGGATTGAATATTTCGTTAAGGTTGTACACTACATTGCAGCGAAAAAAAAGTATAAAACACAAGTGAAAATGAGTACAAGATTGTCTCAAGAAACTTCTGTAATAAAAAGATGCGAACACACTCGTTACAACGGATGACCGGTTTTTCAATACATTTCTTCGATACAAAATAAACGTATATGAAATTTAAAAAATACATGGGATTTTTGTTCTTTTATTGGATCATGAGATTTTTATTCTTTCTTTTATTTCTTTCTTCGCTTTAATGGTCCAGGCTGAAGGTCTTTGTCCTCCGTATACTCTTCGAGTTGTTGCGTCTGTTGAGACGTTCCAAATAATGCTGATCCGTTGAAAGCATGGTAGAATTATTTAAAGAAGAAAAGGTCGATCCGGAGGTTCTAACTTGCGCGGGAGAGCAATTCCTTATTGCCCTGTATGGCGGTAATAAGCAGGACAAGTCGATAAATATTTTGCGATTCCATCGCTTCGCAAAGTCAATGACTGCGAATAAAATTAATCACCTCGCATTACTCCCACCAACGAAAAGCGCTGTGCGTCAACATATATTCCGGACATACCTGCAAGTGCAAACCTGGCTCGGATTTTTCAAAGATCCACAGGGATGGGGTTGGCGACAGACTAATCGAGGTCTCGAACCAATCACCTGCACCGCCGAACCCGCTCCACCTGAACTCATGAAACTCATTTCCTGTAAATGCAAAGGAAATTGTGAGGCCGCCTGTGGGTGTAGAAAAGCAGGAATTAGTTGCTCGGTTCTTTGCTTCCACTGCAGTGTGGGCAAACATGCAGCAACGTTGCCAGAGTCGACGTTTTGCTTAACGACGACGATGTTAGTGACGATGATGATGATGACGATGCTTTCAACGGATCAGCATCATTTGGAACGTCTCAACAGACGCAACAACTCGAAGAGTATACGGAGGACAAAGACCTTCAGCCTGGACCATTAAAGCGAAGAAAGAAATAAAAGAAAGAATAAAAATCTCATGATCCAATAAAAGAACAAAAATCCCATGTATTTTTTAAATTTCATATACGTTTATTTTGTATCGAAGAAATGTATTGAAAAACCGGTCATCCGTTGTAACGAGTGTGTTCGCATCTTTTTATTACAGAAGTTTCTTAAGACAATCTTGTACTCATTTTCACGTGTGTTTTATACTTTTTTTTCGCTGCAATGTAGTGTACAACCTTAACGAAATATTCAATCCACCTACCATTTTTGCAATGCATAAACTAATTATTTGTTAAATAAATTTCTTGTTTGTGATGCTTAATTTGTTGCTTTCTCAATTTATTTTCTATCGCATTAATTCCCTGAACAACTTTCCATCAGTTTTGACGCGGAAATACAACCGAGGGAGCGGCTCGCTCGACGCTGAGCGTCGGTGAATCCACATTAACTGACTTTGCGGCGTGCTGGAGCTCGGAATTTTTGTCAAAAAAAAAATAAAAAAAGGAAATTGTAGGTCTGAATATTCTCTACACGTTGCATCTAACTGTTTTTTCGATACTTATGACCAAAAAAAAGAATAGCAAAAAACAAAAGTTTTGTCCTAAATTTTTGACTTTCTCGATCGATATCTCGATAACAGTGCATGATACGCTAAAACTGGTCAGGACTTAATTGTAGAGCATAAAAAAAGCTACAAAAAGTTTCTTGCAAAAAATTTCGAATCTCATCGGACAGCCGAGTTATTGCCAAAAAACAAATTTCACCCCTTCTTTTCAAGATGGCGGCTTCTCCACCCCCCTAACTTCGGTCGACAAACTCAAGTTAAGCTTTTCTAGGTATCCTCTACAACATATCAAAAAATTAGGTGTCTAGATTCATTTGCATTTATTTTACTTCGTTTCCGACGAAGTGACTGGACTATACCTACTTGACAAAACTTAACTACGAACAAAAGGCCACCCGAAGAAGTTCCCATATTAAGTGATGGCAACAGCTGATAGGCGCGCTTGTGTCAAAATAAGTGCGACTTATTCCTAAAAAAAAGTTTGAATCCTCCTATATGGCATGCAAACATTTCGTTAATAGACCATGGACGTTTTAACAAGTCTCGGCAATGTCACATAAAGCGAAAATTCATGTTCCACATTTCATTTCGTTCATAAATTTATAAATTAACCAGACGCAAATCCGATGAATTTTGTTATCTAGGCTATTTTAGATAACAAGGTGCAAAATAAAAAATATACCAGTATAAATGCGCTGAAGAAAACAATTGTACGTAAATGTGCAAATATACTACAAGATAACATTTAGGGGGCACCATGTAGCTCATTTTTTAAGCAAAATGCTGCCAAAAACAATATACAAAGAATGTTTTCTGACATTGTTATTATTTTTACACATTTTTGTAATTTGAATCAAGGAAAAATATTTCACAGTATAAAATTATCAATAGGTAACAGTTTACGTATATAGTAAGACGTGACTAAGAGCAATTCAAATAAATTACTACATCCTTTGGTAGTTGAGTTGGTGGAATATCTGCCTATACTATAATGTAAAAAGTTATATTACTCACTTATTTTATGTAAATATTTTTTATTTTCTAAATTATTCTAAGGAAAATTAGAAGTAACCAAAGACAGTAAAAATTGAGTCCAACTCTGTTTATATCTGGAAAAAATTATTTTCCGGTGTGCAATTCATCAAGACATATTTACCTCGGATTTTTACAGGAACTAATCTGACGTCCCGGGGGATGCAGCCCTATAACTATTACCTGCCCTTATACATCAACGTGATTGGCCTGTATTCCCACTAGTATTATCAATCTACCTCTAACGGTTCGTAAACGAAACCTCGATAGAAACTTATTTTTCTTTTAAGTGCTTCAAGTAATAAAATATATCCATTTTTTTATGGATTTTATTTGATAATTTTATGTTTTAAGATCAGATTTAATGTATTTATTGTTAACAGCATTAACCGGGGCTACCCAAAAAGGCCACATTAATCATGCCTACCCAATTAAGTAAACCCAAAAGGGCCACCATCTAAAATTTGAGGATTATATTCTATATGTTTTATGTTGAAAATGAAGTAACGTTTCTATAAAACTAAATAAATTTGGATGACGTGAATAAAAATGCGAGTTGAATTCAGAATGAAATGATTCGCACGAGTTTGTTGAAAATATAGACTCTGATGATTGTCTAGCCCAAACACTTGTAGGAAATATTGCGGTGTCATCGATATAGTTGTCCACTAAATAATCGTAGTATTCCAGCACTTTTTGATTTTTAGGCATTTCTTCAAAAATATCTTGCATAAAACTATCTCCAACTTCACCTGGGTCTAAGTAAGCAAGACCCAATGGATAACGTAACCATTTGTGTAAATTCGAACTTTTTTGGCTGTATTGAGTGGATAAGCCCAAATTCTGAATTTTTCGCCACCATGCTTGGAATAAATGAAATCGACAACCTCTTATTTCGGTAGATGGCCATACATTTAAAACGGCCTTATGTATGGCCTTTTTAAAATTAATTGTAACATGTTTTGGTTTTAACTTCAAGAAAACCTCTTGACATTTTTCATTTAAAAGGCGAAAAAGTCTTTCATACGTATTAGTTAATTTGCTCGGAAGCAAGCAAAACACCAAAGGTATGTGATGACCATTTTGAAATCCATGTATCGTACCCATTTGAAGAAAACATTTTGTGCATTTGTCGAATGTTCCGTCCATATAAATTTTACATAAATGTTTTAAATTACTATTCGTACAAAAAACTATAATATTTGATTGATCGTCATTAATTAATAAAAAGTTCTCGTTCTCATCGGTCATAAAACTTATCTGTTGGAGAACAAGATGAACTTGTTCCGGGGATTTTGGTAGTGCTGGCCAGTTCTTCCTCCTTGTGTAATAAATGTTTTTCCGCACACAGAAAGCGTCGTGTTCGGTAAATGTGGATTTTGATTTTAAGTCGTTTGTTCCAAGCCTAATTAATTTAGAAGGCTTTTCTAAAATATTATCAACAGCCTTTCTCTTAACAGATTGTGTTACCTGTTGACGATTGAAAACTTTTTCACTTATAACATCATGATTATGTTCGTTGCACTTTTTAAACACAATATTTTCACTGGTGTTTGTAAACACAGTAGCTGCACATTTCGAATTTGTACAACGCCATCGAATTTCACCATTTTTGGATGTATGAGCGAGCCGGTATTTAAAATTTTCAAAAATCAAACATTTCGCATCTTTATTGGAAGTTGTTACGAACGCCATACTTTCTCACCTAACAGCAAACGACAACTAATTACATCTACAAATGGCATATAAATATTTACCCCCATATTTACAAATATCATTTGGTAGGTTGAATGGATTTTCCAGATTAGTAAAAGAATCATATTAAAGGGAAGAAATTGCTATCCTAACGACATAATCCATTATTTAATTCCGAGAAAAGGATTACCTGGCAACAGGTAAAATTTAAGCGTGGTGGCTCTTTTGGGCTGTTACAAAATTAGACAATTTTAAATAAAATAAATAACATATCAAACGTGGCCCTTTTGGGATGTCCCCGCATTAACTTAGGTACAAAGTTCTCCAAGACGATACCTGGGTTAGAAAATTGGTTCTGAAACAATTGCGTTTAAATATTATCAAAAACCCCTTTATTGCCAAAATTCAGTAAAAAAAATATTTAAGGAGAAGATGCGAGGAGGTACTTCAAAAACTGTTAAAGCATTGCTCTTAACGGAGCTTGTAATATATGTTTCTGCCGCTAGATGTGAAGAGCACAACTTACTTCAATTGTTGTCAATCTTGCTGATTCTGTCCATATTTTGTTATTGTTAAAGTTGTCTATACATTTAAAAATTCTCTTTAACAACTTCTAAAATGTTGCCAAAATAAGCCTGCAATGTCAAATTTCTTGTAGAGCAAAGTTACAAGCCTTAACTGTAAAAGATCTAACTTCACAAGTCTATTCCTTAGTTAAGCTTCATATTTCGACTAAGGTGTAGAGTTTGTACAGTTGGGCGTATAGAATTTGAATGTTGGCTCTAGATGTGATCTACATGGGGTCGTTTTTTCAACAAGGAGTTTATGTCAGTACCTTTTCTGTCCTTTTACCGTTCCTAACAGAGAAACATTTTTGATCTAGCAAAACGTGGTTCTACCCCTTTTAAATTTCTCTTACTATGGAAGCATTTGTTTAAGTTATTATTGTAAAAAGCATTCACAATTAAAAAAAAAAGATTTCCTTAAATCAGCTTTAGACCACGTGGGTGGTTTTACTAGAATTTTGCATCAGCTTCTTGAAACCCCACAAACATCGGGTTGAACATACAAAGCATAAGAAGATTCAAACCAAATCATGTCCGCTGAATTGGTATTCACAAGTCGCTGTTATTTGAGCAAACATTCGTCAGTCTTCGTGAAAAAGTAAATTAAAGTTAAAATGTGAAGAGTTGCTACCAAATTTTTCCTTGGACACTGGCCAAAATCAACAGATTACAACTTATTCAGATTTTCTGTCAAAGACCATTACTGATGCTAAGACATTGTGCCATGGTTATGACCCTGAAACAAAGCAACAGTGAAGCCAATGAAAGACACCATCCTTAACCCGTCCAAAAAATGTGTTTAAGTAAAATCAGAAATCAAAACAACCTTAATTTGCTTTTTTGTTGCCAACAGCGTAGATCATTCAGTTTGATCCTTTAATTCAAACTGTTAATACAACCTCTTATTTAGTACTTTTAAGAGGATAACACAACAGTGTTTTACAAAAAAAAAAAACGATTTCTGGCATACAGGAAGCTGGTTCTTCTACTATACATTAAAGCACCTGTTAAACAGTTTTTGGTTAAAATGATATGGTTCACTGCCCACTCTTCTTACTGGACTGACCTGTTACTGTAAGACTTTTCCTATTTCCACGTATTAAATAAAAACGAAGTAGAAACTGCCAACTATTTCTAAAGATAACAATCAAAAATTTTTCGAACAGTGCAAATGTCAGAGATTTCAAAATAGAGAACTAACAAGCAGCGTTGATGCTCCATGTTACGTAAAAAAACAGTTGCATCCACGGTAGAACAAATAAATGCCAAATGTGCCAGCAGACATGAAGAGCGTTTACTACAACATGTGAATATCGAGGCCATCCAACTTCTCGATACTGCAGATATAGAAAGAAGGCTCAAGAATAAGACAAAGCCCTTCGAGGTAATGAAGTAAAAAAAATGCTTGGTAAAGCAAAGCATTTTCTTGATATTAAAAAATAAGTAGCTTTAAAGGATAGGTTTTACCTAAATTAAACATTTTTTTAACTTTTTGGGTTTCAGATGTAATAGCTATTGACATTATACGACCGCGTGGCAACTCCGCCTTGGTGTTCATAAACGTCATCCACACGAAAAGTGTTTTTTTAAATGCTTATTAGCTAATTAAAAAAACATTTACTTATAACACAAAAAATTTGCAACATTTTAAGTAATTAATCTTGAATTTAAATACTCAGGTCCTAAAAAACAGACTAGAACAAGAAAAGCAGGTTATCTGACAAAGTGTAATTGAATTTGCTTCAACTATGAAACGTTGCATAAATTATTTGTCTTTATTGTTATACCATAATAATAAAAGTATGACGAAAATAGCAACATGAGTGGTTAAACTTGTAGTAGATGTATTTTTGCAATTAAGCTTTCGAAACCAAATCACGTGTTTGCCAAAACACTTACGGCTGAATACAACACAATCTAAACACTCCGTATAACGATCGTCAGCTATAAAAACAGCCCGTTATTTGCATATGCGTGTGTAAACACATTTGGTCATACGGGTCCTTGGAAACACGATTCAAACATTGCACTCAAACACAGTGCAGTGTATTGAATGGAAGTTGTTTTCTTTCTGTTTTTATTATCAACAACTTGTGTCGAAAATGGATCTTTATGTCCTAATTAGAAAATTTACAAGTCTTTAGCTATCTAAAATAAGTAAAATAAAGAATGAGAATTTTGTCAAATGTTTATACAGTACACAGAAAATAACAAATCCAGAAAAAACAATTAACTGGTTGTTAGAGGAAGACGTAAAATAAAATACTTTACTATTTCTTATTCTCTTCTTTTTCCCTTTTTTTTATAAGACTGTTTTTTATACAGGATTTTTGTCTTAACTGTAAAACGGAAATCCAGCTGTTGTACAATCTTTTTGGTGGTCGAGCAAGACGTTCCTTTCTATCTGTTTTTTCATCTGTTGTTTTTTATTCTATCTAGGTGGTCCTTCCAATATCACTGTTTTACCCTGCCAAACCGTATTTAAAAAGTATTTCTTATAGTGTCGCTTTTTTGTTGTTGTTCGACTTTTTGTTTTTGTTGTTTCTGTCCTCCTTCTCACCGTATAGGTTAGTACAAGTCCCATTACTGCCTTGTAGATTTCAGTGGTCATATGTTTTTCCATATTATATTTTTTAAACATCCGACAATTGTGTGTGGTATTTTAAAAACTTGTGGCCCAATCCCACTAATCCATCTTTAGACCTTCAAAAAGTGTCTCTACATTCTAAAATGAAATTTTCTACTTTAAAAACCTTGCAACAGTGCCCCAATCACATTAATCAATATCTAGACCTTTAAAGAATGACTCTAGACTCAAAAAATGGTATGTTCTGCCTTAAAAACCTTAGAGAAGTGTCCAGAAAACACTTATCACTATCTAAACCTCATAAAAAGTGACTCTTCACTCTAAAATGATATTTTCTAGCTTATAAACGTTGAAAAAGTTAACTAATCCTAATAATCTATCCCTAGACCTTTAAAAGTAACTTTGGACTCAAAAAATCGGGTTTTTTACTTTAAAAACCTTGGAGAAGTGGTTCAATCTCAGTAATCTATCTCCAGACATTTAAAAAAATGTCTTTATACTCAAGAATGGTATTTTTCGCTGCAAAAATCTTGGAGAAGTGGTCCAATCTTACTAATCTCTCTCTAGATCTTTAACTACTGCCTCTATACTCAAAATGGACTTTTCTTCTTTAAAAACCGTGGAATAGTGGTCTGATCTCATTGTTCTATCGCAGGAATTTAAAAAATTGGGAATTTGACAATTTTTCTTTACAGGCCATTGCATATTTGTGCCCGAAACGGTCTTGTAGTCGTAACCAGAGAGTTATTGAAAAAAGGAGCATCAGTAATTGCTGTGGATAATGAAGGATTAACTTCAGCACTGTCTTGTGCCCCAAATAATAACGTAGCATCTGTGGCTTGTGTGCGAGTTTCTTTAGCTAAGTCTCTGTGGCTGGTTATCTCAATTCCCAAATACGTACATTTTGAGCTATTTTGTATTGCTAAGTGGTTTATATGCAGAAGGTTGCATCTTGCTGGTTCTATTGATATAGTCATGGTCTTTGTTGTTTCTACAGATATATGCATATTTAATCTTTCTCTTGTTTTTTAAAATCTGTGTAGCATTCTTTGCAAAACACTTTCATTCTCAGCCAATAAAATTCCATCATCCACATAGCACAATATTTTCATTAATTTCTGTCTTATTCTGTAATCTTTATAGTTATATACATTGGAATATTGCTTCATTTTTTGTTATTCCTTTTATTCTCTTTCTCTTTTGTCTTAATTGATTTAATCTCGTTCTTGTAGAAATGTATCTTTATTTCTACCCTATATGTGTTCTAAAGGTTTACTTTTAACTATTCCCGCTCTTCGTATTTCTAACCGAAAAATGCAAGATACCAAATTTTCACGCTTAATCTATAGGTATAGGTTGGTTCAAAAATTTTGAAAGCGATACATATTAACCTGTAGAGGAATTAACATTTATACGTTATTTTAATATTTCATTTTTCATTTGAATACACAAAAAATTCTATTTCTATTTGTCAATTCCTTTGTTGTGTACAAGTCATTTGAAGATGGCGTGTCAGTGTTTTTTGCTATAATAGAATGGAAAAACCGTACAGTAATTATAAGGTTTTTCATCTAAAAAAATTCATACCAAAATGGTTTAACAAAGCTCCTTCATTTTTAACTGTGCAAGATCCTAAATGGAAACAAGAACTTTTACAGTGGACTGAAGCTGGTTCTTCAACTTCAAAACAGATGAAGTCAGAAGTATCGAAAGATCAAGTTATGGCATCAGTGTTTTGGGATGCAAAAGTGGTTTTGTTCTTGATTATCTAAAACAAATAACTCTGAATATTATTGCAACCTTTTGTTCACTTGGATAAAAAAATTCGTAAAAAAAGATCCGATCTAGAAAATATAAAAATCCTTTTTCATCAAGACAATGCACGTGTTCACACAAGTTTGTTGACGATGGCTAAATTAAACGACTTAGGGTACGACTATCTTGAATACCCATCGTATTCAACAGATTTGGTTCCCTTTGACTATTACCTCTTCAGAAACTTGAAAGCGTTTTTCGTTGGATGAAGGAGCTATTGTTGCTACGGAATAATATTTCTTCCGGAAAAACATACAGAAATGGTATAAAATTAATGGAGGATTATTGGATTAAGTGTGTTCAAGCTGAGGAAGATTATATTGAATAAAAAAACCAATTTCAATAATAAATACACATTCTTTAGAAACTGTTTAACGAACCTGTATACAGATTATTTGATTCCCTTCGCTTCTTTTTGTCTCTAGATCCTAGATCCTATTTTTTCTCCAATCTAGTTTAAAAACAATTAATTTTCCAACACATAATACTTAGATATCTGTCACTATGGTACTTAACATTAGTGATTAACTAAATTAAATTCTGTAGTATTATAATGTTATTATAATTTGTAACTACGACACCAATGAATTGTTTTTTTTTTTTTTTAATTACAAACGCTTCTCATTGAATGTTTGTTGTAGATCTCTTATTATTCGAAGCGCTTGCTTGTGGCATTAACTAATTTAGAACAACGATTAAGACCTTCCTAACAGCTATAGTTGTATTTGTAGCTCTAACTGCAAGAAGACTGTGAGGCAAAAGCATTTGCCATTCTTAATTACCAAATTGCTAGTAGGAAACAAACAATGTTAATGTAGTTGAATAAACGTAACCATTTATTCTCTTAATGTTCGCTTGCGTACGGTTTTGAATAGATTATTATTATCTTTTTTTATTGTTTCTGTTTTTATTGTTTAACTTTTTAAAAGAAAATTGTTTGTATATGATAATCAAGAGATTTAAAAAATTTTAATATGCATCGTATAATAAAAATAACAGTCATATCTGTTTATAATAGCAGTTTGGTAAAAATTTAAACTTAAAAATTAAATAATATAATTTAAGGTAGTTTTCCAAAAAACTGGGTGAGATATAGAACCATCAAAATTCGAGCGAATTATTCCAGTCGATAAACTCGTCCGGCATAACCACTGTCTCACGTAAATGTCATCCGTGAGTTTCTCGCCTCTACTTTTCAATATTCAAAAATTTTGATTTATGCTCCGATAAGGGCCGCATTAATCAAAAATGCCACGCTAGCCGAACTTTTCCAAATTAAATGTAATCTAAAGGTTAATGCCGAACGAATGACTTGATTATCTTGAATCTTTAATTAAGTCCAGGTCGTTCTCTGCCAAAGTCATAATCATAAAATCGAAGATGAAACATTTAGCTTTAGACATTTTTGAGCGTGGTTGCGTTATCAGATAATTAACATCCATATTTTGTTGAAAATAATAAAGGGTCATGAATAAGAAGCACTTTAGGAAAAGATCATTTCCAACCTTGATCTTTTAATTGTTTTTTTAAATTATATTTTAACTTAAACTCAGAGAATAAAATGGAGACAAAATAACAGACACCACATAATCTGCAGTAAATTTAATACATAAAAACTATAGAAAACACAGCTCCAGGAAAAGGAAGTTTGG
This sequence comes from Altica lythri, assembly GCA_964028335.1. NCBI lineage: Eukaryota > Metazoa > Arthropoda > Insecta > Coleoptera > Chrysomelidae > Altica > Altica lythri. The sequence continues at coordinate 18,428,645 of OZ034809.1, forward strand.
ATTGTGCTAGTTCAAGGAACAGTATAAAGATGATGTGTAAAGCTATAAAATTTAATTGATTTATAGTGCCTACTTCTTTTTTCTTGTGATAACGAGTTTATTCGGCTACCTTAACCTATTTTTACCATTGAATTTTTCTGTTTTATGTCCGTTACTACGGAAGACCGTTCAAGCAAAGTTAGTTGAAAAGAATCGTATAAAGATGGTGACTTAAGCTGCTTATATAAAGTATCTTCTTCTTTAATAGTATATTGTGTATCTAGTAGGAAAAGCGATACATTCCCGGACGACAATGTAAACATTGGAGTCCGGGAATGTGCTTTTACTACGAGATACACATACTATTTTTTCTGAAATCGCATTAAATATAATCGTTAACTAAGAAAGTTTTAGATATGCATAACTGTTTTTGATTATCATCGTATTTTCTATGAAACCGTTTCGTTGATATTGTTTGTTAATCATTGTTTATTAGTGTCACAAAAATGTCAGTTCGGTTAGTTACATATTGCTTAAAATATTTTAAATTGTATTTAAAATGGACAGTGACGATCATGTCCAGAGGTGCAAAACGCCTCCAGAGTTACTACTAATGTGGTTTTAAATTTACTGCCAAATAAAATCAAGACGCAAAATATGAATTTGCTTATAAACGTTTTATGGATCATTCCCGTACACAGGTACGGAAAAAATATTCCCGTACAGTACGGTAAAGTTCGTTGCCCAGCAACGGACTAAAATACAAGAATAGTGTATTTTGCGGCTCGAATTTGATCCGAGAAACTAGACATTACCAAGCGATTTCAGAAAAAAGCTATTTTTTAGCTTCTTTTTATGATGCGTTCTTTTTCTACTTGTGGTGTGTTGTCTCATGTTGTTTGTGGTGTCTTGTTGTTTTAACGGTTAAGATTTTCTTGTTTTACCTAATGGTCATATTATATCAAATCTTTTTATTTTATGTACCGGTATGCACTAGAGATAAATTTTGAATAAAACAAATTATATATCACTAACGCAGAAAACAAAGTAGAAGCAGAAGATGATGTTTAAAGCTACTACTACCAAATTGCCTTCTTGTTCTTTTTCCTGCAGTGCTATCTTCTTCTAATTCTTTTTATAGTCCTGCTTGTTTTTTCTTATAGTGGCTTTTCGTTTTAATAAAACCTAAATCTATTTGTCCTATTGGATTTTTCAGTTTTATGTCCATTATTAGAATTATTACCAAAGAAGACCGTTGTTTAGGCAAAGTAAGTTTGCATTGGGGTAGTTGAAAAGAATCTTATTAAGATGGTGACTAAAGCTTCTAATATAAATAGTCTTCTTCTTAAATAGCTATTTGTTCCATCTTCTTTTTATAGTGCCTTCTTCTGATTCTTTTTCTTCTATTGATGTTGTGTTTAATTTTTTTCATTCTTATTATAATGGTAGTAATGTCCTATGTTGTTTGTGGTGCCTTTAGAATTTAACAGTTGAGATTTTTTTCTTCGCCTAATGCCCTTCTTCAAATCAAAATTTTTATTTTATGAAATTGTATAAACTACCACCGGAGAAAAAAAAAATGACATTGAATAAAACAATTTTAGCATTTTGTAGTTTAAAGAACTTAAAGGAAAAAACTATATACCACTAAAAAAAAATAGAGCTTCAGAAAAAGGAAGTGTGAAGATAATGTCTATAGCTACTAATACAAAATTGCCTCTTTGTCTTCCTTCCTCTAGTGCTAACTTCTTCTACTTCTTTTTTCTTGCACTAGCTTATAGTTTAAATGAAATCTAAACCTATTTGTCCTATTGATTTTATCCAAAATAAAGACCGTCTTTTAGGCTGAGTAAGTTTGCATTGGGGTAGTGGAAAAAAATCGTGTAAAGATGGTGACTAAAGCATAGTGCCTTCTTCTGGTGCTTTTTCTTTAATTTAATTTTTGTTCTTTCTTATTATAATGTTGTCCTATGTTGTTTGTGGTACCTTCTGGTTTTAACGGTAAATATTCTCTTCTTTCACCTAACGGTCTTGTTTATATATATATATATATATATATATATATTGATATGGATTTTTCTTCAATGGTGCACGTTCTTTCAATGAAATGTTGGAACGTGGTCATGATTTTTAAATCGGTTGTCTGGATTAAGTATTTTTTTGAGATTGTATTTTTTTTTGTTTAGTTCAGAAGTTATGTTGTTAAGATTATTGATTGATTTGTCATGAGAATTATAAAACCGTTGTCATTATCAGAAAGTAATAAAACATATTGAATTGATTAAATGGATTTGAATTTATAAATACTAAAAGTAAAGAAAAAGTAAAAAGTAAAAAAAATAAATATTAGAAGAATTGATAGAAATATTTAGGTAGCAGATATTAAACAGAAAGAGCAGAAGGAAGTTAACAATTACAGAAAAGCAATGTGGTCAGGGCTGGAAAGTGGTAGGAGGAGATAAAAAGCAAGAAATAGAAAGTATTGGAGCAGAAAGAAGCAGTGAATAGGAAGAAATCAGAAATTTGAAGGTATAGAGAAAGGGTTGAAGATCAGAAAAAGGAAGTAGAGTAGAAAAAAGAGGAAGACAATAAAAAATTTTATATTTATATTTTTGTTGTAATTTATTTTAGGACAATCAATTTGGAAATTTTGGAATCCACGACCGATAACTTCATTGAGAGAGGGTGTTCCGGAAGGAGGATCCATTTCAATTGGCGCCCAGAACGTGTGACTGCTTTGGCACTGAGGGTAAGAGATATTTCTTTACTATTTATTAAAAACAAAGTGTGTGATTCTGGAGTAAAAGATTAAATAAATTATAGGTATATTATATGAAATTAAGAGGGGGAAAGGAAATTACAGATAGAACGTCAGAACAAGGGGATAATATTGATAATCAGGAGAGTCAGGGTAGTCAGTGTATTCAGGATAGTCAGGGTAATCAGGTTAGTCAGGATAGGCAGGGTATTCAGGATAGTCAGGATAATCAGGGTAATCAGGATAGTAAGATAGGGGATAGATAGAAGGGATTCATCATGGGAACAAATGATGGAAATGCTAAAAAATATCAACAAAAACAATGAAGCAATAAACAAGAATATAGATTCTATGAAAAAAGAAATAAAACAAGATATAGAAGCAAATAACAAAAATACTGAAGCAATAAATTCAAATATGGATACAATGAAAAAAGACATGAACAGAGATATTAAAGCAATAAATTTAAATATGGATGCTATGAAAAAAGAAATGAACAAGAATATGGATTCTATGAAAAAAGAAATAAAAGAAGAAGTCAAAAATGAGATAAAGGAGCATATGGAAATGTATAGAGAAACATTAGAAGAAACAAAAACAGAAATAATAACTGAAATGTTAATGAGAAACACAGAATTAGAGGAATTACAAGAAGTAAAAATTAAAACAATTTTATTAACAAGGAATGAAAAGATGAAATAAAAGAAATTAATACTAATACAAATAAAAAATTAAATGACTTAGAGATAATTATAAAACAAGAGAATGTGGAAAAGAAAAATGTAATAGAAGAAATGCAAAATACAACAAAGAAGATATATGAGATGAAAGAAAAAGTAGAAGAAAGAAAGATAGTAGGTACCAGAAAAAGAACATGAAATGTTATTAGAAGAAACGGAAATAAAAAATATAAATAAAAATCAAAATAATATGAAAATAAGTAAAATTAAACATAAATTTAATGGAAATATTGATAAGATTCATCTAAAAATTTTCATAAGAATGGTGAAAAATAAGTTAAAATGGTGTGAAGATCATGAAGAAATAAGAAAATACCTGCGTGAGATGTTAGATGGACAGGCACAGATATGGTTTGCTAGTAAAGAAGAAGAAATATTTGTGCTGGAAAAATTTAAGAAGATGTTTTTGAGTTATTTCTGGGGGAATTTTGTACAATCTAAATTTAGGAAACAGTTATATAAAGGGAAATATCAAGAAAGGGAAAAACAATTTAAATTTATAAAAAGTTTATATCGAGGGAAATATCAAGAAAGGGGAAAGCAATTTAAACTTATAAAAAGTTTGTATCGAGGGAAATACCAGGAAAGGGGCAAGGTATCTAAATTTATAAGAAAGTTATATATAGGGAAATATTAGGAAAGGGGTGAAGTCACATAATTAAAAAAAAAATTATATATAGGAAAATATTAGGAGGGGGAGTCTATAAAAAAAAATTATATGTATAGGTAAATTTCAAAAGAGAAGGAACAAATTTAATACTATAAAAAAATTATATTTTGATAAAAGTTAAGAAGGGGGAATGAAAAAAACAAAAAATAGAAATAAAAGAAGAAGTTAAAATTAGATATAGTGATGGGAATTGATATGCTAGATAGTGTATTTTATAGTAAAATTGAAATATTCTAAATTAAAAGCTTGACAACTGATGGTGAAGAAAAATTTCCTACTGAAAGGAAATTTGATTTGGCAAGGTGAAGTGATTCACCAAGTCAAATCAAATTTGGGGGAAATTGATATGGATTTTTCTTCAATGGTGCACGTTCTTTCAATGAAATGTTGGAACGTGGTCATGATTTTTAAATCGGTTGTCTGGATTAAGTATTTTTTTGAGATTGTATTTTTTTTTGTTTAGTTCAGAAGTTATGTTGTTAAGATTATTGATTGATTTGTCATGAGAATTATAAAACCGTTGTCATTATCAGAAAGTAATAAAACATATTGAATTGATTAAATGGATTTGAATTTATAAATACTAAAAGTAAAGAAAAAGTAAAAAGTAAAAAAAAAAATATTAGAAGAATTGATAGAAATATTTAGGTAGCAGATATTAAACAGAAAGAGCAGAAGGAAGTTAACAATTACAGAAAAGCAGTGTGGTCAGGGCTGGAAAGTGGTAGGAGGAGATAAAAAGCAAGAAATAGAAAGTATTGGAGCAGAAAGAAGCAGTGAATAGGAAGAAATCAGAAATTTGAAGGTATAGAGAAAGGGTTGAAGATCAGAAAAAGGAAGTAGAGTAGAAAGAAGATGAAGACAATAAAAAATTTTATATTTATATTTTTGTTGTAATTTATTTTAGGACAATCAATGAAAGAGAATTCTTTGCTGACTAATTATATAAAATAATTTAAATTATTGGGTATGCAGCAAAATTAAGGTTACAGCCATCATCGGGGAAGCTACAATACATTATAATTAAAGATAATAGTACTTAATTATGAGAAATTGTACTTGCAACTTTTTGAGATTATTGTTAAAAAGGTGATAAATAAAAACATGGAATATAAAATTTTTTTTTTGTCTTTTTCTTTTTTTTTTTTTCTGTTTTTGGTTGTTGCTAGTTTCGGTAAACATACATTATATCAATTTTTAGGTATTTCATTTGAGTCAATGTCAAAGTTAATTTAACATCTTAACTTTTGACGTCAAACCTAAAATACGAAATAAGTGTTTAATTAATAATCAATTTAAAAGTATATGTGTTGTTATACCTACGTATGTTTTACATTTTTTTTTTAATATTCCATGTTTTTATTTGTCACCTTTTTAACAATAATCTCAAAAAGTTGTAAGTACAATTTCTCATAATTAAGTACTATTATCTTTAATTATAATGTATTGTAGCTTCCCCGATGATGGCTGTAACCACAGCCGAAAGCTTGGATTAAAGAACTTATAAGAGTACACTTGTTCCTTAATTTTGCTGCATACCCAATAATTTAAATTATTTTATATATATATATATATATATATATATATATATATATATATATATATATATATATATATATATATATATACAGGGTGTCCCAGAATTAACTACGGAAACTTCGTATACGTATTCCTTGATGACAAATAAGTAGGGTCTTTCCTATAAAAAAATTTTTTTTAGAGACTCATGTCAGAGTTATAACCCTTTAACTCTTTAAATGGTAAAATGTGCGCTACTTGATCGCGATACACAATACTCAATTGACATGGTCCTACATTTTATTTTTTTACTCCAAACCGAAACGATTTCGCAAAAAACGACAAGGAACAAAAAAGTTTCTAAATAATCAAAACTTCCTAAAATAATTTTTTGTTATTGCAAACATTAATTGCTAAGAAAGTTACAAAAAAAATATTAAGAGGGGTTCCTTGATTTGCACCCTTAGAATGGGGTAGGGCAGGTGAAAAGTGGCAGGAGAAATGCGTCTTTATAAAAATGATGTTCACCCAAATTTTTAATTTTTTATCTTGGACCAATCAGAAGATATTAAATTAAAACAGTATTTTACCACCCCTCTTTAAAGGGTTATAACTCTGACAGGAGTCTCTAAAAAAAATTTTTTTATAGGAAAGACCCTACTTATTTTTCATCAAGGAATTCGTATACGAAGTTTCCGTAGTTAATTCTGGGACACCCTGTATATATATATATATATATTTTATGTACCTGTATGAACCACCACTGGAGAAGAAGATTAATAGATTTTAAATAAACGAAATTTTGAGTAGTTTGAAGAACCTAAAGAAAGTTATATCAAAAGTTGCTGATTTATGTTGCCTATTTTTTCTCTTTTACTGCTATTTTCTTTTCCTTATTATACCTTATTCTGCTTCTTCTTTTTATAAAATCTTCAGATTCTAGTTCCTTTTATGTCTATTAAGATGTTCTTTCTTAACCTATTATTATTGAATTTTTTTAGATCCATGATATGAACTAGGTACCACATGTTTGCGTTGGGGTAGCTAAAGAGAATCGTGTGTAGATCTTACCTTCTCTTTCTCCTTCTTTTTTTCTACTTTTTTGTTATGCTTCTTTTTCTTCTTCTTCTGTTTCTTCTGCCTATTTGTTTTTGTTGTATTGCTGTCTTCGCTTAACGGTTACGATTTTTGTTTTTTACCCAAACCTTTGTGTCTTATTGTTTTTTATTTTGTTTAATGTCTACAAAATGAATCAATACCTAATAAAAACTTTTAGGGAAAGGAAAATTGTATTGAAAAAAAAGTCGAAAGGATATGTATATGGATGGTGTTTAAAGCCGCTGAGGTATGTGTCCTTTTACTTCTTCTTGCAGTGCTTTTCTTGTTCGTCCTGTAGCAAATTCCTCTTTCCTTCTTCTTATGGTACCTTTTTATATTTTGTGTATTGGCTTTTTGTTTTAACCGTAAGGATATTTTACTTTTAACTAGACATTTTTGGTAAGATGTTTTTGTGTTTTATCTATAATATCAACAATATAAGTAACTAATTTTCTTTCTTTGACAGTTATAATTACATCTTTTTTTCGTTGAATTAATCTTTGTGACTTAATCTATGCAGCTTATTCTTAACATACGTTGCCATATGAATAAGTATTTCAAAAACTTCTATCTTATTTTATATATTTTTTGTCTTCTTTATAATATTTCAAATACAAGACACATTTATAATACCCACTTTGATCTTAGTGTAACTATTTTTCTTTAAAAGGTTTTCTATTCTTTTATAACTCAGAACTTGGATAAAATATGTAAATGAACGTGAAAAGCGCCTATGTAGATGAAAGAAGTGAGAGAAAAGCTTTAGTGGCTGCTTATTCTCGTTGATCAATTAGGAAGAGACAACATTGCCGTTGAATGCACGATATGCACTAAAATTTTCCCAAGGAAAAGCTCTTGATAAAGCAAACTCGAGACTTAGTTTGGACTACTGTAATATTACGTTTATTTATTCAATTGTCGCTGACTTAAAGGAGAAAATTCCGAGATGCAGTAGAATACGTTACAGAAATCTTTATTTCTATTTAAATAATATATATATATATATATTATTACTTTTGACAGTAAGGCACTAGATACGTTATGTATCATCTTTGGACATTCTTAGACTGTCACAAAACGCTCTGTTCGTTTTATATATATATATTGAGATGATATTAGTTACTATGTTATATTAAATAAGAATGTATAAGGAAAATCTAATGGAAAGTAGAGAAAGGAGATTTTCTTATTACGAGTCAGAGCGCAAATTTAGTAACATTGGGATAGATTATCATCATCTTCTTCATAATTCCTAAAAAAAGGAAAAAGAAAATAGAATAATAAGAAAAAAAATACAAATACATTTCAAAGATTTTTATTTAAAGATAAAAAAATGATTAATCTACATTATATAAAGTTTTGATAATTATGAAATTGATAAATGGGTAAAGTAGATAATTAAAAGTTTATAAAATTGCCAATACGTTAGTAATCAAACATTAATTTTAAATGAATTAGGGGTGTAAGTAAATGAGAAAATTAAATTATAAAAAAAAGACATCACAAATAGTTAAAATACATGTTAAAAAACTTCTACTTACTTTTAAATTATACGTATTTACCAACCATATTCTAATTTATAAATAGTTCAAATGCCAAATGAAATATTCTGAAAAAGAGAAAATTATTAGTTTGTAGTGCTAGTAAATTTCATAAGAATATAAAAAAAAAGAATGATCATTGTTTTAAATTGTAATATTGAATCAAGAATTAGATTGTGTTAAAAATTTTATTTGAATAAGAAATTAGTAGGCGATTAGATGGAAAAGATGTATAGATTTAAGTTTGTTGAATTTGTCATTTGTTTTTTTGTTGATTCTGATAGAATCTCTCTTGTTTTCGACCTTCTGAAGAGGAAGGATGTAAAAAGTTTCGATGAAGATTTTTTGTAAAAATTATGATGTTAAAAGAAAGTTAAAAGGAGATTAGTAAGATTTATATTATAAATAATTAGTTAAGAAGTTTGTAGAAGATAGAATCTCTTGTTTTCGGGTTGTTGAAAGAGAAGTTGTATTAAAAATTTGCTCCGTAGAAATTTTGAGTTTTTTTTGAAAGTTTTGATAATAGAAAGTATTAAAACAGTTTAAAGTATAAAGATTATCCCAAGGTAACCAGAGAAAGCAATTGGTAAGAGAAATTTATATGATTTTATGAAGAAATAGATATTTCAATTTATGGGGCTGAGCACTTTATGGTATAACTGTATTTTAATTGAGTTGAAGAAGATTAAATTAATATTGAACAAGAAAGAAAGTCATAATTACACTTACCAGAGAAAATAGTAGCCATCCATCGCTTGGTTTTGAAGAGGAAGTGATTATTTGATCTTCATAAAGTTTCCTGAAATCTTTGCTGTATTGGAGGAAGAAAGTAGATTGTCCTAAGAACTGAATCCTGATTCCAGAAGAGGAGTGAAGCTTCACACAAATGGTAACAACTTTGCACTCGTTATAATAAAGAGTTTTATATGTGTTTGATTTTTGAAATTTTGATGAACATTTTTATTTCACTGTTTTATGTATTTAACGAAATTATTATTATTATTATTCACTTTTTGTTAAGTTTAATCTAAATTGCTCAGTAACTCAAGTCAGAATACTTCATTTTATATATTTGATGCATGTTTTGGTTTATCAACGGTATCTTTGAAGTTTGACACATTTTGAATTAGAAAGGTTAGAAATTTATATGCAATTCACGCCTAGAAAATATTGTTGGTCTAGGATAGTGCGGTTATACAGTCATTTTATTGCAAATTTGTGTATTAATTGATTTTGAATCTAGTTTGGTTGAATATTTGAACTCTGACCTTGACATAAGGGAATAGCCGGTAGCATATTTAATTAATCATATTGGAAAATAATTACACTGAGTTAATTCTTACCTATTCACTATTTATATTTAAAATTTAAAATTAATTAAAGGTAAGGAATATTTTATAACATAGTGATTAATATTATCAAAACATATTATTATTATTATTCATACATGTTATAAATTTTGGCGCCCAACGTGGGGCTCTAAACAATCGAAATTAGAGCCTATTCTAAGAATTAAAACTTGAGAGTTTTGTTAAGGTTGTTGTTTCATTATTTGGCTCTAAACAATCAAAATTAGAGCCAATTCAAATAATTAAAATTTGAGAATTTGCTTATTAAAAAAGTGGGAACACAAGTCAAGAACAATTTGTTTGGTAATAATTTTATTATTTGTTTGTTTGGTTCTGATTATTCATAATCAAAAGTAAATAAAAAAGGGTATGTATTTGGGTGAATATTTATTTGCATAAAGTTAGTATTAAAATATATGACTATCAATATTTATCTCTGGTGAATAGTAATTTCAATTGTAATTATGGAGAAGAGAGCGACATCAAGTAGTGGTATAACTCAAGAGGAGTTCAGGATGATACAGAACCTTTTAATGAGTTTTAAAGAAGATATTATGAAAAATATGGATAAGAAATTGGAAGAGTCTAATAAAAGCAGAAAAGAAGATAATATGAAGATGAAAGAAGAAATAAATAAGAAATTGGATGAGACTAGCAAAATATTGGATGAAAGAGAAGAAGATATAAAAGAAGACATAAACACGGAATTTGAAGAAAAACTTGAAGAAAATAATGAAACATTGGATGAAAGAGAAGAAGATATGAAAGAAGATATAAAAAAGGAAGATGTGAATAACAAACTAGAAGAAAATAATGAAGGATTAGATGAAGTAAAAGAAGATATGAATAATAAACAAGAGGAAAACAATAAAGAATTGGATGAGACTAATGAAAGATTGAATGAAATCACAGAAGATATAAAAGAAAATACAAATATGGAATTAGAAGGAAAAGTTCAAGAGAATAATGATAAAATGGTGCAGACTAATAAAAGATTGGAGAAAATAAAAAAAGATACTAAGACATATAGAAGACAAATAAACTCTATAAAGGAAGATAATTTAAAGAGCATAGAGGAAGACACAAATAAAATAGATGAAGAAAGGGAGAAGATTATTAAGAAATTTGTAAATGAATATAAAGCAAAACAAGTAGAAAAGAGTGAAAATAAAATAATTCAGAAAGTTAAAGACAGTGGTATATTGCTAAGTCATACGAAAAAACAAAATAAACCAGAACAAGTAGAAGAAATTCAAACAATAATGCACCATCAAATTGTTAACAACAGAGAAAATCAAAATTTGTCTGTGGATGATAAGCAATTTTGTAAATATTTCTTGGGAAAGATAAAACAAGCGCTCCGAGAAAAATTGTTTATTTGTAAATACCAAGAAAGGGGGAAGAAATTTAAATCTACAATAGGTATTGGGTATATTTGGAAATATCAGGAAAGAGGCAAGATATTTAGGTGTATCGGAAAATTAAATGTATAGGAAATATATTAAATAAGGGGGAACAAGTTTAAAAGTAGAAAAATTAAGTTATATTTGAATGAATGTTAGAAAGGGGGAAGGAATTTGAGATTAACAGAATTTTACAAATTAAAAAAATTCATAAAGATGTTGGGTAGATGATATTAATAGCAAAGTTTTGTAAATAATAGTATTAAGATGAAAATATCAAATTAAGATTGAATGGTTTTATTAAAAAAAGGTTTATACAATCTGTGCAAATAATATTAATTGAGGCTAAAGTTTTTGTAAAATGAGTGTTTATTTATAAAAAAAAAAAAAAAAATAGATTAAAATTATAATTTTTAATCCAACATCAATGAAATGTTTGATGTAAAAATTTTAATTGGGGGATTTGAGATGATATTAGTTACTATGTTATATTAAATAAGAATGTATAAGGAAAATCTAATGGAAAGTAGAGAAAGGAGATTTTCTTATTACGAGTCAGAGCGCAAATTTAGTAACATTGGGATAGATTATCATCATCTTCTTCATAATTCCTAAAAAAAGGAAAAAGAAAATAGAATAATAAGAAAAAAAATACAAATACATTTCAAAGATTTTTATTTAAAGATAAAAAAATGATTAATCTACATTATATAAAGTTTTGATAATTATGAAATTGATAAATGGGTAAAGTAGATAATTAAAAGTTTATAAAATTGCCAATACGTTAGTAATCAAACATTAATTTTAAATGAATTAGGGGTGTAAGTAAATGAGAAAATTAAATTATAAAAAAAAGACATCACAAATAGTTAAAATACATGTTAAAAAACTTCTACTTACTTTTAAATTATACGTATTTACCAACCATATTCTAATTTATAAATAGTTCAAATGCCAAATGAAATATTCTGAAAAAGAGAAAATTATTAGTTTGTAGTGCTAGTAAATTTCATAAGAATATAAAAAAAAAGAATGATCATTGTTTTAAATTGTAATATTGAATCAAGAATTAGATTGTGTTAAAAATTTTATTTGAATAAGAAATTAGTAGGCGATTAGATGGAAAAGATGTATAGATTTAAGTTTGTTGAATTTGTCATTTGTTTTTTTGTTGATTCTGATAGAATCTCTCTTGTTTTCGACCTTCTGAAGAGGAAGGATGTAAAAAGTTTCGATGAAGATTTTTTGTAAAAATTATGATGTTAAAAGAAAGTTAAAAGGAGATTAGTAAGATTTATATTATAAATAATTAGTTAAGAAGTTTGTAGAAGATAGAATCTCTTGTTTTCGGGTTGTTGAAAGAGAAGTTGTATTAAAAATTTGCTCCGTAGAAATTTTGAGTTTTTTTTGAAAGTTTTGATAATAGAAAGTATTAAAACAGTTTAAAGTATAAAGATTATCCCAAGGTAACCAGAGAAAGCAATTGGTAAGAGAAATTTATATGATTTTATGAAGAAATAGATATTTCAATTTATGGGGCTGAGCACTTTATGGTATAACTGTATTTTAATTGAGTTGAAGAAGATTAAATTAATATTGAACAAGAAAGAAAGTCATAATTACACTTACCAGAAAAAATAGTAGCCATCCATCGCTTGGTTTTGAAGAGGAAGTGATTATTTGATCTTCATAAAGTTTCCTGAAATCTTTGCTGTATTGGAGGAAGAAAGTAGATTGTCCTAAGAACTGAATCCTGATTCCAGAAGAGGAGTGAAGCTTCACACAAATGGTAACAACTTTGCACTCGTTATAATAAAGAGTTTTATATGTGTTTGATTTTTGAAATTTTGATGAACATTTTTATTTCACTGTTTTATGTATTTAACGAAATTATTATTATTATTATTCACTTTTTGTTAAGTTTAATCTAAATTGCTCAGTAACTCAAGTCAGAATACTTCATTTTATATATTTGATGCATGTTTTGGTTTATCAACGGTATCTTTGAAGTTTGACACATTTTGAATTAGAAAGGTTAGAAATTTATATGCAATTCACGCCTAGAAAATATTGTTGGTCTAGGATAGTGCGGTTATACAGTCATTTTATTGCAAATTTGTGTATTAATTGATTTTGAATCTAGTTTGGTTGAATATTTGAACTCTGACCTTGACATAAGGGAATAGCCGGTAGCATATTTAATTAATCATATTGGAAAATAATTACACTGAGTTAATTCTTACCTATTCACTATTTATATTTAAAATTTAAAATTAATTAAAGGTAAGGAATATTTTATAACATAGTGATTAATATTATCAAAACATATTATTATTATTATTCATACATGTTATAAATTTTGGCGCCCAACGTGGGGCTCTAAACAATCGAAATTAGAGCCTATTCTAAGAATTAAAACTTGAGAGTTTTGTTAAGGTTGTTGTTTCATTATTTGGCTCTAAACAATCAAAATTAGAGCCAATTCAAATAATTAAAATTTGAGAATTTGCTTATTAAAAAAGTGGGAACACAAGTCAAGAACAATTTGTTTGGTAATAATTTTATTATTTGTTTGTTTGGTTCTGATTATTCATAATCAAAAGTAAATAAAAAAGGGTATGTATTTGGGTGAATATTTATTTGCATAAAGTTAGTATTAAAATATATGACTATCAATATTTATCTCTGGTGAATAGTAATTTCAATTGTAATTATGGAGAAGAGAGCGACATCAAGTAGTGGTATAACTCAAGAGGAGTTCAGGATGATACAGAACCTTTTAATGAGTTTTAAAGAAGATATTATGAAAAATATGGATAAGAAATTGGAAGAGTCTAATAAAAGCAGAAAAGAAGATAATATGAAGATGAAAGAAGAAATAAATAAGAAATTGGATGAGACTAGCAAAATATTGGATGAAAGAGAAGAAGATATAAAAGAAGACATAAACACGGAATTTGAAGAAAAACTTGAAGAAAATAATGAAACATTGGATGAAAGAGAAGAAGATATGAAAGAAGATATAAAAAAGGAAGATGTGAATAACAAACTAGAAGAAAATAATGAAGGATTAGATGAAGTAAAAGAAGATATGAATAATAAACAAGAGGAAAACAATAAAGAATTGGATGAGACTAATGAAAGATTGAATGAAATCACAGAAGATATAAAAGAAAATACAAATATGGAATTAGAAGGAAAAGTTCAAGAGAATAATGATAAAATGGTGCAGACTAATAAAAGATTGGAGAAAATAAAAAAAGATACTAAGACATATAGAAGACAAATAAACTCTATAAAGGAAGATAATTTAAAGAGCATAGAGGAAGACACAAATAAAATAGATGAAGAAAGGGAGAAGATTATTAAGAAATTTGTAAATGAATATAAAGCAAAACAAGTAGAAAAGAGTGAAAATAAAATAATTCAGAAAGTTAAAGACAGTGGTATATTGCTAAGTCATACGAAAAAACAAAATAAACCAGAACAAGTAGAAGAAATTCAAACAATAATGCACCATCAAATTGTTAACAACAGAGAAAATCAAAATTTGTCTGTGGATGATAAGCAATTTTGTAAATATTTCTTGGGAAAGATAAAACAAGCGCTCCGAGAAAAATTGTTTATTTGTAAATACCAAGAAAGGGGGAAGAAATTTAAATCTACAATAGGTATTGGGTATATTTGGAAATATCAGGAAAGAGGCAAGATATTTAGGTGTATCGGAAAATTAAATGTATAGGAAATATATTAAATAAGGGGGAACAAGTTTAAAAGTAGAAAAATTAAGTTATATTTGAATGAATGTTAGAAAGGGGGAAGGAATTTGAGATTAACAGAATTTTACAAATTAAAAAAATTCATAAAGATGTTGGGTAGATGATATTAATAGCAAAGTTTTGTAAATAATAGTATTAAGATGTAAATATCAAATTAAGATTGAATGGTTTTATTAAAAAAAGGTTTATACAATCTGTGCAAATAATATTAATTGAGGCTAAAGTTTTTGTAAAATGAGTGTTTATTTATAAAAAAAAAAAAAAAAATAGATTAAAATTATAATTTTTAATCCAACATCAATGAAATGTTTGATGTAAAAATTTTAATTGGGGGATTTGAGATGATATTAGTTACTATGTTATATTAAATAAGAATGTATAAGGAAAATCTAATGGAAAGTAGAGAAAGGAGATTTTCTTATTACGAGTCAGAGCGCAAATTTAGTAACATTGGGATAGATTATCATCATCTTCTTCATAATTCCTAAAAAAAGGAAAAAGAAAATAGAATAATAAGAAAAAAAATACAAATACATTTCAAAGATTTTTATTTAAAGATAAAAAAATGATTAATCTACATTATATAAAGTTTTGATAATTATGAAATTGATAAATGGGTAAAGTAGATAATTAAAAGTTTATAAAATTGCCAATACGTTAGTAATCAAACATTAATTTTAAATGAATTAGGGGTGTAAGTAAATGAGAAAATTAAATTATAAAAAAAAGACATCACAAATAGTTAAAATACATGTTAAAAAACTTCTACTTACTTTTAAATTATACGTATTTACCAACCATATTCTAATTTATAAATAGTTCAAATGCCAAATGAAATATTCTGAAAAAGAGAAAATTATTAGTTTGTAGTGCTAGTAAATTTCATAAGAATATAAAAAAAAAGAATGATCATTGTTTTAAATTGTAATATTGAATCAAGAATTAGATTGTGTTAAAAATTTTATTTGAATAAGAAATTAGTAGGCGATTAGATGGAAAAGATGTATAGATTTAAGTTTGTTGAATTTGTCATTTGTTTTTTTGTTGATTCTGATAGAATCTCTCTTGTTTTCGACCTTCTGAAGAGGAAGGATGTAAAAAGTTTCGATGAAGATTTTTTGTAAAAATTATGATGTTAAAAGAAAGTTAAAAGGAGATTAGTAAGATTTATATTATAAATAATTAGTTAAGAAGTTTGTAGAAGATAGAATCTCTTGTTTTCGGGTTGTTGAAAGAGAAGTTGTATTAAAAATTTGCTCCGTAGAAATTTTGAGTTTTTTTTGAAAGTTTTGATAATAGAAAGTATTAAAACAGTTTAAAGTATAAAGATTATCCCAAGGTAACCAGAGAAAGCAATTGGTAAGAGAAATTTATATGATTTTATGAAGAAATAGATATTTCAATTTATGGGGCTGAGCACTTTATGGTATAACTGTATTTTAATTGAGTTGAAGAAGATTAAATTAATATTGAACAAGAAAGAAAGTCATAATTACACTTACCAGAGAAAATAGTAGCCATCCATCGCTTGGTTTTGAAGAGGAAGTGATTATTTGATCTTCATAAAGTTTCCTGAAATCTTTGCTGTATTGGAGGAAGAAAGTAGATTGTCCTAAGAACTGAATCCTGATTCCAGAAGAGGAGTGAAGCTTCACACAAATGGTAACAACTTTGCACTCGTTATAATAAAGAGTTTTATATGTGTTTGATTTTTGAAATTTTGATGAACATTTTTATTTCACTGTTTTATGTATTTAACGAAATTATTATTATTATTATTCACTTTTTGTTAAGTTTAATCTAAATTGCTCAGTAACTCAAGTCAGAATACTTCATTTTATATATTTGATGCATGTTTTGGTTTATCAACGGTATCTTTGAAGTTTGACACATTTTGAATTAGAAAGGTTAGAAATTTATATGCAATTCACGCCTAGAAAATATTGTTGGTCTAGGATAGTGCGGTTATACAGTCATTTTATTGCAAATTTGTGTATTAATTGATTTTGAATCTAGTTTGGTTGAATATTTGAACTCTGACCTTGACATAAGGGAATAGCCGGTAGCATATTTAATTAATCATATTGGAAAATAATTACACTGAGTTAATTCTTACCTATTCACTATTTATATTTAAAATTTAAAATTAATTAAAGGTAAGGAATATTTTATAACATAGTGATTAATATTATCAAAACATATTATTATTATTATTCATACATGTTATAAATTTTGGCGCCCAACGTGGGGCTCTAAACAATCGAAATTAGAGCCTATTCTAAGAATTAAAACTTGAGAGTTTTGTTAAGGTTGTTGTTTCATTATTTGGCTCTAAACAATCAAAATTAGAGCCAATTCAAATAATTAAAATTTGAGAATTTGCTTATTAAAAAAGTGGGAACACAAGTCAAGAACAATTTGTTTGGTAATAATTTTATTATTTGTTTGTTTGGTTCTGATTATTCATAATCAAAAGTAAATAAAAAAGGGTATGTATTTGGGTGAATATTTATTTGCATAAAGTTAGTATTAAAATATATGACTATCAATATTTATCTCTGGTGAATAGTAATTTCAATTGTAATTATGGAGAAGAGAGCGACATCAAGTAGTGGTATAACTCAAGAGGAGTTCAGGATGATACAGAACCTTTTAATGAGTTTTAAAGAAGATATTATGAAAAATATGGATAAGAAATTGGAAGAGTCTAATAAAAGCAGAAAAGAAGATAATATGAAGATGAAAGAAGAAATAAATAAGAAATTGGATGAGACTAGCAAAATATTGGATGAAAGAGAAGAAGATATAAAAGAAGACATAAACACGGAATTTGAAGAAAAACTTGAAGAAAATAATGAAACATTGGATGAAAGAGAAGAAGATATGAAAGAAGATATAAAAAAGGAAGATGTGAATAACAAACTAGAAGAAAATAATGAAGGATTAGATGAAGTAAAAGAAGATATGAATAATAAACAAGAGGAAAACAATAAAGAATTGGATGAGACTAATGAAAGATTGAATGAAATCACAGAAGATATAAAAGAAAATACAAATATGGAATTAGAAGGAAAAGTTCAAGAGAATAATGATAAAATGGTGCAGACTAATAAAAGATTGGAGAAAATAAAAAAAGATACTAAGACATATAGAAGACAAATAAACTCTATAAAGGAAGATAATTTAAAGAGCATAGAGGAAGACACAAATAAAATAGATGAAGAAAGGGAGAAGATTATTAAGAAATTTGTAAATGAATATAAAGCAAAACAAGTAGAAAAGAGTGAAAATAAAATAATTCAGAAAGTTAAAGACAGTGGTATATTGCTAAGTCATACAAAAAAACAAAATAAACCAGAACAAGTAGAAGAAATTCAAACAATAATGCACCATCAAATTGTTAACAACAGAGAAAATCAAAATTTGTCTGTGGATGATAAGCAATTTTGTAAATATTTCTTGGGAAAGATAAAACAAGCGCTCCGAGAAAAATTGTTTATTTGTAAATACCAAGAAAGGGGGAAGAAATTTAAATCTACAATAGGTATTGGGTATATTTGGAAATATCAGGAAAGAGGCAAGATATTTAGGTGTATCGGAAAATTAAATGTATAGGAAATATATTAAATAAGGGGGAACAAGTTTAAAAGTAGAAAAATTAAGTTATATTTGAATGAATGTTAGAAAGGGGAAAGGAATTTGAGATTAACAGAATTTTACAAATTAAAAAAATTCATAAAGATGTTGGGTAGATGATATTAATAGCAAAGTTTTGTAAATAATAGTATTAAGATGTAAATATCAAATTAAGATTGAATGGTTTTATTAAAAAAAGGTTTATACAATCTGTGCAAATAATATTAATTGAGGCTAAAGTTTTTGTAAAATGAGTGTTTATTTATAAAAAAAAAAAAAAAAATAGATTAAAATTATAATTTTTAATCCAACATCAATGAAATGTTTGATGTAAAAATTTTAATTGGGGGATTTGAGATGATATTAGTTACTATGTTATATTAAATAAGAATGTATAAGGAAAATCTAATGGAAAGTAGAGAAAGGAGATTTTCTTATTACGAGTCAGAGCGCAAATTTAGTAACATTGGGATAGATTATCATCATCTTCTTCATAATTCCTAAAAAAAGGAAAAAGAAAATAGAATAATAAGAAAAAAAATACAAATACATTTCAAAGATTTTTATTTAAAGATAAAAAAATGATTAATCTACATTATATAAAGTTTTGATAATTATGAAATTGATAAATGGGTAAAGTAGATAATTAAAAGTTTATAAAATTGCCAATACGTTAGTAATCAAACATTAATTTTAAATGAATTAGGGGTGTAAGTAAATGAGAAAATTAAATTATAAAAAAAAGACATCACAAATAGTTAAAATACATGTTAAAAAACTTCTACTTACTTTTAAATTATACGTATTTACCAACCATATTCTAATTTATAAATAGTTCAAATGCCAAATGAAATATTCTGAAAAAGAGAAAATTATTAGTTTGTAGTGCTAGTAAATTTCATAAGAATATAAAAAAAAAGAATGATCATTGTTTTAAATTGTAATATTGAATCAAGAATTAGATTGTGTTAAAAATTTTATTTGAATAAGAAATTAGTAGGCGATTAGATGGAAAAGATGTATAGATTTAAGTTTGTTGAATTTGTCATTTGTTTTTTTGTTGATTCTGATAGAATCTCTCTTGTTTTCGACCTTCTGAAGAGGAAGGATGTAAAAAGTTTCGATGAAGATTTTTTGTAAAAATTATGATGTTAAAAGAAAGTTAAAAGGAGATTAGTAAGATTTATATTATAAATAATTAGTTAAGAAGTTTGTAGAAGATAGAATCTCTTGTTTTCGGGTTGTTGAAAGAGAAGTTGTATTAAAAATTTGCTCCGTAGAAATTTTGAGTTTTTTTTGAAAGTTTTGATAATAGAAAGTATTAAAACAGTTTAAAGTATAAAGATTATCCCAAGGTAACCAGAGAAAGCAATTGGTAAGAGAAATTTATATGATTTTATGAAGAAATAGATATTTCAATTTATGGGGCTGAGCACTTTATGGTATAACTGTATTTTAATTGAGTTGAAGAAGATTAAATTAATATTGAACAAGAAAGAAAGTCATAATTACACTTACCAGAGAAAATAGTAGCCATCCATCGCTTGGTTTTGAAGAGGAAGTGATTATTTGATCTTCATAAAGTTTCCTGAAATCTTTGCTGTATTGGAGGAAGAAAGTAGATTGTCCTAAGAACTGAATCCTGATTCCAGAAGAGGAGTGAAGCTTCACACAAATGGTAACAACTTTGCACTCGTTATAATAAAGAGTTTTATATGTGTTTGATTTTTGAAATTTTGATGAACATTTTTATTTCACTGTTTTATGTATTTAACGAAATTATTATTATTATTATTCACTTTTTGTTAAGTTTAATCTAAATTGCTCAGTAACTCAAGTCAGAATACTTCATTTTATATATTTGATGCATGTTTTGGTTTATCAACGGTATCTTTGAAGTTTGACACATTTTGAATTAGAAAGGTTAGAAATTTATATGCAATTCACGCCTAGAAAATATTGTTGGTCTAGGATAGTGCGGTTATACAGTCATTTTATTGCAAATTTGTGTATTAATTGATTTTGAATCTAGTTTGGTTGAATATTTGAACTCTGACCTTGACATAAGGGAATAGCCGGTAGCATATTTAATTAATTATATTGGAAAATAATTACACTGAGTTAATTCTTACCTATTCACTATTTATATTTAAAATTTAAAATTAATTAAAGGTAAGGAATATTTTATAACATAGTGATTAATATTATCAAAACATATTATTATTATTATTCATACATGTTATAAATTTTGGCGCCCAACGTGGGGCTCTAAACAATCGAAATTAGAGCCTATTCTAAGAATTAAAACTTGAGAGTTTTGTTAAGGTTGTTGTTTCATTATTTGGCTCTAAACAATCAAAATTAGAGCCAATTCAAATAATTAAAATTTGAGAATTTGCTTATTAAAAAAGTGGGAACACAAGTCAAGAACAATTTGTTTGGTAATAATTTTATTATTTGTTTGTTTGGTTCTGATTATTCATAATCAAAAGTAAATAAAAAAGGGTATGTATTTGGGTGAATATTTATTTGCATAAAGTTAGTATTAAAATATATGACTATCAATATTTATCTCTGGTGAATAGTAATTTCAATTGTAATTATGGAGAAGAGAGCGACATCAAGTAGTGGTATAACTCAAGAGGAGTTCAGGATGATACAGAACCTTTTAATGAGTTTTAAAGAAGATATTATGAAAAATATGGATAAGAAATTGGAAGAGTCTAATAAAAGCAGAAAAGAAGATAATATGAAGATGAAAGAAGAAATAAATAAGAAATTGGATGAGACTAGCAAAATATTGGATGAAAGAGAAGAAGATATAAAAGAAGACATAAACACGGAATTTGAAGAAAAACTTGAAGAAAATAATGAAACATTGGATGAAAGAGAAGAAGATATGAAAGAAGATATAAAAAAGGAAGATGTGAATAACAAACTAGAAGAAAATAATGAAGGATTAGATGAAGTAAAAGAAGATATGAATAATAAACAAGAGGAAAACAATAAAGAATTGGATGAGACTAATGAAAGATTGAATGAAATCACAGAAGATATAAAAGAAAATACAAATATGGAATTAGAAGGAAAAGTTCAAGAGAATAATGATAAAATGGTGCAGACTAATAAAAGATTGGAGAAAATAAAAAAAGATACTAAGACATATAGAAGACAAATAAACTCTATAAAGGAAGATAATTTAAAGAGCATAGAGGAAGACACAAATAAAATAGATGAAGAAAGGGAGAAGATTATTAAGAAATTTGTAAATGAATATAAAGCAAAACAAGTAGAAAAGAGTGAAAATAAAATAATTCAGAAAGTTAAAGACAGTGGTATATTGCTAAGTCATACAAAAAAACAAAATAAACCAGAACAAGTAGAAGAAATTCAAACAATAATGCACCATCAAATTGTTAACAACAGAGAAAATCAAAATTTGTCTGTGGATGATAAGCAATTTTGTAAATATTTCTTGGGAAAGATAAAACAAGCGCTCCGAGAAAAATTGTTTATTTGTAAATACCAAGAAAGGGGGAAGAAATTTAAATCTACAATAGGTATTGGGTATATTTGGAAATATCAGGAAAGAGGCAAGATATTTAGGTGTATCGGAAAATTAAATGTATAGGAAATATATTAAATAAGGGGGAACAAGTTTAAAAGTAGAAAAATTAAGTTATATTTGAATGAATGTTAGAAAGGGGGAAGGAATTTGAGATTAACAGAATTTTACAAATTAAAAAAATTCATAAAGATGTTGGGTAGATGATATTAATAGCAAAGTTTTGTAAATAATAGTATTAAGATGTAAATATCAAATTAAGATTGAATGGTTTTATTAAAAAAAGGTTTATACAATCTGTGCAAATAATATTAATTGAGGCTAAAGTTTTTGTAAAATGAGTGTTTATTTATAAAAAAAAAAAAAAAAAATAGATTAAAATTATAATTTTTAATCCAACATCAATGAAATGTTTGATGTAAAAATTTTAATTGGGGGATTTGAGATGATATTAGTTACTATGTTATATTAAATAAGAATGTATAAGGAAAATCTAATGGAAAGTAGAGAAAGGAGATTTTCTTATTACGAGTCAGAGCGCAAATTTAGTAACATTGGGATAGATTATCATCATCTTCTTCATAATTCCTAAAAAAAGGAAAAAGAAAATAGAATAATAAGAAAAAAAATACAAATACATTTCAAAGATTTTTATTTAAAGATAAAAAAATGATTAATCTACATTATATAAAGTTTTGATAATTATGAAATTGATAAATGGGTAAAGTAGATAATTAAAAGTTTATAAAATTGCCAATACGTTAGTAATCAAACATTAATTTTAAATGAATTAGGGGTGTAAGTAAATGAGAAAATTAAATTATAAAAAAAAGACATCACAAATAGTTAAAATACATGTTAAAAAACTTCTACTTACTTTTAAATTATACGTATTTACCAACCATATTCTAATTTATAAATAGTTCAAATGCCAAATGAAATATTCTGAAAAAGAGAAAATTATTAGTTTGTAGTGCTAGTAAATTTCATAAGAATATAAAAAAAAAGAATGATCATTGTTTTAAATTGTAATATTGAATCAAGAATTAGATTGTGTTAAAAATTTTATTTGAATAAGAAATTAGTAGGCGATTAGATGGAAAAGATGTATAGATTTAAGTTTGTTGAATTTGTCATTTGTTTTTTTGTTGATTCTGATAGAATCTCTCTTGTTTTCGACCTTCTGAAGAGGAAGGATGTAAAAAGTTTCGATGAAGATTTTTTGTAAAAATTATGATGTTAAAAGAAAGTTAAAAGGAGATTAGTAAGATTTATATTATAAATAATTAGTTAAGAAGTTTGTAGAAGATAGAATCTCTTGTTTTCGGGTTGTTGAAAGAGAAGTTGTATTAAAAATTTGCTCCGTAGAAATTTTGAGTTTTTTTTGAAAGTTTTGATAATAGAAAGTATTAAAACAGTTTAAAGTATAAAGATTATCCCAAGGTAACCAGAGAAAGCAATTGGTAAGAGAAATTTATATGATTTTATGAAGAAATAGATATTTCAATTTATGGGGCTGAGCACTTTATGGTATAACTGTATTTTAATTGAGTTGAAGAAGATTAAATTAATATTGAACAAGAAAGAAAGTCATAATTACACTTACCAGAGAAAATAGTAGCCATCCATCGCTTGGTTTTGAAGAGGAAGTGATTATTTGATCTTCATAAAGTTTCCTGAAATCTTTGCTGTATTGGAGGAAGAAAGTAGATTGTCCTAAGAACTGAATCCTGATTCCAGAAGAGGAGTGAAGCTTCACACAAATGGTAACAACTTTGCACTCGTTATAATAAAGAGTTTTATATGTGTTTGATTTTTGAAATTTTGATGAACATTTTTATTTCACTGTTTTATGTATTTAACGAAATTATTATTATTATTATTCACTTTTTGTTAAGTTTAATCTAAATTGCTCAGTAACTCAAGTCAGAATACTTCATTTTATATATTTGATGCATGTTTTGGTTTATCAACGGTATCTTTGAAGTTTGACACATTTTGAATTAGAAAGGTTAGAAATTTATATGCAATTCACGCCTAGAAAATATTGTTGGTCTAGGATAGTGCGGTTATACAGTCATTTTATTGCAAATTTGTGTATTAATTGATTTTGAATCTAGTTTGGTTGAATATTTGAACTCTGACCTTGACATAAGGGAATAGCCGGTAGCATATTTAATTAATCATATTGGAAAATAATTACACTGAGTTAATTCTTACCTATTCACTATTTATATTTAAAATTTAAAATTAATTAAAGGTAAGGAATATTTTATAACATAGTGATTAATATTATCAAAACATATTATTATTATTATTCATACATGTTATAAATTTTGGCGCCCAACGTGGGGCTCTAAACAATCGAAATTAGAGCCTATTCTAAGAATTAAAACTTGAGAGTTTTGTTAAGGTTGTTGTTTCATTATTTGGCTCTAAACAATCAAAATTAGAGCCAATTCAAATAATTAAAATTTGAGAATTTGCTTATTAAAAAAGTGGGAACACAAGTCAAGAACAATTTGTTTGGTAATAATTTTATTATTTGTTTGTTTGGTTCTGATTATTCATAATCAAAAGTAAATAAAAAAGGGTATGTATTTGGGTGAATATTTATTTGCATAAAGTTAGTATTAAAATATATGACTATCAATATTTATCTCTGGTGAATAGTAATTTCAATTGTAATTATGGAGAAGAGAGCGACATCAAGTAGTGGTATAACTCAAGAGGAGTTCAGGATGATACAGAACCTTTTAATGAGTTTTAAAGAAGATATTATGAAAAATATGGATAAGAAATTGGAAGAGTCTAATAAAAGCAGAAAAGAAGATAATATGAAGATGAAAGAAGAAATAAATAAGAAATTGGATGAGACTAGCAAAATATTGGATGAAAGAGAAGAAGATATAAAAGAAGACATAAACACGGAATTTGAAGAAAAACTTGAAGAAAATAATGAAACATTGGATGAAAGAGAAGAAGATATGAAAGAAGATATAAAAAAGGAAGATGTGAATAACAAACTAGAAGAAAATAATGAAGGATTAGATGAAGTAAAAGAAGATATGAATAATAAACAAGAGGAAAACAATAAAGAATTGGATGAGACTAATGAAAGATTGAATGAAATCACAGAAGATATAAAAGAAAATACAAATATGGAATTAGAAGGAAAAGTTCAAGAGAATAATGATAAAATGGTGCAGACTAATAAAAGATTGGAGAAAATAAAAAAAGATACTAAGACATATAGAAGACAAATAAACTCTATAAAGGAAGATAATTTAAAGAGCATAGAGGAAGACACAAATAAAATAGATGAAGAAAGGGAGAAGATTATTAAGAAATTTGTAAATGAATATAAAGCAAAACAAGTAGAAAAGAGTGAAAATAAAATAATTCAGAAAGTTAAAGACAGTGGTATATTGCTAAGTCATACGAAAAAACAAAATAAACCAGAACAAGTAGAAGAAATTCAAACAATAATGCACCATCAAATTGTTAACAACAGAGAAAATCAAAATTTGTCTGTGGATGATAAGCAATTTTGTAAATATTTCTTGGGAAAGATAAAACAAGCGCTCCGAGAAAAATTGTTTATTTGTAAATACCAAGAAAGGGGGAAGAAATTTAAATCTACAATAGGTATTGGGTATATTTGGAAATATCAGGAAAGAGGCAAGATATTTAGGTGTATCGGAAAATTAAATGTATAGGAAATATATTAAATAAGGGGGAACAAGTTTAAAAGTAGAAAAATTAAGTTATATTTGAATGAATGTTAGAAAGGGGGAAGGAATTTGAGATTAACAGAATTTTACAAATTAAAAAAATTCATAAAGATGTTGGGTAGATGATATTAATAGCAAAGTTTTGTAAATAATAGTATTAAGATGTAAATATCAAATTAAGATTGAATGGTTTTATTAAAAAAAGGTTTATACAATCTGTGCAAATAATATTAATTGAGGCTAAAGTTTTTGTAAAATGAGTGTTTATTTATAAAAAAAAAAAAAAAAAAATAGATTAAAATTATAATTTTTAATCCAACATCAATGAAATGTTTGATGTAAAAATTTTAATTGGGGGATTTGAGATGATATTAGTTACTATGTTATATTAAATAAGAATGTATAAGGAAAATCTAATGGAAAGTAGAGAAAGGAGATTTTCTTATTACGAGTCAGAGCGCAAATTTAGTAACATTGGGATAGATTATCATCATCTTCTTCATAATTCCTAAAAAAAGGAAAAAGAAAATAGAATAATAAGAAAAAAAATACAAATACATTTCAAAGATTTTTATTTAAAGATAAAAAAATGATTAATCTACATTATATAAAGTTTTGATAATTATGAAATTGATAAATGGGTAAAGTAGATAATTAAAAGTTTATAAAATTGCCAATACGTTAGTAATCAAACATTAATTTTAAATGAATTAGGGGTGTAAGTAAATGAGAAAATTAAATTATAAAAAAAAGACATCACAAATAGTTAAAATACATGTTAAAAAACTTCTACTTACTTTTAAATTATACGTATTTACCAACCATATTCTAATTTATAAATAGTTCAAATGCCAAATGAAATATTCTGAAAAAGAGAAAATTATTAGTTTGTAGTGCTAGTAAATTTCATAAGAATATAAAAAAAAAGAATGATCATTGTTTTAAATTGTAATATTGAATCAAGAATTAGATTGTGTTAAAAATTTTATTTGAATAAGAAATTAGTAGGCGATTAGATGGAAAAGATGTATAGATTTAAGTTTGTTGAATTTGTCATTTGTTTTTTTGTTGATTCTGATAGAATCTCTCTTGTTTTCGACCTTCTGAAGAGGAAGGATGTAAAAAGTTTCGATGAAGATTTTTTGTAAAAATTATGATGTTAAAAGAAAGTTAAAAGGAGATTAGTAAGATTTATATTATAAATAATTAGTTAAGAAGTTTGTAGAAGATAGAATCTCTTGTTTTCGGGTTGTTGAAAGAGAAGTTGTATTAAAAATTTGCTCCGTAGAAATTTTGAGTTTTTTTTGAAAGTTTTGATAATAGAAAGTATTAAAACAGTTTAAAGTATAAAGATTATCCCAAGGTAACCAGAGAAAGCAATTGGTAAGAGAAATTTATATGATTTTATGAAGAAATAGATATTTCAATTTATGGGGCTGAGCACTTTATGGTATAACTGTATTTTAATTGAGTTGAAGAAGATTAAATTAATATTGAACAAGAAAGAAAGTCATAATTACACTTACCAGAGAAAATAGTAGCCATCCATCGCTTGGCTTTGAAGAGGAAGTGATTATTTGATCTTCATAAAGTTTCCTGAAATCTTTGCTGTATTGGAGGAAGAAAGTAGATTGTCCTAAGAACTGAATCCTGATTCCAGAAGAGGAGTGAAGCTTCACACAAATGGTAACAACTTTGCACTCGTTATAATAAAGAGTTTTATATGTGTTTGATTTTTGAAATTTTGATGAACATTTTTATTTCACTGTTTTATGTATTTAACGAAATTATTATTATTATTATTCACTTTTTGTTAAGTTTAATCTAAATTGCTCAGTAACTCAAGTCAGAATACTTCATTTTATATATTTGATGCATGTTTTGGTTTATCAACGGTATCTTTGAAGTTTGACACATTTTGAATTAGAAAGGTTAGAAATTTATATGCAATTCACGCCTAGAAAATATTGTTGGTCTAGGATAGTGCGGTTATACAGTCATTTTATTGCAAATTTGTGTATTAATTGATTTTGAATCTAGTTTGGTTGAATATTTGAACTCTGACCTTGACATAAGGGAATAGCCGGTAGCATATTTAATTAATCATATTGGAAAATAATTACACTGAGTTAATTCTTACCTATTCACTATTTATATTTAAAATTTAAAATTAATTAAAGGTAAGGAATATTTTATAACATAGTGATTAATATTATCAAAACATATTATTATTATTATTCATACATGTTATAATATATATATAGATATATATATATATATATATATTTCGTTTCAACAAAATGAACATATTTTATAAAAAAAATCTAAAACTGAAACTTTGCGAAGGTTTAATTAAAACCTAAATCCGCTATCTAGCTTGCCATGAAAATTAGGAAATGGAGCATTTCTGCTGTTTTACAGAAAAAGTCAAGAAACCACGTAGAATTGCAGTCAGAAAGTTATTGCATGCCTTAGGCGGCGAAATCTTGATTTGGGAGACTGTGTCATTTCTGGATGGAACAGACACCAAGAATACTGCATTCGCCAGACATTTTCCAGAAAACTTCTTGTATTTTAGAAAATGAAATGTCGCGTTCGCAAAATTGTATATTTTAGTTAGTTTGAAAGTGTAACTATAATTATAATGGGATTGTTAGCTAGTTTTGTAATGAAACTGTATACAACAGTAATTCTGCCACTAATTTATTGTTCCTATACTTATGGTTAGAGAAGTTTTGTTAATATCCAACTTAAATATCAGATATTAACAAAAATAGACAAATTTTTATACCTTTATTAAAAGTCGTAATTATAATGACCAATTAAGTATGTTTAATAATGTACTGGAAGTATTAAAAAAGGGTGTGAAATGGTAAAGTTTTGAGTAACACCTGCATACAGTAACCACTAAACTGCCATTTAATATTGATGGTCAAACTTCACTCAATATAACTAAGTTTTCTTATTTCAACTGCTGAATAAGTATATTTAGTACACACTTCGAGAACGGATACTTTTGTTGGCTTTTCCTCATCGTGAAACACCCACACAGTGGATTGGCGTTTATTTTCCGGCTCATAGAAGTAAATCAAAGATTTATCGCCACTTACATTTTTTGAGTTTCCTTTGTTGAATGTTTCCAATGTTTTTCAATACTAATTGACGCGAACCATTTTTTGCTTTACTGTAAGCAAATAAGAGAATCACTGGGAAACCAACTTCGTAACACATAGTTCTTCATGTAGGATATTTTGGATCGGAGTCTTTGAAATTCTTAAAGATGCCTCTATCTCCCGGTCATCCTTAATTAGCTGACGAACCGCATCAATGTTTTGCCCTGTGACTGCTGTTTTAGGTGAACCTATCCTGGATTCGTCGTTGAGACAGAAGCGACCACGTTGAAATTTTCAATACCAGCGGGAAACAGTTGACTGGTGTGGTGCTTTATTCCCAAACACAGAAATAATTTTAGTGATTTTTTCTTTTTCCTCTTTTTTCTCAGATAGTGTCTTTTTATTGTGTCTTTTCCTTTTGACGGATACGATTTCCTAATCTGTATGTCCTATTGTTTTTTTTTTGTTTATGACATGAGCTAAACCCTAAACAAGAAGGTGAATATTTAGAAAAAAGTTGCAGTGGTGTAGAAAATATTTAATAATAATGTTTAAATGTGATGATATAAATTTTATTTTTAAACTAGCGCTATTTTCCTTCTCCTCCTTCATATAGTATTTTCTTGAATTTTCTTTTTTCCCAAACCTTTTTTTCCATTAGTATTTTTTGTTTTACCACTACCACGAAAAAATAAGAAAGATTTTCAATAAAAGGAAATTTGCATTAAAGTAGTTGAAGGGGTTAATAATAATATTTATCGCTTTATTTCATTTTATTATAATATTACATGTCAAATAAGATGTTTAACAATTACTACACAAACTACCTGATCCAATTAGTATATCGTCATTAAAGTGTTCCTCATTATCGTCCAATTAGAAAGCTGCCAATCAAAATTTTAAATAGCCTATACCGAATACCAACAAATAGTTCATTATTTCCGTATTTTCTTTGAGAGAGTTTACCACCGTTACGCCCTAACTAACCGAGCATTAATTTGATTCGATATCCTGAATGGAGTCTCACATGTCAATGCCAATACGTTTCCGAATTCCATCATTAGCACAATTAATGGTATACATACTGTGTTCACTCTGCATTGACATTCGGCACTACGGTGACACAATTGATCAATACTGACCAGACGATATACAGAGAGATTTGTGGATAATTACACAAAACTGCGTCGTTAGGGTAACATAGATATATTCTTTTTATTTTTGAAAGGGTGCGAAGTTTGATTAATTATTCTTATCCTGAAATTTTAATACCACATCCTAGTTCTTATAGATCTAAAGAATAACTGGGGAGTCACTTTTATAGCTACTAAAAATCGGTTGTTTCCTGGTGTGAAATATTTTGCAGTTGTTTAATAAAAGATCATATCGAATTTGAATTTTAAAAATGTTTATTTATAAAGTTTACATGTTTTCTTAAGATTAAATAAAAATATTTAAATTTTTCCCTATACCCTGCCATAGGACTTAGTGTCCTTTTCAGGGAAGTGCTACATTATAATGTTTCCTGTTTTTTACTATAGGAGTTGTCTGTGGCAACTTTATCCTGCTTAAGAAAGACTATTTAGCAAGTTCTTCCTCAAACAGTCTGTTTCCAGACTGAGACAGGTCGAACTTGGGTCAAGGGAAACCACAGAAAACCTCGGCCTACTTTCTGTACAATAAGTGTCTAGCTTATATTTTATTTGTTGCATATTTATGATTATTAGCGTAGGGCTAGTGGGGCTTCTTCTAAGTGGTCTTGGAGCTCCTCTGGAAGTTGTTGTCTTGCTGCTTGGAGTAGCCTCAGCTGAGGAAGTGGAAGATTTCTTCGAGGTTTCCTCTGGATGACTCTATGACCTCTGTTCCAAGGGGTCAGAAGAGTATCTTGGGCCCGGGTGTTGGGGTCCTGCAGGGTCCTGGTGGCATACTTTTGTTGGAGTTCCTGTAACCAAAAAGGTAAGGGTATAGTATCCTTGCTATTGTGGTGAATGTAGGTGAGATTTGAGGGGTACCAAGGGGGAAGGTATTGGCATTTGCGTAAAATTCTTCGCTCAGTTGCGGCCAGGCGATTTGACTGATGGGGAGTGAGGGTAATAAAAAATATATTGGTATATACGTGTTTTCTTTATATCTTATTTCTTTAATATGAACATCCACCGACGAAACAGACTGATTTTCAGAGAAATGAAGGGTGCATTATTGATGACTTATCATTTTTCTCGTAGTGCCTTCTTG
This sequence comes from Altica lythri, assembly GCA_964028335.1. Lineage (NCBI taxonomy): Eukaryota > Metazoa > Arthropoda > Insecta > Coleoptera > Chrysomelidae > Altica > Altica lythri. The sequence continues at coordinate 18,459,763 of OZ034809.1, forward strand.
TTTTAACGTTATAATTTTCATCTTCTACGTAAAGTGTTTGTCTTGTTGGATTTTTCCCTTTTATCCCTTATAGAATAGTTAGAAATCTACTGTAGCTACCAAAAGTCGGTTAGTTCTTGTAATTAAGCATCTTGCAGTTGTTCAATATGTGTCTGACAGCAGATTTTCTACTGCTTAGTCATCAATTAATACATTGTTTTGTGTGGTCAATAACCTGAGATATGTAATATGGTATCCAAACGAAGTAGAACCGACTCTTTTGCTTCAAACAACAAACGAAAAACATTATCTTTGGAGTGTAAACTTAACATTATTAAAGACTACGATGCAAACATAAAAAAGTGAATTACCGAAGATGTTTGATCTATCGGAATCGACAGTCTGATCAATTACAAAAAGTAAACAAAAAATTCTTCCCAGCTAAACAAAATTTTGAGAAATAATAAGAAGAAGCTGGAGTGATGGCTAAAGATGAAACGTTCAAAGCTAGTGACAGTTGGTTTAGCTAAATCAAAAGTAGATGTGATTAGCATTGCATTGAAGAAAATGGAGAGGTGGCGAGTGCAGATAAAGAGGCTGCATCTCTCTATCCAGAGAAACTCAAAGCTACGATAGGTGGCTATACCAGCCAAACAACATTCAACGTGGATGAGACTGACCTGTTTTGGAGGAAAATGTCTAGAAGGACTTTTATCGCGCGTAAATAAAAAATCTTTCCAGGTTTTAAGGTCGCCAAAGATCGATTAACAGTGATGCTTGGCGAAAATGCAGCTGGTGACTTTAAGTTAAAACCTCTCTTATTTTATCGCTCAGAAAATCCAATAGCATTGAAAACCAAATCTAAAGCTGGTTTGTCCTTGATTTAGAAGTCAAATGGTAAAGCTTGGGTGACGATTAGCTCTTTTGAAGACTGGTTTGTTCATCACTTCATCAGTCTAAACAAATCCCATTTAAAGTAATGCTATTAATCAACAACGCAACAGGTTATCCTCCTAGAACTTTAACTAGTTTTGACCTACGTGTGAATGTTGAATTTTTGCCACCAAATACAACCAGCTTGCTTCAACTGATACATCAGGGAGTTATCAAAACTTATTACATGAGACGATCGTTTGTACATCTGCATAAATACTATGAGACAAAACAACAAGCTCTTTGTTAAAGAATTTTGTAAACCATTCAATGCCGTGAGAATCATCGGAGAATCTTAGGAATAAATTTTACAAAAAACGTTAAATGCCGTCTGAAAACAACTCTGTCCATTTTTATCTCCACGAAGATTCCGATAGAATCAATGCCAGTGTGCCTGATGTAATTGGCAATGTGATCAAAGACGTTCTTGAACTTGGTAGAGAAATAAATTTAGAAGTGGATAATGATGACGTTTAAGAAATGCACAATACAGAGCTTACAATTATTGAGCTTATAGCAATGCGTGACTAAGAGGAAGCCATTGAGAATCTTGATACTTTGGACCCAGTTTAATTATAAGATCAAATGACAGTTGGAAACTTGACAGAAGCTCTCAGTTCAATTGAATAAGGGTTAACAATTTTGGAAAGCATAGACTCCAAGTAAGAGCGCATTTCTGTTACAAAGCAAGAAATAAAAAAATTACTGGCATGCTACGAGGAGATATTACGGGAGAAGAAAAAATCATTGACTCGTCAGATGATTTTGTTAGATTTTATGAAACCTTTCATATCAAAATAACTTCGGATTATGTTTATATACATTTATTTCCTAAAATATTGTTTATTTATTCCCCGGTCCCAAATAAACATACTTTGTATGTCTTTATACGTAAAATTACACTCCGACTAACGTGCATTCGAGTTATACGGAAAGCGTTTGGTCCTACCTATCGCGTAAGATCAGGGTATTAGTTTCCTTCTCTCAGAAGTAGTTGGCTCTTTAATTAGTTTGAATGCATTTTTCTTCTAGATATGAAAACTAGCTCAATATATTTAAAGAGAACTGCTTGCTATTCCTTTTAATCTTTATCTTTTGGTTACATTATGGTTTTTATTTAGTGTTTCTGTTCCTATGATAGAAAGCTCAATGGACAAATTGTTTTTTTGCAATATTTCGGTCCTTTCTTTATTTACTTTCTTATATTTCACTATCTAACTTTTTTATCTTTGTTTGGAAAATACACCCCAGTAAAAATACTCTTTTAAACATTTCAAACCAAACTAATAAATCTTCTACGCATTGAAATACATTGTGACAATACAACTCCATTAGAATCTTACGAAAAATCAAGTTTAGGCCTGTGTGGCTTCTAAGTGCGTGAGTAGCAGATTAAAAGGTGATGTATTATGACGTATAATGCTGGATAACATGAAAAAGGGTCTAATCTGGAATATATTCACATCACAAATCTTTAAAAGTTTTTTTCGTTTTAAAAGTGCCACTCCTTTTTGTTGTAAATAACAAGTCAAAGGTTAAACTTTGAGAACTATTAGTTATTGGATTTCTATATCTAAATAATAAAAACACATATAAATTTGTTAGTTATAATGAATTTACTCAAATTTGCATTGTTGATGATCTTTTAAAAACCGTTACTGTTTGAAATAAAAATTAATTTTTGATAACAAGAGCAAGATATTTCAGTAGTAATGTGCTTGTGGCAACCTGTTAAAAATGTTAATAAAGGACTTAAAGGTTTAAAAATAATTTCCTGAACAGAAGATTCTATTAGATAACTTTACCAGGATAAAAACTATTACTTATTACTGTGTGCTTGACCAGGTATACGTACCCAGTGATGTCTACTGACGAAGGCTTTCATCGGGATCAGTACCATGGTTTTTGGTATATTTGGACCTGGCTCCAAATATTGGAGCCAATCGTTTCCTTGCAAATTTATCATTCTGCCTGTTGCTTTGTATTTCTCTTGCTAATTTGACATTGTTATGTTTTGCCAGAACATCGAGTTCAAGTCTGGAGACCACATAGGGTTCCTATATCTGCCTTATTATCTTTGTATATATTAGAGTTATTATTTATCAAAATGTTTTCTTTAGATCATTGTAAAGTTGCATATACCTTTGCCAAAAACACAAAAGTGTGTGTTTTTAAAGAGATACACTATTTTACTTGCTGACACTGATTAAATGCTTGATGCTAATTTTTTTTTTAGTCTTAGACCCTTTTGTGAAACATGAAGCATGTGGTTGAGTGCTTGAAGTTTGTCATTCTTCACGTTGATGTGCATCTACTGAGAATATTTTCTTAAGAATATATTTGGGAATCAGATCGTCTTATTAAATATCACAGATGTCTGCTTCAGATTTCTGCTTTCTTTTGTTGTGTCTTGATCCAAGAAAAATATTGTTTAGGTTTTCTCACAAAGAGAAAAAAGATCTAACAGAATTCCACTTCGAATTTCCTTAGCTTAATAATTGCATTTCTCTGTTAAATCTTTGACCATCTAACCAAAGTTGTATATTGGTTACCAGCAATCCAATATATTGTAGCCTCTTTTTATCGGAAGGTGGTAAATGCTTGTTTGAAAAGGTTAACTAGTGCGAACGGCACTCAGTTGGTTGGTGGAGAGCGAGCGTGGATTCGGACGAGCTCTATGAAAAATTATAGAAAAGTTAAGAAAAGAATATATCTAATAGGATAATAAAAGTTAAAAGGAGCAAAAGAGAGGAAAAGAAAGAAATGAAAGAGAAAGGAAAATGGGCGCCACTTATGTTTTTTATCCTAAGGATGAAGAAATATAAGAAACCCAGGTAGAATAAGAGAGATATATAAAATAGATAGGATGTTCTTGCTAGAATTAAAATAACACAGTTTTAATTAGAAAGTAAAAAATTATACTTACACTTCTCTTTGCTTATCCTTATGGTTAAAAGTTAAATTTGTAAAATATGAAAATGTTTAAATAATCCAATATTTAATGACTTTAATAAGCTTACTCAAGTTATAGATAATCTGGATCAGAATAACATACACCAGAGAGGAAAAGAAAAATATCTATTTAAACAATAAACAATATTTATTATTTTGCTGAATAATAAACTAGACAAATAAAACATACAGGTACATATCCGTATTAAAACAGTAAATACATAATTTCAATCATTTTAGGGACCAATTCACAATTTGGTCTTTGGTTACTCTTAAAATAATATCTAGGTATATTAGGTTATTATTTCGATGTACTTTATAAAGCAAAAGTGAAACAATAGAGATCTAGACTAAAAATTAATAAAATTCACCTTTAGCTTTCTTATTAACTCGAGTTAAAAGAGTACTTACTTATTCTGTTAAAACTAGAAAAGCATACAAAAAAATACAAGTAAATATACAGTAAAAAAATACCCTGGCTTTAAAAAAAAAAAATTCGAAAAGAGGTTGACCTTAAAGGCCATCCTTGCAACTTCCCGCTAGTTTTAACCGCAAAGCTATAGTAACGTGACGTATTTTGACGTTTTTGACTTTTTTTGAAATGTTTAAAAAGCTATAACTTTTTAACGCCTTATTCGATTTTGATGTTCAAGATGGCATTCGACGCAGTTTTTTCAGACCTAAAAACGTTACCCAGAGTGCAAAATCGGTTAGTCAAAAAATGTTATTGAAAAAAAAACACTTTTTTTTTAATTTTTCGACAACGATATCTCACGAACGAATCAACCGATTTTAATTTGCAAAACGGCATTCGACGTGGCTTTTTAAGCTTGAGAGCTGATTAGGTTATGAAATTGATCGATGCAATAGCCAAAAAGATATGCCCAAAAAACATTATTTTTACCAATTGTTTTTTCGGTTATTTTAAAATTTCTCGAAATCTACTGGCTTGAATCGGTTCAAACTTACAGGGAATCTAAGTTAGATGGAACTCTTTGGAATGCTTTTTATTTATTCCGATCGGTCAAGCCGTTCAAAAGTTATAAGAGGTTTACATACATCCACACACACATCCACACGTACATACAGACATACAGACACCCTCGTAAAAATAGTCAGGGGAGGTTCCTAAGACCTCAAAACGTTGAGATCCGATGAAAACTCGATTTTCGAAAAACGGGGTGAAACCAATAACTTCTCGATTTAAAAAAAAATTTTAATTTTTTTTAGCGGGAAGTTAAAAATGAATCACTCACTGTGTCTGCTGCTTAACGGTGACGATACGTAGATAGTATTAAAATTGAATACAATAAGATTTAATCTCCAAAAAAATAAATAGTACTCTTTTTTTCTGGTAGTGAAGATAATAACGATGTAATAAAAGACTTACAATTGGCTTCGTAGCGTCTCTCAGGAAGAATCAAAGATTAGCGACCAGCTTAATCTAGGAAATGGGGTAGAAATTTGACCCTTCTTTAGTCTCATCCACAGGTACTTACAGGTGGTATTTACAAAACCATATCAGAGAAATCATCAACCTTTTAATGGGCACTCGGAACAGAATTACTTTTTTATTTCAGATAAAAAAAAACGGGAAAATTAGAGCTAAAAAGTACTCGAGATGCTTCTACTTAGCCATCTTCCTATCGAATGAATTCCGTTAGAACAAAAGGCGCGTGAGATACCCCCACGAAGCTCACCTGATTTTTTACGCAATCACTGATTGGTCAGAAAAAAAATCGATTACTTCGATTTGAAAAGTTCGTTAGATTTAAAAGTACCCGCTGCGTTTTTTATCTCGTAGACCAGGACTTTCGTTATTTCTCGAGCAAGGCCAGACTTTACAAAGACAGGGTCGGCTTTTGATTTAAAAAGGGATTATAAAAAGTTATTAACAGGTTTTTTTAAAAACGCTACAATATCATGTTTTGCTACAAGTGCCTTTGGCCACCATTAATTATCAAGTATTGTAATTCCAAATGAGCTTCGATCCTAATATCACCTCAAAGTATTTTTTTAATTTAAATATCTATACCATTTTTAGTGGTTTCTAAAAATTTAAAAAATAACAAATAATTCGTTAAGGTTTTATTATAAATTATAAATAACAATGATCTGTTATTATTCTGATTAAGCCGTTCACTCTTAGAAAATTGGATATAAATTGATAATAAAATATTCATATATAAACTCACGTCGGTAATAAAATAAAGCGTTAAAAACAGTATTTAAAAGTTCTGAAACTCACTACTAGGTATATGAATGAAGTCATAAAATACGACGTAAATTTAATTTAGTCGAACGTAATTTAATAGTAGACTTTAATTGCATCTAAAAAGAATTAAAAGCCATTAAGTTGAAGTTTGAGTTTGTTTTTATATATAAATAAAGATTTTTCGAATGAAGAGTGTAAAAGTCAATTAAACTATATAATATTTCCTGTTGAAAACTTTAATCAGTTAGTTGGAAAATAAGTGATTGTGTGTGTAAATTTAATCGGTAGAAAAATAATGTTTAAAATAATTTCGTAAACTTTTTTTCAATAAAATTCTTCATCAGATTGATCTTTAAAAAATAAGTAATTAAAAACTTTACTTTATCTTTTATTATAACAAAAGAACAAGCCTTAAGTGATGGTTTTCATTTACTACATAAAAAGTAACCTACTTATAAACTGAATAAGAATTAGGTATAATCATGGCTATTAGCAAAAAAAAACTGAACACTTATATTGCTCACACCCCTAAAAAACCCAACGGGAGCATCACCATTAATTTTTGCAAGCAATTATACTACTAAAGAGATACAGGACCGGAATGGAACTAAAAATATAAAATATCTAAAAGGGGACAAATCAATGGGCATGTACGTAAAAAGGATCATAGAGGATCATAGGAATGGTAACCGCAGACATGCATGTTTCTGGCTCGTTAGCCGTCATCAGTGCGGCATACCAAGTAAGGTATTGCACTTGGCTAGCAAAAGTGTTGGGTACTTGGGAGCAAAGGATGGTAGGGAAACATGTGTCAAAAAACACGAACAACGAAACTCACACAGGAGTCCTATCGCCTTTTGTGTCTTCGGCCAGCTGTGCCCACATTTCGGGGCTACGACTAGCGTCGCCACGTTGGCGAAACGGACTCATTGTGTTTGAGCCGTTCCAATCTTTTTATTAAATTCACTTAAAAGGAAAAATAGGTAGAAATCAGAATAAAATTTTGGAACACTGCATAAGAAAATGTGAAAAGTACTTTTTCGAAACTAAATTTAATTCGGAACATTTTGTAGACCACAAGTGACTTGCTATTACAAGTCAGAGATAAACGTAAAAGAAAAGCGTCGAGTACTTTGCCAAAATGATCAGGACAACCTGATTGACTCAAAAATTAATGGTCACGGTTTTTGGAACGCAAAATTCATTATTTATAATGATTTCGATAAAGAAAAAAATATCAATTGGTAAATGTTATAGCTGCAGCTGTACTAGAATGTGTTTACTTGATTTAAAGATTTAATTACCAAAAACTTTAATTAAGGTATCGTACTAATTAGACTTCAAATTTATGAACCGGCCAATGTACATATTTGGTAGATCTAGTACCTTAAAACTTTTTTTTATTAATTAACTCCAAGAATGGATCAGTGAATAGCGTTTGAAAACTATAGATGAGGTCATCACTGTAACTTTAGACTCTTGTGAGAAACGGAAGCAAAGTTATCTTTTAAAATTAAATAATCTGGAAAACTTTTTTATCATCCACAAGGATGCTGTGTTAAGTCACATTTGCAAAAAAATCGTTTACCCACGACTCATAAGTAAATTGCGTATTTTTTAACCTATATCTCTGTTATACAAAGTCGTGGGTAAAGCATATAGTACTTCACTCGAAGACCAAATTGCATATTTAGCTCGCTGTAATATGCAGTTTTCTATTATGTAAAATCTTATTCAATGTTTTTTCCAAATATAATTAAATTCGCCATTACCTTATTCCACATCTAATTTTTTATTACAGTTACTGCAGATTTCGTGGTCGTTTAGTTAAAATCAATACATCGGATTATATTATGCACTAATAGTCAATAATTCTGATATGTGGGTTAAGTCTAGGAACTCTTCAAAAAAAAAACTCTCATTAAAAGTTTATCAGAAAGTATAATGCTTTCCTCCGGTCCTGGTTAAAAAGTTGAACCCATTTCCCCTTCGCGCCAAATTATTAATGTCTTAAAAAGCTAGCAGGACGGCGTTAAGTGTCATTTTTCTTCGAGCCTACGTGTTCAGCTCTGGTAAATTCATCCTCTTCGACCCACGTTTTGGGAGGCACGCGACAACTTTCTGTCACTTAGATGTGTCTCAATCCGGTCTCACTCTGGGCCTTTTTTAGGATGAAGGGTTTAATTGTTGCATCATTTGGAGAGGTAGCGCTGGCATGTTTGGTTTTTGTTTTCTCTATTTAATAGTTATTGATTTATGGATCTATAAAAAACAGTAAAGTCTACTTACTCTTGATCATAATATAACTAAATAATTTGCTATTATAAGATATATAGAAAAAAAATTGAAGCGTTTGAATGCCTTTCGATATAGTATTTTTTGAGTTACAATTTCAGGAAATTACTCAAAGGCGTATAGATATTTTAAAAATCTTCTTTTAAACAAAAATTCGTAAAACTTCTGAAATCGGTAAGTAAAAATAAGTAGAAATCGGTAGATTTAAAATAATGGCTGCCAATTTAGAAAACTGTTTATCTATTAATAAAAGGTAAAATTAAATTAAGTCACAAAAAAATTATAACGGTATATCGGTAGATTACTTCTTAAATTGGCAGATCTACCGAAAAATCGGTAGTTAGCATCGCTGCTTATTAGTTCTCACGAAACTCCATAAAAAGCTTCGGCAAACCTGAACGAAATGTGGTACAAAGAACTTCAAAGGCGTAATCCTTTTTATTTTTGTCTACATACGGTGTCAGAACGTCATTGTTTCAATAAGCTTTAAATAAACTATGATTTACCTATTTTGTATGCCGTTTATGAACGTAATTGTGTTGATTAAAATAACAATCTTAACTTAAAAAAATTATTACGATTAACTTTAAATTCAACACGAGTGATTACCTACGATTGCTCTTAGTGATTAATTAACTTTTAATAATAGAGTGTTTTATAACAGCAGCCTTCAGATTCACGTAACATGTACCATTTAAAAATAAAATTTAAAAAAATTATAAAAAAGTAAAACAGAGCAAAGTTTTTCTTAACACAATAAATACTCCCGAAGTCAGTTGCATGTTTAAAAAAACGACAATACCTCTTTTAAGGTATAAAATTTATTTGCAGAACTTTAAAAACCTGCCCTAAAACAATAATTCTTCTTTTACTTTCAGTACACGTTGGAAAGTTGTTGAATGACTCAAGTTTTCCCTGTTCAAAAAGTTTTTATGAATACCGAAGCAATTCTTAATTATTTTTCGGTATTTCTCGGCACAACTAGAAATATTAAACATGGAGTGTAAGATTTTTATAGTCTGTGAGCTCATAACTTAACTACCAATAACTGACAGACTATTATTGCGCAAAGTTACCACAAAACATGCTAAACACTAGGAATTTAGTTACCTGTCTAGGAGATGAATCAACTAGTATAAAAGCAGTGAAAGGCTCTCCTCAAGAAAGTGTCTTATACTATTTAGTTTTATACTGTATTGTGGTAAATGGTAGTTGACGATATCGTGACAATGCTCAAAAAGAAGGGTTTCGCGCTCTGGGCTAACCACCTATGGCGTGCTTGGTGAACCAAATGACTGCAACAAAAGCAAGCAATAATAGGACCAAAGGACCAAAGACTCGCTTTTATAAGGATCACAGCGCTATATCTAGAACTTTACTCCTTGCATTTACATCTAAAGATGTTTGTTCTGGTAAGTGCCTATAGGCTAACAAGGGACTAAGTCTATGAAACCAGGCATTGTTGCAGGACATCTCAGGATTCGAACATCGGAGCAACCCAACCCATCAGGATAACTACGAACATTGTCTCCAAAAAAAAGATTTCACATTCACACTACATGTTAGTATTAATAAAAGTAAGTTAACGTAAAAACTAAATCGCTTTACCTACTTACATTATGAACGTGTAATAATTTTTACTTTATTTTTATTTCTGAAAATTGACTTGGTGTAATAAAATTAAGAATATTTTCTTTACACATTTTAAGCATATAGACTATAATACCCCAGATCATAAAATATCACCGTCTTGTGCGTCATTTTGGTAAAGTAGGCAGAACCGAGAATGAACATAAGAGAAGAGTAGAGAAGCGAAGGGGACGCTATGTCGGGACTCGAAGGACCATAAATCTATGGCTTCAGGTGGTCGTGAGCCGATGGCGGTGGCCGTGGAAAGGGCCCAGAAATGGCGGGGTTAATTGACTGTAACCTGCGACTTGTAGTTGACAATGGGCTGCCGGCAGATGGTCCAGCTTTATTAATAGTCCTTTCATTAAGTTTATTGGTATTAGGACTATCAGGAATTTGAGGGGCCGGCAGGATCTCGTTACAAGTTGGTAAGAGGGCGAACGTAACCCTTCAGGGAATTTTACTGGCTATTTCCAAGTTTTGATGGGGTTCTGATATCGAGAACTATTTGTATGATTATATCGACGTACATTGTTGGAAAAGTGGATTAACTTTAAATACAAAGTTACTTCGATTATACTGTTAAGCACATATTCAGTTTCAGATCATCATTAAAAGTTTAATATAAAGAAAATTCCACATTTAATGTAATTCCTGTTTAAATTATTAATAATCCGTTTAATTTAAACTATATATTATATTGTACAAAAAGTAATATTCCGTTGGTAATAAGATTGACAAACCAAATGAAAAAATGTTTTGCTAAAATGTCCGTCAACAGGAATTTGTCGTTAGCAGAATCGCTGCAGGAATCCCCTGACTGTCTGTGGCGATACCGGGGCAGCCACCAGCTCGTTATGCGCCGCCTCCCGTAGAGACGCCGTGTCACATCCTGCAGGAGTCCAACGCTAATGCCGTACACATAAATCCTTGGTCGCGGGAATTCTTGGGCGACAGACATCGGACAAGCGAACTGGGATGTAAGGTTTTGAGATAATGAGTTAGTGAAATTGTACATGGGAGAGAGAGAAGAGTGGTTGTTCTGGAATTGTTCTAGCTGCAAGAGTGCATTCAGATAATCGATATCTACTACTGTTCCCACTTAAGCTTCGAACTCTTTTATTTCCTAACTACTCGACTTTCTTATCGGTTTAGTATATTTTTTGTTGAATTTGTGCAGATTCATTAGAAAACGTTAAAACAGTAATTACAGACACATCAGTTTATAGTTTATACCTCTTAGTTTTAGTACAAAATTGGTATAATATTCAGTCATTAATGTAATCAAAAATACTTTTAATAGGTAAATATACTCAAAACTCTATTTATTTAACATACTACCACTGTTATTTACATACGCTTTTGTAGAGTAGAAAAATTTTAGAATAAAAACCCCATTGTAGAATATGCCGAGTAATTGAGGCCACATCAAAAGATCTGATTGCAATAATAGATATCTTGCGTGTTTTAACAGGTTCATTTAGACTAGAGGTAATTTATTTCGTCGATTGCACCTTCAGACACGCAAATTTTGGTCATTTATTACAGACCTGACACCTTCCTTGGTCAAAAGTTAATTGGTCAAAATTATTTTATGCAAATTGCTCCATTTGGATCGCCATTTCGAAAAGCAGTAAGAAATTGATGGTATTTTACATTAAATAATAATTTGGGACCCAGGGCATTAACATACATAAACCTTTATTTCTTAGATTTTTTAATCTGAGATATGTCCTTGCAGCAGTATTTTTATTTAATTACTAGCTGTTGCCCGCGACGTCGTCTGCGTGTAATTCGAATAAAATCAAGGTCTTTATGTAAGCACACGCCTGAGTAGCTCGCAGATTGCAGAATTTTTTCAGACTTAAATGACATTTATCGTTATATTTTGGACAATTCACACAATATCTTTATAAATTATAGCCTATATGTTATTCTGATCTATAAGCTACATTACTGTAAAGTTTCATTAAAATCCGTTTAGTAGTTTTTGCGTGAAAGAGGAACAAACATCCATCCATACATCCATCCAAACAAACTTTCGCCTATATAATATTAGTAGGATATAATTCATACTATTTAGAAAGACTCATTAAGGGTAATTTAGCAATAGGTAAACATAAATCAGTTTTAGTGTAATTGTTTGCATTTACTGATAGTTGGAATATAGACAGAAAGCGGAATAGAACAGAACTAAGACGACTTGATAAACTCAGCAATAAAAAACATCTTTAATACATTCTCCCAATCTGTTGAAAACAAATTTAAAAAAATAGATATCTTAATTTCTTTTAAATAATAAAGACGATAAATGATGTTTCAACACCGTAGTCAGTTTTTTCGATCTTATGCGGTACATCGCAGCAAAGTTTCACAAAGAAAAAATTGCATAGTTTTCCTTACTATATGTTGTGTATGATTTTATTATTCATTAAATTTTACTAGATTAACGTATGCAGTGATATTACATATATATAAAAAAGGGCATTTGTTGATTATCAAGCTTTTGACTTTTACTACTTACCCTTTGGCCTTGTTGACTACATCCACAGATCTGCCACAGAAAAATGAAGTTAAATTTTATAGAAAAGCAGGGAGGGCCACATTTGGAAAGTGGAAAGAGCAGAAAGAAAAGGCTTAAAGGTACAGAAAAACGGAAAAGTGGTTGAGTAGCAGCAGAAAGAAGGAGTTGGAAAGAAGTGGAGTAGGAAGAAGAGAAAGAAAAGATTTTTTTTTAATTTTTGTTTCTTTGTTAGGACAATCAATTTGGAAATTGCTGAATCCACGACCTGTAATTGTATTGTGTGAAGGGTGTTCCCGCAGGAAGGACCTTATCAATATATTGTTATGGAATGTCTCTACTTCTTCATTTTTACTCTGGCTATTTGGGTCTTGATTCTATGTTCTTATATATGTTTTTCATTTTTAAATTATATAGTTTTTGTTTATTTTAAACAGTAACTCTTTTATTCATAATCAAGTCTATTTACATTTCGTTCGTTAATGACATTAAAAAAACAACCAACGCAACATTCCAAATTTTTAAATCCAAATTATTTATCCTCCGGTCCCTAGGTTACCTCTTTATCTTAGAAACAAAACAAACTATAGGTACCAACACCTTTCTGAAATAAAATTTTTAAACCACATATATAAAGATAGTTACCTATTAACAGACACAATTTTTTTTTAAATAATTCAAATCATAACAATATATATGTATTTATATACACTCAAAAAATGGCACTCTGGTGGTCGCTTTGCATTCATGTATAACCTTGGCAATTAAATGAAATCAAACAAACAGAGTGTTTATTTGACAGTCTTATACATAATGTCACGTCTTCCGGGGTGTAAAGGAAGAGCGTGGGGATTTTTGAAGGGTAGCTCAGAAAAACAAAGGTTGAAAACAATAACAACTGTATTGGCTGAACACAATACAACACGGGGTGTCCGAAGGACACCCAACAAACAATAAACAAATCTACTAAACTATACTCAAACTATAAGTCTTAACGACTCCAAATCGTGCCGGTTAAGGGCACACAAAATATATACTCGATTACCCTAATTACACTATTAGGCCTTACATAACCAAGGACGAAGGGCACATCACTTAGTGACTGACTAAGAGGACGTTGTGTGCAGGGCTAAGGCTCGCTTAGAACGACCCCGTAGTCAGTTGAATCGCGGCATTTTATATTATAAAAAGTACTGACTCAGCAACATCGGTCTCCGTAGAACGGATGTTACCGTCTGATTCTAATTGACGGATTATAGCGTGCTCAGCGATAAAACACACTATACCGTGTTGAACAAAATTAAAATAGAAATATAATTTGGTAAAAATATATATTTGTGACATGCCTCCCCTCCGTGAAAGCCAGCCCCTGGCTTTTTCTTATTTCTACTTTCCTTAATTACTAACACTAATAACATATATCCCGTTATATGGTTCGAGCGCGCACTGCACTGGGTCCAGACACCACAATTATTGTCTTTATGGAAATTTCACACACTTCATATTGTCTTTTATGTTTTTGTACTGTCTTTCCCCATATTGTTGACTAGGCGCATTGTTTAGCGTACGCCTTATCTAGTTCTCGCAGCGATGCTGTGGGTATCGAGATAACTCTGAAATTTAGGTGATACCCCTGCAGGTGTGCATCTTAGTGGATGGTTCGGGTTACTGCCGTCGTTGCTTTATGTTTCGATGAATACCGCATGCTACATTTTACATTTCATTGTAACATCTGTGTTGTGACTAGTCGGTGCCCTTTTGTGGATTAGGCTGAAGTCCATCCTTCATGGGTTGGTCCCTTTGGCTATGGCTAGGGTCCTTTGGATTGGACTGCAACGGGGTAGTCTCCCATTAACTTTTGATGGCTACCCCCTCGATTATCCAAGGTGCACCCAGTCTGGAGCTGTCGACAATTGTTAGAACCATCCTCTGTTGATCAAAGTTGATTGATTGGATGAGTGTACTAGTGGGGTGGTCTTGTGAAGTGCTATTTGGATCCTCATCGAGGTAGTGTGGTGGTGCCGGCCCTGCTTATCCCGACCATAATTTTACTACATAGGAAGAAATGTTCGATATTAGTGGCTGATAATGGTGAAATGTAAGTACATTTAATTTAATATTAACATACACATTTAAAGTCGATTAGAACAAAAAGATCAAATAACTAATAACAATTCAAATATTCAAATAACTAACATTAGGGCGGATAGGTTTGTCATTTTAACTTATGGGAATCTAAAGGATGTCCAGGTTAGTGGGATGGTAGGGTTTTTTCTTAGGTACTTAGGGCGTCCCCTAATTTCGTTCCGTTTAGCTTTAGAACACTCTTTGTTTTTTCTCAACACGAAAAAATGTCTTCACCGACATTTTTTAACAATACTCATGGATCTCCTCTCCCGGTTCCAAATACACAGCGCTTTTATCATACTTCCTTACTGAAGTTTCATTATAAGCAATACTAGTGGAACCCTTTGGGCCAGGTACGGTTTCTGTGTCGTCATTCTCTTGAAACCGCTCCTCTCCCGATTCCAAATACACAGCGCTTTCAACATACTTCCTTACTAAAGTTTCATACATAAAAATACTCGTGGAACCCTCTGGGCCAGGTACGGTTTCTACGTCGTCATTCTCTTGAAACCGCTCCTCTCCCGATTCCAAATACACACCGCTTTCATCATACTTCCTTCCTGAAGTTTCATCATGCTAATACCTAGTGAAGCTAGGTATTCTTCTAAGTGGAATGTTTCTTACATCCCCATTCACCCTCACCATTCACCCCTTACCTTATTTGTTCCCTTCTGATACTAAAGTTCCGGATACGCTTTGTCCCGGTTGTAGCCTATGAAGATCCTGTGCTCCTATCTCGATAACCAAATGATTATCTTCACAATCAGTTCAATTTTAACCACTCGTAGCCATTTTTTTATAGCCTCATTTTTCTACCCCATGTCACAGACGTGACATGGTGGAGGTGCCGTTCTCTGATCCCTGAACTGATTCTTCATAATCAGTTCAATTTTAACTACTGTTTACAATTTTTTTTTTATATAACCTCATTTTTCCACCCCATGTCACAGACGTGACATGGTGGAGGTGCCGTAGGCTCTTTCTCTAAACTGATTCTTCATAATCAGTTTATATTTAACCACTCGTAGCCATTTTGTTTTGCATTATTTTTCTACCCCATGTCACTGGCGTGACATAGTAAAGGTGCCCGGCGCCTCCACCATGTCACGTCTTCCGGGGTGTAAAGGAAGAACGTGGGGATTTTTGAAGGGTAGCTCAGAAAAACAAAGGTTGAAAACAATAACAACTGTATTGGCTGAACACAATACAACACGGGGTGTCCGAAGGACACGACACCCAACAAACAATAAACAAATCTACTAAACTATACTCAAACTATAAGTCTTAACGACTCCAAATCGTGCCGGTTAAGGGCACACAAAATATATACTCGATTACCCTAATTACACTATTAGGCCTTACCTAACCAAGGACGAAGGGCACATCACTTAGTGACTGACTAAGAGGACGTTGTGTGCAGGGCTAAGGCTCGCTTAGAACGACCCCGTAGTCAGTTGAATCGCGGCCTTTTATATTATAAAAAGTACTGACTCAGCAACATCGGTCTCCGTAGAACGGATGTTACCGTCTGATTCTAATTGACGGATTATAGCGTGCTCAGCGATAAAACACACTATACCGTGTTGAACAAAATTAAAATAGAAATATAATTTGGAAAAAATATATATTTGTGACAATAAAGTCATGAAAAAATGATACAAACGTACCTCGTACCATGCTATCAATGTGTTCTAGATATATAACCTGGATTTCTGCCTGGTTAGAATTCCTAACTGTAAGCACATAATGCTACGACACAGATAATAGAGCAAAATATAGTGCCTGCAGTTTGGTTAAGCCCTTGTTTGGACAAAGATACAAGTATAAATCAGTAATTTCATTGTTTTTTTATTAACCTAAGATATATTTCAAGGCCTTTAAAACGTTTCGAAAAAGCCATATTCTGAATATTTAAATCAAAGATGATTTTATTTTATATATTATACAAACAGACAACCTAAAGAAAATATTTATAATTAGGTACCGTTGCTCTATTTTGACAAACTGTCAGTAACCCTTAAGAAAACACGGCAAATTTTGTAATAAATCACATGTAAGCATTGTTCATCGATCGATATAGGAAAGGGACATTATTCTAAACTATTACATACATAAATATTTAAACAATTCTTCTGGGGCGGTTATAGAATAATAATTGACATGTCAATTAAGATTGATGCAACCAATTTAGAGTGTTCCAAAAAATCGATGTGATTCTAGATTTGATATAAATATGTAAAATTTAAAAACATTTCTTTTAACTTTTTTTATAGTATATAAAAATTGCTAGAGAAACTAACTGCAAAATGGCACTCCCGTTTTCCAACAACGTTATACTTATGTTGTAGGGAAGAGGGTGGCAAGATGGGGTACTTTATGTTTAGAATTTAATAAAAAGAAAATTTTTGTATTAACAGAATTGTGAATTGTGAACTTTGAGTTATATTAAAAAAAAAACAGAGAAAGGAGTTTTGGGGGTAAGATGGGGTGGTAAGTATAATAGGACAAATTGGACAGAACTTGCAGACGTAAATGGCTTCGTTATCAGTTATCATTATCGAACGTATTTCCCATAATTTATGCACGCTATCCATTCTTCGAAAAAAGTGGAATACAACTCCACACAATACATATATTTCGAGTCATTCTCTTTTCCACTCTTATTCACAGATGAGGGGACTCTTTTGTTTGTTCTGATGTTTCGTTTTTATGTAGTGATTCTTTTATTTACTCTTCTTTTTTCGTTTTTATTTTTTCTAGTTTTTTGTTCATTTTTTTCTTCTGGGAAGCGACCTCCAATTCTTGTATATAGGATAAAGACGTAATAATTACTGTTTTGCTACGTTTCCTTCTCGTTATTTTCTTTTGGTAACTGGAAGTGGTAATAGTTGTTTCGGAGAAGCGAATGCAAAACTACTGTCACTTTTGTGAAGGCTCTTGCTGACTAATTTGGCTTAGAGTTTATTGAGATGTCTGTGATTCCTTCCTAATAGACTTTTTGAATGTATGTAATGAGTGTTATGGCTTATCCGATTGATTTTGTCGTCATAGTGATTGTTTTGGATGCTTCTTAATTTAATTTGGTGAAAACCTCATCAAGGTGGCAAGACGCGGTAGTCACTACTCCATCTTGCCCCACCGTGCTATTTTCTAATATTAACGAAAAGTAAAGAAACTTTTGGCTGTCTTTGTGAGCTATACTGTTTACCTCATTCTAGGCTAGTTTAATTAACAATCACAGCCACACTTTACCGGCTGGCATTATTTAACAAACCACAGTCAACTGACAGGTATCATGGTGGCATCTGGAACGATTCTTATGTGACCTTGATTGGTCAGTTTGAATTGTGAATTTCGCCGGATACCCCGTCTTACCACCCACTCCCTTTTTCGGAGAAATCGTACTGCGATGTTGGAATGTAGATGTTGCCCTTAAGTGTAAGTTACAACTTCTGCGCGAGCTACTATTAGATAGTAGTAAGCACTTCTGAAGAGTAAAATATTTATTGTAAAATTTTAGTCGCAGGATTAACTTTGATTGCAGTAAAGTATTTACATGCTAAACAAAGTACTAATTATGTATATTGCTCTATTTCGATTGCCAGCTTAGAAGGTAGTTACAAATTAATGGCATTCGATATGAACAATCCTATGATATAGTATTTTGTTACGAAATAATCTAGTTTAAACTGTTAATCCTTTGTCAACCATTTAACGCTCACTAATTGTGTGATTCATATAATTGCCATATAATTAGCTGTCAATATACAAAAATAAACTACATTTTAACACAATTATAAGAATTTATTGGCACTTTGAAAAACAATTATTTGAAAATAATCCAAAGGATGACTCAATAAACTCAGGCAGTTTTAAAATATTTTCTCTGATCTGTAGGAACGAATAAAAAAAATAAAAATATGTATATAAAAGATCTTTTAAATCCTTTGAAGCCAAGAAATGATGTTCAAATATCGCAGTACGATTGTGTTATAATGTTCCAGAAAATCGATTCAATGCAAATGGTTCGTTGAAAATGTGTCTTCAGCAAATTGATAGTGATTGCCTGTATAGAAATTTGATAGTGTGTAAGAAATTTATATTCATTTCTTTTAATTTTATTTTTTTATTACTTATACAAAATGTGAGAGTGGCTACAAAATCATAATGAAAAAGGATAACGTCAGTCTATAATCCTGCTTTTCAACTCAGTTGTACTGTTGCTATATTCGACTTGGTCGAATTGCGACGATGCAATGTGTAAAAAGTGCCAACAAAATAAATTTTAGTATTGTTAAAGAGATAAACTATTAGATATGATGGAACTAATCATCTTATTGTACCTGTTCCCAATAAAAACCGTACACGATGTGCTGGAGAAGGCTGTGCGAAAAAATGTAATATTGGGTTAAGCATTGAATGTTTTTTTACATTTCATAAAAAATAATAGTTATTTATCTACTCTACCTCATATTATATATCAATTTTTAGTTTGTAAAAAATGTCATTATAGACAGCAGTGCGTGAAGGATTGAAAGTGTGCGTGAAGTAACAATGTATTTTAAATGGGATTGACTTTTTCGCACTGTTTTTGACACACATTCATATAATCAAATATCCTTAGCAACACGTGGCCATTGTGTTGCTATGAGAGCATTAGTTTTGTTAGTACCTTGTTATAAATTGAAAATAAATTGCTTTCTTGTAATTATTTTATATTTGATTATCGTAGATAAAATATTATATGAAACTGTGCGTGAAGTGCTTTTTGCGCACTAACGCGATATATAGCACTCGCTTCGCTCGTGCTCTAAATATCGCGTGCGTGCGCAAAAAGCATACTTCACGAACTGTTTCATAAAAACATAAAAATGTATATATTGACGTAGTGTGACCATATGTTCAAATGCATCTTATTACATCTGTGAAAGATATTTGGTAGAAATATAACTCAAGTAGTTGTTTACTTTAATTTTTCATTACATCCATTTATTTTTTTCAATTTCTAACCAAAATAAAAAGGTACGTTCTTGATAGGTTAAAGAGACAATTTTCGATACAAATTTTTAGCACATAATCGATTTGAATTGATTAAACCTAAAAATTTTAACCATTTTTCCTGTATTACATAATATCGAAATATATATGATTTTAAACTAAATAACACTCTTTGGTAAATGTAATTTTCAGTTTTGTTACAATAATATTGTAACCATTACCCACTCTCTCTTGCCCTACCGTTTATTTATTATGAATAAAGGCGATCAATCAGAGTGCCAGTACAAGCAAATGGGGACTGAGTTTGTTAGGCCAGATGAAAATGTTTTTTACTCAGTTTTAAACTTTATATAACATAGTTAAATGTGGCATTTGTCAAGTATATATAAAACGCCAGCATTGCAACAGCTCCATGTCTGTCAAGCACCTTCTCACTGAATGTCAGAAATTCTCCTCGAATAGAAGACAAATTGGACTCTCAAATAATATGGCTGAAATCCTCAACTCACCAGATCAAATCAAGAAAGTGATTAAATATTTAAAAGAAATTAGTATTTTATCCAAACTTTTATAATCTTGTTTAAACTGTGTTTATTATTAATGTAATTTGTATTCTCTGTATTTAGTACTAATTGTACCTGTGCCAATGGTCATAGATGCTGAGGCACATTAACTTTAATAAAAAAAACAAGTTATATAGAACTTAAGCAAAACAGTTATTTTGTAATTTAACACTTTTATGTTGTTTATTTTTAAATTGAGAATGCGTAGAATTGAAAGTAAGCACAAACTCAACTTGCTTATTTTGGTTAAACTATGTATTTTAAAAATATAATCATCTCCATCTCACTTTGTTATATACATATATAATTCTACAAGGCGAGGCAACGAAGCGAAAAACCTACCATTTTTTTTATTAAGATAAATGTATCTTATTCTTGTTGCATTCGATTCGTCAGAGTATACGAAAATTCTGGTTATGTAAAAATGGAAAATGCACTTTTCTTATGCAATAATGGATTTTCCAAAGCGCATCTTAAAGTGATAAAAATTTAATAAAAAACGACTAAAATAAGTACAATTTTACTACTTTACGGACTTTGAGTGTCGTTGAAAAAGAATAATACAAGAGAAATTGCCACGGATGTACCCAGTGACCAGAATGAACCTCGTCTACTGAAGTTTCATGAAAATTCGATACAATTCTGTTCAAACTCTGGAGTTTTCGGGGCCACTAAACAAAAATATTACTATAGCAATGGTCACCATCTGGTGACCAGGGTTGACATCATTTTGAGTTTTATAAAAATTTAAAACAGAATCAATACAAACTCGTTAATCGGTTGTTTTTGTGGCCATAGAACCACTTGGTGCCCAGGATAAACCTTGTTTACTGGAGTTTTTTGATAAGTCCAAAATTGTTTCACGGTAGTTTTCGGTGTGACTTAACCCGAATATTACTAATGCGATGGTCACCGAGACACCTGGTGACCAGGGTGGACGTGATCATCTGGAGTTTTATAGAAATTCAACAAACAAATCATCCAAACTCGTCATTTGGGAGTTTTTGCTCTTCGTGAAGCCAGTTGCATCTGAAGGTACCTGATATAAACGCATCGACTGTTAGGAGAATTTTGCCGATGACGATTTTGTTTTTTTAAATTGCTGTTAAATACACTCTATATCTGTATGTTTCTGCTTAGTAAATCGTATTGAGCTTATATTGCTCTTATACGTTTGGCTTTTTAAAACTAAGTGAGACTTTATACATTGACAGAAGTAGTCCGCTTCCAAATTCCGAGTTTCGATTAAATTGTAACAAATTTTCATAAAACTTCAGTAAATGAGGTTCATCCTGGACCTGGTACCTACTTCGGTACTTCGTCGTGATATTCGTATTCAGCGACCTCAAAGACGCCCTAGTTGCAAAATTGAACTGATTTTTGTAGATATTTTTTCAAATTACAATTTTATTTTTTATCACTTCAAAATGCAGTTTTGGAAATGGATTATAGCATAAGGTAACTGCAGTTTCCATTTTTACAGAACCATTTTTGTTCACAAAATTTCCTGACGCTCTTACGAATTAAGAGGAACAAGAATCATATAAATCCACCTTACTGTAAAAAATTTGTAGGTTTAGACCTTTTTTCGACTTCATTGCCTTGCCTTTACTGTTTCGTATCCTTTAATACAAAATAACAATGATGCTAATAACACACACTGTTGCATTTTTTGTTAGTTGCTTCTGATATACTTCTTTTTTCGAGAGTAAGATATCTTTACGTAACTATTTATAAATGAAATAAAAAACCGATAGGGACTGGCCTAATTGGAGTAAACGGAAAGGTCGTGCAATCGGGAGCGAGAAAACAGCACCCGGTTGGAACATTTCACAATTTGTTTTTTGTCGGAAAGGTAGACAAGGTTATAAATAATCCAATCATTAATTTTTTATTTCTCATCGGCAACCAGATTAACTGTAATTTCTCGTGCAGGAGCTCCAGGAATAAATGTATCGATGAAACTTCCAGGTTTTGATTGGAATTGCGGCGCTTGAAGGATATTGTTTTATTTCTATTTTTATTTGAATCTTTTCATTTCGCTTGTAGGTAAAAAATTATATTATCAGTTACGTATTTGATTCGGTTGATTAATGACTTTTTTTTTCATTTTGTAACAAACTTGTTTGTATATGTAACATGTATACGTTTTAATCTTCAAATTATGTCTCCTTGGAAATATATATAGGTACTTATATAGTTCAAAACTGAAATTATTATTTTTGACAGTATGGCACTAGATACGTTATGTATCATCTTTGACATTTATATATATATATATATATATATATATATATATATATATTGAGATGATATGAGGTAGTATGCTTTTGTAATCATAATTTATACAAGTAAATAAATTAAGAAGCAATACATAAATGAAAGGAAATAACAAGGAAATTTAGATTGGTTTATTAATAAAATATATGAAGGTTCTTGATAGGTGTTAAATTATTAAATTGAAATTAAAATTATAATTTATAATCAAACAAGTAAAACATGTTTGATTTAAAAATTTTAATTGGGGGATTTGAGATGATATGAGGTAGTATGCTATAATTAATTAAAAAAAAAAAATTAAATAAAGTTATTATGAAGTAATTAAACGAGGACAATTTTGATCTCTGGGTAGAATACAAAGCCATACAGTTAGTATAAGTTTGTTCAAATTTTGTTAATATTTAAGTTTTTGGTTTTCTTTCTTCTTTCCTAAAAAAGAGAAAATAAATATAAGTAAATAGAATATCAAATGTGAGTTTTAAAACATATCTATTTGTAAAAAAAATAGCATATAGTTGTTTGTTATAGTTTAAATTTAAAAAATTTTTTTTTGAAACAAAATAAGAAAATTAAATATTTGAAAATAATAAAATAGTTATTTATGCAACTAGTGCGTAAAGTGACCTTTTTTGACGAATGTGAATGTTGTCGCATGAGCCGCAGGCGAATGCGACAATCACATGAGTCAAAAAAGGAACATTTACGCACGAGTTGCATACAATATTTTTTCTACAACCGAATTTCTTTACAAGAAATACAAGTATAGGCCTGATGTTTTTTTACGCTTTACTGAAAAATAAATATTATATTTAAAACATATTTTAGATAACAAAATATTTATTTTCTAAATTAATCTCACCTTATAATACCGGTATGTAGAAACGCGAAATGCTTGAATTATAAATTAATTGAAATGTCAATCAGTCATTTCAATAAAAATACTTACCCTTATTCATGAACTGATATTTCTGTCATATTAAAAATCAAATTAACAATTACTGAATATAATATCTAGTTTTGTATGTATTAAACTGCAATAATTTAACAATTAAATATATTTACACAAATTTACACAATTAAATAATAAAAAAAAAGATTCCATACCCGGAATTGAACCCGGGTTATCTGGGTAGAAGCTATATACCTTACAACCTCGGCCAATAACACACATAAAAGTATTTGCATAATCTTATACAAAACAGTGCTTATTTTACTTTTTTTTACTAGTAAAAAAAAACTTTTTTTTTCACTAGTGAAAAAAAGTTAAACTTTACGAACCTTAAACCGTGCGTAAAGGTAATACTTTACGCACGGTTGTAGAAAAAAGGATTTTATATCAATTTATAATGATACATATTGTTGTTTTATAATGATTTAAATTAAGGAATCATATTTAAATAGAATAAGAAATTTGTGTGTGAAAATATCAATGCTAAAGACATACAAATTTTAAATTAAGAATAATTTAAATCATGTATTACTTACGTTTACAATAATTAATATTGGAATTTTAAAGCATCATATTTATTTTTATAGAATTGATTTTGATGAAAATGAAAAATCATAAAATAGAAAAGTATTTTAGATTATAGTTTAATAAATATGTGATTTTAAGTTCATTTCAAAGGTAACAGAATTTTGAATTTAAATAATTGTTGAAATCTGTATTAGAAATCGTGTATTCTGATTTATAATTTATGTAAAAAAATTATCAAGTAGGTAAAAGACACTAGATAGATAGGTAGTCAAAGTTTGTTGAATTTGGCAATTGTTCAGTTGTTGATTTTGTAATCGCTCTCTTGTTTTTTGGTTACTGAAAGAAAAGACGTATTAAATTTTGTTCTGTTTTAAAAATTGAGTTTTAATTAAAAAAGATAAAAATAATCGAGTATAATTGATATAAAAGTATAGCGAATATAAAGAAGAAGTAATTGAGCATATATGGTAAGCAGAAAATCTGATTTAGACAGAAAACAAAGTCCAGAAATGTCAGAGTGAAGCTGTAGATTGTATGAGACACTTTATAAGTAAATTTAGAAGAAAATTGTAGCAGATAATACGTTAAAGTAATAGAATTCACTTACCTTTAGAGCAGTATATAGAGTTAGCTGATTATCCAGAGATTTTTGATGAAATTTTTAATGTTTATGGAGATAATCATATTTAAATCCAGGTTTGAAGTCATCTAAATGTTTAAGAAGTTCTACGAGAAACTGGTATAAGTTCTTTCTTTATTAACAATAAAAAAAACTTTTCTGTTTTATTATAAATATTGTACGAACATTTTCACTATTTCACTAATCACTATTTCCTTAGTATATAAGTTTATTTCTGTTGTTTCAAGTTGTAATAATTATCAGATTTTTCATTTTCATTTTGTTTAATAAGCCAAGTTTTTAAACATTCGTTTAGTTTTCAATTGCTTGTTTAAAAAAAGTTAGGTTATAAATTTTCTTCTCTTTCTAAATTCTCAACTCAATTATGTCATTTGGTATATAAGAGTAGTAAATTTTTATATTTATCCAATAGTATATAATTTATTTAAACTTGCATTGAATTCTGCCCATGAGAAAAGAGTCAGTGTCGGGTAAATAAATAAATTAATATAATCTAAATTCATAAAATTGAAATCATAAAAACTAATTTGCCTATATAAAAATTAAAAATAAAATTCAACGTTCAAAATTTATAAACTACAAGGCAAATTTTATTTATAGCATAATAACTTATATATTATAATTCTTAGCAAGTTATATATGTTATAATATATATATATATAAGAGGTTCCCACTGACTAAGGTATACACCCACGCGCAGCCGTAACCGTTAATGGTAGAAACGGGAAATTTGAACATAGATTTTATTTATTTATTTATTTATTTATTTTAATCCTAAAGGCGTGAAATAGTGGTTAAAAATTTGTATAAAAAAAAAATTAAATTCCGACTCTTGTAAATATTACATTAATCACGTTTTTAATGGTTTATTAGAATTCACTTCTAAGGGTACAAATAAGGGGGTGAAACAATGTATGGATGAGATTTAAAATTATTTACGTTTTCTATGCCGACTCCTCCTACTAAAATGATAAAAATCGTAAACAACTTTGTTGAAAATCTTGAACAACGTTGTTACGTAAAATCGTGAAAAAATTGTTAAAAATGTTTAAAATGTTTGAAAATAGTGAAAAAATGTGAAAGCTTTTGAAGCAATCTTGAAAAAACGTGAATAGTTGAAAGAAATTCATGACATTTCTAAATAATTAATAAAAAGGGTTAAAAAACTGCCAAAAATCATAAAAAAATGTTAAAAATTGTCAAAAAATTAACAATCGAAAAAAATTGACAAAAATCCTGTTAAAAATTCAAACGGATTGTAGGAAATTGATAAAAACGGT
The DNA here is from genome assembly GCA_964028335.1 of Altica lythri. Lineage (NCBI taxonomy): Eukaryota > Metazoa > Arthropoda > Insecta > Coleoptera > Chrysomelidae > Altica > Altica lythri. The sequence goes on from OZ034809.1 coordinate 18,485,652, forward strand.
TAAAAAACTTGCAAAAATAATAAAAAACGTAAAGAATTGTTGGCAATTGTGAAAAATAGTTGAAAATTCTAAAAAAAAAACCGTAAAATATTAATATTAAACATTGAAAATGTTAAAAATAATAAAAAAAATATTGAAAATCGTAAAAAACGAACATTTAAAAAAATTACTAAAGTGGGTAAATTATAAAAAAGAGTATGTATCAAAAAATGGACAAAAATCGAAAAATACAGTAAAATATGAAAAACTAGGAAAGGAAAAATAAAATCAAAAGAGCAAAAAAATAAAATCGAAAAGAAATAAAAAAAAAAAAGTAAAATGAACAAAAATTAAAAAAAGAAAAAAAACGAACAATATCATAAATTTGTAATTGGAAGAAGAATGTAAAAAACGAATAAAAATCAACTAAAAAAAGAATAAAGGTGTAAAAATTACAAAATGCATAAAAAAAAACAGGAGTCCTATCGCCATTTGTGTGAGTTTCGTTGTTTGTGTTTTTCGACACATGTTTTCATACCATCCTTTTTGCGTACATGCCCATTAATTTCCCCCTTTTGTTTGTCATAAGTACGCATACTTGGCACTTTTTTTTTGTATATATTATAACATATATTACTTACCAAGTATTTATTTTATATAAGTATATATACATAAACTTTTCCTTTTTTTATATAAAATTTAAACTTTTAATATAATGTTTTAATTAATGTAAATAACTCTAAATATGATTCTAATTATATATTTATATTGCCCGTGCTACTCTCATCTACAGAGCAGAAATCAAAATTTAGAAAAATTACTTATTAAAATTAATTTTTAATTTTATGATAAACAGAATTTAAATTTAATTTTAATATTTTATTTGGAACGCCAATGCTAAAAAATGACAAGTAGTTGCATCTATTGTCGATTCTTTAACTGAAATTAACCTTAAAATTTTATAAATGAATATTTTAAGAACTGTGTATGTGGAAAGTATTAGTTTTAATCAATATATTAAAGTGAAAATGAGAAATTCTTAATAATCTTAAATCTAGTGAAGTGCAAAATACTTTTATAAATGAAATTGAAAATGAAAATAGTTTATACAACAAGAAATCAAACACACAGTTATTTATTTTGGATAAATATACCGTATAACTCCACTTCTTCAAATCTTGTACCATATAAATACTGCTCCAACCATATAAGTGACGGATTTTCTTGAATTCTCGAGGAAAACTGCTTTAATTAGAACTGGTAAAAGTACTTTTTTGAATACTTTTCTTCTTAACTTGATAATTTAATCTTCTTAACAATGATAAATCTTATTTCTAATTCAATATCTCTTCTCGTCGTCTTTTTAAATCTTTTAAATTAACTTTAAATAATCTTTCTGCTTACCAATCTTATACAAAATTCTTCTATTTGACTTTAGTACCAATATTATACCATTCAAATCTCTTTAAAACTTCTTTTTTAATAAAAAACTCAATTTTAAAACTCCATAACATTTATTACAACCTTCTGCTTCGACAGACCAAAGGAAAAAGAAAAAATTGACAAAATCAACAAACTAAAAAAAACACTGTCGCTGACAATCTAAATCATATATCCATCTTTTCAAAACAAACTTGATTCTATATAAATCAAACAAATCAGCAACCTAGATAACTTATCTTAATTATTCAAAAATTTCTACCACCATACATACTTGATTTAGAACATTATTTCGCAAATCTGCATTATAATCCCTAAAATTTCTAAATTTTATTTCCTATTATGTTTTAATATTTAATTTTTTTAGAATTTCTCATTTACGTATTGATTTCATTAATGAAAAATATGAAAATTATGAAAATAATAAATATGGAAATTATGGAATTGAAAATATATACACAGTCTACTAAAAGTAAGTATTCCTTTATTTATTCAATTAATTAATTATTTTAAACCAACGCATGTATTTTACTATTTAAGTTTTAATTCAACTATCTTATTTTAATTTTCCTTTTTTAGGAATAAAGAGAATAATTTTTAATATACTGGAAAAAGGAACTAAATTATACAAATATCAAAACTTTGAACTCTTTTCTGGGATCAAGAAGATTCTTTTTAATCATTTTATATTTTATTTTATATATTATATATATCATAGAATCATATATCATCTCAATATATATACATATTGTTATGGTATCACTGTGTCTATTATGTAAATGAGATATCTTACTGTAAAGTGTGACGACATAGACCAGTGACTATTTTTTTTGATAATTTATATAAATAGGAGATGAAATGTTATAGAAACGGTTATTGATTTTTTTGATTGATAATTTGAATTTGAATGATATGTATTGAAAGTTAAAGTTAATATAAAGTTTGAATTGAATAAATATTTCTTTAAATTAAATAACGAAGAGTAATTAAAGAAGAATATTATTAGAATCCAGACCCAACAGCCGGAGCCGAAGAAAACATATTCAATAATAAATTGTCGAACCAACGTGGAGCCCACTACTAGCACCTAGAGCTGCAAATTCGAGCCCACTACTAGCATCTAGAACGGCAAATTCGAGTCCACTACTAGCACCTAGAACTGCAAATTCGAGCCCACTGCTAGCACCTAGAACTGCAAATTCGAGCCCACTACTAGCACCTAGAACTGCAAATTCGAGCCCACTACTAGCACCTAGAACTGCAAATTCGAGTCCACTACAAGCACCTAGAACTGCAAATTCGAGTCCACTACAAGCACCTGAACTGCAAATTCGAGCCACCTACAAGTACCTGAACTGCAAATTGGAGACAACTACTAGCACCTAGAACTGCAAATTCAAGACATCCTACAAGCAACTAGAAATTCAAAATTCGAGACACCTCCAAGGACCTTGACAGACGGGACTGACAGATAGGTAAGATATTTGCATTTATATAATAGAGGCAGTGATTTGTAGGGAGAATTTTATTAAAACAATTAAACATAAATTATAAAATTAAAATTATCTAATTGAAAGTTAAACATAAATTGTAAAATTATTAAAAAATAAAATAATTATGGAAACAACAAGACAAAGACAGGTTAGGGATAATGAGCAAAAAGGAGATCATCAAAAAGATGATGATATAAATATTATGGAAACAAATGATTCGGGAGATGAAAAAGAGAATACCACAATTATAGAAGCAATTATTGAAAGTAATGGTAACAAACATGAAGAAAGTGACATGGAAAGAATGTTTAAATTATTAGAAAAAATGAATAATAATTTAAAAGAAGATATGAATTCAATGAATAAGAATATGGATTCTATGAAAGAAGAAATAAAACAAGATTTGAATAAGAATATGGATTTAATGAAAGAAGGAATAAACAAGAATATGGATGCAATTAAAAAAGAAATAAAACAAGACATGAACAAAGTATTAAAGTAATAAATTCAAATATGGATGCTATGAAAAAAGAAATAAAAGAAGACATGAACAAAAATATGGAAGCATTTAAAGATGAAATGAAGAAGCAAATGGAAATGTATAGAGAAACAATAAAAGATATGAAAACAATTTATGACAAATCAGTAATTAATAAGGACTATGAAATTAAATCTCCTGAAGAAAAAGATATGGGGGAAAATAAACTTAAAAATGAAGATAAATCTGAATAAATAGAAATGTATGAAACAAATATAAATAAAAATAAACCTATGAGATGATATAAAGAAGAATATATTTACGAAGACATTTTACAGAATGGAAAAAGTAAAAATAACTATTATAAAGAACATGTTACATATAAAAACAAAATGAAACAAGAATATGAAATTATGAAATTAAAATTAAATGATGAATATGATGATGATAAGAAGAAAGATAAAGATAATTATTCTACAAATGAAGAAGCAAAATGTGAAAATAAAGTATATGAGGGTGATAATAAATATAAAAATAGATTAGATTATTATAATGACAATAAAATTAAACATAAAACTAATTTGAATTACAATTATAAGAATAAAAAGAAGTTTAAACATAAAACATATAAAGAAGATGATATAAATTATTTTGAAATAGATAACATTAATAGAAGATTAAGGAAGATTTGGATGAGCATTGTATATAGTTATAAAAAGAGAAAAAAATAAAATAGTTAAATAAAAGTAAATAAGATTAAAATAAAATTAAAATTAAAATTAAAAATATGGAAGAAAATAAATAAAACTGTTATAAGTTGTTTAAAACAAAATTTAAAGGAACACTAAATAAAGAGGTTATAAAAAAATGATAAAAAAAAATTAAAAGTAAATTTAAAAAATTAAAATATGTCTTTGGAGAAAATTTTAATTTTTTTTTATTATTGTGGGGAAATTGTTATGGTATCACTGTGTCTATTATGTAAATGAGATATCTTACTGTAAAGTGTGACGACATAGACCAGTGACTATTTTTTTTGATAATTTATATAAATAGGAGATGAAATGTTATAGAAACGGTTATTGATTTTTTTGATTGATAATTTGAATTTGAATGATATGTATTGAAAGTTAAAGTTTGAATTGAATAAATATTTCTTTAAATTAAATAAAGAAGAGTAATTAAAGAAGAATATTATTAGAATCCAGACCCAACAGCCGGAGCCAAAGAAAACATATTCAATAATAATATATATAATTGATCCAAAAGAAAGTCTTTTTTTAAATGCTACAATATATTTTGGTTAGTTTAAAGTATCTGTCTGGTAATCGGACATAATTTTTTATCAAATTTAAATATTAGTAATAGACTTGGCTCAACAAAGCAGTTCTATAAAGTTTAACATTAGTTTATCACACTAAATCTTTTAATACAAAATATCTTTTATTAATATATGTATAACGATAAATTATTTTGTTTACTTTCATAATTGCTTTAAATAACAAAACTCATAATAATGCAAAAAAAACCTACAACATGAAACTTGACAACCAGTTATTATGCACATTATTATTTAACTAATTATTATACTATCACAATTTTTTACGTTACTTCTATTAGTACAAATAGTGTCTCTTAACATTGCGTGCACATAGCGTTTTTATCGTGGATATAAAAAACTATTTATTATATGCGTAAAGGCAGCTACGAAAGTAGTTTACGGCTTTATACCATTTTAAATTCAATTCATCATAACTTCACTGCTGTTACTTCGAAAGTATAAAAATGTCACGCGATGTTAGAAGTTTTGCAGTATTTCTAAAAGGACTTTATTTGAAATAAAATGAAATAAGATTATAATGTCCATCTGATGTGAAACTGTTATATAAGAAACGTAAGATAAAAATATTATTTGCACCAAGAAAACCGAATATTTGGAATTCTATTTTGCCAACTCTTAATACTTATCAATAGTATTTTTCTAAAGCGTAAATCTTGAACACTGTACTTTTTTCTTTGGTTTATCATTCATATCTTCTAATTCTGGAATCTTAAGACATTTAGAAAAAAAAAAAAAATTCACGGTGTGTAAAAATGGGTTGAGTAAGGCTACAGTATTTCAGGCTGAAATAATGGCCATACAACCATTTGGCGTGCTTACTGATACCTTCACAAAGGCAGCCATTAAGAAATGTAGGCTAGAAAAGGCCCAGGAGTGGTGGGAAAATCACTATGCAAGCGACAAGTCTTTATAAAAGAACACTCGATGAAATTTACTGCAGAGCTGTTATCACAAAAGCGAAACGGTGTCAGAGTGATTAATAACAGTTTCTTTACACGACATTGTCAGTGAAGGGGCTATGACAGTTCGGGGCCAAAATCGATCATTTTCACATGTAAATCTCCATAAGAAATTCTAAAGACCATCAATCTGGTCATTTTTTTCTCTTTTTCATTTTGCGCATGCGCGACTTACAATCTTAACTTACACTATTTAGAGTAATAAATACAGTTTAAAAGTACGTATTAAAAGCTGCTAAAGGGCATTAGGGCTTTAACGGGGTTTTGGAAAAGAGTGAGAATACTGTTTAAAAGTTCTTATTTGAATGGGTGGATACAAATATTGATGTTACCACGATTGCTAATAATAATGACGATGGCTACATGCTTGAAGTGGACTTGGAGTATCCACACGATTTAACGATAGACATAAAGATATTCCTTTCTGCCCAGAACATATCAATCCTAAAACCATGAAACCGTCCACTACAACTACAGAAATTACCAAATTGATGGCTACACTAAATAATAAAGAAAAATATGTCATTCATTATCAAGCTATTAAGCTCTTAAACAGGCTATAGCACATTGGTTAAAGGTGACAAAAATACATAGAGTATTGAAATTTAAGCAGTCTCCATGGTTTAAAGTATAGACCCTCCATAGTTTAAAGGTTTAAACCATATATTGATCTAAACACCGTGTTTTGAACAGCTGCGCATGCGCAGTATGAAAAATAGATGGAGATTTACATGTAAAAATGATCGATTTTGGCCCCGAACTGTCAGTACAGGCAGCACGTGAGTCAGCTGAACTAAGCAGATGAAGACATTTGGTTATACTGTCAAGAAGAGCAGGAAACAGTATTTCATCTTCCATGCCAATGTGAAATCTTGCAAGGACGCGGTATCTAGTATTGGAAGCAGGGAAACCGGCTGCTCCAAATTACGTGGAGAGGCCACTGTCAAGGCTCTTAAGTCTTATTAAGGGGGCAGGGCTAAAAAAGGTGGTCTAAACCTATTCTAGAGATGTTTGGTGTTCACGATAAAAGCCAACCAAATAAATGTCTATCTAGGCTAAAACAAAAACAAATATTTGCAACAAGAGGTGCTCATAATAACCAATAGATAGTTTAAAATTAGCCTGGGATTGCTTTTTAAAAACAAATGGGCTAAGCTGGAAAAAAAAGGGATGACCATTAAATTTAAAAAAATAGGTTAAAAATACCATTTATGGGATCAATGTACTGAACAAATTCATAGAGAACTAAATTTACCAAATCTTACAAGAAATAAACATGTTGAAAACACTTGAAACCACCAAAATCTGTGAGAAAGAGGTAAAACCTTTACACACAAAAAATTAAACAATAATTTTACATTCAATACTTTTTTCCCAGATCTTTCCTTGTATTTAATTTACTGTATTCAGTTTTTGGGTTGTTAACTTTGTAAACTTTTAATTCCATTTATAAGAGTATATTTATTTTTGATCGGCAATCTCTTTCTTCTATGGATATTACCTGGGAGATGCTTACATCTGGAAGCTCAATGAATAAAAATTGCCAGATGATCTGTAATATTTATTTTTCATAAATATTTGCTGGATTCCTTAAACATTCTTATTACTTTAGTAAAATTTCCCTTCGAATCTTATAATTCTGGAATAATCTAGAAAAAAATTCACAATATTAAAAATAATTTTTGGGTGTGATACTGAAACAAAAATATTTACGATAAGAGTTGTTTATAATGCCCGATAGATAAAAGTAGTCTGAGATTTCTTCAGAAAAAATAAGCCGGAAAAAAAGCTGTCTTAGCAATGAACTACAGATTGCGTTGAAAAGCAATTAACTAAATGACAAGCTGGGAAAATTTAGTTAGAAATGCTCATTCCTTCCATCGGTGAGAAGAGGCCTTTGTCTTTAGAGTGGGACAGTAACCAGCTAACTAGTTTTATATATTATATATATCATTATTAACATATTAGCTTAACTGCAGAGCTAATTCCGTTGATTTTTGTGGTATTTCCTGGAATATCTTCCACATCGATGACCAGACTTTAACCAAATTTTTATGGGCCCACACGAACACTCTATTTAATTGGATTATAAATACCGGAGATATTCGGTTACATACATAAAAAAAATATGGTCGAATTGAGAACCTCCTCCTCTTTTTGAAATATAAAAAAAAATTATATACTGACAAAATTTTGTTAAATGGTAAATGGAAGTTAGTACAGAAAGTACAATCCTCTAAGCTTTAAAGTCGATCTATTTAATCTAAAGGCACAAGAAACTTGGAGCAAAACAATATATGTTCTAAAAGAAAATAGAGTAAAAAATAACAGGAATACATTGAATGTATCATCTTAGGCTAATGCGCGGACCAGGAGTTGGGCATGACTCTATTTCGCGTGTTCAATACATACTGTTTTACACTGTAGACATAAACGATGCATGCTTGGTTGGTAAGTGTGAGAAATCACGCAACCTATCTATTACATCAATCACAAGTCGGGCATGATATACTGCAATGTTCACCAATTGAAAAAAATTAATCAATATCGACTCCAGCTACAATTCTCCACATACAAGTGATGCAAGTTGCTGAGAAAAAAATATTTTAAAAAAATATAACAAGAGCAAATGTAGGTACAACTTTTATAATAAATTATGTTTGCGAAACAATAACATTTTACTAATTTGGCAAATTTCCCTGGAAATTTCAAAGACATTTTCCACTTTCTAGAATAATTTAAACTATACCGTCATTAACCATTCCAAAATGTAACATGTTTTTGCAACGGGAACTCAGCGCAAGTAAACTTTTTAATTGGGATAAATTTTGTTTTGCAGTTAGCTCAGTACATTCTGTAATTACTTTTATGGAACGAGAACTAATTGTTAGCGGAGTTTCACCAAACTTCTTCAGGGTTGGTCTATCAACAATTTGTTTTACATAATAATTTCAAAACCTGTATTGTCGTTTTACTACCACATCGTTGTAAAAAAATGCAGATAAAACTTTTACGAAGTGAAAAAATAATTTTAATTTAAGTTATATGAGAACAAATGATAAAAAGCATATATTATCTATACATATAATAAAACTGTAGGAATGTATATGTTTGTGCGCTTATCACATAAAAACTACTGACCCTAATCGAATGCGGTTTTTAAAGACGTATTTGTCTTCTTTCAACTTAACATCTGGTGTATAAAACTTTCTCCCCCCCTACCCCTTTAACGGGGTGAGGAAAGAAATTTTTACACAAAAATCAACACGCCACGCGAACGACGTCGCTGGTACATTGAAATAGAACCCAAAAATGTAGTTACATTTTTTTGTCTGTCTGTCTGTATGTTTGTGCGCGCATCACATGAAAACTACTGATCCGATTCGAATGCGGTTTTCATAGTTAAATTTGTCTTCTTTTAACTTAACATCTGGTGTATAAAAATTTCTCTCCCATTCCTTAAATGGGGAGGGGTAAGAAATTTTTATACAACAATCACACTCCAGGCTAACGACGTTGCGAGTACAACTAGTGTATTAATAAATATTAGTTAAGATTCATTTATCCATTTTTTAATCCCAAGTTACACAACTATTATAAACCCCAAGCGACAGTTTGTACAAAAAGACAATACTAAAGACTCGTCAATAATTTGATAACCACAATTAAAGCACAACTTTAATAATTAAGCTCAAGTTTTCCTGTATTCGAATAATATGTTTGGTATATTCACAAAACATGTAAATGAAGCAAAGTAATTGTTCTAAACAAAAAGTGGCAAGAAGACCGTATTTTAAATCATTTTTTATTATTTAATTATTACCAAAAACAATTCGCTAAATACTGAATTAAAGTGTTTTAACTGAGCCTAGTACCGTGTATGGCCTCTTCTACTTCTTACAGATTTTTGATAACATTTTGGGGGATACTCTGCCACTCTGCTATTACTGCATCTAACAGTTGATTATGGTTGACAGATGAGAGCCTATATCTGCGAACTGTTTTTAAGAACGTCCCATAGGTGCTTTATAGGATTTAAGTCCGTACTGTTGGCTGGCCATTTCACTAACTCAAGTTCAATTACATTTAAGTAGTTAACCACTTGCCTAGCCACAGTAGCCACTTGAGAACGAGTAATATCTTGCATAAATACACAATTCGACCCTACGAAGGGAGTAAACGGCATAATATGTTTAAGAACAATATTTTTAAGATATTATTCCTCATGAGGAATAATATCTTAAAAATATTGTTCTCATGTGGATAGGAACCAACTCTATGCGGCCGTTAAAACAGATTACTCCCCAAAACATCACACTGCAACTCGCAAATCAGGCCTTTGGCAAACATGCTCTCGTCCATCCAAAGATTTTAAGTTGACCCTTGTCTCATCTGAGAAAAAAACTCAATCGTCAACCGTTTGGTTTTGATGGTTTTCATCAAAATTTTAAGATTTTATTTTTCAAAAACAAATTGCATTAAAATTTGGATACATGTTGTAACGATAACGCAGAAACCCCGCGTTATCGTTTGTATTTGTCAGCATTCCCACCATCAGTTCGAGGTGCGCGACCAAGATACGACACGTCGTCAAGATTCGCGCAGACCCATTCAGTAAGTGGAAGCACCGTTCAGCGGGGATAAAAAGCCGATGCCATCGCTGAAGAAGGCGAGTTCGACTGAGAGTACTGATCTCGGAAGAACTCCAACCTGGGCTCTGGGTATTGACCAGTAGTCACTGACCTTCCCTGCCTTTGCAGCCGAGTATTGATCGGTTGTACCGTCCCGATCCTTGGGTATTGACCAAGGGTTATCCTGCCCCGCAACTGAGTATTAATCAGTTGCACCGTTCCAATCCTTTGGTATTGACCAAGGGTTGTCCTACCCCGTAACCGAGTATTGATCGGTTGCACCGTTCCGATCCTTTGGGTATTCACCAAGGGTTGTCCTACCCCGTAACCGAGTATTGATCGGTTATGCCGTTCCGATCCTTGGGTATTGACCAAGGGTTTTCCTTCCCCGTGGCCGAGTATTGATCGGTTTGGATCTACCCTTAATAGATTACGCTAACCACCATCTTGATTTAATTATTTACAGGGAAATCCATACGAGGACCAGAGGGATTGCAGATTTATTTTTGTTTAGTTTATATTTTTTTTTGTGTTGTAATGTATATAATTTATTTAAAAAAAAAGGGTGTGGCAGTCAGTGGGACTGCCGGCAAAAGTTATACTTCTATGCACGCGCCTGGATTCATCAATTCTTATGCGAATGATTTAGCAAAATCATTATATGATATTCGTGTTCAGCGACCTCAAAAACCTCCTAGTACCGAGTACACACTGATTTTGTATAAATTTGCATAACATTTCCTGGAGACGAGGTCCGTCTTAAGTAGCAGGTGTTTCGTCCTTCAACTGATAAGTTTTCGATCATTTTTAAAGGATTTACCTCCATACCATGTTTTGCCAAAATCACAGCTCCACCACGTTTATTCTGTACACGACAAAAATAAGAGCTCGGGTCATAACCAAAGACATTTTGATGCTGAACCTCTTCTGTTAAAAGAAAGTGCTCGACCAAACAAATACCACTGTATTTTATATTATGACGCATGGTCGCCAAATTTTCAGTTTCAGCACATGATGGACAGATGATTAAATTTTGACCAACCACTTTCGCGCCTCTTAGACGAACTAGGCAAGCAGGATGATACTGTTTTTCACATTTGGTACATTTTAATTCGCCTTTTAGAGATCGTTTACAACTCGCGCATGTAATTTTCACATTTATATCATCATCACTCGGCGCCATCAAATACATATTAATGGCATCACTGTTAACTAATAAAACTTAATAACTACAAACACAGGCAAGCAGAAATATATTTTTTTTTTAATTAACTGTATTTAATTAAATAAATACTTAGAAAAATAAGACCAGTTGATGTGTGTCCTTACTTCAAACACGAAAACTAAACAGTAAAACGATCAATGTACAAAAAAAAGTGTTTACAAAACCCCATAGTGCAAAATATAATGCAAATTACTGAATACATATTATGATTAATATTATTAATATAAAATACTAAACTTTATATGTTTACTTACGTGACAGAATTATAAAGTAATCTGTCAAACACAATGTAATACGTCACTATGATATTCCAAAACATTAGCTCAGATTGTTTTTTGTATATCTATCTCTTTTCAATGTACTGATACCTTATATGTGTTTCTGTCTCTCTCTTACTCACACCATTACATATGTAATGATTTTTGCCATTTGACCCCACACAAATCCAGTGCATAAATAGAAGTATACCTTCCATAAAGAGCTACCCGTTACAATGTGCTTAATTTCTCTTTTATATACTTTACAATACTCCCCTATTTTTTGTCACGTATTTATATATCTGATTGTTTGTCACGTATTTATATATCTAACCTGGACCAATAGGCTTTTGGGTTTAAAGTTTAAACAAGTTTTCTTGGTGGACATGATCGATTAATTTAATACTTGGGGAGAAATTCGTTGTACTATGTATTTCAAAGTTAGATAATTTATACCATTAGAGCCATAGATCTACTTTATATACATGCCTGAAGGTTACATATAATAGTAGGCGTAAAACTTTCCAAACTGCAGTTAACTACTTAGAGAGGAGTTAGTTACTATAACGTCGCAGTAATTGGTTGGGCATTATTTCAAAAATTGTGGTATACATACGTGTATATAAAGAATAAGGTGACTATTCAAAATGTAAAATAACAATATCCTAATTGGATTGGGCAATGTAGTCAGGGGGTGGCTATAAAAGAAAACTTCTTTTTAGTTTCGTCGAGCTTTCGCTGTTTATTTACAGCTTCATCAGGACAACTAAGTGAAGATGGTAATGAAAGCCATATGCTCAAAGAAAATTATATGTTAAGATGACCTTATAGAAAACAGCACAGATAAGTTTAAAACATAATTAAAAAACATTAAAAACAGAATTATTTTAAACATTACCAAAAACTTTTCTACATTTTATGACTTTTAGTGCTGCGTCTCTTGACTAAGGTGTTTTCGGTTTTATGCAACACTAAAAGTCATAAAATGTAGAAAAGTTTTTAGTAATTTATTTGTTTATTTGATAGGCACTAAAAGGTTTATAAATTATTCATATATATTATACTGTAGTTAGTTCTCTTTGTCTTTAATCTTTTTGTCAAAGAGTCATGAAATAGTCAAATCAGTTCTTATTCCAAGCTTTTTTTTGTTTATTATACAAAGTAATGGAGTAGAAAAATCAATTTTATATTACATTCTATTAACTGAACTGTTAGTTAATAAGTTTGGCGCATATAATTTATAAGCATAATATTATATCTCTGACTTTCCCATAAGGAGCAGATACTATACGAATAGTAAAAGAAATAAAGAAATAAAAGCTGTATCACTTCTAGAATTCATCGGAGTGCTAAATTTTCTGTATGAGTTTATCGAATTGAAAAATATAGAAGAAAATATTCAAAGTAAATGTTAAAAGATACATTTCCATCGAATAAAATTTAAAAACAGTCTGTAAATATTCAACAGTTTGTTTGTTGGATTAAGTGAACTGTGAAATTTTTGAATATATCTACTTTTGTAGAAAGCATATCAATTTCATTATTATTGGGTATTTGTATTTATTAAAGTTCGAGAAAATACTGTTGTGTCTTTAAACAAAAATATACTGAATATAAGTATTTATACTATATGTAAATGTCAGTTCAAAATAAGAATAAATGATAGAGGAATTTTTGATGCTTTAGACCCGTCCTTTCCTTTTGTATTTAGGTCGATCCCTAAACATCAACGTGTTTTGTTTAACGTCCTATAATATTAGAAGTTTATTACGGTGGCTTCCCTAGACTCAAAGCCTTTTACCCTAACATGAAATACAGCCTGGTAATACCCCTATGATTACCCATATTCCCAAGATGATCTCAGAAATATGGATCTAGTTTTAAACCAGGTGTGAAGTCAATATTTTTGGTTTTCGTAAAACCAAAAGTGTATAAATATAAAATTTAGTATTCAGAATTAAATTTGAATTATTAAAAGTAAAACAGTGGGTTGTATGCTCTAAAATAAACTTAACTCTTTTTCAAGTTTTAAATAAAAAAAAATCGACAAGAACTACATTTACAGGGACAAATTAAAAGGACGCTTGTATTAATATTACAGAAATTAGAAAATTAGCCAACGATCATCCATTATACAAGAAAATTAAAATAGGAACTCGTTTCTATAAAAGATAAATATATAGAAAATTAATGACGCTCGGATGAATGGCTATTAATAATCCAAGAAGAGTAAAGGTGGAAACATACTACTATCACGTCCCGTGAGCTCATATGTAGTCACATTTTGATATTTTTATGGTAATATCACGCTTAAAAACACACTGCTATTACGTTTAATGAAATTCTCGTGAGTATTGCATTGGTTTTCATTGCAGTGTTTATTTTTCGATGGCGAATAAATTTTATAGTTCAATTTAGTTCTTCGGAATAGGAAGAAGAACTGGAAACTGTAGGTAGTTGTATAGTTTTGGTTAAATGTGGTAAAAACCAGTATAAATAAAATAAGGAAGCAACTGCATTTGGACTATTAGCTGTTCGTTGGAGATGTTTTCAGAGATGTTAACAAGTACAACCCGATTTTGTTGAAAATTGTCCTTACATCGTGTTGCCTGCATAACGTGTTATGCGAAGATAAAATGTTTAAATCTAACACTGAACTAATGCAACTTTCTTAACAAGTATTAAATTCAAACCCTATAAAAAGAAATTTCAGTTGCGAAGTCTTCGAAGTTCGAGAGAATTATAAGAACTTTTTTATTTTAGATAATGGTTGTTTAGTTTGACAAAAAAAAAGTGTTCCCAGAGAAAGAATTAATATATAATATTTTATAATTTTTATCCAAAACAATAATGGTATACAATAAAGAATTTTAAATGTACATCTCTAACTGTAATATAAAGTTCTCTTCTCAAGCTTCTTGGCGAATATGTTGATCGCGATATTCACTTGATTTTTAATTAAATATCTCATAATTCTATTAAAACTTCGTCCGGATAAAAGCTAATAAAATCAATGAGCTTACGGAGACGAAATATGTGAAATCACACGTGAGGCCTGTAACGTGACGTGATATATATATATATATATATATATATATATATATATATATATATATATATATATATAATAATAATAGTAAGAATGACTAGTCAATATAACACTGATAATTCGACAACCAAAGAGATTGCAGAGTTGGGGATGTAGTCAGGAATTCTTGGCCTAGGTGAGTAAAACTCTTTGTAATATTTTCGAGCTTTCGAATTTATTTTAATTCTTCTTCAGGAAAAACTGTTAAAAATTAGAAAGTAAGTGAAGAATACAATTCAGAAGAGAACAGACTTACTGTACGTGAGTTGGATGAAACTACTAAATTCGTAGCACATTTGTCGCTAATAAATTTTTAAAATACAAAATACACAATCACATTGTTAAAAAACAAAAACCGAATAAAATGTTTAAACATTGTTTGTCTATAATTAAAAACGACATATTAAAAAGTTACAAAACGTTCACAAGTTTTTAAAATTTTCTGCGTTGTAATGTAAAATGGCGGAGAGCCCTTCCAGAAAGGCATGAAAAATATGTAAAGTTCATTTCACAATATTTCGTTGACTTGGTACCTGTTTTAACTGCTTTACGTTTTAAAGTTTAAACAAATTTTAAGGCAACCCTTTGCTGAATAGTAGGTACCGTTTAGGTTTATGTGGAGACGAAGAAAAGACAAGGTCAGCGCGGTGTTAGACAGATAACGAAAACAAGGTAACCAACGAATTATTGTTTATTTACATTTGTATTAAGTAGTTTGTATTAAAACTTTATCATAGATGTTTTCTTTCTTTTTAGGTTCAAGAATTAAAAAAAGGTTAACTTACCCAAAGGAGATGGATGGGAGAAAAGCAATAGTCAGACCGTTGTTATTAGACTAATTTCAAGATTCAGTACAATAAGGTTAATTTCATTATTTAATGTTTTTAATTGCTAAAAATATCACAGATAAGATAAAGATTGTATCCCAGTTTGACGTAGTTTTATTTTAGTAGCAGTTATTCGTGTTATAATTGTTGTCCAGTTGTGAATTATAACCTCAAAATAAAAGAAAAGTGTCAAAAGGAAGTACTTCTGCCTCACATGAAAAGTTACAGAAGGAAAAGTAGATGTAAAGTATTGTTCGAAGATGTTGTCAGTATAAAATGTATTTATGATGTTGAAAATTTAGTTTAATTTTGATTAATAGGTGGAGAAAATTTATTTGAAATACTGAGAATATAGCTGTAACAAGAACTCAGGTGCTGAATGTCAGTCTTTTTGTTGATGCTGTCAATTGTTTTATTAATATGTATCATTTCAAGAAAATTCCGTTTGTTATGGTTCTTCTCTCGTTCAAGAACTTTAACGCTAGAGAAATCAATCGTATGTTTCTTTGAAAGTGCGTGCTAAGCTAAAGCACAAGAGGGTTTCTTTAGTTTAATATCACTTTTATGTGAGGTGATTCTAGCGGACAATTGACGACTCGTTTGACCGATATACTTGGCTTGACAATCGTTACAGGTAAGTTCGTACACTACATTCGATGTTTCTAAAGAGCTGACCTTGGTTTTTGTTCTAGTGAAAAGACTACTGGTCGAGAAAACGGTTTTAATGGCTATGGCCTTGTTTGGGACCTGCTTGGCGATGGTGATTAATTTTGGTGTGAGAACATTTATGAACGGGAGTGAGACGAAAGTGCGAGGTGGTTCGATTCCAGGTTGTAACGTTGAAAGAATGGGATTAACCACGAGAGGAGTGTCGTTGTAGTTGTGGTGAATATATATATATATTGTAATGGATTTTTTTTTAACAACCCCGTTGATCACATATTCAAAGTTTGTCTGGGTGTGATCACTCCTTAAAAAAAAATTGTAAAGGGTTGCCAAGGGAGAGGGAACTGTTGATTTTGATTTGAATGGAATTTTGATTATGAGAGAATTGTAAAGGCGGAAACATCCTATCAAAACGTGACACGACGCCACGCCACCCGACGCATGTTAGTACCTCTCAATTCCATATATTTAATACAGTTAGAAGCACATAGACAACACGCTATGTGACCACACGCCGCAACATAAATATATGGACTAACATGCGTGGCGTCGTGTCACGTTTTGATAGTATGTTTCCGCCTTAAATGTCACGAGAATTATAAAAATATAAATTTTGAATCAATTTAATTGGTATAATTTACTAAACTATATAAAGTAATAGAATTAAACAACTACGAAAACGTATATATCAAAAATAAATAAAAAAAAACAGCAGGAGTAAAAAAAGATTTAAAGGTAAATGAAAGGAAGGGACTTATGAATAACTGAGTTAACTAAGAGTTGGAGGAGATGAAAGAAATGATGTTGAAAGGAAGTATCTGAGAACAGAAACAGTCGAGAGGATCGAAGAAGTAAGGAAAAGTTTAAAGGAAAAGAATCAACAAAGATAGGCCAGAGGAAAAAAAGGATATAGAAGTTTTTGTGAAAAAGGACGTATAATTTTATTAATAATTTATTGTGTTTATTAAAATTTAATTTATATAATTTTAGATCAGATAGGAAAGGATTGATCCCACCCCAGGAGAAATTGTGAATATAGTAAAGAAGACCAACGGAGGTTAAGTTATGGATTAAGAAGTTCCATTACAATATATATATATATATATATATATATATATATATATATATATATATATATATATATATATATATATTTTTTTGTTAAATTGTATCACGACGTCTTATTTTTATTGTTAGGTTTTAAATAACAGTCTCAAGGAAACGTCTAGGTTGGGCAAATGATGGAAGAACGCCAGAAGTAGGAACTTTATTCTTGTGTTGCGAAATTTTCGGTTAATTTATAACCTTCATCAGCGCCTAACGGGAATTACAAAAATAACATTATAAGGGTGTAATAATATAACGAATAAAAACTTACAAAAAAATGTGTTCTTTTTACACCTCATATACAACCCTTACACAAAACATAATCATTATGGGTTGTTGATATATACATAAATACATAGGTCCAAAAGTAAACCGGTTAAAATATAAAAATGTTAAAATGTTAAATAAAACTAAACAGAAACACAACAGTTAACAATTACGAATAAACGACATTAAGAAATATCTAATGTATTATTTGAAAAATTGCCTAAAATTTTCGTAGAGTAGAAGACGAAAAATTGACTCTGTCAAATAGGTAAGTCAGATATTAATAAATAACAAATAAATAAAACCATAACCTAGTTGTTGTTATTGAAATGTTTAGTTTTCGTCATATTTTGGCACAAAAGGAAGGTGTAGATCGAACTCAAGCCTTCCACATCCTTTTTGAAGTTCATAGACTCTGGAGATGAATGTATGTAACACATTTCAATGAAATTTCTTTTAAACTGGTTAGTTGCTTCTTCCAGAATACTGACACTATTGTAATCGATATTATGTGCACTGGAACATACATGCTGGCTTAAAGCGGTTGCAGTTGGTTTTTTAACTGTATCACTTTTGTGTAGAGCGATACATTTAGCCAGTTTTTGAGATGTTTGCCCAATGTAAACTTTCGGACAATCACTGCACTTAATGGTATATACTACATTTGATTTTGATAAAGTAGGAGTTTTATCTTTAATGTGAGTGAAATATTTGCCAAGTCGATTAATCACTGAGTTCGCTAACACCACAAATATCCAACATTCTACGAAAGTACAATATTATTATAGCGAACTCAGTGATTAATCGACTTGGCAAATATTTCACTCACATTAAAGATAAAACTCCTACTTTATCAAAATCAAATGTAGTATATACCATTAAGTGCAGTGATTGTCCGAAAGTTTACATTGGGCAAACATCTCAAAAACTGGCTAAACGTATCGCTCTACACAAAAGTGATACAGTTAAAAAACCAACTGCAACCGCTTTAAGCCAGCATGTATGTTCCAGTGCACATAATATCGATTACAATAGTGTCAGTATTCTGGAAGAAGCAACTAACCAGTTTAAAAGAAATTTCATTGAAATGTGTTACATACATTCATCTCCAGAGTCTATGAACTTCAAAAAGGATGTGGAAGGCTTGAGTTCGATCTACACCTTTCTTTTGTGCCAAAATATGACGAAAACTAAACATTTCAATAACAACAACTAGGTTATGGTTTTATTTATTTGTTATTTATTAATATCTGACTTACCTATTTGACAGAGTCAATTTTTCGTCTTCTACTCTACGAAAATTTTAGGCAATTTTTCAAATAATACATTAGATATTTCTTAATGTCGTTTATTCGTAATTGTTAACTGTTGTGTTTCTGTTTAGTTTTATTTAACATTTTAACATTTTTATATTTTAACCGGTTTACTTTTGGACCTATGTATTTATGTATATATCAACAACCCATAATGATTATGTTTTGTGTAAGGGTTGTATATGAGGTGTAAAAAGAACACATTTTTTTGTAAGTTTTTATTCGTTATATTATTACACCCTTATAATGTTATTTTTGTAATTCCCGTTAGGCGCTGATGAAGGTTATAAATTAACCGAAAATTTCGCAACACAAGAATAAAGTTCCTACTTCTGGCGTTCTTCCATCATTTGCCCAACCTAGACGTTTCCTTGAGACTGTTATTTAAAACCTAACAATATATATTGAAATGGATCCTCCTTCCGGACACCCTCTTTCAATAAAATTATCGGTCGTGGATTCAAGAATTCTTAAATTGATTGTCCTAAAATAACTTTTAAAAAATATAAATAAAAAAATAAATTATCTTCTTTTAAATCTTTCTACTTCCGTTTTTCCACTCTTTCTCTATATCTTCCTCTTCCAACTACTTTCCAACTCCTTCTTGCTGCTGCCTTTCCATCTATTTAATACCTTTCTGCTGCTCAACTCTTTCTCTATACTTTCCTCTTCCTACAATTTTCCAACTCCTTCTTGCTACCGCCTTTCTACTTATCTATCACCTTTCTGCTCTCTTAAAATTTCCAACTCTCTGCTTTTCTATATCTTTCAAGTTTTGGTTTCTTTGTATTTTATTATTCTTTTAATTATTTATTACTATTATGTTTTTATTTTAATTTAAATTCAAATGCTTTCATTTACAATCGTTTTATTTTATGACATTTTTCAAATTAACTCAATGACAATCTAATCAACAACAATCTCTTAACAACATAACAATCCATATCTAAACAAAAACAATCCAAACACAAAAATACTTAATCAAGACAACCGATTTAAAAATCATGAACACGTTCCAACATTTCACTGAAAGAACCTGTCCCAAGAAGAAAAATCCATATCAATTTCCCCCAAATTTGATTTGACTTGGTGAATTACTTCACCTTGCCAAATCAAATTTCCTTTCAGTAGGAAATTTTTCTTCACCATCAGTTGTCAAGCTTTTAATTTAGAATATTTCAATTTTACTATAAAATACACTACCCATAGCATATCAATTCCCATCACTATATCGAATTTTAACTTCTTCTTTTATTTCTATTTTTTTTTTATTCCCCCTTCTTAACTTTTATCAAAATATAATTTTTTTAAAGTTTTAGATTTGTTCCCCCGCTTTTGGAATTTCCCTATACATATAAATTTTATAGACCTCCTCTTTCCTAATATTTTCCTACATATAATTTTTATAAATTTTGTAACTTTAACCCTTTCCTGATATTTCCCTATATATAACTTCTTTCTAAATTTAAATACCTTCCCCCTTTCCTGATATTTCCCACGATACAAACTTTTAATAAATTTAAATTTTTTTCCCCTTTCCTGATATTTCCCACGATACAAACTTTTTATGAATTTAAATTGCTTTCCCCTTTCTTGATATTTCCCTCGATACAAACTTTTTATAAATTTAAATTGTTTTCCCCTTTCTTGATATTTCCCTGTATATAACTTTTTCCTAAATTTAGATTGAACAAAATTCCCCCAGAAATAACTCAAAAATATCTTCGTAAATTTTTCCAGCGCAAATATTTCATCTTTACTGGCAAAACATATCAATGCCTGCCCATTTAACATCTCACGCAGGTATTTTCTTATTTCTTCATGATCTTCACCCCATTTAAACTTATTTTTCACTATTCTTATGAAAATTTTTAGATAAATCTTATTAATATTTCCATTAATTTTATGTTCACTTTTACTTATTTTCATATTATTTTGATTTTTATTTATTTTTCTTCTTTCCATTTCTTCCAATAACATTTCACATTCTTTTTCTTGTACTACATTTATTTCTTCTACTTTTTCTTCCATCTCATATATCTTCTTTATTGTATTTTGCATTTCTTCTATTACATTTTTCTTTTCCACATTCTCTTGTTTTATAGTTATCTCTAACTCATTTAATTTTTTATTTGTATTAGCATTAATTTCTTTTATTTCATCTTTGCATTCCTTTTTAATGATTGTTTTAATTTTTACTTCTTGTAATTCCTCTAATTCTGTTTTTCTCATTATCATTTCGGTTATTATTTCTATTTTTGTTTCTTCTAATGTTTCTCTATACATTTCCATTTGCTTCTTTATCTCATTTTTGACTGTTTCTATATCTTTGTTCATGTCTTGTTTTATTTCTTTTTTCATAGCATCCATATTCTTGTTTATATCTTTCATTTCTTTTTTCATAACATCCATATTAGTGTTCATGTCTTGTTTTATTTCTTTATTTTCTTTTTTTATAGAATCCATATTATTGTTTATTTCTTCTTTAATATCTTGTTTTATTTCTTTTTTCATAGAATCCATATTCTTGTTTATATTTTTCAACATTTCCATCATTTGTTCCCATGATGAATCCCTTCTATCCCCTATCTTACTATCCTGATTACCCTGATTATCCTGACTATCCTGAATACCCTGCCTATCCTGATTACCCTGACTACCCTGAATACCCTGCCTATCCTGATTACCCTGATTACCCTGAATACCCTGACTATCCTGACTCTCCTGATTATCAATATTATCCCCTTGTTCTGACATTCTATCTGTAATTTCCTTTCCCCCTCTTAATTTCATATAATATACCTATAATTTATTTAATCTTTTACTCCAGAATCACACACTTTGTTTGTAATAAAGCAAGCTTGACACCTAATAGTTAAGAAAAATCTCTTACCCTCAGTGCCAAAGCAGCCCCACGTTCTGGGCGCCAATTGAAATGGATCCTCCTTCCGGAAACACCCTCTTTCAATAAAATTATCGGTCGTGGATTCAAGAATTCTTAAATTGATTGTCCTAAAATAACTTTTAAAAAATATAAATAAAAAAATAAATTATCTTCTTTTAAATCTTTCTACTTCCGTTTTTCCACTCTTTCTCTATATCTTCCTCTTCCAACTACTTTCCAACTCCTTCTTGCTGCTGCCTTTCCATCTATTTAATACCTTTCTGCTGCTCAACTCTTTCTCTATACTTTCCTCTTCCTACAATTTTCCAACTCCTTCTTGCTACCGCCTTTCTACTTATCTATCACCTTTCTGCTCTCTTAAAATTTCCAACTCTCTGCTTTTCTATATCTTTCAAGTTTTGGTTTCTTTGTATTTTATTATTCTTTTAATTATTTATTACTATTATGTTTTTATTTTAATTTAAATTCAAATGCTTTCATTTACAATCGTTTTATTTTATGACATTTTTCAAATTAACTCAATGACAATCTAATCAACAACAATCTCTTAACAACATAACAATCCATATCTAAACAAAAACAATCCAAACACAAAAATACTTAATCAAGACAACCGATTTAAAAATCATGAACACGTTCCAACATTTCACTGAAAGAACCTGTCCCAAGAAGAAAAATCCATATCAATATATATATATATATATATATATATATATATATATATATATATATATATATATATATATATATATATATATATATATATACAAAACGGGAAAATTATTGGGCATGTACGCAAAAAGGATCAATAAGGCCACGAGTAGGAATGGTAACCGCAGACATGCATGTTTCTGGCTCATTAGCCGTCATCAGTGCGGCATAACCAAGTAGGTTATGCCGCACTGATGACGGCTAATGAGCCAGAAACATGCATGTCTGCGGTTACCATTCCTACTCGTGGCCTTATTGATCCTTTTTGCGTACATGCCCAATAATTTTCCCGTTTTGTTTATATTAATACGCATTTTCTTGGCACTTTGTATATATATATATATATATATATATACAGCTTTGATACAAAGTCAGTCCATTAGACAAAACCGTGATCCCGAGCCACCGATTTCTGATAGAGTTAGAGGAGTATATATTCCAAATTTAAGCTTAGGTGATACATGAGGTAGTTAATTGTGAAATATATACTCGACATTATTCGCAAATAAAAAATTTGTATATCGCCTAAAAATATTTAACATTCTTGAGCCAAACGTAGATTCATACAGATCCGATCCATGATATACTCCTACAGGTATCGGTACGATAGAAGCCGAGCCAAGCAATGTTGCCGTATTATTACAAGGCACAAAATGTAAAAACTTTCAAATGATTTTACATTTGGCCGCTTTCGGTTATAAAATCATCTTCACAGCCTTGTCAACAAATTTTCTGCCTAAAACTTTTGAATAGAATGAGCTTAAAATGCTGCGTAAAAGTACGATATTCAAATTAAAGCTTGTAAAGTAGATCAACAAAGTGCTTATTTTAAAATTATTAAAACAGGAATTAAAATTAACTGATCAAATGCTAAATTAAATTGTTTAAATTTATTATAAGTATTGTGGCGAAAGTTATTAAAGAATATCAGAACAAAATTTAATAAAACATATCAACGAAATAATAAAAAACTAAACTTAATAAACTCTTTAATAAAAAAAATGTTTAATCTTATGGCAAATGAAATTAACAAAAAAAAAATTTAGTGGAAACGAACCAAGTTTTAAGATCGGATTTTAAACATGAAAATATTGTAAAAAAACTAATACTTGTTTTATTTTTTTTCCGATTTTCATTTATCTTCAAGTATTTTTTATTTTGACAATGCTTTTCATGTTTATAATATTCTGTTTGAGTTTCTCAGTGTCTTCCTACTCACTAAACAATTTTCGTAAATTTTTTTATCAATGAACGTACTTATTTTTTTAGTGATAAATAAAAATAAAAAAACAAAATAAAAATTTTACTGGAAATTATTCAGACCTTCCAACATTTAACTATTAAAGTCTATTTTTAGTTTTCAAGTGTACATGTTAAATATAACAGCTTTAATACTAGTCCATATCGTATCCCCAAAATCTTCCGGATATCTTTCCATCAATTCCAAAACTTCATATCGTTTAGGAGTCTTTTTTTTCTTTATGTGTTGATCAAAACTCATAAAATTTGCTTTTGTTTGGTTGTCCAAACGGTTCTGATTAAGGGTTTTCTGATTCTTGTATGTTTTTGTGTATCTGATATTAATGAAATTTCGTTATGCAAGCTTTCAGAAAAAGTTGATGGAGTTTTATTACCTACATAGTCTTCATCAAATTCTATTTTTTTATTAAATATTTCTTCTGGTTCTTCTTCGGTAAGTACATCTGAGTTTAGGTTAATATCGTCTAATTTTATTCCTTTGTACTGTTCTATTCCACCTTCTTTCATCAACAGTAATAGTTTTGACACTTTAGCAGTTTGGAACATATTGTCTGGAAGCCGATACACATCGCAATGTGTTTTTAGGGTGTGACCCATAAATTGTGACAACTGCTCTAAATCTTTGTCTCCAAACTGAAGTAACTGAGTAATAGTCGCTAGATGCTTTCTCAATTTAGTCGCGGTTATAGTTTTAGGATTTTTCACTCCACATTTTAAAGCATATTTATTAATAACTTTTGTTCCGTCCTTAAAGGTTTTTCCACTGGTGTGGAATACAAATGGATTTTCTTCAGCAAAATCTGTTCTTATTGATAGTATATAGTTAAAATGCTTTTGCATGAGGGGAGATAGCAAAATTGGAACACCCCGATCTCTTTTCCACCTAATAACAATCCATGTATAGGAGTTAAGTAAAAAATTTTCAGTTTCAGTAAGACAGTTTTGAAATTCAACGTTGCCTTCATTGTTGCTACCATATATTGTATTAAATGTATCAACTTTTACTTGAGCGACCTCAGCAGGACGTCTTCTATTTAAAAGAATTAGTTGGCAATATAGTTCGTTCGCTAACGATGCTTGGCTACCTTGGGCACGTATGCACTTTGGTACAAACCGTTGAACATTCCACCATACTCACCAGACTTGAATCCCATGGATTTCTCCATATAGTCCATTTTGGAGAGTAAGGTGTCCACTAAACAATACGAAAGTGTTGTTGCATTGAAGTCAGCTCTTGTTCGAAAATGGAATAAAATTCCGAAAGCTTACTTTCGGTCAGCATGCAATGCTTACTATGGAAGACTACTTCAAATAATCAGAGCCAAAGGAGGTCATATCAGGCCGTAACATGTTTTTCATTAAATGTAATTTGTTTCGCAAAATTTCAATAAAAACTAATTAAAATTTAAAAAAATACAGCGGTTTCATTTGGTAATACTTGGTCTCAACCAGTCTGTATAATAAAATAGATGTTCATTGTTCCTTTTTTTAAATATTTTGAGTTGTAGAATCAATCTAGTAGTTTACTCGCCGAAAAACAATTTTTATACTCGTAAGCCACTCGCTACAAAAAATGTTACTTTCGTTAATTAAACAATATTTTATGAATACTGATAACAAGCGATGTTGCCAATAGAAGTGGTTTGGGATTGTGCATTTCCAAACGTATACAAATAGAAGCAACCAGCGCTTGTATATAGTTTTATGCGGATTTCTTTGAAACTAACAAAACCGTTCTTCGTACAAAGTTGAGCCACTTTAGTTCAAATTTGTCTTTAACTTTTTGACTATTCACAGTTCAAATATGGACAAGTGGGTATCATGTGCGTTAGATAATGCCATTAACTTTTATTTTCTTCTGCATTAGTGAATATATTATGCAATTTGAGGTAGAAAAATGCGCTAAACCATCCGGAGCCACATATATGGCTCGGGACTGTTTTGCTGGCTCGGGATTGTGCATTCACTTTACTATGTCTGGACTGACTTTGTATCAAAGCTGAATATATATATATATATATATATATATATATATATATATATATATATATATATATATATATATATATATATATATATATGAAAGAGAACTATTTGCTGACTTATTAAATTTTTGGTCATGATGTGAGTCTGCGTGAGGTCACTTGAACTCCCGTGACGTGATAGTAGTCTGTTTCTGCATTAAGTGTAGTGATTATTTTCGTGAGAATTACGTCAAAAGACATGTCATTTATTATCCAAAAAAAGACAAAAAGCACGTTCTTGGAACAGAGATAACGTAAATATCATCTTTTTAACAAAAACCTCAAAAAGTTGTAAGTAAATTATATTATGTTAAGTATTATTATATTTAATTATAATGTATTGTAGCTTCCCTGACGATGGCTGTAACCACAGCCGAAAGCTCGGAGTAAAGAATTTAAAAGAGTACAATTGTTCTTTTATTTTGCTGCAAACCCAATAAATTATATCACTATATATATATATATATATATATATATATATATATATATATATATATATATATTGAAATGGTTCCTCCTTCCGGAACACCTTCTTTCAATAAAATTCTCGGTCGTGGATTCACGATTCTTAAATTGATTGTCTTTACAATCAATTTAAAAAATATTATAAAAATCTATTCTTTTCAATTTCCAATCTTCTTTTAAATCTTTCTTCTTCCAATATTCAATTCTTACTCCATATCTTTCCTTTCTTACTATTTTCCAACTCCTTCTTGCTACCGCCTTTCTATTTATCGATTACCTTTCTGCTCTCTTAAAATTTCCAATTCTCTGCTTTTCTGTATCTTCCAAGTTCTGATTTCTATTTCTATTTGCTCTTGCTTTATTTATCCTTTTTCTAATATTTATTTTTCTTTCTATTTACTATTAAAATAACATTTATTTAATTTTATTTCATAACTTTTTTATTAATGACAACCCTCTTACAAATTCAATGACAATTTAATCAATAATAATCCCCATCCATCAAAACAATCTCTAAACTAAACTAAAACAAATACAATATAAAAAAAAAATACTTAATCTAGACAACCAATTTAAAAATCATGGACCACGTTCCAATACTTCATTAAAGGAACATGCACCCATGAAAAAAGATCCATATCAATATATATATATATATATATATATATTTTATACTATTTTCCCCTTTTGTTTATATATATATATATATATATATGAGGTAACTTTAGTATGGTTCTTGTTCATAACAAACCATGTAAAACAACATTGCACAATTTTTGGTCATGATGTGAGTCTGCGTGAGGTCACTTGAACTCCCGTGACGTGATAGTAGTCTGTTTCTGCATTAAGTGTAGTGATTATTTTCGTGAGAATTACGTCAAAAGACATGTCATTTATTATCCAAAAAAAGACAAAAAGCACGTTCTTGGAACAGAGATAACGTAAAAATCAGAAGATTGATTATTCATTATCCAACAAGAATCCGCACATTTCTGAACATCTGATATAATGCAAATTATAAGAAGGTTGTTTTATTACTGCAGAACAGATAATGCTAGAGCACGTGTAGTAATATAATGAAAATTAAAAAACTGGCCATTTTGACAAAAAAGTACGTTAATGGATAAAGTGGGAAACAAATGAAAATCAGAAGGACGACTATATATAATACAAAAAGAGTCAGTGAGTCATAACATTTTGGGAAAACATTATTATCCAACATAATTTCCGTTCTACTTTATGGAAGGAAGGCATGGATGCTAAAGAAAGAAATTAGTGACCGACTGGAGGCGTTTGAAATGTGGGGCTATCAAAGAATCTTAAAAATAAGTGGGTAGACAGAATAATAAATGCTGAGGTTATGAGAAAATACAAATAAGTTCTAAACACCGAACAAAAAAGAAAACTTCAATATTTGGATTTATTGCTTTAGGTAATAACCCAAGGTAAAGTACAAGGAATTTTCTGGTTAAATAATTTGAGAACATGTACAAATGTAGTTCAGCAGACTTATTTCGAGCTGCCATATAAAAAATTAAATAGCCATGATAATTAACAACCTCCTAAGAAGAGATGGTATTTGTAGAAGAAGAGGAAAGAAAAGACGTTAGAATCAAATGGCGAAAAATCAGTTAAAAAACGACGGGAATGCGTCAACCTTCGAGCATATATTACTCACGCCCAGAGCATATCAGTAAAGATTAACGAAAGAGAGAGAGCAAATAAAAAAACCTGCACTCTTTCAATCATCTCATATCATTGGGTTATTTATACAAATAATTCTTGCAGATGTGAAGTGTTTGTACTTTTGTACCACCAAAAATATTTAGTCCAAGCGTCATTCGTTGACAAAATTCCATTCTTCGTTCCTTTTGTAAAAGTGTTATTATAGTTTTTTTTTGTTTTCTTAATATAAAGCCTTGTTTTTTAAGTGACAAACTGACGGTGTCTGGACATACTTTTCGTTGATTTCCAAATCTGTTAGCCAATTTGCAAAAACCTATACGAGGATTGTGTCGCTCCTAAGGCTAATAAAGCGTTTAAATTGTTTCCTTCAATCTAAGGTGGTCTTTCTGAAACTGGTCTATGTCTCATATCTACAATTCAGTCAATTGCACTAATTTTTTAACATTTCGAAAACCTTTTCTATACCTGTTTTCTTTTTTAACCGACTTCAAAAAAGGAGAAGGTTATCAATTCGACCATATTTTTTTTTATGGATGTTACAGAATATCTCCGGTATTTATTACCCGATTTTAAAAATTCTTTTTGCATTCAAAAGGGTAGAGTGTCCCATTGGTCCCATAGAAATTTGGTTAAGGTCTGGTCATCAATGTGAAAGATATTCAAGGAAATAAGGAGAAAGGTCTCAGTTTGACCATATTTTTTTATATATATTACTGAATATCTTCGGTACTTATAATCCGATTTTTAAAAATTCTTTTTGCATTTAAAAGAGTAGAGTGTCCCATTGGTCCCAAAGAAATTTGGTTAAGGTCTGGTCATCAAAGTGAAAGATATTCCAGGAAATAAGGGGAAGGGTTTCAGTTTGACCATATTTTTAACTTCCCGCTAAAAAAAATTAATTTTTTTTTTAAATCGGGAAGTTATTGGTTTCACCCCGTTTTTCGAAAATCGAGTTTTCATCGGTTCTCAACGTTTTGAGGTCTTAGGAACCTCCCCTGACTATTTTTACGAGGGTGTCTGTATGTCTGTATGTACGTGTGGATGTGTGTGTGTGTGTGTGTGTGTGTGTGTGTGTGTGTGGATGTATGTAAACCTCTTATAACTTTTGAACGGCTTGACCGATCGGAATGAAATAAAAAGCATTCCAAAGAGTTCCCTGTAAGTTTGAACCAATTCGAGTCAGTAGATTTCGAAAAATGTCAAAATAACCGAAAAAAACAATTGGTAAAAATGATGTTTTTTGGGCATATCTTTTTGGCTATTGCATCGATCAATTTCATGAACTAATCAGCTCTCAAGCTTAAAAAGCCACGTCGAATGCCGTTTTGCAAATTAAAATCGGTTGATTCGTTCGTGAGATATCGTTGTCGAAAAATGTCAAAAAAAGTGTTTTTTTTTTCAATAACTTAGAGATTTTTGACTAACCGATTTTGCACTCCCGGTAACGTTTTTAGGTCTCAAAAAACTGCGTCGAGTGCCATCTTGAACATCAAAATCGAATAAGGCGTTAAAAAGTTATGGCTTTTTAAACATTTCAAAAAAAGTCAAAAACGTCAAAATACGCCACGGGAAGTTGCAAGGATGGCCTTTAAGGTCAACCTCTTTTCGAATTTTTTTTATATATGTTACCGAGTATCTCCGGTATTTATAATCCGATTTGAAAAAATCTCTTTGCATTCAAAAGAGTAGAGTGTCCGTGTGGTCTCATAGAATTTTGATTAGGGTCTGGTCACCAATGTGGAAGATATTTCAAGAAATACTACAAAAATCAGCAGTTCAGCGAATATCTCCGGTATTATAATCCGATTTAAAAAAATCTTTTTGCATTCAAAGGAGTAGAGTGTTCCATTGGTCCCATAGAAATTTGGTTAAAGTCTGGTCATCAATATGAAAGATATTCCAGGAAATAAGGAGAAGGGTCTCGGTTTGACCTTATTCTTTTTATATATGTTACCGAATATCTCCGGTATTTATAATCCGATTTGAAAAAATCTTTTTGCATTCAAAAGAGTAGAGTGTCCATGTGGTCTCATAGAATTTTGATTAGGGTCTGGTCACCAATGTGGAAGATATTTCAAGAAATACTACAAAAATCAGCAGTTCAGCGGATATCTCCGGTATTATAATCCGATTTAAAAAAATCTTTTTGCATTCAAAGGAGTAGAGTGTTCCATTGGTCCCATAGAAATTTGGTTAAAGTCTGGTCATCAATATGAAAGATATTCCAGGAAATAAGGAGAAGGGTCTCGGTTTGACCTTATTCTTTTTATATATGTTACCGAATATCTCCGGTATTTATAATCCGATTTAAAAAAATCTTTTTGCATTCAAAAGAGTAGAGTGTCCGTGTGGTCCAATAAAAATTTGATTAGGGTCTGGTCACCAGTGTGGCAGATATAGAATAAGCTCTGGCAGTTCAGTTAATTTGTTAATAATGATGTATAACATAAAAACATAATAACTAGCCCGTTACTGTCCCACTCTAAAGGCAAAGACCTCTTTTCACAAGGAGAAGGAATGAGCATTTAATCAATTCTCTTGCTTACTGCCAGTTGGTGATTTCAGACAATTTATTCCACGTTTCATCACGATGTTTTCCTTTACCATGCGTGCTTCGTGTTTTTAGGTGTTAGACAATTTACTTATGTCTCCAAAAACTCACATTGGTACATATCGGGATTATTGGGGATTAAACTCAGTACCTCTTGCACGGTTATTAAAAGGCTTTGAAAATGGTACATAATAAATCAAGTAGCAACTAAAAATGATAAAATAAAAACTTAAAAAAAAAAATTAAACCGCCTTCAAAAAATTTACTCTAAAAAGCCAGAAATAAAATCTTTATTTCTTAATAAAATTGGAACCAACTAGGCATCTGATTTCGATTTCCTTGAAGTCGGCTCCAATGGTTTATATCTTTGTAAAAGGTTTCAGTAACTAACATTCGAAATCTAGATTTAATAGCTAAGATGAAAATAGAGGGTAATTTGCCATTGGAGCCGACTTCAAGGAAATCGAAATCAGATGCCTAGTTGGTTCCAATTTTATTAAGAAATAAAGATTTTATTTCTGGCTTTTTAGAGTAAATTTTTTGAAGGCGGTTTAATTTTTTTTGAAAAGTTTTTATTCTAGTTGCCACATAAATTATTGTAAACCTGTTGACAATTAACAATATTTGACAAATAGAGTGGTCCTTGACTTTTGGACATTGCCTACTCTTAGCATAAAATACTTGATGCATTACTTTAGCCTTAGAATGTAAAAAAAGGAAATATATTAAAATAAAGAAAAAATAATGAATTCCGGATATTTTCTAGACGGACAATATTATGCAAGAAGAGAAATAGTAGAAACAAGTTGTTGAAGAAGACTTGCAATAATATGATAAAAAATCATAATGTTAACTATCCAGAGTTGAAAATTATTTAGGAACAGATATAGAGTACGTACGTGTAGTAAAATCAGAATATTAGACATTTATTATTTTAGAAGAGATATAGTATAAGGATAATGATCCCAAAGAGAAACTAATTACCTATTTGATAAATATAAAGCAAAATCAAATTCCTGGGAAAGCAAATCTTAAAAACAGTCTAGTAACATAGGTAATAAACAAAGCACTATCCATATACTTGCTTTCTGCTTAAATATGTAAATTTTCTAGTAGTCACAAGTGAAAATTAATTTTAATTTATTTGGAAACAACTAAGTTTTGGATATACCTTCGTATATCTAAACTAGCACATAAAGGTCGAGAACTAGTGAAAGGGCTGATAATAGTAAATGCCCGAAGGCAAACGTGTTCTGATTTTAACATTACGAACATAGTACACGAATTTGGACCAAATCATGGAATTTATCCGGTTTGGTTAAATTTTTCAACGCGTTAACTCTTGACAGCAAAATTGATGGATGTGTTTACAACAGATATTATAACTTATGATTTGTTGTACTGGTTTAATAGGCGAAAAAAATGTAGCAGTTTTTAAACTAATATTACAAAAATGTAAAATTGAAACACATTTAAAACCTAATTCCCTAGTATGTAACTTTTTTCAACAATGTTAGGTACCTATCTACTATATAAATTTAATTTTCTGGAACTGCCTTTAGTTTTATTTTTATACTAAAATATTTCATTGCTAATAATTTTACTATAAAAATGTGTATAATTCACTCAAAGTACAGATTTACATTGAATCCCATTGAAAATATGCAAAATAACGGATTCCTACATAAAATATGCAAAAATACCGAATAAAATACCAGTAACGGCTTGTAAAATAAAACTTCAAACTGTGGATTTAATTTAAAATCGATTTAGTATTGAAAATATGATCTATGAATAGAGAGACACAGTTTAAAATCCGTATACATTCGAAAAATGTTGCTGGAATTGAACATAAAAAGAACGATAATAGATTCAATATCGGCGATTGAAACTGATAGAAACGGATTGAATTCACCGCAAGCAATAAAATAAAAAATAAATGACTGAATAGCTAAAAACTCGACTATGGTCAGTTTCTTTTTATTGGTTTTACTAGTTTTGGTCTCTCTCTTTCTGCAGTTTCCACTCGTTTTAATGTTTTATTATTTAGTTTTAGTACAAGAGCCAAGTCAGAACTTTTCACTTTTAATATTTATTACTACAATATATTATTTGAAAATTTTAAATCCACATTTTTAAGACTGATGTATCTCATTTTTCTTCCTAAATTTTTTTGTACTTATTTCTTCCATTTTTAAAGTCACATTCGTATGTGTCTTTCTTATCGATAAATAAGTCTTTAATAAAAGTTTCATGTCCATATTTAGTTTGTTTAGAAGATCTTAAATATTGCTTGATTCCAAATTAACATTTAACTCACATATATCCACATTTTTGCTTTACCCCAGAATGGTTTTTAGAGCCGTTTGTACCAGTCTTGGTAGCCTGTACTTATTTGTACTGTAACCTCTTTTTTCCTCATGATGTTAAATGCTCGATTTGACATATGCGAACGGCACTCAGGGGGTAGGAGGAGAGCGAGCGTGGATTCGATCGAGCTAGATGATTAATTTCAAAAAGATAAAAAGGAAAATACTTAATAGAATAATAAAAGATAAAAGAAGTTAAAAGGGATAAACGAGAGAAAATGAAAGAAAAGAAAGAGAAAGGAAAATGGGCGCCACTTATGTTTTTTATCCGGAGGATGCGGAAATATAAGAAACCCAGATGGAAAAAGAAAGATATAAGAGATATAAGATAAGATAAGGTAAAATTAGATAACCCGGCAGATGTTCTTGCTAAAATTTAAATTACACACTTTTATTTAAGATACTAAAAAGAAAAATTATACTTACACTTTCCTTTTACTTATCCTTATGGTTATAAATCAAATCGGTAAGATAAAGATATATTTAAAAAACAAAATCTATTACTTTAATAAATTATAGATTAGAGAAATTGAAAATATTGATCAGAGTGGCAGGCTCTAGCTAGGAAAAGAAAAATCTAAAGGTAACAATAACAATATTTATTATTAGCTGTAATGATAAAAACGACACACAAACATAAAATATAAAAATATAAAATACATCTCTGTACGGTATAGTAAACACATATTACTAAACACATTTGTGTCTAGTTCAAAAACATAATTATTAATAGACATAAAATAATAGCTAAGTACTTTGTTTTATTATTTTCGTGTACTCTGATAAGCGAAAAGTGAGAGGTAAAATTTACATGAAATAGGTATAAAAAAAATATCACCTTTTGCTTTGATATTAACTCGAGTTAAGGAGTACTCACATTGGGTGGTATAAATCATAATTAAATAAGTGCGAGATAAAAATTAAAAGATAAAAAAATATAAGTAAAACAGTTTACAGATAGCAGACACAAAAAAAGTAATAAAAAAAATTACAGGTAAGCAATTCACAAAAAAAAAACACATCCCGGTTACTTTCATTACGGCACTGTGCACTATACTTATGGATAAGACGGTAAATACAATTAAGATAAAATGTTCCATAGAAATAAATGGTACTCTGATAGCTCGATACAGGTATAAAAAAATTGTTAAAAACTTACATTATCTTCTAAATGTTTCTGAGATACATTTCTAGCATATGGCTTCATTCTCTCAGTAATTGGTCTTAACGGTAAGATATAATCCACAACTATTCCTGTCTAGATTTGTAGATAGTTAGAGAAAAAAACCATAAACTCATTCTTCGTAGCTGGGGTTTCGAAGAGAAGACGGTAAAGTAACAATGGCGGACTTCTGCCGTCGTTGTTCCACTATATACCAAGGAAACTTAAAGAAAACACTGTCTGGAGATCTTTATGTGAATCTTTGGTAAGATAAACGATAAACGGTAACAGAAACACTTAATAGCAAGTAATTTTTAAGATAAAATATGGAAATTTGCCGGAAATTTGAAACTAGTGTCTGGCGAAGTCGTTAATCGCGTTGAGACTTAAACTAGAATGAATAAAAGTCGTTAGTCTTGGGGTAACGCGCTGTATTTCGCGCCTAATCATCTGATCTTAAACTCGGGACCTCATTGGTCAGTTAGGAAAAATTAATAAATTTGCTTACACTTGACCGTTAGGTAGTTGGCGCGAGAGACAACTAGATTGAAATATGATACAGGGTCGGCCTACGTGAGAAAGACTTTTAAAAAAAAGAAATTTTATTATTCGAGTTTTTTAAACACGCTACAGTACATGTCTAGAGGATGGGTAATAGATGTTTGTAAAGTCACACTGAAGTAACCAAAAACTTACTACCTTTGATGATCCAATATGTTTTAACTGTTTTAGGTTTCCTGCCACGTAAGGTATCTAGGAGTGACTCTGCACGAGAATGGCAAGTGATGGACCACCTTAAAAAGGTAACCTCGAAAGCCTGTGAAAGATCAAAGGCCCTCGGGGCATCATGCCAAGGATTGGATGGACCAAACGCGAAAGCAGGAGGGCTCTCCACTTCTGCATACAGTCCATTATATTGTATGCAGCTCCCGTGTGGCACGATACGGACAGGAATCCCTTTTACAGGCGTCTCATTTCAGGATCGACAGGGTAGGTCGGCTAAGGGTGTCGTGTGCTTATCGCACAGTGTCGACCACGGAGTGAGGGCCACATGTACAGAGATGTGGTGAATTTTATGGAACATGGAACAGGACGGAAGATGTAGCTCAGTGTATGAAGTCACTCATACTGGACATAAGAACTTGTTTGGATTGTAAACACCGTTCTACGGACCCAGCTATTCACTGCACATGGATGTTACCGGTCGTACCGATACCGGTTCAACAGGGCAGAAACACCAAGTGTACTGTGGGACTTTAGACACTGTCCTACATACAATGTTGAAATGCGGTAGATGGACGGAGAAAAGAGAGAACTTGAGCAAATGCGGGTGGGATGACAACTCGGTACAGGAGTTGGTTTCCTGTATGATCCAGAACAAGAATGTGTGGAAGTGACTGAATGGATATGTAAGGTGTGTGATTAAAACGAAGGATGACGTGGAGAGAGAGGGTAGCCCGAAAAAAATACATAGAAAAAAATACATATAGAAAAAAATTGAAAAAAGGGGTAACTTAAGTAGGGGTGTGCAAGGCTAGCTGGGTGAGAAGATGATTATACCTACACCAGGGCGGTTTCCTGCTCGCTCATCGGTGTGGAGGAATCGTCTTAGTTGGTAGGTGCTCGTCTAGGCAGGTAAATCTGACACGGCCAAGTTCCCTTCTCGGTCAGTGTCTTTAAAAAAAAAGGTTTTCTGTCACATATTCTACAGCTAAGGTCTTCTTGTAACAGCCCCATGATTCCTAGTTGTTTTAGTGATGGTTGTGTTGTCTATGGATCTACTTTTTTATCCGGTTCCTGAGAGTACTTTTTGGGACCCCTTGAACTGACTCCGGACCGTAGAATGTACTCGATCCTTTACTTATAAGTTTAACATACAGCTTATTGTCTTGTATTTCTTTATTTCCTGGCATGACTAACTTGACACATTTAGGCAACCACAGGCAACCCAGTTGCCTACAGCACGCAATTATGGAAAAACTCCTCAATTTATTGCAGTAACTTAATTAATCCTGAGATGTTCATGCAAACGGTAGCTGCTGCAGCTTACTTAATTTTTACCAGAAGAAGGCGAAAGAGGTAAAGACGCAAGATATGGTATAGTGACTAATTTGGGAACAGTGATAAAAATCGAGATTACTTTTTTGAAAAACTTATGGGTGATTCAAAAATTTTACACTTATGGAAAGACAGGAATTTAATAACCTTCTAATTCTGGTGGCTCCTATAATTTCGAAACTTGACACAAATTTTCGATTTTGTGTACTGGTTGCAGTTAAATTGTATTGCACTTTCGCAACTGGTGACTCCTATCTTTCGCTAATGTAGGTACTCATATTATTCTTTGGTGCGTCCACTTCTAGAAGGAACGTAAGCCTAGTAAAATGTACCCACTAATCGGTTTTACCGGATCCGAACTGTTTCTTTCTATGGCGGTGGAATGTCGTTCGAAATGTTTTTTTGTTCTTTCCTACAAGCTTTAACCATGCATTTATTATTTTACTCTTCAAATGGTACCTCTCACACCTTGAATTTTTTGCGATTGTCTTTATATGACGGATTACGCAAAATCCCACAAAATGTTGTTTTGTGGGATTTTGATTCCAAGCTATGCATTCGCAGGTAAACAAGTCACTGAGCCCATGCGTGTCGGATAACTACGAGCAACTAGGAGCAAGCTGCATACAACTGTGCGCTTTCTTCGATAAATAGGGCAACTTGCAAAATGCGATTTCACAGCATGCGGATTAATTGTCATTAGTTGCCTTAATGTCAAGCCTCCGTGGGTTTTCTCTTGCGCATAGCAATATTGCATTATATACCTTTGCCTAAAAAACATGATTGAGAAATAAAATGAAATGCCATCAAAATTTTATACAACGAAGAAAATCTACCAACAGAAAATTATAACTTAGCTAACTAATAAAAAAATGAGTTGATAATCTATGCATTTAAAGAAACATAAAAAAATAAAAAGTATAATGGTGTCGTGGGACACCAGGTAAGAATGAAGTTCCTTCGGCTAATGTAGAATCGACACTTCTCGCTTGTGTATACGACTGTAGCGCCTGCGCACGTCTCATTTAACGGTTTTATTCCACGGACTTTTTGTTACGGTTTTATTCTTACGGTTTTTTACTATTACATTTGTTTTAGTTCGGTCGCGCAGCAAAATCCCTATCTCCCTCTTAGCCTGATGTAAGGAACTTCGTTCCAATAAATGAAAATATACATTTGAACATTTAAAAACAATTATTGTATGTTATCTTTGGTTCTTCTTAATTAGTTTAAACTCAAACTTGCAATGATCAAATACTTCGGTAAATATAATTTTGTACATATTGTGGAGACTTGTACGAATAAGAAATAAACAAACAGAAGAAATAACCAATTTCTCTCTCAATCTATCTATCAAATAAAAATTCAGAAAAGTTATTAGAGTTACGCTAAGGCAATAATATTACATCGAACGGATTTCAATTTGTAGAATTTTTTATATCCGACCCCGGAGTATTTCGTGTAGTTCCGTTTTACCCATTTTCCGCTTAAATACTTCAAAATTCCAAATCTGCTCAGTCCCTTTATTTGCTCACTTTTCCCAGGATATGCCGGACATAATTACAATTGCTGGCCTCTGGATATTACCCAGCAGCAGAAAAATTAATATATATCTCGATGGTTCATTTCAAATTCTATGGCTGCCTATAAGAGTAAAAAATAACCAATGATTAAAATTGCTTTAGGCTTTAGGATCAAAAAAATAATCCATCTCAATTGAATTAATCTGTTTTTAATTTGATATATTTTCCTAAAGTAATATATTTAATATTATGTCTATATG
This sequence comes from Altica lythri, assembly GCA_964028335.1. Lineage (NCBI taxonomy): Eukaryota > Metazoa > Arthropoda > Insecta > Coleoptera > Chrysomelidae > Altica > Altica lythri. The sequence goes on from OZ034809.1 coordinate 18,523,698, forward strand.
ATTTCTTTTTAAATGGATTTTGTTTCAAATGTTGCATCGTTTAGAAAGGTGGACCCCAATAATATCCTTCATACTTTTCTTTAAAGGGAAAAGCTCACGGTTTTTAGGTATAGAATAACAATGTTACAATATGAAAACAGCTCTGTTGTTTTAAAAGTAATATGAGTTATATAAACGAGTTTCAAAGGGATTACAACGATATTCATTTCTTTTTAGGCTTTTATTAAATTCAACTGGGTTATTTTATTTCGATGATTGCATCAGTTTCAAATTACTAACAAAAACGTATACTTTACCAAAATTTTATTTGCTTTAAACATAAGTTCTGGATAAATTTAAAACGATAAAAAAAGTCGAAAGTATATTTGCGATATGGCTTTTAAATATGGGACACAATTATGTTTAAATTTCCGACACAAAAGCGTTTACAACAGGAATGGCATTTAAAGTTAATTTTCTATAACTTTTCCATATAAATTGATTCGAATGTAAGCAAAAGATCATCTCTGGATCTGAAAATTTGGGGAGGGGCGAGCCAGTGCTCAGCCAGCACTAAGGCCACATATGACCCATTGTGCATCCTCCCGTGTGTAGGGATATCCTCACCTCAGGCTGTCACCAGGCCTAGTAATTTAAAATAGGTGATGAGGTTCCCGAGGGGGATCTCCCTGACATCGGCTGGTGTAAGCCAGTACTCGTCCAACACGGATCTTCTGAATTCAGAAAAAGCAGAGCAGTCATACATTATGTGTTCTACTTCCTCTTCTTGTTCGCAGCCTCTGCATAGCGGCGATTCTGTTAATTTCATCCTAAAGAGATGTCGCAATTGGCAGTGACCTGTCAAGATTTCCACAGCTGTTCGGAGATTTTGTTTGGTCAATGCCTTAAATTTTTTTGCTGTTTCCTCGCCTGGATGAGGTAATAACTCTCTGGCCAGTCTACAGTTCGTAGTTTCATCCCAGCACTGTATAAAGTTTTGGTGAGAGAAGCAAAAGATCATTCTCAATGCGTTTAAAATTTAAGGTTTATTGGTGGAAAAATATAAATATGAGAAATCTCTTACAAGATTTGTCTTACAATAATTTGATTTTGTCTCTGTTGTGTGTCAATTGACTAGTAAAACACATTTTTTCTCTAGATGGCCAGTTTCTTTTAAGAAAAAATAAAGTCCAATGACTCCTCTAGCTTAAAATGTATTTTTAACTGGCAACTTTTCTATATTCGCTTTTGAAACACATGTTTTTTAGTATTCCCAAAGTTTACCATTTTGTTTATTAAACAGACCATGAGCGTATGATCAAAATTATGGGCGACAGATACACCTGCGACCTATATGATTTTTTGTGTCCCCTTTTTGTTGCTATAAGTATGGTGTTTCTTCAGACATATAGCGCAGCTCTTTTAGTCCTATGTTTCTTGGGAAGTTTAGTATAATGTTGGGCTTTAAATTAGGTAGATCCTTTTCTACTATTTCTTATGATCTTAGGTATTTGATCCTAGAATTACGTAATGCAATGCATTCTAAGAGTATGTGTATTGACGTTTCGTCCTTTTCAAGGCAGAATTTGCCCTTTGCTTCTTCTACCAATCCTAGTTTCTTTATGCGTTGTCTTAATTGGCACTGCCCGGTTAATATTGCCGTTATAATATGGAGGTTTTTTTCACTGCAGTTTGAACAGCTAAAAGATCTCTTCTGGTTATAGTTTCCCAACAGCATCTTCGGTTGTCTTAATCTTTTTAGATCGTTTCAGTTATTTGATTTTTCTCAATCCACTTCTCTCCTTAGTTTTTCTAAGACTGTGCTACAGCTGATTCTACAAGATAGTTTTGGTCCCAAATAAGGGGTTTCAGCTCCTTTTTTGCCAGCTTATCTGCTGTTTCGTTTCTTTCTATTTCTATGTGTCGTGGAGCCCATAACAGGGCAACAGTTTTAAAACCATCTTTAAACTGATTGTGTCTCAGTTCATAGCTTTAATGGATAATTGCCTATATGACATAATTACAATCTTTTGTCTACGATAGTTCCTTTCGATATCAAATTCTATACTGTCTCAGACAACAGTGATGTTTTCTTCTTGATGGGTGGTTCCTTTTTTGTTTTAAATGTTGGTAACCAGTATAGCTATTTTTATTTTATTGACAGTTATGTGGAACAGTTTAGTTCTTAGGTTGTGACACTAGGAGATACGTTTTTGTTCTAGTTCTCTCTTGCCGTATACTTTTCTTTGTAGAATTAAATAGAAAATGTCATATCGTTAATGGTTTCCAGTTTACGTTTTTACGTTTTTTAATTGTTGTAAATTTTGAATTTTTTTCATACTGCGAGGGACTTCAGAATTTGTGATTCGGTTAACCCAAGAAATTTTTAAGATGCTTCTATTGCACCACATCTCAAACACTTTAAGTTTTTTCGTAGATATGTATTTCACTAAGCATTCAAGCTTCTGTTACGTAGAGCAAGACTAGAAAATATTTTTACTGAGTAATCATCTTGGTTGTTCATGTTAGTTTCAAGTTATATACCTATGTATGGCTTTCAAATTTTTGATTTGTGGTTGGTTGGTTGTGAGATTTGTGTATTTAGATCCACTCCGTGAAACTTCCTTATTTTAGTTATGTGTGTCAATAGAGCTTGTAAGAATTTCCAACAATCTGCGAACACCACGAGTCATCTGAGTATCTGATATTGTTTAAAAGCACACTGTTAACTAGTATGTCTTTTTCATGATCTTCTAAAGCTTGCTTGAAGATTTGCTCGGAGTTAACATCAAACATCAATAGAGATAGTTAAATCATTGCTGCACTTTTATTTGCAAAATTTAAAAGAATATAACACTAAAAATTTGAACTTTAACAACTATCATTCCATTTCTCCTTTTATTGAATCTTAGGTATACTGTCTTCAACGTTATTCGTTGTATGTACAATTTACTTACTTACTCGTCTTTCTTTTTGATTTTGTTCTTATAACATTAATTTTTACATTTGTAGTTTGTTTACATTAATTCTGTTTGTTTCTTAAGTAATTTTTTTTGATAGTGAATACTAGATCTATTCTCTTGATACTTTTTTTCGTAAAATAATTTTATAAATTTGTTTTTTGTTTTAATTGTTGATTATTTAAAACCTTGTAAAGATATTAAAATTGTAATTACTGTTTAAACCTTGTTAAAAATTTTGGCGTTATTGAAATTATCACTAATTGAATTTTATGGTATTATAAGGGTTTTGGTTACCGGAGAGTTTTGCAGGAGAAGGTTTTTTTAATACTGGAGAAATTTACTCTATGAATACAAATGTTTGATGTTAGTTTTTTTATTAAAATCTAAAAATCGGGGTATACCTCAAGAAATCTCGAAGTCATAATACAAAATTACGGACTGTTCGCCATGCTTACCCAGAAAAAAAACTTTATTTTCTGTATGTCTCAACTCAAATTAGAAGACTGTATTTCAACAGCATATCTGTAACACACCTATGTTCTATCTCTCTGAGTGGGATGAGTGGGAGTATCAACCATTTTATAGATAGTTATTCAAAGCTGATTAGGTTAAACATGTGTCGAACGGTGAACAGCCGAGTTCCAGGATTTAATGGTTTGTTCCTAACGGAGAACATATCACTTAGCCGACCCATACACCTACAATAATATTGCACAATGTTGATGATTGCACAATATGATTGATGAGCTCCGAGACCCAAACGGTACAATTAAATTTAGACAATAAAATTGAACAAGCATTCTCGTCATAACTTTCTTCAGTGAACCATGTCTGATAAAGTTTTGACTGCAGCTATCGTGTGTTTAATTGTAGCGCTGCAAAAATACACACGTGCGTACGCGACCCCTCCGAATTGTAGACTAAAAAATATTGGGCAATATACCATACACACGACACAATAAATAAATATTGTGCAATAAAATTTAAAAGTTTTCTATCTTTTACTCAATCATTGCGCAATCTTCAGTACTGCCCCCATATGTTCAATAATATTGTGCAATCATCAACATTGGGCAATATTATTGTAGGTGTATGGGTCGCCTAAAAGACGTACTTTTTTAGTCAAAATGTTAGTCTCGTTGCGGGTGAAAATAAATTGAGATAGAAGGTAACCTATGGGGCAATTCGCAATGATAAAATTTCGGTTAAAAATTTTACAACCTGTGATTTGCAAAGAACTGTGAAATAAATCTTCATTGCATATTAAAATATTCAGTAGTCAATTAAAAATGCCATTTGGTGCAATCTTTGATTTTGGTTTGATTTCAACAAAATATGTTTCTTTTGTTTACTAACACTTGGTTAGAAATATAATATGTTTTTATAGTAACTTTTTTATTAACTTGTATTTATTGGTAGTGTAAATGAACTAGCTATTTTTAAGGTAAATTTATTTAAGTGTGTAACGTTCGTTTTTGAGTATATCCTCCTGACTATATTTTTATTAATTAACACGCTTTTATTAGCTTGGGTTGTATGTATGTATGTTTGTATGAATGTATGTATGTAACGGAATCTTTGAGCTTCATTTTTAGCTATTTCTAGAAGTCTGATTAATCTGAAACTTTGCATACGTATCAAGGACCAATGACAATACAATAATACATGTCTGCAGTTTCGGCTGCTATTTCGCTCAGACATTCGACAGTATATAAAAGCGGGTTTTTTTGAGTTTTTTTAAACATTATTTATTTATTTCAATTTTATCGCGCCGGTGCGGAAGGTTTGTTCGCGTCGATTTGGTAGGAGAAAGTTTGTTACTTTGTTAGAAAATTATTTTAATTCTTTCATTTTATCTTCGATTCTTAATATATTCAGAATTATTTCCTGATTTCCGTGGCATTTCGTAAGTACATTTTTGTTTCTGTATAAATTTTCATTGGTATTAAATTATCCAAATTCTGGTGAATTTATTATTTTAAGAATTTTACTAACACTTAATATCAAATACATTGCTATCGTGAAAAGTCAGTTTTTTGTGGTGATAAAATATATAAACATGGAATGTAATTAATTTTTTCTCGAAATTTGGAGAACCAGATAGCGAATGTATTTGATAGTAAATTAGTTGGAGTTTTGATTATAATTTTATTATTAGGGTTATTGCCAAATCAAAGAAGGGCCCTATCAAGGCTTATCTTAAAAACAGAAAAGATTCGCTGACTACCGACAGCCATTTTGTTCCTTAGAAGTCGACACAAGGAGAAACCATTCCCGGTTTGGACACCAAAGAAGTTTCCTTGAAGGAAAAATCACTTCCATTCACGTTTGGATTTAGAGCAGTTTCGATCCACAATAAATTAAGCTCCAACAGGAAGAATCCAAATAAACTAAAGATAAGAGATTAAATTAATTAATTTCTTTAAACTTTTCACATAACTTTGAATAATTAAAATGAATCAACTTAAAACTGATTTTATTGTTTTTTATTTGTTTGTCTGTACTTTGCGCTCTAAATTAATGTTTGGGAAGGATTGATAAAGACTCAAAAGGAAGCCACGAACCCAGGAGCTAGGCTAGGGTAATTTAAGGGTTACAAATTTGGCGCCCAACGTCAATTTAACCTTTAAAGGGTTAATTAAGTTACAAGTGTTAAAAACTTTAAAGTGATATTGTAAAAAAGTTTACCTTACAGCATCGTTTTCTTCATAGTTACTTTAAAATTAAGTAAGTATTTCTTATGAAAAACTTTATGAAAATGAAACATACGATGCAACTACAGTTGGATGGGGTTACACGTATAATGTGACTTCAACACTATATTTTGATTTTCTTTATACCCATTTTTGAAATTTATTCCTACTACTGATACCTAATTTAAGTACCTAATTGTTTAATAGACTGCAAACCTCTGGGAGCTAAAACGTCAAGGTAAATACAATTTAAACGCTTACTGCCTCTATTAGGCTAATATTATTTGTGAATTGTATGAGGTGACTATGAAGAAGAGTTGGCAAATTCATAAATAAATATTTGAGTTTAATAGCTTTTCTGAGTTATATTCAAAATAATGTGCAAACTACAATCAACTTATATGGACTCTAGTTGTAGTGTCCCAAAATAGATATAAATTACAATAGCTCGTCCGGTATGAAAAAGCACTAAAATTTGTGTTGCTATATTTTCTTTCATTACCTAACAAATATAATTTTTTACAAATGTAGTTATACTTAAAAGGTCTATAAAATAGTAGTTTACGTAACAAGTCCGCGAGTCCAGTAAAAGCACTTTTGGGACGTATTACCTACGTACAATATTTTTTTTAAACGGGCATTGCTGTACCATTAACTTTATATTATTCAGTTTACATTTTTATAACAAGAACTCTTTATTAACTAATTTTAACATTTTTTTAACAAACGTTGCTTTTGGATGGCCGCCTTAACAATTTCATCTGGTATAATTTCATCTTTCATTAATTCACAATTAAATGCATCATTTTGAATATCCATTTTATAATTAATTTCACGTTTTCAACTAACGTCAAAATATGTCAAGTTATTTTATAGTTTTAAATATATACAAAACTAGGTTACCATAGAAACCAATTGACCGCTATCTTAGACTAACTATTTTATTGTTTTTTCATTAAAGATAGGCCGGAAAGTAAATAAAAATGAGTCCGGTAAAAGCTTTTACCGGATTCATTTATATTTTGTGGCTTTGTCCGACAAAATGAGATTTTCTGACCTATAAATAAACCGGAAAGTACTAATTTCTGGCCGTTTTAAAAAAAATATATTTACAATGTATTATATATTATTTTAAAATTATTAATATAATATTTTTATCATTTTTCAGACAAAAAATAACTATTTTACCTTCACTCTAAGTTTAATTTACTTTTCTTTGATCTTTAAAAACACTGGTGCTCACCCTTCTTTTCGTGTTGTCATGTCAAGCACACTCTGTAAAACACTAGAAGTTCTTCTAAGTAAGATGTTTACTCAACTTCCTTGTAAGATGTTTTTAATTTAATTTTCCGACTTCTCATATTCACAAAGAATTTTTTTTAATCTTTGAAGACGATCAACATTTATGCGAGGTTTCCACCGAATTAAAAACTTTTTTGATAGGAAATTTAATGGTTTCATGATTTTTCTTTTTATATTTGTTTTCTTATAAATTATTGACAATAATAATATACCGGAAACTAAAAAGTTATTTATTATGCCGGTATAATTTTATATCAATCAATAAAATATTCAAAATTTTGAACAACAACCACAACAATACACTTAATGTTAATATAAAAATTGCAAATACGAAATTAAATTATATGTTAGTTATAAATCTAGCTACCCCGCATGTATATGAATAGTCTAAAATTAGCAAAGCTTTCATCATTTCTTACACTTGCTGAGCTACTTACTGTTTAGCTATGGAAATTGATACAGTTTACAAGTTTTGTAGCAACGCAAATTCACCATTTAATAGCAAGTAAACTTATTTAACATAATTAAGTTTTTTTGTGTAAAATTAATTCACTCCTATCTCTCCAAATAATTCGTATCAAAGGTGGACAAGTAATTTTAGATTCCTTTACCCCCCTATCAGGAGTTCCACACTATCTACGCTAGCGACATCCCTCATCTTCAAAATATCCAACTATACGCCCACGACAAGGCCCTATATACCTTCATAATGCCGACTGAAATTCTTAACTGAAAAACTCAAAGACTGCTGGACCAGTTCTTCACCTATTGCAGCAGATGGAGAGTAGCCTTCAACCCCAACAAAACTCAAACTATCATCTTCAGTATTCCAAACTTCAGCCGACTAGAAAATCTTACTTTTGAGCATATCAGCCTCTAACTATGGAGGGATCAGCTCATTCCTCAAGACTAGGTGACCTACTTGGCCGTCCTTTCTAGGTGTTCTGGGTGGTGGACTCGGAAGATGCCACTTCAAAACCCTATTTCATACCTACAAAACTTTTGTTCGATCTTTTTAGATTATAAGGCGGTGCCACAGAGGGAGCACTACTTTTTCCAAGCCACCTTGTCTACCAAAATACAAAAATACTTCCTCTTCCTTCTCGATTTTAGACGCTACAATAAAAAAAAAAGATTGTGCGTGTAACCTTTACGCGCGATTGAAGTAAAACTTGTTGACGTACGTATCGGAAAATAAATATTTAATTACAATTCAACCATATTTATTGTCTATATACTTTACAAAAAATGAGCTGTTATATTTATATTATTCATTAGAAATAGGAATTTGAAAGTTATCATTATTTTTTATATATGAAATAATAGGTTTATGATAACTAAAATGTGAAACATAGATTTTACTCTCTAAATACCATTAATGTATTTGAAACTGTTTGAAAATTTTGAAAATTTCATAAATAAATTTTGAAAATTTAAGTTCCTCCCATAGCTGAAATCACACTGTTACTTCCATCAGAATCTTCGGTTAGAATCTAACGTTAGAGTTACCCCTAGTCGCGCCTAAAGAAGTTTTGCTTCAATAATAGGTAAACAATATTAAAAATATACACACATTACGTTTAGAATGTGTGATTTTGTAGCTGTATCTACCTTATTGTAATACAACACAACACAAGAGCCTTCGATAGTTAGATAACCATTTCATTTTGTAGCATTTTATAGCATATTCCATAAAATTTAAAATTCTGAGTTGAGTTTGTTTTCTTCAGTTCTACGAAGGATCTGTTATTGCTGGTAAAAGATCAGCCATCCTGACTAGTGGTTTTATGGCCTTTATGGCTACCTAACCAAACCTAAAATAAGTATAAGCAAGTGTTAAAACATTTCGAATATTATTATTTTATGAACAAAAACGTGCAACATGCTTCTTTACTTAACGTAAAGTTTCCCTATAAACAATTATTTACTATCATAATATGTATGTATGTATATAAACTTACTTAATCAAATCATAATGAATGTCGCTGTCTCGTCTTTTTTTCATTTTCATTTTTCTTTAAATCTTTCTGGCGCTTATAATATGCCCTTTGACGTCCACAATTTCTTTTTCTTTTTAGCTCTTTAAATCTATAAAACGAAAATAGCTAGGTATAAATAATAGGTATAAATAATTAGGTATAAAAAGTGTAATTACACACCAAAAATAAAATTTATGCATATAGAGTACCTACTCACTCATTTTCATTCAATATTTTTTCATTACTTTCTTCATTAATAAATCCACTTTGTTTATTCATATTTAAAACAAACACTTTATACAAAAATTTAAACTATTTACCACCAATGTATTTTGGTTGAAAAGATGACAAGCTGTCAATTCATACAATTACAGATTTAATTTTATTTAATATAGTAGGCAGAATCGTGTTAGGTATTTTGTATCAGGTTTTGTTTCCGGTACGCGGTACATTAGAATGACGTCACATCCGTTAGAATTACTGAGTTACCCCTAGTGCCGCTAAAGAAGTTTTACTTCAAAAACTTAGCCCTTGACGAAGGTTTCTGTGGTTCCCTTCATCCTTGCCAAATGGGAAGACTCACGTCGGAGCAGACACGCCACAGCGTGAAACTACATTGCACCACGTGGATTTACACACCTACACACACTCACAATCATATCAAAATTTTTTTTTTACCTTTAAAGCATGTTTCAGGAACTAGGAAACATCGAAACAGTCAGAAAAACCACACACCATACATCCCTGAAAAGTCCTATAACAGGGTCGAAATTTGGGCTTTAAATATATTTTCCGGAAATATATCAAATGTTATTAATTGGACCATTCCTTTCCACAAAACATTGATGGTAAGGATCACATCATATGTGATGGAACTATTTGTATAATAAAATTTTAAACTATCTTTATACGTCTTTGCTATGCTTTATGCCTCCATACGACCCAATTTGATTATTTTAACAGCTGTTGAGATATAAAGTTTAATCAAACTACGAAAATTTTATCACAACAGCTCTGGATAAACCACTCTCTTCGGATTCCAAACACTTCTTCCACCATTAATGTGAATTAAATGTATAAGTAATAATGTAACAATTACCATATTTTATGATTTCAATTTCGATTTGTATTTCCCAGCTCCTGAATATGTGCAGCACATAGTAAGATGACCGTTTTATGGTCCATAAAAGCTCTAAAATCCCGAAAGTAAACAAGATTTAAACTCGTATCAGATAACGAAATCAAACAAGCATTAGCGGATCAATGAAACAAACGTTATTCTGTATAGCATTACGTAATTTGGAAAGGTCACATTTTTATCCGCGAAAACTCATTCGCATCGTTTAATTAAATCCGGATAGCTGCCATGTTAAAATGAACCCTAACAGCTTCATCGAATAAACGAAAATTGCTTTTAATTTGCAGTATAATGGGCTAACAGATTTTCGTAAATAATGATTGATATATCTGGCAGAAGTGTTGGTTTTATTTGTAAAATATTTTTATAAAATTTTTATTAAAAATCGCTTTTTTAACCAAAAAATACTTATATGGGTAAAATCATAATTGTATCTTCTTTTTCCTTTTTAAATATATCTAAAAATACTATTACAAAAGATTTATATTACATCCCCGGCTTCTCCGTTTTAATCATTTACATGGAAAATATCATATGTCTCGTATATTACTCTATTGTTAGAATTTCCTTTATTCATGTTACCATTTATGTCTTCTTCCAATCTTATTATGTAAACGTCAACGTAACGGTCTGACAAGAAAATTCAATGCACGGACCTTTCACAATTTTTCTTTCTAATAAAAATGAGAAATGACGCGAAATGATGCTCGATGTAAACAGGGTTTTCTTATATCAGTGAAAAAAATTGATAGCAGTCGTGCTAAACTGGAAAGTCAACAAACACATTTGGTACGGATTCAAAGAAAACGATCTATGTAAAGACAGGCAACGACTTACAAACAAGTAAGGAGTTTGTGTTTTTTTATTGGTATCGAAAAATTAATCTTTACTCTAAAGGACAGTTGAGCAAGTTATTTTGAACAAAAGATAATACTTGAAACATTGATGTAAGTAGGGGAGAGGGGGCACATTTCAACATGTTTTGAGTTGGAGCTGGATTTTTTTGAAATTCAAAGCAATAATTTGGTTAGTTCTAGACAGAAGCATAATTTGAAGTCTAATCATTCGTTCTCCACGATTAACCGAGTTTTAATTTTGTATGATTGTATGATTTTTTGCAAATTTAAAATTTTTTGTTATGGTTGTTGAAAGGTATCCCCTTACGGGACATTTGAACATAGGTGGGGGTACATTTGAACAATACTAAACGTACATGGTTTTCAATAAATATATTCTATGTCTCAAAGTAATAGTTTATTCTAAACAAAATATTGTAAAATACATTTAAAAATGGACAAAATAAGTTTGATATAACCTCCTACCTATCGAAAATTATACATCGATTGATTAAAATTAAACGAAATAAGTGACTGTGTCCTATCAGTACCTTTATGTTTAAAGAAGCTGACAGTTTTCAAAGCACATCTTTAATTTCAACACTTGAAGTATCATCAATTAGGGGAAAATTAAATTTGAATCTCTTTCGTCTTAAAAATTTAACTTGTAATAATTCATCACCACATTTTTCGATAATCTGTCCAACCAAGTGCACAACTGTCTTTTTTGTGCAAAACTTTACAACAATAAAGTCGTCAACAGACAAATCTTCATATGTTACTTGTACATCTTCATCCAAAGAATCATCATGAACAGAAAATGAATCGTTCGAGCTGGATGATTCAATTTCAACAAAAACTTTCTTTGTTACTTTCATTTTTTTATGTTTCTCAATCATTTGCTGCTTTAATGCATCTTTTCCAGGTGTTTCCGTGAGAATCTTGGATTTTCCTCTTTTACGACCACGGGAGTTTTCGACTCTTGGTGGTGCTTTAGGAAACGGGCGTATGGATACGACAGATATATTAAACGAGTTGTCGGATGGTAAGGATAAGTTCTTTGAAGCTATAGAAACGGCGCTGCAAGTTGCAATTTCTTCAGCTGGTAGACTGATTGGAACTGACTCTAGTGGTGCTGGAGATGGAACTGACTCTAGAGGTGCTGGAGATGATGCATTGGGTCTGTCGGTGACATATGCAGCATCAAAATCTTCATCCCAAAAGGCATTGTGATCAAAAGGATATATTTCTGGTTTTCGAAATCCAGCAAATATGTTTTTCATAGTAAATGAATTTTCAAACGCTTTGCCAGCAAGATAAGCAACATTGTAAATTGTTATTGTTTTGCCTGGATGGGAAAGCATCCAATCATTCTGAGCCACTTTATACTTTGCTTTAAATGGTCCTATAACCGATACATCTAATGGCTGCAGCCGGTGAGTGCAATGAGGCGGGAATGTTACCATTACGATTCCATTTTTCCTTGAAAAGATGACTGCTTCCAATGAACAGTGACTCTCGTGGTTATCCATGAGAAGTAAGATGGGGTCTTGCTTGGAACATCTCGGATAGCTCACTAAGTGTTTTTAGAACCAGCGATGAATTCATCCACCCACTGCTTGGACTATTCACCAGACCTAAGCTGCCCGGTGGAGCACCTACCATGAAGGTTTCTTGAAATCTAACCCGAGGAAAAATAAAAACTGGTGGTACAGCATTTCCCGATGTACTCACTATTCCAACCATAGTGGCAAGAATTCCCCGCTCACCTGAAATAGCCTGCCCCACCTGTTTCACCCCTTTAGCTGCAATAACATTTGGTGCTTGTACAACTGTCGTCACGCCTGTTTCGCCAAGATTGAATATTCTATCGGGTTTAAAAGGATGTTTCTCAATTGCGCGAGAGAGGTTTTCATAGAATTTCATCACATTTGTCTTATTGAAACTCGTACCTCTTGAAAGACTAGTATTTTCTGGTTTTCGTAGAGAAATGTTTTAATGCCTTTTCATGAAAGCTTTTACCCAGTCTATTCGTGCCATTTTCTCCTCAGTCCATTTTTCTGGAAATTTACGTTTAAGTCTCAAGGCATATTCGTATGCTAGACTTTGCAAGATTTTATAAGTTAATCCATAGTTTATACGAGAGCACTTTAAAATATATCAAACCAAAAGTTCTTCTTGCTCGTTCGTAAATACCTGTCTGAAGCTATGAGTAGATGAGCTATAGGTATACCAGCTATTTTTTCGAACATAACCTCACTTTTTTTGAGCTGGCTGTTTGCCCTAAATGTCAAAGGCCATTCTTCTTTTTTTCGAGTGGCCTCTGACAGTTGGCACAAACAGCCAATTCTTCTTTTTCGAGTGGCCTCTGGCAGTTGGCACAAACAGCCAATTCTTCTTTTTCGAGTGACCTCTGACAGTTGACACAAACAGCCAACTCTTCTTTTTGTTATATTTTTGAATTTTTTCGCGCTTCGCTGTCATCATACCAACTTTTCATGCAACCAACATTACACAGTGCTACCAACTTTTGCGTTATAACAATTTAATTAAAAAAATTCCAACCAAGCAGAATTGAACCCAGGTCCCCCCGTATGATAAACAAATACGTTAGCCACTACACCATCGCAGAATTTAATAAAATTTGACAAACAATAGTAGAAAAAAAAACTAAACAGGTCTTATCGCAATAAAGATAACAGACTTAGAAATATTTTAAATTAGTTTATTCCAAAAGAATTGAATGTATGACGTATCATTGTAAAGGGGTTAATGTATAGGGTAAGATTAAGCGTCAAAAAGGCCGTATTTATGAGGCCAAAAGGGCATTATAGCTATATCTCGTAAACGACCGAACGGATTTCGGCGTATGACGTATCATTGTAAAGGGGTTGATGTATAGAGTAAGATGAAGCGTCAAAAAGACCGTATTTATGCTGCCAAAAGGGCATTATAGCTATATCTCGTAAACGACCGAACGGATTTCGGCGTATGACGTATCATTGTAAAGGGGTTGATGTATAGAGTAAGATGAAGCGTCAAAAAGACCGTATTTATGCTGCCAAAAAGGCATTATAGCTATATCTCGTAAACGGCTGAACGGATTTCGGCGTATGACGTATCATTGTAAAGGGGTTGATGTATAGAGTAAGATGAAGCGTCAAAAAGACCTTATTGATGAGGCCAAAAGGGCATTATAGCTATATCTCGTAAACGGCCGAACGGATTTCGACGTATGACGTATCATTTTAAAGGGGTTGGTGTATAGGGTAAGATGAAGCGTCAAAAAGGTCTTATTGATGAGGCCAAAAGGGCATTATAACTATATCTCGTGAATGGCGCAACGAATTTTCTGTGTGTTTGTCTAAAATTTGTATATATACAATAAATTTTTAATCTGAATCTATGGCGTATTATTTTCTTTTAAATATGTTCCGTTGAAACGGCCAAAACAACGTTCAAATTCATCGTGTTGACGTCTATTTTTTGGCACCTTGACGTTTATGAATTTAGGAACGAAAAAAACGATGAAAAGTAGCACTTTTTGTCACTTTGAAATAATGTTTTTCCATAAGAAATACATGTAAATCGTAAATTTCTTTTTACCAGTTTTTTAATACGTTATTGCGACAAATTTTAACGCTATCTTGACGTTTGAACGTTTCAAATTTTAGAACTGTGACGTGCATAAATTTTGCCTCGATAAAATAACATTTTTTGACGCTATATTTATCGATTTTGAAATAAAAGTCATTATTTTTTATAAAAGTTTATTACATTATCTTTATAAAATAAAAAACAATAAAGTTTATAAAATATTAGATTTTTCGATCCAGCTATTATGTGAACTATCAAAGCCTAGCCATTTAACGTAGATTTTATTGCCTTTTTTCCTCAGCACTTTTTCAACAAGGTAAACATCAGGATTTTTTGACTTTTGTAACTCTTCCTCGTAAAATGCTCCTTTAATTGGTGATCCGTGTAAATCTTCCAACATGTATGTTACGGGATTAGTTATGTTCACTTTGGTAATTTTAAAAAGCTCCGTAGTCCAATTAGGTGTATAGCCTTTATCGAATAGATGCTTTGCCTTGCTTATGCGCACCACATCTCCAATTTTATATTTTCGCGGGCCTGCTATTTTCAAATGATTATAATGTTGCTGTAGAATCTCTTTTTCATTGGACTTGTTTACCTGAGACGGCTTTTGACCAATCGTTCTATGTTTGCTTTCGTTGTACTCTTTTGTAATTTTCGGCAACACATCTATCCACCTGTACGTACCGTTTAAGCTAAAATGCTTATACAATTTCGTTTTCAGTGTTCTAATAACTCTTTCCGCCATACTTGCTTTCATCTTTGTAAATGTACTATAATGATTTATGCCATGTTTCTGCATTAGATTTTGAAATTTTGTGTTGTAAAACTCTTTGCCCTGATCAGATTGAAGATTTTTCGGTTTGCGTTTTCCTATAATATCGGCAAAAGCTTTCGTGATTTCTTCGCCAGTTTTCGATTTCAACGGTCGAGTCCAGAGAAATTTCGAGAAGCAGTCAATTACCACTAGAATCATTTTAAACGATCGATTTTGAGTTGCGTAAGAACTCATTTCAGCCAAATCAATTTGCCATAAATCGTCCAAACCTTTGATAATTGTTCGTCGCCGAGCATAATTTTTTCGAGCCGGTTTATGCAGCTCATTAACGACTTGAACCTTCTCCTTTGAAAACATGACTGTGACTAAATCTAATGTTTAGGGATTTTGTACTAACCGATTCTCCAATGCTTTAATAATATTTACAACATTTCGCAGAGTATTTTGATTTATAGTTATTGTATTAAGCAAATCAGCAATGTTTTTTTCAATAGCCAAAATTTTTCCAGAGAGTACATTAACATTTTTCGTTACAGAGTCAGTTCTTTTAAGAATCTCATCGAACAAATCTTGTCGTATATCTGGAATATCCTGATTATATAATTTTATTATCACTTTCTCGATTTTATCTTTTAAGTTTTCTACCGTATTTGTTTGATTTACAGCTAACTGTGCAGAGTTTGCATTAATCGTTGCTATTTGTGATTCTAAACTTTTAAGCGAATTTTTAATATCTCCTCGTAGGTACTGTTTTGCGGTGACAATTGATTCATCAACATACTTTTTGTTAGCCATATGTTTGCTGGATAACGGAGGATCTCTTGATATAAAACCATTTATGACCATCAAGTCATTATTGAATGTAAGTTTCATAGCATTGATGTTTTCAGTCAACTTTTGCACAGTATTATCCATATATTTTTTATTGACGGCATCGCTATCTAAATCAGGATCTTTAACATTACAAAGTTTTAAATTTTCAAAATCAATATCACCGTTTGCAGTATGGGCTAAGCTTGGTTTAGACATTAGCAATAGGTTTTTATTGCCTATATCATGTTTAGTACGTCCGAATTTGTCGACACTCATTGTGGTAATGATGTTTAAGCAATAATGCGTGCTTCTTTTAATTCTTCAATAATTGCAACAATTTCATTATCATTCGAAGTATTTCCTGCTTCTTTTGATGCTATTAAAAGCCGAAGCCTGTCAACAAGTTCGTTTGGATCGTCCCAATATTGAAGGTCAATTTTATTATCGTTGTAAACCATTTGCATCCCAGAGCCCACAGTGCTCGAATGTTTTCGTAAGTGAGAGGTAGCCAGAGGTTTTATGATATGTGTGTATTTAAATCGGTTTGTTCCTTTAAGGTGTCCTTTAATGTTTTTATGAGGATTTGTTAATTCTAGTATTGTTCCATAACGCTTTAAATCATCATCATTGAAATTTTTAGGTTCATCATTAAAAATTAATTCATATAGACCCGGTGTACCTCCTATCTGTTTGCCTTCTGTAATAATAAATCCATGCTTTTTATCAAAGTCGATTTGTTTGCTACCCAGAAACCATTTAGATGTATCACCATCGTAAGTAGGACCATAAACCGTATCTATATTATCTTTTTTCTCCCAATGATCTAGAATATATGGATGAGCCATTGGGGGATACTGATCCAAGTATTCCTTAATAACATCTTCTGAAATGTTAAGATTTTTAACAGCCTGTTCTTCGTCTTCATAGAATACTTCATCATCATCATCATCACTAGTAGTTTCAGCAACATTTTCGAGTTTTACAAACTCGGGTATACTCAATTGCTCTTTTTGTTTAGGTGATTCCTCTTTTTGTTTGGGCGGTTCTTCTTTTTGTTTAGGTGATTCCTCTTTTTGTTTTGGTGGTTCCTCTTCTTTCTTAGGCTCTGGCTCGGTAACTGATTGAGGATAAGAGATCACTGTTTGGTTTAGAGAAGATTTTACAATTTTGTGTAGTTGTTCCGTGACAGGTTTAAACAATTTATTTAGTGTCTCATCCGTTTCAACTCTACCCAATTGTAACGCTTTATATTTTTTTCGAATCGATCGAGCAAGTTCGGCAATTTTTCTCTTACGAATGGCAATGTCAAGTGGATTGCACGACATGTTGTCGAATAATGACTGTAATGTTACAATTTTATGTATTTATCGAAACCGATTCGATATCGACCGTTGTTTAAATCAAAGTCTTTCGCAATAACCATTGTCCCATACTTTTCTTGCCAACATTTCGAACACAACTGTTTGAATTCTTCAAAACTCATATCCGGTGACACGTGTTCATCAAAGACATGTTTCAAATTGATAGCATCTTGTTTAAAAAGTACAATTAGGTTACTGTTATCTCTACAAATTTGTTTACAGCATTTCGAGTAGGTTTGTGAAAGAAATGCGCTATCTATATCCCGATGTCGACCCATGCTGTAGTATTCTCGAATCTTTTGCTGGTTCTCACATATGACGTCATCAAAAATAAAAATTGAATTTGGCTTTGCATCATTTGGGCTAATTATTTCATCGTTTTCTTTAAACGGAAAATATCCCACTCCTTTAACTTTCGACAGCACTTCTTCCAACAATTTATACTTGGGCTGATACAATGACTTTGAATAAACGTAAACATTTTTAAATTTCGCGCCATGTGGATGAAACAGTAACGATAACATAACGTTTGTTTTACCACACCCACTGGGTCCACAGATTAGCGCCCGAAACGAATTTGGTAGCAATGGTCCATGTTTACTGCCAGCGATTCGATCGTTTCCTTCATCTAAATTTTCAATCGGTAGCGTCTGGTCTTGTTGAATGATCTTCATTGTTTAACATGTTTTTAAATGTTTCAATGTATAAGTAGAGTAGTAATTCTGAAATCATTTCATTTCTCATGTTGGTGTTTGAAGGTGAAGGTGTGCTCAACAGCCTTATCAATAATCTGCCGTTTGAGTTACATTATCCTAGTTACAACTTTTTGGGACCAGGCACCAAATTACATAAAAGACTTGCACGTGGAGATACGGGTGTTAACCTGCTGGACGACGCAGCCAAAGAACACGATATTGCATATTCTAAACATAAAGATTTAGCGGAAAGACATAAAGCAGACGAGATTCTGGAGAATAAAGCGTGGGAAATAGTAAAGTCCAAGGACGCTTCAGTTGGTGAAAAAGCCGCAGCTTGGCTAACCACAACCGCAATGAAAGCTAAACGTAAACTTGGCATGGGTGTTAGGAAACCTAAATCGTTTAAACGCAATATTATAAGTAAAATACAAAGAGATATAAAAAAAGCTGGTCCTTCGGCTACATTAAAACGAGCAGCCAGTGTTGCTCTTAAAGCAGCCAGGGTAGCTGTACAAAATGCTGGTGGAAAAAATCAGGTTAAAGTACCTAGGATTATTCCCATCGAACCAAAATCCGGAGGCTTTTTACCGTTAATTCCGTTATTTGCTGGACTAAGTGCACTGGGGGCGTTATCCGGTGGAGCTGCTGGAATCGCTAAAACTGTGATTGATGCAAAAAATGCACAGAAAAAATTGGAAGAAGAACATCGACATAACAAAGCTATGGAATCTCTCGGTAAAGGACTATATTTACGAAAAAATGCCAGAGGAGGCTTTGGTCTCTTTCTAAAGAAGCAAAAAAACTAATAACGCTACCCAATCGAGGATTGTATGATTACGAACTAAAACGATATGCTAAACGTCTAAAAATCCCAAATTTTAGAGGTGTATTTATGCGAGACACATTGCCTAAAACCGGTCCTGTTCAACGCGAATGCGCAATCCTAAATTTGGATGAAAGCAAAAATCATGGAACTCATTGGGTGGCGTATCGGAAGATTAACAATAACGTTGAATATTTCGATTCATTTGGCAAGTTGAAACCGCCGAAAGAACTTGTACAGTATCTGGGACCTGCAACGAAAATTGTTTACAACCACGATCCTTACCAGACTTTTAATCAAATCAATTGCGGCCATCTTTGTTTAGAATTTCTATACGATGGAGGCAGTTTTGGCGCACATTAATCGTGAAAAGAAATTGATTGACTTTACTGAACAGGAATTGGCTTGTTTTCCTATATGTTATTTGAAAAGGTACGCAAAACCTTGTGAATTATTACAAGTTTGGTGCAAGTTGCCGCTTGAATATAGATTGGATTTTGAATTGCGAACCTGCCTGCCCTGCTTTGTTCATCATAATCGTCCTGAATGGACCACCCATGTTGATGGACCTGCGCAATCACAAGGAAATTGCAATATATGTAAACTAGGTTTAGAAAAATGTAATGAACTTGTAAAAAATTATTTAAATAAATGTTAAAGATATACAATTTTATTTCTTTGTTTAACCCCCAACAGTTATGTTGTTGACGCTAGAGAGTCGTGATTATCAATTTGATTGGACTCCTCCGGTTCCGTTAAGTTTAGATCCGAGGAAACAATACAAGTTGGCATTTCTGTTTTTCTTTTCGTACAACAGTATACCGAATGTAGAGATTGGCAGTAATGCTTTTTACTATTACGAAAATAACGATAAAACTAAATTGCAGAAAATAACCTTAAATACTGGTTGCTATGAAATTTCCGATATTGAAGAGACGATTAGAAATTTACTACATATACCACCAAATGCAAAGATTGAAGACGTTTTTTCATTAAAGCCCAACAATAATACACTCAAGTGTGAAATATTCAGTAGTCAACATGCAATAAATTTCGAGCGTGAAGACAGCATAGGTAGAATGTTGGGTTTCTCAAAGAGGATTCTGGAACCGAACGTAAGACATAGTTCTGATCTACCTGTGGAAATTGTTAAAGTACGAACGATTCGTTTCGAAACAAACATTACCACCGGAGCCTTCTACAACAACAGACCTACTCACACTATCCACGAGTTTGGTATATCCGTAGACCCTGGTTACGCTATCGACGAAATTCCAAAAAATATCACGTATTTGCCTGTGATTGATATACCTGAGATTACAAATATTACTATACTGGCATTGGATCAAAATTCAAGACCTGTAAATTTTCAAGGTGAAAGAAGCATATTGGGTTTGGAGTTGAAAGAATGGGATTAATTTTCAACAACTATATAGCACCTTCATATTTTCAGAAGCCTGCAGTATTGAACAAGTCGTTAAAGTGTTCAGTAGGACGACGACAGCGACGACGACAACTTACTAGAGACAACGTTTTATTTTTGAAAGCTCTTGGTTTCAAAGTGATTAACAATAATAATAATAATGAATCGTATACGAACAATTCAAGATCCAATGTTTGATCTCTATCGAGAACCGACTCAGGATGAATCGATTAGAAAATCCGAATACCGATCTTACACACCATTCATCAAATCGTTTAGCTGCAGCGACATTGTAGAATTTAGTGTAAATCAGGTGGACTCATTCTTTGCAATGCATGATACGTTGTTGGCTATTAAAGGAAAATTGGATGTAACTGGTAATGGTGATGTTAGTTTGACACCAAACTTTGGAGCATTTCTATTCGACTCGTGTACGTATAGCGAAAGTGCAAGAGAGATAGAAACAGTTCGAGATCCTGGAATTGTTAGCACTGTAAGAGCTTTAACATGTTACAATGAAGAAGATTCTCGCCACCTTGCCATTGCCGGTTGGAATTATCCCACAAATCCCATTCTCAATCCTGCTGATAAGTCATTTAGTTTACTGATGCCGCTTAAACACATCTTCAACATTTTCAATGATTACCCAATGATAACTTGTGGACGACAAACGATTCGATTCGTTCGAGCTCGTAATGATCTTGATAGCGTTATTGTAAGAGAAAAACCAGGTACCGGTTACGTACCTACTGTTACAACCGTACAGATTATGATTCATTCGATGGAACTGAAAGTTAAACATATTTATCCAAATGATTTTGTTAAAGAACAATTGATGCGATCAATTCAAAGCGATCGTCCAATCGTAATTCCGTTTAGAAAATGGGAACTACATGAGCTACCATCTTTGACCACAGGAGCAAAACAAGAAATTTGGGCTGTTAAAACAACGTCTGCAATAGAAAAACCTCGATTTGTTATTGTATTTTTCCAAACTGATAGGAGAAATCTGAAAACTGCAGATCCTTCTTTATTTGATCACGTAAATCTACAAGGTCTCAGACTCGCATTGAATGGTGAATATTTTCCCAATGAAAGGATGCAACTTGATTTTGAAAAAAACGACTTTGCGCTAGCTCATTACAACTACAGCGAATTCAATTCCAGTTACAACAGAGTATCAATGAAACGACCATTAATGGATTTTCTAGCATTTCGAAATCGTCCTTTGTTTGTTATCGATTGTTCTAAGCAAGAAGAATCAATGAAATCATCGACTGTTGATGTACGACTAGAAATTGATGCCGACAAAGGATTTACCAAAAATACTAAAGCATATTGTATCATAATTCACGATTGTTTATTGGAGCATTATCCCCTAACGGAAGTAGTTAAAAATATAATATAAACTGCTAACTATTTAGTATTTGCTCAGCTTTCAAAGAAGTTTCATTGTCGTCGTCGTGTCATCATGAGAATTGCAGTAGTCGACATCCAAGGATTTATAATCGATGAAGTTTTTTATCCAAAAGAAGTCGCTATTCAGATTGGTGGTATAAAATCGAATTTTTTATTTAAACCTCCTAAACCATTCCACGAGTTGACTGCTAAAGACAAGAAAACTACGCGGTATTTGGAAAAATTTATACATGGAATACGATACGATTCTGGAGATGTAGATTATTCCGATGTCAATGTAATTTTGGAGAAACACCTACTTGGCAACGTTGATTTGATTTATGTTAGAGGAAATCAAAAAATTGACTTTTTAAAAGCAAAATGTGAAGAACTTGGACTCTATGTATTAATTTATGATGTTGCAAATTATGATGGGACACCCTGTGCAACGAAAAATTTTGAAGCTGTATATTCAGGATGTCCTCACCACGCCAACGGTAAATTTATGTGTGCATATAATAATATTCTTTCTTTGTATAATTGGTTGTATTATACTGTATTACCTAAATAAAGCTATAAAACAAAAAATTAAGGTTTTTTATTAAAACACCTTTTACAAGTTTACAAATATTTATTGTTATTATTATTTAAAAATACATTTCATCGCTTCATTCTTCTTTTTACCTCTTTTGATATAATTTTGAGAATTAGTAAGTAAACTCCTACTAACGTTGCCCATTCTATTTGTACGATTTGACACATTTTCTTTTGCATTGGATCCTCCATAGTAATTTCTAGTTGTTGCATTGGGATTTGAAGATTTGTTCGCCATTCCCCCACTCCTTCAGAGTTATCTTTAAAAATTAATTTTAGCTTGTAGTTGAGAGGTGATTCTGTTAAATTCAATGCAAACACCGGCAATTTTCCATCATTGACTGTTGACAGACTCATCATTTGCCATGTATTGCATTCTTGTTTTGCTCCGTTTGTGTCTAAACACACGTCAATATGTGCAACGTTTTGTGGAACGTTAACATAAAGCATGTTATTTAATATTGCTGTTAAAAGAACAAAATTTGCTTTTAGCAAGGCCATGGTTTTATTCGTCTTGTGGGTGTTGATGATGTTGGTAAATATTTTTCAAAAACTTTGTTCCACAAACTTAAATTTTCAATCTTTTTTAATACTTCTTTTTGGTCTTCGTAGACAGAAATCTGTTGGTTTAATTTTCTTATATTTTCACAAAACTCTTCAAGTTTTTGACTATATTCTCTCGAATCCATTCTAAGACTAAATATTTTCCATGATATGTTTTATTATTAATAAGTCTGTTATCACTCTAACACATCAGTCGATTACGTCACACATTGCGAACCTGCTAATGCACCAAGGTCACGCGCTTTTAATATTTTAGAAGATTTGAACACTTCATCTTACCCTATACAGCAACCCCTTTACAATGATACGTCATACGTTGAAATCCGTTCGGTCGTTTACGAGATATAGCTATAATGCCCTTTTGGCAGCATAAATACGGTCTTTTTGACGCTTCATCTTACCCTATACACCAACCCCTTTAAAATGATACGTCATACGCCGAAATCCGTTCGGTCGTTTACGAGATATAGCTATAATGCCCTTTTGGCCTCATAAATACGGCCTTTTTGACGCTTAATCTTACCCTATACATTAACCCCTTTACAATGATACGTCATACATAAAAAAATCCTTTTGGAATAAACTAATTTAAAATATTTCTAAGTCTGTTATCTTTATTGCGATAAGACCTGTTTATTTTTTTTTCTACTATTGTTTGTCAAATTTTATTAAATTCTGCGATGGTGTAGTGGCTAACGTATTTGTTTATCATACGGGGGGACCTGGGTTCAATTCTGCTTGGTTGGAATTTTTTTAATTAAATTGTTATAACGCAAAAGTTGGTAGCACTGTGTAATGTTGGTTGCATGAAAAGTTGGTATGATGACAGCGAAGCGCGAAAAAATTCAAAAATATAACAAAAAGAAGAGTTGGCTGTTTGTGTCAACTGTCAGAGGTCACTCGAAAAAGAAGAATTTGCTGTTTGTGCCAACTGCCAGAGGCCACTCGAAAAAGAAGAATTGGCTGTTTGTGCCAACTGTCAGAGGCCACTCGAAAAAAGAAGAATGGCCTTTGACATTTAGGGCAAACAGCCAGCTCAAAAAAAGTGAGGTTATCTTCGAAAAAATAGCTGGTATGCCTATAGCTCATCTACTGCTATGTTTAGATGAAAAATGTTCTTGCCTTTCTGGTGGAGTATCACAACACCCTATTTTTTTTAGGCAGTAGAAAAGTGCAGTGTGGGATACATTATGAATTTCGGCAGCCTTTCTTAGCGACAGCTCCTTATTCTTAACAGCCTCCATAGCTTTTCTCATGTCATCTTCGCTAAACTCTGGTGTTCATCTCTTTTTTACGTAATTCCTTACCAAAGTGGGAATCTAAAATAAGTAATACATATCTGTATAAATAGTAGTTACTACCTAGCCAGTGTACTCTGAACAACACAGTATGATGCATATCTCTGAACTTTATAACGCTAAGAAGGGTCAGCAATTGAAATGGGGCACCTTTGAACAATATAGTTTTTACTATAGAGTTCAATATCAATATTGGGGTTTTTATAATAAATCATGATTTTTGTTGGTTCTTAAACATTCGAAATAGCAATTTTATATGACTATACCTATTCAACATTACAATTTGATCTAAAATTGGTTTTTGGAAAGTAAACTGCGCACAAATCTGTGGATTTTTTTTTCAAACTTTTTTTTCTATAAAATTTGCATTTTTTTAACGAAAGCTCCGAAAAGTATACTTTTCTTGTAGTTTGAAAATTCATTTTCCACTCTTGTGCACAACAGTAAAAGTTTATACGTTATATACGTAAGTTTATGAGTTTTTAACGTAGAAAATCCAAGATTGACATATTAAATTTTCATTGATTTAACAACGGTTCTACTAAAGATTGTTTGAAAAGTTTTCAAAGCGACACTTATTAACCGGTAGAGGATTTAAAATTTATACACTGTTTTAATACCTCACCTTCCATTTGAATACACAAAAAATTCTATTTTGAATTGTCATTTCATTCTTTGCTTACAAGCCATTTACAGTTGAAGTTTTATAAGCAACAAAAATTCATACAAACATGGTGAAAGTGTTTAAGGAATATGCTCCTTCATTTCTAACTATGTATCGATGATTTTTAGAGTTAAAAGTGGTCATACAAACTTCGAAAATGAACCAGTTAGTATGTACTTAGTGGAAGTCCAAAAAGTGCAACAAAAGCAGAAATCATTGGGCTAGTCAATAATATTGTTTGTTAAGAGTCAAATTTGATTAAGCGTGAAATTGCTGATACTATAGGCATCTCAGATGAACTAGTACTTCATATTTTATACGAAGAATAACATATGAAAATGCTATTCGGAAAGTTAGTAACTCATTCGTTAACCATTCAACAAAAACTGAATCGAAAAAAAGTATTTAGCCTGATTTGTAGCGTTTTATAACTATGGATGGGACTTGGATCTATCATCATGATCCTTAACCGAAACAGGAATTTTTACAGTGGATTGAGCTGGTTTTTCAGCTTTAAAACATGTAAAGTTAGAACGATCGGCAAAAATGTTATGCGATCAATTTTTTGGGATGCAATAGGGGTTTTGTTGATTGATTATTTTGAAAAAGGGAAATCAATTAAATGTGATCATTATTAGAACCGTTTGGACCAGTTAAATAACAAAATTCGTGAAAAAAGACCCGGTTTACAGAAGAAAACAATCATTTTTCATCAAGACGATTCACGTATTCACACAAGTTTGTTGAGGATTACCTAATTAAACAAAATACCGGGTTCTAGGAAAAATGCCCACAGAAAAAGTGCCCACAGGAAAAATGACCACACCGAAAAATGCCCACATGGAAAATTGCCCTTAATAAAGAAATAATAGTGTATTAAACAAGTTTAGAAAAGCAATATTTTACCAAAAAAGTTTTTAAATTAATATTATAAATTCAGATTTAGATTTAAGAATTTATTATTTAGATTCATACCAAATTATTTTATAATTTATACTGGGCATATGATCATACGTTAGGCATATCATTAAACACTTGAATTTATTCGACGTCGAGCAATATGCCTAGTCATAATATTGGGCCTATCAATTTATTCGGTTTACAATCGGCCTACGACATTTATTTTTTTAGAAAATACTAAATGGTCAATGCAGTAGCTGGGCATAAAATAATGAAATATATTATTTTATTTCTTTCTTGTGGGCATTTTTCCGTGTGGGCATTTTTCCATGTGGGCATTTTTCCATGTGGGCATTTTCCGTGTGGGCATTTTTCCGTGTGGGCTTTTTTCTTGTGGGCATTTTTTCGTGTGGGTATTTTTCCTGTGGGCATTTTTCCTGTGGGCATTTTTCTTGTGGGTATTTTACCTGTGGGCATTTTTCCTGTGGGCATTTTTCCGGTCACCGAATTACCTGAACACCCACCGCATTTACCAGATTTTGTTCCCTTCGACTATTACCTCTTCAGAAACTTCAAACAATTTTCGTTTTCCGTCGAATTAAGAAGCTATTGCAGCCGTTGAACAATATTTTGCAGAGCTTCCGGAAAATCTTTACAAAGTTGGAATAAAATTACTAAAGGATCATTGTAATAAGTGCGTCCGTGCTAAGGAAGATTATATTAAATAAATAAAAAACAATTTCATAAAGAATACACATTCTTTTCTTTTTGCTTTAATACTTTTCAACCAACTTGTATTTCACACGGCTATTCGCTAGTCTATAACATTATGACTTCAAAATAAAACCAAATCAAGTAGCTAATATTACTATATACCTAATATTCAAAATTATCTTTCCCTGTATGTTTACAAACAAACTCTAAGTAAACACTTTCTTAGATATCCTATTAGTATTCATACTATCTTAGCTTCCAATAACCACAGCCTTCGGTAATATTAACAAAATTAAGCTAACCCCTTTCGATTCTGGAATGTACATCCAAAATCTTTAAACTCTCCTTAAAACAGTTTAATGGCTTTCGGGATATCAAAGTTAAACTTAAAATCTACTCAGATGCAATTAGAAAGTTCGCGGATGGTTTTATAATTTGCGGTTTTTAAATATATGAGTTTAATAAGTAGGACATAAATATATAAACAGCCAATAGGTTTGTTCGTATACGAGTCTAAAACTATATATATAAGTTTACCCACGGCTCATAAGTAAATTGCGTATTTTTTAACCTATAACTCTGTCAGTAAGTGTCAAATTATTGAGGAGTTGTGTTATAGTTTCATTTACTAAACTAGTGAAGTAAGTAAATAGAAACCTGTATTATTATGCTGGTTACCTACAGTTTTCATTAAATTAAACTAACATTTGACATTTCTCAGACAGGACCGTCTGCGACATCAAATATTTTTGACAACTTATGCCAAAATTTAAATTTTATATTTGTTATTTTTAGTTTTATAAAAAACCATGTGGTAAGTCGTGGGTAAAGCATAGTACTTCACTCGAGGAACAAATTGCATATGTAGCTCGTTTCTTTAGCCCCTTCGCTCGCAAGCTCGCTCATGGGCCAAGCACACTCGCTGTAATATGCAATTTACTCCACTCGTAAAGTAATATACGTACTAATATCTACAGTAAAGGAAAGCGTTTGTAGAAACGAAAACTTGAAATTTTGTGTTCGCTCTGGCAAATTAATCAGTTATGGATGGATTCAAAATAGGTTAAATAATTCACGAATAGTTTATGTATTCGCAGTAAGAAGTTTGTTCGCAATAGTCTGCAACTGCAACCAGTCAAAAACTCATCTCATACAGCAGATGTGTAATAAAATTTCTTTCAACTTACAAACCTAATATATTTCCTGCACTGCGCTACTGTGCATCATCACTATACCATCCTGTTTGGGTAAAGAGAAAACAACAACTTTAAGTTAAACAATCAAAAGAAACTGTTGATTAAGTAACCGTAATGGCAGTGTAAACATTGAAGTGATATATTGTCACAGTTTGTTTGCATTCTCCTTCAAATCGTTCCTCAACTTGAAAATTAATTAAGGCATCAACGGCTATCGTAGGTTTGGTTGAATTTCTTTTTTTAAGTATTATTTGGAAAACTGTTTCTGTAGAGAAACGAGAACGAATTCTGGAATATACCTGTGAAATTGGAGAAGACGAGTTTGCTTGTTATTCCAATTTAGATTTTGTAAATAAAAGTCGTTGATAAGAAGTTTTCTTTCGGCTTCTTGGTGTAGTCGTTTGCATAAAGATAAACATAATTACATTATAAATACCCGTTTCCTACAGAATTAGTTCTTATATATGTACTTATGTAGGTATGGTTCGTAGACAAATATTAGATTTTAGTAAGGAAAATAAATATTTTTCTTTAATAAAATAGGTTACAAATGGTAAGATATGCTCATTAAAAGTCGAAGTATTTATCTTTTATAACTAAAACTTTCAGGGATATTTTAACAACTTCTTATTATAAAAGCAGTAGTAATATAATTTAATTTAATAATTCTATTTAACCAACTCATCATAGAAACTAAAATAACTTTTTTAATTCATTTAACTGTAAATTGTATCAACATTTTATGAAAATATCAGAAGATATACTTTAACCCTCAACTGGTATTGTTGGGTCAATTCTGACCCGCAGCGTTTTTAGGCGTATGTCTTGATGTAACTAAAAGCACTATAGTATTGATATTGTATTTATTCCTCTTTAACCCAACCAGTTGAGTGGCTCATTTGAAATAGTGACTCGTGTTCAAAATGAATCGTATGAAAAGACCACTAACTGAAGCCGAGTTGAAAGAGTTTAGAAACAATTTATCTGACTTTAGTGACAGTGAAGCAACACAACAAAACGAGTTTCAAGAGAGTGAAGTCAGCTCCAAACCAAATTTCCCAAATTACTGAATCGTTCTACAAAGATATAAACCATTGGAGCCGACTTCCCGGTAATCGAAATCAGATGCCTAGTTGGTTCCAATTTTTTTAAGAAATAAAGATTTTATATACCTATTTCAAAACGTGATCATAATGATGATGATGATGATCAATTACCCGGTGGTAATGAAGATCTAGGCGCACACCTTTATGCAAAAACTAAATATAAATGGTATAAAAATCCTGCTTTAAGTTCTAGAACAAGGGCTGAAAATATAATTCTTTTTCTCTCAGGGCTGAAAGGACCTGCTGGTCTTAAAAGAACTAACGAATCTCACAAGAATGGAGATAACTTTACTTGCGTAAATGGGCTTGTTGTATTTATGTAGGATTTTTAAATCAGTCCATAAAGATGCAGAAAACGATCAACTTTGTCTTGAATTTTGATTTGGACATCCTTGCTTTTTGGATTCTTAGCGATTCAGGCGTGTTCCAATGCATCGATTGCCGCTTTGCTTCAACATCGAATTGAAAAATCCACGTTTCGTCGCAAGTAATAATGATTTTTATCAGTCCGGATCTTCTTTTAACCTTTAACCTTACAAGGAAATCTGAGCACGAGGTTTTGGTCAGGAGTAATTTTTTTTGGACCATTTTTGCACAGACTTTTCTCATGTGTAATTCCTCGTCTAAAATTTTTCAGTTTCTTTATCGGCGTTAACAGCTTCGGCAATCATCCGGATGCTCATTCGATAAACTGCACTTGCTAGATTTTGGTTACTGTTGTTACGGAGAGAAAACAGTGACAGGGTGATCTAGGTGTTGGTCATCTTTAATTTATAGCACTCAGTCGAAATTTCTTTCAATTAATCTTTAAGATTAAGATGTTGCTCCTGTTTTTCGTTAGATATGATTTTCGGCACGAGAAAAAAACACGTTGGTTTCAAACCGTTACTACACAAATACTGTAAAAGTGTCGAAAACATGGTTTCGTAAGTGCATAGAGAAGACTTCAACGCACTATTTGTTTTTTCTTCACCACTTTAGGGCGACCTATAGGCGCGCAGTCTCGTTATTTAATAGCCAGACCTGGTACTAAGTAAATTATCTTAGTTTAGTAACTTATTTGTTTTTCTGTAATAAATTTAATAATGGATAATTGTTTTACTATATTAAGTGATTGTAGAAAAAAAGTTGTGTGTAATACGAGCAAAAAGTGTCATTATTGCTCTCGGGCAATTGCTTTTCTTAGCAGTAACACACTTTCGACCAGTAATGTATCACTTTGCGTTCTAAATGCATAAATAACTATTAGAGTTTAATCTAATTCTTAGTTTAATATTATTTACATAATAGATTCCTCCAAATTCCCATTGGTGTGCGAATGTTTCTTCTCTAGTTCATATTTGTGCTGTATCGTATTTAAATTTATATGATAACTGTGTTAAATTTTGCCAAACAATAAAAAGTGTGTAACTAATATTTACCCCCACTAAAATTATTAACAAACAGGAACGTTACTGGTAGCTACCTGTTGTTGAGTTTAAAAATACCTAGGCAATTTATGAAAATAAAAACACGTTTAATTGTATTTGAAACGGCATTTAACGAGGTAATAAATTCGCTTGCCAATAGGGTAAACTTTTCGAATACGATCTCTGATGATAGTAGTTTCGTTTTATTGTCAAAATTTTTTAATCCAATTATACGATACATTGAACATATAGCAAAGTAAAAACAAAAAAAAAAAACTGAAATAGCATGAATATCAGTGAGCAAAATCAGAGTTTTAAAATTTAATTGTTTGCTTTAAATTTATGAGCTAACAGTAACACTAAAATAAACAGTGAAATTCGTTATTTTGATTTGGATTATTTTTAATTTTTTTTACAAGCTTCTATCGTCTCACCTGTACAATTAGAGATTCAATAAATATTGTAACCTTAATAATCCTATTGAACATGTAGTGCAATTAGGATATCGGGGTATACTTAGTTAACATTTTTTTATAACTGACCAGTTGCAAGTCTCAGCTCAGCGGTCCGAGTTAAAAAAAAAAATAAAAAAAAGGTGACCTTCCGAATTATCCATTAAAAAAATTACAGGACAAAAAATTTTTACCGATTTCTAAGTGTTCTTAAACTGTCGATGTCCATTTTGGTTCAAAGTGCAAAAAGAAATGTGACATTTTGCCATACACAATCAATATATTCAATTTTAATACGTTTAATTTTAAATTTTTTATTTTATGTTTCGTGTTTTAAAAAGCACTTAATTAGCACTTAATTTAAAGATTATTCAATCCTAGTTTTTTGTTTTTTTTTTATTATGGGTCAGCTAGGTTGTTAAAGGCTGGCGGTCCCATGGTTTTTCGTAAATATTTCATAAACGGTTAGTGCACCTAATTTTTGTTTTGCGCACCTAAATAGCACCTAAAAAGCACCTAATTTTGACATAAATTTCGACAAATTTTTCCACTTTGGGTCAGCCACCTTTATGGGGGTTAGTTAAACACAGATTAACAAAGCATCTGCACTACTACGATGACAACAAGATATATTCTGTCTAAATCTGTTTACTATTGTCCATTTCACGGATTTTGGCCGATGACAGAAATCATACTCGAAGTAAATTTAGAGTTACATCTCTCTCAGATACAGGGAAGTTAGAAATTTAAATGAGGACGTTTGTTTTTTAATACAACACTTACGTAACTGCATCTTGTTTCACCGGTAGATAAAAAGTATTTAATACGGAAGTCCTGACTTAATTCACATTTCTAGTAACCGTCATGTACAGCTCGTTGTTGAAGGGTTAAATTTAATAATTATTAATGTCATATTTTTGTAGATGTCAAACCACACTGATAGTTTCAGAAACTTACGACATATCTCGATGCTTACGACCTAATTTAGAAAAAAAAACTGTCCGCCATTGGTAACTTGGATGACAGTTTAATCTTATTTCAGTGGTTTCTAATATCAAATCGGCCAAAAACGATGAAATGGACTATAGAATCTACAAAACCTATGACAGTTATGACGTATTATTACAGTCCAGAACTAATGCTGAAGGGTGACTGAAATGAAAACACTAAGAACAATAACAGAAAAGAACAAAAAAACAATACTGAATAAAAAATATAGACATCGAAAACGTAATTATATGTGATCATGTTATATCATCAAAATGCATCCGTACAGACAAAAAAAAAACGGTTGTGGCAGTCAGTGGGACTGCCAGCAGAAGTTATACTTCTATGCACATGCCCGGATTCATAAATTTGTATGCGAATGATTTAGCAAAATCATTATATCATATTCGTGTTCAGCGACCTCAAAAACCTTCTAGTACCGAGTGCACACTCATTTTGTATCGAATTTGCATAAAATTCTTGGAGACGAGGTCCGTCTTAAGCACAGGTGTTTCGGACAACATTGCCATTATCATATTCGTATTCAGCGACCCAAAAAACCCATTTGCAATACTTATCGAGTTGTAATTTTTCTATCTATTGTCTGTTCGGAATACATTTTTCGACTATTCTTTAAAACCCTGTTTATGTAGCCAACAACCTCAAAACATAGTGCAGGATATAATGCAACCATGTGACGGTACTATGGACTACAATACAATACTCATTACTAAATATTATTAATAATAACATTAATATAAAATACTAAACGTTATATGTATACTTACGTGACAGAATTATAAAATAATCTGTCAAACACAATATGATACGTCACCATGATATTCAAAACATTAGCTCAGACTGTTTTTTGTATATCTATCTCTTTTCAATGTACTGAATGTTTAAACGGTATTCAAAGGACTTAAAGTTATGACTAAACATGTGGTAAATATTTCATCTTTGTTTTACCGACCAATATACCTTATATATGTTTCTGCCTCTCTCTTACTCACACCATTACATATGTAATGATTTTTCACATTTAACCCCACACAAACTTTTTCCGCCGAGTGCACGAATAGAAGTATAACTTCAAAAATTAATGACTAAATTAAAAATAAAATAATTAATTACTTATTTTTTATTTTATTTTAATTTAAAACACGAATTAACAATTAATACAAAAATTTTAAAATATTTGACAGTACCTAACTGACAGTTCATGTAATTTGATGTAACTAATTTTTGTATCGCAGTCAACTAATGTCAAAGCAGCTAGATTCAGCCACTTATGCGATTGGTGACCAATTGGCAAATTTAAAGGCCTGGGTGGTTCAGCCACATTGTAACCCGCGGGACTTGCTCTAGCACATACCCATTTTTTTTCGGGTTCTTGAACATTCTAGAGAGGTATCTTCTCATGTATTTAGTTGAAAAAATAGCGTTTTACAAAATCAAACCGTATACTTTTAGTTAAAGATCAGTATCGGTTAAATAGAAAACGGGTATGGCAGTCAGTGGAACTGCCAGTAGAAGTTGTCATTCTGCGTACGCACCTGGATATGTATGGGAATGATTTAGCAAAATCATTATTCGTGTTCATCGACCCCAAAAACCTTCTAGTACCGAGCGCACACTCATTTTGTATCGAATTTTCATAAAATTCATCGAGATGGGATCCGTCCTAAGCACCAGGTGTCTCGGAGACCATCGCCATCATGATATTCGTATTCAGCGACCCAAAAACCTCCGTGTACCAAGTGTGCACTGATTTTGTATGGAATTTGTATAAAACCCCCGAAAAAAAGGTAAATACAATGCACACTGGGCACCAAATGTCGCGGAGAGTTTCGGCATCATGGTATTCGTGTTCTAAAGTTGCGGAGAAGGTACTATTCATTACCAATGGTGGACTTGACCAACGGATTTTTAACAAAACACCGTAATTTATTATCGGAATTAGCTTTATTGATTTTCGAAGCATACTCCATGATGATTAATTTATTCAAACCAATTTTTAAAACACTTTTTTCACTTCAATTGACGTACCTCCAAAACAGGATATTTACATGGACCAACGGCTTTTTCTGGTGCCGAAAAACGTTGGCCTTGCAATTTATTCTTTATATTCGAAATTAAAAAAAGTCAAACTTCCAGAACGAATCACTTTTGTTGGTTTTTCCCCATCTTGAAGCACCTACATAGCGGATTAGCGATTATTTGCCGGTTTGTAGGAGTAAATACAAGATTCATGACATCATGGCCACTAATAATACTATAAACTTTTTTTGAGCTTTCTGTGTTGAACCGTTCCAAGCGACCACGTTGAAATTCGCAATATCAGTGGAAAATAGTTGACTGGTGTGGTGCTTTATTCCCAAACACCGACTTGGTAACTTTAAAAATTCACTGTACCTACACGACTTGTTGTATCGAAATAAAACTCTGGATTTATGTCAACAAAAGATTGGAGTTTGATTATTGTCTAAAGGTTTTATTTGTTACAAGTTTTTAAGCGGTTATATGCAAGAATAAAAAGACAACCCTCGTACATTGATTTTTTATTGGAAACTTTATTATTTCAGTAAAGATTAAATTTTATGAGGTTGTGAGTATATTTTGCAACAATATGTACAAGTAAAAAACTGTGAAAAGCATAGGAGAGCCATTTGCACAATATATAGTTAATGCTTTTACAGGGTTTCTTTTCTACACTTATTAAAAACGTACCATTTAAAATTTCAGGAAACCTGATATTATAATAGTAAAAAGCGTGTCCGCCTACCTTCGAATGTCTGTTACTCAAAGGAAATTTTACAGAGATATTTGATATATCAGAAAATTCAAAGTTGGACTTCAAAGGTTCTTAGTATTCCCTTATTCTTTTGAGTTGTGAACAGGGGTCGTTAGATATAGGAAGTTGTTAGCAATTGTATAATCTGAACGCTCCTGTTATTCGTGCAAAAAGTGATTCTTTTGTGCTCGTTCCAGAAGAAATTGCAGCTCTGGAATTACCTAGTTATTTAATACCTTCTTTAACGTTTATTCCCGTTTAAACGGAGTGAAAATTGAAATTTCTACCGCAATTTGCATTTGTATTATATTGTATTTAGTTATAATCTAAAAGATTTCAGAAAAAAATGTTTTCAGTTTTCTTCAACCGTTAACCCTGTTTTATTGGACCAAAAAAATGAAGAGAAACAAACATTTTCTAATTTTTAGAGCAATTGAGATTCCATAAAATATATTTTACGTACCTACTCTTGATCTATGTACATATCAAACCAAATAATTTTAATAAAAAATTAGATAAATATTTATCTTTAAAATTAAATAAATATTGATAATAAATTAGATAATAAAACAATTCATTATTTACATTTAATAATGTATTATTTAGTGCAAATATTTTCTTAGTGTAAATAATTAAAATGGAGTTATGGATTGCTCTTGTTTTGTTTCTGTTAAGTAAATACATTTTTGTATGTTAAATTAACTATGATTTGTTTATCTGATTAATTATTTATTCTCTTCACTATTTTTATAATATTTATATTTTTTAGTAACTTAAATTAACTCTTTTTATTACCATTTGACAACGTTTACTATATGTATATATTTTTTGAATAGTATCGTAATAAAAACAAATATTGCTTTAGTTATATGTTTTAACTAGCGGCCGACCGCGACTTCATCCGCGACTTTAGTTTTTTGCCACCGTTTCATACAAATTTGCAACCCCTATTTTAAATCCTTAGAGGTGGAATTTAACAAAGTCATTTCTTAGTACACCACTACGTAATAAAACAAATTTATTCTCGAAGTTTCAAGACTCTACGCGTCTATCGACAGTGTCATGTCGGACAGCAGCAGCGTGCTACCGCCTCACCGCTCCACACACCCCGCACATTAAAGCGCGAGGTGTATTAGACTATTATTATTTTAAAACTATAAAAACTTGCATGCTATATGCATGCAAAATCTTAGCCCGATCGGCTTAAAATTGACAAAGTTTCATACAAACTTTCATCGCCTATTTTATCCCCCTAGGGGTAGAATTTATCAAAATCCTTTCTTAAGGGATGCCTACGTTATAGTAGCTATATGCATGCAAAATCTCAGCCGGATTGGTTTATAATTGACAAACTTTTATACAAATTTTCATCGCCTATTTTATCCCCTTAGGGGTTAAAGTTATCAAAATCCTTTCTTAGGGGGTGCCTACGTCAAAGTAGCTATATGCATGCAAAATCTCAGCCTAATCGGTTTAAAATTAACAAAGTTTCATACCCCGTAGGGGTGGAATTTATCAAAATCCTTTTTTAGGGGATGCCTACGTTATAGAAGCTATATGGACGCAAAATCTCAGCCCGATCGGTTTAAAATTGACAAAGTTTCATACAAATTTTCATCCCCTATTTTATTCCCTTGGGGGTGGAATTAATCAAAATCCTTTCTTAGTGGATGCCTACGTTATAACATCTACCTGCATGCCAAATTTCAGCCCCATCTGTCCAGCGGTTTGGGCTGTGCGTTGATAGATCACTATGTCAGTCAGTGAGTCAGTCACCTTTGAGTTTTATATATTATATAGATACAGGCGATTTCACATTTGATATGAGTGCTTTTCGTTTAGCGTTTAAAAGGTGCCACCAATAGAACCTTCAGACACAAGTCTAACCTCAATCTTTTGTTGACACAAATCCAGAGTTTCGTTTCGATACAAGTCACGCAGGTACAGTGAATTTTTGTTATTAGCAAGTCAGTAGAAAAATGGATCTTAGCCGAGAACATTTTTTAAAATTTTCGGAGAAGATTATCCCAACAACAATATCTTGCTGAAATGGTCCCTGTGTTTGGGAATGAAGCACCACATCAGTCAACTATTTCCCGCTGATATTGCGAACTCTTAGCGACGAATGCAGACTAGGTCAACCCGACACAGAAGTCAGACAGCAAAACATTGATGCGGTTCGTCAGCTAATTAAGGATGGCCGCCGTGTAACATACGAACTGTAAAATAAACTCCAATCTACTGTGTGGGTATTTCACGATGAGGAAAAACCAACAAAAGTGATCCGTTCTCAAGAAGTGTCAAAGAAAATGGTCGCAACTTTAGTGTTAAAATCTGTGGCAATGGTTACTTGCGATTGGTATATAAAGGTTTGTTTACCAGAAGTTATTGCGAAACCCCAACAAATCAACACACAACGGCGAAACATCCTACATCAGTACAATGAAAGTGCTCACACTGCTCAAATGGCAATCGAGTTTTTGAAGATTCAAAACATCAAATTATTAGACCACCCCGGATCTAACTCCCAATGACTTCTTCACGTTGCCTAAGATCAAGCATTCTGTGAGTAGGCAGCAATTCTGTTTTACCAATTGGTTTGAACGTATGCAAAAGTTTATCGATCCTGGTGTGATATATTTTGATAAGCAATAAAGTACTTTAAGTCTATACATTTCTTGTATTTATAGACAAAACTAAAAAGACAACCCTCGTTCGGCTGTCTTTTGAAAATAAGCGTTTAATACAACATTTTATTCGTAGATTAAACCAATATTTTCAATTCACACTTGATGACAATTCGCATATTGTACGTTAAACTTGTAGATAAGTGAGATAAATACTGCCAGATTTTCACTAAATTAATTTAAAAACTTGATAGCATTTAATGCGCATTCAGTATATACAATATTTGCCAATACAACAAACTTCATGTAAATAGGAAACGTGCACGAATTAACAGATGACAGCAATAATCGACAAAAGAGACATTATGCTGACAGAAAATGAAACTTCTGTCATCCAGGTTTGAAATAAACACAAAACTTACAAAAACATGATAAAAGTTATAAAATAAATCACCAATTTGACAACCAATACTTAGCTTCAACATTATCTTTAGTACTAAATTCTAAAGCGCCTCCAGAAACTGTTCTACGCCCTTTGCGGACGACTCAATTCTAGTCGCGTACGTCTCTCCTCTCCACTCAGGTTCTTTCGTTAAGGCATTGATCTCCGCAGACGAGACGTTTTGTGGTCGTCTAAAATCGCAAGAACCCTCGTTTTGTGCGATCTTCATCATTTGCGTTCTGCAGCGAACGGGATACTTGAAGCGAGACGCACGTTTTTATGTTTCAAAGGACTTTTTCTATTTTGTCATATTTTCTTTTATTTCATTTAAAACTTAGCTACATTTGTAAAAACTTATAAAGTTTGAGAAAAAAAAAATTAATGGGATTAATTTGAATGACAATTTTTGTTGTTTCGAGTTTAGTAAATCTGTAACATTTCAGATAACCATGTTCAAGAAAGTGTAGGAATAATGGGAGGAGACGCTGCAGATCCAGGAGAATTTCCCTTTAGTGTTTCAGTTCAATCATGTTTGGGGCCATGTAGTCATGAATGTGGTGGTGTAATAATTTCTCCCAGTTGGATATTGACATCTGCAACTTGTGCTCAATATTCTACTGATTTACGTTATAGGGTAATAATAAAAATAACTTTGTTTTTCTTGTCAAAATTTAATTATTTAAATGTGTTTATTATAGATAGTAGCTGGATCTCTTAATATTGATCAAATTAATAGCAATGCACAAAAGAGAGATGTGACCATAACTGTAATTCATCCTCATTTTAGTCATTACAGGTAAGTAGTTCTTAGTTTTTATGCTTTTCTTTCCTGATTGCATTAACACATTTTTTACACCGATACAAAACAATTATAATACTCGAACCACAATTTTTGTGCTTTGACACACTAAGGTGGAATGCTGTTAAAAGTCTTTGTTGATGCTGCTAGTGCGTGTTTATCTTCGTCGTTTTGTGTTGGTATCCCATATTTTACGTCTAAAAAAAGTAGCCACGGGAGGTCTGTACGCACCAACCGCACTGTGTGGTCTGTACAGGTGAATCTTCTAGGAACGGGCGATGTTTAGGCTGATCGCAAACACGACCACTTGTGTTCGCCAACGATGGCCGCTACTAGCTGTGGACTGAAACTGACATGGTATGCATGTGGCGCACACAAGGCTTCCTGAAGTGGTTCATTTAAGCGACAAACTGCGGCAGCCTTCAGTGGCGGCCACTTTTTGCCAGCGTAAACATAAAAACTTCTTTTGAGCCACTTCAGTTGACTGCGTTCATAGGTATAGTTAGTAAATTGACGTTGGAAGGAAACAAACACTTACAGAATTATAGATTTAGTGGGTAGTCCAGTAGTGTTTTTCAAGGAACAATAATAATTCTTGGAAAGTTCTACATCGCGAGAGAGAGAGAGAGAGAAATAACCGTATGGAGGAAGTCTCTTTCTCATATTCCTATATTTAAAGTATGGAGATTTAAAGTGTGGCCCGAAGCTCTCAATCCGCATTTTGGTTTGCATCGTTGTCGCTCACCAGTAGCGTTGCCAACCAAAAAATTTCTGAAATTGGTAGATTAATACAAATAAAGCAGAAATTAGTAGATTCAAAAAAATAGCGGCAAATTTAAAAAAATATTTGTTTAATTAAAAACGGTAAGTTGACATCGGTGCCCGCCAATTTTCACAAAAATAAACATAAAACGTAGTGATCCTACCATTTTTGTCTATATACGGTGCCATTACCTTTAAAAATATCTTATATCTTAACACATGACATTGTCAAAAATATTATTATAATATTCACATCTATATGAATAATAGAACTAAACAATTAAAAGGCACAATAAAGATATTTAGTTTATCTAATTAATAATGCAAAAATTATAACATTGCCATATATTTTACAATTTTTGTTTATCCTATTTGCATTTTAAAAAAGGCATTTAAGCAGATGCTGCTTTATCTTGAGATTTGTTGGTATAATTTTATCAATGAAAACAATGAGTTTGCAATTGTTCAATTTTCCGGTCTTTGCCTGACAAAAAAAGCAGAGAATATTATTAAAAAATAAAATTTTGTTTTAGTGAAGTTAGTGCCAATGATATAAGTTTGCTAAAACTAAATTCATCTTTATCCTTTGACAATATGGTACAACCAGTAGCCATACTAGCAGAACAGTTTGAAATACAAGGAGAAGCTATGCTTTCTGGTTGGGGAGAACGTTTTAGAGAAGCTCCAGATCCAGATGTATTGCAGAAAATTAAATTTGATATTATATCGACAGAAGGTATATATTGTATTACTTTGAAGGTCTTTTTAATTATTCTAAATCGCTGAATTATTGCTTTATTTCTTTTTCTCATGTCGCTTGTGTTGTAGCTACATGTTTGTTACTCTATATAAGTATTACTGTAATCTTTAATTACAGATTATATTATAAGTTATGATTGCTAAAGATCTCATATTCCTTAACAGCGTCACCAACTACTTGTAAGTTATA
The DNA here is from genome assembly GCA_964028335.1 of Altica lythri. Classification (NCBI taxonomy): domain Eukaryota; kingdom Metazoa; phylum Arthropoda; class Insecta; order Coleoptera; family Chrysomelidae; genus Altica; species Altica lythri. The sequence continues at coordinate 18,563,736 of OZ034809.1, forward strand.
TGTTTTCTTATTTTCATTATGTTAAAGTGATTTGCTGCTTAATAAAAAAATTACTTGTCATAGAAACCCTATTTTATATGTTTAAGAGTTTAAAAGTTGCTTATTTACATTATTACTTAGTTTTTTTGTATATTTTTGGTATTCGTATTATTCGTTTCAAGTTCGTAAGGACTGACCTATCTTATCTTAATGAGTGTTTATCAAGATCTGGTTATTGCTTCCGTTGTATTTTATTACCTGGTTTTGATCTTTACAGGGTTGGTTTTCATAATTTCATAAATTTACAAATTTTAGTATTCTCGTAGTATTGTCGTCGAATGCAGCTTTCGAAGAATTTCTGTTTTTTAGTGTTGATATTTATTTTTCTTTATATGTTATTGTTATTTTATTTATTAGTGTTATGATTTTTGTTTTACTTCCAATAAGAAAGAAAAATAGCGTTATTGTTATGGGTAATGCAATCTTTGATTTAATGGTAGGGGCAAGAGTTTCCACATCAAGTTCTATGAAAGATGAGTTGATTTTTTTCGTGGAACAGAATGACATTTACTTTGAAGGGTGCTACACAAAAAAAGATAGATATAGAGAAAAACAAAGAGCAGTTTTTAGATACAAGAGACAGAGGACCTGATCTATTGCTTTGAAAGAGTCAGAGAATTTACGTACCTGGGGGTCAAAGTAACAGAAAACGGACATGAAGATAAAGAAGTAGAAGCAAGAATTACAAAAGAAATGTGAGAGAAAAATTTTAAGATCCATCTATGGAGGAAAACACATAGAGAAGGGGTGGAGAAGAAGGACTAACAAGGAATTAGAGACGCTCTACAAAGAACCCAAAATTACAGCACTAATAAAAGCACAGCGAATAAGATGGCTAGGACATGTGCAGAGATTAGAAAATAGTCAAATGACTAAAATAATTTTGAATAAAAAGCCAATAGAAAAGAAAAGAAAAGGAAGATCAAGAAAGAGATGGTATGACACTGTCCAAAAAGATTTACAAACAATAAATATCAGTGATTGGAGAAACAAGGCAGTGGACAGAACATTTTGGAGAGGAGTGGTAATGAGAGCCCAAGAACAGTTATAAAAGCTTAGTGACAGTCGTTGTAAAGAGTATATTATATTATGTAATACTTTATTATGTTTTTAGGATTAGTATTGGAGGAAAATGTAAAGTGTTCATTTTATGCCCATGGCCTGTTGAGCAAAATAAATAAATATATACACAAATAAAAACAATTTTAAGAGGTGTTACGTAAAAAAAACAACAAGGTAATGAAGTATTAAGGCTACCTTCCTATTACTGCGTCCTACACCATAGAGAGCTCCTTTGGGGTCAGTTGAAGGAACATTGCCGCAAAAATCCAAAACGAAGTGCATCTGTAATAAAATAGATACACAGTGTAGTCACTGCAATAGAAAATCAAAACTGAATAAGTTGGTTTGAACATGTTATACATATACAGCTAAATTACTTACAGGTATTTTCTAAAGTAAGTAAATTGATTGTAAATGTAGAGAGAAGTGATGAGGATGAGATTGATACTTAAATGTAATTATCATGATAATTTAAATTGTACTATAATAAATTTATATCATCATAGCCTTACAATCTCTAAAATTATGGCTAACGCGTGGGCGTTCAACACTTTTTTTTAGAGGTGGATTATTCCTCTATATTCGTTTTAATTTCTCATAATTTGTTGTGTGTTTTTGCTGCTGTTGTGATTTTCTTTCAGTTTCCGGTCCCTGCATTGAGCTTTCCAATCAGTTATGTTCATGGCTTTTATGTACTCTTCCACATCATCTAACGGGTCATAACGGCGTCCAGTTCGTTATTCTTCAAAGCATTTCTTTGTGTGGCCTTCTGAGTATATGCCCAATCCATACTAGACTGATTTAGTATATCTAACTATGTTTTTACCATTTTGTTCTTTGTCTATTGTAGTGTTTGTTTTAAGTCTTCTTTCTCCTTCGCTTGTTGTATTAGGGCCTAGTATTGTTCTCATTATTTTTCTTTCGAATTTTAGTAGACTGTCTTCCTCCTTTTTAATTAGTGTTGTTGTCTCTAATGCGCATGTAACTACTGGTCGTATTAGGGTCTTATACAGATTCATTTTCGTTTTTTAGTCAATACTTTACTTCTCAGAAGGTGTCTGTTCATACCAAACATTATATACCTAATGCTTATCAATAAAATATAAGGTGAATTAAAAAATTTAAAGAGTAGTCATTTATTGGGTTTGCTTTAAAGTGTCGGCTTAGGTAGGTGAAGACACCAAAAAACCGTTCTAGAACGGTTACTGAACAACTCAGATTTCATCTGCTGCGCAGTTCACGGACGGATCAAGAATGGTTCTTTGGTCTGTTGGAACAAACCTAATATTAGTTAGTCCACTCGATCTTGGAACGAATAATACGTTTTCCGTTGAGTTTATGGTAAACATCCTTTTCCTATAAACTGATTGTATCTAATTGTTGTATACTTTTGTTAACTTTATTTAAAATATTTAAAAATTATAGAATGCGTATCATCATTAAATGGTTCCTTGGAGACCTACCTTGATTTTAATGATACTGTGGAATTTTGTACTGGTCCTTTAAAAGAAAATTACACATCATGTAGAAAAGATTCTGGTGATGCATTGACTCAGACCAATGTCCTTGTTGGAATTGCTTCTTATGTTCACTGGTGCTGTGAATGTGGTCCAATGCCAACAGTCTATACTAAAGTAAACCAATTTTTAACGTGGATTCAAAGCAATGTAGATGAAGATATAATAATATATAATTCTTCTATACCGACATCCACTGATATATCTACAACTACATATATACCTTCAACTACATCTTCACCTACTTCTACACCTACTTCTGCATCTGCAGATATATCGATTTCAAATAAAATGTTTATTTTCGTTATTATGTACATTGCAGTGTATTTTACATAGTCTTTTAAATAAGTTATTAATTTTAGGATTAATTAATTAATCTTTACCAATTCTACAAATCTTATTTTATAACACACATTTAACTTTTATCTGTATTTTTCCACCAAATAAACATGTTTTTAAACGTTGGGTTAATCCTTGTTATATTAATATGCAGAAAGCTTCTGTATTCTATTAAATTAAAAGAATTTAAAATATTTGAACAACTTTTGTTATGATAAAATAAAAAAAAACAAATATTTTAAAATACTCCAAGTTTTTGGTTTATGTTCAAAGTGACAGACTAACAACTGATAGTCATTTACAGCGGAGTCAAAATGGCATTAAAAATCACAATGTGTTTATATTGTAACGGGATAACGGTAAAGGAAGGGACCTTAATTTGAAAGATTGTTGTTGACAGTTGATTTTTAAAAGTTTGTAAAAAAATCAACTGACCATTTTAAATAATGTTTCTAGAAAATTCTAGAAACTTCTAAACACACTGACTAGATTAAATAATGTTGTATATACGGGGATGCATGGGCAGTTAACGTCAGTTTAAGTTCAAGTATTCACAAGAGTTCATTGTATTGTCAAGTAGTTAGACGTTATCCAGCAGAGTTCAGTGTATCTTAATAATTTTGTAAATAAAATTGTGTAAAAAGCCCCCATAAGTGTTTCAAATTGGTGTCAAGTGTGGGGTGAAGATACAAGAATGCCTGGAAAAAAGATAAATGAACTATTGGTGGCAGAGCTCAGAAGAGAGCTCGAAGAATTAGAATTGGAAACTACTGGGACCAAATCTGTATTGTTGAATAGGCTGGAACTGCGGAGAACTAGGCCATATAAGAAATACTTGCCCCCCCAAAAAAAAAACTTCTGCTGAAGTACCCCAGCAGCAGGAAAACTAGAACGGGTCGACTCCTGGAGGGCGAAATCGACCCCAAACATTCCCGAAGCCCCTCACACCATTAAATTGGCAACTCTGCGACATCACGTGGACAGCTTATATGTAGATGGCCTCATTGATGGGAAGAACTTTAGCATGCTGGTAGACACTGGAGCTACGAAAACTATCGTTCGACCATCCATCATTATGCGAAAGAAGATGTGGCCTACCAGGTGGAGACTGCGTACCGCTACCGGAGATTCTGCTAGAGTCTACGGTGAGATACAGGTGACGCTACAGTTTGGTTCAACCTCTCTTGTTCACTCGGTGCTGGTGGCTGACGTTGATGAAGATGTTGTTCTGGGCATGGATGTTATGCTCCACTGTGGTTTTCATTTGGATCTTCGCGGACGTATCCTTCGTACTGGTAATGAAGAAATATTCCTGCACCGAAAACAAGTTGACCATGCCTCGATTAAGCTAATCGATGATATCGAACTTCCGGCGAGCTGCGAATGTGTCGTCACAGCGCGGTTGGATGGACTGGAGCCAGATGGACTGTCCCAGCCATGATAGAGCCGAAGAACCATGACCATGAATTGGGAAAAGGACTTCTTGTGGGTAAGACTCTTGTTAGATCCGCCAAAGAGGTACCCATCCGAGTTATGAACTTGAACGATCATCCAGTTCTTCTCCGAAAGGACACGGAAATGGGAAGTTTAGAACCAGTAACGGCCATAATTCACAAGGTAAACGTTACGGAAATAGATGAGACCAACGGAATTGAACCATTAATGACAAAATTAGATCCCTCTTTGTCAAAATTAGAAAAGAAACAGGTAAGAGATCTACTTTACCGTTATAAACCTGTATTTGGTTCTAAAAGTAAATTGGGCAGAACTGATGTTGTACAACATAGAATTGACACTGGTGATGCACGTCCGATTCGACAGGTAACCCGAAGGATGCCTCAAGTTAAGAAGGAAGAAGCAGACAGAGCCCTTAAAAAAATGATTCAAAATGGCATAGTCGAACCATCCAGTAGTCCGTGGGCTTCTCCTGTGGTATTAGTGAGAAAGAAAGACGGATCAATGCGGTTTTGTGTCGACTATCGAAAGCTAAATGATGTCACTAAGAAGGACAGTTATCCTCTGCCAAGGATTGATGATGCCCTCGACGCTTTGGCGGGTTCTACTTTGTTTTCTACCTTGGACCTTAAAAGCGGATACTGGCAAGTTAAAATGAATCCTGCAGACAAAGAAAAGACTGCCTTTACCAGTGGATCAGGGTTGTGGCAATTCACGGTCCTTCCGTTTGGCCTCTGTAATGCTCCTGCGACGTTTGAACGGCTAATGGAGAACATCCTGCGGGGTTTGTCATGGGAAACTTGTCTAGTTTATCTAGACGACATCATCATAATGGGTAAGACCTTTAAGGGACATTTATCTAACCTGGAAGAAGTTTTTAAAAGATTACAGAACGCTAATCTAACATTGAATGTTAAGAAATGCTACTTGTTCCAGAGACAGGTCAACTATTTAGGACATAACGTAAGCAAGGATGGCGTTGCTGTTGACCCCGCTAGGATACAAGCCGTTTAGGAATGGCCAATCCCTATCGACAAACATCAGCTCCGGAGTTTCTTGGGTCTTTGTTCCTATTACCGACGATATGTCAAGAATTTTGGAGACATCGCCAAACCCTTGACACGTTTGACAGAACAAGATAAGTCCTTCTGTTGGGATCAGGAATGTCAAGAGGCGTTTCAAATATTGAAGAAACAGCTTACGTCAGCACCTGTTCTTGCTTATCCACTTCCTGATGGTAAGCTTATTCTGGACACCGACGCCAGCAATGTAGGAATTGGAGCCGTCTTGTCACAGCTACAAGATGGTAAGGAAAGAGTGGTTGGTTACTTCAGCAAAACTTTATCGAAAGCTGAAAAGAACTACTGTGTAACTCGGAGGGAACTGTTAGCAGTTGTAAAATCCGTCGAACACTTTTATAAATATCTGTATGGCAGAAAATTCCTGATCAGAACAGACCATGCTAGTTTAAAGTGGTTACTTAGCTTTAGAAACCCAGAAAGACAGATAGCAAGATGGCTCATAAACTGCAGGAATATGATGTTGAAATCGAGCACAGACCTGGAACAAGACATCGTAATGCTGATGCACTTTCCAGAAGACCATGTTGACCAGATTGCCCCCATTGTACCCGTATGGAGCAGAACGAGGAAAAACTTGCCTTTGTTACGGTTGTGCCAGAAGACGAGAGCTCTATGCTGGAGGAGCAACAAGAAAACGATCCCGTTCTGAGAAAGATTCGGGAGTGGAAGAGAATGGACCGTCGTCCGTTGTGGAAAGAGATATCCTCATCCTCTCCTGCTTTAAAAGCATACTGGTCCCAATGGAACTCTTTCGTTTTGGACGGTGGGCTCGTTAAAAGACTTGTAGAAAATTCCAAGGGCACAGAAACAAGGAAACAAATAGTGGTCCCAAGAAATGCTGTACCGGAAATTTTAAAACAGATGCATAATGATAGTTCTGGAGGACATCTGGGTATCACGAAAACGCTGCAAAAGATCCGAGATAGATTTTACTGGGTAAAACCGAAGGCGGAAATGCAGCAATACCTGGTTGGAAGTCCTTTTGAAAGAATCGCAGTAGATGTATTGGGGCCACTTCCACAGACCGATGTAGGAAACAAGTACATCTTTGTTGTAATGGACTACTTCACTAAATAGGTTGAAGCATATGCAGTACCCAATCAGGAAGCCACTACTTTAGCAGATATATTGGTTGAAGGATTCGTAAGCCGATTTGGGGTACCACTAGAATTACATTCAGACCAAGGAAGAAATTTTGAGAGCAAGCTGTTTCAAGAAGTTTGCCAAAGATTAGGCATCCACAAAACGAGAACCACAGCGATGCACCCTCAATCTGATGGAATGGTGGAACGAATAAACCGAACTATAACCAACTATCTGTCAAAAGTGGTGTCAGATTGTCAGAGGGATTGGGATCGACATATTCCACTATTTCTAAAAGCAATTCGATCGGCCATCAACGAATCAACTGGCCAAACGCCTGCGAAGGTCCTGTTCGGTAGAGAAATGAGGCTACCATGTGACTTGGTGTTTGGTTGTAAACCTGGTGAAGAAATGGCACGTGAACAATATGTCGCCGACCTTCAGAATCGAATGGAAAATATACACAACCTGGTGCGTGGAAAACTACAATTATCTAGTGATCGGATGAAGAGGTACTATGACACACGGACAATGGAAAAGAGTTACCAAGTTGGAGATTTCGTCTGGCTCTATAACCCCCGACGGCGTCGAGGTATTTGTCCCAAATTACAAAAGAACTGGGAAGGTCCTTACACCATCAAGAAGAAGATTAACGATGTCATTTATCGGATCGTGAAAATTCCCAGAGGGAAACCCGTCGTGGTCCATCATGATCGTTCGGCGCCTTACCAGGGAAACCACAGTGGAGATGCGCAGCAACTCCAAGAAGATGGTTTGGCTGACTCAGGGAGTGTGCGGGATTCCGATGTAGGAAATAACATTCCAGGAGGAATGAATCTAAGAAGGGGGCAGTGTAACGGGATAACCGTAAAGGAAGGGACCTTAATTTGAAAGATTGTTGTTGACAGTTGATTTTTAAAAGTTTGTAAAAAAATCAACTGACCATTTTAAATAATGTTTCTAGAAAATTCTAGAAACTTCTAAACACACTGACTAGATTAAATAATGTTGTATATAAGGGGATGCATGGGCAGTTAACGTCAGTTTAAGTTCAAGTATTCACAAGAGTTCATTGTATTGTCAAGTAGTTAGACGTTATCCAGCAGAGTTCAGTGTATCTTAACAATTTTGTAAATAAAATTGTGTAAAAAGCCCCCATAAGTGTTTCAATATATATAAATATATCTGAACAGCATACAAAATAATGTACATACCTATATACTTAAGAAAAGAAAAAAAAAAGAACAAAATCATAACAACATAAAAAGAGAGCTACAAATATTTATGTAGTAATCATTTACACAGCGCAATAAATCATTAACGAAGTCAATATGATTTGATATAATTGATTGGCTAAACGTAACATTCTTGTTAAGGGAGAGTATGTATGTAAGAGCGAAATTAGGAGTGACAGATACACATGCGACCTATAAGATCTATTGTATCAAAGCTTTGATGACTGCTTGACTATATGACATGATTACAATTTTTTCTTTACGATAGTTTTTTCTATATTAAATTCTACAAATGTTTTAACGGCACCATGGATTTCAGCTTGAGAAATATCTTAAACAGCAAACAAAAAAAAAGTTTATTATATAAACATACAAAACTTACATACTAAAAAAAAGAAAAGAGCAAAAGTCCAAGATTAAAACATGAAAAAAATTGAGCTATAACTGAGGTAATTTTTGACACAGTTATCGAAAATAAAATCCACGTGAGACTGTGCCACGTACTTTGATGTAATAAAAGAATTAAAAATAGACCAATAAATTTTGAAAAATTAATCAATTACTTAAAATAGAAATTCAACTCCAGCTGAGATCGTTAAGTGGTTTCTCTACTGGCAAATTAGTGCCCAGCTCAGCCGTAGAGGGTAAGTACAAAATAAGAGTGAGTCGCGCCACCGATTTGAACGGTTAAAATCGGAAACCCCTGTTGTTCCAGGCACTGACCTTTCTCACTGGAGATAATTAAATAAATTAAAAATCTTAATCGAGATTAATTGAATTGCACCTATAAGAACGATAAAGTAAGCTAAATAAAACGAGAATATCAAACTAGATCCTCCTTTAATATATAAAAAAATATATAGTATGGGTTTACACAACTGTCAACCCCAGCGCCTTAACAATAGTATAAATATGAAAGCAAAGTAAAAAAAAAATATCAGAGAAGTGTGATCACACGCATGTCTTAAAATTAGAATCTATAGTTAACGACTTAAATCTACAGTTACAATAGCTTATAGCTTATCTGGTAATCCAGTAGTCGATTTTCTCCGGTCCTTGGCTTCAAATGCTTCACCACTAATTGGCCAAAAATTATCTAGGCCTGTACCAAAAATTAGGCCCGTACCAAAAACTTGAGCCTGTACCAAGAACTAATTAAGCTTGCTCCAAACAAATAAGCCCGTACCAAGAACCCTAAAATTGTAACTTGGAATTAACAATAAGCTTAAGCAAATTATCATGCTCCTTGAGTTAATTAATTTAACACCGTTACTAATTTACTGACTTTAATACAACTTACACAAAAAAAAACTTATTTTTGCTTAACAATAAAAAGAAATAATGAATTTAGATGAATTACACAAATTACAGAAGTAGATATTACTGAATTCTACAATTTCTAATCAAAACTAATGGCGACAATAATTAAAGTAAACAACTCCAATAATTTGTAACCTGAATATAATAAATAGACGGTAATTCAAAGTAGTAGGTATTAGTAACAATTGTGGCGAGAATATAATAAATAGAAGGTGAGTACCTACAAACAACTGGGAATCAACTTGTTCTTAACATTAAATGACTCTGTTTAACCCTTAATTATGGTGAAATTTATATGGTAAGTATTCAATTATGTTTACTTCTAAAACAATTATACCTAGAACGGATTTTACCCCGTGACAACTGTAGCAACAAAATATCACTTTAAAAGATCAGCAAGAAAAACCAAGAAGTTACTAAATTTAATATTTTGACTGATGCCATTAACGAACAAGTTAAAAAGCAGGGGTCCCAAATAAGAACCTTGGGTCACACTACAGCATTATAAGTACAAATACCGAATCTGTTAAACAGCTAGGTACCCATCCACAAAAACAATGAGCCACCAATACCCAGAGTATCCAGTTTTGCTAAAAGGATTCTATGATTGACTCTGTCAAACGCTTTAGAAAAGTCAACTTGCAGTCTATCTTTAAAAGAATTTTGTCTAAATTTATCATATAAGATAAGATGTTTATTCTAGAAGTCTGGAAACCAAATAATCTAAAAGTTTGGGAATATCATAATAAGTACAAAGAGCTCTATACCTCTCAGTATTATCCTTAAGTCCACTCTTGTAGATAGGTTAAGAAAGCTGCACTTAAAAATATCAGAAAATACACCACTTGAGAGAGACAAATTTTTAATAAGAGAATAGCCGGAGTAACCACACAATTTTTAAAAGAAAAGTTAGAACTCCACCAGGACCTTATGAAAACTTTGTAGGCAGATTGATAACCTTACCAATAAAATCAGTAGGTACCTAAATACAACCAGTCTTCCTCCTATTTACACTTTAAACGTCAATTATTCTAATAGATTTACAAGCATGCGGTGCTTTTCATACTCTACTTCCATAAATAGTGGAAATGAATCATGTGACCGCAGTCGGATATAAATTGCAGTTTGTGTAGAAACAATTGCCAGGTGGCACCGACAACCATAAATCACGCAAATACAAATATTAGTTTAATACTATGGCAAAACTGCGTCGGGCTGCTCGTTGGTATTGTTAATTCGTCGCTATTGTCGGTGCACTCGTGGTTCTCGTGGTTTATGTGGCTAAAGTTCATCTCATCCATAAATTGTTTATAAAAAATATATCGCTATTCTCATCTAAGATAATTCAAGATCTATAGTACCATTGATACTAATTAAAAATAGCACTCCTATGTTTCTTTTTGCACAATTTCATCTGTAGTCTTAAGAAAGACGAGTATTCCTCATCCGTTTTAAAAAATTATCATTGAGAGATTTAGAAGAAGAGGATCAACGATATTGACTCAACAACATCAAATATCTAAAATATTGTCTTTGAGCTAGTGATGATAGACTATTCTGGCAATCACTTCAAGCTGTATGAGGCTTTCGACTAGTTATTTTTAGAAAAGTTAAAATTTCTAGTCTTCTATTTTTTAGTATCATTAATAAGTACAATTGGAATCATGGTTTTTGCACTAAATTAGATTAGAAATGCTGTTTATTTGATTGACTTAAAAATGATTTACCTTATTTCTTCATTCCTAAAGAATAGATTTTGATGCAACCTGTTAAATGTTCTTTGAGTATTTAATAATGACTTTACGATCTTTACCTTATTTTTATAAATAATATTAGAAAAAGAGTTAGTTTTATATAAATTTTGGTAGACCAAAAAGTTAAGTTTCAGTACTTTTATGAGATATGGTAAATGATACCACTAAGGCAGTAAAGAATAATATGAATAATCTTTTTCGATTAGTAAAGAATTGCCCATAGATAACCAAAGACAGTTTATGGATTTAAAATTTATTTAATTGCCTACTGTAATATGTTGAACTAGCAGCCCGCCCCGGCTTTGCACGGGGATTAAAGAAAATTAACAAAAGCCATTAAATTTGTTGGGTCAACGCTTCCTTGTAAACAATATTACATGTTGTTTTATTTTCTGGCAGCAAAGTAAATTGATTTTCAGGTGCTCCGACCCGCCTTAGGCGGTTGGCCATGAGGAAAACAGATCCCTACTAATTGGAAGGTTTGACCTTGAGACTTATTATTAGTAAAAGCGAAAAATGTTTTGATAGGAAATTGAAGCGGTTTAAGTTGGGATCATCGGTATCCTCAGTGTATGAGCTAGTTGACCAGCTGGTGGTTCAGTTATAATGGTTGCTACAACTTAATTGTCCTTTAATTCCTTTATATTTAGCCTCGTCCCATTGCACATGCTAAATTTGTGATATCTGTCGTGATTATGAAATAAGTTATTTTGATAAGGATTAATACCAAGATAAAAACTTTAAAAAAATTAAAAAATAGTTATTGTGACGTAGCTATAACAGTTAGACATATGCTGTCGCGGCATTTTTTGTAGATTTTTATATATTCTTTAAAATCGTAGTACATTATTTTATTCTATAATCAATAGTATTCTCAGCGCACTCGATGTAAGGATTTTAAGGTCATTTTTGGTTACATTAATGGCATTTTAGTAAGGATCTCTATTTTTGTTTTAAATGAAACATAGCCTATGTCACTCGGGAATAGTGTAGCTTGCCAACGGTGAAAGAATTTTTGAAATCGGTCCAGTAGTTTCGGAGGGTATTTATATCAAACAAACAAACAAAAAATCAAACCTTTCCTCTTTATAATATTAGTATAGATTATTCATATCTTCAACACTAGTAGAGGAGATTTGGGTATTAACTTATTTTGAAACCAGCTTCAAATAAATCAGAAGTTATGTTGTCATGGTAATCGAGACATGAATTACTGATGTTTTTAGCTGATAGCTGATAATGAATTTTGAACCCATCCATCCACTGATTCAACTTTACAAAGTTGTGGAGTCCGCGCTCCTCTACGGAGGTCCAGTGTGGCATTCTGCAGTCAAAACTCAAAAATATAAAATAAAACTAGAGGGCCTCTAACGAAAAATGTTGCTGAGGGTCATATCTGGCTACTAAACGATCTCAACAACAGCAGCCCAGTTTATCGCAGGTGTAATCCCAATTGACCTTCTCGTCGAGGAAAAAACGAGGGTGCCTCACCTGGAGCGAATGTTAACACAGGGAGGTAAACTACTTCCTTAGCCAACTTCTGAGTGGACATTGTTTGTTTCGGCACTATTCGCAGCTAGAAACGAACTGTGCATGTATGCCAGACATGGCACTGAGAAAGGTCGGAAGCAGAAGCCAAGATTGCTGTTATGGCCGCGGAAACGGTCATAGAAGAGATGCTTGCTACTAAAACAACATGGAAAGCAGTTATAACCTTTGCAAAAAGATGAGGACTGCTAAAGAAACAGAAGACAAAAGATATAAGGAGAAGTGTGGACTCCATTGTGCACAGATAAATGGATTCACCGACCTGGAAACCCTGTCGTAGCAAGGGGGTAAAACAAGACAAAAAAAGAATAAAATAATAAAGATTATTACAACGAAGGTAAGCAAGCTTTCCGATGTAGTTGCATAACATGGAAACTCACAAACTATTAACAATTTAGTGCATGACTAATCCTAAGCCATCATGTCGATCTTCTTCATCACATCACTGTTTTTTAAAATTACATTGGATTTTGTTTAAATTCCACCGGATTCATCACTGACGATTGCACGATCATAACGAAATTTTGCAAAATGATTGCAAACAGTATTTGCAGATGGTATTTCATTACCGAATGTTCAATAAAGACATATGATTTATTCTTGTCGAGTTAGGCATTTAAAATCCAACGAAAATCTTTACAAGTGATTTTCAGTTTCTTACACTTTCATTTTGTTTAAGCATTCACTGTCAACAAACTATGCAGTTGCTGAACTGATTCTTGGATAAAAATATAGGCGAATTTGTAAAAACTTAAAAAGAAACTGTCGTACCAACATATACATCTTAAAAATCAAATTCTTATTTTGCTACAAATTCTGGAATAACGACATTGACACGGAGTTTTGAAATCCAAGAATATTATATTATATTTCAGGATTATATGAAATACGAAAGTGTGTATTTTGGCCTAATAACTTTGAACTATAATAGAATATAGAATATTCACTGTCAATTTTAGCATATCAAGAATTTATCTACTTGAAAGGATTAAATATTTATCTATAAATTTGTCCCAGTTCTTCATTAAGGGATTTAATCGAACTACGTTCCAGTTTACCATAATCGACTAGATCTAAATTAACCCGAAAATGATATTCATATCCCTAACTCTATCAACCGCTTAATATATAGTTTGTCGGTTATAAAACGAGTTTGTTTGGACAGGGTCCAAGGTTTCCTAGCAGGACGTTTCTATCGGAATGCATTAAGTGGGCTTTGAGTAGGCGAAAGCCAATCCTTCCCTCGATAATGATTGCACAATTAGGTCCTAATTGTCTTATGTTCTGGGAAAGCCCGCGATAAGCTTAAGCCAACGATAATGTTAGCAATTTGCTCAAATTGTAGAAAATGATCATTGATATAATTTCTCTCCAAGGGACAATGAAAAGTCAGATATGATTCAAACAATATTTTTCCTAAATTTATTTGTTACTGATATGCTTCTATTGAATCTTTTAAAAGCGCCATGTATATAAAAATATAAATCTGTAAAATTTGAACAAAAAGTTTTGTTTTATAAAACTCATTGTTGTCTGTCGAGAGATAAGTTTTCAGAAAATCCTGACGGACAAATCTCCTGGCTTTTCATGCATCTGCGAAAATGGACTTTTCCATTTCGTGTAATAATCTAGGAGATTTATTTGGCGTTGCTTTTCCATCAACAGTTCTGTAAACACGAGAAAGAGTTAGTTGCCCACCACAGACCATTGTCCACTATTCCTGGTTTTTGATTTATAACATAAAAGGATTCAAATTATAAACTTCAAAATGGTGATGTTCTATGTTATGTTCTATTCAACTCCAGATACAATACATTGACAGACTATTGTTTGTTTTTGGGTTTTACTGAATTACTTTTTGTCAGTGTTATTTTCAATTGTTGGATTATTTTGAATTATAGAAATGCATTCAGAATATTTTATTTTTAGAATTATACTGCTTTTGTTTATGTAGTCAATAATACTGTCAAGGTAAATATATAAAACTGGAATAACAAAGCTCAGTATTATTTACTAATTTTAAAGTTCATTAAATTTATTAAAATAGAAAAATAAAAATATTATTAAAGCACTAAAAACTTTATCTGAAATGTTATATTCAGTTTCAATTCAGTATCTTCGTTCTATTGAAATGATTGACGCAGAAATATAATACCAGTACATCTTTGAATTACTTTGAGACACACAGCATTTTAAGTGACAGTCAATATGGTTTTCGCCAACAAAGGTCAAAGCTGATCTGTTAGTATATATGTAACTCATGTCTGGAGTGATGCTATCCACCGCTACGAAGAAACTCAAATAGTATCACTAAAAATCTTAAAAGCATTTGATCAAGTGTGGTATGCAGCTCTTTTGAACAAACTGTGTTCATACAGACTCTCGCCAAATCTTTGTAAATGCATATCCAACTTTCTCTCCAACAGGCACATCCAAGTTGCCGTAGATGGACATTCCTTCAACCTCTACAAGATCAACACTGGAGTTTCCCAAGGATCGACTTTAGCTCCTACTTTATTCCTATTACACATTAATGGTCTACTACAAGCCACTAATAACCCGATGCACGGTTTTGCAAATAATGGCAACTTACACTGTAGCAAACCGCATCACCGTCCCATATCTCTAGATATTCTGGAAGAGGACAGAAAATCCACATTGGCTTCTCTCAATCAAGATTTAAGAATTGCAGACAAGTGGGGAAGAAAAAATCTTGTTAATTTCAACGCTTCCAAGACAAACACATGTTGCCTATCCAACAAGAGGCAAACATACGACTCATCCATCATTGTCCCACCGAAGAGCAATGTCTGATCTTTCCATGTTTTACCAATACATAAACCGATTTTGCTTAGAAGAACTCCGCTCTATAATGCCTCCTCTTGTCAGACCAGCCAGAGTAACGCGACGTGCCAACTTCATGCACTCTTATACTGTTCAGTGTCAGACATCGAGAACGGATGTTGAAACTCCTTACCTTCTTACTTCTTCCCCACTCGTCGTAACTGACAGCTATGCTATGCTATGCTATGCTTTTAAAAAATTTGAGCTTTGCGTACAATTCTGACATTTAAGTTAGAGAGGTACTTTTAAGGTAAAACCAGCTGTGACTTACGTCTTTAATATATATTACCAGGTACAAACAAAAAATTAAGTCCTGGCCAAAAATTGTTTTTTGGTAGATTACACAAGATGACTTATTGTGTAAGACACACATAAAGGTATTATAAGTAAAATAGCGAAGCTAAGTTTTCAGCTGTCCCTCGGTTGGAAAGAGAAAGACAAATGCAGACAAATAGGTTACTGTGAT
Source organism: Altica lythri (assembly GCA_964028335.1). Lineage (NCBI taxonomy): Eukaryota > Metazoa > Arthropoda > Insecta > Coleoptera > Chrysomelidae > Altica > Altica lythri. The sequence goes on from OZ034809.1 coordinate 18,579,480, forward strand.
CTTGTCTCTCTTGGTAAAAGTCGAAAGTTACGTAACTTATATGGAGTTGGGATTATGTGCAATAACTCAAATTAGACGAATACCTATTTTCATCTTAGCTTGCACCTAACCAAAAAAATATTTTTTTGATATAAGTAATTGCTTCTTAGGTTTCATTGTAAATAGACCTAAAGAACATGTTAAGTATCTATCTACTTATCGCTAAAGAGCAGCAAGTGTATATGTATTATTTTGTTATAATATGGTGTTGCGTATAAATATTGATTGGGCTGTAGTAATTGATTATTAATTACTGTGTCACTAATTAATCTTACGCAACATTTTTGAAAAATTCAGAAAAAATGATGTAATTCTGATGGATTGGTACTAGCTTATTAAGATAAAAAAACCTCTTATAACATCTTTGTAGTAGATTTTTAAGTGAAGTTCTCAAAACCATCTTCAGGTAGATAAGAAGTATGTACATACCTCTTGAAAGGGTATACACGCTATCTGGTTCTGCCGATATAAACAAAAATATTGTTTTTCTAAGTTTGTCGTCATTAACGAAGAGTTTAGCTAGCCATCTCCGTGACTATAGAGTTTGGGAAATGAGTGTCCTGTATAAAATGCAAACTTTCTTGAAAGTTGATAGTCTTACTTCCATCCTCTGAATAATTAACTTTATAACTCTAAATTTAATTACGGTTACTCCATTAAGACCTTAATTTTTTAATTTTGGAAATTACGTTACCGCAAAGCAAGTTCTTTTGGCTGAATTTTCGTAACTGCGCGGTTGATAGAACGAATATAACAGCAAGTTAGACCATGTTGAAACTGTGCTTTAAAGTTAGTCGTTTAATTTTAGGCGAAGTTTGTGATGCGGTAAATCAAACGGCAAGGAGTCTCGACTCTAACGGTCTAGTGGAATGACTGAGATTCCACGCAACATCGCACTTGTTGCATAGCAAATGATAAAATGCCTATAATTTAATTAACTTTCAATATAATAGTGCTCTACGGTGATAATATAACACTGATAAACTAATGATTTATAGCTTTATGCGATATTAGATAATAATTGTCGTTTCTAAAATTAGTTAGCAGCTAATCCATGTCTATAGACTTCCAAATCTACAAAGAAAATATAGTCAAAACAATTACTTATTAAATTAATATAATTAATAGACAGGAATAAATTATGTGTAAAATAAGAAAAAGAATAGACAAGGGCGCTAATCAGAGACGACGCAACTTGGGCGCACAGGGGGACGAACTACTTCCTATCAAAAATATTAAGTGGACACGGAGCCTTTCGATACTACACAAACCGTATAGGCAAAACAGGGGATGCCTACTGCATATACTGCAATGGAATAGACACAGCGGAACACACACTCTTTGAATGCCAGAGATGGTATAGGGACAGGGCAGAAGCCCAAGCAAACATAGGCAGTATGGAAAAAGATGATTTAATAGACAAGAGGATAAACTCCAAAGTAGTATGGGACAGTCAGGAAACTGGCTCAAAAAATAATTACCATCAAAGAACAGGATAAAAGGCGAAATCAGGAAAGAGATGAAGACACCTAAGAAGAAAATTTCAAAAGGAAGAACAAACAAGAACAAAATAGACAAGTGGTTTTAGAGGGTATACAGACTCGTAGGGGGGTCTGGGAGTCCCACAATACCCGGTTAGAGTGTGTATAAAACATTTCCAATTTCCACTCTAGCGGACAGCTGCCTGATGAATGTCAACCAACGACGTTTCCGGGTACACCTAAAAAAAAAAGTTCTTGATTAAGTTTAGGATCATGTTGGAAGATAGTCTTATCCATAGTTATAAAACGACACACAAAATAGGTTTTATTCTCGTTAAAACACTCCAAATTACCCAGTTTTTTTTGTTGTTGAATTTTTTGGATGTTCACTATGTGATTCATTTTCGACGCTTTTACGACCACGTTTAAACTTTAAAACCCATTGATGCACAGTTAGAAATAAAGGAGCAGATTCCTTTAACACTTTCACCATTTTTGTAGAATTTCTGTTGTTGATAAACACAAAGTACTTTATCACTGAACGATATTAGGTTTTTTACCGTTGTAACAAAATACACTGACACGTCAGCTTTAAAGGGCTTTTAAACAAGAAGAATAATTTGGCAAATCAAAATAAAATTATGTAATCAAACGGAAGTTGAAATATTTAAATAGCGTATAAATTTTTATTCGTTTACTGGTTAATAGATGTCGCTTTCAATACTTTTTAACCAACCTATAATTCACAATAAACAATATTTTTTCTCAAAATATTTTTTTGTGCTATCAAATTATTAATCTTATTTCTACCTAATACCCATGAGTCAATTCAAACTGTGTCTCCTGAGTAAATACATTTTCTTTTCGTAATGGAGTGTAAATAACGATACTAAAAATTATTTACCCTTCAGCTAAATTGTACGATGTTTTTTCCTGCTTTTTTATTTCTTTTCTCACCCTAGTGCTGGTCGTGTTGAATTCTTTTGTATATAAAGATTCGTATCTGCAGAGGTTGCTGCAACTTCATTCGTTTTTCATTTATCACACTTATAAAACGTATTCATCCGTAGCTAAATATTTAATTTGAATTTAAAAACATTACTGGATAATTAATCTGATTATGTATAAAAGTACTTTTATTATTCTTAAGCATAATAATAATGGTAAACTGATGTAAAATCTCATAGAAATTTTCAGAAAAAAAGATTTTGGAAAATACAGAAGTTGAATTTATTAGGAATTCTTCAAAAGCCGAGCTTTGTAAATATGAATGTTTTTGAAGATTCTGCTGTGGCAGTTGCTATTGCTGAAAATTCTGAGAATGCAGTGTTATTTTTTTGTTAAACTTGGTCAACTGAATAGTACGAAGATTCACGCTATGCCGTGCTTGGACCATAGAGTAAAATATTCGGCAATTGTAGGTTATTGTAGTGTGTAGATGGCCTCTCAATCACTTCCTAGCTCATTTCGTAAAGAATAACTATTAATATACCCTTTCCGTTCACTTTGTTGTTTAATTATTTAATATTCTTCACCGGTCGTAAAGAAAAACCGAGATAGAAAGGTCCACTTAAGCTTGTAGGTATTTTCTTTACAAACACAAACTCCTTTACCAAGCCCGCTTTCCTCTCAAGTTTTTATACTTGTTTTATTCAATCTAGGAAAACTTTCTACTGTTATCTTGCCACCGGCTATCTATCCACTGTCACCTCATGCTTAAATATAATAAATACCAATAAGCAGATCTGATAAAGAAATAAAAGATTAAGAAAATGATTGGATTGGAAAGAAAAATACTATCACGGCTAAGAAAAATTCGTTAATGGCTAAATTTTTTTACAGTTAATCATTAAGCTAATGATGATGACAAGTTTGCAAATGTGGGAGCCAAACTCCATTAAGGAATAGTTCATTAAGACGAAGATGATCCCAAAGACTCACAACAAGAAGTTCCTAATTTATAGTTATCTACACTTTACTTAATTTTATTTATAATAAAATAACAAGCACCTTAATACTAACTGCAACTTAAATTAAATTTAGTTGGTCATAATAGTAATTGATATAAATTTTGATTTAACTTCAATAGATGTTTGTTCAATAAATTCTATGGTGTTTCGAGACCAAATATATTGTTTATATGAACAAACCCGATTTTGAAATTATACCAATATACACTTAAATTTACCAATAATAATCTACAAAATACATGGTCTATTGGTTACACGAAGTACAGCATGAGCTTCATTCTCTATTCGTTGCACACGCTTAAAATTTGAAATGCAAACTCTGTAGGGAATACGCGTTGATGGATAGAAATATTACATTACAGGAACTATGGAGAGGTAAACCAATACCTGCATTTGTTATTGCTAAAAACTCTCTGTTCTACCTTTCGGTTAAGAGCAATATATTGGAGCATAATTTTAATTAAGCACCAACCAATTTTATTATTGTCACTGATTATAGGATGGAGTCCATTAAAAGATTTATGATTATTATCAGAAACAAATTATTATTTCAGAAAAATTAAAAATTACATATAAAAGTTTTAATTCTACTATAATTATAGCACATTATCTAAAATTTGTCTTTTCGACATATTTTTTATAGTAGTAGTTTGTTACTGTTACGAGGGTTGTCTTTTTAGCCACTTAGAAGGTGTCACCAATAGAACTTTCAGACACAAATCTAACCTCAATCTTTTGTTGACATAAATCCAGAGATTCATTGCGATACAGCCTGTTGTGTAGGTACAGTGAATTTTTGAATTTTCTAAGAAAATTATACCAACAGCAATGTCTCACTGAAATGTTTTTGATGTTTGGAAATGAAGCACCACACCATTTCCTACTGGTATTGTAAATTTTACTTTGTCGCTTCAGTCCCACCGACGAATCCAGGATAGGTCTAACCAAAACAGCAGTCACACAGCAAAACATTGATAGGGTTCGTCAACTAATTAAGAATGACCGCCTGGTAACAAACTGGAAGATAAAGGCATCTTTAGGTATTTGGAAGACCTTGATCCAAAAGATCCTACATGAAGAACTGGGTGTTACGAAGTTGGTTTCCCTTTGAATCCCTCACAGAAGAGCAAAAGCGGTTTGCGTCAATTGGTGTGGAAAAACATTGTAACAATTCAACAAAGAAATGTTAAAAAGGTGATCAGCCTCTATTGTTGTCGGGAAAGTTTCTCCAGTGAAGAATTTTCCTCATTTTTTGGCTAAACAACAATAAGCAAAAATTAAACCGCTTAAGACCGCGCATGTGCCGAAAATTAAAAAAAACTTGTTCAAAATCGTATTTGGTAATGAATCGTAGATTTACTTATTCTTATTTAAAAAAAAAATAATCTATACATCTATCTATACATATAATAAAACTGTAGAAATGTATATGTTTGTGCGCGCATCACATGAAAACTACTGATCCTATTCGAATGCGGTTTTCAAAGACGTATTTGTCTTCTTTCAACTTACCATCTAGTGTATAAAATTTTCTCGACCCATCCCGTTAACAAGGTGAGGAAAGAAATTTTTATACAAAAATCAACACGCCACGCGAATGACGTCGCGGGTACATCGAAATAGAACCCTGTATGTTTGTGCGCGCATCACATGATAACTACTGATCCGATTCAAATGCGGTTTTCACAGATGTATTTGTCTTCTTTCAACTTAACATCTGGTGTATAAAAATTTCTCTCCCATTCCTTAAGTGGGGTAGGGTAAGAAATTTTTATACAACAATCACACGCCACGCGAACGACGTTGCGAGTCCAACTAGTTTAAAATAAAATTCTTACATTAATCAGTTTGTTAGGCGTAATATTAACTGTCTACCTACTTGACTTCTATTTATTCTTATATATCGATTTATCATTAAGTGTGTCAAAATACAGCTCAGTATATTAACCTATTATTTAATTCATAAACATTCCGGCTATCGCTATAAAGTTATTTCTGAAACATGAAACTTCCTCAACAGTTGGAATAACTTTATACAAGTTGTTCCATCTATTTCTCGTTTTTCATAAGTAAACCTCAAGCGAGGCCTTTCGCTATGTATACGTCCGGTCTGAGCGGCCAGCCCGCAGATTCGGCCAACTCACAACATTCTGACCAGCAAGAAACAAACATTCACATTACATAAATTATTTGGGTGAGCGTTAGAAATGGCGCGGTCGGTAGGATTCACTTGTATATATTTTAGAAATTAATAAAAACTTTATTGGGATACGTACCTTATTTTACATAAGTAATTATTTAATTTATACCATTGTTTACAGTGTTTTTATTGATTATTCTCTAAGCTTTTTAAAATTCTGGTATCAGAACTATTGTTAACTAACTTTTTTCTATGTTTATGTAGGTACTCGCATACCGCTCCCCGTGTAACTTTCCTATCCATAGAATTGGATTAAAATTTGATAGATTATCTAAAAGTGAAGGTAACTCCGACAGTGTATGCTATAACTCTTGAACGAAAGGTCACAGGTTTGTGAACTTTGGTATTATAGAATCCTCATGTCATAGGAAAGAACTATATTCACTTTAGTCCAGATCGGATAATCGTAACGGTAAAATTTTATCGGTTTTCAATAAATTATCCTTATAATGCATATGTATGAATATAGTAACATCCTTTTTGCCCTTAATTGTGAGCACAAAAAATGCGTCAATCTGTACTGACTTACTGTCTTCTATAAAATGATTTAACAGTATCTTTTTATGGCACCTTATTGTTTAAGTCATTTAAGAGTCAATTAATCGAATCGTCTCTTTAAATTGGGGTAAACTGACAATCCTGGCAATAAAACAGCAGACAGCGCTGCAAAACAGGCAATAACCAACTATTTCGAAAGATTAAAAATACAGGAAAATCTTAAAAAACATCTTCTACTCGACCCCTCGAGAATCGTGGCAACAAGTTTAGAACAAAACTTCTGCTATCAAATACAACCATCTTCAACACTGTTCCAGTTCCTGTAGTAACCGAATTATCAGAAGATAGGACACACTCGCTTACTTTACCAACATCTTATAGCCCAAGAGAATTAATCCACCTGTGAAATTTGCAATTATTCACTAACTGTAAAATACATTTTAACTGAATGTATATACATCCTATCCTATGAGGCTCACCGTCAGCATCTCAAGTTAGAATTGGATAACAAGAATGATCAGTTTTCTAAATTTTTTTAAAGATTTGCAATAAGTTATAAATTTTCATTTAAATCTTACCTAAAGGTATTTAATCTATTAATGACCTTTGTACCTTTCTTACAAATACAATACAACTACTTTAACATTTCAGATTACTATTTTTCTGATCTTAATTTTTATTGTGAAAGGTAAGAACTGCTGAGTTGCCACAAACATGTTCTCTAAAACAAAAATCGAAATATTTTGGATCGTTTTAAGTAAGAATCAGAATCTGTATGAGTTAAAAGCTAAAAATAGAATTTATTTTTACTAACTTGTATGTGTAGGTATCTAAAATCGTGTTGTAGTGTATTTAAAATTTTCTGGATAGCATTATGTGTTTAATTATGAATTTTCTGAACCACACAGCTGGTTTTTCGCTTTATATCAATAGATAAATCCGATAAATCCGTCCCTGAAACGAATTTGTACTCCTAGGAAAGTTTTGGCTACCAACTCAGATAGCGTGGTGCCGAGAGCTTAATTCACATTTACATGTTAATCGGGGTATAAATTGGTCAGATAGTGATAATGGATTGCGGCGGTTTACACACCCACTCTCTGACTATTTGCTTGCTTTTTTTAATTCCATTACTTTCTGCTTCAGTCAAAAGTACAAAAGATTTTTTAAAGAAAAATCAAACTATCTTTACATTCATTAATTTTATCAAAATATGAATATGAAACCGCCTTCAAAATTAAATGTATTAAACAGCCAGAAATAAAATCTTTATTTATTATAAAAATTGGAACCAACTAGGCATCTGATTTCCTTAAAGTCGGTTCAATTTTTTTTTTGTTTTTATTTTATCATTTTCAGTTGCTACGAGTATTTGGCTTTGTCAGATGTGGGCTCAAATTCATGATATACTATTTTCAAAACCTTCCGAATATCGCGCAAGAGGTACTGAATTCAATCTCCAACAATCCCGACATGTACCAATGTGACTTTTTGGAGACACAAGTATATTGTCTGACCGTCAAGCGGCACTAGCGCACTTAATAATATTGTTTAGTGTAGACATTTTCCTGAAAATTATCTCTTTCTATTGCGCGTTAATAAGAAAAATATAGTAAGTCTTTTTAAGTTAAACATGGCAACTAGCATTCATACAAACCTCGCATTGGTTCCACTTGCTTTTACGTCACTGCTGGACAAATGGGCCTCGAGGTATAACGATTAGTGCGTGATATTTTGTTTCTCGGTTTGGAGAGTCGATGCTGCACAAATTCAAAGTTTTCATAACCCGAGTGCTATCTTCAGAACTTTTGTTTGGAGCTTACTCAAATGCTCGAGAACAACTAGGTACTCATACACACATGCTCAAAATCTAGACATATTTAAAAAAAATTGTTTAATAAAATGGTTCAAAAGTATTTCATGGAATAACTAATAAGCCTAATACGTGGAAAAGGGTATATAAACGAAGGTATCAAAACGACTCATTTTCATAAAAAAAATAAGAAAAATTTAAAATGTACCTTTGCAAAAAACGAAAATGTACCTATTTATTTTTACAAAAAAATTAACAATCGAACAAGAGACAAAATGTAGAAAAATTTGGGCCTCTCAAGCATTTATCATGGCTTTTCAACGTCTTTCCATACTGAGTTTACAGTAATCCAGATCTTCTTGGGGAATCACCATCCATCACTGTTGAAGAGTTTGAAACAGCTTATTGCAATGTTGTAATTGATGCTGTTATTGAAAAACTCTTCGCTGAAGCATATTCCACGCATACTCAATAGGATTAAGATCTGACGATTAAACTGGCCAAGGCAAAATCGGAATATTCTGCTCAGTCACTTTGGCTGTATGTGGAGTAGCATTGTCCTACCATAATTGTGAAACCTATAGCTGTGAACCTCTTGTGTATGTTGCATTCGATTTGTTGCGAGAGGTTCTCCCCATACGCATCCTTCAAAAAACCCAGATTCATCAATAAAACGAACATTTTGCCATTGATTTTGCTTGCATATAACATGTTCCTGTGCCAAACGTAGTCGACTGGCGCGATTAAACACAAGAGGTTGATATCTTCAAGATCTTTGGCTTACTAAATTATCTTCTCTAAACCTAGTATGTCTGGATCAGTCACATTATAAGCTCCACGGAGATGATGAAATAACTGATGTCCATATGAGGTGTTGTCATCCTTGATCGTCCTAAATGTCTTTCACAATAACCAGTTTAGAGACGCAAGGTAACGTTCTGAGTGGTTTCTATAGTGTTTGCCACATAAATTGGGCACATTCCTACCTCAATCATTCCCATAGCCCTCAACAGTTCGTTTTCGGTCAAATGAGTCGAGGCATGTTAAAACAATGTTTTAATTGTAAATTATCAAAATAACAATGCCCTTTTGGTGTAATTAGACTTTAAGTAACCCTAAGAACAAAGTATTAGTCATATATTTAAAAACATTTCATGGAGTAAAAACAATAAAACATACCTATGTGAAAAAAAAAATGTTTCCAATAAGATTTTTAAGAAGGTTTTTAATTAGCAATTGTCTCAGGAAATAAACTATTGGTAGAGCTTTTTATTTTACTATTAACAAATAATTTTTCGTTGAAACAGACCAATCTTCTATTCTCTATAATTTAAAGACATTTTCATATAACGTCAAACGTTAAACTAAATCATCTGTGCTGTCACCCAACCAATTTATTTTTAAATAATATGTAAAAATTCCAGTGTTAAACATATACATAAATTATGGTTATTCTTAACGTAGCAGATAAAAATGTTTTACATCAAAAAATTGCTGATGCTGGAGAGAAACTAGTAGTACTAGCATTTGCTGCTACTTGGTGTGGGCCATGTAAAATGGTATCCACCAAAGTTGACGAGATGGGAAAAGAATTTGGAAATGTGTTATTCCTAAAAATCGATGTTGACGAAGTTGAAGAATGCGCACAAAATTACAATGTTACCATGTTACCCTCTTACGTTTTTATTAAGAAACAAACTGTTATTACATCTTTTAGTGGGGCGCATATGGATAAATTAAGAGCTGTAATTGAAGCTAACAGATAACTAAATAACCAAACATTAAACTTTAATTATTAAATTCTAATTAATTATATATAATTATTTTTTAATTTATACAGCGATTACAAAACTAGAGCTAGAAGTTATAAAAATATATAAAATATTCATATTAGTATTAAGAATAAAAAACATAAACCATTAAACACTGATTTGACTCGACTGGGAAATCTTTGTATATTTTTCGTGATCCAAAACATTTTTACTTTGACCTGATTGATTAAGCGATACGAAAGTTTGGCTTGTTTGTGCTTTGTTTACTATTTTTTATAATAATTTTTATCGTTAGTATCATGATTTCTGTCAAAACTTTATAAATATGTAATTTTGTAATCAAATATTGTATGTTTCCCCAAAGGAATCTCATTTTCTGTTATTTGTGAAAACTCATTGTTGCTCAAAATTTTACTATATTGAAGGTAATCTTACTTTCTCTTTGAATTAAGGTGCAAAAGATAAATGCCAGCAATTCTGTTCTATTTTGTAAATAAAAAAAAGATTTTGTACCTAGTCTTATATTAATAATAATGTATTACAAAAAAAGTAAACATTTTTAAATGAACAAATATAAATACCTATAATACCTAGTTAGAAATAACATAGCGAATAATCTAGGAATGTACACCCATTAGAACCAAAGAGTCGTGCATGGGTATCCTTCCTGATTAAACACGTAATTCTAAAGTAGTGTAATACTAAAATCTATACTATACTACTTCTACCACAAACATAAAATATTGAATAAAGAAACAGAATAGAACCATACTAATCAACAATGTCATATATTACATTTCTCGACAAATTAATGAAGTACACTTTAAATATTTTTTTTAATAAATTAATTGAATTAATAGTGTTTAAGTATATCCGATATATTTCAGGCAAACCATTATAAATTCTAGACGTTATATATAAGAAACTTCTTTGTCCAACAGTCTTGTTCATAAATGGAATTTTCAGATCTTGATTTAATTTAGTACGTGTAGAGTACTGGTGATCTACTTTGCTAAAAGATGATTTATTTTTGTACATCCAAATTATGATGTTGTACGCATATAGTTTTCTAATATCTAAGACAGACGCAGTTTGGAATAATTTTTCTGAGGAAAATGTTTGTTCTTGCCCAAGTATTATTTTAAGTATTCGCTTTTGAAGAACATCCAACTGGTTCAGATGACTCCCCAACTGAGAATTCCATACTGTAAACGAGACTGCACCAAGGAAAAATAAATTATTTTTAGGTGATCTAAACTTAACACATTTTTTAAAAATTTCAGTTTTGGCAACAGGGCTCGAATTGTTTTACACATGTTTGTTATGTGGATATCCCACCTTAAGTGGCTATCAATTATGATCCCTAGGTATTTTATATTATCACACTTTTTAATTTTAATGATCTTTTTGTTGTTTGTGATATTTAAGGTTTCATATTCTGGCAAACCACTTTTATAACTACAAAATGGCATAAAAAATGTCTTATCAAAGTTAATTGACAGCAACTTTCCATTAAACCACTCTGTAATTATATTAAATTCACTCTCAACAGTACGCTTTAAATCGTCCCAGTCGTTAGAACTGTATAGAATTACTGTATCGTCGGCAAAACTGATTAATTCTCCAGACATTTGAAGTGTTAGAAGTTTATTTAAATATATCGTAAAGAGAATGGGACCTAACACTGTACCTTGAGGAATTCCATGAGATATTATCTCTTCATTACTAAATGTTTTTCCTATCTTTACTCTCTGTTTTCTATCACTAAGGTAACTTCGAAATAGATCTAAAACTAGACCCCTAAAACCAATCTCTGATAAGTCCTCCAACAACTGTGTGTGATCCACAGTGTCGAAAGCCTTAGCTAGATCGAGAAAGACGCATAGGGTTGGCTTGCTATTATCAACACATTTGTATAGATCACCAACTACCCGTGCGATGGCGTCATTAGTAGAGCACTTCCATCTAAAACCATATTGTCGGTCGTCAATTATCTTATATTTATTAAGGTATTTATTCAAGCGTAAAGTTAAACATTTTTCGAAAACTTTTGCAACCGAAGATATGACAAAGATAGGTCTGTAGTTAGTGAGTTCTTTTTAGGACCTTTTTTAAATATAGGCGTAACAATAGCTTCTTTAAATTCTTTTGGACATATACCAGAACAAAAAATGTTATTAATTAAATGACATAAGGGATCTGCAATGTATTCTCGAATTTCACGTAGAGTGTCTGCTCTTAATGAATCAGCTCCGGAAGCTTTGTTAAGTTTTAGTACTGAGATTGTATCAATGACTTCCTTTCTGTCTACAGGTTGTAAATAAAAAGACTGAGGAAAATTATTATCTTTTTTGTCGGCAGCATTTATGGGTTTCTCAATTTTTGAGGCTAGTGTTTTCCCTACGTTAACAAAAAGTTATTAAAAGCGTTCGCAATTTCTTTTTTATTTTCTAGATTCTTGCCTTCTAGAGCGATTTGTTGTATTTGACTGCCTCTAGTTTTCCCAGTTAAATTATTTATTGTTTTCCATAAGGATTTCGAATTTCCACTATTTTTATCTATTATTTTTTTGTAGTAAGCATATTTCGACTTTTTTACTAAGTCATCGACATATTTACGGTAATTAATGTATCTTTCTTTTTTGCTTGAATTATTAGGATCGTTTTTGTGTTCCTTGTATAACTTATTTTTCTTATTGATTGAGTTGACTAAACCCTGAGAGATCCAATTTTTTCGTTTTTTTTTTGCTTATGAGACTTCTTTGTATATTCTGTGCTTAATTCTGCCAGCTCAACTACTTTATTTATAAGTAATGTACATTGTGTCTGAACATTATTTGAACTATAGAATAGATCCCAATTGGTCTCTTGAAGATACATTTTCATTTTATTGTGATTGATATTACCAATATAATTATCATTATTATCATTCCTGTATTTTATGTTATTATTCAAGGTATTTTCTAAAGTTAAGCTCATTACTAATGTATTATGATCCGTAATGTTAGTGTCGATAACTGTAGCCAACATTTTTTCCTCAATTATCAAGTTTGTTTTTAAAAATGGCCCTTGGTAAGCCAGGCGCATCAGTAGATTTATATTAATTAAATATATTAAAAGTATACGTTTTAGAAAAAAATGTTTTAGATAAAAGTTGTAGGTCTCTTTAAGACAAACAAAAAAGTCCCCTAACATTTTTTTGTACAGGGTGAAGTAAAAAAGTTACGATTTTTTTTCCATTTTGATTTGATGTCACGCCCAAACGGCCTTACCGATTTGGCCCATTAACGAACTCGACCGAGATTTTGGGACGATTGATTTTTGTACCAAATTTCATTTCGATCCGTTAAGAAATGCGACCGCTATCGTGTCCACAGATTTCGTTATATCGGAACTATACATACATACATACATACATGATATTAGACGTTCATCGATCCGATGTTGTCTGGCTTTGAACTGTTCCTCTGCAAGATGCTCCCCGTTGATGGCTTTTGAGTCCTGCCTTTGATTTAAACTGCCGGTTGCATGCAGGACAGGATAGATCATCAATCGCTGTTGTTGGTTGTGATGATGTTTGTTGCGTACTCGCGGGATGGGTTGTTGTGTTGTCGCCTCGGAAGGTGTTTTTGAGGTCAGGGGGGCCCAAAACGAAAAACTGTAGTGAAATTTTCCCGAAGTCGTGACCTGCGAACCAGCTGAATAGTAGATATAAATCTACTAAAAATATATGATCAATGCATGATTTTGAATCATTCTGTATGCGAGTATATTTATTTATAAGAGAGGTAAAATTATGTGTACTATAATTATCTAAGTATTCATATACGGAAATATCATTATCAAAAAGATTTATATTCATATCTCCTACCACAATATGATTAGAGATTGACATTTGTCTGCTTCTTTGAAGGTACTCGTTCAATGATCCAACAAAGTTTTCTATGTTAGTTGAAGGAGGTCTATATACGCTGGTGATAAGAATGTGGAAATGATTCCCCAAGGTAACGAGTAATTCAACAGCTTTACATTCGTCTATATATACAATCTTCTCAGAACAACTGTATGATTCATTTAAATAGACTAATACACCGTCGTTCTGATTTTTGTTACCCCCACTATAAAAACTATTATAGCCATCTATTTTAAATATATTTTTATCAAGCTGCCATGTCTCTGTTAATACTAGGCAATCAAATTGGAAATCTATACCAGAAAGTAATACTTCCAACTGGTTTAAGTTTTTATTTGCACTTCTTATATTTTGATGAAGTAACTTGAATGTATTTTTGTTATAAAATAAGTTGTGTTGTTGTAAATTAGGTAAGGTTTGTAATTCTAGTGTTTCAATTGGTTGTACTTCAATATCACGGATATATGGATCCATTGTGTATGAATTGTTGATCATGTATGGTGAAAAAGCAGAAATAAATGAGTTTTAAGATTAAAGAAAATAAGAAGAATAAAAGAAGATACTAAATTTACTACTAAACTATGAACTTAAATATAAAATATTTAAAATAGCTAAAAATATTTAATAAAGTAAAAGTTATATTTTAAATATGAAATCACTAAAATTATTTAATAAAAAAAAAGTTGAAAGATAAATGATATAACTAGATAACTAGAAAAATTCAATAGCCTCTATCAAAATGAAGAGGAAGTGTTTTTATTTCTGTGAGTTTGAACGAGTTTTATATATCTGATGTTTTTCTATTTCTTTTTTCTGTTTTGGGTTTTCACTGCTCTGCTCTTGGTTGCCTGTATTTTGTACTTTTATTTGTTGTGTATTCCTTGGTTTCTGCTTTGGTGTACTTTGATTGTTTTCGTGTTGCTTCTGAGGAACCAAAATTTTTGGTTGCGGTAGGTTTTGAATAGAATGTACGACGTTAGCAGAGGTTTTTGGGGTTGCGGGTTCACTGCTGGGAAGGATGTCTGATTCTAAGTTTGGTATTTCTTCTAGTAGGTATTTTCTGTTGTTTAAGACTAACCGGTTTCCCTGAATGTAGCATTTATCGTACTTTCCTGAGTCACGATACTGCTGTTGATATTGTTTCAGTGACTTTAATTCTTCTCTTTCGGACCTAGTAAGGTCAGCAGACACAAAAATGTTTGTATTTTTTAATTTTTTTCCATTTAACAGTATTGCTTTGTTTTTTAAATATGTTGTTAATTCAACTTTTAATGGGGCTGTATCAGTTTTTCCAAGAAAATAATAATGATTTATGTCTGTTTCTACCAAATTAATATCTAACAAATTTTTTATTTCGCTTATAATAAAGTTCACATCAATTCCGTCACTTCTTCTTCTCAGGCCATAGAAGACGATGTTATTATTTCTTTTATGTTTTTGTAGTTTTTCAATGGATATTTTCAGCGTTTCATTCTCTTCCTCTAAATCTTGTATTCTTTTTCTTTGCTTTTCTAGTTCCATTAATAGTTTAATTAAAAAATAAATAAAATAAATAAACGAAACTTAAGACATGGTAAGGTTGGAAACATTTTTTACAGAGGGGAACTTCGCACCCTTGGCCTTGGCAAAGGGCTGTTGTTCGTTTCCATCTTTTTATTAAAGCGTACGTTTAACAGTTTCTTCTGGTGATTTCTTCTATTGCTAAATAATTTATGTTTTTAGATCCTTTGAAACTGTTTGACAGCCTTCCTGTACTGCGACGTATGACTGGATTTCCCTTCCCTTTTAGATAGATTGCTTAAAAATGCTATTAAAAGTTCCTTTTTTTGCGTACATCATTAAATATAATCCAGCTACTTATCACACTAATTATCAAAATTGGTAGAAGACCTTTTTCCTTCATTTCACCAATTTACGATCCAGTAAACACTTGCCAGTCTACAACTCCCATTATTTAGTTGTAAAACGCAATTGCCTACGGACATCTGACATTTACTCTGTTTCCATCTTTCCCCTTAGATTTTGCACTTGTTTCTGTATCAGAATGACAGTTATACAGCAGTTTTACGTCTTTTGTATCTCGCCAATTGGTTGCAATTTTTTCTTCTTTGCAAAAATGTTAATAATATTCTTTCCACTCAAAATAACCGCTCCTACTGCAGGATAAAGTAAGTTGTTTAGTGAATTTACTGGTGTAAAAATCTATTAAACGAAAGTACAACGTTTTTGCCTTTGATGGATTTATATAATTTATTTACAACTTTTTCACCCAAACTTCGCTGCTGATCTTATTGTCTTTTCCGAAATAAATATAATGTACCTGCGTCCCATGGTGCCCAGAACTTTATATTTCCTTTCACTGTCTTCTAGGAAAGGTATTGTCAAGCGCTATCACTTCTATATTTTTGAAAAGTGTACTTTTCACAATCTAATGACTCCTCTGCATAGTAAACTTTACTGGCATTATCAGAATTTTCAGGATGATTAAAATATATTCTGGACATCAAACATACATCTCTTTCTTGAAATGAAGGAACTAATTAAATTTCTGAAAGCGTTTTGAAATGCAAAATTTTTGGATTCGATTATGGGTCATCACCAAGCTGTAAACAATAACAATTAATATTTTACCAACATCCGTGAATGCATGGTTATTTTTTCCTTTTTATTGCGTTGGTTTGTGTTATCAGTAATAGCAAGTACAAAAATAAATGAGAAAAGATTTATTTGGTACCTCAGAAGCATTTGTTTCTTCTTTACTTGTATCGGTATCTTCAGTATTACTCGACTTACTTTTGTCAGTATTAATGTCTTTAAAACGCACACAATTTTCGTCATTTGAATTATCACTTGAAGCAACTGGGTCGTAATCTGAATCATCGTTGGTCTCTACATCTGACAAACGTTTCACTAAAACTCCAACTCCACTTTGGTAATTTTTTTTGCCATCCTGAAAATACCATTGGGACATAAGAAACCCACCTAAAAATACCACTGGGACAAATATGTCCGCGGTAAGTTGTATCGAAGAAATAATACATAAATTTAAATTTACAGAAATATAAAGAAAATATTCTACTTAATTTTTGCTTTGACAATACGTTAAATCAATCATGATATAACCCAGCGGAGAAACTTAAATAGGGTATATGGTACCGAAAGGCTTAATGTAGTTTCAGCAATGCTGTAAGTTTATAATCTATGGTCTGACTCCTTACAACCTATTAATAACAGATGGCTACATTTCTCTCAGAAACTAGAAATGGCAGCATGGTACGTGCAAGCTAAAAATTTTTAAATATAGTCTTAACTTGAATATCACTTATAAACTTTCATAAAATAAACATTAATGTTTTAGTAAGCTTAAAGACCAGCATACATAGTTATGTATCAGAATAGGTAATTTTATATCTCCATAAGCAAATCTAAAGTTCAAACTGCTTTTTTTTTCTTTTATTGTCAAGTTAAGATCATTATTATTATTATAAAATCTATTCTTTTTAATAAAAGATTGTCATGGTAATTCAAAAATACTACATATAAGCAATTATAAAGCTTCTACTACACAAAGGGTAGAAATTGCAAACTACACAACAGTATAATACGCTGTAACTATCGCGTAACAAAGATTGAGGCCATCAATCTAACAACTCAACCCAGCTATACCTGTCATCAACTAATTTAGGATTGCCAGAAATTTCCATAGGGATCTGGAACTTATAGGAAATTCGATAGTCGTCTAGAATAATTGATGAACCTATATATGCAGCGGACGATCGACAGAAAGTCGTTTTGTTATCGTTAAATAAATTGTTAAACCTCCCATGATGTTAATATAATAATAAAGTAAGTTTAGTGCATCTGTACAAATAAATAAAATTTGTCCACGACTGTTCTACAAAATGTTCATTATACTAGTGCTTCATAAAGAATAATAGTACCTATTATTCACTAGTGAATAATGGTTCATTATTCACTGCATGACGTCACAACAGAACGTATGTCCAAACTTTATAAGAGAATAACTCATATTAGACAAATTTTATATTTTCCTTTGATATTTCAATCCGTATTTATATTTCAATGATGTAAACAAACAAAACACATGAATAAAGAATCGACCTACCTTTTACCACTACATCTAAGCTACACACTTTAATCTTTAAATTTAGATCGTAGTTAGTGTAAGTCATATACATTTGAAACTTCAATTACATTAATTATAGCGTAAATTTAGAATTTTAAAGTTGTAATTATAGCAATTGTGTCGTGGACAAAGTATAGTATTCTATTCGTGTATAATGGCTATTATACGCTCGTTGAATAATATACTATTATGTGTCTGTTTGTAATATTAAATTAACCACTTTGTACCAATTGCATATTTTGCCTGATCTCTGGAACGGCTTAATCGATTTTAACGGGACTTTCACTGGCAGATAGTTAGTGTAATAAGGAGTAACTTAGGTTACTTTTATTTTAGAATAATAAAAAATAATAATTCAGTAACGACTTCGTTTAAAAATTGATTTCCAGCATATATATATATATATATATATATATATATATATATATATATATATATATATATATATATTAATTTTTCAAATGTGCACAATATATATATATATATATATATATGAACAGTAGTGGTGTTCCGGGTTTCAATCCGTTGGTTGTTTGTGTCTTCACGACGTTTCGCCAACATCTCAGCTGGCATTTTCAAGTGATGCTTCCTTTGCGGCTGCTCAACTTGGAACACCACTACTGTTCATTCTACCATCCGTGAAACACTACATCATAACATATATATATATATATATACAAAAGGGGAAAAATTAATGGGCATGTACGCAAAAAGGATCATAGGGTCACGAATAGGGAATGGTAACCCCTTTTATATATATATATATATATATATATATATATATATATATATATATATATATATATATTAATTTTTCAAATGTGCACAAAGTTGTGGGCACAGCTAGTTGTAAATAACACTTAGGGCCGGTATTTCTAAATTCTAGATAAGTTAGTTATCAAACGGTTAAAATCTTAACTGTTAGATAGTAAATATTGACGGTATTTCCAGTCAAAAGTTAAGCATCTTAAAAGATTTTTTTTAAACAAAGTAGAAAACTGTCATTTGACGGTGTAACGCTAAGGTGCCCTAACTAATGTACAAGAGCCGAGTAGAACTTGATGTTGTGGCGTAAAACTAATTTGGATTTCAGAACACAACTAGAAAGCTGCTAAATATATAAATGAAAAGATCAGTGATAATCTTCTTTGTACCTATAGCAGCTGTTGGGGTACCAGAAAGTATAGTTTGAAGCAAATGAAATCCTTGATCCATTATAATACAACCATCACTGGGAATCACTGATCAAGCACACCACAAAATGAATTGAACAGATTTGTACTAAAAGGAATAAAGCACCGCCTAAACAAGCGAGTATTAACTAAGAGGTATTACAGGATTCCTAACGGGCTATGCAACGGTAAAGGAAAACCTACAAACTATGGGCCGGTTTAATGGAGACCCTAACTGCAGATTATGCAGGAAATCAGAATATACTGTGCCATTGCGAACCACTAAATCACGATTTTTGAAGACTTTAAGTGATTCCACAAACATGTGACACCCATCTTCGAAACCTATACAAAATTTTTAAATAGGTGCATAAACCAATAAATAAAGAAGTATAATAAGCGTAAAAAACTAAGTTTAAATAAAATTTTGTGGTTATTTGGACTTTTTATTTAATTTAAAATTATAAAAGTGATATAATTTATTAATATTCAAGTAATGTTATTTCCCGAAAATATCTTTCTTTCATCTGTCGAATATAAATTTAAGCTACTTGAGGACAGATGTTATGTAACATGCTGTGACATTTCTGATTATATTCCAATATCATCGCAAAATTGAAAATGAGGTCGAAACTATTTATGTTGGCTGATTAATAGAAACATTGTTGTTGAATACTGACAGCCCCTTTAGAAATTATGTAAAATACGATCGATACGTATATCATCTATTTACAACTACGAACGAGCTGCCGGCGTTATTGAACTGGATAGTTTTACTTGATTAATATGAAAATATTCCGACTACAAGTGGGAAGGTTAATAGAGTAATGGAATATACATTTTATAAATTAAACACTAGCTATTGGCGACTTGTTAATTTAGATTTAAAAAGTGTGAGAGCTTTTAATATTTTTTTCTATTTATGCTAGTTTTATTGTTGAAGTTATACTTCTATTCATGTACTCAGTGGAAAAGGTTTGTGTATAGTTAAATGGGAAAAATCATTACATATGTAATGGTGTGAGTAAGAGAAAGACAGACACACTTATAAGGTATATTGGTCGGTAAAAACAAAGATGAAATATTTATCACATGTTATTAGTCATAACTATAAGTCCTTTGAATCCCGTTTCAACATTCAGTACATTGAAAAGGGATAGATATACAAAAAACATTTAGAACTAATGTATGAATATCATAGTGACGGACCACATGATTATTTGACAGATTATTTTATAATTCTGTCACGTAAGTTAACATATTAAGTTTAGTATTTTATATTAATAATATTATTCAGTAATGAGTATTGTATTGTAGTCTAAAATACCGTCAAATGGTTGCAGTATATCCTGCACTATGCTTTTGAGGTTGTTGGCTACATAAACAGAGTTTTTACGAATAGTCGAGGAAAGCACCAAAACCTTCGAATTTTATAACGTAAAATGGATCGGAATGCGTTTTTTTGCATTGGATTCGTTAGGGTATCGCTATTTTTCATAATGTAAAAATTGGAAATTGCATTTCTGCATTCGAAAAGTGCATTCTGAACAGACAATAGAGAGAAAATTTACAACTCGGTAAGTATTACTGAAAATGGGTTCAATTTATATACTCGGGGTTTTTGAAATTGCTGAACACAAATATCACGATTCCGAAAGTCTCCGCAGCACTTAGTGTCTATGGTATTTACCTCTTCTCCTGGGGTTTTATGTAAATTCTGTACGAAATCAGTGCACACTTGGTACTCGGCGAATTTTTGAGTCGCTAAATACGATTATAATAATGGCGATGGTCGTCGAAACACCTGGTGCTTAAGACGGACCTCGTCTTCAGAAATTTTATGCAAATTCGATACAAAAAGAGTGTGCACACGGTACTAGGAGGTTTTTGGGGTCTCTTACCACGAGTATCATATAATGAGTTTGCTAAATCATTTGCATACAAATTTATGAATCCATGCGCGTGTATAGAAGTATAACTTCTGCCGGCGGTCCCACTGACTGCCACACTAGTTTTTTTTATGCGTGCCAGAGCTAGTAAAATTGTTCTAACGTAATTTTATTTCTTATAATTAAGAGACCGTTACTTTGTATCTCTATTTGATTTTCGTCTATCTTGTTCCTACTTGCCACAATTTAAAGCTTTACCAAAAAAAACACATTTTTATTTTCACTCCGCATAGTCACAGTAAAACAATTTTTTTATTCAGCGTTCTTACCAATCGCCAATCAGTATGAGAGTTGATTCTGAGTCAGTAACTCCACGTCGTATCCATAGGAGGTAAAAACATAAACAGCTAGTAATGCAAATGCTTTCTTTAATCGAGCAGGCTCTTCTATAGAAAACACGAGTTAAAACAGTTCACAAACAGAGCCAAGACTATGGGTGTATAAGATACATTTTTACTTAATCACTGTTGATTTTTAGGTTCTAATAACAGTTCTTATTCAACTAGTAGCATTTGTGTTAAAGTTAAAGCATTTGCTTTTTGATGAAAGTAAAATACATACAAAAAATATAGATAATAAAAATACAGGTAAGCGATACCCAGAAAAAATTCACATCCCGGATACTCTCATTACGGCACTGTGCACTGCACTTTTTAATTGCTGGTACGGTGAATACAATTACAATAGAACTTACCTCGATAGAGGTATATAAAAAATTGTAAAAACTTACGTTAGCTTCTAAATGTTTCTAAGATAGATCGGATAGCATATGGCCTCATTATCTCGGTAAATGATCGAAATGGTAAGCTATAATCTAGACCCATTCTTGTCTAGATCGTTAGGTATTTAGAGAATAAACCATAAACTTACTCTTCATAGCTGGTGATCGAAGAGATATTGTAATACCGGCTAATTTGCCGCCATTATTACACGATATATGAAGTAATCTTAAAGATAGCACTGTCTGGAAATCTTCACATAAACCTTCAGGTAGAATAAACGATAATAGGCACTAGAAGTTCTATTTGTAATTCGTATGACTTTGGTAAGTGAAAATTGATGCTTGAGTTTCTTCTTCAATACAATAACTGAGGTAATTTACGATGAAGTTTTTTTACTATCATCCAGGTTTAATCTTGGCCATACGTTCGCTCTGTTCTTTAGTAGAGTAGAGTGGTCTAAGACTGCGCACCTAAGGTAATAAACGCTATAAAATAAAAATGAAAGGTATTTAAGAAACAAATATTAATTATTAGTGGACCTTAGTTATTTATCAACAATAATTAAAGAACGTTTACTCATGTGATTAATCGTTTTTATGTTATTAAAGTGAAATGTGAAAATTGGAATTGCGCACTCTTACACAACCGTGTAGGTGAGAATGCGCAGCATGTTTGGTAAGACTGCTCGTGCCACTACTCGTTGAAACCAACATGTCCAATCTTCAACGATAGGTTCCTTATTAATTTCTACACAACCGCGACATCTCCAATATATTTTCTTATTAGAAGTAAGCTTTGGTTCAAGTTGTTCTTTTTTGGTGTCTTTTATATTATAATTTATTTGTTGTTCAAGCTGGTACTTGCAGTAGCTTCTAACTTAACTTTTTTACTGCAGGTTTTATTTTTTCTTCCATTTGCTGGGAAAATTAATTTTTATGAGGTGAACTACTAATTATTTTTGATCCCTTCTGTTTTCTGTTAACTTAAGACTTTGGAATAGGAAATATTTCGTATAAGGTAACAAGTGCTTGCTCAGATGGGCTAGAAGCGATACTATTGCTTAATGGTTAGTCAGGTAGCTAAATATTTTGATCCATTATCCTTTTAGATAATTGCATTGTCTTTACTCATTGCATTTTTTGACTTTTGGGACATTAATGCAGGTTGAGACAAATCTTCTAAAGCAGGCTGCTTCACAGTCAATAAATCTTCTACTAAGGCAGGCTGCTCTACTTTACACAAATCTTTCACTGAGGTAGAATGCTCTCGGTTTAATACATGTTTGGTTACATCTACAGGTTTTAAAGATGTTTGACTAGCTTCTGTACTAACCATGCATTCAGTCTAGTTTTCTCTTTCTGCGATAGAACTAGCAAAAAAATCTACTTCACTAAAAACATCCAGTTGTTTGTAAACTTCATGCAGCATACGCTGCATTTGATGGTTTAAGGAAAGCCAGGGTTGTTTCGCTGCCAATTTTCACATTCGTTAGAGTAGTATCGCTTTAAAGCGACATGAAAGCACCTGTGGTTGTAGCTTGTGGCTACTATGCGTGGGTAAAATTATTGCGGTAATATTGTGCTTTTTTTGGAATTTCAACAATTTTCTTTTTAGATTTTTAACACTTTGTCAGGATTTTCAAAAATTTGAATAATTTTTTAAGACTGTCAATACTCATTATTTTATCCAAATATTCTTTTCAACTGTATCATTAAGACATCGGAATAAAACGCCATCTACCAAGTTTCTCTGCAATCTAGATTTTAAACGATGGTATAGAATTATTTTTTGATAAACTAAATTACACTGCCATATGTAAGAAATTCATTTATATATAAAGTAGATGGTACACGCTAATGTCGTAAGTTTATTCAGTAAATTTTGTTGATTAAAATTGCAGACCTATTTGCTTACCACGTCTATGGTTACAATATGAATAATTGAAATGTACTCCAATCTCAATGCTTTAATGAAGAATAACCATTCTTTTGAAACTGTAACAAAAGTGCTGCATATCGGAGTTCATCAAATTTAAGTGGAGTATATACAGATAAGAGGGTAAACTATAGAAAATTTCCATCTGATACGGCCGGTAGGTAGGTATACATATTCAATGAAGTAGTCGTTAAATATCCAGAGAGCTTTGGACCTGACAACGAAGAAAGAAGGACTCGACGAGATCATGATTTATTTATTTTTGTCATTTTCAAATTCATTTTTTTTTGTTTGTATCTCAATAAACGAAAAGCAATTATTGATACTGAAAAAGTATAATATTTACTGAACGGCTAATCGATAAGCATCAATGAGTAATTTCCTTTTTTTTTAAATAAGCTTGTTGCTAGAAGAAAAATTTTATACCTTACACGATTATAGGCTTTATTACTACATAGTATAAAACAAAGTCGCTTTTTCTGTCCCTATGTCCCTTTGTATGCTTAAATCTTTAAAACTGCACAACGGATTTTGATGCGGTTTGTTTTAATAGATAGAGTGATTCAAGAGGAAGGTTTATATGTATAACAACATCCATTAAATACTGGAGAAACACTGTTATTTTTGAGGTTTCTAATGTGATGTCGTTAATTATCTTTTTTTTTTCGCTTACATTGCAAACGCAGGCTAAACCATACGAGATTTATCAAAATAATGTAGTAATTATTTGTACACAATGAAAAGGTCTACAGAAAACTCCGTGATGGTATATGTCTATCTCTTATGGATATCTCACAATAACATTTTTACTTTTTATGACAAATAATGGCTAATTTCCGAAGCGATTTTAACCAATACAGCATTAATCCTTATCCAATTAAATAGCTTAAATACATTATTAATTTAATATAGATCTATATGGTCCTTTACAGCACAAGATTTAAATAAATAATTTCGAAGATATTATATATTTAAAATTGCGGGACATAGCGCTTGCGGTGGTACTGGCCGGCCGGGGCGGCGGCAGCGTGCCTATAAATAGCGTGTCGGAGGCCGCAATTTTCCCTATAGCACTTTGAATTTTGCAGCGATCGGACGTGTTTACTACGAAATTAATCATTATGACGCTACCCTAAGGTGGCGCATTTGAGATGTTATAAATTTACACCTGTAATTCTTACATAACTAAGTACTATGACGCCACCGTAAGGTGGCGCAGTTAATATCTCATATATTCAAAAGAGCAAAACTGACTTACCTAAGAACTATGACGCCACCGTTAGGTGGCGCAGTTAATATATAATATACCTAACCGATAAATGGCAAAGTACTATAAATACTAGTAAAAACTGGTAACTAACAAGAAAATATGATAAAAAATACAAAAAATTAATCGTAAAAATTAAAAAAAAAATTGGAAAAAAACATTAGTGTTAGGCGGTGCGAAGTTCGCTGGGTCCGCTAGTTTATTATACGCTAGCAAATTTTTTACAATTTTCAGAGAGGATTATCCCAACAACAATGTTTCGATTTATTCTGTTTACTGTTTGGGAATAAAGCACCACACCACTCAAATATTTCCTCTTGTTATTGCTAATTTCAATGTGGCCGTCCAGTCTTAGCGACGAATCCAGGCTAGGTCGATCCAAAACAGCAGTCACACAGCAAAAGATTGACGCGGTGTGTCAGCTAATTAAGGATGTTCGCCGTGGGAGATACATGCAGGCATCTTTGGACATTTCAAACTCGATCCAAAAGATCCTACCTAAACAACTAGGTGTTACAAAGTTGGTTGGATCTCTTATTTGCTCACAGAAGAGCAAAAAGTGGTTGCGTCAATTAGTGTCAAAGCTTAAAAAACCTATAGTATTGTTAGTGGCGATGAATCATGAATTTACTGCTAAGAACCGTTGTGTGGGTGTTTGACGTTGAGAAAAAGACCAACAGAAGTGATCCGTTTTCGAAGTGTCAAAGAAAATAATCGCAACTTTTGTGTCAAAATCTGGTCATGTAGTAACAATTGCTTTAGAAGATCAAAGAACGGTTACTTTCGATTGGTTTACTAGAAGTTGATGCGAAAGTCTGACAAAACAACACACAGCGGCGAATCATCCTACATCAGGACAATGCAAGTACTTCAAATCATCGAATAGTTAAACCATCCACTGTATAGGCTCGATCTTAGTCCCAACGAATTTCACCTTCGCAAAGATAAAGAATTGAATTCGTGGGCAGCGATTTCAGTCGCGAAAAGAAGCCATAGATGCCTTTAAAACACCGTACAGGTGTATTTTTTTGTGTTTATGGCTATATGGAAAACTTAAAAGACAACCCTCGTACAACGCGTACAGTTGATATATTAAGATAGCAAATGGCAGTTAAAAAAAATATTATTAGAATAATATTAGAAACCGTATGGGTTTGATAAAAAACAAAATTGAGTATGAGATGTTAGTATGAGGAACCCAAATTTTGTTTTTGTGTAAAGTTTTAAGGCGGTTCACAGAATACGTTAACTTACCAAGTATCAACAGTATCGTTCTTAAAGTTTCGGAAAAAAGTGGCTATGACATACGGAGGAGACAGACAGACAGACATGACGAATCTATAAGGGTTTCATTTTTGCCATTTAGCTACGAAACCCTAATGTATTTGTGTGATTTCAGACATATCTCCAATCTAGTTGCTCTTAGAGCTTCTGGATGGATATCTTCCTTGTACTGATGAGACGCAATACGTCGAAACCGGTCTACAAGGGATATCCTTTCGAATTGCAAACTAAAATGGTTAACTCTATCTTGCAGATATACTAACCCCGTTTAACTTTGAACTGTAATTCAATGTCCGTCGTGGCATATAGCCAGGGAAGTAGTTGTTGGTTCTTAGTAAACGGTCTATATGTTCTTTGATTTTCAAAGACTCTGTAAAACGTCATAATAGTATTAGGTATACTATTATTATCTTTGACATCTATTTGACAAACGTTTTACTGAATTGACAATTGATTAGCAGGAAACTGCAATCAAGTAGTTAACCCTACAAAGCCGAGAGGTTTTTTGTCAAATAGAATTTCAGTTTGCAATTAGTTATGGAGATGTCGCTATTATCGCACTTTTAACATTTTCTTTACTAAAGATAATGTATTTGTGTGATTTCAGACATATCTCCAATCTAGTTGCTCTTAGAGCTTCTGGATGGATATCTTCCTTGTACTGATGAGACGCAATATGTCGAAACCGGTCTACAAGTGATATCCTTTCGAATTGCAAACTAAAATGGTTAGTTCTATCTTGCAGATATACTAACCCCGTTTAACTTTGAACTGTAATTCAATGTCCGTCGTGGCATATAGCCAGGGAAGTAGTTGTTGGTTCTTAGTAAACGGTCTATATGTTCTTTGATTTTCAACGACTCTGTAAAACGTCATAATAGTATTAGGTATACTATTATTATCTTTGACATCTATTGTGATAGTAGATTGAAAAAACAATTATTACAAAAAAAGTAGTGTGGCAGTCAATGGGACTGCCGGCAGAAGTTATACTTCTATGCACGCGCATGGATTCATAAATTTGTATGCGAATGATTTAGCTAACTGCACACTCTTTTTGTATTGAATTTGCATAAAATTTCTGGAGACGAGTTCTGTCTTAAGCACCAGGTGTTTCGAACACCATCGCTATTATTATAAGCGTATTTAGCGACTCAAAAAACCACTGAGTACCAAGTGTGCACTGATTTCGTACAAAATTTACTTAAAACCCCAGGAGAATAGGTAAATACCCTAGACACCAAGTGCCGCGGAGACTTTCGGAATCGTGATCAGCGACTTCAAAAACCTTGAGTATATAAATTGAACCTATTTTTAGCAATACTTACTGAGTTGTAAGTTTTCTCTCTATTGTCTGTTCGGAATGTACTTTTCGAATGCAGAAATGCAATTTTCATTTTTACATTATAAAATATAGCGACAAATTTCCTGATACTTTAACGAATCCAATGAAAAAAAAACGCATTCCGATCCAACTTATTCGTAAAAACTCTGTTTATGTAGCCAACAACCTCAAAAGCATAGTGCAGGATATACTGCAACGATGTGACGGTATTTTAGACTAGAATACAATACTCATTACTGAATATTATTATTAATATAAAATACTAAACTTAATATGTTAACTTACGTGACAGAATTATAAAATAATCTGTCAAATAATCATGTGGTCCGTCACTATGATATTCATACATTAGTTCAGACTGTTTTTTGTATATCTATCCCTTTTCAATGTACTGAATGTTGAAACGGTATTCAAAGGACTTATAGTTATGACTAATAACATGTGATAAATATTTCATCTTTGTTTTTACCGACCAATATACCTTATAAGTGTGTCTGTCTCTCTTTTACTTACACCATTACATATATGTAATGATTTTTCCCATTTAACTGTACACAAATCTTTTCCACCGAGTGCATGAATAGAAGTATAACTTCAAAACATTTTCTTCATTACTTAGCAAATAGTATTTTTCCCAGGTTTTCCTCCTAAAAGGCGTAAAATTAACTGACTATTACAAGTAAATTTTATTATTGCGAAATAATTAAATAATGCACATTCGAAATCTACATTTAGTGGCTGAAATTAAGCTGGCGAGTAATTTGCGATTAGAGCCGACTTAAAGTAAATAAAGTCGGGTGCCTAGTTATCTACAATGTTTAAAAACATAAATATTTTATTTGCTTTTTGTGGATTTTCCTTTTTGAAGTCGGTTATAAGTCTTATAAAGCATTTCATATGCATCATCATGTTTTGATATGTCAACTTGTATTTTGTTAGTTTTTTTTAATCTTTAAAAAAATTATAATTTAATTTTGTATTGAGTATTTTAGAGAATATATATTTTATAGTGGATTTTCACTTTATATAAGTAAGATTTAAATTATTTTAACAGGAAATTCCTTATAGACAAAATCCTGACACATGGACCAGAAAATCTAATCAGGGAATATAAATATTTTATGCAATCTAGTCTGGACCACAAGTCGAAATAGCAAGCAATATCTCTACACCTTTAAATCACTTAAGAAAGTGGTTCATGAACTACCAAGTTGTCATGAGATTTAGATTTACATAGTATACGAGGGCTATCTTTTTGGTTTTTTATATAGCTGCTTACAAAGCGCCTGCAATATAACCTTCAAACACAAATCAAGTTTTTGTTGACATAAATCCAGAGTTTCATTGCGATACAGCAATACAGAAAAATTTTGAAATTAGCACGTTAGTCTATAAACATAACATGAAATTGATGCATATTTGGACATTTCAAAGACTTCGATCCTACAGGAAGAACCAGGTATTACGATATTGATTTTCTGTTGGATCCGTCATTTGCTCAAAGAAGAGCAAAAAGTGATTCGCGTCAATTGGTATCGAAAAACATTGGAACGGTTCAATAAAGAAAGCTCAAAAAACGTTTACAGTATTGTTAGTGGCAATTAAACTAGGATTTACACCTACGAACTGAAAAATAAAGAAAACGGTAGCAACTTTTGTGCCAAAATCTGGCTTGTGGGAACAGTTGCTTTAGAAGATCGAAGAACGGTTACTTCCGATTGGTTTGTTTACCAAAAGTTATCGCGAAACTCCGACAAAGCAACACACGACAGCAAATAATCCTACATCACAATAATGCCAGTGCTCACACTGCTCAAAAGACAATCGAGTTTATGAAGCTTTAAAATATTGAATTGTTAGACCATCCACATTATTGTCCTGAACTAAGTACCAAGGATTGCTTCATGTTCCCAAATATTAAGAATTTAATGCGTGGGCAGCAATCCCAGTCTTCAGAAGAAGCCATCGATGCCTTTAAAACAGCAATTTTGCAAGTAAAGACTGGAAAAACTGTTTTACCAACTGGTTTAAACATTCGCAAAAGTGTATGGATCTCGGTGGGACATATTTTAAAAAGCTATATATTTTTTGTCTTTATGAATATATGCAAAACTAAAAAGACAACCCTTGTAGTATCTCTAAAACACATCATTTTTCTATAAATTAAATACCCTTTTTTATCGTGAATAATTGCTTATACTGAATTATGCAAATAAATTTAAAAGAAAATCTATTTAATACTTTCTTTTAATTTTTTTTCTATGACGCTTGAGATTTTCTATAATTTATCAAAGAAACGAAGAATTCTATACAATGATTTGGTATTTCATGCCTGTAGCGAAAATTGAAAGTTTGAGAAAATAACATTGTGGCCCATATTGCTAAGCACCTTCGAGGAAAAAGGTCTATTGTTAGTTGGCCGGAAAAACCTAAATTGAAAAGTCATTGTGAAGTCGTGTTGGAAAAATATGCGGTCAGTTTGATATGCCGTTCCGGTAGCAGACGAGACTAGCGAATGGAATTTATATTTCCGTCTTTATGTTTCGGGAATGGAAACAGAATATTCGAGCAATAGTTGAAATCCGGAGATTACAATGCATTTTTCTGTATAATGGGTAATTTAGTAATAGGTATACTTTTTCTGTTGTTAAATGATCTAAAGTATTTTCACTGACATGCAATAATTTGTTTTTTGTTTTGCATCATTAGTGAATTATACGCTATTGTAAAAGGTTTTTAATGGCTCTAACAATTAATTGAATGAAGTATGCTCAACATTTTAAGTAATAGAAATATTAGATGAAAATTTGTATTTAAATTTATAAATTCTTGAACACAGTGGTTATTAAAATAAAAGAAAAGAAAGGAAAACAAGTATTTTTCTCAGGGTAGTGTGTAAAAAATTTTTATTATTAGCTGAGCAGTTTCGGCCTAACACCGGCCATCAACACAGCTAAAAGTCCAAAGATTAATCAATACCCCAGAAGTGAAAAGATCGATAGACAATTCAACAATAAGGAACTAAAGCCTTATTGTTGAATTGTCTATCGATCTAAGGAACTGAAGCCTTATTGTTGAATTGTCTATCGATCTTTTCACTTCTGGGGTATTGATTAACCTTTGGACTTTTGGCTCTGTTGATGGCCGGTGTTAGGAAGCCTTTAGAAACGCTACTTATATATATATATATATATATATATATATATATATATATATATATCGGTATCTATTTTATAGGGATGATTTTTTGTTCAATTTTTAAAAGTCGTGATGTATTTCGGGATTCAAATATATTTCCTGTTCCTCCACAAAATGGCTGGAATTTATACAATCTAGATATAGTTTAGTAACTCGGGTGGACCTCTTCGAATAAATTTGGACGAATCAAGTATTTGAAAAGGTTTAAAAAAGAAGAAACCAGATTGTTTGACGTACTAACTCGCAGGAGAAGAGCTCTTGCTTCGGCAAAGAAGTAAAGACAGTCACCAAAAAGTGTTGTCTGTAGTTCTTACAAAAGAAGAAGTGCTCTAGTTTTGATGAAGAATTCCAAGAATTAAAAACAATGACCAGAAAGTCGTATCTTCGCGTGCCGTCACTATCTTTAGATTTAACCTCGGTTCGATTCCTGCTGCTGCTGTTGTCGCATATTGTTTTGTTTTCACATACACACGTTTATTTTAATTATCTTTTAAAAATATTCTTAGTGCACTAATAAAAAGTAGCTAAGGGAGTAAAGCAATGTACGGTAAAAGGATGTAAAGGGAGGGGAAGGTAAGGGAAGTTAAGGAAAGCGAAAGATAAGGACGTCACGCGAAGGCACGACTTTCCGATCATTGTCTTCGGTTCTTGGAATTCTACATTGAAACTAGAGTACTTCTTCTTTTACAGGAACTAAAGTCAACACCTTCTGGTCATTTTCTTCTCTTTTTTGACTTCTTCAGGTTACTTCTTCGCTGAAACTGGAACACTTCCTCTGCAAGAACACGCGACACCCCTACTGGACGATTTTTCTCGTATTGGACCGAGAATTACTAATCACAACGAGACAGAGTAGATAATTTCACTTACAGTACCGCTCACGGCGGTAGTAATTCTACCGATATAGGCACAGTAATAATAGACTGGTAATATCTGTGGCCGATTTTGTAAAGTGCAAACGGCAGTAGGTTAGAATTATGGAGGGTAGAGGTAAGGAGAACGATCTTAAATGGGAAATGATTAAAAATGTGTCCACTTTTTAGAGGTACATAAAACTTCTCAAACTTGCCACTACAATGGCGCTAAAGTAGATGTAGGGTACAGAATGAATGTAGCAGTTTTTGACAAATTGATTGAAATGTCGTATGATTTCGTAATATAAGTGCTATAAAAAAACGTGGTAATGAATTTTTAAATACTTATTCACTTATTGCTGGAAAATAATCATTAATAAAATTTCATTTTATATACTTTATTATTATCTTATGTATGTGTCATAATAAAGCGGAAATGTGTCTTTCCTTGTTTATTTATCTATCCTACTCTAAGAAATTATTGCGCTTTTTTTAAAATTTACCCTACTACGATCGTAGCGCCACCCTTATTTACCACATTTTGACGGACACATTCAATACACGGAGACAGTTCTCCTTACCTCTACCCTCCATAGTTAGAATCCTACTGGATATGACATTTTTGTCAATTTTTTCTTAATGTCATTTGTTGTTAGTCTAATTTATGAATTTCAAAAATTTGTATTTTTTTTTCAAGCTTTCATGTTATCTTCTTTCGAATGTTACTAAAAATACTGCTAGTATAACTATTTATAATATTATGCAACACTGCTTTGTTTAAAATTGGAATGTGTACATTAATAAGTTGTAACATGAATCTTACTGTTTCGATTAACTAGAAAAATATACGTTCTGTAGCACTTGACAGGTGGCGTATCGTTGGTTTGAGATCAGCGACGAAGTGATCCAAACATTTATCAATCGATGGATGATTTTTCTGCAACAATGTGCGCTCAGGTATTCTATTCTTGACACGTACAAAAATACGTTCAGAAAATGTGGCAATTCATTATTCACGGTCGGCTACACCGATGGGGAAGCTCGAAGATCATTTATCAAGAACTGAAGAATTCTATATATACAACGTCTCGTAATACAGGAGCGGCATGGAATATACAAAAATATATTAAAAAAGTAATTAATTAAAAAATTAGAACCCAAACAGGCGTATTTACCCGTTAAATAGGTTACTAATGAGTAAAAACATATCAAACGATGCAAAATTAATATTATACAAAACTCTTATTGGACCCCTAGTAACTTATGCATCAGATATATCGATTGAAATTAAAAAAAAATAGCAAGAAATGATCTGTAGTAACACGCTCTCAAATCAACAGACCAAAGGGCATAGATTATGAACCTTGATCGACCGCGAATCGTACATAGATTCTTATCCTCAGGAGATATTGAACAATCTGTTTACGGCACTCATACCTCCAAGTTATTTCAAGTCCCGAATCACAAACTTCGATGACACCACTTCAACAGACACCAACAATCCTGATAATTATATAGTGTCTGTTACACTAACATCTACAAGGACTTCTGACATCATTAATCCTGACCATCAACAGTCTACCAAGACGTGGTCTCGATCGAAGATCCACGACGTTTCACTGTTTGCCGTCAGCATCGCCTTTATCACCATTTAAAAAATCAGCTAAAGATCCAAATAATTGGTGCTAAGAAAAATATTTGTGGAAATAATGAAAAATTATATATGGTTTAGGAAAATCAATACAGAAATAAAAAATGTATGGGAAGCCAAGCATATTAGAAGTGTTAAAGATGCAACGACAGAGATAGTTAGGACATATTTAAAGACTGCTAGAGGCAAGATTTTCAAAAAAAATATTGCTAGCAAGTGCTATAGAAGGACATAAGAGACAAGTTCAACTCAAAATAAGTTGGAAAACAGACATAGAAGGAGAGTTAAAGACACTTAACACTTTAAACTAGAAACTTAAATCGATGGACCAGAAACGATAGAGGAGACTATTTGGTAAAAAAGGTAAAAAAGTAAAAAAAAAGAAATAATAATAAATTATAAAAAATTTAAATATTTTATTACAAATTTAAAAGTACCGTAATGTAATTATCAAAAATGTAAATACTAGTACTAGTAATAATAAAAAAAAAATGGAAACAGAAAAACTTTTAAATCTAGCACCAAATTGAAAAAAAAATATTAAAACATAATGATTTTGCAAATATTTTGAACAAAAAATAAAGCATTTAAAAAAATTAAATAAATAGTGATGATATAGGGGCGGTTCCTGCGACTGCGGATAACGTGTCCATCGAGAGAGACCATGCAGTAGGGGAGCCCGTGTTCTTGCAGGAGAAGTGCTCTTGCTTCGACGAAGAAGTAATCTGAAGAAGTCAAAGAAGTGAAGACAATGACCAGAAAGTGTTGTCTTTAGTTCTTACAAAAGAAGAAAAAGAAGAAGTGTTCTAGTTTTGATGAAGAATACCAAGAACTAAAGACAATGACCAGAAGTTCGTGTCTTCGCGTGACGTCACTATCTCTAGATTTAACCTGGTTTCGATTACTGCTATTGCTGCTGTCGCATATTGTTTTATTTTCACATACACACGTTTCTTGTACTTTTTTTAAAAATATTCTTACGGTACTTTACAAAGAGTAGCTAAGGAAGTAAAGGGAAGGTACGGTAAGAGGGTCTTAAGAGAAGGGAAGGCTGGGGAAATTAAGGGAAGCTAAATATAAGGACGTCACGCGAAGACATGACTTTCTGATCATTGTCTTCGGTTCTTGGAACTTATCATTGAAACTAGAGCACTTCTTCTTCTGCAAGTCAACAACTTTTGGTCATTGTGTTCTCTTCTTTAACTTCTTCAGATTACTTCTTCGCCGAAACTGGAAAACTTTTTCTGCAAAAACACGAGACCCTTCTACTGGATGATTTCTTTTGATGAACACGGCCATCCGCAGTCACATGACCGACTCTATAGAACTAATATATATATTATAATTAAAAAAAGTATATAAAAAAGAGAAAAAAACGAGCAAATATCTTTTATTAATGTAAATATCGTAAAATTTTAAAATTTAATAAAAACATAGAAATAAGCTGTGATATACTTACTTATTAAAAAAATCTTTATGGAATAAAACTTATGAAATTCAAAAATTCATTATATTGTATATTAGCACGTAAATTTAAGGTTTAAAATATCTACAGCTACCCTTAATGATTCTAGTAATTTTTTCAGTAACTTTATTTTAAGTACAAAAAGAAAAATAGTCTTATTATCAGCTACACTCTGACACCTTGATGAGGTAACAGGAACCGTGAGTGTTAGAACATAAATTCTGTGGCTTTGGTTTGGCACGAAAGCAGCCCTTCGATGTATTATATAAGGGGTAAGGGTGAGACAAAGAATACTAAATCACGCAAAACGACGATACTGTCAAGTAGACTAAAAATATTTACATCTATTGTACGTGTATTATAAATAAGTGCAAATTTATCATATAGATATGGCAGGTTATGAATAACTAGAGGAAGCTAATTTTGTTAGTAGAATTTTTCCAGACAAGATGTTGTCTCCTTTTTAATTAATTAACTATAAACACAGAATACAAACATACAAGATGTGACAGAAAAGTATAACAAAGTTTTTTTATTACAAATATTTAAAGTACCTAAAGAAGGAGTTAAAACTCGCACTTACTTATGAGAAAATTCTGATAAACGTGTTTTAACAAAGACCCAAACGCTGCTTTGTTAGATCCCTTGCAGTGAGGCTAGTCTTATTATTTTTCTGGTACACCTTGTAAAAGTAATAATTTAATAAATGTAAATAATAAAATATATTAAGAACCAATAACAAAACACAATACTAAAATTTGTTACTGTATGTACCAATCAGCATTTTAATTGAATAACATATAGAAATCAGTAAAGCTTCATAATTATACTAAGTGTGGAATAGTATATTGTTTTACGAGCAAGGAATGATACTCATTTCCCACGAGTACGATGTTTGCAACATGAGCCGCAGGCGAATGGTGCAAATCGTACGAGTGGGAAATGAGTTATTCCTTGCGAGTCAAACACTATACTTTTTCTACGGTTATACCACATAATAATACAATAATTCAAAAATAAATCATTTTTAATACAAAACAAAACATAACGATATAAGTTATATTATTTAAGTAAAATTAACTATTATTTACAATATTTACAGTTATCATATCTTAAATTTATTTGTTAATTCAGAAAAATATGCTAAAAGCACAGTTTCTGAAACTTTTTTTCTTTTGCCAGGTCACGAAGCTTTTATATGCATTCTGGTACTCATGCTTTGAAATTTCGGGAATCAAATTCTGACAAACTTCGTTTGCCGCTTCTCTTATTTCAGGAGGAGTTAATTCTAATTCATTTTCATCACTACTTAACATTTTTACTTAAATAACAATCTAATTTAAATAATGTATTAAAAACTATCTGTTGTACCTGTCACTACTTTATTACTGTCAACCTGTACTGTTAGTCAAATATATGAATACATGATTATCACAGTATAGTTGATTAAGTTAAAACAATAAAGAAATGAACACTTTGTGTTATCAGATAAAGAAATGAGATATTTCTTTATTTGATATAACAACGTACCCCATTTCTTTAGAGATTACTGTCAAAAAATGATACATTTGTATAATAACCGTAGAAAATAGTATATTGTTTTATGAGCAAGGAATGGTACTCATTTCCCACGAGTACAATATTTACAGTTATCAAGCTGCAGTTATTAAATTGAATCTGTGCGGCATCTGAAATTTCAATTGTCTGTTTTTCAATCTTTTTACCATTATTAGTAATTTCGGCAGAAGTAGAAGGTAAACTTTCATTGCCATTTATAGATGACGCTATTTTATTAGCAATATTAAATTTGTTAGCCATCGAATCGTCAATGTAGCTTTCAGCTACCATGGTTGACTTCCAGCCGCCATGTCTCTTTAAAGAAGTGATATCTTCGCCAGCATCTATCAAAATAGTTGCTGATGATCTGCGAAAGCAGTGGCCTGTATATAATTCCGGATTGGGAAGCTTTAAAAAGGAGGCAATTCTTTTTCCCGCATAAGCTATTTTATTTATTCCAACTCTTTGTATGGTACATTTACCTTTTTGATAATTTATAAAAAAAAAATTTTGTTCAATATTTCTGGGACGCAGATCAACATATTTTTTAAAAATATTATAAAAAGAACCGGTTATAGTGAATTTTCGGGTTAATTTATTTTTTGAATTTGGTATCTTAACCAGAACAGCAGAATTTAAATCCTCAAAATCTGAAATTGTCATTTTATATAATTCATCGCGTCTACAGGCACCCATAATTCCCATAATCAAAATAACCTAAAAAAATTATTTAATAATAAATAATCTAGAAAATTAGAAACAAATATCTACCTTATCAAGAAGATAAAGTTCATCGGGGGCATTATTAATAAATTTATTAATATCTTCGGAGCTGAAAATCTTTGATTTCTTTGATTTAAATCCATCTGATTTTCTTTTAATGAAAGCTTTCAATTTTAAATATTTAGCGATATTAACATTTTTTTCAATATTAATCATGGTTCTCAACATAGAATATTGAGACCATAACGTTGAGGCCTTAAATTTAATCGATATTTCAGAAAAATAGGCTAAAACTACACTTTCTGAGATGGAATTTGTGCCTTTTTTCTTTTGCCAATCCACAAAGCTTTCATAAGCATTCCGATATTTATTTTTTGATATTTCGGGAATTAAATTTTGGCAAGCTTCGTTTGCCGCCTCTCTTATATCTGGAGGAGTTAATTCTGTGTCACTTTCATCACTTATACTAAACATTTTCTAAGTATTAAAATAAAATAATTTAATTATAAGTATGAACACTATGCGATTATTAAATATCTGTCACTGTCAACAATACAGATCATCAATAGCAACAGCACAGGCACCAGTATACTTGATTTGACGCATCAATACAGGAATGATCCCTTTGTTTTATCAGATAAGGAAATGAGATATTTCTTTTTAGGCAAATACAACGTACCCCTTTCCTTTATAAATTATTGTATATAAATGTCATTTTTGTATAACAACCGTAGAAAAATGACATTTCTTTTTCTATAGTATTGAAAAAAATTAAGTAAACAAAAATAGTTTTTTAAAAAAGATAAGAGACTGAAAATTCCTGTCTCTTTTATACATGTTTTTGTTGAGCACAAAGGCAATAACTAGACTAGGACAGTAAATAAAACAAAATGACTCAAAAACAGGGTTGATGGCAGACAAGTAAGAATACGATTTGAGTGACATTCAAGGAAATATCTTCAAAATGGAATCCAATCATCCGACAGAGACGACCATTGTCAGAGGAAATTCGGCTTGTTGCGAAACAAAGGCCGCTAGAAGTTGTATTAATTAAAACAATGAAGTCTCCGGTTTAAATGAGCTCGATTTCTTGAATACAATCCAGGCTGGGATGTAATTGTGGATGTCACAGAGAGGACAAGAAAGTGGCGGTTCATTTGGTCGGGAAATGACGCGGAAAAAACGATGTCGCTGCTAGAAATTAACAGTCGCTGTTTTATCTTTTTCAGTTTTTAGGTTGGCTTTATTTCACAAATAAATAACTTCATTATGAAGTTTAAATTTAAATTTGTGTTGTTAGCTTAATATTTCTAAAAGTGTAGGTAGTCTCTAAAAGACACAAATTTTTTTCATTATTTTTTTAACTTTATTTTAAAAATTAATAAAGTGGACTAATTAAAAAACGCTTTTAATACTCGAAAGCTTTTAATGTTTAAAAGCATGAACAATACTGTTTTTACACGTGTACTTTATACACAGGTAATGTACCGAATTTTCTGGAATATTAAACAGAAGAGAGAGTGAGAAAAAGAATTATACTCCAGAAAAGACTGGGTATATCGATATGTCGAACAAGAAAAAGAAAAATATGTGTCATAAAAAAGAGGGTGTGTCGATTTGCAGGAATATGAGGGAAAAGCATATGGCTGAGAATAAAGGGTATGCACAAACGAGAGAGAGAAACATATGTCACACAAAAGAGGGTATGTCGATGCACAAAAGCAAAAAAAAGTATCTGTCACAGAATAGAAAGTATATTAAAATGCAGGAGCAAGAGAAACACAATCATGTTAGAAAGAGGAATTAAATGGTATCAAATTAAAGTAGCACAATAACGAGAGAATAGCATATGGCAAAAAAGAGAGAATGTATCGATATGCAAAAAACAGAAAGGGAAACATATGTCATAGAAAAGAAGGTATATTTATACACAGAAGCAAAAAATGCATTTGTCAAACAAGAGAAAGTATTTTAACATGCAGAAGCAAGAGAAATATATGTTGGGAAAAGAAATTAAAAGGCAATAAATTAAAGTAAAACAAGAACGAAGGAGACAAACATATGGCAGAAAGTCAGAAAAGAGAGGATTTATTGATATGCAGAAACGAGAAAGAGGAACATATGTCACAAAAAGAGGGTATGTCGATACACAGAAGCCAAAAAAGCATTTGTCAGGGAACAGAAAGTATTTCATTATGCAGGAGCAAGAGAAATATATGCTGGAAAGAGGAATTAAAAGTTAACAAAATAAACATGAACAGAAAAAAAAGGGTGTATCGATATGCAAAAACGAGAAAAAAGAAATATTTTACAGAAAAGAGTGTATGTCGATACACAAAACCAAAAAAAAGTATATGTCAGAAAAGAGAAATTATTTTGACATACAGAAGCAAGAGAAATATATACTGGAAAGAGGTTTTAAAAGGTAACAAATTAAAGTAACAGAATAACGCGCGAGAGAGGCAAATGGCAGATAACAGAGACTGTATCGATTTGCAGAAACGAGAAAGATGTCTGGCACTGTATAAGAGTGATTAGAGACTTATAAGCCATGCACTTGTCAAAAGACACCTGCGAATTATGGGAATTTTTAATGGAGACCCAACCTGCTTATTATGCGACAGAGAACTGAAATCATTAAACACATACTGTATCATTGCGAGGCAGTAGATAATCAATTCAGTGAGTACTCAAACATATGGCACCCATCTTTAAACCTTTACAACCAGTAGATAATAAGATAATAGAATGGTTGACATTAACCAATGAAAGAAGTCAATAAGTCGAACTTGACTGCACTTTAAGGTTTTTATTATTGTTGGGACGTGCCTAACAATATCTTTAGGTATTTCCTTCTGGTGAAAATAGAATAATAATTTAAATATTTTTTCCCTAAGGCATAAACATATTATGTTATAAATTAGTATAATACATCAGAGAAATTAGCGTATCATTAAAAATTTTGACAATTAATTAAATATTTCCTACTAATAGGATTTTGCTGTTTAATGGAAATTAATTATGTTTTCGCTTACTAATTAGTAATTCAATAATGCTACGTACTTGTTTTTTAAACCTAATTAGGAAATATTTAAAACAGTCAACAATTCGAGCGTCTACACAAAGTTGTTTTGAAAAATAAATATTGTATTGAATTTAATTTGTTCTGTATACAACTGTTTGTTTGTTTGTTAATACAAATACTTTATTTACACCAAGTTAAAAAAACAGCAAATCTATTAACGAAAACGAAACATATGCTCGTTCAACTACAGTTAATTAACGTCATATATATATCCTTACCGGCTGTAGGTAAAGATCAAGTCCTAGAGGATGTGACATTTTGTCGATTTCTCTTTAATTTCGTTATTTGTCTGTCGCAAATTGCAATCTTGGGCATATGGTTTTTAAGTTTAGAATAGATATTATTGATTTCCAGTATGGCTCTGTTGGTTACACGTACTTTAACAAAAGACTTAAGAACTCTGCCTTGCCAGGGCGTAACCTCTTTGACAAAAGGTAGTGAAGCAAAACAGATATTTGGATTGTTTTAACAGTATCCGCAACATCCACAATATCCCAGGTTTGTAACGAGGTGTTATATTGTTGTACCTAAACCGGGGTAAGGGTTGTCTGTGAATGGTGCATTGAACAAAATCTTTTTTATTAATGGAGGAGGGTGAGAGTTATCTAGGAAGAGGTTACAGTGAGTTCTAAGGTTCTTTTGGTGAAATGAACAGTCAAACAATTAGAGATTTCATTTATTTCACTAAGTTCGTTTTCATTGAATGTTTTTAGTAAGAGTGGTAATTGATATAACGGCAAGAGCTACATTTCTTTCTACACCAAACGATTAGAATCAAATTGTCTTGATTTTTAATCCATTTGGTATCAAGGAAGCAATGGCGTTAATTTGACCCTCTCTTATCCAACGTGATCTGGAGGTTATTATCAAAAGAGTTAAATATTTTGCTTTGCCCTCAGCGGAAAGCGCTATGATAATGCCATTAACATATTTTTTGATGAAAAGTAGTAAACAAGTAAAGTGGATATGGCATTGTCCAACAGATCATCCATGACTATTGCTGCCTGAATAGGACTTAGGCATTGAGATAAACATTATAGAAAAGAGACGATACCTACATCTAGGTTTTACCAAGACTTGTAAATAAAATCTGTTAAAACTATTAAAAATGTCGAATGAATCCCTAACATAGTTGTTGCTAAACTCATATGCTTGGTAAAGTGTCATTTAGGAAAGAGGTTAGTTCTTCAGTAGGTTCATTGCAAGAGAAGACTATGGGATGAACAGATAAAGTAGGTTTATGGATCTTGGGAAAGGCATCACAGTTCGGGATAGCACAGCTGTAAAAAGTAAGCTTTTCTTAGTTATTTTATCAATCTGATGGAAGTGGCGAGATGATTCTATCAGTTCATTGGCTTTGGATTGGATGGTGAGCCTAGGGTCATGGGGCAGTGTCAATAACATCCTACACAAAATACTTTTGTTAGAAATGGCTTTTATTGCTTAAGATCCCATTACCAACAAATACGTTCTGATTTGCAACATCTAAGTGAGATATACAGTTTCTTTTTACACCTGGACAAAGAGCCTGATAACAATGCCTTGCACAACAGTAATATTTCCTTAAACCCATTTTAATATTTTTGTAATAAAATGATGTTTTTTAATGAAGATACCGTTCTAACTAGTACCCCCCCTCTTTTATATGTTGCTAATTGCTTCTTGACTTCTCAATTAAGTTAATATCTTTATACAACGCCTGCTCTGGAAGTTGACTTTTCGAGCGCAGTATGTCATCTCCGAAGTACACAATAGTCGCATACTTGACTATATGTATTTCATAAACGCACATGTTTGGTTATGACCACATAACTACACGGATTCCGCCTAAACTATCTGTTATTTGACTAGAGAGACTAGTCGATCAGTCCTAACCCTTTTTAATTTATGTCACAACTGTCACAACGCAACTGTATTAAACGCAAAAAGAAAGTGTAGGTAATTAAAAAAAGTGTACTATTTAAAATAATGGTCGATTTAACAACATGTTTAACTCCACCTGAACTAGTTGAATCAGCTAAAAATGCAACAACAAATTTATTTCCAGATGTGTCAAAAGAAAAAATTATTTGTTATATTCCTCTTAAATTCTACTTCCAGAGCAGTAGTTGTATAAAGTATTGATCCTAACACTTGCGGAAATTAACTTTCCCGCACTTAAACTGCTTGCCCGAACTCCGCTTCGCGTCGTTCGGGCATCTGCAGTTCGCGTGCGGGAAAGTATAACTTTCCGCACTTGTTAGGATAATAACTATTATATCACTTTAATATTTCTAAGATCTCTCAATACCATCTTTATCCTCATCTGCTTCCCTAAACATTTTTTCGAATAAGAATTAATAATTATCTCTGCCACATGTCAAATTTGAAATTTTTAAAACACTACCAAGCAACCTATTGGCCTCTACCTACATAAGTAGAAGTAGAAGTAAGAAGTAAGAAATCAATATCAAAACTAAAAAAATGTTAACAGACTCATTGGTTTTATCCCATTTTAATCATTGTGATACTGTTTATGGACCTTTCCTTAGAAAATCTGACTGCTCCCGTATTCAAAAGGTTTAGAATTCTTGCTTGCGATTAATATATGGTATTCGACGAAGAAGCAGAATAAGTCACAAGCTTAAAAAAAATTGGTTGGTTAAGTATGTTTAATCGTCGGAAATCTCATGCCTACTGTCTCTTCTACAAAATTTTAAAATCGAAAAG
Source organism: Altica lythri (assembly GCA_964028335.1). Taxonomy (NCBI): domain Eukaryota; kingdom Metazoa; phylum Arthropoda; class Insecta; order Coleoptera; family Chrysomelidae; genus Altica; species Altica lythri. The sequence goes on from OZ034809.1 coordinate 18,622,228, forward strand.
TCCATCGTATTTATACAATAAAATTAAGTTTAAATCTAATGTTCATAACTTTAATCTAAGATTTAATAATAAAATAACTATCCCTTGCCATAAAAAAAACCTATTTAAGTCCTCCTTCTCCTATCAAGTCGCTTTAGCTGGTGCCCATTTGGATGTGCCAAGATTTTCGCTATCACCGGCAGCATTTAAAAAAAGACTGATTCATGATTTGTTTCAACATCAGTAAGTTAAGTTTGTTAATAAAATATTTACTATTCATTGGTTATTAATTTTTAATATTTGGATTTTGTCGTATAATTAAGTTATATTAGTTGGGAACACTCTCAGTGTTTTTTTGCGTTTTTTTTTCTTGCTTTCTTTTTTTATTATACTTATTTTTTTTTACTTTGCAAGGGTAGTGAGGAAGAATTGGTCAATAGACCTTTCACTCATCCTTTTGTTTACCATTGTTTTTTCTGAATATAAGTGTAATTTTGTTATGTTGTATGGCGAACAATAAAGAATTTATTATTATTATTATTATTATTATTATTATTATTATTAAGTGGTTGTGGTTACTTTTCTTCAATTACGTTATGATTCGTCTATTGGTGTTATATGTGAGACGTGACTTTTACGTTTGTCAATCTTTATGTTAACACAATTTCACTTCTATGTACCTACATCTTGCCGGCTTTAAACTGCTTTTACACCGTTCTTTTCTTAAGCTTCTTATTAATTCTCATATTCTTATCCGATAGATGAGTCTTTATGTAGATTTTTTGTTACGGCAACATTCTTACAAGAGTTAAATTTTTAACAACCTCTCAATGCCATATATTTTTTATATTTTTTCTTATATCATTGTAGCATGGTCCCTAATGTTGGTAAATTTAATTTAACTTTCTTGCTGTATGTATAAGTGGAAAATGAGTCACCCTGTAAAATTGTGTAAATTGGTTTTCGAGTTTAATGCATTGTTTGGTTGAAAAAATTTTGTTGCAAATGAACGGTACATTAAAGTCAATCTTAAAACCGCCTGAAGAAAAAGTTAACAGCTCTTTCCGTTTGTAAACCAAAAGACATTAAATATACAAAAAGGTAATAAAAGTGTTTGCTTGGGGTTGAGTTAATACTACCACAAAAGAAAATTTATTTCAGCCATTTTAAAGTAGCGAGCATGTAGTTGGATAACGTAATCCTTTGTACACTTATGTGTGTTTGAAAAATGTATTGTATTGTATAAGTTTAGCTATGGGTAATTCAACCAAAAAATTAAAAAAAGAAAAGCTTTTATAACTTTATACAAACATAAAAATAATTTTTGTCTTCTAAATTGAAAGCGGGACTAAAAATACTTTTAGAACTTTTTATGACCTGCCTGTTCGGCTCACTAATCGATCTCCAAATTTGTGTTAATTAATAAAAATGAGAGAGTCATGTAAACTCTTTCCGTTCTCAAATTTACGAAGTTTTCCACTTATATGGGTAATGAATTTTTTTTGCACGTGATGACTGGAAGCAAAACTTTTATTAGTCCAGGAAAACTCCCAAAAAATATAAAATTTACGTACACATTTTAATTTCTTATTGATTTATTAATTATAATTGCAGATAAGGGTGGTTTTTTGATTTACCCGCGATTCAAGCAGGTTTTGTCAGCGTTCTCTTGACCGTCGTCCTTCCTTCCGCCCATTGTTTTGTGATGGTCTCCTCATTCCTTCTGTTTCTTTTCTCTTCAGTTTCCTCTTCATGGCTTTGGGCTGCCTGTCCCTCTATAAGGTATCGTAAATTAATGTCTGGGGTTATCTCGCTGACCCTTCTTAATGTTTCTTCATCGTCTACACTTTCTATCCGTTCTTGGTTTTGTTTTTGCTTTGTTTTGGTTGTTTTCATGTGAGTTTCCACGAGCTGGGCCGAACTGAAGGTCCGGCGGGGCAGTGCGCCCGTACCCCGCTAAGGTCTAATTACTACTGGGTTCGACCAGGTGCCCAGTAGGCATCGTTTGCGACCACGTACGTGTGGCCATTCATCCATCGGCACGCTAGCTCCCACCTTAGTTTACGGATTTTTTACAGCAGATTTACTCCGCTGATTTTTAAGCTATATCAGGTTTACTCCTGGGGGAAGGGTATTTACTGTACATCACCTGGGACTGATAATGAGCAGTATTTTAAACTATCTCAGGTTGTCTCCTGTGGGTAAGTTAAGGAATCCTCGTTTTTGAAGGTGGGTGGTTGGGCGACTGTCTGACATCTGGGACTGAAGTAAGACAGGTTTTTGCGGTAGATCATGTTTTCTCTTGGGGTTAGGGTGAAAGGAACCTCGTTTGAGGGTGAAGGGTTGGGCGACTGCTGCCCGACATCTGGGACTGACATACAAACAGGTTTTTTTAGCAGAGGTGAACTCCTTAAGTTTTTGGGTGTGGAATGTTTAGGACACTTGTACCACCGACCAGATGTGCTTTGGTATAGATGAGTTTTAAGTCTATGTTGTGCTGGTTCGGTAATACACGTAATCCCAATGGGACAGAAGGTAGGCTATTTGGATAAGGATGGGCGCAGGTTTTCAGGATAGAAGGTATTAGGACAAGTGCTTCACATACCTACCTAATAGTAATAGCCCTTTAGCCACAACACCAAAAATCTACAAGAAACGATTATCTAATCAAACAGGGTCAATTACCATCAGCTCCTCCTCGCTGTACTGCAGAAATTGAAGCGATATAGTGTTGGATCGAAATGATTTTCCATTCTCGTCAAAGAAATCTTCCTAAAATGATTGAATCCTGGGAGAAAACGCAATCAGTAGATTTACATGAAACGAACGCTGGAGTTTTATGAAAATCAAAATAATTATTTTATTGCTTACATTAAGGCAAAAGAATATGTCCATACATATCAAGTAAATAGTTTTTAGAGTACTTACCTGTATCCCTACAACATTATTTCTTTATTAAAAAACCTGTGCTATTGAAGTTCAGGAGCTTTAACCGCGATTTACTGAGATAAAAATAATTCTTGCGTGTGATTTCCCAACAATTATTACCCAAAAGTAGGTTAATTTGAACTCTGCTTAATGGCGCACTTATCGATCACAATACCATAAGCACGCAAAATTAAATCATTATTCACATTTTGACGCTTTTTCTTTGTCACGACGGCTAGTAGAAGGGAAGTTTGTTTTCCGCCGGCTTTTCGGGACTAAGGGGGAAACAATAAAGTTACTTTGTGGCTACAATTTGTGGTCTAGGAGGGTTGTTAAGCGAAGGGAATACAGGGAAATTACGGTCACTTAAACAAAAATTAAATTATATTTAAAGTGAAGTTAAAGACCACATATGATTCTTCACATTAAATCTGTTTGTGTTGTTCATTAGACTTTATTAATGTGATGTACAACTTCTTTTTAGTAAAATAATTATATTGTACTACCTGCTTTGTCCAAACAAAAAAGGACACAATTAAAGGAGAATTTAGAGGCTAGACCGTATTTGAGACAAAAGCTTAGGATGTCACAATGGCAAACGGCGATTCAGGTGGTTGGAGGTGGTACAAGTAATAGACAAAATTATGTGAAATAGACAACAACAAAAAATTTAAAAAATTTTACACATACTGGAAAACACCAACTTTCTATTAGCCATTTGGATGCGAAAAAGCCAACATTCAATAGTGATCGTAGAAGAAGATTCTATTTGAATACTTTACAATCTAAAAGGAAAAAAATATTAGATCATAGCTCAGTGGTATTCTTTGGGGTGCACAAGTCGCAGGTAAAACGCAGGAGGCAAAGATTTTTTGGATGGCACCGCAACAGAAAGTTTTTTGATCTTATTAAATGGCATAAAAAAAGTTTATTGGGGATTTAAAAATAAAAAAAAAAACTTACCTGTTGAGTAGGTACCTTGCTAAGCACTTATTGTTTCTAGTATTATTCTTACAGTGCGTAAATTTCATGAGCAGGTTTTATAATGGAAGTGAATCATCTATCCTTTTTTGTAATAGATTCTTTAACAACTTGAAATTTCTTGAATCATTTGTTTCTTAATCGATAACATTGTCTATCCTGACAAATTGTACTTTTAAGAAAAGTTTGGATCCATTTTAATGTTTGTAAATTATTTTCAATTAAAAATTGAAACATGGAATGCTCCGAATACTTAAATAAAATCTGATCGTTTGTATATTATCTACAATTCTATCTTTAATTAGATTTTATTTAAAATGGGAAATGTGCAAATTGCTGAGTCAGATTTATCATAAATGTCCTTTTTAAAAGATCATTTATAACACTGATTTTTATCCTTTACTTATTTTCGTAATTTCCAAACTGGGTTTTGGTTGACCCTCACTTTTGCTCTATTGTCAGTGAATTAAATTTAATTATCTCAAAATATTGAACGGTCACGTCGTCGCAAAAAATTTCCTAGATCGCCGCAACTTCCGTCATTCTCCAAATTATTGCGTAATCGTAACGTACGCGTATGGAGGGTAGACCCTCCATACGTACGCGTAAATAAAACCAGAACAATAAACGACTGTACTTATAGGTCTGTTCCAACAGACCAAAAAACCGTTCTAGAACCGTTATTAAACAACTCAGTAGTTTAAAGGTAACGAGAGTTTGTCCACTGCGCAGTTCCCGGGCGGTTCTAGAATGGTTCTATGGAACAAACCTATACTCTCACGATTAATCACTGATCACAATGCCACTGTGCTCCAATAAACTTTACCACTTGGTGATTGTCGCGGGACGCACGAGAAGAAGGACGTAGCGTTTGAACAAATCAAATATCGTATCGCATTGAGCACTGCACGCGGAATGCATACACTTTATTTATAGCCCCGAAAAAGTAGCTAGAGTAAGCAATTTGAAATAAATATTAATACATAAATATGTTACCACTATTTTCTAATGCGAATTTTTTACGTTTGGGATTCACGTGATAATGTGCTCTTATAAACCAATCGCCACTGTCATAGCTTATACGTAGATCATCACAATAATAAATTATTCAAGATGTAACTCAACAACTTTTACTCTAATAAACTTTAAATTAAATAAGTACGTTAAACGTTGTTTGATAGAAACTGTACCATGCTTTTCATCTTGTTGTAGCGATACCCGAGAAAAAAAGACACATGTCCAAGGTTAAACTAGGGTGAAAAATATACTATCAAATACCTTTGTTACTGTAGTAAAAAATAAACTCACCAACTAAATTTATGATATCTCAAGAATAACATATTTTACTTTTATAAAATAGAATAAACTTTAATTTGGAACACAAATACTCTGTTGGAATTCATATTGAAATCAAAAATGTGAATGACTTAAAGTGGGTCTTTAAAACCCTGTAAATTATACACGAAGTGTTTCAAATCGGTTCTTGATTTAAGGCTAACTGGAAGAGCTGAAAGACCAAAGCACCGTGGCTTACTAACGCACATTTGGTGTTCATACTGATTGATGAATTAGGGTTATTATTGGATAGAAAGTTCTAAAAAATTTTCAACTGTTACGAGATGCTGTAGTTTCTCGATGTACTATTAGAAACAAAAAACGTACTCTTTTTTTAAATAAAGCTTTAGATAGCGGCAAATCTTAACGGTCTAATAATTGTAACGTTTGTTTTCGAGCATACCATCCGTACTATACAGGGTGTCCCAGAATTAACTACGGAAACTTCGTATACGTATTCCTTGATGACAAATAAGTAGGGTCTTTCCTATAAAAAAAATTTTTTAGAGACTCCTGTCAGAGTTATAACCCTTTAAAGAGGGGTGGTAAAATACGGTTTTAATTTAATATCTTCTGATTGGTCCAAGATAAAAAATTAAAAATTTGGGTGAACATCATTTTTATAAAGACGCATTTCTCCTGCCACTTTTCACCTGCCCTACCCCATTCTAAGGGTGCAAATCAAGGAACCCCTCTTAATATTTTTTTTTGTAACTTTCTTAGCAATTAATATTTGCAATAACAAAAAATTATTTTAGGAAGTTTTGATTATTTAGAAACTTTTTTGTTCCTTGTCGTTTTTTGCGAAATCGTTTTGGTTTGGAGTAAAAATATAAAAATATTAATTGCTAAGAAAGTTACAAAAAAAATATTGAGAGGAGTTCCTTGATTTGCACCCTTAGAATGGGGTAGGGCAGGTGAAAAGTGGCAGGAGAAATGCGTCTTTATAAAAATGACTTTTCACCCAAATTTTTAGTTTTTTGTCTTGGACCAATCAGAAGATATTAAATTAAAACCGTATTTTACCACCCCTCTTTAAAGGGTTATATATAACTCTAACAGGAGTCTCTAAAAAAATTTTTTTATAGGAAAGACCCTACTTATTTGTTATCAAGGAATACGTATACGAAGTTTCCGTAGTTAATTCTGGGACACCCTGTATATGTTTTTATTATCTATTGTTATCGCGCCGATACGAGAGGGGATTGCCAGTTTGGTAGGAGAAAATATGTCTCTTCGATAGATTATGATTTAAATCCGTTCATTTTATCTGCGAATCTTATTAAATTCAGATTTATTTCTTAATATCTTCGCCCTTCATTTTGGTGAGTACCTTATTGCTTTTGTTTTAATTTTATGTTAAAAATAATCCAAAATGCGGTAAATATAATATTTTATGTATTTTATTAACATTTAAATTTTCGAATACAATTGCTATTGTTTAAGGTCAGTTTTTTGTGGTATTAAAATATATAAAAATGGAAGGTGATTAATTTTTTCTTGAAATTTGTAGAGACCTTATAGCGATTGTGTTCGATATTAATTTTTGAAAGGTTTTGATTTCAATTTTATTAATAATTAATTAATTGCCATTAAGGACCAGTTAATTCATACAGGAAATTACGCTGTCTTCCGACAGCCATTTTAAAGCCGACACCAATTGCAGTTCCTTTCCACATTTAACGAAAATCCGACAGGTAGTTCCTTGGAAGGAATTCAATCCACATGTGTAGTTCCGTTCCACAACTAATCGAAACTCCGTCAGAAGTCTTCGAAAACCCAAAGATAAGAAAAATAATTAATTTATTTAATTAATTTTTACTAAATCATAATTAAAGAAATAAATCAACTTAAAACTGATTATTCGAATTTTATTTGTTTGTCTGTACTCAGAAGGAAGCCACGACCCTCAGGAGCTAGCCTAGTAATTTAAGGGTTACAAATTGGCGCCCAACGCTAATTTAACTTTTTAAGGGTTTATTAGGCTACATAATTCTAAAAAAACATAAATGTGCAAGTATATTTCTGCCATTTGACGACTATAAAAACATAAAACGAATATACTTATGTACAATCTGGGTACAGAAATTTTTTTTAAATATATGCATAAACACTTGACGGAAAACTTTTTAGGACATCCAAGATTTTTAAATTATTAATTCAGTAGATATAAGTTGTTGAGGATAAAGAATTATTGTTTAAAATTCAAGAATGGTGAATACTTAAAAAGTCTTTTAAAAGATTAAAAAAACAGACCTTTTAGTTATTATAACGATGTTAAATTGTAGAAAATCACAGAGTTTAAAGCTGGTGAATTTTTAAAACGTTTGTTTAACACGCTTTTATTATTTTTACTTGTATGTTTGTTTGTTTGTTGTTATATAACTCTCTGTTTGACTAATGCGCGAGTTTTCCCTGAGAGTTCTAATCCCCTTCACGGTAAAAATTTTTTTGCTTAATTTTTCTTAATACAAAAATAACACTCAGAATCATTCAAATGTAATATGGCTATAATTTCACAAAAATAAATATAGCCTAAAAAACTAAAAACCACGCTTTTAAAATTAAAAATAATTTTTAAAATAAATTTAAAACAATAATGAACGAAAATACCAGTATTATTGTAAAAAAAGCGATTTACGAAGAAAGAAGCCCTAAAGCGCCTACGCCTTTTTTCAATAATACTATTATTTTCGTTCATTATTGTTTTAAGTTTATTTTAATTGGAGAACTAGTCTTCTAGGTTTAATAACCCAAGTTCTTCAGGCCGCAGATGTTTTGAAACAATGGCACTTGCAAAGCTTTAAATGATGTACTAGAGATTATAAAATCAGCTCTTTTGATAAAATAAACGGAACTGCTGTACTTAAAAAGTCCTTAGAAATTATCTAAGAACTGATAAGATCTTAAATATTTTTTTTTTGTGATAAGAGATTGGTCTTTTAACCAAAGTGCTGAAAATTAAGATTCATTAAATCAGATTAAAGAACTAGTGAATCTTTAAATTGTCTTTAAGAGATTTGAATAACGGTCTTTCAGATGTAGAAACTGGTAAGTTCTGAATTTATCTTTTCATATTACGATGTAATAAATTAAACAATCGTAAAAATAAATTTATAATTTGGGATTTAATTTTTTTTATTTATTTATCATTATTTTTTTATTAAATAAACACTTTTTAAGTTTGCTGCCATTTTTTCTACTTATTTTTTGTATCAATCTACCGATTTCAGAAATCTTAGGTTGGTAACGCCGCTGGTGAGGGCAACGATGCAGACCGAGAGCTTTAATGGCATGGAACAAATTTTTGCGAGAGTGTCTCACTATGCTTGTGTATGGTGCAATAAGCTTTTGCAATTACAAATAAAGCTAACATGAGGCCTACACCAACATCTATGAAAACTTTTAATACCGAAATTTTTTGAGAAAATTAAGCTGCTAACGACACGATTTTAAAGATGTTTTTAATCTTGTAAAAAAATTATAACTGAAATAAAAATTATTGCGATTAAAAAGGCATAGTGTAATATTTAAACACAGGATTCATGAAAAAAAATTTACATAAGTGGTTCCTTTTTATTATATACACATATTTTCAATCATTTTTTATAATTTTTTCTAAAATACGAATGTATTAAAAAATGCCGATATATTAACCGTAACCACACTTTGGTTTATATACTGAAAACTTTGTTGATAAATGTGGACACTAAGCTGAAAAATCTACCTGCCCGTACCTCAATTATAACAATTTCAAGGTTCAGGGATTCTGGAGCTGCACATTGAGACCAGTTATCTTCATATAAAGCAACCCCATTGGAACACCCTACCCATCAGACTATTGCGATGAAACATCAAAGGGCGTTAATATATATCTTACTTCCAGTTGTTTATTTATTTCAATATCAGGCTCTGGCTGTAGCAGCCGCCATTTATAAAGCAGGCCTCCAGGGAAGCACATGTCTCGCCAATATGGAAATTCTGTGTACCTACCAGTCTGATGCTGAGTTATAATAGTTGAAATTATATTCGGGAAGTAGCGATTTTTCAACACAGGTATATGAAATATTAACAGCAATCGTAATTGAATAATGTAGTAAAATACATTAAGCGACGTCACATGATATACTCCATCTATCAATTATTATAGGAATGAATCTAATTGACTTAATAACGATCTATTCCCAAAAGTAAATCAGGTTAAACACAAATTTAAATACATGCATTATTCAGTATTCACAGCTTATTTTAGTCGAAAAAATGTGTGTATTGCAGTAGTGTTGTACCTACTTATTGATTTAAAATAATCAGTTTCAAAACATAAAATATGGTAGATGAAGGTCGTGTAATAAGGCTTAAGTATCAAAAAATCTACTTAAAATGTTCGATTTTGCTCAAGAAAACACTTGTATGCAGTTTACACTCTTATTTGGCCCTACAAAGTTTCCACCACTGGTCTCTCTTTTGTTTTGGTCAGTGTGGTGTGATTCGTTTGTAAGGAGAAAGTAAGTAAGTGTCACATGTGGCATGAGTTGAATTCGGCGATTTGATGGCTAAGCACCTATAGCTTAGTTGTTAGAGCGTCAATAACTGGACGACTATTATTAATAACTAGTTGTACTCGCAACGTCGTTCGCGTGGCGTGTGATTGTTGTATAAAAATTTCTTACCCCACCCCATTTAAGGAATGGAAGAGAAATTTTTATACACCAGATCTTAAGCTGAAAGAAGACAAATACATCTTTGAAAACCGCATTCGAATCGGATCAGTAGTTTTCATGTGATGCGCGCACAAACATACAGACAGACAGACAAAAAAATCTAACCACATTTTTGGGTTCTATTTCAATGTACCCGCGAAGTCGTTCGCGTGGCGTGTTGATTTTTGTATAAAAATTTCTTTCCTCACTCCCGTTAAAGGGGTGGAGGGAGAAAGTTTTATACACCAGATGTTAAGCTGAAAGAAGACAAATACGTCTTTGAAAACCGCATTCGAATAGGATCAGTAGTTTTCATGTGATGCGCGCACAAACATATACATTTCTACAGTTTTATTATATGTATAGATATAGATTTAAGGCACTTAACGGTCAAAGTGCCATATTTTAAAGGAATAAACGTTGTTTTCGTTTAATCGATGCCCAAGATTGGTTAGTAGATATTTATATCCAAATATTGTTTTCCCAATACGAAAAGTTCGTTTTTTTGCTGTGATTTATTATGCAATTTATTATAAAAGTGCAAATAATTTCAAACAGATTACGTAGAAAGCCATTTTAAAAGAAAATAAGGCTATTAACATGAAGTCGGAAGTTCGTTCGTTTAATTTTCTGTAACTTGTTTATTCGCTCAAAATCCTAACCGAACAAGTTTTGGGGCGGCATAACTGTGTATGATATATTTACTAGAGCGCGTTAACTGCTCCGTTGAAATATTTGTCCTTTGATAGCAAAGTTGCACAAATAGAAGCAGAACAAACCCGAAAAGTTTGTCGAACAACAGTAAAACAACTACTAATAATAATTTGCGCTTGTCTCCAGTATTACGTTATGCATTATTCATATATGATAAATTTGGAAGTCTCATTAAGAGTTATGGACTCTATTAGCCGGATTTTGTCGGTGTTATGGTTTTGGTTTGCCTACCTAAAAACTGTTCGTTTGCTGAGCACATCTGTTGCACGTGTTATTTATACGATTTTGAATACTTAAACTTACATAAACATTTATCATCAGCCTTAAATGTTCAAAAGTTTTTACCATTACCATTTGTTTTAAAGTTTAGCATCAACAAAAGTTTTCACTAAATTGGATACCTCTTAAAAATGATTAAGATATATAGTGGTTTAACTATTTTCTTTTAAAGAACTTTCTTCTTAAGCCAAAGAGAAGCTTTATTTCAAATTGGAAACACGTAACTGTACTAACTATATACAGTAGACAAATAATACTGTTTTAATCATTTTCATCAATTAAAAGGATGTGTATTATATAGGTAGCAACAGAAAAAAATGAATTTCTAAAACCTATTCTGTTTTAATCAATTACCCATTATAGTCCAAGAGCCCGCGACGGCCAGGCATACCTTTTATCATAAAAGCTGAAAGTTTTTCTATGTGTGCCTCTGGTACAGGTAAGAACGATTCCCACCCATGATACTTGGGCAGTGGTTCCTTTGGCAGGTAACAGGTAGCAAAGGTGTATAAAATTCCATCTTACTTTCGTTATTCTATAAAACTCCATTTTTTTATATTTCATTCGTAACAACATCAAAATTCGCGTTACTCATTGCCAGACACTTATACCTTATTTAAAAACTAGGAGGAGCGATTTGAATTTAAGTTGGCAACACTCGCGTTTGTTTATTGGTTAATTTGGAGGCAAGTTTACACTATAAAAATTTGCCACTTACATTTATCAAGTAATTTGTGACATTTATAGGTTATGTTTTCAAAGTGTGAAATATTTATAATGGTGACTTTTGTTAATTGATTTCTTTTTTTAATATAATTATTGTAAGTTTACTTTGTGACCATCTTAGACCATATATAGTGTCCATAAACATTTATTTTCAATTTTATTTAAATGAAAGAAATGTATTTAAATTTGCCGCCTTGTAAATTTTCTAGTAACTTATTTGGCTGTAAGTCTGGCTTTTCAAATCACTCCTCCTAGTTTTTAAATGAAGTATAGTTTGGTTCCAACCCCCTGCCGGGCACCCCTAAACTATAATATTTTGTTTTTCAATTTACGTTATATTATAAAAGCTAAATTTAATGTATGTTTTTTGGGGAACTATTTAATGATGTTTCCTTAGCAGCCAGACATTTTCGAGGGTTCTATCATCCTGCCAGACACATTGAATTGAGCAGAAGTTGCGAGAGCGCGGAGCATATGTAGTAACTGGTGCGAGTGAAACAGAGCGTTCGGTTTACTGTGTTCTTTTACTGCACATCAGCTCTTGTTTATTTCGAATTGTCTCGTGATCTTTATTTCTAATTTATCAAGAAATTCTATTAAATAAAATTATTACAGTCCAGATAAAAAATTTTTAGAACAATATTCATTAAAAATTTTATAATAAATTATCAATTATATAAAAAAAATAATAAATTAATTCATATTATTTGTAAGTTTTATAAAATTTATTGTATTTAATTACAATTTAAGAATAATTTTTTTTAAACAAGAAACTGACAGAAAATGAAATTTATTAAACAAATATTCAATAATTTACTCATTGTAATCGCTAGGGTGTAGTAGGTGTATCGAGTTTGATTTTGATTGTATTTAATTTGTAGAGAAATGGTAAAAAACGAAAATTAAAAAATGAGTGTTGCGTACTACAAATGAAAAAATAAACAACTAAATTAATCAAATAACAGCTCATATGAACCCCAAACTCACTAGCGCCACCTACGTCTAGCTTTGCAGATTAGCTACCATTGACTGATATCAATATCGTTCTTTATAAACAATGTGGGTTTGCCTTTTTAGAAAAATAGGCAATTAATAGGTTTTCAGAATATCATTACTTCACCAATTTTGAAACTAAATTTTGCAAACACCGCAACATAAATGTCAAAGTATTGTGTAAATTTTAAAATGGCATTGCCGTTATTAACGAGTTGCTAATGACGATGCGCGTTTTTTGTAGTTTAACGCTCTAGCTCTAGACCAATAAAGAGACACTCCTCGTTAAATATTTACTTTATGTTGTCAATTGCAAGTGAAAAAGCCTTGTAGAAAACAGATTTTCTAAATGTTAAACTTGTTGATGAGTTGCGTCGACTCGAAACTACGTGGCTCACTCCAGCACACAATAATTTGATCCAATCACTACATTTCTAGTAATAGCTTCTTGTTTAGCATAGATTAATTTTTTAACTTCCCTCTAAAAAAATTAAAAAGAAATTAAAATCGGGAAGTTATTGGTGTTACCCCGTTTTTCGAAAATCGAGTTTTCATCGGATCCGAACGTTATTGAGGTCTTTGGAACCTCCCCTGACTATTTTTACGAGAGTGTATGTCTGTATGTACTTATGTGTGGATGTGTGTGAGGATGTTTGTAAACCTCTTATAACTTTTGAACGGCTTTACCGATCGAAATAAACTAAAGAGCGTTCCAAAGAGTTTCATGTAAATTACATTCCCTGTAAGTTTAAACCGATTCGGACCAGGAGATTTCCGATTTTTTTTTGAGCATATTTTTTGGCAATTACATCGATCAATTTCATAACCTAATCAGCTCTCAAGCTTAAAAAAACAAGTTAAATGCCGTTTTGCAAATTAAAATCGGTTGATTCGTACATGAGATATCGTTTCGGAACATTTCAAAAAAAGTGTTTTTTTGAATAATTTAGAAATTATTCGAATAATCGATTTTGTACTTCGAATAACATTTTTAGCTCTCAAAAAACTGCCTCGAATACTGTTTGAACATTAAAATCGAATTATGCGTTAAAAAGTTATGGCTTTTTAAACTTAAAAAAAAGTTTTTTATTTAAATAAAATAAATATTTGATTAGTAACCATTTTTTTACCACTTTTACCACTTTCTTCCATTCACTTTTGTCCAATGCTGTTTCTTTTCAGTTCTCAATGTTGCTTGTTTGCAAGTCTTCATACACGTTGTCTTTCCATCTCTTTCTTGGTCTACCTTTTCTTTTCTTTTGTATTGGCTTTCGTGAGATTATCATTTTCGGCATTCTTTCTTTGCCCATTCTTTCTGTGTCCTAAATATGGTATTCTCTGCGATTTAATTACCGCCGTTATTTTTGGATCATTATATAATTCTTCTAATTCTTTGTTATTTCTCCTTCTCCACTGATCATTTATTTTCACACCTCCATATATTGATTTTAGTATTTTTCTCTCCAATCTGTCCAAAAGGTTTATTTCTAATTTGTTAGGCACCCATATTTCGCTGGCATATGTAGCTGTGGGCCTTATAACTGTCTTGTAGATTCTAGTTTTTACTTTTCTTGACACGTGTTTGGATGTCATTAGTTGTCGTAGTGCTCCATATTTTTTTTGCTTTTGCTATTCTTGCCTTTATCTCTTGCTCCTTATGTCCCTTTTCATCTATTTGAAGATCCAGGTAAGTAAGTTGTTTAACTCTTGTGAAAATGTATGTTTTTTCTCCGTCTATTTGTAATATGTCTTCTTTTCTATTTTATTTGTTTTCTCTTTATTTATTGCAAATCCAAGCTTTCTTACCTTTTTTATTATATTCTTCATCAACCTTTTTAGTTCGTTCTTACTTGTTGTTAACAGTATTAGGTCGTCTGCGAATGCTATACATTGGTCACCAGTTCTGAATATTGTATCTTACATGTTTATCCTGCTTTTTTTAATTATCTGGTTAAATTAGTTTAATACATTCTAGACTTTTGAGCTCGAAGAGCTTAAAACTGTCAAAATACGCCACGTTACTATAGCTTTGCGGTTAAAATTAGCGGGAAGTTGCAAGAATGACCTATAAGGTCAACCTCTTTTCGAATTTTTTTAATAGCGTAACTTCCAAGTACACCTTTTATAGTACGGTTTAAAATTAACACCTTGGTTATTACTTAATATTTTTTGGAGAAACGTATGAAAATGTACTCAAAACAGAAATACTAATGAATAGAAAGACTCTAGCGGAGTTTTATATTTAAAAGCTAATCTCGATCTACTTTTAAATAATTTTTAGAGTCCCAAGTCCTGCAAATTTTTCATAAAATATTTCTAGACTCTCATTTTTCTCTTTGAATATGAATTCAAAAGGATTATTCTTTTAGGGCGAAGTCGTGGATTATAACAGATGGATTATAAAGAATTGTGCTGAGAGTAGAAACGATTTTTTAGTCTTTTTGATAACATTATAAATTGAATCGGGTTATTTCTTTCGCTGAATAGACTTTTTTCCTAGAGATACGTAGGTATACATTGTTACATTTTTTAAAATATTTATAAGTACATGAAAGTAATGTAATTGATATCTCAATTTTATATAAATACAAAATGTTTTTGGCATCTAAAAGAGTAACTTTTAAAGTTTAAAAGAGGTATGTTTCATGAAAATAACTAAAAACTGTTTTCTTCGATTTTTTGCCTGTAATTTTTTTCTACATGTACTAGAGTATACATCATTCAAAGCTTATTTATATTAAAGTAGGCCTTGTTAGGGTGATGAATTTCGCCCTGTATATTTAATCTTATTTTCAGTTGTAAATGCGCTGTTGTCACGTCCTCAATAAAATCATAATGTTAGTTACAATAAATAAAATAACAATTGTGTACTCCATTTCAGCGCCATCAAATCATTAAAACGTAGTACTTTCACAAAAAAAGGAAATCGTCAATTTAAAAATATATATTTAGATATAATATACGCATTTACAAAATAATAGTAATTAAATGAAAGCAAACAATAAAAACATTTACAAAAAAGTCTTCAATTGCAATTTAAAACAAATTTTCTATGTCTTTATAATGATATTATAAAACATTTAAACTGGACCAGCTATAAATGAGAAAATAAAAAAATATTTCATTTTGTCGATAAGTATTACAGCAGCTATATATTAAAGAATTTTTCGTGGTGCTTTCCAGGTAGTGCGGCATTATGAGATACCAATTGGTTTCAGCTATTTTGATAATTAAAACAAAGATAAAAATTCCCACAAAATTTTATGCTTCAAATAATGGAAATCCGTTTAATATGTGTTCAATAGTTACAGACAATTAGCAGAAAAGCAGATACACTAATAGTAAAATAAGCAAAGTAAAAAAAATGAAACATAAAATATTAAAAAAGCATATAAACAAAAATTGAAGTAACAGATTTGGTTAAAACTATTGTCACGTTCATCTATTCGTTATGTATTTTCAATTCACCTCCAGTATCAAAAGTAAAATGTTGTCAAGTGAACAATTTTTTATGTAATAAGTCCAATCCGTCAAAATAATTTCTTCTGTATGTCTACAAAATTTTTTCCACATGTCTGGTGTACATTGTCTTAACGCTTCTGTCCAAGTTTTGTCCAAATATAAAAATGTAAAATGGAGGTAATCGAAGTAAATCATGTCTATGTTGGTTTAATATTTTATCTGTTACATGTCTTATCGTTGCTTCTGTATTGTGCAACTATAATTTTTTTTATTTTGCTATCAATTTTGATATTATTGCTTCTTAACCATCTCTGTTATATCTATTTTGTTGCTGAAAATGTAGGTGGTCTGTTTTGTTGTACAGAATGAACTGAAGCATTATCCATGTTTACTTTATACACATTTCTCTGGAAAATTGAATAAAGCAGGAATAAGTTAATTAACCATCCAGTTTTTGAAAATACCACCATTTATAGTTTTGTGATAGTCAATGTCAGTATTTGAAGAGTCTAATAACAAATCACATCCATATTGACCCACCATTTGCTCCTGCGAGTAAAATTGTAAATCGCTTTACTTCGGATTACACATGCAATGGATTACGTTTGAAATAAGATTACTGTACCCATCGACGCGTTGGAGTACCATTTTTTTATAGCCATGTCTAGGTACACGAATCTGATGATTTCATTGCGCTTTTTTAATTCCATAAATTTCTGAAGGAAAAAGATTTTGCTGTCTTCGCTCACTTAAAATTTGTCGTCAGTTCACGTTTTTAAGTTTATATATCATTAATTTTGTAAAAAAAAGTTTGTTCTACGTTTAAATCTCAGTTTTGTTTTGCGTTAGTCAAAAGTTTATCTGAAGTAAAATATTCGTTTTTGTAATTGTACGTCCAAATCTGCCTCTGCAATTTTTTTTAAATGAAGTTCTTAAATGTATCTGCTTTATCTTTCTTCCTCTTATTTGCCGCTTCTTTATCATTAACTAAATCTTTTTTTAAGATTTTTCGTTTACATTTAACACTAACCTAAAAAAACACTAAATATTTAAAAAATATATTAAATTAAAGTTTAAATGATATTTGATTGGTCATAGATTAATGAATAAAACATTGATTCGTCCATGTCCTATCAAACTACATTTTAATTATTATTATGGATCATTGTTATTAAAGAAATTAATAAAAATATTTTATTCTTAAACATTTTTAACTTTTACTATAGTGTGTAATCTGGCAACATTGTAAAATAATGACTGACAGAAGAAATGTGAGGTTAGGTATGCTTAATAAATTATAAGTAATTTGAATGTAATAAGAATGTAAAAGTGTATTTAATGTAACAAATAACTTCAAATACAACTATTAATGAAATTAAAAATGTTTGGAACTATTTGCTGATGAAAACATTGGAAATAATCTTGTATAGAAACACAATAAGTAATTACATTAAAAACCTAAGAGATCTTATATAAATCACTCTTCTGAAATTTTCTGGTCTTTTCTAAACATGTAATATCATCTTTGTATACATTTTTTTATCTTTACACAATTTTTTTTCGGCATATTTTTTTTTAATGCATTTAACCATTATATTTACAATATTTGTTGTCAAGCTTGTCAGTTTGTGACTTGCAATGACTTGGTAACTTTCAAACACCAACATGACAAAAACCAATACCAACGTGAATAAATAAAAAGATAGCCTGCTAGATATAAATAAACGTTGAATCGTTTATATAGGCATTGTTTTACAAAAAAAATGTTGACTTTTAACCTAACAAAATGCCGTATTGTAAAAACCGATTTATAGTAAACCAAAAATAAATTTTCAGTTTCCCTTTAAAATGCTTACTGGTAAAGGAAGGTGCGATAAATAGAAAGAAAGCTTTTTTAATTAAGTATTTATTTTAACTTTTTTTAAGTGCACTCAGGTAATAGCCATTTGAAAACCATCAAAATAATGTTTTCTAAGCTGCAGTACGATTTTGGGTAACCGAGAAACACACAGAAGCAGCTGAAGACGATATCTATGAAGATTGGTTGTACGATTTTTAGTTACTGAGATACACCTTTTCAAAGTTCTTTTTTTTACCTCTTTTTACTATTTTTAAATTTTGTTACAAATTTTTTTTTCTAAACGGTGTTAGGTGTATACAATTACTTGGTTTTTATTTTAGTTTGTCTCATAACATTTTTGTTCGTGTATTTTAGTGTTCAAATTGTATTGACATACTATTACCAGTGGCCATATTGTATATACCTAAAATAAGTCAGAAAAAGGTACAAAGTGAAATTTAAAAAACAAATTTAGAAAATTAGAAAAAAACGCTAAAAGTAGCAAACCTTAAAAAATTATATCTCGGTTAATAAAAATCGAAAAGGCTTATATAAAACGGAATTTTGTCGGGTTAAACGTCATCATTTTTTTTTGTAAAGCAATGCCAATACCCAAGTTCATGTAGAAAAAAAATACAGGCAAAAAGTCGAAAAAAAAACAAACAAAAAAAAGTAAGAGGTGTCAAGGGACACCCGGATGTAACGAAGTTCCTTTCGATTAATTAGTGAAGGAATTGTAATTTGTAAACACAACAGAGTGTTTATACATACATCAGTATTTATTATTGTCTGTATAAAATCTCTACTTACCTAACTCCATCAGCAATATCCGGAATTTGTGGAGAAACACTGTCAGGATACATTATTGTTATTATTTTGTTATTTATTATCTACAAAAACGTGTATAAACTTTTAACAAAGTCGCGACACTACACTGTTCAAAACAAAATAGAAAATAGTAAATCCATTATTACCTTAATATTTTCGACAGTTCGTTTCTTTTAACAAAAGTATCCATTCATACAATACCAGAGGTTTAGATGACATACATATACCAAAAATTAATTTTTATTTTAATTTAATTTAAAACAGGAATTAACAATTTAATACAAAATTTTAAAATTAAAATATTTGACAGTAACTGACAGTTAAGGTAATTTGACGTACCTAACTAGTCAAGTTACGAACTATTTTTTAAATGTTTATGGATTTAATAATTTATAAAAACATGATTAAATAAAATATAATATTATTATAGGTACTTATTTTTTTCTACAGTATTTTCTTTTTAATGTAAATTTTCTTTTAATTTAAATTAGTGTTAAATTAATTGTACGTACCCTTACTACTTGAAAGTTCATTTTTATTTGGAATAATAAAAGTAATAAAAAACTCTCTGTTTTTTATATAACTTTCACTTTAATTAAAAATGTCATTTAAAAATTTTTTTTAATTAAAGTGAAAGTTATATAAAAAACAGAGAGTTTTTTATTACTTTTATTATTCCAAATTAAATTAGTGTCTTTTTAATTGTACTTTTATTAGTATTTATGTATATTAGGGTTTCCTATTTAAATAAAGATATATCTTTCTATGAGAGAGAGAGAGAGAGAGACAGACAGACAGAGACACATGCGTGTGTCCTGTTGGTCGTGTCGTGTCGTGACATTTTTTTGGCTGAATTTTTTCCGGCTAGTCTCAGTCGTAACGCGCAAAAGGGAATTTCGTTCCAATACAGGCAAAAAATCGAAAAAAACAAAAAAATCGATTGTTTGCGTTTTTCATTCGTTTTTTTTTTTTGAATTATTGTGATTAAAAAAACCTCTTTTAAACTTTGGAAGGTGCAATTCCATTTAGAAATTTGATTGATGTTTTTGTTGAAGTATAGGCACAAAAAGTGCATAGTTTTAGAGCAACTTTAAAAATTTTAAAAGTGGTTGTTTTCACATACTTAGCTCTCAAAATCACAAGTCTTAAAATTATAGCAATCCTCATTTTTTTCATATTTTGGTGTCAATTGAACATATTCCATTATAAAACCCCTTTAACGCTGGTGTTCCTTTTAATAGTACCTAATCAATAGCCTTTTACTTTGCGACAGACCTCGTATAACGGCCGTTTACGTCGAGTTGAAATATTTCAAAATGGCTAATGATACCTAATTCTTATACTCGTATATTTTTAATCCCTTTATACGAACATATTACACAATAACACAATCGTGTATAAACTACACGAATTTAAATTAAACTATAATTAAAAATCACCGTTTAAATTGACAAATACAATATAAATTTAACACATCAGAATGAATGGTTTGTAAACGACAAACGCTAAACAAGCCAAATCCACACTATAATTTCGCAATAAATGCACCCCACACTAGCTGTTAAAGGAGGACGTGAAACGTGAACAAAAGCAATGGAATGCTGCCTATTCGGGTAATCACAGCTTTTTTCCGTTTGCGTTTAGCACAAAACGTAATTGATCTGACCGCGACATAACGTGTCGCTAGCAGAGGAAATCGGAAAAATTCCAGATCCAATCGCTGGGAACTGAAAACAGACAATGTAATGGAACAATCGGAAAAGAGACGATAATAAACTATTAATTGTATACATTGTTTTAATTACAATAAATATCGTTATTATATTTGATTGCATAGGATTTTGTTATAATTATTTTATTTTCAATCACTATTACTAAAGCATGCACTGCAGGTGTCTCTATTTATTTAAGGTATCATTACGAGGGTTACTAGTTTAGTTTTAAGAATAATTTAATTAATCGAGTTTTCCAAACAGTTTTTTCACTTTTAACCTTTATTTGAATGCATCAACACACATCAATTAGATGTTTTGAATGCTAAAAACTTTATTAGTTCTTACAATTTAAAATTGCTCCAAAAAAATTGTTGGATTAAAATTTAATCGAGGGTTTGTTCTTCAGGTTTTCTGAAATCTTTAGGGTCGTTTATTTTAATACGTCTCTCCCAAAACTATCCGACCTGCCCCTATTTTTCAGCGAATGGCTTATTCTTCGTCATCTGGCTGGAGGCATCATTTGAAGTAGTCCCTATTTGATTTAAGAACACGCTCATATCAATGCTTTCACTCTCCAAAACATTTTTAAAAGTCAGTTATCGGAATCGCCTTTGGGGCATTTGTCGCATTGGTTTCAACAGTCTTCTTGTCGTCGAATTGGTGTCTTTTAAGCGGCATTTTGAATCAAGGAAACTGCCAAAAGTCGCAAGGAGCTATGTCGGGACTTTATGAAGGGTGCCGAAGCTGTACAAGAGTGTGTTTTAATAAATACTGCTGTTTAAGGTTTGATGCATGCGCTGGAGTATTATTGTGGCGAAGAAGCCAGTCACCGGTTTTTTTCTAATTGCATCTTGCAACCTTTTTAAAATATTAAAGTAGAACTCTTTGTTTATCGTCTGACCCACAGGAGCATATTCGTGATAGACGATGCCTTTATAATCGAAAACAATGATCAACATTGACTGGATTTTGTTCCGACTTTGACTTGTTTTTTTGGTTGGGGCAAAGAAGCATGCTTCCACTGCGAAGACTGTTGTTGTGTTTCAGGATCATAACCGTAAACCCATGATTCATCACCCGTAATAATATTTTTTATCAAATTTTCATCGCTATTAATCATTTCTATAGATTGTCTAAAACGATTTGCGGTTCTGAGAGTCGTTTTGGGATGAATTTAGCACACACACACACGAGTTATACTTTACTTCTCAGTTAAAATTCGGTAAACTGTACTCTTTGGTATTGAAAGCTCAACTTCTAGTTCCTTAACAGTCAAAAGATGATCTTGTTTAATTACCCCTCGTACATGCTCAACATTATCCGATGTTTTTCCCGTCGAAAGTCTACCAAAAGGAAAATCACTGTGAAAAAACGTGTGACCATTTTTAAGCCATTTATACCACTCTTTTATGTGGGTTTTGCCCAGTTTAAAGGAAAACTTGATACAAATTTGTAGCTCAACTTTTTCGGTCATTTTTAGCTACTTAAAAATGCGACGAACTTGAAAACAAACACACGCTGCTGATGAACTATACGTCTGGCAGGTAACAGCAAGTAAACAATAAAGTGAGACTTTACTGTTGACGTTCCCACCGGTTGCTAGAACATTTTGGCAGATATAAATGCAGGCCAAATACTTTTAGGACACACCTCGTATAAATAAAATTAATAGCACGAAACAAAAAATACTCTTAACCATCGGTGTTCTCTGAATCAGAAAAGGCAGAATCCTGTTTAAGTCCGTATTCTAGTCGTCTACTGTAATCCTAGAAATTCCTGTCAATTAAAGTTGAATTTATAAATATTAACCTTAGAAATTCTAAATAAAGGTAAACTTTGGCCTGTCGGTCATAAAGGTAAACTTTGGACACGGTGAACTTTGGACCTTCTCGATTAATCTGAATTAACCCTTCAACAGAAATGACTAAATAAGCAATATTGGCAATTAATAAATGATTCCCTTAGTACATATTAGGCCAAAGCTAAAACCGTCATTGAATTAGTTGTGCGCCTTTATACAAACAGAGACCCATAGTATTGTTGTAATTGAGTTGTGTTGGGTGTATAAACAATTTAGTAATATACTTTATTTATTAATTTTATAAGCAAAAAGTATAAACTCGTTGGTATTCAATTTGATTTAGAATAGCTATATTTTTGATGTAAAACATCTATAGCCGCACGTGAATCACATTTCTCGCGTGGCGACGGTGACGTATGATTCGTATGACGTAAAAAACCTAACGCATCGATAATATATAATAAAGAGATGTACTGATACCTTATATGAAATTGGTCTCATGTTTTGAGCGACGCCGACGGTGGCGCGCCAACAATAGGGGTAAGAAGCTCATCGATTCAAAAATTTGGCGGGACAGGGTATGAATTGTTTCATAAAAACCTAACTCGATTCCGCCTACTATCTATTCTATATATATAAAAATGTTTGTTTGTATAGGCAACATAATATACCGAATAAATACAAATTATTAGGTGAATGGTTATACAGGAAAGTTGTTAATAATATCGAGGTTTGAGGTATAAAATTCATGCAGGTTGAAATGGCATTTATATTAAATTTTTCACAAAAAATAAAAAATATCCTTTACAAGTATTGTTATTAAAAGAATCGTTGACATTGACAGTTGATATTTGACAGCTGACAGATAATATTTTACATGTGACAGTAGAGATTTGACATTTCAAATTTGGCATTTGACAGTTGAAACTTGACAGTTGACATTTGATAGTTGACATTTGACAGTTGACAGTTGACAGTTGACAGTTGACATTTGACATTTGACATTTGACAGTTGACATTTGACATTTGACATTTGACAGTTGACAGTTGACATTTGACATTTGACAGTTGACAGTTGACAGTTGACATTTGACAGTTGACAGTTGACAGTTGACAGTTGACAGTTGACATTTGACATTTGACAGTTGACATTTGACAGTTGACATTTGACACTTGACATTTGACAGTTGACATTTGACAGTTGACATTTGACAGTTGACATTTGACAGTTGACATTTGACAGTTGGCATTTGACAGTTGGCATTTGACAGTTGATATTTGACATTTGACAGTAGACTTTTGTCAATTGACAGTTGCCATTTGACAGTTGACTTTTTTCAATTGACAGTGCGATTTTTTTTATAAATGATTATTAAATCGGTCATGCATAAAAGTTTGTATGTATTTCGGGCGTAAACAGCGTTTATGGACCTTACGTGTTAATAGCCCTCGCCTGCGGCTCGGGCTCTTATTTACACGTTGCGGTCCATAAACGCCTGTTTTACGCCCTTGATACATAAATAACTATTATTTTGTATCCAAATTTTGTATTTGCTAATTTTATTACCTATATATATATATATATATATATATATATATATATATATATATATATATATATATATATATATATATGTATTTAGTTTGATATAAATAAAAATTATGGTGAAAATTACAAAAAAAAATCGTGAATTTAACTCTGATGACAAATTTATTGCAAATTTCCTACAAGAAATAGATATTTAATTATTTTTAGCTACATTTGTTTCAGTAAAAAAAATTCGAAAAGAGGTTGACCTTAAAGGCCATCCTTGCAACTTCCCGCTTGTTTTAACCGCAAAGCTATAGTAACGTGACGTATTTTGACGTTTTTGACTTTTTTTGAAATGTTTAAAAAGCCATAACTTTTTAACGCCTTATTCGATTTTAATGTTCAAGATGGCATTCGACGCAGTTTTTTGAGACCTAACAATGTTACCGAGAGTGCAAAATCGGTTAGTCAAAAAATCTCTAAGTTATTGAAAAAAAAACACTTTTTTTGAAATTTTTCGACAACGATATCTCACGAACGAATCAACCGATTTTAATTTGCAAAACGGCATTCGACGTGGCTTTTTAAGTTTGAGAGCTGATTAGGTTATGAAATTGATCAATGCAATAGCCAAAAAGATATGCGCAAAAAACATCATTTTTACCAATTGTTTTTTTCGGTTATTTTGAAATTTTTTGAAATCTACCAGCTCGAATCGGTTCAAACTTACAAGGAATCTAAGTTAGATGGAACTCTTTGGAATGCTTTTTATTTTATTCCGATCGGTCAAGCCGTTCAAAAGTTATAAGAGGTTTACATACATCCACACACACACACACACATCCACACGTACATACAGACATACAGAGACCCTCGTAAAAATAGTCAGGGGAGGTTCCTAAGACCTCAAAACGTTGAGATCCGATGAAAACTCGATTTTCGAAAAACGGGGTAAAACCAATAACTTCCCGATTTAAAAAAAAAATTTAATTTTTTTTAGCGGGAAGTTAAAAATTAACGACAAAAAGTGCAAAAATGCCATGTTATTTAAATTGGAAATGTCTTATGATTTAGGCACGGGTTAATGTCGATGTTTCACATCTGCCAGGCGTCCCGTGACGGCTCACATTTTTTTTAATTTATTATTAATGAACCAGTCGAAAATATTTATCGTTATATACTGTTTAATCATTATATATCAATTGCACTCACCATTAAAAAAACAAAAACCGGAGTGGCTTATAAAACTTCAGTATTTGGACGATAACTAGGAATTTCCTACCTCAAACAACATTTTAAACAAATCCATTTAAATGATGAATTCGATTCATCGCAGAACCATATTCGCTACGTGAACACACAGTCACACTAATCTATATAAATCGGATTTGTCTGTTAGAGAGACCTAATTACAGCTTTGTTGGCAAAGTTGCGAAGCTAGCAATTCGTGAATAAGGCCCCTAATTTGCTTATTTGCTTATTTCTATTTGCCTTTTGTTTGTCACTGAAGTGTCTCTTCGAAGATTTGTGTCTCACTTTATTCCATTAAGGCTTTATATACGAGTACTTGAATGGTAGCGAAATCGTATTAACTTTCTAAGCAAAAAAGTTTAAACGTAAAAGAAACATTTTAAACAAATAAGGAATAAATAGCCAAATGGAAAATATACGTTACTTTAAATTCTCCTATTCTATTGGATTTGGTGTTAAATTAACATAAAGAAATTACACATGTGTCTGAAGGTCAACAAAATTGTAATTTATAAGGAATCAGATTTTAAAGTTTATTTAAAAACTGTATACAATTGGGTGTGTATCAGTATCACTGTAATATCTCTTAATAATAGACTAATAATTACTACTTTAATCTTCACTGAAAATTTTGTATCCGTTATAACGACGAGAAGTTTTTGTAGCGAGACAAAGAACCGACTATAACCAGTAAACTGAACATGAACTTAAGAGAAGCACACAAAACAAACTACACACTCATCATGTGAATAACCGCAAAACAACAATGATTTTGATATTGTCATGAGTGTTGAGTCAAGAATGTTGACGGAACACCGCGAGTGTGGAATACCTTTTAGACATAAGACTAATGTTGGTTTTCAGATAACATGATAGCATTCGATTCGAGAAAATATCAGGAAATTTTGTGAACTACATTGATTTCAAAGTGCATCTCGAAGAGATGGAAAATGAAAAATTTGGAACTCGAGAAATATCGATGGAAACCAGTTCAATTTTATACTTGGAGATATTAGGGTTCACTGTTCACGAATTTTATGACGGCGATTGTCTCCTGTTACCTAGTGCCCAGGGTCGCCTAAAGTTTTTTCTTGTAATCATTCAAATCGATGAGTTCCACTCTGGATACCAGGTACATCGGAGATCATCATCGTCATGAAATTCGTGCTTAGCGACTTCCAAAACCTGTAGTTACCTAATAATTATAAACTGTTTTTAAATGATAACATAAAACTTCAGCTGACAAGTTTAACTTTTGGCATCAGGAACCTCGGAGACCATCATCGTCATAAAATTCGTGAGTTCCATATTTTTCATTTTCCATCTCTTCGAGATGCACTTTGAAAGCACTTTTTTCTTATACACAAAAACTAATTTTCATCTTCCGGAGATCAATTTAGTTTCAATATTCCCTGACAGTCTTCTAAATCTAATACAAAAAGTTGCATGACGATTCATCTTGCTGCACAAAATTGCTAGCATTTGGGATTTTTAATACTTTGCCTGTTATTCTCGGACTGCCTAATTTTGTTTTAAAAAACATAAATTAAAATAAACAAAGGTTTTAATGCTAATGGTTAGATACTATTTTATAGCATATTATAATTATCTATAAAAAAATTTAAAAACTTTTGCAAAATCAAATTCAATAGATATTTTTAGTTGATAATATAAACGTCAAAGATACGTATTTAAATAGAACTGATTAAAAGATAAAAGGGAGCACCAGCTGGTTGGGCCACATTTTTACCAACTTCAGTAAATCAAAAAGAGGGTAAAAAAGTTTTTCTCGGGCCTGACCAGCAGATCAGATTGTTTTGGAACGAAGTGAACGTGCGGTGATTGATTGCCTCTAAATCTGTCAATAAAACGTTCACCGATGTGTATTTATCATAGAAGAAAAAAACGAACAGACGCTTGAATACCGTCAAAATATTAGGTAATGTTTTCAACTAGTATCGCAGATTATTTTTTGTGTCCCTTGTGCTAATTTAGCGTTGTAAAGATCATTTTTTAGGATCGCAATATTTTATTTAATCAATAAATTTTAGTTGATTTTTAATATATCAACAACTTACTCCTTACTGCATAGTGGGTCATATGTGGCATAATTCATATTTTTAATTCTAATCGTTACAAATAGGACCTGATTGCAAAATATTTATGCACGAAATGTTTATATATTGTACAAGGTTTACATATTTGTTAAAATAGCTTCAGGTGAAGTTTTATCACAATTTGTAAATGGCTGCTGTATTAGTAGGTGTTAGTAAAAAGTGTGAAATTAAGTCTTTTATCATCCAAGAATCTAGTGAATATTTTTTTACACAAAAAATATTTACATCAATGTAAGAATTCCTGTAAGGATGGATCAATATTTCGATATTTTTTGACAAAAAATGTATTTGTGCCATATATGCCACATTATGCATTTTCGTGTAAATGGGGCATACATGGGACAATATGCGTTGTAATCTAGGTAATATTTTTTGTCGTTTTTGAAAAATGGATCCAAATAAGTTTTATGGGAAAAAACTTATGGTGATGGATATACCAGATGGTAGTGATGACGAAAGACTATCAGATGATGATACTGTTCCACCTATGTTAGTCCCAGAAGCTGACGCTATTGAAAATAACAAATCAGACAGTTCTCCGGGAGTCGATTTAGACAGCAACTCGTATAGCGAAGAGGATATTTCCTTGGGCGAATTACACTGTAATTTTTAAAAGAATAATAGTATATTATGTTACTAGGAGTAGAAGGCCAACATTATTGTTGAGCCCAGATTCTTGCACTGCCGAGGCGCTAGCCGAGGCTGTGCAAACTGGGCGAAACATATAATGGGCCTTCTGCTCCGAGTAACATATACTATTTTTTCTTCAAGCGTAATAATAATATGCATTTTATAAAAAATATAGAAGGCTTTGTTTATATCTCAACTATTTAATTAATACAAACGAAAAATTACATAAAGTGTTACCTATTTATTAACAGTAATATTAAATGTGCAGTTTTGTATACTGCAGTTGTTTAAATTTAAGCCACTGCCACCGCTTTCAGCTTCGACATTTACAATTTTGTCATTGGTATACATCATATTATTAGTAAGTTGATTGTCGATTATTATGTCAGCGATTCCAGAACTATTACTTGGTTGTTCTTGCCAATTAAGTATTTTTTGTGCAGTTTGTGTTTTACTGGAAATGGAATCCTCTAAGTACCCTTCAGCAACACTGGTGGATTTCCATCCACCATGCCGCTTTAAAGCGGTAATATCACCTCCGTTGTCAACTAAAATAGTTGCGGAAGTCCTCCGAAGGCAATGTCCTGTATATTCATGAGGATTTGTTAATTTCAAAAACGTAGCAACGTCTTTTGGTACGTTTGATATTTTGTGGATACCCATTACCACACGGTGACATTTACCATTCTGGTATTTAATAAAAAATCGCTGCAGGCCAATATCATCCGGACGAAGAGCCGTATACTGTCTTACCAAATTCAAATAAAAATCGCCAATTATAGTAAACGACCGTTGTTTTTTGTTTTTTGTGTTTATGATTTTAACCAAAATTAAATTTCCCAAATCTTGGATTTCGCTAGACTTTAAATTAACAAGTTCATCGCATCTAAGGGCTCCTGTGACTCCAAATATTAATATAACCTAAAACAAACGTTGAAATAAATAAAAAAAATAGCTGGTAGCACCGGGATTAGAACCGCTGACCTTTGCGACCGAAGACAAAAGCTCTGCCACTGAGCTACCGTCATTAAATGTTATAAGTAGGAAATGAGGTAATATTTGCTGTCAAGTTAAATATTGATCTGCTAGTAGATATCACTGTCAACGGTTTAATAAACGTAATAATGATTAAAAAGAAATAAGAAAGTACCTACCTTTGTTGCTAAATAAACATTATTTGGTGCATCCTTGAGAAATTTATCAAATTGATCTTGTGTTAATACTTTTGATTTTTTCGGTGTATAATTTTCCCCTTGGCGCTTTATAAATGCAATTAATTTGCTACATTTTTCTATTTTAACATTATGTTTAATGTTTAATTGACTTTTAATCATTGAATACTGTGCCCATAGAGTAGAACTTTTAAACTTTCTGGACAAATTCGTGAAGTATGCAAGCATAACGTTTTCCGTGTATTGCTGTACATTATATTCATTGCACCATTTTAGAAATTTTTCGTATGCAAAATCATACAGTTTACGCGACTTCGTTGGAATTAGAGTTTCAATACTGGAATTAGCTATTTCAACTAATTCCGGAGGCGTACATTGCAATTCTTGAGACATTTTTCACAAAATTTTCAAAACAGACAAACGTCAAATTAAATAAGTTTAAAAATGACAGTTCCTACCTACTTGATTACAACGCCCCATTATTTTATTAGTACAATAATGAAAATTCATTTTTGTACTAGTAAAATAATGGGATATTTCTACGGTCTGTGTTGCAAAAAGTAATATAGTTATTATTATACGCTTGAAGAAAAAAATAATAATGATCCAACTTGGAAAGTAGGAAATTTGGTAACATCAGACGATGATATAAAATTTCTGGGATCCACGACCTTCCACCTGAATTGCAACAAGCAGATTCCCCTTAGGTATTGTTTATATTTCTTTTAATTAATTAGATGATCAAGGATATAATTTATTAATCTGTATTATATTCAGTGAAAAAAATACCTCAAAGACCATTGGGTCTTTCTGAAAATCAGCTAAAACAGTTTATTGGAACCTGTATTTATTATGTCAATAGTACAATTTCCAAACGCAAGAAGCCTGAATCACTGATTGAACTCAGATGTTATGTCGTGCAATGGATGGGAAGAAATAAAATGTTTTGTACATTTTGCGATTAATAACGATGCTACTGCTGCGGGTAAGTCTGGTCATAATAAACTTTTTAAAATTCGACCGTTACTGAGTAAACTAAGAGATCAGTTACTCAAAGTCCCGAAGGAGGAGTTTATAGTCATAGATGAGTAGATTATTCCCACAAAAGCTCGTTTGTCCATAAAGCTACTACAGGTAATTTTGGCCATGATAAACTTTTCAAAATTCGAACGTTACTAAGTAAACTAAGGGATCAGTTACTCAAAGTCCCGAACGAGAGTTTATAGTCACAGATAAGCAGATTATTTCCAGAAAAGCTCGTTCGTCCATGTAGCAATATAATTCTTAAAAACCCCATAAATTGGGATAT
The DNA here is from genome assembly GCA_964028335.1 of Altica lythri. Lineage (NCBI taxonomy): Eukaryota > Metazoa > Arthropoda > Insecta > Coleoptera > Chrysomelidae > Altica > Altica lythri. The sequence goes on from OZ034809.1 coordinate 18,652,519, forward strand.
AAGGGTTTTGTTCTTAGTGGTATCAGCGATTTTCCTACGATTTTGAAATTTTTGCTGGAAGCCAAACTAGTGTTCTACCCAATGGTTTTTCTGATCTGGGCGTGAGTTCAAACCTGATTCTACGGCTAACACAAAGAGTACCAAGACATATAAATCACAATTTTTTTTTGATAATTGGTCCATTAGTGTTTTATTGCAAATTTATCCAACAAAACAGGGTATATTACCACTAGGAACAGTTAGAATAAAAAAAGTGCCTGAGTAACATGTCAAAAGAGGCTGAAATAAAAAAATAGAAGAGCAGCTATGGTAGAAAAAGTCGCCACTATTGATGGTACACGAATATCTGTTGTTACATGGTACGACAACAAATTAGTAAACATTTTACCCAAATAGGCTGAAAGTATAGCAACAGTGGAGGTTAAACGATTTTCCAAAAAGGATAAGACACATATAACGGTTCCATGTCCAAAAGCTGTGATTAACAACAAGTACAGCCTTGGCCAAAAGTATTAGGCACCCTATATGTTACTGCAAAATTACGGGCTAAGATAGTAATATGATTACATTTAATGATTAAGTTACTTTATTTATATAAGAAAACCATAAAAACGTTAGTATTTTGTTGGGCCACCCTTTGATTTGATAACAGCATTAACTCTGTGGGGCATACTGCGTACGAGTTTTGCACATTGCTCTGGAGAAATTGCATTCCATTCTTGAATTAACACATTTTTCAGATCAGTTTTTGATTTAATAGACTGCACTTTTATTTTTCTTTTTATAATACCCCACAAATGTTCGATTGGATTTAGATCTGGAGACTGGGCAGGCCAATCCAACCAGTCAATACTGTTGTCAGTAAACCAGCGCATCGTAGTCGCTGATTTATGACAAGGAGCATTGTCCTGTTGGAATTTAACTCCATTCAAATTAGTGTCACCATAAATACTTGAAAGTGAAGGTATGAGAGCAGTTTCTAGTACATTAATGTACTTTTCACTATTCATACGACCTTCGCAAATGAACATTTTGCCGACTCCATCCGCAGCCATGCATTCCCAAATCATTACACTGCCTCCGCCGTGTTTTATGGTTGGAACTACGCAATCTGGGTGATATTCTTCGCCTATGCGTCGCCTTACGAACGTCACACCTGGTGTTCCAAACACCTGTAAATGACAAAAAAAAGAACACATTACAAACGTTTATAACATTTTAGTTTGCAAACCAGCAGAACAATAATAATCGTAGTTATTGTGTTATAGACTGAATTAATAAAACTTACCTCAAAGTTGGATTCATCCGACCACAGTACGTTGGACCAATCCTCCTCTGTGAAATGCTGGTGTCTCCTAGCCCACTCAAGTCGTTTTCTTTTGTTGTCTTCTGAAAGCCACGGCTTCTTCCTTGCTTTGCAACCCTTCAAGCCTGCTTCTACAAGCCTCCGTCTTGCAGTTCGAGCGCTTATTGGGTTTCCAGTCTCGTCAGTTAAAGCCGCAGCAAGCTCCGAAGAAGTTTTTTTTCTGTGTTTCACAGACTCACGGATAAGTTTTCTGTCCTGACGGCTAGTAGTCACTCTTTTCTGCCTGTTCTTGGTTTATTTGCGTGAGTGCCAGTCTCAGCATAACGTTTAATAGCAGATTGGACTGCACACCGCGAACATTTTACCAACTTCGCAATTTCTTTCTGATTCTTTCCTTGCTCATGTAAAAGTTGTATTTTTACACGATTTTCAAAACTAATTTCGTTTGTTTTTGGCATTTTCAAATAAATCTCTTTTCACTTTAATCACAAAATCACAAATATTTACGCTAAGACAATCAAATACAGACTGACAAACTGACAGAACATTTAAAACATTTTTTTGAGAAATAACAATATTTTGTTATTTCTGCAGCAAATGTTTTATGACCACTAAAATAAGCCGCCTACTGTTTTAAATAGTGATTTAATGACACCGGGATCACTTTTCAAAAGAATATTTATTAATTGTTCAAATAGCACAGGTGTTTAGTAACTTTATTGGGGGTGCCTAATACTTTTGGCCAAAGCTGTATATGGGAGGTGTAGATCTTTGGGATATGATGCTGAAGTAATGGTATCAAACTTAGATCCACAAAATGGTATGTACGTATATTTTTGCATGTTATTGATTTGATAACTGTCAATGCATGGATTCTTTGGAGAAGAAGTGACAATGAGCGTAATGATAATTTAGCCTTGGCAGATTTCAAAATGGCAATGTGCAAAGTAAATAAAAGTCGTTTTACTAGAAAAGGGATCTTAGTGGAAATATGGAAAATTTATAAAACAAGAAAAAAAAGGGTTCACCGAATTTTCCAATGCCAGATGTTCGAACAGATGGATATAGTCATCTTCGTGGTGCAGTGAAATAAAAAGGTGCAAATATCCCTGTGGTGCAAAAAGTTTTATAAAATGCGATAAATGTAATGTTTTTCTTTTCTTGAACAAAGACAGAAATTGTTTTTTATAAATTTCATACTAAATAAATTATTTTATTGGAAAAAATAGTTAATGTGTTTTTTTATAATTTTAATGGTTAAGTATGATTTTAGAGCACAGTATGCCAAATACAGGTGACACATACAAAAAAATATATAAAATATAAAAAACTAATAAATTTGGAATGTTTTTAATATCTCTAACGTATTCTGGAGGTCAACTTTATATCCATTAATAAAGAATGCCTGAAAAGAAGATAAATGCACTTAGCTCAGAAAAGAGCTCGAAGAATAGGAGTTGGAATCTACTTGGTGTAAATCCGTATTTTTTAGTAGGCTTCGTGAATACTACCTCAGTAATAATGTGAACCCTGGCACTGTGTAGTTGGAAGACCCGGTTCAAAAAGCAATTTCTGAGCTATCACAACGAATGACGTTCCAGCAAGAAGAAAAGACCTAACAGTTTTTCCCAGTTGTCGCAACGAATGACGAGCCAAAAAGAGGAACAGGCGCAACAGCTTTTCCAACTGTCGCAACGAATGACGAGCCAACAAGAGCAACAGACGCAACAATTTTCCCAGCTGTCGCAACAAATGACTAGCCAACAAGAGCAACAGACCCAAAAATTTTCTCAGCTGTCGCAACGAATGACGAGCCAACAAGAGGAACAGACGCAACAAGTTTCCCAGCTATCACAACGGATGTCTACCCTACCAGAAGAGCCACTTCCTTTCCCCAGCAAATATCACATCTGCGTTTCGAAATGTACACTGTTCGTAAGGAGCAACATCAGCAAGTAGCCAACTTGAATCAGCAACTGGCGAGACGCAACCAGTAAAAATAGTCTTTTAGAAAGGTCTTTTCCTTATTCGGTTATCCCGTTACAATACTTTTTGTAAGGCAATTTTAAGATCTATTTTTCTAAAAGTTAAAACAAGCTGCAATATTGTTAGAAGACTGTAGACATAGGTAATCAGAGGTTGCCTTTTGGACGTAGTTTGATCGCCTCTATTAAAGAATTTGGTTACGATCGAGACATAATAATTAAACAAACCATTTTGTTAACTATGCGGATTATTGGGACATTTTAGTTCAGTCAAACTTAATACCTACTAGAGCCAGAGACACAATACAAAAGATTCTGTATGTAATCTCGGAACAGACAATATTTTTTTATTTTTACTTTTTCAACGATTTACATAATTCAATTAATATTTTTAAGTAAATAACAAAATATTACTGGTTTTTAAAATCTATTCCTCTGAAATTTATTGTTTAATTTCATGTAAATTTAATAATCATTTATTCTACTTTCTATGAAAATTAGGTCATAACTCAGACTGGGTTATACTGAAATATTACAATTTCCGTAATGAATCAATTAAACATTGCAGAGATCCGCCATCAACAATATATTACAAAAAATTTGAAACAATCGCACTGTTGAATTGTTTGAAATTTTGCGTTGGAACATATTAAAAGGCATAAAAACGATTTAAAAAATTTTCATTAAAAACGGTCTGTGGTATTTAGTATGAAATAAAAATACGAATATCGCAATAAAAAACAGGCAGGAATGTATGTGAGAATTGATAGCTATACATAAATGTTTTGATTTTATTGACTATGTAAATACTGGTTTGTTATTTTGTTTACGTTTTTTTTACATAATGGATTGTTTCCATGTTAAAGTATTATATTGTGTTTCCCTGATGTGACTTTCTCGTCTGCATGAACAAATTACGTTAGGCTACACATTATGACAGAGTAATTGTAGTCATTTGAAAGTAAATTTTACTTTTAATGCCCACAATTAAAAAAGAAAAATATGGATTCACGTTCTTTTAATAAAACAGGGCTCGTTTTTAGAATATTTGTGTGTAATTATTATTAGTATAAAACACGAAAATCCTTCCTAAAACTGTAAATTAAAATGTGTACATTAGCGTTTTTTAATCAAGTATGTACATTTCAGATCTTACTATTAAGCTTATTATAGTTTATCCAAAACCACTTGAATAGGCGTGGTCAACGCTCTTTTCGAATTTTCAAGAATTCTCTTCATAGGCGTAAAGGTGTGAGTCGGGAAGTTAAAAGCAACATTAAATAGATATTTTACTAGGTTCGTTCATATAATGACGTTCTTTTGAGTTTCCCCTGGTCAAATCGTAAAAATAATTCCTATCCAAATGGGTCTAGTTATACTATACCATTTAATGTATTTTATTTAATAAACTGCAGTTTTTTACTTTTGCTTAAGTAAATAGTGCTGCTATTTTTATTTATACAGATTTCGTTTCAATTCCAACGTGAATCATAAACATATCTTTCATTGTAGCTGTAATGGTCTGTTGGGGTCGAAAAAAGGGTCTCATTTAGGGACCACACGCTGGGTCATCGTAAGGGATGACTTCAAAGACTCTTTAACCGAACAAAGAATAGAAAAAAAAAAACAGGAAAAATTAAAAACAAATAAGAAACTTAAAACAACCGAAAAAATAAGAGAAAACGAAACAAAATAGAAAAAAATCCAAATGGAATCGAAAAATTAAGAAAAAATCACATAAATTGTTAAAAAGGCAAAAAGGAGAAAAAAGAAAACTCGAAATACATGGTTATAACGATAATAAATCAGAAAAATCAGCAAAACAACTCGGTTGCGAAATCATCCGGTAGATGGCGTTGTATCCTGATGAAAACTCGACAAATAATTAAAAAAACAAGAATTGAAAAAACAGGACAAACTCGCAAAAATGGAAAAAAAAACAATTAATTTAAAAACATAATAGTGAAAAATGGAATATACGGAAAAATAGAAAAAATCTTGTATAACTCGCAAAATTAAGGTAAAGAAACGAAAAATCTGTCAAAACGAAAACAAAGGAATATGCAGCGATTTTTATTTATATAGATTCCGTTTCAATTCCAACGTGAATCATAAACATATCTTGGTCTGTTAGGGTCGACAAAAAGGGCCTGCTGAGCCCTGGTAAGGGGTGACTTCAAAGAGTCTATAACCGAAAAAAATTATAAAAAACAAAGAATAGAAAAAAACAGGAAAAATTAACAAACAAATAAGAAACTTAAAACAACCGAAAACAATAAGAGAAAACTAAACAAAATAGAAAAAAATCCAAATAGAATCGAATAATTAAGAAAAAAATCGCATAAATTGTAAAAAAAGGAGAAAAAATAAAACTCGGATGATAATAATGATAATAAATCAGAAAAATGAGCAAAACACGGTTGTGAAATCATCCGGTAGATGGCGTTGTATCATGCTAAAACCTCAACAAATAATTAAAAAAAAATTGAAAAAACAGGAAAAACTAGCAAAAATAAAAATAAAAGAATAGAATTAAAAAAAATAGTAAAATATAGAATCTAAGGAAAAATAACAAAAAAAAAACTAGATTAACTCGCAATATTAAGGTGAAGAAACAAAAACTGTGTCAAAACGAAAAAAAAAGGAAAATTTGTAAAAAAACAAAAACAATTGTAAGAAAAATGGTTACAAATGAGTAAAAATTGATAAAAAACAAGAAATTAATGTAAAATGGAAAATAATTGAAAAAAATAATCAAAAAGAAAAAGAAAAACATAAAATATGGCAAAAATTAAAAAAAGATAAAATTGGAAAATCAAAAACAATTACTTTGGATACAAACAAGAAGATATGAAAACATACAAAAAAACCAAATAAACATGATAAACAATAAAAAAAGGTGTGTGTGCGATTCACACACGATAGAAGTGAAACTTCAGAAAATCGACAAAAGAATGATATGAATATATATAACAAGGGTAGGATAATTACAAAGTTTATTTGTTTAAAAATGAAAGTATTTTGATTAATTTTAAAAGATATTTTATTTAACATAATTTATTGCTCAAGTTCCATATTTTCAGTTTCAACAAATAATACAAGAGGCTTATGATAACTAAAATACGATACAAATGTTTTAGTTTCAATTTGGTTGATATATCTTTGGAATACTGCATCTATTACCGTTTTTAATCTCGTAGTTGATTGAGTGCGATTGTTACACATTTTACAACGTAGCAAACGCACTAGAATTGAGGTACAATGTTAAGTATACGGATGTTTACGCATCGGGCGCTTGAATGCAACTGACTCTCGGCCCCTCCCACTATCGATGAATTGACCTTGAAAGTTGCAGTTATATCTGTAAAGCTGTACAGGCGACTATGCTTATAAGACGGGAGTGGGGACGCTACGAAGTATGGAACAAAGAGGAGAGACCGATAATATAAAATAGTATGTTTATTTCTGTCTCATTCTTTGCCGGCTTTATCCTACACATTTTTGTATCTCTTACCTGTCGTTTTTTCCGTTGCATCAGGTTTGAAATCACAACGATTCTAAAGAAGTTTCACTTCAAAAAAACGAGAAAAATATCGTAAACCCCAAAAAAATGAAAAATGGGACAAAAAATCATTGATTGATAGGTGAAGCAAAGTTCGATTGGTCGTGAGTAAATAATACATAAGAATTAGGTATTTATTTAAAACATAGGTATACTTTCTGAAAATATCTTTATTCAGTTATTTATACTTACGAAAAGTTATTAAAATTAAAGAGAAATCAAAAATTATGCTACATCGTTACCATTTCGGAATCGATTCTTCTAACTATACCTCATATCAAACAACTCTGGACGTACGTCACATCTGTCACTAAAAATGTTTTCACATGTGTACCACTACAAAATCTATTTTTAAAAAAATGTGTTCGTTTGATAATAGTCATTAGTTAGCACAAATAAATATATATAATCTTTAAATACATATAGAGCTCATAGTTCATGATTTGTATATATGTAGTTTAAAAAAAACTTACGTAAATGATTCGAATTAATTAAATTTATTGGAGTATTAACCGTGTTTATTGAATACTGGCTATTTTAATATATTCCTAGGAATTGCCTGCCTTAATGAAAACTTCACTTGTCATTGCATAGCTGCCAAGTCGTTTAGTGTTTTGATTTTGTCAGTTTGATATTTTGCGTTTTCATTTTCTTTCTAAATCTGTTCTTTTGAGAACAAAAAGTAGTGTTTTTCGTGAGTATCTATATTTTCAATATGCCTAAAACATTAAATAGTCGCTGCAAAGAGCTTATAGCTTCTTTGATTGAATACTTTAAAAAGGAAAGAGATAATAATGGACCACTGTTACCTTTAACTGCCGTTAATAGAGAGGTAATGTATTCAATATATTTTATTTATTCACGTAAAATTTACTTTGCAAATTTTAGCGGGTAGCTGCGGCCTTAAAATTAAGTCGAACTACCGTGAGTTCTATTTCACAGACCACCAAATCCAACGAATTGCTTACATCTCCACCCAAAAAATGAAGCTATAAGAAGAGAGTTGTAAATACTGAACTTTTAAATACCAGTGACATTCGTAATACTATTTATGAAATGTATGAAAGAAGTAAGTACATAAAAATATTGCAAATTATTTATTAAAGTAAACAATTTTTTTTAGAAGAACATATAACTTTGTCCTCTTTGGAGATTAAACTAAAGGATAAACAACTGTTTAATGGAAGCCGCATGTCTCTAGTGAAAGTTCCTAGCAAGTTACAACAGAGCAAAGTATTTATAAATTATGAATTTAAAAACATTTTGATTGGATTGGTAAAGTTATAATTTCTGTATTAAATTAAATATTTTGTTAATATTAAATATTCTTATGCTTATAAAAGTTTGTGTTTTACTAACTTGGTGTAAATAAAAAAATACTTCACCGTCAGCCATTTACTTTTAAAATTTGTAGTTAATTGTTGTGGTTTAAAATTTTAAATGTATATTTCGTGCTTTTATTTTCACTTGGCAACAGTGTTAACTTGGTTGTGTCAAGAAATCTGTGACGTGCGTTTAAAGTTGTTTGATATGAACTTTATATCAATATATCAATAAATGGTTGATACTATTAAGAAAATATTATTTCTGTATTTTTTTTATAATCCCTCCAACCAAAAGAATATATAGTAGCAGGAATCATCCGAAGATAATATTTGTTGTTCAATTGTTCACCGAGTGAATTGTATTCGAGCTGATCGGTTTCAAGCTTAAGTATTTTTCACACAAAAGATGAAAATCAAATCCAAAGAGAAAACAGAATATTGGTAATCATTGTGAAACTGTAAGGCCAACCTTGTAGTTTTTTCCAAATCGTTGTTGTGAACGCCATTAGAGCAGTTAAAATTGCTATCAGAATACTTATTCTTTATCTTTTATTGTTAAGATATAATGAAAGGGCAGTTCTGTTATTAAAGCCAAGAAAACAATTCTTTAGGTTAATCAGAATTTTTTGTTTGAAATATCAAGAAACTTAACTTATTGTTACAACTTATAGGTATGGATATATAGGTTAATATCATGAGAAAACTTTTAAAGTCTGGTGCTATATTTATATTTTTAAATACGATTATTTCGAGGCATTTTTCAAAAGTAGGGATTCTTACGTAATTGCTCGTCGACAATTTTGTTCATATTTTGGTATTCGACGTTTAAGTGTAACTTTAATTCGTTCGTGTGTGCAGAGATTCCGGAAAACTGTTTCGAATATAAACACTCCACTGCCAGGGTGCATTCGGTCTTCAAACACTCCCAAGAACATTGAACTTGTGGAAAACAGTTTATTTGAAAATCCACAACTCTTAATTCGGAAAAAGTGTGGTCTCACTGGGACTTCTTTAAACGATTATTAATAAAATTTTAAAAAAGGATCTGACGTTCCATCGTTAAAAGAAAGTGACTGTTTCACACAAAAAAATAATTTTTTAGCATTTTCGTATAGTAAATCCGGTATTTGGGAGTGACGGGGCTCATTTGCACTTAAATTGCTACGTTAATAAGCAAAACTGCTGTTATTGGCCTCTAAGAACCAGCAACCTTCAACTTAAACACTAAAAACCATTGCCATGTACGCAGAGTAACTGTTTGGTGTGCCTTATCCACACAAGGGTATAATTGGACCATTTTTTTTTTTTGAAAATTCTCAAGACTAAAAATTATGCACGCATGATAACGGATTTCTTTCTGCTAAATCTTCGAGTTTAACCATCGTACTTATCACACACGTGGTTCCAGCAGGATGATGCGACTGCACACACAGCCAGAGCTTTGATGACTTTGGTTAGAAAATTTTTCTCTCAAAAATTGATTAGTCGCGTTTGTGACATCCTGTGGCCACCGAGGTTACCCGACTGATCTCGAATGATTTTTTTCTTTGGGGCTACCTCAGAGAGAGAGAGAGAGAGAGAGGGAGTTTATAACAACAACCCTTAGACTATTGTCGATTTTAAAGAAAATATTCGCTGAAAAGTCAGCCGTTCGGAACAGTGTATGCACCTGGACGAAAGGAAATTGGATAAAATCATCTTTAAAAAATGATATCTGCATTTCTCTTCTTCTGTTTAATGTTTTTATTAAAACTATATCTGAAATATTAGATTTTTTATTTAAGTTAAAAAAATAAACCTGCCACCCTACGTATCTCCAACATTTTAAACATCACTAATCTATACTTATAATAAATCTGTAGAGAGGTCAATTCTGTACATAAAATATATTTCCAAAATAACTATCAGGGGGTGATTGGGGATCGATACTGATGCCAAAAATGAAATCAGTAAAATTTTTGTCTGTCTGTCTGTCTGTGTGTCTGTATAACCGTTATAGAAACTTTACATCACGCTACAATTAATAGGAGCAGAGCAGTGAAGGGAAATGTTGGGAAAACCACTTTTGCGGTGTGGGGGGAGAAACTTTTATACAACAATCTATACGTCACGGCCGTCACGCGAACGACGTCGCGGGTACATCAATATAGAACCCAAAAATGTGGTTAGATTTTTTGTTGTACGTCTGTCTGTCTGTCTATCTTTATGTTTGTGCGCGCATCACATGAAAACTACTGATGCAATTCGAATGTGGTTTTCACATATGTATTTGTCTTCTTTTAATTTAACATCTGGTGTATAAAAATTTCTCCCCCACCTCTTTTACGGTGTGTGGGGTGGGAGAAATTTTAATACAAGAATCTATACATCATGCAAACGACGTCACGGGTACATCGATATAGAACCCAAAAATGTGGTTAGATTTTTTTTGTACGTCTGTCTGTCTATCTTTATGTTTGTGCGGGCATCACGTGAAAACTACTGATCCGATTCGAATGCGGTTTTCACATATGTATTTGTCTTCTTTTAACTTAACATCTAGTGTATAAAAATTTTTCCCCCACCTCTTTTACGGTGTGGAGGGAGAAATTTTAATACAACAATGTATATATCATGCGAACGACGTCACGGGTACATCGATATAGAACCCAAAAATGTGGTTGGATTTTTTTTGTACCTACGTGTGTCTGTCTATCTATATGTTTGTGCGCGTATCACATGAAAACTACTGATCTGATTCGATTGCGGTTTTCACAGATGTATTTGTCTTCTTTTAACATAACATCTAGTGTATAAAAAATTCTCCTCCCACCCCTTAAACAACAATCAACACGCCACGCGAACGACGTCGCGGGTACACCTAGTAAGAATTAAATAGAAATTACACAGTAACCTGTCTTACAAGTATATGGGAAAATATAAAAAATATTACATTGCTTGTTTATTTTTGTTGATCAGATCTTTTTGTATAAAGAGAAATGGGAGGAAATGTTCGGTTAGAAAAAAATCTGAGGGAGAAATGATCCAACAGTAATCATCCGATAAATAAATATTAGAGTCGTGCCAGTGAAACTTCATTTCGTATAATCCACAGCGTTTGATATAAAATGTGTACTCTGAATATATGAATAATTTTACTTAAATAAAGATATCAACCTTCTGAATATAACGTATGTGATTTTGATGTCAGTTCCACGGTAAAATTATGTTGGAATGGAAAATACTTGGTAAATTTTAAACAGGTTTTATGGTAATGTGGTTTTTCTATCTTTATTTAAATGCAATTTTCTGATATGCAAAGATTCACACCCCGTTTGAAATAGGTCATTCAGATCAAATCTCTTGTTGTTTTATATGCATTCGGGAAAACTTAATTTAATCAATTTATTTATAATTATTATGAATAAAGAGCTAGTCTGCTAATAACCTTAATTTAATTAAAATCTCTGAATTATATAATAATAAATTTTAACATTTATTGACTTTAAAAATCACCTTAAGGTACTTCTCAATTATTTTGTTCCATCTGTTCCTAGTTCCTAGTTCCTACATCCCTTTTACTTATACGAAATTTTCATTTGTAATCATTACAGTAATTTATGAATAAAACGGCTTTAATATAATAGACTTATTTCTCTTTATTTGATTTTCTTGTTCTTTATAAGTAATACTTAAATTGGAATCCGATCAGACTATTGAACAATAGAAAAATAAATATTATTTTTTAATGATACAGGGTATTAGATATTGTTATCGTAGGTAGGTTGTTAAAAAGTAAAGCAGTTTAAAAAGAATACGTTTGTTATGAAAATTGTGCAGTTAATAAGATAGTTAGACGGCATTTATATAAATTGGACTTGAGATATAAATAAATATTTTTATATAGATACTTATGTAGACTTTTTACCTGTTTTGTTGTTTTCTATAACATAATCCTTTGGATTCATGACTAAATTTTGTTAGCTTCTTTTATTATCTATTACTTTAGTCAAATTTGGCAACAGAATTGCTTTACCACGTCTGAATTTCAACATAGTTTACCTACAAGTGCAAAAAAACCGTGTAATTTTTTTTTTTTTGGCAAATGAAATTTCTTTTTAGAGTTAATATAGCGATTTACAATGTCCACAAGTTTTTCGAATGAGGATTTCAGCTCATTGACGAACGTCGAGTCCTTTTGGATGGCCTCTACCTCGCCATGCCGCTGTCTCTTTATGGGCAAATGTTGTCTACAGAACAGAAAAAAGTCGCACAGTGCCATATCCGGAGGATACGGGTAGTGGTTGATGGTTCAAATGCCATTTTTTGTCAAAAAATCGGACAAAAGTATCAAATCAACATTCTCTTCACTTTTGACTTTTCCAAACGGCTTTTTTTCGAATTCGGCTGGCTTGGGTACTTCCATGCGGAACTTTGACGCTTGCTGTCGAATCGTATTGCAAATACCATGTTCCTTCAGCAGTCGCAGTGTTGTACAGAAAGTTTTTATCTCTCTTGACCTTTTTAATAATGTCTCCCGAATGTTGAATTACTAGCATTTTTTGGCCATCCATGCATGAGCTTGTGCAGAACAAACCGTGAACACACCTTTACCATGCCGAAATTTTAATATTTCCTTCTTTTTTGGTTATCATCAGCAGACTAACTGTCCAATTTCAGTAGGAATCCAGGCACGATTTTCTCACTTATGCCTTTGAAGGTACTAAAAGGTTAAATTCAAGGAGAATGGGTTTTCTGGCTGCGTCTGCGTGAAAATTGTTTTTTTTTGCAAAGAAAATTGAATGTTTGCAACGATTTTCTTCCCTATGCCTTTTGTTTTGCAGATTCCTTAACATGAAAACTAATAAAATATCAAATGGCATACGGAAGAAAATCCCGAACAATAACCTGTAAACTTTACATGTTTGGGTCATAATTATACCTTAAGAACATTAGAAGCTCTTATGCCAAAATTTTTATAAGTAGAATAAATACTGCTTGATCTATTAACGAAATAGCATAAGAGAGAAAATTATCAACGGGAAAAAAAAAGGAAAATTCGATTTCCCGGAAAACGCGACCTTGTTCAACTTTATGATAACTTTTTTTCTTGTTATGCCAATGGACTGTACCAGTATAGAAAAAGGCATAAGGAAGAAAATAGTGATTGCACTTCGTGTTTTAAATCCGACGGACTATATTATCTGTCCTTCTCTCGTCCTAAAGTTTTCCTGAGTTAAACACAGTTGCTGATAACGTATCTCCCTTTATTTATGACAGATTCTTTCGTTTCTTTTATTTCGGTTTTTAGATCTACTGCAGTTCTATTTCTATTCTTTTTTATTAATATTCTGAATTTGTTATGTATTCCCATTTCTCATTTATATCCATGAGCTTTCTCGATGAGTTGTTTAGCGGTATATACGGCATCGGTTGTTGACTTGCGTTTAATAAAGCTGCATTGATACTGTCCTAGGATGTCCTTCATCGTTTTTTTCAGTCTTTGTTGTATTAAGGTTGACATGATTTTGCATGGTGTGTTTAATAGTGTTATTCCTCTGTAGTTTTTGCCCATTTGTTGGTCTTCTTTTTTGTGGATAATTTGTCTTTTGTACCACTCTTTCGGCATCTTTTATTTATACCATATGACCATTATTAACTTGTACAGTTGTTCTCTTAATTCTTCTCTTTCACGGCATAGAAAATTAAATAAAGATATTGCAAACTTTTCTTTAAATAATCATTGCTCCTTGTTTCTTATTAACTTAAAATTACCATAGCTTATCTACTTGTACACAACAATCGCTATCTTTCCTAAGTGCCTTTGTACTTTACCTTAATTTAAAAAAGATGATTGATCCATTTAACAAGTTGACATGATTTTGTATGGTAGATTAGATTAGATAATTAGATGTTTATTGGGTTTGCTGTTAGCCTGTATCACTGCGACCTTTGCAGATCTATTGTGACCACCCATTATCTCAAGAATAGGAGTAGAGAACCTTGTCCAGCCCTGCCCTCTTAATGAGACTTAATAGCCTTGACAGTGGCCACCCCGCATAACTTGGAGCAGCCGGTTTCTCCTCTCCCAGTACTAGATACCGCGTCCTTGCAAGGCCTTCGCATTGGCATAGGACATGAAATGCGGTTTCCTCCTCTTCTTGGCAGTATCGACAGATGTCTTCATCTGCTAAGTTCAACTGACTCATGTGTTTCTTAAGCCTACAATGTCCTGTCAAGAGACTGACAATCATTCTGACATCGTTTCGCCTTTGTGATAGCAGCTCTGCAGTAAACTTCGCCGAGTGTCCCTTTATGAAGACTTTGGCTTGTCGCTTGTCCGGTGGTTTTTCCCACCACTCCTGGGCCTTCTCTGGCCTCCATTTCTCAATGGCTGCCTTTCTAAATGTCTCAGCAACTCCGCCGAATGGTTCCGGGCCAATCATTGGAGTATTAGCTCCTGCACGGGCCAATACATCAGCCTTCTCATTGCCTCGAAACCCTGAGTGTCCTGGTATCCATGCCAGTGTCAGAGAATTTTGACTTGCGGCATATGTCAGGGCCCCAACGCAGTCCCACACCAGCTGTAAGCTTATTTGTGCTGAGACTATCGCCTTTAGAGCTGCTTGGCTGTCCGAGTATATGACTACGGTTTTACCCGTTATACCCTGACTTACGATCTCCGTTGCACAGTGTTGTATGGCTATTACTTCAGCCTGAAACACTGTGGCATACGCCCCTAGACTTAGTTGGACTTTTATCCTGTGTCCTCTAATGTAAATACCTGACCCTGTGCCTTTCTCAGTCTTTGAGCCATCGGTATACCAAATTGACCAACCTTGGATTGGGGGGCCATTGTTCCATGAGTCCCTTTCCAGTATTTCTACTCGAAAGTTTCTCACAAAGGTATACCTGGGGACTATCCTGTCCTGAGGCATGCTCATTATTTGATCTGCCTTAACCCTATTGTATAACTCTGCTTGCTTTTGTATGGTATGTTTAATAGTATTAACCCTCTGTAGATTTTGCACATTTATTGGTACTCTTTTTTATGGATCGTAATAATTTTTCCTTTGTACCACTCTTCCGGCATTTTTTCTTTATCTTACATAATCATTATTAACTTGTACAGTTGTTTTCTTAATTTTTTTTTCACTTTATAGAAAATTAAATAAAGATATTTGCAAGTTTTTTTTAATAACTATTGCTTTTGTATTTTCTCTTTGTTTTTTTTAACTTAAAATTACCGTAGCTTATCTACTTGTATACAATATTCATAGGCGTAGCCACGGTGGGGCAGGGTGGGGCACTTGCCCCACCCTGGTTCTGACCTGTAAGGTACCTAATGACATAAAACACTTAATTACCTGGGTACTAACTACAATACTTAATAGGTACACACAAAAAAATTCGATAAGAATAATGCGCTCGCACGCAGCGGGCGTTCATGCATACACAAACGCTTTCCTTTTGTTTTTCGTTTGTGTACGTACGAGTTTGGTTGATTTGAGGGGAAGCTTTGCAATGTTTTAGGGTCACAAGATCTCAAACACGCCCGCAAAAAAAATTATACAGAATATGCATGTGAATGTGCATAAAAAATCATACAAGATAATTAAAATATTGTTGCATCTGTAATAGATACAGTTTTTTTTGTGATACCCACGAATGCCATTAAGAAGTAAACACCTTCAAAAAGATCTGTTTAAAGACCTTATCAAACTTAAGAATGAGACTGGCGATAAAACATTAAAGGAGCACTCAGAATCATGTGCAAAGAATGCGACATAATATACGGCGCCTCAGATTTAAAATGAAATATTAAATATTTCTGGAGATGTTATCAGGCATGATATCATAGACGGTGTAAACAAAAGCGCATGCATATAGTATTTTGGCAGACCATAGTGGCGAAATCGCAGGCAAGGAGCAACTGTCAAATTTTTTGACGAAGAAAAGATGTTGATTCGTGAAGAACTTTTAGGCTTCATCGAACTAATTGCCATGGACGCGACATCTATTGCCTCTGCCATAGATAACTTCATAATGAACTTGGGCCTGGATCCAGAAAAGTATGTGGGGCAAGGCTATGACGGTTACTCCACAATGTCGAGGAAAGATTGTGGCGTTCAAAAGATACTAAGAGAAAAATAAAAAAAATACTCTTTTTCCACTGCGCTAGCTACGATTTAAATTTGGTCGTTCATGATTCAAACCAAATCTCCGCTAACAGAGGCCTTTTGCGAGTTTTTAGTTTCCACGGCAAGGCTGAACTGTGGTACTACTTGTTGGTAGAAAAAATATAGCATTGAATGTTCTGAAAGACATGGAAGTAGTAGAACTAATAAAGGATTCAGAAATATTTTATTCGAGCATAATAAAATGCGCTTGCTATTTTACTGCCCCAACCGTGTACGAGTATTGACGGCATGTCAAGACGTGGCTTCACTCTACTATGAGTGAAAATCGTCTCTGTATGCTGAGTGTTCACAGAATGAGAATCACCAATACCAAAAATAAATTGAATGTGCTAAGGAGGTTCTGTCAGTTTTTCTTAAAGTAATATTATGAATATTAAAGTAATATTAACTAACAAACCTAAATAAATAAACAACCTAATAATACCTATGTGTAATTGTTTACTTACTGTACCTGAAAGTACTATCTATAGATATAGATATAAACCTCTAAATTAACTGTTTAAAAAATTGGCAACACAGAGAGCCTAAACTGCTAAAGTTAGAGACACATTTTTAGATGGGAGATTTCGTGGTGTAGGTAGGTCAGCAATAAGAAAGTGGTTTGGATAATTCGAATTATACGGCCGAAAAGGGTGCTGTAGGTTGTGGGTATAACTATTTTGTATAAAAAAATTAATCGGGGTAATACCGCGGGTATAGTTTGCAAGTTACATATTATTTTAGACTGTTGCCCCACCCTGAGCCCATCGCTGGCTACGCCCATGACAATATTCGCTATCTTTCTTAAATGCCTTTGTAATTTACTACTAATTTAAAAAGATGATTAATCCGTTTAACACACTAATTAATTAAATATATAAATAAAAGTGTCTTCTATGGATTTGTATTTTAGGACGTTAGGAAAAACATTTACAACCAACTTATTTCTATAAAATTTTACATATTAATCGATATGTTTTTTTTTATAAATAAAAAACATCAGCTTTAATATTGAATATTAAAAACGTGTAGCAGGTGTCACTGTTTATTTTTGCCTCCACGGCTGCCGTGCTTCTGTATATACGTCACAACGCCGAGTCTTCTTGAATTAATGACACAGAACATTAGGTGGATGTTATTAATGAAATGTCAGTGAAGGAATAGTGTAATAAATTAACATAAATATGAAAGTAATTGTGGATGAAAAGCTTGAGTATTGAAATGGATGTGTTTATGTCACAAAATTGACGCCTGTTATAAATTGAATTACTTAGGGAATCGTTCCGTTTACCTTGCTTCATTCCCACGCGATTGATAACGACGGAGCTTAGCTTATTTCTAACCAAGCAGATAAGATTGGAGGAATATGTGTTACAGTGTGAATATACATCTGTTTCATCGTTATTTTATTAGATTTTGTTATTGTACAAAATATTTTTTTATCATGGTATAGGTACAACAGATTAATTTAACGTAACAAAATACTTTCCTTATCATTTATTCTCAGTAATGTATTAGTTTAAGTACACGAATACATTGGGCACCACGGAAATCATTTCAAAGAGATTTTGAGGTCGCTGAACACAATTATCATAAAGGCTATAGCCAACGAAGCATCTGGTGTCCAGGATGAACTTAATCTACTGGAGTTTTATGAAAATTCAATTTAATTTAGTCCAAACTCGATTTGAGGTCGCTGAACATCACTATCACTATGGGTATGGTCACCGAGGAACCAGATGATCACGGTTGATATCGCCTTTTATAAAAAATCAGTCCAAATTCGTTACTCGGATGTTTTCGAGGTCGCTGAACCTGTCAAACCAAAATCGTCATTTATGAACCATATGCTGATGGTCCAAAGAAGTTTAAATATTAATTAGACTTCACATCAAAGTTCTACAAGTTGTATCAGCTAAGACGCAAGTTTTAAAAAATGAGCCATGCACTCTTTTTAAAATGTTTTTAAAACCAATATTATTTGAAGGGCCACGAAAATCCTTGACTCTCTCATCATAGAATTCAAAAATTTAAATTGCCTAAAAACCAGATTCTTTAGTACTACAGGGTAAGTATTAAAATTTTGATTAGGAGAGTTAAAGAATTGTTTAATTTTGTAATATTAGCTTGGATGCAACAGTTAATGAAATGTTTTATTCTCTGTCTTTTTAATTATGTAAAGTTGTACATTTTACTTTTAATTACTTAATAATTTTAATTCTAATGTTTCCTTTACCTGCCACAAGGGATTTTCCAAGCTTTCGTCTGCTACTGTCTTCCAGAAATAAATGGATTAAAATTAAGCCATAAATTCCTAATTTAGCACGCTTTTAAATGTACTGTTATTCAGAATAATATTCCTATTTTTTATCAAACCTCTAGTATTGTAGCTATTGCGTGGTCTGTATTTTCTTTTTAGAATTTTGCATGCATGCGATGCGATGCTTCTCTCTAGAGCACATAAATTTTAACCAATTTCAATATTTTAACTCAATCACATCGGCGGTAACTCGGAACTGCACCTCTGGTGATAATTTCTCTGGTGATATTTCTACAGATTTCCACTCCGATCTACAGGTTTTCGATGGCTGTTAAATGAAATATTACTATGGAAGTTGACCTATAAAGTTTCGAGAAATCTGAAAGCGGCCAGGCATCCAGCCATACGTTTATATTCATGTGTAAATTTTGCCTAGCTGACCGTATACCGACTTTCACATAAATCATTTCTAGACGTATATTCGCCATGCTGAAATGGCTCTAGAGCCGTTCGAGATTATCGATTATATTTCTGGAGAAAAGCAGCACATCTTGGGCTTTGTTAGATGTTGATTACTTCTAACAAAAGGTCATTTTAATCACTACGAAATGATGAATGCATTGACAGGTTATGATCTGAATTTGTTCGTTTTGATTTATCTGACGAAGATAATTGAAATCAGTGTTGTTTCATCTTTCTACTAATAGTATTGTTCCAGATATTGTATTGACAAATAACTTTAGTAAAGTTATCATTTTGCAAATCTTTTATTCGCTCAGTAACTTAAAAATATAATTTTATTATAAGGCTTATGGTAGAATTAGCTACCGTTAAACCCGTTTTGATGTTGATTGTTTTTTTATTAAATCCTGGATAGACGATCCTAACCCCAGAAAGTGTAAGAATTAAAAGATTGTAATTTAAGTTAAGAAAAACCACTTAAACCATAACTGCCTTATAATAAAGGCTTACAACTTTATGATATTTTCCGAATCCGTCAAAAACAGAAAGACGATCGTTTATCACGTTCACATAAAACCAAAATCAACAATTTTATTTATAAACATTGTATAAAAATCAGGAATCCAAAAATAATTACTTTTGAAGGACGTCATTAATCTGGGATCAAAAAGACAGAAAGAAACAAAAAAGAAAAACAGACTCCGGTGACAGGCAATTTGTGAGTAAATTAGCCGTATCTGCACAATGTGCCGTGGCTGTTAGCACGTAATTTATGAAATCCTTGATACATGCTGGCAAGAAACGAATAAAATAGGACATCAGGACAATGATAAAGGATCAGGGATCGAAGGTAACACCGGACGGAGTTACAAACTGAATAATAATAAGACGAAAAGGATCATGGGTATTGTATTTTAATATGCTATTATATAACTAGCCATTATTTTTTTCTTTATTTAAATGTTATATATTTCTTTTGACATTTTGTTATTTTATGTTCTAATGTTTATAAAAAAATATATATTTTAATTTTTTATAAAGAGTTTCTGGTATATAATAGTCTATTTTATGTTCTTTCTGCTCGTATAATGTTAATCAAATTTCGCAAGCATCTTACTTTAGCAGCGCGGATTGGACGATATAAACCTGATAGCTTGCATTAAGGTTTTCTTAAAATGATTCTTGATACGCGAAGTTTAAGAAACCTCCTGTTTCCTGTTTGTGTTTGTTTTATTAGGATTTTCTTTAAAGTGAACTTATGTCTGTATGTCTGTGTGTCTGTCTGTATGTCTGTATTTATGTGTCTGTATGTCTGGATGTCTGTATGTCGTTTTTTTGTACTCGATAATCTGAGTTACGGCTTAAAGGATTTGGATGCAATTTTTAGGAATATGTTGTAACGGTCTTAACATTCATTTAAAACGACTAACAAATAATGATGCTATATCAATTGTACGAAGTCGCGGAGAACAGATAGAGTGTCGGAAGCGTAGGTACGGATTGCTTATTGCAGAAATGTAAAATTTGATTAAAAAATATAAAGAAATCGTAAATAGTCAAAATGAAAAATAAAATAAAAGCTTTAGATATAAAACAAATAGAACAATCAATAATAACTGGAAAACCACAAAAGAGGTTGTTAAAATCCTAATCCTAAAATTTAAAGAACTTGCTATTCACGTCATGAAGAACGAGAAAATTTAATCAACCCTGGAGTATTTAGAGGTAGAGCTCTCATCAATTTTTCTGTGTAATTGGAATTGGCACTTAAAGATCATTTACAGTAAGCTACCATGTTTAAAAGTACATTAAAAGATATTTATAATGACTTATTAGAATGTATGCTTTTCGTTTGGCAGTCACATATAAAAAAATTGCCAATTCAACTTTCGTGTCTGTTAAGAGTGATGATACAAGTGACATTTCTAATATTTTTTAAATAGTTATAGTTTACCGTTATACTTTAGCCGTTAGCCAACCCTGTTGAACAATTTTGGACATTTTTAAAACCAACTTTCTACGATGCTTTTTGCTTAGCTTTTTATGCTATTTAATAAGCGCAAAAAACCTCGTGTTGCGGTACCACCCAAAAAATCTTTGCTTCCTGCATTTTACTTGTGGTCTCATATTTTTACCTTCTTTTTAATTGTGCACTCCCAAGTCATTCCACTACGCGCCGTGACTGATATAAATTAAAAAAATAGAAATCAAATTAACAAAAAAAGAAATGAAATATTAAGGATGGTAAAGTTTTGTGTGGACGAATAGGAAGATGCTAACCCAATACCTTACTCCACACTTACAAAACATATATTCGACCTATAGTTGATTATAAGGCTGTACCATTCATTGCCCTTACCCCCCAAAAAGACTAACCGCCTGGCCGCAAATGAGTGCAAAATCCTACAAAAGTACCAATACCTCGCTCCTTGACACCCATCTAATCTCACCTACATAGGTACACAAGTACAAAAATACTAAACCCATACCTCTTCGGTTACAGGAACTCTAACAACAAAGGTATGCCACCAGGATCCTGAAAGGCGTCAACACCCGGGTTCAGGATACTCTCCAAACCCCTTGAAATATAGGTCGCAGAGTCATCCAGAGAAACCTCAAAGGCCCCACTAGCCCTGCGTTAATAAAATCAACAATGTAATATATATAATTAAATTAAATATACATAAATTAGAAACAAATTGTACAGATAGTAGGCCGAGGTTTTCTGTGGTGTCCTTCGACACAAGTTGGACCCATTTTAGTCTAGAAACAGACTGTTTAGGGAAAAACTTGCCAAATGGTGCTTTCTGAAACAGGATAAAGTTGCCCCGGACAACTGCTATACGAAATACAGGAAACAATATAATGTAGCATTACCCTGAAAAGGACTCTGATCCTACAGCAGGGTATAGGGAAAAATTATATATTTTTATATTAATCTTAAACAAAAATTGTTATTCTAAACAATAAAAAATTTTACAAAGAAAAAAAAAGGTAATGAAAATTATAAAAAACAACGTCATAAATAATTGAGCAATATTAAATAGATAAAAAAATGTATGTATGTATGTATGGTGTTAGGGGTGACAGATACACTGCGACCTATAAGATCTATTGTGTCCCCCTCTTCTTGCTATATTTTTGATGGTTCCTCAGACTTATAGCAGCTCTTCTAGTCCTATCTTCCTTAAAAAGTTTAGGATATCATTGGGTTTTAAATTAGGTAGTTCTTCCCTTTCTATTTCGTATGACCCTAGGTATTTGACCCTAGAATTACTTAATGCCATGCATTCTGAAAGTATATGTATTGAGGTTTCGTCCTCTACCTCACAGAATCTGCAGTTTGCTTCATCTACTAATCCTAGTTTCTTCATATGTCCTCTTAATCGACAGTGACCGGTTAGTATTCCTGTTATAATTCGGAGGTTTTTCTTACTTAGGTTAAGACAGCTGTGAGATCTCTTCTGGTTATAGTTTCCCAGGAGCGTCTTCGATTGTCTTAGTCCTTCTAGATCATTCCAGTACTTGGATTTTTCGCTATCCATTTTTTTCTTTAGTTTTTCTAGGATTGTACTACTGCTGATCCCACATGATGGTTCTGGTCCCAGGTATGGGGTTTCAGCTCCTTTTTTTGCCAGCTTGTCTGCTGTTTCATTTCCTTCTATTCCTACGTGTCCTGGAACCCATAGGAGGGTAACAGTGTTATTCTGTCCTAGTTCATTTCATTTGCCTAGGCATTCCCAAACCATCTTTGAATTGATTGTATCTGAGTTCAGAGCTTTGATGGCTGCTTGACTATCTGACATGATTACAATCTTCTGTCTACGATAGTTCCTTTCAATGTTAAATTCTATACATCTTTCGATGGCACGAATTTCCGCTTGAAAGATGCTTGGGTACGTACCCAAGCTTTCTGAGTATTTGGTTCTAGGTCCAAACACCCCTGCTCCTGTTCCTTTATCTGTCTTGGAGCCGTCCGTATACCATTTTATGGCGTTTTGGCTTAGCCCCAATATGGTGTTTTCGTCCCATTCAGATTTGCTTCCCAGTTTAGTGGTAAATTTCCTTACAAAGTTAAATTTCTTTGGCATGTCATCTTGGGGCATTTCCCAAGTTTGATCAAGTTGAAGTGATCGAGGTTTTTCCTCGATTATTCCTTCTTTGATCATTCTATACATTGTTTTCTTCCTAGCATTTTCTACTTGAATATGCAGTGGCGAAAGATTTAGTATTACTTCCATTGCAGCAGTGGGACATGTACTCATTGCTCCAGTGATACATGCACAGGCTAGTCTCTGAATCTTTGAGAGGTTTGTCCTCGTAGTGATCAGATTAGCTCTTGTGCCCCAAGCTACTGCCCCATATAAAAAAATACTTAAAAACTAAATAAATTGTAAAAAATATAAGAAAACTATTCAAAAACAGTAAATTCTTTAAAAAGTGTAAACAATTAAAAATAAATAAACGCTCTTAAAATATTCAAAAAAAAAAAAATTGGGAATTAAAAAAATAAGGTTAAAAATTAAAATAATATCAGAGTAAAAAAAAATTAGAAAAAATTAAAAGAATTACAGAATTTTGTATATACTGTAAAAAATAAAAAAATATATTTAAATAAATAAAAGAAAATAAACAATATAATAAATAATCCAATATAAGTAAATAAATTAAAATTATTTAAAAACTCGTTAAAAATTAAAACAAAAAATTAAACGAATTATAAATATGTTTAAATCAAAAATAAATATGAAAATAATAAAATTTAATAAATAAAAAATATTTACCAAATATATTAAAAAAATATTAAACTAGATAGATATAAACTTGCAAATAGTCTAAGTTTAATTATACATTTAATAAATGGTGGTTTTATCTTGGGAAAGCTCTTAGTTAATACCCTAAGAAGATCATAAACGTCAGCTAAATCAAAAATGATCTGAAAATATGACCAAAAATTCAATTAAAACTGAAAAATAATAACCATTACGACTAACCAACTACAATAATGAAAAGAAATCCTCACGAAAGAGAATCAGTTAATAAAATTTATGCGCATGGATTTAACGACATCGGGAGTTGAACTTCGGGAGTTGTGAGTTTTGGAGTAGGAGTTTGACGGTGCAACGGAATTGTTCGGGAGTCCCAGTGAACTTCTGCGCGCCGACAAGTCGACGGTTATAAAACTCCACCGGAAGAGCGACGGGAAAACGACGAATATTCGCGTGAAGTTTCAGATTGAAAAACTTTTTTAAGTGTATTTGTTTTTTCTTGATGGTGATTTTTAAAGAAAATTAAGGATTTATAGTGGATTTAAAGGTGGATTCTTACACTTACTGGTATGTATTTTTTACAAACTCAATTAAAAGTTTTGAAAAGTAAATTTGAAATATAATTTTATTATTATATGAAAAAATTTTAAATTTTTATGTAAATTCTTTTTTCAAACTTTAATTAAATCCCTGTCTATTAACCACTTTTGACGAACCCTTTTTAAATTTATTCTTTAATATTTTTTTTGCAAATTGATAGTAAATTAAGACAAATAACAACAAAAAGGAAAAGATTTTTTAAATTAATATAAAGGATACAAAGATTCAAATTGATATACCTAAAAATCAAGTTAAAATTAAAATTTAAATATATCATAGTATAGATAAAGGTACACTATGATAGTCCAAGATATGACGGTAATAATAGTAGGAAACCTTGCAATTTTTTTTATATGCATCGATTTAAATAAAAATTTGTAGGTAAGCTCAATATGTCCTCCACTTCAAAATCTACCTTATGCCAATATGTGCATTTTCTCTAAGGGTGGTTACTACCAGAACAGTAAATTTTAAGACAAAAACGTTCTTTCGAGTTTTTTCGAAAAGTCAATACTTTTGGAGTTATTGGTAACTGAAAGTTCACAAATAAAACGGTGGCAAGAAAAAGGTACCTTCCTAAAACGGCATCGTAGCAAGTATTTGTTAAGTAAGCAGTATTTATGTAAATTCTACAATAAAACCTCACAGATATTTTTTTACCATCCACTTGTGTACATTTTAAAACACTATAAGTACATATAAAGACAACAAAAGAGTTTTGTAAAATTATTTAATTTTGTAAGGAATGTCAGTGCCTTTAAAATGTCTAGTTTGTTTGCAACAAGATTAAAGAACACATAAAATAAATAGGATACGGATGACTTAATGGTCCACTGTTAAAGAAAGGTGTAAACTCTAAACTAAAACGACTTAACGATTAAACAAATTTATTTTCTGAATATATTTTATTAACGTGGAACAATTATGACTTATAAAGAAATTAAATAAAATGTAACTATTTTGCGAAAGCACGAATAAGACACTGCCTCAAGTGCCTCATCTTTTATAACCCATTCTCCGATTCAGTAGAAAAAGTTCGATGAGTAACCGTATGCATAATATCGATAAATCCTCAGTTTAAGTTTTACAGGTTGTCTCCTGCGGCGTTATCAATTCAATACATAGTATAAAACAAAGTCGCTTTTTCTGTCCCTATGTCCCTTTGTATGCTTAAATCTTTAAAACTACCCAACGGATTTTGATGCGTTTTTTGTTTAATAGATAGAGTGATTCGAGAGGAAGGTTTATATGTATAATAACATCCATTAAGTAGTGGAGAAATAGTGTTATTTTTAAGGTTTATAATGTGATATCTTTAATTATCAATTTTTTTTCCGCTTACATTGCAAACGCAGACTGAACCCTACGAGATTTATCAAAATAATGTAGTAATTATTTATACACATTGAAAAGGTCTACAGAAAACTCCGCGATGGTATATGTCTATCTCTTATGGATATCCCACAATAACATTTTTTTGTCATTTACTTTTTACGAAAAATAATGGCTAATTTTCGAAGCGATTGTAACCAATACAGCATTAATCCTTATCCAATTAAATAGCTTAAATACATTGTTGATTAAATATAGATCTATATGGTCCTTTACATCACAAGATTGAAATGAATATTTTCGAAGATATTGCAGATTTAAACCTGCGGGACGTAGCGCTTGCGGTGGTACTGACCGACAGGGGCGGCGGCAGCGGAGGCCGCGATTTTCCTTATAGCACTTTGAATTATGCAGCGATCGGACGCGTTTATTACGAAATTAATCATTATGACGCTACCCTAAGGTGGCGCAGTTGAGATGTTATAAATTTACACCTGTAATTCTTACATAATTAAGTACTATGACGCCACCGTAAGGTGGCGCAGTTGATATCTCATATATTTAAAAGCGCAAAACTTACTTACCTAAGAACTATGACGCCACCGTTAGGTGGCGCAGTTAATATATAATATACCTAACCGATAAATTACAAAGTACTATAAATAATAGTAAAAACTGGTAACTAACGAGAAAATATGATAAAAAATACAAAAAATTAATCGCAAAAATAAAAAAATAAAAAGGAAAAAACATTAGTGTTAGGCGATACGAAGTTCACCGGGTCCGCTAGTAAAGGATAAAACGTTATTTCGTTGACTGCAAATACCGTGTTAAACGGATTATCACCAATATTACCAGATCATATATTCCTTGTAATATTTACAAATTAAAAGCGCCATATGGCCTATCTTAAATGGTAAATAAAGAAACTATTATATAACATTAGATAGTTGATTTGATAAAAATTATAACTACCTTCGCTAAAAAAACTGACCCTACCATTGATAATCGGTTTATGATATGGAGTCAACGAAATAACTCGACATGCATTTTAATAACTGAAATATTTTATGTAATTGCTGCTTTATTCGTGGATATAGAGAAGCTATTTATTTAGTTATTTATTTTTATATAAAAATAAAATATACAAACATACTGGTTTTTACTATTAATTTAATGAGAAATATTCAACAATATTGACCAAAGCTTTAATGCAAAACAACTCGTTAAGCTTTTCAAATTTATATTTGTTTTATGTTGCGGTTAAAAAAATTCTCAATAAAACCAAATATTTAAATTAAATATAAATATTAATCGTAAACAATTGCTTGGTAGTTAATAAAATAATAATAATATTATATTTATGATCTAAAAATTTTAATTTTAATTTTACTTTTTTATCAACATATAAATAAATATAAACCTAAAAAAAAAGATAAATAATTTATTAGAAAAATGTTCAGTTATAATCCATTTCACCGATTTTGGCCGATGACAGAAATCATACTCGAAGTAAATTTAGAAATGCATCTCTCTCAGACACAGGCAAGTTAGAAATTTAAATGAGAACGTATGTTTTTTAATACAGCACTTACGTAATTGCATCTTGTTTCACCGGTAGATAAAAAGTATTCAATACGGAAGTCTTTACTTAATTCACGTTCCTAGTATTAACCGTCATGTACGGCTCGTTGTTGAAGGGTTGAATTTATTAATTATTATGTCATATTTTTGTAGATGTCAAACCACACTGATAGTTACAGAAATTTACGACTTATTATATAAAAAAAATCTCTCCGCCATTGTTAACTTGGATGACAGTTTGATCTTACTTCAGTGATTTTTAATATCAAATCGGCCAAAAACGATGAAATGGACTATATAAAACAATAAGAAAAGTTACTGAAAATATTTATCTTTCGTATTGACATTATTACACAGCTCATTAAAATTGGTGGTAAAACAAGCTTGCCCAAGCTTTTAAAAACAATGTAAAGAAGATGTCTCGCTAGTTTAACGAAGAAAAAAGTGCGTAAATTGTTCGTACCTTTATAAAATTTCTTTAAACTCATAATTATTGCAAAAAAAGAACCTTTTTATTTACAAAACAAGCTTTTCAATCCAAAATCGTCATAAAGATGTTCCTCATTGAAAGTGTAAAGACGAAGATGAGAGAGACCTTAACAAAAGCAGTAGCAAACTTAAATGACTGTTCAGAAAGTACTGCAAAAAACATATATTACATTTGGTCCTCGTGTTTATAGAAATATTTAAGTTTAGTATATCTAGGCTACGTTATATCTAAACTAATAAGCAAGAATATCAAAAATGATTACCTTGTTTATTGGTAGCTACGCTACAAAATTGGCATTAATAAGCAAAAGATTTTTTACACACCCATTGTTTTTTGGATGTTTTGCAAAGGTTGTTAGATAAATAGATAGATAGATATTCGATGGTTGGCTGTTAGCCAGAATCACTGCGATTTTTACAGATCTGTTGTAAACTCCCATTAGGTACCTTTAGAACCGAATTAGAGCACCTTATCTAGCCCTGTCCTCTTGACAGTGGCCTTTCCACGTAACTTGCTGCCGATTTCTCCCCTCCCAAGACTAGATACCGCGTCCTTGCAAGGCCTTCACATCAATAGATCTTATAGGTTGCAGTTGTATTTGTTACCCCTAATTTGCTTATACATACATAGGTACATTGGCATGAGACATTAAATCCGGTTTCTCCCTTCTCTTGGCAGTCAGTTCAGCTGACTCAGGTGTTTTCTTAGCCTGCAATGTCCTGTCAAGAGACTAACAATCATTCTGATATTGTTTCAATTTCGCCGAGCGTCCTTTTATAAAGACTTTGGCTTGTCGCTTGTCTGATGATTTTTACCACTCCTGGGCCTTACCTATCCTCCATTTCTTAACTTCGTACTTTCGGAACGTGTCAGCAATCCAGCCGAATGGTTCAGGGCCAATCATTGATATATTAGCTCCGCTTGGATCAATTCATCAGCATTCTCATTGTCCCTAAACACTGAGTGTTCTCGTACCCATACCCGTGTCAGAGAATTTCGACTTGCGGCATGTGTCTTTAAGATGGGCCTGCAGTAGATTATTATTTCAAAAATTTATTATTTCTAAAAATATTAAATTGGTAGATTTAGGTTTTAAACCAATTAGTAAAATAAAGTTAAAAATGATATCTATACTAAAAAGTGTACAGAAAACTATATAGTAAGTTTATGAAATACCAATTACACTTGTACTAAAAAAATGTATTGATTTAAGTAACCTTATTTAGGAAATAGAACAAATACAAAAAAAGCTTAAAGTCTCTATGAAAGTAAGGCTAGTCATAAATACAACAAGAATATAGAAAAAAGCTTTATATACGTTATTGAAATCAATACTAAACCAAGTTTTTCAAACAAAAATGTACCTGAAACATAATGTAAAGAAAAAGACAAGTGAAGCCAACTACCTTAAAGAAAGCAATAGCAAACGAAGTTTTTCAAACAAACTATAATTTGTATGTGTCGCACTTTAATACAAAATCAGCTTTCTTACTAAAAAACCGGTTAGATAGCTGAAAGGCGCTAATTAGACTAATGATATTCAATGTCCCGGTCTTCTAAAAAACGAAAAAAGCAACGTTTTCAACCCCTTTGATCATGCAGCCAGAATATTAAATTCCTTAAAGTAATGTCATATGATACGCTTTCTTTTTATAAAGCAAAAATCAAGTTAGTACTATAGAAAATATTCCTGTGTGTCTAACAACAAACTCATTAGTTTTTTTTCTAGACACCATTGGTCTATAAGAAAACAATGACAGAGGTTATTTCACCTTATTAAAAAATTAAAAAGTTTTATGTTTTGAATTTATAAAATAAGCAGCAGCGTCGAAGAAATATTACTGTAAAATAGTGTTGTGCAAACTTTACAAACTTCACAATTTTGTAAAAATCAAATAATTTTAACGTTATTGATAAAAAGCCGATGAACTCGATATCAATTTTCTAATCATATCATATTGCTCTAAAAAATAAAAGCTTTCAGCTTGATCGATAAAAACTTTTTAAAAATTATCTTTGATGTTGTTTTATCAGCTTATTATGGAAAGGTATTCAAATCTTTAATGACATTAATGCTTTATAGATAGATATTCATTGGGTGGGCTTTTAGCTTGTATCACTGCGACCTTTACAGATCTATTGTGAACACCCATCATCTTTAGAATAGAAGTACAGCACCTTATCTAGCCCTAACATTAATGCTTTATAGATAGATATTCATTGGGTTGGCTTTTAGCCTCTATCACTGCGACCTTTACAGATCTATTGTGAACACCCACCATCTTTAGAATAGAAGTACAGCAACTTTTTACTGTCAACCTTCGTCTTGAGCAGATGTTTCAGAAGATTTTTGGTTTAAGTTTTAAATCGCGGTGAATCCGTAACAATTAATTTTGGATTTTTAAAACTAAACCTCATTTTCCATTTGAATCGTAGTTGAAGTTAGATTCTGTTGTTATTTTTGGACAGATTCATTGGAAAAGCCGCGTGTCGGATTTTTGTTGGATCTTCTGTGATAGATCAAGAAACAAACAGTAGGTAGATTTGGAGATTTAAAACCGTTCAGACGGTGAGCTGTGGTAGAGTACCCGCAATTAGCAAGGAGGAGATTGATTTACCCGTCTACCAGCTAGGGTATCACTAGTTTAATGAAAGAAACCCTATCTTAATAGGGTCCTAGATACGGGCATAAGTCCTAGATAGGCAGAATTTTGATTGCTGACCCTATACTTAGTACGAGCTTAAGTTATTGTGATTGGTGCAAGCCTATTAGTTCTAGAACAGGCTTGATTTTTGGTACCGGCCTAAGTATTGGAGTAGCCCTGTCTGCTAAATGAGACTTAATAGCCTTGACAATGCCCTTTGCACGTAAATTGCTGCTGATTGCTCCTCTCCCAATACTAGATACCGCGTCCTTGCAAGGCCTTCACATTGGCATAGGACAATAAATGCGGTTTCCTCCTCCTCTTGGCCATAACGACAGATGTCTTTATCTGACAAGTTCATCTGACTCATGTGTTGTCTGAGTCAACAATGTCATCTCAAGAGACTGACAATCATTTTGACATCGTTTCGCTTTTGTGATAACAGATGTGAAGTAAATTTCGCCAAATGTCCTTTTATGAAGACTTTGGCTAGTCGCTTACCCGATGTTTTTTCCCACTACTACTGGCCCTTCTCTAGCCTTCATTTCTTAATGGCTGACAGTGTTGAATGGCTATTACTTTAGCCTGAAACTAGTACTTAGACTTAAATGAATTTGTATTTAGTGTCTTCTAATATATATTCTTAGTCTTTGAGCCCTCGATATACCAGATTAACTCCCCTTTAATTGGAGGCCCACTGTTATATCATTTTAACGCTTTATAGTTAAGAAACCATTGTTTTAGATATAAAGCCGATTCTGAAGGAAACCAGGACAAATTACCTACAAATAACTGTAACAAAAACTGCATTAAAAGTATATCATTAAAGTTACAATTTATCGATAAAGTTAATAGTAATTTTATACAACCCCGTATATAACTGTAGATAAAATCCTATAATTTCATTTTATCAATGATTACATCAGTATTCCATAAAATAGCTTGACAATAGCCAGAGGTAAAATATTCTTGTTATAAAGAAAATTATTATCTCTCATATTCGTTTTTAGATGATATTGTATGATCTACTAGCTGACCCAGCGAACTTTATACCGCTCAACAATTAATGATATCTTCTCACTTTCGTTTTTTTTTTAATTTTTACGATGTTTTGTTGTGATTGATTTTTATGTTATTCTTTTTTTGTGTTTGTCGAATTTATCATATTTTTATTTCATTGTATTTTGTAATTTTTCCGGTTTTGTCATTCTTTAGTTGTTTTTTCAACTTTCTACTAATATTAATAAAATGTTTTTGTTTCCTACCATAACTTGTACTAGTATAATTACACATTGCTCTGAACGAGAAAAAAACCGATAACATCACTGAAATGGTTTTGAATGTAGAGAGCAGCTACCATTCAAGTTGTAGTGATAATTAAATGGTCAAAGAACTAAAATTTTACAGCCAAAAGATATTGTAAAATGAGTTCAATGTCACGACATACAAATTCCAAAAAGCGCATAGTAAAACAAAGTTCGGCTCGGCAGAGCATAGAGTTGTTACAGGTTGGCGAATTTCCAAACACTGGGTCTTCTAATGGAAATACTTTATGTATTAAACAGCTTATAATATCCCAAAGTCATAGTGTTAACTGAACGCACCTTCGGGTTTTGAGCCAACGAACGGGTACTCAAAGAAAGTTCCCATCTCAAGTGATGGTATGGGCACCCGCAATCGCAGATGGGGCTCTACATTCCTTTTAGAGCCGTGGTAAAGCATGCACTTCGGTCGTATATTCACATTATAACAAAACTTACTCACTGTAACAATCGACAAAAATTGCTTGAAAAAATATGTTCCACGCTTCATTTTGTCGACCTTTATCATTTTGGAGAGCAAGGTGCAGACTAAAAAATAAACCAGTATGGATGTGCTAAGAAAAACAAAGTACATTTTTGTCATTTAATTGCATACAAAATATTTCTCACTATAAAGTTATGATCGTTTAAATAGGTAACCGTTTAATCACGTAATTACTTTTTCAAGATTCCAAGATTATATTTAATACAAGTTTGCTAATGAAATAAAATTGTTACGAAACAAACTATATGAAAGCTAGGAAAACAATCAATAGGGTTAAGGGGAATCAAATAAAAGTATGCCTCAGGACAGGATAGTCCCCAGATATTACTTTGCGAGAAACTATCGAGTGAAATTACTAGAAAGCGACTCATGTAGAATTACTGGAATAAGACTTATGGAACAATGGCCCCCCAATTTAAGGAGAGTCAATCTGGTATACCGATAACTCAAAAACTGAAAAAGGCACTTGGTCGGGTATATATAGTAGAAGACATCGAATACAAGTCCAACTAAGTCTAGATGCGTAAGCTAAAGTGTTTCAGGCTGATCTAATGGCCATACAACACTGTAAAAAGGAGATCGTAAGTCAGGGTATAACGGGTAAAATCATAATCATATATTTGGACAGCCAAGCAGCTCTAAAGACTATAGTCTCGACACAAATAAGTTCACAGCTAGTGTGGGACAGCGTTAGGGCCCTGACACATCCCGCAATCGGAATTAAATGACACTGGCATGGATACCAGGAAACTCAGGGTTTCAGGGCAATGAGAAGACTAATGAATTGGCCCGTGTGGGAGCTAATATCTCAATGATTGGTCCGGAATCATTCGACGTCATTGCTGTCGCGTTCCAAGAGACAGCCAATGAGAAATGGAGGCTAGAAAAGATCCAGGAGTGGTGGGAAAAATCACCGGGCAAGCGACAAGAAAAGTCTTCTTAAAAGGACACTCGGTGAAGTTTAATGGAGAACTGCTATCACAAACGCGAAACGATGTGAGAATGATAGTCCGTCTCTTGACAGGAAATTGTCGGCTCATAAAACACACATGAGTCAGCTAAACTTAGCAAATGAAGACATCTGTCGATACTGCCAAAAGGAGGAGGAAATTGTATTTTATTGAGAAATGAGAAATCAGCTGGAGAGGCCACTGCCAAGGCTATTAAGTCTACCTCCATCAAGGTGGCTGACCCAAAGTGGAGAAATTTGTCGAAATTTATTTCAAAATTAGGTGCATTTTAGGTGCTATTTAGGTGCGCAAAACAAAAATTAGGTGCACTAACCGTTTTTGAAATATTTACGAAAAACCATGGGCCAGCCAGCCTTTAACAACCTAGCTGACCCATAAGAAAAAAAAACAAAAAACAAGGATTAAATAATCTTTAAATTAGGTGCTAATTAAGTGCTTTTTAAAACACGAAACATAAAATA
Source organism: Altica lythri (assembly GCA_964028335.1). NCBI lineage: Eukaryota > Metazoa > Arthropoda > Insecta > Coleoptera > Chrysomelidae > Altica > Altica lythri. The sequence goes on from OZ034809.1 coordinate 18,686,236, forward strand.
AAAAATTTAAAAATTTAACGTCTTAAAATTGAATATATTGATTGTTTATGGCAAAATGCCACATTTCTTCTTGCACTTTGAACCAAAATGGACATCGGCAGTTTAAGAACAGTTAGAAATCGGTAAAAATTTCTTGTCCTGTAATTTTTTTAATGGATAATTCGGAAGGTCACCACAAAATTTTTTTTTTATTTTTTTTAACTCGGACCGCTGAGCGAGACTTGCAACCGGTCATTTCCGGAAATGATGATTAATATAAAATTCATTTTGTCAGAGATTTAAGTGCTTATTAAGTGCAATAGTTTCACGAGCAAAATAAACTGCTAATGAGCAATTTCAACTGAAAATATTTGTCCAAAGTTTTCTTGCGTCTCAATTAAGGGTGTCAATCTGCACTTTTTAAGCACATGATCAAGATCAAGATCATTAAAATTTTCTTGTAATTCTATTACTTAATAATTCTCTCGTCCGAAATGAAATAATTTTTTTAATTTTTTTTTAACTGGGACTGCTGAGCTTGTTACCGGTCACTTCCAAATATAATAATTATTATAAAAAACTTTTTGTCAAATATTTAAGTGCTCAGTAAGGGCAACAGACTCAATAGCAGAACAAACCGCTGATGAGACAAGTCAACTTGAAATTCTTAGCCTAAGTCTTAAACCAAGTGTGTCATTCTGCACTTTCTAAGCACTTAAAAACTGGTACAAATACCTACGAAATAATCCCATAAAATTTCCATAGTTTTTTTGCGCGTAGCTCCGATAATTAATTGACTTTAATCTGGACTTAAAACTTCTCTGCCGTTTTTTATCTGTACTCAAAATGAAGCGCACCTATTTGAATTACTCAAAAATTATTTATACCATTACTTTTCTCCTCCAAGACATTTCAACTAAAAAATTCGAACAATTAAAAAACTTCTCAATAGGTAATTATTTTTTTTATTTAAATTTTAGCTAGAAATGTTTTATCAAAGGTAATACCACGAGTCCTTAAAATTTTATCGATAAATTTTTAGTTTCCACGAAACCTTTTTTATTTGGCAAAAATACGAAAACAAACTGAAATGTGATAAAATCACGAGTCTGTAGGACGAGTGATTTTATCATATTCAGTTTGTTTGAGTAGGTAGTTTTGCCAAATAAAAAAGTTTGAGTCTGGAAAATAAAAATTTATCTAGTAAAATATTACAGGACGAGTGGTATTTAAGAAGATTATTTTTTGAACCATTCTGTACAAAAACTACTTTATTTAAAAAACTTCCTAGAACAACTTATATTTCATAATTAACACAAACGAAATGCCGTTACCCCTTCCTATTAACTTATCCTGTACACTAGATAGTATTGTCAGTTGTCGTGAGCGTCGTCAAAACAGGGTTAGAATTTGAATAAATATTTATTTTTATACCTATTTATACAATTATATTATTAAAGAGAAAATTACCAAAATAAAAATTATTAGGTATATCTAGGTATTTAAAGTTTACCTACAAGACCACAATTGCCTGTGTAGGCATATAAAAGTTTTAAATGCATGCAGAACCAGGAAGCAGGTTAGTTTTAAATTATTTCGGAGGAGAGAATTATTAAGTAATAGAATTACAAGAAAATTTTAATGATCTTGATCTTGATCATGTGCTTAAAAAGTGCAGATTGACACCCTTAATTGAGACGCAAGAAAACTTTGGACAAATATTTTCAGTTGAAATTGCTCATTAGCAGTTTATTTTGCTCGTGAAACTATTGCACTTAATAAGCACTTAAATCTCTGACAAAGTGAATTTTATATTAATCATCATTTCCGGAAATGACCGGTTGCAAGTCTCGCTCAGCGGTCCGAGTTAAAAAAAATAAAAAAAAAATTGTGGTGACCTTCCGAATTATCCATTAAAAAAATTACAGGACAAGAAATTTTTACCGATTTCTAACTGTTCTTAAACTGCCGATGTCCATTTTGGTTCAAAGTGCAAGAAGAAATGTGGCATTTTGCCATACACAATCAATATATTCAATTTTAAGACGTTTAATTTTTAAATTTTTTATTTTATGTTTCGTGTTTTAAAAAGCACTTAATTAGCACCTAATTTAAAGATTATTTAATCCTTGTTTTTTGTTTTTTTTTCTTATGGGTCAGCTAGGTTGTTAAAGGCTGGCTGGCCCATGGTTTTTCGTAAATATTTCAAAAACGGTTAGTGCACCTAATTTTTGTTTTGCGCACCTAAATAGCACCTAAAATGCACCTAATTTTGAAATAAATTTCGACAAATTTCTCCACTTTGGGTCAGCCACCTTGATGGAGGTATTAAGTCTCATTATTATTCTAGAGGTGGTCGCAGTGATACTGGCTACCCAATGAATATCTATTTATCTACATAAAAATTAATTATACGATTTTAATAATTTAACAATATTTTAATTTTAATTGTTTATAAAAGCAAATGTTACTTTTACAATTCCTATTTTCTTTATTTGTATAATTATTTAATTTTATTGTAACATATAATATGTTAGTTAAACTTCTATTCGTTTCGTAAAGTAATCCACTACGACGAACATAAATTTATTTCCGGTAACGGTTTAAGAATATTAACAGAATTTCTTTAAACGGACCTCCCACTAGATATTATTGTTTGGCAGTTCTGCGTCTCTTATATGACCCATTACTTGAAGAACACACACCAATCATCGCAGTAATTCACCCAATAGAACGTTTTATGTGATATTTTCTTTACACTAGGGTATTTGCCAGACGTTCGATCGTAAAGATACCACAACTTTATCCACATAGGTTCTTAGAATTAAGAGTTACTTCCTGGATTTGCTATCATCAGCACTTTACACAATCCTTTTACGAAGGAACCCCACTGCGCCCAATACGACGATCTCTTGCAAGTTTAAAGTCAACTTGTCACTGAAAAATTTGATCTGACACAAAGTACTTTTTCTGTTCCAATCTACCACAGCGAGAACAATTAGACGGGCATGGTCTTCTAGAATATGCATCGGCATTGCGATGTTTTACCAACTGTAACACTAGAGTGGTTTTAATAATTTATTTAACAAAATAATAATAACATAAAATTAAACAAGCAAACTTAAACTAGAATATATTAAAAGTTTACAAAAACTCTATGTAATAGTTTAGCAATTTTCGATCGGTAATACAGGAAAATATGACTATGAAGAAGTAGATGCTCGTAGAATAGCAGAACATCCAATTTGGGTCATTTTTACTTAAAATTTAGATATGTTATGTGTGTAAGCAAAACAATTCAATGTAGAGAATAAAAAAGAATTAGGTACTTAGAAACAACTAAGAAATGACAGTATAATGATAAAAATATGCTTAAAAAAGTTATTACTAACGTGGGTTGATGGTCCACAGTGGACTACTTTAAAAAGTGAAAACATTGCTATAACCGTGTTATTAAATTAAATCTTATATTTAAAGCCTACTTTAAGAGCTACCTCTCACCAAATAAAGAAGATTTTATGATGGGTGGAATACATTTTGCACACATCTCATAGGTGTATAAAAAGTTATCACTCAAACTAGAAACTCAACCTTAAAAATAAAAAAATAAAACTAAAAGAATGACATTGAAAACAGAAGTAACCAAAGAAAATAGAATACTTAATTTCAGTATTATTGTTAAGTAAAGAATTGGACAAAAAAACGAGAGTATATACCACTAAGCAGCTGCATACTTTTAAAAGGGTGATCAGTATGTGTTTATTGGAAAATCTATTTGTTTATTGCCTTTATTTACAATTTTCTCTACTAGTTTCTATTCCTGCATAACTTTTTCTAGTTTCTAACTACTATTTTGCTATCGTCTGGTCTAACCATCTACTTGTGGGTCTTTTAGACTTGTTTGTCTGTTGTTAGTCTAAATATTTAACAAAGTTCTTCCTGTACATCCCAACCATATAAATCTTTGTGCTTTTATGACATACCTGCAATCTCTTACTGAGAAAGCAGGTATGTGATCAGTACCAGAGGTCTTTTTGGGCTTGATAGTTTTTAAGGCAGTAAGAACCTCCTCTTCAGAAATAGAAGTTAACCTAATAATGTTATTTAAATAATTTACGCAATTTGTCACCTCTTTATGTTCATATCAATCGTAACTATTAGCAAAACCATCAACTACATCTTGAGGACCCTCTCGTGGTACACCATTCAGTATCATTCTATCTAATAGTTTTACAACATTAGCATTTAAGAAAGTCCAAAAAGCGCTACGATCGTTTTTTATGTTACGTTCAGTGGTTTTAACATACTGATCATATAAAAATTGAGTCTGATCATTAATTATATTCCTGAACCGACTAAACACATCAATAGACGAGTTCTCTTATCTTTCCATTCTTTCTTTTGATATTTGTAAATAAATTGTCAGTATACGGAAATAACGTCGATTTTATGTTTAAAATAAGTTAAGAATGACAGTATTCTATAGTAGTAAAAAATTCTTGTCCTTTTTTAATTTAAATTTAGTTTAAATATTTTTAAAGATTAGTTATTTGCGTTTTGAACATTTGCCAATAAATTTTAATAATTTAAATTTATACCCCTTATAAACCATTCATTAGTTATATAAATCTGCAGTGACTTGAACTGAAAACTGTGAATAGCATCCAATATTAAATATTGTTGATTTACATTCGATATATGTACTTTTTTTAACAATATATTTATATATTTTCAGCTTTATTGGAAACAAAAAACAACTTAGCACGGAGATTTTGAACCTTTTATTGCAAAACTGATTAAATATTCAGTACAATTTAGTTTTTGTTTTAACGTAGCAGCAGATTTAATTTACGTAAAATGATTTGTTGTAAAATTGCACAAATGAATTGAACAAACCATGTTATTGGGAATATTAAAATAAAATTAGTTTATTTATAGCATTCTACTAAATATGCTGAATGAATAGATTTCAATTATCGTGTCCTGAAAATACGTTCTAATCAATTTTTGAATATTGTCCGTAAATAAATAAAAGCAGAACTGAGTTTACATGGAAAACCGTTTCCCGGATATGTTAAGTATGTTTATAATTAAAAATAAACATGAAAATTAATTATCTTTTATTTGCTTTTCACATTATTTTTTTTATTAAAAAAATCTACTTAATACAAAATTTGGAGAAAGTTGTGTTAATATTTGCTCCAAATTCAATAGTTGCTTGAAAAATAGCTGCTCAACCAAAATTGCTCCAATAAACAATAGCTTAAAATTTAATTTATTTAATTTATTTATTATTTGTAGGTACAAATTTATTATTTTTTTATTATTATTTTTTTATATCTTTTTAAAAACATTTTGTCTCTTATAAAACATTATAACATGTCTCTGTTTGACGCTTTATTTAAAGTAACATTAGTCTGTTACCTTCTTCGGATTTAAACCACAGCTTTCTGCTTTAGTATAAATATGGCATAAAGGCAGCCCAGTTAATATGGTAAAAATCCTTTCCATGCTTTATCCAAAAGCTTTTTATAAACTACATAAGTTAATTGCGTTTGGCCTCAGCTGAGGTTTAATTAAGTAGCCAGCCACTTCTATAGCAGAAGAGCTAATTTTCTCAGTCGAAGGTGTTGAAACGATAATTCGAAATTCCAACAGGGCAAAAAATTGGTATCGTTATCTATAGCGCTTTAGATCGCGAAGCCATGTACCTATCACATTTAGTTTAACTCAAGTCCTCTTTAAAACCCATTTTATATGTGACGTTAATTAAAAATAAATTTTTAAAGTAACAATTTTTTGTATCCTATCTTATATTTTGTATTTGGTTATCGCGAAACCATCCATTTGTAGTAATTTTAATTATTTAAAAAATCTCTTATGGAATTTTTTTAATAAAAAATAGTTAAGTAAAAAAATGTTACATCCAACAGGAATTGAACTTGCAAACTCTATCTACAAACACCGACTAACCACTAGGATCATCCGTGGTATAGCGATAGCTATAGATAGAGATTTCAGTTTCGACTTCCGTCGGATGTATTTTTTAATTACTTGGAGGAGATAGGGATTTTGCTGCGTGACTAAACTGAAAAAAATTTAATAGTAAAACCGTAACGAAAAACCGTTAAGTGAGACGTGCATCAAACGCGTTCTGGAAGTTATTATACGTAGCATCGGTGGTTCAGTGGTAGAATGCTCGCCTGCCACGCGGGCGGCCCGGGTTCGATTCACGGCCGATGTAATTTTTTTTTGTATATATCTCTTAACTTTTACCTTTTTTTTGTTAAACTAATATGAGATATAATTTTTTTAAATCTTGATAGTTGAAAGTAGTTAGGAAAGGTGAGAAAAAATAAATGTATACATTACTCTTTAAAGCTCACCTTGAATTTTAAAGAAGCTTCTTTCTTAACGCCAAGATTTCACCGATTTTGATATACCTATTGACCGTTAAATGAGACGTGCGTAGGCGTTACAGTCGTATACACAAGCGAGTAGTGTTATGTGTCGATTCTACATTAGCCGAAGGAACTTCGTTCCTAACTGGTGTCCCACGACACCATTTTAACTTGTTTTTTAAAACCAATAAAAAATTATTCAAATTCTCACCTACGTTTTTTGTATTAGAATGCAAGAGGTATTTCAACAGTAATTCATTTATTTTAACATAACAAACCTAATTGGATTTTACCCCCAAATGCTTATGAAAATATTCTGGTGGCGATGCGAATAGAAATTTTTCATAAAATCGTTCACATCGTTAAAAAAATAATTTGTCATTCATGTTGTCATCAGAAACATCCCACATCGCTCGTAAATAAACCATTGAGCATAAAGCAGATTCAACCGTAAGCTTGTCATTGTCTGTATATAAAAAATGAGCGACCAGCTAACTGTAGCCCTGAAATAATTAGATTGTTCATGTTTAATGGAGACATTAATTAGCATTTCACATGTCACGGCTGGGTTTCCTTTATTCAGGTCATTTGATTTACACCAGATTTATATTTTGGTTTGTTTAATTGGATAAATATACATAAATATTATTATACAATTTTTAATATATTAATTTGAGGATATAACTGGAGTAAATCAATTTTTATGAATATAGGAATATTTAATAATAAAACAAATTCAGGTTAAAAACTAATAATATTAATCTTTAGGTATTGATATAGTTGGCAGAAATGAACTAATGAATAAAATAAATAAATTTAATGCATTAAATCCCTCAAAACCGCTTTGTTGTTTGCATTTTCCCAACCCACCATTAATTAAGCAAGAACTTAGCTATGAAAATACAATGATGAAATGCGGATAGGCTTTGAGTTTAGCAAGTTCAGGCCACATACAGGCATTAAATCAACACGGTATATGAAATATGAATTGAATTTGATAACAATGACATCGAAGAGATTTTCAGAGCAAATGTAGAAGACCACTAATTAATATGTACATTATGTATGATCACGGTTACAGTGCTCAACGAGGTATTTTTGTTTGGACTATTTTTGGTGAATGTGGTTTTGTCTGTTACCTGATAATCCTATGACTTCATAGTTGAATAACTCAACGTTATCCATACATGTAATTTTTGTGCTTTTGTGTTACCTACTTAATAAACATTTATGGTTTAATTTAAAAACATAAGCACGATCATCCGCTATTTTAAATACAAAAATACCGACTGTCAGTGGTCAATTCTTTGTTAGTATTGATTTATAAGCGTTATATTTTAGCACCAAAGTCTAAGAGTAACTAGGAACAACTCTACAGTTGCGAATTTCTTTTGCGCAAACCTGGCTGGTTATTCCGTGACAGCGGAGTTAAAATGGTATTTGTCAAGATTGTCTTTACGTTTGTAAACATAATTGTTTCATAAACTGTGAAAGGCTTTCGCGGCTATTGTCTAATGTATCAATGGTTTTTGAGCTGTTAGGCCGGCGTCGATTGTCTTGCTGACTTGACGTTTCGCCAACACGAGCGGTTGGCATCTTTAGAAGTTGCTTCCTGGTTGACAGTCTGCGAACTACTGATTGTTTCACTTTACTTATTTGTATGATCTACCTTTTTCTTGTACTCGTTCTTCCTTCTCTCTAACATATTTTAGATGCATATATTCTTTAGCGGAATTGCTTGCTCACTTCTTTTTCTTAAAGTTTTCTGTGTAGGTGTCCATCGTCTTTCTTAACATATACATTATACATCTATTAATTGCAGCGTTTAACAGTGCCTGAAAGTCCTGAATTTCTGTCCAATGTCGTATATTTCAAAACCAGGATAGTTTTCTTCTACCTACTCCTCTTTTTCGTCCCTCTAGTTTATACTGGAGAATTAGGCGTTGAAAATGATAACGTTACCGCGTAGTATATGTCCAAAGTAGCCAAATTTTTACCTGCTAATATCCTAAAAAGCTCCCGATCTACTAAACGATCTCTCCGCAGAATATCTTGATTTGTCACATGATCAACCCATACTCTCAGCATTCGCCGCAGGGTTCACATCTCAAATGCCTCAAGCTTGTTGATAATTGCTGTTTTCAACGTCCATGCCTCGACTCCTTACAAAAGAACGGACCAGACGTAGCATCTTACCATCCTTAATGTAAGGCTGAAATTTTAGTTTTTGTTAAAAAAGGTTGTTCGAGCTTGTTCGATTCTGCATTTTATTTCCTGATCTGGATCCCATTTTTGATTGATCATGCATCCCAAGTTTTTAAATTGAGTGACCTGACTAATGACCATTCATTTGGTTTTATAGATGTTAATTTTTAAACCCAATCTCAGACTTTCTTCGTTGACCTTATCCAGTAAAATTTGCAGATCACTTGCACTATCCGCTAATATCACGGTGTCATCCGCATACCAAATATTGTTAATGAGGATTTTAACGCCTATGGGGCTGCCGGAGATTGACTTGGTGCTCTCTCTACGTAAAAGTTAAACAAGATCGGAGACAAGATGCACCCTTGGCCTACGCCTTTTTTAATTTTGAAGTTCTCAGTTGTTCCTGCATTTTGGATTGGAACTTTTTTGTTCCAGTACAAATTACTTGTAAGTCTTATATCCTTTCCGTTTAGTTCCAAGTCTCCAAGATATATTATGAGGAGATCGTATTTAACATTGTCAAATTCCATTTCATAGCTGATGAAGCATAAAAAGACATCCTTTCTTGGCAGTTTTGCACTGAATATGGTTTCTCTTGTACCAAATCAGCTCTTAAATCCAAAGAGACTGGCAACTCTTACTTCCTCACATCTCCTATAGACCTTTGTGTGAAGAAATTACTCATTAAACTAATGAGGCGATAATCTTTGCATACCTTTGCGCTGTTTGACTTGGGAATTGTGATAAAAGTAGAACGGAGTCAATCTTCAGAAATATGCCAAGTGTCATAGATGTTGTTAAATACAATGATTTCAAGATTTTTTTTACTAATTAAGTAAAACGTTTCTGAGTGCTTCCGCACACTCTTTATTATTTTTTAAATATATTTCTATTACTCCTTACTCGTTCAAGAGTCAACATTTACAGACTAAGAATTTATTTATCTTGTATTGAAGCATATTTTTAGAGTTATCAAAACTTTCTGTAATTTTTTTAAATTTATTATTTAAACATTTTTATCTCTTTACAATTATTACATTAAGAAGCACACTCGAAAAAAATGCTGAAATAATTGTTTATCGTATATAAATAATTCTTAAAAAAAACAAATATTTAATATATTGTATTAGATATAAAATGTGACATACGTATATGAAATCTAATAACATGTGAATTAACGATCTAAACATTAAAATTTCCTGAAAGCAAACGTTCCGCTAATCGCACTTAATTTTTTTTTGCAGATTCAGAGTATTTTAGTAGTCTGTCAGTTACAATCAAAGCAAAAGGATTAGATGAGCAACACAAACGCAAATGACATCGTCGTCTTCGACACGTGTCGCAAAACTCATTAAAAAAGAAATTTTGTAACGCGACACAAATGTCAGTGATGACTGTTTTTGAGATTATATCGTTTTAATTGGTGAAACGTGGTAGCACTTCCATAAATGGAGAACTATATCTGGTTGCTGCTCTGCGCCTGCAACATATGGGGTAAGTCTTTTGTTTTTAATTCCTTGATATTTTTTTGGGTTTAATTGTGAGTTAGTTTACTATGCGAAAAGTTTTTATCATTCTGTATAGTTATTATTTTTTCACTTGAAGCAGATAAAACACGGGTATGATAAAAAAATACAAATTCCCTCTTGTGTTAAACAGTCTCAGTTATTAGTGCTCTGAAAAATCTGTCATTTTTTATGGTAAATTTAACATTTTAGTTTAGAAATTTGTATCAGTGTCTACAGAAAAAAATGTGTACCTGTAATTCAGTGGTATTATTAATGTTGAAATGTGAGATGGGAATCTATGAAAATATAAAAGGTCTGTCGCAAAGAAATAGGACAAAGAAAAAAATTAACAAATGAAATTTATTTATTTAAAATAGTCCTCTTTAAAGTTAATACAGCGATTTGCATGGTCCACAAGTTTTATGAATGAGGAAATCAGCTCATTGGCCAAGATGTTCTTCAAAATGGTCATTGAAACGTTTTGGACGACATCTACGTCAGCATACCGCTGTCCACTCATGGGCAAATTTAGTGTACCAAACAGAAAAAAGTCACATGGTGCCATATCCGGATAAGAAGGCATTTTTAGTCAAAAAATTAGACACAAGTGTCAATCGATATATTGGTGCATTATCGTGCAATAAGCGCCTGCTTCCTTGCTCACGATATTCTGGCCGAACACGACAAATACGTGAGAGCAAACGCCTCATAACACCAAGATAATATACAGCATAAACCGTTTGTCCCGCTGGAACGACTTCTTTGTAAATAATTCTCTTCGAAACGTAGAAACAAACCAACATTGTCTTTACTTTTAACTTTTCCAAAAGACTTTTCTTTTGGGTTTGGCTCATTTGGGTGTTTCCATGTGGAACTTTGACGCTTAGTTTCGGGATCGTATTGAAAACACCACGTTTCGTCACCAGTTACAATGTTGTCTCTCGAACGTTAAAATCAAAGCATTTTACGGTCATCCGCGAGCTTGTGCGGAATAAACCGTAAACACACCTTATTACACCAAATTCTCGATCAAAATGCGATAGATCGGATCTTTGGAGAAATTAAATTCCATTTACATGTATCTGAATGAAGGTTTTGCCTCATTATTTATAAACAGATGCACTTTTTCGACAGTTTCTGGCATAATCACAAATTTCTGCTGGCCAACATGTTTTTCGTTTCTCAGCGACTCACGATTTTCTTTGTACCGTGTAAGCCACTCGTGAACTCGGTTACGAGATAAACAATCGTCACCATAAACTTGTTTTCATAGTCGATGTGTTTCGGTACCAAGTTTAAAACAGAACTTAATATTGGCTCTTTGTTCGATGTTCATTTTTCGACCGATGTTAAAAAATTACTCTCACTTTGAGCGCGATAACTCTGCGTCAAATTGTTCGATTGTCATTGAATTTTTACAGAACATCAATAAAAGATTTACCAATAACAATTGGTGCTACTAGTATCGGATATTTTTTGAAAGTCCTGTTTGGTTTGCGACAGACCTCGTGTTACAAATTCCCTAAATTCGCAGTCATTAGTGCTCTATAAAATCTGATATTTTTAGTGCTAAATTTAACATTTTAATTTTGTATTAGTGTGAACAGAAAAAAAACTGTAATCCAGTGAAACTATTTAATAATGCAAAAAAGTAAGATGAGAATTTAATAAAATATACGGAAAAACTATTATTAAAGTGAAATTAAAGATAAATAAAAAGTTTAAAAACTAGTAATTGCCAACAAAAATGGAAGAAAATAGACAAGAATTAATTACAATAAAAAAGTATATGTTGGTATCAATTGAAAAACTTAATAATAATAGTAAGTAAGCACTACGAGCCTACTAGGCCCATGACTTGGTAAACTATTGAAACACCCATGGGGACTTTAACACAATTTTTTCACCAGAATTGTTACAAATACACCAGAACTCTACTGGATAAGGTCTCATTAGTTTTACAATAACAATGAACTATTTTAACTATTAATAATCATTTTCGAGTAACATAATCTACCCTAATAACTAGATTTAGAAGATTCTCAAATATCTACATAACCTTAAAACAGTCTTTTAGGTAGAGGTCCTTTCCCTATTCGGTTATCCCGTAACACTATTCTTTTCCACTTCCTTTTGTCAGTTGCTTTTCTATCCCAGTTCATTACGTTAAGTCATCTTATATCTTCTTTAACTTCGTTGCTCCGTTTTGACTTCAGTCTACCTCTTTGCCTTTCGCCTGCCAGTGCACCAGATAATACCATTCTGGAAACTAGATGGAACCATTCTCTGCACATAGCCCAACCATCTAAATATTTTAGGATTTTGATAGAGCTCCATTTGCTCGTTATTGGTTCTTCTGATCCATTGTCCATTTTTCCCACCAAATATTTTGCGCAGTATTTTCTGATCCCAAACTTGTAGCCACTCTTGGTAACTATTGTTGTGGCCCATGTGTTAAAAGCATACTTCACTATCGGCCTTATTACGGTCTTGAAAGATCTTAGTTTTGCTCAACGAAATTGAAACACTTATAGATTAAAATTATTTATCTGAAAAGTATTGCAGAATTTAAAGAAGCGAGTTTTAAAGAAAAAAATTAACATTGAGGAAACCAGAAAAAATGTGCAGATAAAAATTTAGCTAGGAGAAAGAATAGAAAACAGAAATATAATAAATAGTATATTGTGTGGCAAGGGCTGTCTTCGCCCGGTCAGAAATCGTCTTTGTTTCATCCCGTGCCACACACTATATTTTTCATATCACATGCATTGAAACAGCGACTTGAAATAGAGACATAAATAATAAATAAATGAATGTGCCGGGCAGAAATAACGTTGTTTCTCCCCTAGGGCAGAAAAAACTGTCAGTTTCTGACTGACAGTTGCATTGGTCTGAAATTGTCTTGTTTCGACTGACAAAACAGGGATCAAAACAAGCTGTTTCAATGCATGTGATATAAAAAATATTTTAAAATTTTGTGATCAGAATGGACAAGAAGTATATCTAAATGCGACAATTATTGAACCTAATGCTTGTTATGTTGATGTTATAGAGAATATTGTGAGTATTTTGTTTTGACTATTGTAGCTTAATTAATTTCTAATAACGTAATTATAATTTTTTTTCCAGTCTACAAGACTTTAAAATTGTTAAAACGGATTAATTCTTTTATCGCACTGCAATGACAAATAAATTTAAGGCGAAATAATCTCTTAAATTTTCCATACTATTAAACAGAAAAGGTTGTGCTTTCTGAAGATTTATCCCAGCTCAAAATAAAGCGCCAACGAAATTTTTTTTGTGAAACGTTACTATAAAATCCTCTAAAGTGGATTGTAAATGCTTTAGTATGACATAAATCGGTTTTAGATTAAGATATACGCTTCTATTTCATGAAAAGACAATAAAACTGTGTCTCTTCTTTATTCTAACACCAAATAAAGTATTTCAAGCCAGTGGTAAACATTTCTAAGTTAATCGTATCCAAAATCCTGGATTATGTATAATAAAATGGCTATTTTTATTACATATAAACTAAATCAGGAAATAGCGTAATAAAACATAAAATATGTACTTTATTACACTTCTTGACTGATCCATAAGAAAATATGGCTGCTTTTAAATTCCGTTTAAACAAAAGCTTGAAATATGTTAGCGAGAACCTCTAATAACAAAAAAAGCGGCCAAGTGCGAGTCGGACTCGCCCATGAAGAGTTCCGTAGCAGCAAGACATGGTAATGTACATTCTATTTTTTTTAGTTTTATAATTCCTTTATTCCAGAAGTTACAGGGGACGGGGGACACACTTTACCACTTTGGAAGTATATTGACTGAGAGACAGACAGACATGACGAATATTTAAGGGTTCCGTTTTTATCTATTAGGCTACGGGATCCTAAAAACAAACAGTGTTTGAACATTTTTAATACTAAACCAAAGTAGTTTCGTCAATGTAAAATTCTCTTGAGCTGCTTTAAAATGGAACAGATATGGAGGTGCAAAATTCATTATACAAGGATTTTTTGTTAGATTTGGAATAAAATTTGATGGTTGTGCACAGTTAAATGATTTCTTAAGAAGAATTTAGAAGAAATGCCCGTGTCAGTGTAAATTTTTTTTTCAACTTTGTCGTTAGTATCGCTTCGCATTTTGTTGATGTTTCAATGTCTTTAAAAGCATCTATTTTCCAGTTTGCAGGTTTTTCGGATTTGTTTTTTTTTGGCTTTATATTTTAGCCCTGACCCTGGCCTGTTAACAGCCTGACGTGAAGATATCCCTACACACGGGAGGATGCACAATGGGTCATATGTGGCCTCAGTGCTGGCTGAGCACTAGCTCGCCCCTCACCAAATTTCCAGATCCAGATAGCCCTGACCCTAGATGAAACCAGTATGTTATCACTTTTTCGTCTGCCCCCCTCAGACTTCTGACATCAATTTTTTACGGAAATGGGGTTGTTAACCCTTCGCTCAACCCTCCTCCTTTCTCATTCTGGACTTGGGACCAGACAATGGTGGACTTTAAAATGCTTTAAAGAAAAACTCAATTTGATCCAAAAAGGTTGTGTTTTTAAAATTATAATACCAAACGTATAATATAACTCAAAAAATTAATGCTGATATTTTTCATTTTCAGTTGTTGCCTCGGTTTCTTCAGGAATTAAGTGGGTTAGAGTCAACGTACCTCAATATCGAGTTCCAGGTGAAACAGCCATGCTTCAATGTGACTACGACTTAGGAAACGACACTCTGTATTCGGTAAAATGGTATAAAGATCATGAAGAGTTTTATAGATTTGTGCCCAAGGAAAGACCACAATCAAATTGGTATGAAGTTGAAGGGGTTAACGTTGATGTGAGTAGTATTTTTTATTAATATAATATTTATAACAATAACGCGGTAGCGTGTCAAGCCAGGTTCAAGCAAAGAAACTGGCTAGCCAGCGCCAAGTGTAATATTACACGAACCACTTGGTGCCACTTTTGACTCTTCTATAACTCAAAACCTCTTTAACGTAAACACATAAAACTCGGTGTGTTTAATTATATCCATAAGGACATCTGGGCGCCCAAATTTCATGAAGCTAGCTCAAACGGTTATAAAGATATGAAGGTCAAAAAGTCTTAAATTTTAGCACTGACTGACTGACTGACATAAGTATATGTACCTAAACCTAACTTACTTCCAGATGACCTAGAAGGGTGAAATTTGGAATCCAGCTCGGTAATTGTATGTAAGCGTAGGAAAAAGTCTAAAAATAAAAAAAAAAGTTAAAAAAATTGGGGGTGTCTCCATACAAAACAATTTTTTAATTGTAGCGTTGGAACCGTTACAAGCAGATATTTGAAACTATCCCAATATATCTATGTGTATTGCTATATTAGCTATATAACAGAAGTAGAAAAATAAAGTTAAGTCAAAAAATAAGTGGTGTCCCCATACAAAAAACTTAAATACGCGCTACACAAACGGTGTGTCGTAAGCGGCGCGCAAATTATATTGAATTCAATCGATGAAATAGACTGTCCACGGTATTTAAAGAAGCGAGCAAAGGAAGTGCTAAAAAAGAACGAGGATGATTCATCATTAACCGCTGGATTAGAAGACGTTATCACGATCAAATTGGGTGCACGAGTTATGTTGCGTAGGAATATACATGTTAGTAAAGGGCTAGTGAACGGCTCTATTGGAGTTATAGAGAAAATAAACTGGGATGTTGATGGAAACAATAGTGCACGTAATATTATTATCAAATTCAATAATTTAACTTATGAACTAGAACGTGTCAAGACTAAGTTTCAGATATTAAATAATGTATATGTTCACCGGGAACAGTTCCCTATTTGCTTGGCTTACGCTATTACCATCCACAAATCACAAGGACTTAGTCTGGACAGCGCTCTTCTTGACATAGACTCTTCGATTTTTATATAGCAGAGGACACGCCTATGTTGCGCTCTCCAGAGTTAAAACACTAGACGGAGTACACCTTATTAATCTAGACCCTAGTCAAATTAAGACACAAGATAGTTCAATAGTAGAATATAACCGCCTGAGATCGTTTTATCGCCCGGACTTAGCTAATTTAATTATAAACAAGAAGCAGATAATGAATGGGCAATGCGCACTATTGTTTCTAACATTCAAGAGAATGTCGACAATAGCTTAAAAAATATAACCATGCAGCGAAAACGCAAGAAAAAACAGTAAATCTCAATACCTGCCTAGTTTTCTTTACAATAAGGTTAGATTTGACTTGGCCAGTTTTTATCAGAATTAAAAAATATATGTTGAATAATTTTATAAAATGACTGATTTAATGAAAGCTGGCCAAGTAAAATCTAACCTTCTTTAAGATCTTACATTTTTAAATAACAACAATTATTATAGGTATTTAATAAAGCAAAGAAATAGAGTTTAATATTTGTTCATAATGTTATTTTGTTCCTATAAATACATATTTGGATTTTGCATATAACTTGGCACTCATTTAGATCTCCATTCTTTTTGCGGCGAAGCCCAAAGCCAAGCATAATTTTTGTATTGAACTTGGCTCTCCATTTTTACATTTATGTTTTTGGTGGGATAACGATTTACAATAAATGCTATTTTTTAATATTAGATAAGTTTAATTAACTGAGATTTTAATATATTAAAGTACTATTGTAATTATACACTAAACTAATAGTCAGAACAATGACGCACTGAACGACAAGACTAGTTTTAACAGTTCTTTTTGCATTTTGTTACTCAGTGGTTTTTGGGGTCGCTAAAAACAAATATGTCATTGAAAGTGTTCTTCGGAGTACCTACCTGGTGTCGAGGATACCTTCTGTTTACATCGCCTCATAGAGTTTTTGGTAATATCGTTATAAAATCAGTCAAAACTTAATAGTCGGTTATTTTTGGGCTCTCTGAAAATGAATATGATATTGGAAGTAATCTCCAGAATACCAGGTGCCCAGAATAATTACTGTTTACCTCTTCTCCTGGAGTTTTTGGTAATATCGCTAAAGAATTAGTCAAAACTCAATTCCCATGGATTTTGGTCTTGCTGAGAACGTATATTATATTGAAAGCGATTGATAGCCCCCATAAATTCCTTATGGGGCGCAGGTACTGTTATTCCCGATTAAGCTAGTTCAGAGTTAATAATTAGAGATAATAGTATCTCCCGTAGAGTAGGGGGGGTTCAATTATTTGTTAGGAAAGAAAATATACAGATATAGTCACCCTAATGAATTTAATCTAAACAAACCCAACATCAATTAAGGTCTCTGGGTGGTACCATCCAGCTCACAAAGGGTATATCACACTAAAATTTAACCTATTTATTCTATTATGAACGTATAATAAATATATAGATAATTTAGTTAATATAAAATATAGTTGACACTTTGATGGTAACTTGAATGTGCCAAGTGCTGGATTATATCAGTTTAATGCTGTCAGTATGAATGATACAAAAGGAAAACATATGGTAATCTCTTACTTGTGGTTAATCCAGTCGTTAAAGAGGTATCAGTTATGAGCAAGTCTAGAGAAGGAGCTCCTACTTCTAATGAGCGCTTAAACAAAGCAATCACATGCAAACAAGGTGTGCAGCAGAGATGTGTAGGTGTGTAGTGTTGTACAGTAGGAGTAAGCAGCCCCCAGTTAGTTAGTGCAGGTGCCAAAGCCAGAAGTGGAAGAATGAAGTGAAGAAAAGCAGATTTAGGAAAAAAAATAAGCAGAAGTAGGTCTTATAAAGCAGGAAGAGGTTTTTGGCCTAAAAAGAAATTTACAAATTCAATATTTTTATTTGAAATTTAAGCTTAAACCCTTATGGACTTACCGGAGGTGAAATGTGGCCAATAAGTGAGAAAGACTGGATCCAGATCCACAATTAAGTGTATTATGTAACTATTACAATGTAGTGATCCTAATGTCTTCTATTATTTTTGTTTTTCTTGGCATAAAAATCCGAAATAAAATTCGAAGTTCAAGAAACCATGTGCTTCATTCAGAACAATGCCAAGAACCAAAAAAAAAGAAACCGGTTCAGAGTACAAAGTTAAGCCTGGTAAAGTGGTGATTTTTATTAAAATTAAATGGTTGAATTGGCACTTCTGATTTGGCTGAAGACTAGAAGAAGAGGCCCTCTCTTAACCTATTGAACTTTGTCATTAAATGTTTTAATCTAAATAAACAATGTTTACCTATTTTTACTGATATTTAATAAATTATTTTGGTTGTGTGTAGTTATTTTATATTTGTGTTTAAGGTTGTGTTTCTATTTTATTAAAGAGAATGGTAAGGTATATTTTATTAACTTATATCTTAAATTATTAATTAGATGAACAATCAAAAGATTTAGATAGATCACAATTAAGGTTATAAATAACTTTAGTACCTATAGAGAAAACCTAAACAGCTAAATGAATTCAAGAACAAATTTATTTTTAAAAACGAACCGTAACAACTCCCCCCTTTCCAAGAAAGAGGTTTTTGTTGCAAAACCTTAACGAGATATAACTAATATTTTTTTCCTGAGCGCATTGCAAATCCCGGCTCAAAATAAGCTTAACTATTGTTGTTAGATTTGTGAACATGTTACCGTCTGCAGGTATGTATTATAAGAATATTAATTTACCTTGTGAAAGAAAGCCATGCGAGTGTTGGGAGTGACATTAAGGTGAAAAAAAACTTTTACTCATAAGCATTCTACATTCGTAAAAACTAACTGTGTTAGAAATGGAAAACCAAAAATGCAAAAATGAGCATTATGAATTCAACAAAAAAAAAAAAAAATTACTATTTCCAGTCTATATATTCCTGAAACATTAGAGGAATTATCTAACAACCCAATGACTCTACGATACTAACTGTACTAACTAGAATAATATATACAAAACAGAAAAAAAAATTGACCTAAACGTCTTCTTTGGTATCTTTAGGTTCAACATCGTCAGGAGGATGACTCTTCAGGTCTCGAGCATGCCATACGCCCTTAGAGCGTCCCCGAGAGTCACGTAACTCGTATGACCAGGGTGAGAGAATCTTTGCGATTGTAAATGGTCCCTCAAATTTGTGAGCTAGCTTGGAGGTTACTCCTTTTGCTTTATCTGATAAAGTGAATATCCTCTTCCAGACCTGAACACCTAGTTGGAACTTTAAATCTCTCCGTCGAAGATTATACCGTTTTTCACTCTTGGTGAAGGCTTTCTTGATTCGGACGGCTACATCCTTAAAAACACCTTGAAGGGCCTTGTTTCGGGCAGAAGGATTATAGTTTTCATCCAAACCATCAACAGGTACAGTACTCCTTCCACGAAGATCAATTTCCCTCGAGAATAAGACAAAATTTGGAGATAGCTGTGTAACTTCATGCCGTCCTGAACGCATAGCACAAGCAACTTTCTGCAGATTCTTGTCCCATAGACGTTGATTGTCCGCCACGTATGAGCTAAGTGCGGTTTTTAGAACTCGATGGTAACGCTCAACGGCATTGGCCTGGGGAGAATAATTAGCACAATAACCCTTAGCAACATCATATTTTTCGAGCAAAGACATAACTTCACGACTCCGAAATTGCTTCCCATTATCAAGGATGATCTTTTCGGGAACTCCGAACAACAAAAAAACATAATCTTCAATAAACTCGACAATTTTCGGAGTAGTAGCCTTTCGAAGAGGGAAAAACAAAACAAATTTACTAAACAAATCGTTTACAGTTAAGATATATGAGAATCCTGAAGAAGAGCGAGGAAGAGGACCAACCAAATCCATACTGAGGATTTGCCATGGGCGAGTGGTAGTTGGAGCTTGACTTAACATCAAGCCCCTTGGAGCTGCTTGTTCGGGCTTGGTCCTCAAGCAGATGTCACAACATCTAACATAACGAGCTACGTCCGCCCTCATCTTCGGCCAATAATACTTATGGCTGAGACGACCCACGGTTTTGTAGACACCTAAGTGGCCACAGGTAGGCGGGTCATGATGTTCCCGTATTACATTCGTCCGATCTTCTTTAGGAACAACAATAAGCCAATCCATGCTGCGAAGGGATAAACTAGGGTAAAGTGGTTTAGCCAACTTAAAAAGTTTGCCATTCTCAACCCTCCAGTCAGGATATTTTCCTGATTTTTGCTCTACTCTCTCATACTGCCGCTTATACCAAAGGTCCTTAACGTCTTCGATGTTAGTGATGGGTTCTATGGCATTAACACACGGTACTGAACGAGATAAGGTATCTGGTACTACGTGTTCAGCTCCCTTCCGATGTATTATCTCGAAGTCGTATTGTTGGAGCCGTAGGGCCCACCTAGCTACTCGACCAGCTTGATCTTTGAAGTTGTATAACCACTTGAGGCTATAATGGTCGGTGATGATTTGGAAGCGAGAACCCTCGACGTATGGACGGAACTTTTCTACAGCATGGAGGACCGCTAAGCACTCCTTCTCGGTTGTGCTGAACTTACGCTCTGCCTTAGTTAGGGATCGACTAAGGTACGCTATGACTTTTTCGCCGTCTTCAAACATTTGGGATAGAATCGCGCCAAGACCATAATCACTGGCATCCGTCTGGATGATGAAAGGTCGCTCAAAATCAGGGCAAGTCAGTATAGGAGCCGATATGAGATGCTCCTTGATTTTTGTCATAGCTGTCGAACATGAGTCATTCCAGTCGAACTTCGCATTTTTACATAATAAGGCAGTTAAAGGTGCAATCAAAGTAGAAAAATTCGGTACGAAGCGCCGGTACCAAGATGCTAAACCTACCACCCTACGGACTTCAGACACGTTTTTTAGATCGGGGATGTTGATAATGGCTTCTACCTTTTCGGGATCAACCATCAAACCTGAAGCATTTACAACATATCCCAAATACCGCAGTTCGGGTTTGCAAAAATGGCACTTATCCCGGTTGAGAGTGAGTCCCGCTTCAGCAAGCCTTTTCAGAACTTTTTCGAGTACCTTTAAATGGAGTTCAAAAGTAGGGGTACAGATGATAACGTCATCTAAATATACAAAGACGTATTGTTCTAAGTCCACCCCTACGACTCGGTCAATGAATCGTTGCCACGTGGCCGGGGCATTGTGCAACCCAAAAGGCATCCTCTTGAATTGAAACAATCCTCTCGTTGGAACGACAAAAGCTGTAAGAGGTCGTGACTTTTCTGCTACCTTGATCTGCCAGTATGCGGACTTAATATCGAGGGTAGTAAGATATCTGGCGTCCCTTAGCTTGTCCAGTGTTGCTCCCACAAATGGTAACGGATAAGCATCTCTCTCGCTAACCTCATTCAATTTTTTATAGTTCACGCAGAATCTATAGTTTCCATCGGACTTCTTAACCATGACTATAGGGGAAGCCCATGGGGACTTAGAGGGCTCGACAATATCATCATCCAACATTTTGTCCAATTCCGCGTTTACTTGTCGTTGCAGGGCAGGGGAGATGGGATAGTGTCTTTGTTTGATGGGTTGTGCTTGTGTCCTTATCTCATGCTCTACCAAATGAGTGCATCCTATCTTGTTTCCCATAGCGCTAAAAGTTGACTCGACCAAATTGTCTAATTGTGCCTTTTGAGCCACTGACAGGTGCTCTGAGGACTGAATAGCCGCTATGTTAGGACTAGAAAGGTCACTCTCGGTCCTAAAAACCCACTGGCCAGAATATAGATCAGGCACAATTTCCATCGAAGTCCAAAAATCGACACCTAATATGACTGCGTGTGGAATACTAGGTACAACCAGGAGTTCTAGCACTCTCACTCTGTCCTGTAACTGAATTGGAACCGTTATAGATCCTAGCACATCACATTTCCCTCCATTGGCGACAACGCACTCCTTCAATGTGGAAGAGGGGTTTAGTGAACAAACCAATTTAAGTTGCTCCCAACCTAAACCTCCAATCACGGTTTTCGAGCATCCGCTATCCAGAAGAGCCAGAAATTCTTTACCTAGGATGTTGACGGAAAGGTAGGGACGAGTGTCTTCTTTTGCATGCGCGATTACGAAGTCTAGTAGAATTGACATGGATGATGATCCTGCGTTGACCGAATTGATGGCAGGTGGTCTCGACCGGTCTAATTCGGACCTGCCTTCTGGTTTTTCGAACACGCTGGACAGTTCTTTACCATGACTCCCTCATAGCCGCATTTAAAACAGAACTTCTTCTTTTGTTCTGGACAAGCTCGAAATTTATGGGTATTTTTACCACAATTCCAACAGAGTGGTGGGGATGATGAAGACGAAACTGCATGAACCAACGTCGAAGTTCCTGCCGGTTGAACCAATAATCCGGTGTCCGACGTACTAATAGATGTGGTATTGGTTCTCAGTGAAGCTACCGAAGTGGAAGTGGAATGAGCTGGTCTGTGGTATGCCAATTCTGGTTCCAGAAGAGATCTATAGGAAGTTGGAGGAGGAGCGAATCTCTTCACTCTTTCCTCAGTCTCTTCAATTGTTCGGCACAATCTCAACAGATCTCGGACGGAGGTTATGTGATGGAGAGACAACTGAGTCTGTATATAGGGTAGTAAGTTCCTCTTTATGATGTTAACTCTATAATCCTCTCTTGGTGGTTGATCTAACCGTCGAAACAAATTCTCCATAGCGGTGATAAAGGTAAGCACCTTCTCTTGAGATCCTTGTGTCCTTCGACGAATCTCCTCCCAAAGACTATACTCATAGTCGTATGGCCTAAAAGCCTCCTTTAACTGAGCCACCAAATCATCCCATGAAGTAAATCTGCAAGTCCTGAACCAGAACAAGGCGTCTTGGATAAAGAGTTCAGGGGCGGAACGTAAAAGTTGATCCTTGGTAATCCCACGTGAAATCCTGATCTCTTCGATACGTTCAAGAAAGTCATTCACACTTGTTCGGCCATTAAACTTGACATTCCATCTGTGAACATCTGGAGTTGGAGTAAAATAATCATGTGGTCGTCGGGAAGGAATTGGCGAAACTTCAAGATTACTCAGGTGGTGTGAAAGATGGTGGGTTCTGTTCCAATCTTGATAGGACATCCTTGAGTCATCAATTGTAGCCATTCTAGAAGTATCGGATGAAAAATGTACTCTCGACCCAGAGTTATCTCTGTAGAATTGATTTTCGTGGTATCTCTCCTTAAGTTGATAATTTGGTACATGGCTATCGTTATAGCTGCTTGAATGCCCAGGCGCCGATAACTGATGAGGAGTTTCTGATCTTCGCTGTTCTGGAAAGCACTCCTCCGGATAATCTATTAGGTCTCTTACTATCGAAAGATTCCTGGAGTTTCTGTTAACTGGAGGGTTTGGATCATCTAAAATTGACCTATCACCTCTTTTTAACTGAGCACAACCCTGATTCTCTTCACTGTCCACAACCGCAGTCCTTTCCGAAGGTCTTCTATCTTCTAAAGGAGCAGGATTTCTTTCACCATCCTTGAACGCTGACAGTTCAGATCTTCTATGTTCTAAAGGAGCAGACTGTTGATGCGTATCCACTGAGGTATAGTTAATTCTTGGCTTTTCAAAGGTACCAACACGAGTTGCAGTTCCAAGCTCATAAGCCAAATTAAGGTTACCAAAGAGTTCCTGACACTGCCTTTCTAGTTTGGCACGGTTTTCTTCCTGATCTTCAGCATGACCCTCTATTCTACTTAAACGCTGTGTTAAATGAACTAGTCTAGAGTAGATTCGACGGTAATCATTCTCACAGTTGTCGGTGTCAAAGGCTTCAATTTCTTGTTCCATTTCCTCAAACTTCCGTGTACATGTCTTTAATTCTTCCTCAAAATCCAAGTCCAAGTTGTACTCGATGTCCGCAGTCCCATATTCCCTCTCATATTTCAGAGCTTGCCGTAGAGTAGCCCGTTTTTCGGTTACTGTGTTACCAACAGTTAAATTTCTTATCTTTAACTCATAGGTCAGCTCATCTTGTTTCAGCCGATTTACCTCCATCATTTTCGACATATCCTTTCAGATAAAGGAAGGAAAAAAACACACAATTCCCCCCCTTTCTTAATAAAGAAAGAGCCGAGAAAAAAAAAGTACAAGAAAATACAGCTATCTATCACTACTACTTAATTTTAAACGAGCAAGTTGAATATGTCAACTTGAATTAACAAAGAACCCAAAATGAAAAATTAAATAATAAACTTTTTTCAGTTACAAGAAAATATCTTAAACACCTATATTAACTTCTTTTCATAAACGCGCAAAAAAAGGGAAAAAATTAAAGAAATTGATATGGAACCATCCTGTATAACAACTAAAAATGTTAAGTTCCAAGATTACCCTGTAATCTATTTAAAAACTTTTTTGTACAACTGTCATTAAAAGTGACACTTTTAATGATAGCAAACAATGTTAAAAACGATTGTTTACATAACAGCGTGTTAAAAATACTTTTAACACGTTGCCATGTAAACAAGTTTACTTTTAACACGGTTTAGTTTACTTTTAACACGGTTTGGTTTATTGTCATTGCAAATTCGCTCGTTTCATTATCAAAATAGGGAAGTTGTACAAAAAACATTGTATGGTATTTGTGTTAAAAGTGATTTTATTTTGTTCGTGAAATTGTTCAATTCGCTCCGCTCATTTCACAAACGTTTTCACTCACAAAATAAAACCTCACTTTTAACACTCATATCATAAATAACTATTATTGTAATCTTTATATTGCTATGTAATTAAAGCTTCAACAATAAAAAAACAACCTCAAAATATTTCCAGATTTACCCTGTATGCAATTTAAATAAAAAGGCAAACTTTACAAAAAAAAATTTGTAACTATATAAAATACCTATCACCTGTACTAAAAAGGTAATAAAATATTATTAAAATTAATATTGTTTTATTAAAATTACTTCTATTTTTAATCTTTTATACTATCTTAATTATAAGATAAAATATCTACAAGAATTAAATGAAAAGAAAAGTGCATACAATTTATCAGTCACAATCGAATCAACCAATAATCGATACTATAAATCGATTGTAAACCGTAAATTGTATGACAGGATAACTCACTCCACAGGTCTTAAGTTTTGTGCCAGTGCCTACAATGAATATGTAAAGAGAAGAAAGAAGAATGATATTAACCTCAAAATCTCAAAAATTTATTAGTTTGTGTCAAAAATGTTGCACCTAAATGATTGTTTTTATTTTAATATATCTAAAATACAAGTCCACCAGCTCAAAACTGCAAAAATGATTAAAATATCAATCCAAGATCACTACTACTGGAAAAATATACATAAATACACGTTGGGCGCCACTTGATAGCCCCCATAAATTCCTTATGGGGCGCAGGTACTGTTATTCCCGATTAAGCTAGTTCAGAGTTAATAATTAGAGATAATAGTATCTCCCGTAGAGTAGGGGGGGTTCAATTATTTGTTAGGAAAGTAAATATACAGATATAGTCACCCTAATGAATTTAATCTAAACAAACCCAACATCAATTAAGGTCTCTGGGTGGTACCATCCAGCTCACAAAGGGTATATCACACTAAAATTTAACCTATTTATTCTATTATGAACGTATAATAAATATATAGATAAATTAGTTAATATAAAATATAGTTGACACTTTGATGGTAACTTGAATGTGCCAAGTGCTGGATTATATCAGTTTAATGCTGTCAGTATGAATGATACAAAAGGAAAACATATGGTAATCTCTTACTTGTGGTTAATCCAGTCGTTGAAGAGGTATCAGTTATGAGCAAGTCTAGAGAAGGAGCTCCTACTTCTAATGAGCGCTTAAACAAAGCAATCACATGCAAACAAGGTGTGCAGCAGAGATGTGTAGGTGTGTAGTGTTGTACAGTAGGAGTAAGCAGCCCCCAGTTAGTTAGTGCAGGTGCCAAAGCCAGAAGTGGAAGAATGAAGTGAAGAAAAGCAGATTTAGGAAAAAAAATAAGCAGAAGTAGGTCTTATAAAGCAGGAAGAGGTTTTTGGACTAAAAAGAAATTTACAAATTCAATATTTTTATTTGAAATTTAAGCTTAAACCCTTATGGACTTACCGGAGGTGAAATGTGGCCAATAAGTGAGAAAGACTGGATCCAGATCCACAATTAAGTGTATTATGTAACTATTACAATGTAGTGATCCTAATGTCTTCTATTATTTTTGTTTTTCTTGGCATAAAAATCCGAAATAAAATTCGAAGTTCAAGAAACCATGTGCTTCATTCAGAACAATGCCAAGAACCAAAAAAAAAGAAACCGGTTCAGAGTACAAAGTTAAGCCTGGTAAAGTGGTGATTTTTATTAAAATTAAATGGTTGAATTGGCACTTCTGATTTGACTGAAGACTAGAAGAAGAGGCCCTCTCTTAACCTATTGAACTTTGTCATTAAATGTTTTAATCTAAATAAACAATGTTTACCTATTTTTACTGATATTTAATAAATTATTTTGGTTGTGTGTAGTTATTTTATATTTGTGTTTAAGGTTGTGTTTCTATTTTATTAAAGAGAATGGTAAGGTATATTTTATTAACTTATATCTTAAATTATTAATTAGATGAACAATCAAAAGATTTAGATAGATCACAATTAAGGTTATAAATAACTTTAGTACCTATAGAGAAAACCTAAACAGCTAAATGAATTCAAGAACAAATTTATTTTTAAAAACGAACCGTAACACGATCTATGAAGTACTTAGTGCTCAGCCCAGCAACCTTTGCGTCACCTCCTAAAATTTCATTGAATATAATAAAAACTATTCCTATTTTTTTTTATTTTAGTGCAGGAACCCTCAAATTATGTATTTTGACCAATTGTATAACGATATTACTAATAACTCTAGGAGACAAGGTAAACAGTGAGTATCCTGTGCACCAGATACTCTGAAGATCGCTTTGAAGGCCATATTCGTTTTCAACGACCTCATAAATCTTCGAATAACAAAATTAAACTTATTTTCGCCAATAAATAACGAGTTTTGTTTGAATTGCACTTTAAAAATGCGTTTTCTGTATGCCCAAATACAGTTTTTCAATATTACATGATCGCTTAGGGTCACAAAGTTTCCTGACGCTCTCATGATTTGAATGCAAAAAGAATCAATAAAATCTGTCTTGCCGTTTAAATCTCTTAAGCAAGGCTGATTTTAGTGCTTTATTACTTTAACTATAAACATTGAAAAAATTAAAAGATAAAATATGATAAACGTAGTCCATGTTCTCTTCGAATATTGTTTAATTACTTTAGAAGGATATTTCTAAATTCTCCGCCACCATGATTATATTCATTTATTTATTTTCGTGAAAATCATTCACGTGTACACATATTCTATTCGTAGCGTCGATCTAACGTCAATTCACGATATTCCCAAGGCTGAAAATCAAATTGACTCATCCTTTACCAGAATCCTCGCATCTTCGTTCAATTTCTGACTTCCGATGAGGCTTCGACTGTCGAACGAAGTTACGAAGTGGCAAAATTCGTGGCTAAAACTTACTACCGACGTCCAGTTTCCTAAATAAAACAGATAAAAGTTGGCAGATAAAGAATAACTCACTTCGTACTCAATCAGCAAAAGGCTGAACTAGATATTTATATTTGATGAAAAAAATCAAATAGGGACAAAGTCTCAAGAGACTTTTTGGATCTAGAAACACAGAAACACAGACTTTTGTTTTTTGTTAAAGTACCTATATATATATATATATATATATTAAGATGGAAAAAACACTTTAATTAAAATATTTATTATAAGATAATTAACACTATTTTTTTAAGATTATATTATTTATATTTTCCGGGTTTCAAATTTTTTTTTAAATAATTTTTTGGTTTTGTCGTTTTTATCATGTTTTTTCGATAGTTTCATGGGTTTTACTATTTTTTTTCCATCGTATTTTGTTGATTCATAGTACTTAATTGTGTAAGAAAAGCTCGTTTAAATTTATGAGGTATCAACTACGCTACCTGACCTTTTAATACTTAATTTAGTAAGTATTTTCTTACTTTTTTTCGCATTCTCTTCCATTTTACTTTAGTTACTCGTTTTTCTATTTATTTAAAAATCGAAATATAACGCCATCTACTCGGAATACTTACTCAATCCAGTTAACAGGTTAGAATCGTTTAGCTCTAACAGTTAATGGTTACTGTCAGATAATTTGCAATAAAACAGTATTGCGACTATAAATTGAGATAAAGCTTACAAGGATCTTTCAAGGATCAAACTGCACATGGTGTGAAAATTTTATTAAAATCGGTTAAGTAGTTTAGTAGTCCAGCGAGCACAAACAACGTGACGCGTAATTTATATATATTAAGATGGCTTAATTATATTTTTTAAATTATAGTATTTTTTCATCTAAAATATTTAGTTTACTTATTGATTATAATAATAGTAATAATAATAATAATAATGTATATACCGTTACATGCTATAAAAAAGGTATCTTAATACATATTCTAGAATACCTTTATGCCTTTAAATGTACTACCTACTTTCTAGCAGTTATTCTATAAATTATATTCTAAATTTATAAAGCATCTGGTTTTAGATAGATAAAAGACGCACCTGTAGTTATTATGTTAATATTTTTCTTTTTTTTTCAATTTTCCACTCGTTCAAAGGAAGCTAAATATTCACAACAGCTTCAAAGGTAGGTATTTACCAGTATATAATCTTGCGCTACGGGTTTGTAGCAATATGTCGATAAATCTTGTCTGTCTAGGAAAATATATATGAGACGTGGTTTTAACGAAAATATATATTCGGAAATCATGCACATAAACATAAATATCTGATAGCTACAGGATCGCTGCACTAAATTTACAACAAAAAAAGCGTTTTTAAATAGAAAGTTACAGTCTTGTATATCTATATAATATGATTTAAGATAATAAGTAAATACGGTATGCGCCAAAACAAAGGACACTGAAATCAGGAAGCCTGTGAAATATAATCGCGTCATAGGAAACAAGTGACAATAGTTGTCATGTTATTTTTAAACATTGTTTATCCTAACAAACTGTCAAAAAGATTCGAAATGGTGCTTACAACGCAAGAAAAACTATTTATTATTGAGTATTATTTCCGCTCATACAGGAGTGGGCGATCAAATAGACCTAGTTTGTAAATGGTTGCCAATCAATTTCGAGAAGAGTTTCAGAAGCCCGCACCGACTAATAAGGAATTGTTAAGAGTCGTTGCAAAATTTCGACGAACAGGAAGCGTTCTAACTCAACGCAAAAGCTGTACTGGTCGTCCAGTTACCGAGACAACAAATGCGAATCAAGAAAGGCTATTTCAACAGGTGTTAGAATCACCAAAAAGAAGTCTTCGCAGAACATCTCTAAAAATGAATTTGAGTGAAACGTCTACCCGAAGAATGTTTAAGAAGATTGGTGGTTTTCCCTATAAAATACAGATTTGGCAACACTTGACAAGGCAAAACAAGAAATCAAAAGTTGTTGATTGTGCTTCAGTCTTTGCAATGGTTTATGAACGACCCCTATTTTTTTCTAATGTGTGGTTTACAGACTAATGTCACATCCATCTGAATCGATTTATTAATCGACAGACAAATCGTTTTCTTGGTTTTGAACGACCAGACATCATCGTAAAGAAACCTCTTCATAGTGACCGTGTAACGATTTGGTGCGCAGTGTCAAGTAATGGATTATTGGGCCCTTACTTCGTGGAAGACGAGCGAAGAAGACCCGTTACACTAAATCAAGTGCGATATAGAGAACAAATTTTGACACCATTTCTTATTTATCTCAGACAATTCTATCGTGCCAGAAACATACAGTTGAATACGCAATGGTTTCAACAGGATGGGGCTACTTGTCATACCACGACAGCATCCTTAGATCTGATTCGAGAAAATTTTGAAGACCGCGTAATTTCCCGTAACACGAATTTTCCTTACCCTTCTCATTCACCTGATCTAACAACTCCTGATGCTTACGTATGGGGTATGCTGAAACAAGCAATTTTTACAAAAAAAACACTGGCAACTATTGATGAATTCCGTGAAAAAATTTTGACCTTTTTCAGAAGAATGCAGCAGCCTATTTTTAATAACATGCTAAGCTATCTTGTTAAGCGTTATGAGTACTGCTTGGAACGCAATGGCGAGCACTTTGAACAGATTTTGTATAGAAGCAAAACTTAAAATTTGCATTATTTGAAATGTTGTTATTTATTTTTTCATGTTTAATAAAGCTTTAGTTTTTCAGTGACGTTTGTTTTGGCGCATACTGTACATATAATATTTTATAGGCATATTTAGTTCTTGCGTTATTTTATATCTTTAAGTACATATTTTTTTAAGATACATAGCGAAGATGTTAAAATACTGTAATGATACGTTGAAATATGTGACACCATCTATAAATGTTTGTATATATAACTACACAAGTAAAATATATCCATAAATCGTATGTAGTCGTTTATTTTTGATAAAGGAAATGTCGAAATGGATTTTAAATTTGAAAATCATGATTCGAAGCAATAAAAATGCGTTTAGCTTTAGCTGCTATGAGTAGGTATTTGAAGTAAAAGCGTCGCTATCGTAATATTAGAATTCAATAAGCACAAATGGAGGATATCAGATTTTATTTAATTGACACATATTTGTACAAAATAAGTGAATCGAGAATAGGTAAACAAAATAAAATTAAATTCTTTATTAACTCTTATTTTCTCCAATAAAGTCTATATTAATTGTGTTTGTAAAATTTTGGATTACAAATTCAAAATATTTAAAACTGTTTTAGAAATAGATTTAAGAAATTACTATGTTGCGTACCTGGAATGCCTTAATAACATAAAAATATTTATTTCTACTAAAATTCACTGAAAGACCCTTTTTAATATTATCTGAGTAATCCCATGTCATAAACAGATATTTTACAAGGGGCATTGAATTCAATATGTATACCAATTTAATATTTATTAGTTAATAACTTGGGTTTCTACCTGAGTAAAGATCTTTGCCGACATTTAATACCCCACCAATAAAATCCTTGGGCCAGTTAACAATACTGTCGTCTACCAGGTCTAATAAATATGAGATGCCGAATTCATCTGCAATTGATGATACTGGACCCTTCCCTAAACTGGAGGGGAAAAGGGTACTTCAGTGGGTTTTGGTAGAGAGAAGAGGCATCAGTCTAAAACGAACACCGGAGATAAAAGTCTCTCTTTAAGAATACCGTGTTAATTGTATACCTTTTAAATTTTAATATATGTACGTTAAAAGTTAGTGCAGTATTTGAATTTATTTTTAACCATCTAAGTTCCCTTAACGGTAACTTAGAATCAGCAAAAAGTGTATCTATACAAAAAGACCACACGCGCTGAACAACTATATTTTTAAAATTTCTATATATTTCACTTATAAGTTATAAAACAAATACAATCATTGACAAACATACTTAAAATTAATACTGGAAAGATTTTTCTTCAATTTTCATTTGTAGTGAGAAACTAGAGTCACCACAGCCATATCGGATTTTTCCAATTTATTAAGGAGAAATTAAAACCGGTCTAAAATTTTATACAAGATCACAAAAACGGATGTTTGACGAAAGTGAAACTACTTGATATATAGTCAGGCGTCTATTGATGCTTTAAAGAAATCTAAAGTGGATCTAGAGGAGTATAGAAGCACAAAAAAATATTTTTTTAGCGTAACAGCGTTTTTGTCTCTTTGTCTCTAAATTTTCTTGTAACCCTTAAATTACCCTCGGCTAGCTCCTGAGGGTCGTGGCTTTCTTCTGAGTTTTATTTAATCTCCTTCAAACATTAAGTAAAGGGCGCCAAGTACAGACACACAAATAAAATTCGAAAAATCAGTTTTAAGTAAATTTATTACTTTAGTTGGGATTTAGTAAAAAAATTAATAAAATGAATTAATTATTTCTCTTATCTTTGAGTTTTCGAAGACTTCTGACGGAGTTTCGATTACTTGTGGAACGGAACTGCAATTGGATTGTATTCCTTACAAGGGACTTCCTGTCGGATTTTCGTTGGATGAGAAACGGAACTACAATTGGATGGAGTTCATTCCAAGGGACAACCTGTCGGATTTTCGTAAGATGTGGAACGGAACTGCAAATGAATTGAATTCCCTTCAAGGGACTTCCTGTTGGATTTTCGTTAGTTGTGGAACAGAACTGCAAAATGGTGTCGGCTTCCCAATG
Organism: Altica lythri; assembly: GCA_964028335.1. Classification (NCBI taxonomy): domain Eukaryota; kingdom Metazoa; phylum Arthropoda; class Insecta; order Coleoptera; family Chrysomelidae; genus Altica; species Altica lythri. Next base: position 18,718,488 of record OZ034809.1, read on the forward strand.
ACTGTCAACAGACTGCGTAATTTCTGGTATGATTTAACTGGTCCTTAATAGGGCCCTTCTTTTAGATGGAAATAACCCTATTAATAAAATTGAAATCAAAACTCCGACTATCTAAAATAATTAATATCGAACACAATCGCTATATAGTCTCTCCAAATTTCAAGAAAAAATTAATTACCTTCCATGTTTATATATTTTAATACCACAAAAAACCGACCTTTATTCGAAAATTTAAATGTTAGTAAAATACATAAAATATTATATTCACCGCATTTTGGATTATTTCTAACATAAAATTAAAACAAAAGCAATAAGGTACTCACCACAATGAAGGGCGAAGATATTAAGAAATAAATCTAAATTTAATAAGATTCGCAGATAAAATGAACGAATTTAAATCATAATCTATCGAAGAAACATATTTTCTCCTACCAAACTGGCAATCCCCTCTCGTATCGGCGCGATAACAATAGATAATATAAAAATATATAGTCCGGATGGTATGCTCGAAAACGAACGTTACATTCTACCATAAAAAGTTCTTTTTACAAATTGTGATTATTTAATATTTTGTTCTTTTCCTTAATTTAGTACAGTTAACTCTTATCTAAAATAGTCCTGACGCCAGGGCTTGTTAATTTAGATATCCATTCTTAAGTTAAGTTTCATAAAATATTTAATAAAATGCTGGAAGTATGTTTTTATTGTATTTATAATTCATATTTCCATTTTGGCTTTTTGTATAGAGGCCTTTAGTTTTTCTTTACTTAGGTAAAAAAGGGGGTACAATTTAAACATAAAAAATTCTATTTGTACTAAAGGTTACTTTTAATGTCGTAACAAGTTCTAGCTCTAGCAAATACATTTAAGCAGGATTTACATTACGAAATTAGTGGCTTGAAATTAGTTTGATAAAACTAATTTAACCAGTAATTTCACGTGTAAACGTTCAGTTTTACAATGCATGCATTACTTTTGTGACACTGGAGTAGTTTCGTGCTATGCGCATATTTTTTGTGAAACTGAAGCAAATGTCATGCAACTTATTTCATGACGTAAATGCGTCGCGACAGCGCCTGTGCAGAGTGGACTGTGTTGCACCCAGATGCTTTTTTTGAACCCATCCTGGAATCCACCAAGGTCTTTTCTTCCGAGATAACCTTTTTCTTAGTTTATATTTTATCATTTCTAGAACGACGTTTTGCATCCTAAAATGTAGCTCTGATTTTGACAGGGTCATTATCTACGCAATACTGATGATTTCATGACACTATAATTTTCACATGTGTTACAATTAGTTTCACGAAACTAGTTTTATCATGCATGACACTTGTTTCGTAATGTAAATCCGGCTTAAACTAATTACTAATAAGTTTTATACTTAATTATTTCTTATTCTTCACCTACTTCTTAACAAATCTTTTAAATATTCCCTTTGTGTATGTTCACTCCATAAGAACATTAAGTACTCTAAATAATCTCGATGTTGTTCATTTGAATACATAAGTAGGTATTAAATATTAACCAGAAAAAATGCGATAAAACACCGAAGGGAAATTAAAACAAATGGTAGAATAGACTGTTTCTTTGCCCTCTTTGTTAGCTATTAATCACCTACGATTATATCTTCTAACTAGAAATGAGTTCCTGACATGCCATAATTATTTAAAATTTATTTCGATTTATAAGGTAATGACAATGGTGTATGAATCTTTGTCTAATTTAATGCAATACAAAAAAGTATTAAAAGATATGCCAAGTTAAAAAAAACTACTTTATTTTTTATTTGTATTTTAGAATCGGTGGAAATTTAAATTTGTACCTATACAAATTACTTGATATACACATATAGCGAACGGAGTGTGATAAAATTAAATTTAAATAATAAAACTGTTTCTACATTTTAGTACTTTACGTAACATTGGAATAAAAATTCTACTCAAAAATTTACCTTAAAGAGATTTTACCTTTTGTCGAGAAAAAATGTTTCTAAAAAATATATTGGCACTCGGGAAGTGCCGACAAAAGTTAAAACCTGCAGTGGTGTATTTTTGTTTTGCATTAAAAAAGTTTCGATTTTATGAGATATGTATTGGTATGAAATTTCTCCTTGGAACACCTATACCATAATAATCTCTTGAATGTGGATTCTGTACTTAAGAAAATCTGCTGTTATTACAACAATGTTTTCCCTCTTCCTTTTCCTCTTCTTGTTGTTTGGTATCCATTCTGGTGATCTTTTCCTTCTCTCTTCTGCCATCTTCTCTTGCCTCCTCTGGTCCTTTCTGGGTTCAGTTTTTATTTACTTTTTTATTCATATATATTTTTTGTTTTAAATTATCTACTTTTTATTTTAATTTTAAGTATTTTATTTTTCCACATATAATTAAGTTCAATTCTTATTTACATTTTTCTTTAAATAATCTTTTTTAAAATTCAAAATATTATCCTAGCAACCTATTTTCCTAAGAGCGACTCACACTCCCAGAGAGAGTCACCAACAGAATGCGCCTGATATGGACCTCCTCTGCGGGAACACCTTCCAAGTAATACAATTTCTGCGTTGTGGCTTCCGACACTTTTTAAATTGATGCTATCACAAAAACTCTTGTTTTCTTTTTGTTTTCTTTTTGCACCTCTCTATACCTGTTGACTGTTTCTTTCAGTTCCTTGCAGTTTCTTCTGGTCGGCTCTAGGTTCATTTCCAAATACTTTTTTTTATGTTATTATTTGTTTACTCTTATTATCTATATTGTAATTTAAAATTATATTCTTTACCTTTAACAGATGAGTTCGAATAAATATTTTATTTTTTTAATCCTTTTAATGACTTTTTAAATTACAATGACAATCTGAATCAATCTGAATCAAAATCAAAATTCTCTATATCAACCAAATAAAAATTTAACAAATACTATCTATACAAACATTATAACTAAAACTAGCAACCAATATCTAAAGGCCGGACTTCATTTCTAGAAATCTATGAATTCTTATCCAGCGTTGGTTTATTGAAACAAATCTTGCTCTAACCCATGTATATTGAATATTGTATATTGAACATTTAATAATTAACTACAAACTTTTTTATACCTAACTTTTTGTTTTCAAACTGTCAACAATTGACACATACACGTTTACGTGTATGAGCGTAAAGTCTTTTACTATATAGCATAAAAAATAATTAGTGTTTACATATTATCGTATAAAGCGAACATTAACAGTGTATCATAGGAATGCTGTTCCAAAATGTAACTGTTTAGTATATTCACACATATATCGGTAATAATAATCTGAACTGAAACTGAAGCTGCCTTTTTACGTTTTTTTTGTGTGCAATTCTACGCCTGTATGTCTATATTGAACCAATTGAACAAGTACCAACATTCAAATATTTGGGCTGTTGGGTAACGGACAATTTAGACTCCGACTAAGAAAAATGAACAAGAATAAAGATGGCAAGTGCCACTTTTCTCAAGATGAGGAACTTGCTAAGGGACCATAGCCTCAGAATAGCAACAATACTCAGATTCGTCAACTGCTATGTGTATCCAGTATTGTTGCAAACATTTGAGGCTTGGGCAATGAAAGTAAGTACAATGAATCACCTTGTGGTTTTAAAAATGTTATTTGTCGACGTGTGCTCAGGCTATCCTCGGTATATCAAGTCACGAATAAAGAAGTTCTACGAAGAATAGGGATTTGCTAACAGAAGTTAAGATGAAAAAGACCGCATATCTAGGAGATATATGTCGGCATCAGCGATACGAACCCCCAAAACACACCATGGAAGGAAAAATAGAGGGTCGAAGAGGACCTGGTTGAAGACAATGTTCGTGGCTAATCATCATCCAGGATTGGACAGAACATAACTCGCATACACTCCAGAGAGCAGCTCAGAATCGCACACAATTCGCCGAAATTGTTGACAAACCTCCACGATAGCAACGGGACTTTAAGAAGAAGAGGATTCTGTCTAATTTTAAAAGGTTTAAAAACACCTTAATAAAGAAAAGTTTGCAGTTAGACAGATAAATTCAATGATATTACTTATATTATTGATTAGATGTGTGTCTTTTTAAATCAATTGTCTCTGTAAATGCCCAAAAGATCTTTAATAAAACGGTTATTAACATTCAAATTTCACCAAGCTGCATCTTGTCTCAAAAAGAAAATCGTCATCAAACACAAAAAGGTTTCTTCAAATTTGTGCAATAAAAATTATTTCATGAAAACCTTCATAAAAATAATTAGGTTTTCGTTCGTTCCACACGTGCTGCTAAATTAAGATGCTTGCATTAACTGAGTAATGTTATGCGAGTAAAAAGGTCTAATAATAATTCAGATGTTTCACTAGCAAAGCTCGATCATCCATTTAGGTACTGTAGTATAAACCGGCCATGCGATGGATTGTTGTAAGCGACCGCTTTATTTTTAATATCGCATGGATATTCTCGTTTTCTGCACCAAATGTCCTATAAGCACGATAACTATTAAAAATTATATAATTTTTATTTCGTTGATATTTTATTAGCTTAAAGTTCACTGTTGTCTTATATACTATTTCTTTGTTAAATGTCAAGTTTTACTTTAGGTGAAATATTTTGTCATAGAATACCTGTACATGACTTATTCTAGCTTTTAGGTTGACATGTTCCATATTCGCTTTTAAACGGAACAAAAAATATGAAAACCAAAAAGGTGTTGGAATTTAGGTCACGCCTCGCAAATTGACGTCCACATTTTCTCCATCGGGCCTACAGTAATTTGTCGGCGGTGCCAGAATGTGACTAGCTTTAACAAATCTCTACGGAGAAATAAAGATTTTTTGATTATATCTAATTTAATAGAAAAAACCTAACGGTTAAATTATCTCTTATAATATTAGAAATCTGAATTTAAATGTAACCTTTTTTTTTGTAAATTCTTTGTTTAGATGAATTAAATTATGTTACAGCTATGCTTCTTATTAGACGTTTTCTTGGAAAGAGTGAACGTAAAAAAACGACAGTTTATATCCACGAAATACATACGACAGTTCATCTCATAACTTACTCGTTATTTTTTATAAAGAAATGCGCACGTTCACGTGCTTCTGGTGGGACGTTCTGGCAATAGTATTAATCTTTAAGGAATGATTCTGAAAAGTGTTACATTATTTATTGTATTTATAGTCTATTTGTTTACAGTTGGCAGCACAGTGAATTCATTATAAATGCAAACCCTTCAAAGCCCAAGCAAGGCTGGTTCATGAAAAATAACTAAAAGTAGTATACATTTCTATTGAAACATACCCATAGTTGTTATTTATCAAAGAGTCCACCCTGTAATTAGGGATTAACTAACCCAAACACAATAGAAACCCTAGATAATATTGTCACAATAGGTAGCTGAATAGAACCCATGACCGTAGAACCGAAGTTTTTTCAAATTAAAATAAAAATTAAAAGTGAAATAAAAATATGCTATATATTAAAAAGTAAGAATTAAATATAAATTAATGCAAAAAGCACTTACTCCTTTAATTGTCGGTTTGCATTTCGTCGTATTCATCCGACGATGAGTCAGATTCGTTGCCTGGTCCGATAGGAATTACAATGGGTTCAAACAGTTCTTCAATATTGATATCAACACTCCACAATCGTTCTTCTTCCTTCTTCACATGGTTTATGGCATTGGTCCAATTTTCCCGTGTTACGTTTCCAAAAGAATTTATCAAAAGTTGTCTAACGTCATTCAATTTAAAAGTTGTATTGTTTCTTGCCACCTCATCTTTTACCTGTGCCCATATTAATTCTATAGGGTTTAATTGACAGTGATAAGGTGGCAAACGTAACACAGTTATTCCTTTTTCCTTCGCCTTTTCGTCAATTACATATCTTTTATATTGTAATTTGTGGCGCTTTGCAATTTACAGTAATTCCGTTTTCAGCATGGTGTCGTCAAAAGAAATATTCTTGCTCTGGAGCCACTCTTTAATATCTCCTTTTTTCCATGACGTCTTTGGTAACTTTTCTACCAGTTTTAAATGATAACTGGCGTTATCTAAGACAACCACTGCAGCACTTGGCAAAAAGTCCAATAGCTGGGAAAAATAATCTTCAAAAACATCAGAGGTCATTTCCTCGTGGTAATCTTTGGTTGACTTTGATACAAAGTCTAATAACCCATTTTCTACAAAACCATGTTCACTGCCAATGTGTGCGATTATTAGTCTGCGACCTTTTCCTCGAGGAGCATTCAATCCTGTTGATTATCCCTCCAAAAATGCCTGACGCATTAGAAACAGTGTGTCCTTTATTCAACCATGTTTCATCTAAATAAAAGATAGTTCTTCCCTCGATCCGAAACGTTTTAATACTTCTTAAGTATTGTCTTCTCCAGCAAATAATTTCTTCTGTCTCATTCAAAAATTTTCTTTTTTTATGCGACTCATACTTAAAACCAATAATTTCTTTTAGGAGTTTCCATAACGTATTTCGACCAAATTTGGGAATCGTATCTACTTCTGCTATAACAGTCATTACTTTATCCAAAGTCGAAATCTCTTTATTTAAGCACAAAGAATGGACTTGTCTTCTAATGATATCTCTATTAAAGTTATCGACCATAATGGACTTTTTTCCTACGTGTTTTTTTGGTTCACTAATACTTCCCTGTTTTCTCTCACTTAAAAATCGATAGATACTTCGTTCACTAACACCGGTCATATTGGAGCACCTAGTCACCACATCACGAACAGTTGCTGATGCATCTTGATATATAAGTGCATCATAAACATTTAATACAATAGTTTTTTCTCTTTAAGAAAACGCAACAAATGGATTATAAAAAGTGAAATTAATCTAAAAAATCCTTTTTAAACGTTGATTTTTGTGTTATATCCTGGAATATCTTCCACATTGATAACCAGACCTTAACCAAATGTTTATGGGACCACACGGAGACTCTACTATTTTTATTGCGGAATTATTTAAATCGGATTATAAATACCGGAGATATTTGGTAACATAAATAAAAAAATATGGTCGAATTGAGAACCTTCCTTTTTTAAAGTCGGTTAAAAACAGAAAATTCATAAAAATTAAAATTGTGAAAAAAGTAAAATTCGCGAAACACCTTTTAAGTGTTAAAAGACAAAAATTGTGAAAAACGGTGAAAGTCCGCAAAAAAAACATGATCAAACAAGGCTCTAATTTTTAAATGCAGAAAGCATAGCTAACTCAGAATTTACAAAATTTTATATATTAATATTGTGATTTGAAATCAGGATATTAAAATGTAAATACAAAACATACAAATATAATTAAAAATCCAAGACTATCCCAGTAATAACAAAGCTATGACAAATTTATAAACGAATTTGGAATTTACAAATTGTAAATTTAACCTTGTTATTTCCACTTAGAAATCAATACTTGAATACATAATTTACAACTGCAACTTGATACAATTATTTCAGAATTAACAAATACTATTACAAATTCACAATCCTTAACCTGTAACTACTACCGACAGGATACTTCGTATGATAAAACCGATTGCGATATCCAGCCTGAAGATAATTGATAATGGAGTTGGTCAATAAATTAGGTAAAAAAGGGATTACTCATGTAGGTACAATCAAGACAAATAAAAGAATTATTCCTACGGATTTTTTAAAGGATAGAAAAAGGCCTATCAATTCTTTGTATTTCTGATTTACATTGAACAAGACCCTATTATATTACGTCCAAAAAAAAAATATATTTTCTTAATATCGTCAATCCATCATAGAAACACTATAAAACCCGAAATAATAGGCATTTTGACAGTAGTTGTAAATCCATGTAAAGTTAAATTTAATTGATTAATTGTAATATTTAAATACCTAAAATCATATTTATTAAACGTATTTAATAATATTTTATTAATTAAAATTAATTCAAAAAACTTTATTTAATACACATTATCACGTGACTGTGAACGCCAATCACAGCGCATGACGTCATGAACCGATAAACAACTTACCGTCGCTTCTTGGTGTCACTGTGTGAACGAGTTATTTCTTTGATTTCTCTCGCTAATTACTCGCTATTAGTATTTGTAACTCACTTGTTATCATAAACCGAATTGTGTTTACATTATGGAGACTGGATTCATCAAAGGAAACTGTTCTAACTTGCCGAGAATCGATTGTTTGATGGTGGCGAATTTCTTTGCTACAAACAAAGATTTTTGTGCAGCGGAACTTAACATAAATTTTTTAAAGCCTGTTTTTCTTCGTAATTACCATGTTCAACTCGTATATTTTTTAGATTAGATTTTAAAATATTATCGGTGTATTCGTTTAATTCAGAATCGGTTTCCATTTTTTCAATAAAATTTATATCTGCGATATCTAATTTTTCAATTTTAAAAGGTTTATTAATATTAATTTTTATTGGTTCTTCTCTTGAATTAGTAATGGTGATTGTTGCAAAAAATTTATTTACGTTTACAACTGCACAGGGTGATTCTATTTGATTGCCAAAATTAATATAATTTACAAGTCCTGTTCCGCTTCCTATGTCAACGGGTAATTTCACAATTTGGGATGTCCTAGCGGGAATATTAATAGAATAATTTTTTACTTTAAGTTTCTTTTTTAGTTGTGTTAATTCTTCTAATTCGTATATTATTGGTATTTCTGTATAAGGAGTTTTTTCTCTAGATTTACAGTTGCTTTTAATAAATCAATACCAATTAATCCGTCATATTTTTGACTAAAATTAAATAAATAGAACTTATGTCGTTCGTTAACTTTAAAAATTTTAAAAACAGGTATATTTATAACTTTATTGTGGTAAGAAATACTGTGGGCTGTTTGAATATTAAAATCTTAATTTTTTACATGTATATCTACATACACTTACACTTTGTATTTATTATTAACTAGTATTAAAGCCTAAAAATAATTATTTCTCAAGAAAACTTTCAAGTTCCTTAGAGTTTGTCAGATCGCGAGCATTGTTTATCGGTTCGTGACGTAATCATAGTCACATGACAGTTTTGGGCGTTTTAGCGGGAAATTTTAAATCTATTCTAATTTATTACTTTTTTCTTTAAAATAAAACCATTTTTATTATTAAAATATTTTATTCGAGGTTATTAAGAGTTTATCTATAAAATAAAAGCCGATCCGGAAATTAGTCAACATCCCTATTATGTTTTACACCATCACTAAAGCAGGTGTTGATGCATCATTGGTTGAAAAATATGCAATATATTCTACTTTTCGACGAACTCGCCGTTGGCCTATGCCAATATTTCACTGTATTTTAAATATATCTGGTGTAATATAACAGTTTTTCCGAGGAGACGAAATAACTTGCTATACTTTTCTGAAACAACTAGGCATTGCATTATATACTCTACATATAAAGCAAAGAATTTACAACCCAAATGTTAACTTGGTTATCTCGCAGCCTTGGAGTAAATATGGAGTAGATATGGAGGATACACTTAGACTTCCGCCAACTCAGAATGTATAAAAATAAAGAGGTGCTCAATTTGTCCTGGAAAAAAGACCGGAAAACAAGTACATACTGTTGTGTGTGCAAATTACCTATTTGTTTGCAGTGTGCTTTACAAGGGTGCCCAAACTGTAAATAAAGAGTTTTTCTGTCTACTCTAATTCTATATTAAATGAATAATGTTTTTAATAATAAATATAATTTTTATTACATGTTTTTTCTTTATTTTTCATATTTTAAAACTATTTTAACTGTAAAACTTCCCAATAAAGGGCGTAAATACCCTAGCTAACTCACTAGAGTCGTGGCTTCTTTTAAGAGTTTTACCAGTCCTCCCCAATCATGAAATATAAGGGCACCGGAGTACAAACTAAGCAAATAACACACCTGTTTAATTAATTCATTTTTAAGAATTTAAAATATCAAATATTTTAATTAATACAACAATAGGATATTAATAAGGTTAAGTAGTAGTTCGTAAATTAATTTATTCTCTTATATGCTTCTTTGGTGATCTGCCGCGGCTTTCGGGATAGATTTTCCTAATAGTCGAAATCCGGGTTTCTAGTCAGAATTTAGCTTTCTCCACAAAATACCGTTAATTTGGTCTCGCCTCCAAAAAAAAATATTGAACGCTAACGTGACTCTCCTCACAGATATGGATTCACCTTCTGGATCTGGAAATTTGGGGAGGGGCGAGCTAGGTAGTGCTTAGCCAGCACTGAGGCCACATTTGACCCATTGTGCATCCTCCCGTATTGTAGGGATATCCTTACCTCAGGCTGTCACCAGGCCTACTGATTTAAAATAGGTGATGAGGCTCCCGAGGGGGATCTCCCTGACATCGGCTGGTGTAAGCCAATACTCGCCCAACATGGATCTTCTGATTTCAGAAAAAGCAGAGCAGTCATACATAATGTGTTCTACTGTTTCCTCTTCTTGTTCGCAGCCTCTGCATAGCGGCGATTCTGTTAATTTCATCCTTAAGAGATGTTGTCGCAATTGGCAGTGACCTGTCAGGATCCCCACAGCTGTTCGGAGATTTTGTCTGGTCAATGCCTTAAATTTTTTTGCTGTATCCTCGCCAGGATGAGGTAATAACTCTCTGGCCAGTCTACAGTTCGTAGTTTCATGCCAGCACTGTATAAATTTTTGGTGAGAGTGCTGTTTGATAAGGTCCACGACTGCGGACAATGTTAGCCTGGTAGATGGGCGAGGGCTAACATATTTGTAGCCCGCAGCCCTCCTTGCTAAATTGTTCGCAATGCGGTTGCCTTTAGAGTTCCCATGTCCTTTGATCCAGCTGAGAGTGACCACGTTATACTTGCTGGCCTCAGTTAGAGATTGGTGACATTCTAGTACTAAACTTGAAGTGACACGTGGTCTATTCAAAGTCAGTAGTGCTTGTCGGCAGTCTGTGTATATATTTATATTCCTGCCTGTGATGTTCTTATTGATTAGTTCTTTTGCAGCTATGGTTATGCCTGTGAGTTCTGACTGAACCACACTTAACAAGCCATCCATAGTCCATTTTATTTTTAGGTTTAAGGATCTAGAGTAAATTCCACATCCCACACCTTGCTTTGTTTTTGATCCATCCGTATATACGCTCAGAGCGTTCACTACGTTGGGGTCTGCTGTCTTGTTTGTTAATATTTTGTAGGGTTTGTCAAAGACAAATCTTGGTGCGACGGCATCCGTGTCTGCCTGTAGTAGTGGTATCACTTTTATCGATTCCCTCCACAGACTGTCCCTATGGGTGCCAGTCCCTACAGTGGGATCGATAGCAACCGTGCGAAAGCGTACCATGGTCATCAATGCGGCCTCCTTAACAAATATATCAAGGGGGTGAGACCAAGTATGACTTCCATTGCGCTGGTCGGTGTGCTTCGCATGGCCCCTGTTACGAGAAGGCATGCTGATCTTTGGATTTGGTTTAATTTTTTGATAGCTGTCGTTTATGGATTGACCTTGTATTACAGAGGAGGTACCACGAAACAATCAGATAGGAAAATAAAATCGAAAATCGTTCGTGTCGAGCAAGAAAGTTCGGTTATCACTAAAACCACTATCGGAACAAGCTATAATTACGGCGGTAACATTAAAATAAATCTCACTGACTATAGTCTGGTAGATTTTAATACAAAAACGACCCGATAGATCGTTACAAACCGTCGATAGCAGTTGCGGGAAAATTATTTGTTAATCGCAGTTTACTAATTTTAGATTCAACTTAATTTGAATAAAAAATATAAAAATATTACTCAGATTCACAAGTATTAATGAACTTACAAATACTTTTAAAAATTTACAATTATAAAAATAAATTTACACAGAATTTACACTAAAAATTATGTCTCAAAATTTACAAATTTTAAATTTAGTGTGTACTTTTCACTCGGAAATCACAATTTAAATACTTACAAAATTTATAACTCAGATTCCACAATTATCTCCAACCTTTTAAATATGATAACAAACTTACATATCCAAACCAAAATGTAAAAACTTTGACTTCACATTTAAAATTATATCTCAGAATTTACAAATTTCAAAAAAGCATTAAAAGTCCTGTTAGTCACGAATGTTCTTTAGCTACGAACATTTTCTTCCGTTAGGTCCTCTGCGATCCTGCATTTGTCCTTCCATGATGAATATTGAGAGCTCGCATGTCATATTAATTGCTGTTAGCAACTCTTTGTCTTTCTATCCTTCATAGAATTTCTTCATTCCTGAAGTGATATACCCAGGATAGCCTGAGCATACGTCAACATATCCACATTTCAAAAGCCTCAAGGCTTTCTTCTTTCATTGTCCAAGCCTCAATTCCATAAAACAAAACTGGATACACATAGAAGTTGACGAATCTGAGTCTTGTTGCTATTCTGAGGCTATGCTCGCTTGGCAAGTTGGTCATCTTCAGGAAAGTTGCTGTTGCCATCTCTATTTAATATAACTTATTGTTATGTTTTATAAGTACAGTTATTTTGGAACACTGGAACAAAACAGATCAAATTTGGATAGATTACTGATTTAATCATGTTTTTACTTAAGTCAAATTGCAACTCAAAACAAAATTTAAAAAATTCTTATATTTTGAAACAACATTATAAACCATTTAGTGATTAATATATTTGTTATCACTAGAAATCACTTTTGTTACTAGTGTTTACATAAAAAGAGTAATAAAAGACTCTTGATCTTTTTTTACAGATGAGCCGCTCGAATAGCAAAAAAGTAGTAATACGGCCGGTTAGTTGGAAAACTACGGGACTCTTTCGATGTGAAGTATCAGCAGAAGCACCATCTTTTGCTTCAGCCCAAAGTGAGGCCAAAATGGAAGTTGTAGGTAAGGAAAATATCTGTTATCTGTTTCCACTTTGGAATAACTATGTCATCTTTGGGTATGAGATATTTCTCATGGCATTTTTGAAATTTTAGAATAACATTAAGGAGAAATTGATAAAATGTCGCATCCAGCAGCATTCGTACCCCCAACCTTTGCCTTCACTACGTGGCAACGCTCTAATCTTTAAGCTATGAATGCTGAGAAATTATTTAGCTTTTTTGTTCGTATCACTTGTGACACTTACTCACTTTCTCCTTAAGCATATACAGCATAGTTTAATCCGTTACGTTTATCCTGATGCGGACTACTTTCTGTAACTTTGAGTTTTAGCTCCCTTGGGTGATCTTGGCGTGTTTGTTTTCAGCGATTTGGTAAACTTTGTTCATCTTTTTTTCAATCGTTTGCGTGTTCTAACCCGCCTCATAATTCAAGTTTCTCGCTGATATCTAGACTACTTATTTTATTCCTTAGAGTAACACTCTGAATTGTTCTTAAAAATTTTATTTCTGTTGTTCCTATTATGCTTTTCGTTATTAATGTTTCAGACCTAAATTAATAAGGTACATTAATATAGGTCTTATGCGTACTACCAAAATACTCATCTTTATGTTTATATTTTTTTGATTTTAACAGATAACCACTGTACTATTGTCACCGTATAGAGAAAAGAATAGCAGGATCACTTTCGCTAAACCTGGTTCCATGCCACCGAAGCTATCAGTCCGCATTTTGGACTGCATCGATGTCGCTCACCAAAAGCGTTGCCAACCTATAGGTTTATAAATCGGCAGATTGATACAAACAAAATAAATAGAAATCGGTAGATTTTAAAAAATGGCGGCCAATTTAAAAACATGTTTATTTTATAAAAAAAAGGTAAGTTAAATTAAGAAACAAGAAAGTTAAATAATTGTAAGAGAAAATTATAACGGTATATCGTTAATATTAATTCCTAAATCGGTAGATCTACCGAAAAGTCGGTAGAGTTGGCATTACTGCTCACCAGTTCTCACAAAACTCCACAAACAAACGTTGGCATATCGGAGCGAAATGTGGTACCTACAACCTACAAACAACTTCAAAGGCGGCGCGCAAAGTAAGTCCTACTATCCTTGTCTGTATACGATCCTATTGTAGGTCTATCAAGCTGGCAGTGAAAAGTCGGCAGAAACCATCGAAACATGATTGGGAATTTATAGCTAAATAGTTGCTAATTAGTTGCTAAAATCACGATTTTGTAGCTCTATTCAGTTCCACAAAAAACAAGTTACTGCTATCTTTACAACAAGCTAGCAGTAAAATGACAGGACTGGCCCAGAAAAAATGGACTAATGCGTGTGAATTTGTTGCTAATTTGTTGCTCAAAACCAGTACAGGAAAAAATTCGAAAAACCCCAGAATTAGCTAAAAATTGTTAATAATAACTACCAACCAGTGTCCCTGCTATCGTAATATACAGTTTGTATTGACACATTGATGTTATGGATTTTGTTGCTGGTCGCAGATGTCATCAGCAGAGCCCAGAGAGCCAGCAACAAAATAGAAATGAAAAATCGGCCCAATCGGGTAACCGATAACTAACTCCTTGTGTCCATGCTATCGTGACACGCAGTTATTATTGACATAACTCTGTCATGGATTTTGTTGCTGGTTGTGAAAAGCATCAGCAGAGCCCAGAGAGCCAGCAACAAAATAAAAATTAAAAATCGGCCCAACCGGGTGACCGGTATCTAACTCCTAGTGTCCATGCTATTGTGACAAGCAGTTATTATTGACAGAACTCTGTCATGGATATTGTTGCTGGTTGTGAAAAGCATCAGCAGAGCTCAGAGAGCCAGCAACAAAATAAAAATTAAAAATCGGCCCAACCGGGTGACCGGTAACTTACTCCTAGTGTCCATGCTATCGTGACACGCAGTTATTACCGACAGAACTCTGTCATGGATTTTGTTGCAGGTTGTGAAAAGCATCAGCAGAGCTCAGAGAGCCAGCAACAAAATAAAAATTAAAAATGGGTCTAACCGCGTGATCTATTGAAAAAAATTTTATGATTTTTTTTTTGTTGTTTCATCATATTTTGAATTTTTTCTTGGAAGAATATAAAGGTCCTAAATGCATTCTAAAGGATTGAAAAAAAAAGAAATAAAAAGATTTTTTTCTCCTTTTTGTAATTATTATTGCAATATTGCAACAAGGATAATAAATTTTGGACTTTCTAACTAATCGTTTCTTGTAGAAAATTTATTAGCAAACATTTTCTTTTTGTATAACTTTTTTCCAAAACTTATAGTTTAAAAGTTATAAGCAAAAAAAGAAGAAAAAAACAGTGATTTTTTTAATTGTTTTTTTATTTTTTGAATATTTAACAATGTTGCGTAACTTTTCCAGAAGAAGGATAGTTTAATTATTGTTGTATAAGTTGTTTTCAACTAATTTCAACAAAAATTAGCGGGTTCCCTCTCAAAAGCCAACTCAAAACAGATCCGCCCTGGTCTAATATAAAATTTAAAATTGTTGCGAGGGAGCAACTAATATTAAAGGCTATTTATTCTAAAATTATCGTTCGCGGTGCTTTCGAGTTGTGGATCTGTTGTGAATTAGGCATGCGCACATCGTATACTGTCTATTTGTTACCAACATGTTCCTGACTTGTCGCGGATAGGTTCCGCGAACGAAGCTAATTTTGCGTTTTCAGTTTTAACTTACATAAAAAAAATCACAAGTGAAAATGAACGGTAATACAACCCCCCTGAAAAAAAAATTATAAAAAAATATATACAATATGTATAAAAAATATATTTTAAATAGCTCATTTTTGGCCGATTTTCGTATATATTTTATATATTTTAAAAATGTTCAAAATATATCTTAGAATATATATAAAATACATGTATTCAAATACTTATACTAATATAAAAAATATATATATACAGTTCTGTCAATAATAACTGCGTGTCACAATAGCTTGGACACTAGGAGTTAGTTACCGGTTACCCGGTTCGGCCGATTTTTCATTTCTATTTTGTTGCTGACTCTCTGGGCTCTGCTGATGACATCTGCGACCAGCAACAAAATCCATAACAGAGTTTTATCAATAAGAACTGCGTGTCGCGATAGTATGGACACTAGGAGTCAGTTAATGGTCACTCGGGCGGGCCGATTTTTAATTTTTATTTTGCTGTTGACTCTCTGAGCTCTGCCGATGCTTTTCACAACCAGCAACAAAATCCATGACAGAGTCCTGTCAGTAATAACTGCGTGTCAGGATAGCATGGACACTAGGAGTAAGTTACCGGTCACCCGGTTGGGCCGATTTTTAATTTTTATTTTGTTGCTGGCTCTCTGGGCTCTGCTGATGCTTTTCACAACCAGCAACAAAATCCATGACAGAGTTCTGTCAGTAATAACTGCGTGTCACGATAGCATGGACACTGGGAGTAAGTTACCGGTCACCCGGTTGGGCCGATTTTTAATTTTTATTTTGTTGCTGGCTCTCTGGGCTCTGCTGATGACATCTGCGACCAGCAACAAAATCCATAACAGAGTTTTGTCAATAAGAACTGCGTGTCCCGACAGCATGGACACTAGGAGTTAGTTATCGGTCACCCGATTGGGCCGATTTTTAATTTTTATTTTGTTGCTGGCTCTCTGGGCTCTGCTGATGACGTCTGCGACCAGCAACAAAATCCGTAACATCAATGTGTCAATACAAACTGTATATTACGATAGCAGGGACACTGGTTGGTAGTTATTATTAACAATTTCTAGCTGATTCTGGGGTTTTTCGAATTTTTGCCTGTACTGGTTTTGAGCAACAAATTAGCAACAAATTCACACGCATTAGTCCAATTTTTCTGGGCTAGTCCTGTCATTTTACTGCTAGCTTGTTCTAAAGATAGCAGTAATTTGTTTTTTGTGGAACTGAATGGAGCTACAAAATCGTGATTTTAGCAACTAATTAGCAACTATTTAGTTACAAATTCCCACTCATGTTTCGATGGTTTCTGCCGACTTTTCACTGCCAGCTTTATAGACCTTGCTATTGTTGCTTTTATGGCTTGTGTTCGTATTTTTTAATCAGGGTTTTTTTTCTTATAGGTAGTTAAATCTTCTCATCTGCTAAATTACCTTATCTTGTTGCAAACCGTTAGTTTACGCATTACGCATTTTTTATCATTTACGAATCAGATTTGAGATAAAAAATGATTTGTAGAAGCGCGAAATAAGGTTTCCTCATTGTCTTTTAGGGTGAGGAATCCTGCTTAATTTCAAATCACATTACTTTTTGCAATTGTTTTTTTAAATACTCTCAAAACAGTTTTAAACTTCTATCGATCAAAAATTACAAAATTCTTAACTGTAACTCCTTATTATCAATAAAACAAAGCAAAAATAAATGTTGAATAATTGGTCACTTTATTTATAAGAACGTATACTTATTGCTTTTATACAAAAAAAGGTACTTATTAAGTTCCTATTATAAGTTTCGTAAAGAACAGTTTTTCCCCAATTGTTCATATATTATCAATAATAGGTGAAGTAGAAAATTTCTTACCAATTTTAGGCATTTAATATAGAAACATTGGCGTAACACTATATAGATTTAACAATTTTAAATATATTCTTGTATGTCAGAAGAAAATTGTAAAAATTCTAAAGTTTATGTTTTATCAAAATAATTTTAAATTGACACTCCTGGAGAGATTAAAGATGTGCCCTAGTGTTTTGGGATGAAGGGTAGCTTTACTGGAGGTACTTTCCACCCAGGTCGTGGTTATCGAATAACCTGGTAGATATCCTGCTCAAGGCAGAAACCTAACTAAGTGGAAGATATAGTAAACAATAGGAAACAAATTACAAATATATTAACAAATAACGAACATTAACAATAAGAATAAATACACTAATATAAAATTATCTTTCCAATTAAACTACATGATGACATGTCACACTTACTCAAGAGTCACAACAACCAAACCCAAGGATCTGTTTTAGAGCACCCCAAATGGTAACTCTTACGGACAACCTCAGACTTCAAACTCCTCAAATGTGACCTCAAACACCAATTCACTTTCTACTTGAGAATAAAAATTAAACTATTTAAGCTCGCCTTGATATCTAACCTACTGAATTTGATCTATGTGATTGCCATACAAAATAATACAATAAAATATAAAACTATTAAATTATTACATAAACAATATCTAAACGTCTGAATTTCAGATCCTAATTTTGTAGACTTTTCGAAAGATTCAATCAATGTTTATGCATAATTCTTCATTGGATAGTTATGATTTAAATAGCAATAATCTGGTAACTACTAACATGTTTACCTGAGGTAGTTTAATATTTATTCAGATCTTTAAAATTTAGACAATATGCAAACAAGAAATGATATCAAGAAGAAATTTAAAAATGTTAAATCTGTTAGAAATCGAACCTGCGATCTTTTTCTATAGCTTAGAAATCGCCGACTAATCATCTGTGATCAAATGGTTCAAGACGTTAACGGCTATTTTTCTGTTTGTTCCAATGTCATTTCTGGTTTATCTAATTTCAACAAATATGATAACCTGTTTTCTGATATAACCTACTTTATATAGTTATTATTTAAAGAGCTTTTATTCTCGTGTTAATTTTAACCAATTGGTTTAAAAATATTTTTCCTTCATTACACTATAAATACTTTTAGAATTTTTATTATTACTTTTTGAAACAATTTCCTTTACGCTACTGACTATATACATCTCTGCACATGTTCAATTATTACCCGGGTCAAGCAGCTTGGTTGTTATACATATTTAATGTACAAAAATACTCTTTTATTGAATAAATTGCCGTAGAAGCTTCTCTACAAGGTTTTGTGGTAAAATTGTTAATGGAAAAAGTCTTTTAGAAACGATGACAAAAATTTGTAAGCAGAATGGTTTTTTAATTTCTATCCTTAATATTTCTAATAAACTAATTTTCCTAATAATTAATACTTTAATACATATTGATGCTATAAGTTGTAAATATTGAGTTTCGCCTAGCCATAATACGGATATATCAGCTAACAACAGGTTTGGGACTCCATTATTGCCCCTGATGATAAAAATATGAGGCAAAACTTGTGACACCCAGATTTTAGGCTATAATTTCAACATTTAGTGAAAATATTTAACGTTGAGCATAGTTTACACTACCGTTTATCACTATGCAAAACAAATGAACCCAAATTATGTTAATGCCAAATATACACATGAGTGTCTAAACGGTTTCTAGGCATTTTTTACACCACCCAGTATCACTATTCAAAACATCTGAACCAAAAGTCTGTTAATATTATCGAATGTAATATTTGTTCCAAGTTCGTGCGGACTGACTAATCTTTACAGCCACCTAAGCCGACATTTTAAAGTTAAGGGCCTTAATAGGATCTATATTATACCAGCAGGTACCGACTGTTCTTCTCAATTATTTTACTGAACTGCGGCATAAAAGCAAAGATTTTTTTTCAAATTTTTTAATTGGAAGGTTTCAATTAATAAATTAAATTATAGATTAGCATAGCATAAACTTATTTTAGTACAAATTAAAAAAAAATATAAATCATGGTGAAAATTACATTCAAGTATTCATATCAGTATTTTGATCATCATCATCGCTACATACATAATCAATTTCATTACATACATAAGAAAATACCTGTAAGTAAGATCCATTAATTATTAATTTATATACGGTGGTTCGCGACACTTTTGTAACGGTTACAAACTGTGACACAAATGTCTTTCAGAAGTCCTTTATACACATTGCTGAGCACTATACAAACTGTCAAACTGATAACTTTTCTTTCACCTCTTTCAACACAGTCACCAACTTCCATTATTAGATCATTATCAATCACATCCAAAATATTATTGTCGTGATTTTTAGTTTCTTGTGTAAGCCATGGCTGACACATTTTGATCGAAAATTATAAATAATATAAAATTACAATAAGATGAATAAATATCAACACTAAATAACAAAAATTTTCCGAAAGTTCCGGTCAACGAAAATACTCGGAGAATACTAGAATTTGTGAATCCATAAAAATATGAAACCTAAACCTGTAAAGATTAAAACCAAGTAATATAATACAATGAAAGCGATAAACAGCGGTCGTTAAACACTCAGTACGATAAGATAGGTCAGTCGACAAGAACTTGGAACAAATGTAGACATGGACCTTCCGGAAGACCTGCAAAACCTACTGGATGAAACCCCCCTTTCCTACAGATAGATGGTGCCTCCAACCCCACATTGGACACGCTAATAAAAAAAAATAGAAAAAATCCAAAAAAAATAAAAAAAAACACAAAAAACAAAAAAATACAAAAAATAAAATGGAAAAAATGGGCCCTTGGCGAAGGTTTCTATGGTTCCCTTTGTCCTTGCCAAATGGAGGGGCTCCACGACGAAGGAGACACGCCACAGCGTCAATCTCCCAACCCCACATTGCACCACGTGGGTTACACTCCAACACACACTTACACTCACACCAAAAAGAAATGACCTTTTGGGCACGTTCAACCATCACGGAAAAAAGAAACGGAAGTAAGAAGACCAACTCCAGGAACAAAAGAGGAAGATTTGTGGGAGCAGGGACGACGACAGACAGATGCTAACTCCTTCCCAACATTCCATCCATCCCCTAAAAAGAACACAAGTCCTACAACAGGGTCCTCATACGCACCAAACTCCTAAAAATCTCCATATTTTTCTCCCAAAGAACTCATTCTTGAACTTGAACTTGAACTTGGAACGAGTAATACACATAAGACCTTTAATAAAAAAAAGAATACTAACAATAGCAAAATTTAATGTGTTTTACTTAAAATTGAAAAAAAATCAGGATATTAATAATATTTTAACTATATTAAACTTTAACAAAGTCGTCTACGTCTTGCGTACCCATAATATCACTTTTGCCCCTAGCAATTGTTAAGCAGTAAATATTATCTACAGGATCTGAGAATTTTCATTTTGTTCCGCACAGGTTTTGTATAAGCTAACGTGACAAATGATGTTAAAATATCACTTTATTTAAAATCGATAGCAAATATAAATTTTACCCTTCCATTTATAGTAATTAACTACAAATGAACGATGTATTTTATGAAATTTATTATTAAAAAACCTATGTGATTTCGGTTTATTGACTATAAAAATGAGTAATTATTAAATTATTAATTATAATGGTATATAATGGACATTTTATTACTTATAGTATTTTTTTAACATTGCTCTAAAGCACCTACCGATTTTTACGCGAATGGTTTGCTGTAAAATATCATTTTAATGGAATAATAACCAATATGGTATTAAACATGCATTATAATGATTTTATTAGAATGGATATTAAAATGAGGTCCAGAATTATATTATATTATTATATTAAACTTTTAAAATAACTTTATACCATCTCTCTTACGATTTTCCGGAAGCTGTGCACAATATTGTTCCATGGCTCCAATAACTTCTTGTTTCGACAAAAAACACTTCCCACGAAGAAATTGATTTAGGTTTCTGAAGAGGTAATAGTCAAACTTGGACCTTTATAAACAATATCATATTGCTCAATCATTTATGGTCTTTTGCACTTTTTGGACGTTCACTATGTGGTTTCTCTTTGACGTCTCTTAGTCCCTGCCAAATGGAAGGGCTCCACGACGAAGGGGACACGCCACAGCATCAATCTCTCTCCCAACCCCACATTGCACCACGTGGGTTACACTGCAACACAACATCTACACACACACACACACCAAAGAAAGAAGATTGTTTAGGTACGTTCAAGCGCCATGGATGGAGAGAAGACACAAGAGCAATCCAACCTGCTGCAAATGGGAAGATTTGTGAGAGCGGGGCCGACGACAAATACAAACACTCCCATCCATTTCCTAAAACGGACATAAGTTTTACAGCAGGGTCCTCTTACCGACCATACTACTATAAAATTATCCCTTTTACCTACCTATATTCTTCGCCTTCGCCTTCATTCATTTTTATGTATTCTCGATGTTTATTTAGTATCTTGGAAATAGCAGCTGTTTAAACTTATTTAACATTATAATTTTCACCCTTATTTTACCAGTACTGATATTATCTGTTTACAAGTATATGTAATAATTTCAGAAATATACTACAATAAACTCTTCTACGGAAATTAAATAAAGCAACACTCCAAGGAGATGCACATCGCCGACGTGGAGACGTAAACTTTATTTGTTTAACTAAATTGCCGCAGCCATTGCCATTTCTAATTAAACATAAATACAGTTGTACAAATATATAGTAGTGCTTTTTGTTCAAGTTTCGCTTAAAGTTTTCCCGCAGCGTATACCTTACTGAGTATTTGGTTAGTTTATTAGACACGAAGGAATATCTGAGTTTCAGAAGTGTTAAGTTTAGAAAGTAGTTTGTGGGAGTACCATAACTGTTTTTGCTATACAATAACAGAATCATAATAACTTATAGGTATACTCGAATCCAATTCTAAAAACTTTCTGTTTTGTTTCAGCCCTTCCTACCGAAAATCCTGTAATAAGTGGAGTGGAACAAGAGTATCAAATCGGAGATGAGATAAATCTGAATTGTACATCAGGCAGAAGTCATCCTGCTTCTATTCTTCATTGGTATATCAATGAACAGCAGGTATTTAGTTTATTTGTTTTTATTACTTTTTATTTTAAAAGCGAATTTTAATTCTAAAAATTGTTTTATTGTCATCAAATTCACAGCTTAAAGCAGTACAGAGATAAGCAGAAACTACCTACATTTATCCTAAAAGCTGCTTTCTGTTTTACCTGATTTATTGATTGATTTTTCACGTAATCAACGATAATTAAATAATTATATACAAGTAATAAAAAGAACCAAAATTCTCACGATAATGCGTCTATTCGCAATGAATGTTGAAACGTCATAGCTGCTCGTAGTAGAATTCGCTGGCTGTTACTAATAGGAGCTTTCAGTGCTTCTATGTCAAAAGTCTTTTTAGGAAATCTGTTGTTCGTGTTAACTATCCAGTTTAACTACAGCTACTTGATCTCACAGGTTACGCGGTCGATCAAGGACTCAGGCTTGAATTTAAAACTGTGCTAGTGATGCTATTTTGTGTGTTAAAATCGTGTTGCCGCAGTGTGTATTAATTAAAAATTTGTTAATATCATTTTGTAATTTTATAACAAAATTATTGTTCCTATTGATATTGTTTTCAGTAAATGATTTTTTATTGGTTACAGATTCAGAAACCGGAAGCACTGATTGTCTATCCAGAAGAATATTATCAACATGGTTTAGTATCATCTGTTTTAGGCCTAAAATTTAGACTAAGTAATCATCACTTTCGGGGTGGCTCTATGAGGGTAAAATGCGTAGCTTCTATGACTCCAGTACTATATCAATCGGATAGAGAAAGTATAGTTCAAACACAGACATTACCCTTACGGGAGGCACTTCTTTTAGGTAAGAATAAATGGGTAGTATACCTGTAGGGTTCTGAAATTGTCGTTCAGTTTGCCTAACCTTACCTGAAGCTCTAGAACACCATATCTAAACAAGAATGGCAGGATCACTCTCACAAAAACTCGCTCCATGACTCCGAAATTCTGGGTTCGCATTTGGGTCTGCATCGTTGTCGCTTACCAGCCAACCTAAAATTTCTGAAATTGGTTGATTGATACAAAAAAATAATAATAAGTAGAAATCGGTATATATGATCTTATAATATTTAGCGAGCAACTGTCTGCATGTATTGACATAGGTTTTCGGAAACGGCTCTAACGATTTCGTTAAAATTTGAAATATATGTGTACACAAAGGCAAAAAATTGATCTAGGTGGGTACCACGTCTGGGAAATTCGTTTTTTTCCATTTTTTTACCCAAAATCATTTTCCCACATAAGATGGTTGCTAGGGTACGATTATAATTTTAATCCCACTCTTCTCTCTTAATTTTTCGCCAGCATAACATGTATGTACTTAAAAATATGTAAATCGGTATTGTATATACATTATTATGAGAAAAAAAGAGAAACTAGAATGATGAGATAAAAAATATTCACTTTCAATGTAAAGTGTGCTTATTAGTTTACCTATTTCATACATATTTTGATGTCATTTTTTGTAATAGTTAACAAAGAACGCCGAACGGAGCTCGGTCGCCAAGATACTATCTATAATGCGTTATAATACCAAAAATTAAAGTACTATAACCTAATGAAAAAGTTAATTAAAATTGGAACGAAATGTGGTACAAAGAACTTTAAAGGCGGCGCACAAAGTGATCCTAATATTCTTGCCTAGAAGTTACCTGTGCTTTACCTATCAGCTAGATGTGATCACCAGATAATGTTATCCTTATAGAAAAGGTAAAGTACAGGTAAGTATTTTGTATTTAGATAAGGTGAGGCAAATTTTAGTTAACCTAAACTTTTTTTTGATTTATAGTTAAAAGTTCTGCAAGCACACATCATCTCAGCGCTGTGGTTCTTTTACTTACGGTGATACATTTGCTAACGTGAGTGTCGAATTTTATGTAAATAGTGAAAAAAGACTTTAATAAACTCATGTTGTGAATATTGATGTCGCCTTGAACAGAACTGCTACTTTTAGTGTTTACTTCGACTGTGATAAAAATCTTAATGAAAACTTCAATGAGACATAATTATAAGATATAGCCATACTACAGTCTGTATAATTAAATACCAAAACATTTTTTGTTATATTTATTATTTGTGGTAAACGATGCCAATTATGAAATTGCTTGCAAATACATATCAACAGAATTTCAATAAAAGTTCCTGTATCTGGGTATCTAAGTTATCATTAGGTTTTATAATTTTTTGAGTTTCATTTTTATTTATAGTCGAGGCAATGAAGCACTGAACTTAAACGTCAAGACGGATTTTAATATTTATTGTTGCATTCGATTCGTGAGAGCATCAGGAAACTTTATGCCATCATGTGATATTGGACAACTGCATTTGTAATATCGTTATAAAATTGGTCAAAACTCAATACTCGCTAATTTTTAGGCTCTCTGGAAATGAATATGACATTGGAAGTTAACTCCAGAGCGTCTGGTGTACAGGATACCTATACTATTTACTTCTTTTTCTGCAGTTTTTTGTAATATCATTAAATAGTTAGTCAAAACTCATTATTTGAGGGTTTTGGGATCGCCAAAAACAATTATTACATTAAAAGTGATCTCCGGAGTACGTGGTTCACAGGATACCTACATTAAACAATTAGTCAAATCTCAATACTCAGGGGTTTTTGGGATCGCTTAGATCGTATCTAATAACGAAAGTTATCTACGTAGTATTTAGTGACCAGCAAAGCGACCTCTACATCATGTTCAAGAGTCTCATTAAATATACATAAAGGTCCAACAACTACTTACTTATGGTCATGACACATTAACGTATTTTTCGTTAATCTCCTTGGTTTTACATACCAAACACCTGGTTCTCTTTCATCTCCTTCATGGTTTTTATATTAGTTTGACCTTAATGACCTTTCTCTTCATGCTTTTTTATAGCTTTTATTTTATTTTGACCTTTATTCCATTTAATTTCTGGATCACCTGTCACCATACCTTTTCTGACGCCGCAGTTAACTACCATTTATCATCCGTTTCTAGTTTTCAAATATTTTAATGTGTTTAGTTTTATTTTTACATTACTAACTATGGTAATGTTCCAATCTTAAGTTTTTTTTCATACCAACGGACTATTATTAGTCTATTACCTTTTTACTTTCCCATTACACACTTGTTTTTATCACCGATGGACATTCAGTGTTGAAGACATAGGAACCATTCTCTTTCCATTGGATAATGTTTATATTATTGTATTTGATTATTTTTGCATTTGGTAAGTTGTTTAACTCTTTTTATATTATTATTTTTCTAGTATTTCCATATTGTTTAGAGACCTAATGATGACCTTAATGGTCGAAACTAGTTGTCAACTTTTGTTAACCTATTGATTTGTTTACATTAAAAAATTTGTGTGGTACGGACTTCTTCTGTGTTTTTCTTTGGTATTAAAATATATTTAAAACAAAACCCTTTTTTTTAATTTAGTGCAAAAATCCTCAAATTATGAGTTTTGACAAATTATATAACGATATTATCGAAAAACTTCCAGAAGACAAGATAAACAGTAGGTATACTGGGCACCAGGTACTCCGTAGATTACTTTTAATGTCAAAATCGTTTTCGACGGCTCCAAAAATCCAAGATTAATAGAATTGAACCCATTTTCGCAAATTAATAACAACTTCTGTTTGAGATGCAATTTAAAAATACGTTTTTTACCTTCCGAACAGCAACGCTGTTATAGGAAGGTATTGTGATCGCGAAAAATTTCGATCTCGGGTTTTTAGCGGAAATACGCGTTTTAGGGTTCCCTGAGCCTAAAAAACCCAAAAATAAAAAATGTCTGTCTGTCTGTCTGTCTGTGTGTCTGTCTGTGTGTCTGTGAACACATTTGCGGCTAAACGGCTAATCGGATCGGAATGAAACTATAAAACCTTACTTATAATCACCATCGGAGGAATCTGATAGAATTTGAGTAAAATCGGCCGACCGGAAGTGGACGTTTACTCTTATCAAAAAATGGAATTTTTTGAAAATATTGGGTTTTTATATCGTTATTGGCAAAATATTTATACTTTGTGGAAAGAACATGTAATTTCAGTCATTTTTGAAAGAATACATTTTTTTGATATTTTCATTACTTTTCGAGATATTGACACTTTTATCAAAAACTACCACTACTTGTTAGTGTTCGGAAGGTCGTGTGGTGCCCACACCAGATTTTACCTTCCGAACAGCAACGCTGTTATAGGAAGGTATTGTGATCGCGAAAAATTTCGATCTCGGGTTTTTAGCGGAAATACGCGTTTTAGGGTTCCCTGAGCCTAAAAAACCCAAAAATAAAAAATGTCTGTCTGTCTGTCTGTCTGTGTGTCTGTCTGTGTGTCTGTGAACACATTTGCGGCTAAACGGCTAATCGGATCGGAATGAAACTATAAAACCTTACTTATAATCACCATCGGAGGAATCTGATAGAATTTGAGTAAAATCGGCCGACCGGAAGTGGACGTTTACTCTTATCAAAAAATGGAATTTTTTGAAAATATTGGGTTTTTATATCGTTATTGGCAAAATATTTATACTTTGTGGAAAGAACATGTAATTTCAGTCATTTTTGAAAGAATACATTTTTTTGATATTTTCATTACTTTTCGAGATATTGACACTTTTATCAAAAACTACCACTACTTGTTAGTGTTCGGAAGGTCGTGTGGTGCCCACACCAGATTTTTTTCTTTACATAACTGCAGTTATCCAGTATTACATATTTAAATAGGGTTATAAAGTTTCCTAATGCTCGAATTGAAAAGAATGATTAAAATCCATCTTCCGTTTAAATTTGGTAGGTAAGGCCGATTTTAGTGCTTTATTGCCTCGACTATTAAAGTGGATTGCTCGCTTCATATCTCTGTAATGATATTCAAGTTGTGTTTTTTCTTTGTGTAGAAGATATAATATTTAATGAAAAAAATCAATTTTCGCTTATGTAGACTAATATTTAATCCATTTCTTACTTTATTCTTTGGACTAACCGCATTTATCTATTAAGGTTTCTTATTTTTAAGTCTCAAAATTACTTAATATTCGTAAAAGACAACCCTGCATATTTTAGTAACTGTTTTATTTGTCTTTTCTATAACTGTGCATGTACTTATAGAATCCAATATAAGTCTTGCAAAAATGTTATTTGCAGACTGCAGTATTGCTACCAATAGTGTTTTTTTATTTATTTATTGTCGAAAATTTAAACTGTAACCAGACTCTGTTCTTTACTTCTGTTTTCATTGCACCCGAATCGAGTGCTGTAACTGTGAAATTATTAAGTTTTTATTGTATACAAATGAATGGATTATATCATCACTTTTCTGTACAGAAAGATATTTAAATACGTTCCATAATTTATGTCAATGAATTTTAAAAATAAAATTTTTGTCCGATGTGGTATATTATTTCACTTCATAATGAAAAATTAGTACAGCAGGTAAGTCGATAATCAATTTAATTTCGTAACTATAGTGATTAATTGATAACATAAATGGCAACATAATACGTGTTAATAGCCCTAGCGGCGTTCATCGACATAGAAGGAGCTCTCAGTAATGTGGGACCCGAGTCACTCACCGACGCGACGCACTTTCAATGAGGGGAGTCCCCATTCTAATAAGCGAATGGGTGTATGCCAACCTAACGCATAGGATCGTAGTCTACAAGTTAGTTGACGCGTCCACTGAAGCAAGAGTGGAAATAGGATGTTTACAGGGAGGGGTACTGTCACCTCTGCTGTGGTCAGCACTTGTGGATGACCTTCTTAAAAAACTCCTTAACTCCGTCATTCAGGGAAGGTTTCTGGGCATAGTCTCAGAGCAACTCAGATCGCAATTAATGTGGTGGTGTAGGGATGAACTCCCAACTGTCAATCCACAAAAAGCATCAGTTGTCCCATTCACAAATAAAAGGGCGTTGCACGACTTAAAACCAATAACGCTGAAAAACGTGCTAGTACTAATGTCCACAGAAGCCAAATAGTAGCGGCTGTCATGGAAGCAACACATCCAAAAGGTCATACACAAAGCTACAATAGCCCTTGGTAGGTGTAGACAATTGAGTGTCAAGAACTGGGGCCTAAACTTTTGGTTGTACACACAGTTCATCAGGCCAATGTTAAACTATTGTTTTGTAGTGTGGTGGAGTAGAACGCGGCAGCCCGAGGAGATCAGGCATTCAAAGGCAGACATGCCTGAATATTACAGAGGCCATGGGGGACCGTCCCAATGGACGCACTACAGGTTCTTCTCAACTTACCACCATTGCATATCTATATACAAAACGAGGCTATGGCAACTGTCGACATGCTGCTACAAGGCCAGGCTCCCATTATCAGATTAAAAGAAAATAAGCAAGCA
Source organism: Altica lythri (assembly GCA_964028335.1). Taxonomy (NCBI): domain Eukaryota; kingdom Metazoa; phylum Arthropoda; class Insecta; order Coleoptera; family Chrysomelidae; genus Altica; species Altica lythri. The sequence continues at coordinate 18,747,369 of OZ034809.1, forward strand.
GATCTATATAATAGGGTTAAGACCGATCAAATAATGAGTATCCCTCAGGACAGGATATTTCCCAGGTATAACTTTGCAAGACTTATGGAACAATAGCCCCCCAATTCAAGGGGAGTCAATCTGGAATACCGATGGCTCAAAGATTGAGAAAGGCACAGGGTCGGGTATATATAGTAGAAGACACAAGATACAAGTCCAACTAAGTCTAGGTGCGTATGCTACAGTTTTTCAGGCTGAAGTAATGGCCATACAACAATATGCAACGAGATCGTCAGGGTATAACGGGTAAAACCATAGTCATATACTTGGACACCCAAGCAGCTCATTTAGAATTTACAATAACAACAACAAAAAGTTTTGATATTATATAATAATTTTATGCAAATGTGAACGTCTTTGACGGCGTTTTTCATTATGATTCACTTTCTTTAATAATCTTAATATTGAAAGAAATCTCTGCACAGAAATAGAATAATTTCATTAAAATATCATAAGCTCTAGTTGAGTAACAAGGTTTTAATAACGAAAGCTTTAATTTTACTTCAGATTGTATTCCCACTCTACCAGAATTTTCCCATTGTTTTATTCAACAATATTCTAATCCTTTTTTCTTTCTGTTCAGGTGAAGCTTAAATTTTATAATAGAGACAAAATCATATTCCTTTGACTAATTTTTAGGATTATGCTTTTGTACTTCCTTTCGATTTATTTCCAAGCTGATTTTTAGATTGGCCGATAACCTACCGAAACAAGATTGTAAACACGTCATATAGGTAAATGCAAAATTCCTATTTGTACCTAAATCTCATATTGTTAGGTATTTTTATAAAAATTTTAACCATTATATATGAAGCAGATTTAATATTTTTTTGAAACATGGAATTAATTAAATTTTGCGCCTTCACGTATATATAGTACTAAATATAGTTTTCTCTTTTTCGCAGTTTTTTCTGTTGTTTCAACAATTTTTATTTTGTTTTAGATTTTTGTTTTTTTATTTACTTAGAAATCGCAATACTACGCCATCTACCAGGTATCTGTAAAATAAATATCAAACAAATTAACTTACTCATTTTTTATGTTTCTCGCCGTTTAACCCTTTCCTGAACTCTCACAAATATTTCATGAACAAAATTAACCAAATCGGTTCTTGAGTCTTAGCGATAAATAAACTTGAAATCAAACACTGCCACATACTGGGTGTGTACTCAACCTAAATATCAAACGGTGATAGAGAGTTATATCAATTAACTTAAAACGCTATCTATTAGGCATTTATAGAACTTTACAATAAATACACACTATTTTAAGTAAAAAATTAATTAACTTTACCTGCGTTAAATGTTTATAAAATAACATAATGTTAAGCGCCAAGTGGACTTAATAATAAAAAAAATGAAAAGATAACTTAGTTAATTTGAAATTTATGATAGAATTTAAAAAAAATATATTTACTTATTCATTTTTTATTCTAATTATTGTTTGATAATTTTATTATATAACACCTCGCACGCACAACTATAATCTCTTCGGGTCGTGTTTTAAAATCTAAAATGGACTATTTACCAGGTTTGGCTTCTCTTTGTACAGAAAATTAAAAAAATATATATCATACAGATTAAAAATCAATAACAAAGTTTATTAAATATTTAAACGATTAAATTAATATGATGATACAAATGCTCAAACTTAGAGAAGTATAGAAATTGTTATGACTAAAACTAATGAATCTAAAATAAAACATCAATATGAATTTCAGACTTTTAAAATAGGAAACTTTTAATTTTCTTTTCCTTTTCTATTATAGTTTAAACTGTTAAATTTAAAACTTTTAATAAAAATATAAATGACGTTTCATAATATTAAAAAAGTCCGTTATAGTGTTTATTGTGTATTCAAAGCTTTGTTTTTAGTTTATCTATACTAATATTATAAAGAGGAAAGGTTTGATTTTTTGTTTGTTTGTTTGAAATGAATAGGCTCCGAAACTACTGGACCGATTTCAAAAATTCTTTCACCGTTGGCAAGCTACACTATTCCCGAGTGACATAGGCTATGTTTCAGTTAAAAAAAGGGATCCTTACTAAAATGCCATTAATGTAACCAAAAATGACCTTAAAATCCTTACATCGCGTGCGCTGAGAATACTATTGATTATAGAATAAAATAATGTACGACTAATATTATAAAGAGGAAAAGTTTGATTTTTTGTTTGTTTGTTTGTTTGTTTGTTTGTTTGTTTGAAATAAATAGTCTCCAAAACTACTGGACCGATTTTAAAAATTCTTTCACCGTTGGCAAGCTACACTATTCCCGAGTGACATATGCTATTTTTCATTTTAAAAAAAAATAGGGATCCTTACTAAAATGCCATTCATGTAACCAAAATTGACCTTAAAATCCTTAGATCACGTGCGCTGATTATAGAATAAAATAATGTACGACTAATTTTATAAAGAGGAAAGGTTTGATTTTTTGTTTGTTTGTTTGTTTGTTTGAAATAAATAGGCTCCGAAACTACTGGACCGATTTCAAAAATTCTTTCACCGTTGGCCAGCTACACTATTCCCGAGTGACATAGGCTATGTTTAATTTAAAAAAAAAGGGATCCTTACTAAAATGCCTTAATGTAACCAACAATGACCTTAAAATCCTTACATCGCCTGCGCTGAGAATACTATTGATTATAGAATAAAATAATGTACTACGATTTTGAAGAATATATAAATATCTACAAAAAATTTTGCGACAGCATATGTCTAACTGTTAAAGTTACGTCACAATAACTAATTTTTAATTTTTTAAAAGTGTTTATCTTGGTATTATTCCTTATCAAAATAACTTATTTTATAATCACGACAGATATCACAAATTTAGCATGTGCAATGGGACGAGGCTACTTATAAAGGAATTAAAGGACAATTAAGTTGTAGCAACCAATATAACCGAACCACCAGCTGGTGAACTAGCTCATACACTGAGGATACCGATGATCCCAACTGATTTACCAAATACATTAAAATCGCATCAATTTCCTATCGAAACATCTTTCGCTTTTACTAATAATAAGTCTCAAGGTCAAACCTTCCAAATATTAGGGATCGGTTTTCCTCATGGCCAACCGCCTAAGGCGGGTCGGAGTACGTAAAAATCAATTTATTTTGCTGCCACAAAATAAAACAACATGTTATATTGTTTACAGGGAAGCGTTATCCCAATAAATTTAATGGCTTTTTTTATTTTTCTTTAATCCCCGTGCAAAGCCGGGGTGGGCTGCTATGATAAATATTTTGCAAAATATTACTGTAGTTATTAATAAGCTACCTTTATGTTGTATTTTCTTAATGTTTTTCTTGTAGAATGACTGCTGGAGATAATACAAAATATTAATTGTGTCCCTTATTGTTCGAGACTCTATGATACCCATTCAAAATGACTGTACTTCGATGTTTTCATTCACTGAATGTGTTAAATTGTACTTTCTGAAACTTTCAATCTTTCTTTATTTTCTCGTTGCCATGGAGATTTAAGAAACAGAGAGATGTGTTTCTTGTAACAACTAATTAAACACTTTTGCTATTCAAAATTTTGCACCTCCTTATATATTAAAATCCAATTCATGTAACTTGATTCACCATTTTTATGTTAAAACTGTCGAAAAACCATATACAAGGAGTTCTAAAAGTTACTTTTCAACAATTTTGTAATGTCTAAAACAGATTTTTCATTATCACTAATAGTTTTTAAACCTCACAACAAACATTTTGATATAAAATTTGTTGTCCAAAACCACCTACAACTACTTCAATCGTCCAAATAAAATTCCATTATGCTTAACTTATTTTGTAAATATTACAATTAATATTACATTACCTTTGTAACTTAATTAATCCCTTAGAATTTAAATTGACGTTGGGCGCCAATTTGTAACCCTTAAATTACCCTAGGCCAGCTCCTGGGTTCGTGGCTTCCTTCTGAGTCTTTATCAATCCTTTCCAAATATTAATTTAGGGCGCCAAGTATAGACAAACAAATAAAAAACGATAAAATCAGTTTTAAGTTGATTTATTTTAATCATTCAAGTTATGTGAAAATTTAAAAAAAATAATTAATTTAATCTCTTATCTTTAGTTTATTTGGATTCTTCCTGTTGGAGCTTGATTTATTGTGGATCGGAACTGCTCTAAATCCAAACGTGGATGATTTTTCCTTCAAGGAAACTGCTTTTGTGTCCAAACCCGGGAATGGTTTTACCTTGTGTCAACTTCTAAAGAACAAAATGACTGTCGATAGTCAGCTAATCTTTTCTGTTTTTAAGATAATCCTTAATAGGACCCGTCTTTGATTTGGCAATAACCCTAATAATAAAATTATAATCAAAACTCCAACTTTAACTAATTTACTATCAAATACATCTGGTTCTCCAAATTTCGAGAAAAAATTAATTACATTCCATGTTTATATATTTTATCACCACAAAAAACTGACTTTTCACAATAGCAATGTATTTAATATTAAGTGTTAGTAAAATTTTTAAAATAATAAATTCACCGCAATTTGGATAATTTAATACCAATGAAAATTTATACAGAAACAAAAATGTACTTACGAAGGGCCAAGGAAATCAGGAAATAATTCTGAATATATTAGGAATCGAAGATAAAATGAATGAATTGAAATAATTTTCTAACGAAGTAACAAACTTTCTCCTACCAAATCGACGCGAACAAACCTTCCGCACCGGCGCGATAAAATTAAAATAAATAAAAATATAGTCAGGAGGATATACTCAAAAACGAACGTTACACCTTTCAAATAACCAGTTAAATTATATCCACCATAATACATTAACTAATTATAACAATATAACTTCCCCAGAATCATTTTTGATGTGAAACATCTATAGCGGCACGTAAATCAGATTTCTCGCGTGGTGACGGTGACGTCATGACGTAAAAAACCTAACGCATCGATAATAATCGATAAGAGATGTACTGATATCTTATATGAAATTGGTGTCATGTTTTGAGCGACGCGACGGTAGCGCGCCAACAATAGGGGGAAGAAGCTCATCGATTCAAAAATTTGGCGGGACAGGGTATGAATTGTTTCATATAGAAATACACTTTTAAAGCTCATATTTTAATTTTTAATACTTTTACTGATGTGTAAAAATATTAAAAATTGAAATATAGACTTAAAAGTGCATATTATCTTATAAAATTTAGGTAAATAAATATAAAAACTAAACAAGTTAAAATGGTTTCATGGGACACAAGATAGGAACTATGTTCCTTCGGCTAATAAAGAATCGACACATAACACTACTCGCTTGTGTATACGACTGTAACGCCTGCGTCTCATTTAATCTTGGCGTTAAGAAAAAAGCTTCTTTAAAATTCAAGGTAAGCTTTAAAGAGTAATGTATACATTTATTTCTTCTCACCTTTCCTAACTACTTTCAACTATCAAGATTTTTAAAAATTATATCTCATATTACTTTAACAAAAAAAGGTAAAAGTTAAGATATATACAAAAAAATTGCATCGGCTGGGAATCGAACCCGAGCCTCCCGCGTGGCAGGCGAGCATTCTACGTCTCGTTACGGGTTTTTCGTTACGGTTTTTACTATTATATTACATTTTTTTCAGTTCAGTCACACCGCAAAATCCCTATCTTCTCCAAGCCTACCGTAAGGAACATAGTTCCAATTGTTCCAATAATAAACAAATTTTACTTTTTAATAAAAGAATTTTTACATTTTCAAAATTTTTCAAAAATTTAAAAATCATGATAATTTTGAAAATTTTCAAAATTTTCAAAATTTTCAAAGTTTTTAAATTTTTCAATGGTTACTTTAATCGCGCGTAAAGGTTACACGCACACTCTTTTTTTTATTGAATACTGCATAGACTTTTACAAAATAATGTTGATGTTTCACATCTGCCAGGCGTCCCGTGACGGCTCACATTTTTTTTTTTTATTGATCTAAGTATCAATTTCTTGCTACCCATCACGATATTATTAAATCTGCTACTCATTTCTTTCATTACAATCTATATATATAAAACTCAAAGGTGACTGACTGACTGATTGACTGACTGACATAGTGATCTATCAACGCAGAGCCCAAACCGCTGGACGGATGGGGCTGAAATTTGGCATGTAGGTAGATATTATGACGCAGGCATCCGCTAAGAAAGGATTTTGTTTAATTCCACCCTTAAGGGGATAAAATAGGGGATGAAAGTTTGTATGATCTATCAAGGCACAGCTCAAACCGCTGGACGGATGGGGCTGAAATTTGGCACGCAGGTAGATGTCATGACGTAGGCACCCGCTAAGAAAGGATTTTGATTAAATCCACCCCCAAAGGAATAAAATAGGGGATGAAAGTTTGTATAAAACTTTGTCAATTTCAAACCGATTAGGTTGAGATTTTGCATGAATATAGCTACTATTACGTAGGCATTCTCTAAGAAAGGATTTTAATAAATTCCACCCCTAAGGGGATAAAATAGGCGATGAGAGTTTGTATGAAACTTTGTCAATTTTAAACCGATCGGGCTGAGATTTTGCATGCATATAGCTACTATAACGTAGGCATCCCCTAAAAAAGTATTTTTGATAAATTCCACCCCTAAAGGGAGAAAATAGACGATGAAAGTTTGTATCAAAGTTTGTCAATTTTAAACCGATCGGGCTGAGATTTTGCATGCATATAGCTAATGTAACGTAGGCACCCCTAAGAAAGGATTTTGATTAATTCCACCCCCAAGGGGATAAAATAGGGGATGAAAATTTGTATAAAACTTTGTCAATTTTAAACCGATGGGGCTGGGATTTTACATGCATATAGCTACTATGACGTAGATATCCTCTAAGAAAGGATTTTGATAAATTCAATCCCTAAGGGGATAAAATAGGGGAAGAAAGTTTGTATGAAACTTTGTCAATTTTAAACCGATCGGGCTGAGATTTTGCATGCATATAGCTACTATGACGTAGGCATTCCTTAGAAAGGATTTTGATAAATTCCATCCCTAAAGGGATCCAATAGGCGATGAATGTTTGTATGAAAGTTTGTCAATTTTAAACCGATCGGGCTGAGATTTTGCATGCATATAGCTACTATTGCGTAGGCATCCTCAAATAAAGGATTTTCATTAATTCCACCCTTAAGGCGATAAAATAGGGGATGAAAGTTTGTATGAAACTTTGCCAATATCAAACCGATCGGGCTAAGATTTTGCGTGCATATAGCTACTATGACGTAGGCATCGCTCAAGAAAGAATTTTAATAAATTTTACCCCTAAGTGATAAAATAGGGGATGAAAGTTTGTATGAAACTTTGTGAATTTCAAACCGATCGGGCTGTGATTTTGATTGCATATAGCATGCAAGTTTTTATAGTTTTAAAATAATAATAGTCTAATACCACTCGCGCTTTAATGTGCGAGGTGTGTGGAGCGGTAAGGCGGTAGCACGCTGCTGCTGGCCGACATGACACTGTCGATAGACGCGTAGAGTCTTGAAAATTCGAGAATATTTTTTTTCTATTAGGTAGTGGTGTAATAAGAAATGACTTTTTTAAATTTAACTCCTAAGGATTTAAAATAGGGGTTGAAAATTTGTATGAAATTGGGTGGCAAAAAACTAAAGTTCACGCGGATAAAGTCGCGGGCGGCCGCTAGTTTATATATAAAACTAATACGAACAAATGATGTACCTAAAACAGACAAGCAAGTATGTTGCTTGACAAAATTTACATAGAGATGAATAATTTAATTTTAACTCTTGTGTACTATTAAGATACACCACTGCATATTAATACCAAATCAACAGTAGAACGTCTTCTAAGATTCAACATTGACATAAGACTATTGTTGTTCAAAGGAATTGTAGATTAAATTCCAGTTACGCTTTAGTTGCCATGAGCTCATAAACCAAAACACTTATATTTCATAGTTTATTTATCTTTCTCCAAATTATTATTATTTCGTAATTAATTGCTTGTCGCTAACGAAGCAAAATGTTATTCGCTAAAAGATGTGACTAAATTTTAACATAAATTAACATATTGCAACAAGAAGTCATATAATTTTACTTTAAACAAGTATGGGTGATTTAATTGTAGGATATAAATTGGTTAAACATTTTAATAACAAAATTTTATTTTGATTTTTTAATGAAATTGGTTTGTTTAATAAATATAATCTCCCTCAGCTTAAATACACTCATTTAAATAATCTCTCAGAATTTTATACCATTTCTGTAATGATTTCTGCAAAATATTGTTCCACGTTTGCAATAGCTTCTTCATTATACGGGAAACTCTTTCCACGAAGCATTTTTTTTAAGTTTGTGATAAGGTAATAGTATTATATTGTATTTTTTTCATATGTCATTTAACTCCCTTACAGGCAGATCGATGGATCTGATCTTTGATATTTTTATTTTCACGTAAAATATAAAAAAGCGTCGTTAAGTCCGACTCGAGGATTCCGGGGTCTGAGATTGTTTGTGAGAGTTACCCTTTGGGGTGTCCTTAGGTCTGGGCCCTTGTGACTCTTAACATCTTTTCGTGTCTACATACAACCATGTAATTTAGTTTGTAAGATTGGTTTTTACTAATGTATGTATTTATTTTTTCGCTGGTTACTGCGGTTTTGCTTGCGTAGAAGTTTATTATACAAATACAAGAACATACAAATGTTTAAAATGTTAAGTTATTTTAAAACCACATTTGTGGTTCAACTTTCGTGTGCAAAAACCACCAAACTGCGTGTGGAGCTCACTCTCGAACAGGCTACATAGAATTATCCATGTAAAAAACATTCTTTTTTACGGTCGACTCTGGCCACTATGCTTTATTAATTATCATAGTAAAGCAAATTCTAAGGGAGACTGTATTCTCTTAAACTCAAAAGGATATTCTGATACTATCAAAGGTATTCGTGAAGTATACAACGTTTCTCCTATAGTACAGCCAGCGATAAATGTGGCCTAACATCACGATCCCCCTTCCTAACCTTAGTCTCCTCCAATCCGTAGTAGACTTGGACCTTCCTGAAGACCTGGAAACTCTGCTGAATAAAATCCCCCTTTCCTACCGCTAGATGGTGCCCCAACTCCACAACTGGATACTGGAAAAAAATGAGACCTTGGCGAAGGTTTCTGTGGTTCCCTTCGTCCTTGCCAAATGTAAGGGCTCCACGACGGAGGAGACACGCCACAGCGTCAATCTCCCAACCCCACATTGCACCACTTGGGTCACATTTCCAGACTACACTTACAGTTATACCACAGAAAAAGGACTTTTTTGGCACGTTCAAGCACCATGGAGGGATGAAGAGAAGATAGAAGATCCAACTGCACTGGGAAATGCAAATTGGCCGCTCGGCCGGCGACTCATACTAACTCCTTTCAAACATTTCCATCCATCTCCTGAAAAGGACGTAAGTACTACATACCAAATTCCTAAAAATTATCATACTTATCTTCCTAACTATATATTCTTCAGCCTTCACGATGGGGTGCCGTTACTATTAGTATGGTGCCGTTGCATTATTTTGTAGGACTTACATTCCTGAGTAACATTATCGGAGCGTCAATCTTAAGTGTGAGAATATGAGGTGGAAGAGCTGCAAGTTTAAGGCTATTTAAAAATTCGACTTGATAATTTAATCCATCATTAATTTGTAGTACCAAATCAACCGATTTGTACCGCATTTTATTGCCTTGGTATGAATTCAATAATATATTATTAATTTCATTTGCTTTGTTATCACCTATTTGAAGCAAAGTGACCAGCAGTGGATTTAACTCTGAAGGGTTCTGTCATATGGGTCTTTAAAATAAGTTGCATGCTTCTAACTTAAAAAATGGCAGACTTTAAGGCGAAATTTCGAAACGTGTTTCACCCCTTTGGGGTACAATATCCAGAAACGCTTTAACTTTTCGACTACTGATTAAAAATAAGTTGATACGTGATCAATTGTTTCTGGATGTTTTACCACAAAAATAATTTAAGTTCCAAACAAACTTTTACCCCCTTTTTTGAACCGTTAATAAGCAGAATTTCCAAAATTACTGATACCTTCATTTATTTGTTTTAGAACGTTAAAAATAATGCAAATCCGATACAAACTTTATTTAAATTGTCGTGTCGATTTACATATCTCTGTAGAATTTCAGATCAATCGAAAGTCGATAAGTGGCGCAAATTTTGCTTCCAAACTTCTTCCTATTGTTTAACCCATCTTCAAGTTGGTTACGTTCGTGCCCTTAGCAGAATACCAACCAGGTGGTTAGATATTCATTGTTTTTGTTCGTTTTTCTCTTTATACTTTTTTTGTTGGTTTTCTTTTGTTTATCTAACTCTAATTACGTTACTACCCTCAGCAGAGGGTAGTACTTATACTATAACGACGATCTGAGTGGGAAGTACCTCTAGTACAGATACCCCCACAGAGCTTACCCTTTTCCCCATAGGCCTAACATAATATATTATATGGTTTGGTTATTGTCATTAAAACTCTTAAAAAATTAACACAGAAATAACAGAAAAAATACTAAATCTCCTAAAGAAAATGCCATTGTAAAACAATCCTTTTACATATTTTATTTTTATTTCACAAGAAACATTGAATCTTCTAAATAGGTGCTACAAAGACGTATTATTATACTTTTAGAGTCAAAAAATCTCAAATGAAGTGCTGAAAGGAAGCTTGATTTTAATGCGTTTTGTATATGATCTGATCTTATATTTTCACTGACAATAAATCTCTTTAAAAAAATGAAACTACATCGCCAAAAAGGCCTCTATAATGGACTATTATTTATTAACTATTTTATAGACAGTCTTATTCCACAGATTCTTAATCTCATAAAAAAGTGCCACAAGGACGTATTCTTAGACCGCTTCATCACTTGATATATATATAGATAAGCTCATTTTTAATTATATGCTCTTTTACCACTACATACATAAAATATGACACATAAAATTACTCCGGGACTGCTTTATTTTGTGTTTTATAAACACAATCTAATATTTCATGCACTCACTCTCCTAAAAAAGAACTGATCAAATAAAAAATCCAAATCCCATTGCAAAATTTATTTAATCCTTACTTTAGAACTGATACAGCATAAGTAGTTGTTCTGGCGGGATTCTGAGACCGTGTCCAGCTGGCGGGTTACTGGGACCGATGCCATCCAGTTCAGAAACCCTCCTTGACTCACCTTTACAAGAACTTCCCTGTAATTTTACCTGTCATTTGTGTTACCCTACATTTTTGTTACCCTACCTTGACCACCCCTCAGCATCACCACCCTCGATGTGCCCAAATAAAACTTTTTATGAATGTAGAAAAAAAAATTCTGTGTGTGATTGCGGTTGTGGAATTCGAACCCACAAACTCATGTGTAGAAAGTTGACGCTTTAACCAACAGAGCCATCAACTTACTTGCTATAGAAAATTAAAATGTGTAAGACAAACAGATCCATCTACTTCATATTGTGTAGCAGAGTTGTTGTTGATATTTAGCAGAGACGTTCTAACATTAGCCTAGCCTAGCCTCGCCTCATGAAACCTTTTTACTAAGTCAAATAAATTAAAGTATAATTACAACAAATTAAATTAAAATGAAAAATTTAAATGAAGCAATGAAATATATTTTTAAATAATAATACACACACACTCAAATCTTCTTTTCGCTTCTTGGTGCATTAGCTGGTTCGTGATGTGTGACGTAATCGACTGATGTGTGTTAGAGTGATAACAGACTTTGCTTTCGCTATTAATAATAAAACATATCATGGAAAATATTTAGTTTTAGAATGGCTTCGAGAGAATACAGTCAAAAACTTGAAGAGTTTTGTGAAAATATAAGAAAATTAAACCAACAAATTTCTGTCTACGAAGACCAAAAAGAAGTATTAAAAAAAATTGAAAATTTAAGTTTGTGGGACAAAGTTTTTGAAAAATATTTACCAACATCATCATCATCAACGTCCACAAGACGAATAAAACCATGGCCTTGTTAAAAACAAATTTTGTTGTTTTAACAGCAATATTAAATAACATGCTTTACGTTAACGTTCCGCAAAACGTTGCACATATTGGTGTGTGTTTAGATATAAACGGAACAAAACAAGAATGCAATACATGGCAAAGGATGAGTCTGTCAACAGTCAATGATGGAAAATTGCAGGTGTTTGCATTAAAATTAGTGGAATCGCCTCTTAACTACAAACTAAAATTAATCTTTAACGACAACTCTGAAGGATTTGGGGAATGGCGATCAAATCTTCAAATCCCAATGCAACAACTAAAAATTACTATGGAGGATCCAATGCAACAGCAAATATGTCAAGTAGTTCAGATAACATGGGCAACGTTAGCAGGAGTTTGCTTGTTAATCATGAAAATTTTGGCGAAAGAAACCAAAAGAAGAATGAAGCGATGAAATGTATTTTTAAATAATAATAATAACAATAAATATTTGTAAACTTTTAAAAGGTGTTTCAATAAAAAACCTTAATTTTTTTATAGCTTTATTTAGGTAATACAGTATAATACAACCAATTATACAAAGAAAGAATATTATTATATGCACACATAAATTTGCCGTTGGCGTGGTGAGGACATCCTGAATATACAGCTTCAAAATTTTTTGTTGCACAGGGTGTCCCATCATAATTTACAACATCATAAATTAAAACATGGATTCCAAGTTCTTCGCATTTTGCTTTTAAAAAGTCAATTTTTTGATTTCCTCTAACATAAATCAAATCAACGTTGCCAAGTAGGTGTTTCTCCAAAATTACATTGACATCGGAATAATCTACATCTCCAGAATCGTATCGTATTCCATGCAAAAAATTTTCCAAATATCGCGTTGTTTTTTTGTCTTTGGCAGTCAACTCGTGGAATGGTTTAGGCGGTTTAAATAAAAAATTTGATTTTATACCACCAATCTGAATAGCGATTTCTTTTGGATAAAAAACTTCATCGATTATAAATCCTTGAATGTCGACTACTGCAATTCTCATGATGATGAAGATGACGACGATGAAACTTCTTTGAAAGCTGAGCAAATACTAAATAGGTAGTAGTTTATATTATATTTTTAACTATTTCTGTTAGGGGGTAATGCTCCAATAAACAATCATGAATTATGATACAATATGCTTTAGTATTTTTAGGAAATCCTTTGTTGGCATCAATTTCCAGACGTACATCAACAGTCGATGATTTTATCGATTCTTCTTGCTTAGAACAATCAATAACAAACAAAGCACGATTTAGGAATGCTAGTAAATCCATTAATGGTCGTTTCACTGATACTCTGTTGTAACTGGAATTGAATTCGCTGTAGTTGTAATGAGCAAGCGCAAAGTCGTTTTTTTCAAAATCAAGATGCATTCTTTCATTGGGAAAATATTCACCATTCAATGCGAGTCTAAGACCTTGTAGATTTACGTGATCAAATAAAGACGGATCTGCAGTTTTCAGATTTCTCCTATTAGTTTGGAAAAATACAATAACATATCGAGGTTTCTCTATTGCAGATGTTGTTTTAACAGCCCAAATTTCTTGTTTTGCTGCTGCAGTCAAAGATGGTAGCTCATGTAGTTCCCATTTTCTAAACGGAATTACGATTGGACGATCGCTTTGAATTGATCGCATCAATTGTTCTTTAACGAAATCATTTGGATAAATATGTTTAACTTTCAGTTCCATCGAATGAATCATAATCTGTACAGTTGTAGAAGTAGTTACGTTACCGGTACCTGGTTTTTCTGTTACAATAACGCTATCGAGATCATTACGAGCTCGAACGAATCGAATCGTTTGTCGTCCACAAGTTACCATTGGGTAATCATTGAAACTGTTGAAGATGTGTTTAAGCGGCATCAGTAAACTAAATGATTTATCAGCAGCATTGAGAATAGGATTTGTGGGATAATTCCAACCGGCAATGGCGAGGTGACGAGAATCTTCTTCATTGTAACATGTTAAAGCTCTTACAGTGCTAACAATTCCAGGATCTCGAACTGTTTCTATCTCTCTTGCACATTCGCTATACGTACACGAATCGAATAGAAATGCTCCAAAGTTTGGTGTCAAACTAACATCGCCATTACCAGTTATATCCAATTTTCCTTTAATAGCCAACAACGTATCATGCATTGCAAAGAATGAGTCCACCTGATTTACACTAAATTCTACAATGTCGCTGCAGCTAAACGATTTGATGAACGGTGTGTAAGATCGGTATTCAGATTTTCTAATCGATTCATCCTGAGTCGGCTCTCGATAAATATCAAACATTGGATCTTGAATTGTTCGTATACGATTCATTATTATTATTATTGTTAATAACTTTGAAACCAAGAGCTTTCAAATATAAAACGTTGTCTCTAGTAAGTTGTCGTCGCTGTCGTCCTACCGAACAGTTTAACGATTTGTTCAATACTGCAGGCTTCTGAAAATATGAAGGTGCTATATAGTTGAAAATTAATCCCATTCTTTCAACTCCAAACCCAATATACTTCTTTCACCTTGAAAATTTACAGGTCTTGAATTTTGATCCAATGCCAGTATAGTAATATTTGTAATCTCAGGTATATTAATCACCGGCAAATATGTGATATTTTTTGGAATTTCGTCGATAGCGTAACCAGGGTCTACGGATATACCAAACTCGTGGATAGTGTGAGTAGGTCTGTTGTTGTAGAAGGCTCCGGTGGTAATGTTTGTTTCGAAACGAATCGTTCGTACTTTAACAATTTCCACAGGTAGATCGGAACTATGTCTTACATTCGGTTCTAGAATCCTCTTTGAGAAACCCAACATTCTGCCTATACTGTCTTCGCGCTCGAAATTTATTGCATGTTGACTACTGAATATTTCACACTTGAGTGTATTATTGTTGGGTTTCAATGAAAAAACGTCTTCAATCTTTGCATTTGATGGTATATTTAGTAAATTTCTAATTGTCTCTTCAATATCGGAAATTTCATAGCAACCTGTATTTAACGTTATTTTCTGCAATTTAGTTTTATCGTTATTTTCGTAATAGTAGAAAGCATTACTGCCATTCTCTACATTCGGTATACTGTTGTACGAAAAGAAAAACAAAAATGCCAACTTGTATTGTTTCTTTGGATCTAAACTCAAAGGAACCGGAGGAGTCCAATCAAATTGATAATCACGACTCTCTAGCGTCAACAACATAACTGTTGGAGGTTGAACAAAGAAATAAAATTTTATATCTTTAACATTTATTTAAATAATTTTTTACAAGCTCATTACATTTTTCTAAACCTAGTTTACATATATTGCAATTTCCTTGTGATTGCGCAGGTCCATCAACATGGGTGGTCCATTCAGGACGATTATGATGAACAAAGCATGGCAGGCAGGTTCGCAATTCAAAATCCAATCTATATTCAAGCGGCAACTTGCACCAAACTTGTAATAATTCACAAGGTTTTGCGTACCTTTTCAAATAACATATAGGAAAACAAGCCAATTCTTGTTCAGTAAAGTCAATCAGGTTCTTTTCACGATTAATGTACGCCAAAACAGCCTCCATCGCATAGAAATTCTAAACAAAGATGACCACAGTTGATTTGGTTAAAAGTTTGATAAGGATCGTGATTGTAAACAATTTTCGTTGCAGGCCCCAGATACTGTACAAGTTCTTTCGGCGGTTTCAACTTGCCAAATGAATCGAAATATTCCACGTTATTGTTAATCTTCCGATACGCCACCCAATGAGTTCCATGATTTTTACTTTCATCCAAATTTAGGATTGCGCATTCGCGTTGAACAGGACCGGTTTTAGGTAATGTGTCTCGCATAAATACACCTCTGAAATTTGGGATTTTTAAAAGTTTAGCATATCGTTTTAGTTCGTAATCATACAATCCTCGATTGGGTAGCTTGCCTAGTTTTTTTTAAGAAAAAGACCAAAGCCTCCTCTGGCATTTTTTCGTAAATATAGTCCTTTACCGAGAGATTCCATAGCTTTGTTATGTCGATGTTCTTCTTCCAATTTTTTTTGTGCATTTTTCGCATCAATCACAGTTTTAGCGATTCCAGCAGCTCCGCCAGACAACGCCCCGAGTGCACTTAGCCCTGCGAACAACGGAATAAGAGGTAGAAATCCTCCGGATTTTGGTTCGATGGGAATAATTCTAGGTACTTTAACCTGTTTTTTTCCACCAGCATTTTGTACAGCTACCCTGGCTGCTTTTAGAGCAATACTGGTTGCTCGTTTTAATGTAGCCGAAGGACCAGCTTTTTTTATATCTCTCTGTATTTTACTTATAATATTACGTTTAAACGATTTCGGTTTTTTTACACCCATACCAAGTTTACGTTTAGCTTTCATTGCGGTGGTAGTTAACCAAGCTGCAGTCTTTTCGCCAATTGATGCGTCCTTGGACTTTACTCTTTCCCACGCTTTATTCTCTAGAATCTCGTCCGCTTTATGTCGTTCCGCTAAATCTTTATGCTTAGAATATGCAATGTCGTGTTCTCTGGCTGCGTCGTCCAGCAGGTTAACACCCGTATCTCCACGTGCAAGTCTTTGATGTAATTTAGTTCCAGGACCCAAAAAGTTGTAACCAGGATAATGTAACTCAAACGGTAGATTATTGATTAAACTGTTAAGCACACCTTCACCTTCAAACACCAACATGAGAAATGAAATGATTTTCGAATTACTACACTACTTATACATTGAAACATGAAAAAACATGTCAAAACATGAAGGTCGTTCAGCAAGAACACACACTGCCGATTGAAAATTTAGATGGAGGAAACGATCAAATCGCTGGCAGTAAACATGGTCCACTGCTACCAAACTCGTTTCGAGCGCTAATCTGTGGACCCAGTGGGTGTGGCAAAACAAACGTTATGTTATCATTACTGTTTCATCCGCATGGCGCGAAATTTAAAAATGTTTACGTTTATTCAAAGTCATTGTATCAGCCCAAGTATAAATTGTTGGAAGAAGTGCTATCAAAAGTTAAAGGAGTGGGATATTTTCCATTTAAAGAAAACGATGAAGTTATTAGTCCAAATGAAGCAAAGCCGAATTCAATTTTTATTTTTGATGATGTCATATGCGAGAACCAACAAAAGATTAGAGAATACTACAGCATGGGCCGACATCGGGATATAGATAGCGCATTTCTTTCACAAACCTACTCGAAATGCTGTAAACAAATTTGTAGAGATAACAGTAACATAATTGTACTTTTTAAACAAGATGCTATTAATTTGAAACATGTCTTTGATGAACACGTGTCACCGGATATGAGTTTTGAAGAATTCAAACAGTTGTGTTCGAAATGTTGGCAAGAAAAATATGGGACAATGGTTATTGCGAAAGACTTTGATTTAAACAACGGTCGGTATCGAATCGGTTTCGATAAATACATAAAATTGTAACATTGCAGTCATTATTCGACAACATGTCAGACAATCCAGTTGACATTGCCATTCGTAAGAGAAAAATTGCCGAACTGGCTCGATCGATTCGAAAAAAATATAAAGCGTTACAATTGGGTAGAGTTGAAACGGATGAGACACTAAATAAATTGTTTAAACCTGTCACAGAACAACTACACAAAATTGTAAAATCTTCTCTAAACGAAACAGTGATCTCTCATCCTCAACCAGTCAACGAGCTAGAGCCTAAAAAAGAACCATCTAAACAAAAAGAGAAACCGTCTAAAAAACAAAAAGAGGAATCACCTAAACAAAAAGAGCAATCAAGCATACCTGAGTTTATAAAACTCGAAAATGTTGCCGAAACTACTAGTGATGATAATGATGAAGTATTCTATGAAGACGAAGAACAGGCTGTTAAAGATTTTAACGTTTCAGAAGATGTTATTAAGGAATACTTGGATCAGTATCCCCCAATGGCTCATCCATATATTCAAGATCATTGGACACAAAAAGATAATATAGATACGGTTTATGGTCCCATTTACAATGCTGATACATCTAAATGGTTTCTGGGTGAAAAACAAATCGACTTTGATAAAAAGCATGGATTTATTATTATAGACGGCAAACAGATAAAAGGTACACCGGGTCTATATGAATTAATTTTTAAAGATCAACCTGAAAATTACAATAAGGAGGATTTCAAGTGTTATGGAACAATACTAGAATTAACAAATGTTCATAAAAACATTAAAGGATACCTTAAAGGAACAAACCGATTCAAATACACACATATTATAAAACCTCTGGCTACCTCTCACTTGCGAAAACCTTCGGACACTGTGGGCTCTGGGATGCAAATGGTTTACAACGATAATAAAATTGACCTTCAATATTGGGACGATCCAAACGAACTCGTTGACAGGCTTCGGCTTTTAATAGCGTCAAAAGAAGCAGGAAATACTTCGAATGATAATGAAATTGTTGCAATTATCGAGGAATTAAAAGAAGCACGCATTATTGCCTAAACATCATTACCACAATGAGTGTCGACAAATTCGGACGTACTAAACATGATATAGGCAATAAAAAACTATTGCTGATGTCTAAACCAACCTTAGTCCATACCGCAAACGGTGATATTGATTTTGAAAATTTAAAACTTTGTAATGTTAAAGATCCTGACTCAGACAGCGATGCCGTCAATAAAAAATATATGGATAATAATGTGCAAAAGTTGACTGAAAACATGAATGCTATGAATAAAAGTTTAGAATCACAAATAGCGGCTATTAAAAAGAATATTGCTGTTTTGATCGATACAATAACTATAAATCAAAAGAATCTGCTTGATGTTCGTGAAACTATTACTGCGATGGATTTGACCATAAAAGCATTGGAGAATCGATTAATACAAAATCCCTAAACATTTAGTCACAGTCATGTTTTCAAAGGAAAAGGTTCAAGTCGTTAATGAGCTGCATAAACCGGCTCGGAAAAATTATGCTCGTCGACGAACAATTATTAAAGGTTTAGATGATTTATGGCAAATTGATTTGGCTGAAATGAGTTCTTACGCAACTCAAAATCGATCGTTTAAAACGATTCTAGTGGTAATCGACTGCTTCTCGAAATTTCTCTGGACTCGACCGTTGAAATCGAAAACTGGCGAAGAAATCACGAAAGCTTTTGCCGATATTATAGGAAAACGCAAACCGAAAAATCTTCAATCTGATCAGGGCAAAGAGTTTTACAACACAAAATTTCAAAATCTAATGCAGAAACATGGCATAAATCATTACAGTACATTTACCAAGATGAAAGCAAGTATGGCGGAAAGAGTTATTAGAACGCTGAAAACGAAATTGTACAAGCATTTTAGCTTAAACGGTACGTACAGGTGGATAGATGTGTTACCGAAAATTACAAAAGAGTACAACGAAAGCAAACATAGAACGATTGGTCAAAAGCCGTCTCAGGTAAACAGATCCAATGAAAAAGAGATTCTGAAGCAACATTATAATCATTTGAAAATAGCAGGCCCGCGAAAATATAAAATTGGAGATGTGGTGCGCATAAGCAAGGCAAAGCATCTATTCGATAAAGGTTATACACCTAATTGGACTACGGAGCTTTTTAAAATTACCAAAGTGAACATAACTAATCCCGTAACATACATGTTGGAAGATTTACATGGATCGCCAATTAAAGGAGCATTTTACGAGGAAGAGCTACAAAAGTCAAAAAATCCTGATGTTTACCTTGTTGAAAAAGTGCTGAGGAAAAAAGGCAATAAAATCTACGTTAAATGGTTGGGGTTTGATAGTTCGCATAACAGCTGGATCGAAAAATCTAATATTTTATAAACTTTCTTGCTTCTTATTTTGTATACATTGGGAAATATGTACTAATGCTTTGTATATTTACTTTTATAAAGATAATGTAATAAGAGATTTAGAAAACATGTAATAAACTTTTATAAAAAATCATGAGTTTTATTTCAAAATCAATAAATATAGCGTCAAAAAATATTATTTGTCATTTCAACGTTTTAAAAAATAGGTAAAAAGAAATTTTCGAGTTACATGTATTTCTTATGGAAAAACATCATTTCAAAGTGACAAAAAATAGACGTCAACACAACGAGTTTGAACGTTATTTTGGTCGTTTCAACGGAACATATTAAAAAGAAATATTCTTGGATTTATTTATAAAGATTTATGTTTACTATTTATATTTCAATTATAATTTTTTTATTTAATTTTCTTTATAGTTAAAAAAATTATATTTTTTCTTATGTAAAAAATTTGTAGGGTAATAAATAAAACACGAGTTATAGCCACGCCACTGGTAGGATCATACAGAAAGAAGATGCAACATCCGCTAAGATAGCAGAAACGCAAATTCAGCTTTTTTAAATTATATCATAAACAATTTTATATTATATTTTACACTTTGTTAAATAATTAAAATTATTTTTAAAAAACCTTTTTCGTAAACACAACATTTAAGTCACGTAAAACGTTTTCAAAAATTTATTTTTTTACAATTTTTTCTTTTAGAAACAGTGTAATAATAATAATAATAATAATTAAAGACTGTAACTTCTTGCTAAGTTCAATGTCAAGTTGTTATTCTAAAAGTATTCGATGATTTTGCAAATTCTGCAGAAATTTTCAATATCACACGATTATGTCACTACAATTGGTTGTTATAGAGTTTCTTTAGTACACTGTTAAAAATTTCTATGGTAAAATTACAAAATATGTATTGATATTTAATTTCTCAAAGGTAAGAGTTTTTTTTTTTTTGTGCATTAGAAAATGTGTTTAATTTGTACTTCTCCGTTATAGAAAAATGTTTGATAAATTTATACTTAGTTTAATATTTTTAAATAATTTGTGTGAAAAATAAAATACATATTCAATATACATTTATTTATTTATTTTTTATTTTTTTTACTACATCCCGGTACATTTTCATCCCCCTCATCCTCATCACTGCTCTCAAGAACTTCCTCTATTGTTAGAAAACGCTTTGCGGGAAGAACTTGAGGTTGGCCCTCTTCATCTAATAAATTGAATTTGTATTTTTTTACAATTTTTTCCAAAATTTTGAACTCCTCTTCGTCATCTAACTTGGTTCGCATGTAGCGAACCGGTAGATTTCCAAATTTTCGTTTTAACGTAAGGGCTTTTGGTGAATAATTTAAAGTGATAAATATTTTATCGTCTCTAATGCATATCTCTTTCACACCAAATCTAAAAAAAGAAACAAACATAAATTCATTAAAAAGAAAAAAAGAAAAAGGTAAAATATAAATATAAAAATATTGTCCAATTTATATTTTTTATTTCATTGTGAACATAATAGACTAATAAATAATCAATCCCCTTAGACTCGAGTTTTTAATGATTGTAGTCATAGAAATAAAATATATTGAAAAAGAAATAAACATAAATTCACCAAAAAAGAAAAAAAAAACATTAAAAAATAAAGATAAAAGTAAAAAGTTTACTTACTGGAAAAGTTGTTTACACACAACCCAGGCGTATTTTATGGGAAAATTCACTTTATCTTCGCTAAACACTACAATCGTGGTTGGACAGCTTGCCATTTTTTTTTTTTTTTTTTATTAGATGATTTCAGTCAACTGATGCTTTACTCATTTGATACCCCGCTATAAATACTAAATTCTTATCTAAACATTTTTTATTGTAGATGGTAATAGTTAGTTACTGATTAATTAATTTCTGCAAAATTGCAAATTCAGCAGTTTGAAGGTCAAACAGAATTTCCACTGATTGTTGCATCATTGATAAGAAACTTATATAGATAATGTTAGTTAATTAGCAAGATTGCAAATTCAGCACTTTAATAACCAAACAGAATTTCCACTGCTTGTTGCAACATTGAACTTGAACTTGAACTTTATTCATTATAATAAGAAAATGATAAGAAACTTATATAGATAATGTTAGTTATTTAGCAATCAATACATTGTAACAATTTTCAATCAATACATTGTAACAAATTTTCGTTTCTTGTTGTTATGTACAACGTAATAATTTGTGATAAGATATTTATATAAAAGGAGAAAGAAAGAAACGAACTGTATCAGAAATCGTTCTGACAAAATCAACTCAATTACAACCAGCACCAGCACTAGTACCAGTTCCACAATGAACAGCAAGAGTATGGCAGAATATTCAACCGAAATGGTTAAGAAAATTGAATTGGTAAGTAGAATACTTAAAACTAAAACTGAATTTAACTATTATATCAATTATTTGCGAAAATCTATTTTAATTTTAAACAAAGGTTTAAAAAATAAAACGTGTGTTAGTAGTAAAAACCAAGTTGAAAGTAATTTGAGCATTTTAAAGTATTATTTGCAAACGTTTAAATTTAAGTGTAGAAAAATAGTAAAGAGAAATTTAATGTGGCAAGATGTTGAATCATGTTTTAATAATAGAATAAAAACAGGAATTATTATCAATTTTAAATTTAAAGAACCAAAAATTTTTTTAAATCAATCATTTAAAATTTTTGCAAATAAAATTAAAAAGGAATTACAAGTTTCATTATTAAAAGTAAATGTTATATTTTCTGGTTTATTTATTAAACCGCAAAATCTTGAAACATCAGTTAAACATTTTTCCACACCAAATATTATAATTGACCATGGTACAAACTTGACTGAATGGTATAAGATTAATGTTATTGATAAAATATTGGTAAAATTAGAGGATTTTCAAGAACGTGATAGTGGCTGGAGTTTGGCTGAAATTTGGCATCTTAAAGTAAACATAAATTCCTATAATCCAATAAGTGTAGGTCTTTCCACATATGTGGATTTACCTTCATTTGTGAAAAAAACTAAAAGTGTTATAAATATTAGAAATCGTGATAAATATTGTTTTTTGTGGTCTGTAGTGTGTGCATTATATCCTGCACCAGACTCTAAAAATGTAAGTCGCACATCTTCTTATCCCCATTTTAGTCAAGTTTTAAAATATGATGGAATTGATTTTCCTATAACTTTAAATAATATATCAAAATTTGAATCTTTAAATAATTTAGCTATAAACATTTATTGCATTAAAAAACATGAAATTTTACCATTAATGCTAAGCAAAACTAATTTTTCGACTAAAATTAATTTACTTATTTTACCGTATATCTCTTCAGAACAAAATCAAATTATTGATAATTCAAAAAGATGTTTTCATTTTGCTTACATTAAAAATTTTAGTCGGTTAGTAAATAGACAAGCGGGTAATGTAAAAAACAAAAAATGGTTTTGCGAACGATGTCTTAATCATTTTAAATGTGAACTAAGTTTATTAAAACACAATGATAACTGTAAAAATGTAAATAAATGTAAAATTACTTTACCTAAAGAAAATGAAAAATGTTGCTTTAAAAATTATTCAAACAAATTGATGGTTCCGTTTGTAATTTATGCTGATTTAGAAAGCATGCTGGTTAAATATGTTGACCAAAACTGCACAAGCAAATCGAAAAAGTTTCAAAAACATGAGCCATTTAGTATTGCATATTTTCTAAAGTGTTCTTATAATGATTCTCTTTGTAAGTTTAAAGTGTACACAGGTAAAGACTGTATTGTTTGGTTTGTTAAACAACTTGAAAAAATTGCAAATAAAATTCAATCTTTATCATCACTTCCCATGCAACCTTTAACTGATCAAGAAAATAATATATTTGCTAATTCACAAGAGTGTCATATTTGTTGTAAACCATTTAACGAGTCAGATACTAAAATAAGAGACCATTGCCATCTAACTGGGAAATACAGAGGTCCAGCTCATCGTTCTTGTAATCTTAACTTTAAAGACAAAAAAATGATTCCTGTAGTATTTCACAATCTTTCTGGATATGATAGCCACTTTTTAATTAAAACTCTTAGTACTGAAATTAAAGGTCAAATTAGTTTAATTCCTCTTAATAAAGAAAAATATATATCTTTTACAAAATATATTGAAAACTCAACTATTAATTTTAGATTTTTAGACTCGTATAGATTTATGTCGAGTAGTTTGGATAAATTATCATCTTACCTTACAGATGAAAGTAAAAATGTTACAAGGAAATATTATGATGATGAGACAAAATTTAAATTAGTAACAAGGAAAGGTGTTTTCCCATATGAATACATTGATTCTTGGGAAAAGCTGCAGGAAACTTCGATACCAAAAAAGAATAAATTTTTCAGTAGCATTAACAAATCTGAAATATCTGATTTAGATTATAATCATGCTTGTACAGTTTGGAAAACTTTTAATATAAAAACACTTCAGGAATACGCAGAGTTGTATTTAAAAACTGATGTACTTCTTCTGGTTGATGTTTTTGAAAACTTTCGGAAAGCATGTTTAAAAACTTATCAATTAGATAGCCTTCATTATTACACAGCACCCGGTCTAGCATTTGACAGCATGCTTAAAATAACTGAAATAAATTTAGATCTTTTAACTGATGTAAATATGATTATGTTTATTGAAAAAGGAATTAGAGGAGGTGTTTCACAATGTTCAAATAGATACGGAAAGGCTAATAATAAATACATGGGTTCAGAATTTAATTCTAATGAACGTTCAAGTTTTCTAATGTATTATGATGTAAATAACCTTTATGGGGCAGCAATGAGCTGTTCATTACCTATAGGAGATTTTCAATGGGTTGATGATATTTACACAGAAAATTCTATTTTTGATATTACTGACGATAGTGAATTTGGGTATATTTTTGAAGTAGACCTTCATTATCCCAAAGAATTGTTTAATAGCCACAAAGATTTACCACTATGTCCTCAACATTTAGTTCCACCTACTTCAGCATCACTATTACCAAAATTATTAACAACGCTTTACGATAAACAAAAATATATTATTCATTACAAAAATTTACAACAGGCTCTTCAACTCGGGCTTAAACTTGGAGCAATTCATAGATGTTTAAAGTTTAAACAATCACGGTGGTTGAAAAAGTATATTGATTTAAATACTGAATTAAGAAAGGAAAGCAAAAATGAATTTGAGAAAAACTTTTATAAATTAATGAACAATGCACCTTTTGGAAAAACTATAGAAAATGTAAGAAAATATAGAGATATTAAATTAGTTACTAAATGGGGTGGACGATATGGTGCCAATTATTATATTTCACAACCAAATTTTCATAGTTGCAGTATTTTTGGTAAAGACATGCTCCTTATTGAAATGAATCGCTTAAATATTAAATTTAATAAACCTATTTGTGTTGGTATGTCAATACTTGATATTTCCAAAACATTTTTATATAATTTCCATTATCAATATATTAAAGAAAAATTTGCTGACAATGCAAAATTACTTTATACTGACACAGATAGTTTGATCTATCAGTTTTTTGTTGATGACATTTATAAATATATCAAAGAAGATATACACATGTTTGATACATCAGATTATTCAGAAAATAATGTATTTGGTATTCCACGAAAAAATAAAAAAGTTTTAGGGTTAATGAAGGATGAAAACAATGGCAAAATTATGACTGAATTTATTGGATTACGCTCCAAAATGTATTGCTTTAAAACACTTACGAATGATGAAGACAAAGTTCGCAAAATTAATGACTTAAAAAATATAGGGTTTAAAGTAAACCAAAATATTATTAACAATCTTGGTGTTGTAAAAAAAGCTAAAGGAATACAATCCTCAGCAATAAAATTTATTTCTTTTGATGATTATTTTAAATGTTTGTTTAATAATGTACAAATTGAAGTGACTCAAAATACTATTCAATCTGTTAAACATCAGGTTTTTACTATCAAACAACAAAAAATTGCTCTAAGTCCGTTTGACGATAAAAGAGTTGTTAATTATCTCAACACGGACACTTTACCATGGGGATATAATGGTTAATATCACTTTTGGTTTTTGGTAAAAATCTACTACCAAATTCAATTTTTTTTTTCTTTTTGGATGATACCTTAAATAGAGTTGAAGTTAAAAAGGTAGTGCAATATAGACATATAACAAAAGTTTAAACTATATATGGGTTTATTTCATTTTTAGAACACCAGTATGAAAATTAAATGGGGGAATGTATTCAACGGTTTAAAAAACTTAACAATATTAATTATAGGAAAATTATACCGAAACAATTAATTTCTGCACAAGATTTAAAATCATATGGAACAGTTTGTAACTCATCCATTCAGTGTCATAACCCAACATTGTGATGAAGTAATGTCAGATTCCTAAAATTTTTTTTTATAGACTGGCAGCGACATGGGTATTCTATCTGCAGAAGAACTGCTTAATATAAGAAAGGGTTTGATATGGAGACTTAATTACCACTATCACTGTTACCAATCACAACCACAATGGGATTATGAGTGGGATATAATGGAGGAGGATTACTTTTATTCCAGGTGGTATGATGGTATTGGTGAGGAGTATTGGGCTTCTATTAAATCCAATCTAGTTTATTTGGTGACATTTTATAATTATTATATAAATAAAAAAAGAAAATAGTAAAAAAAAAAATTGTAGTAGTATGTAGATATATTTTTGTAAAAAATAAAATTTTATATATTGAATCGAATTAATTTGTTTCAATTTCTTAGACCATCATGTTTAAAATATTCACTGTCTGATGTGTGTGTGTGTGTGTGTGTGTGTGTATTATTATTTAAAAATAAATTTCATAGCTTCATTTAAATATTATAAAAACAAAAAAAAGTTATAAAAAAAAACTGTATTTTCATTTTAATTTAATCTGTTGTAATTATACTTTAATTTATTTGACTTAGTAAAAAGGTTTCATGAGGCGAGGCTAGGCTAGGCTAATGTTAGAACGTCTCTGCTAAATATCAACAACAACTCTGCTACACAATATGAAGTAGATGGATCTGTTTGTCTTACACATTTTAATTTTCTATAGCAAGTAAGTTGATGGCTCTGTTGGTTAAAGCGTCAACTTTCTACACATGAGTTTGTGGGTTCGAATTCCACAACCGCAATCACACACAGAATTTTTTTTTCTACATTCATAAAAAGTTTTATTTGGGCACATCGAGGGTGGTGATGCTGAGGGGTGGTCAAGGTAGGGTAACAAAAATGTAGGGTAACACAAATGACAGGTAAAATTACAGGGAAGTTCTTGTAAAGGTGAGTCAAGGAGGGTTTCTGAACTGGATGGCATCGGTCCCAGTAACCCGCCAGCTGGACACGGTCTCAGAATCCCGCCAGAACAACTACTAGCATAAAATAGATTTATTAATATGAAATAGTTACGTTTACTGATATATATTCTATTACAACTATACAAATGTAGCGCTTAGGCGCATTGGACACCGGTTATCTTCGAAATCTGTGCTTTCCAGGCAGGACCTATTAAATAAATGAGAAACCCACATCGGTTTCCACCATTCGACGAAATTGAAAGGACCAATTTTCGAATGAATAGAGAGCAGTTCACAAAAAAATCGATTAAATTAAACCGAGTGGCAGGATGTCTGCCAGACTACTACCAAAAAAAAAGAAATACAAAGCGTGGGGAGATTTTTATTTCGATACCAGTATGTAATGACTTTGATAAAGGTTTTCATATATGATAGCTATAGAAAAAATATTGTATTGATTCATATATTTTATATATATTTCTATGATATATAAGAGAAAAAACAGCAGGAAACCATTTATTTAAGGCTAATATACTTCACCTTATATTTATTGCAAATAACTAAAACGGAATTAGTTATTATAATGAAATATCTTACACCTACTTAGCATTAAATAAAACGTCATAGATTATTACTAAGACTTCATTAAGTAACAAGAAATTTGTTTATTGCCGAAATGATGTTCTTTAAGAACATTTCTCAGTTTAAAACAAACATTTTGCGGTCAAATATTCTGTAAGGTAGAGGGCAGCGAGACATGATCTTCGATTTGTCTAATCTTATGCTTTTCAACCACGTCTTTATATAAATGTTGTATCTTTTGTCAAAAAAAAAACAAATAAAAAAATTGGCATCGATTGGAGCTTTCTTATTGTGCCACTCTTTACTTTGCCCTTGGTCTTAGGATCGTATTTAAAAATCCATAATTCATCACCGTTCATAACTTGGCTTAAGTAATTTTGCCTTTTAAATTTTTGTACTATTTAGTATGTACAAATGTTTAGTCAGAATTTGATCTGTTTAAATTTAATTGTTTAGTTAACATTCGAAATGTTAAACGACGATCTGATAACGCAATAGTGTTTACTTACCCGTTTGTTTGATGTTTTCGTCGGTATTCGTAGTTAAAGCCGTTCCTAAATATTGTTTATCTTAAACGCATTTTTGGGCTTCCAAAAATGATTTCTGTCAACTTCAAATTGAGATAAATAATATTAACTTTTTAAACGTAACACTTTTCGATTTTCCAAGCTAACACAAAATGTAATACCACAACTTTGCTCCAAATTCTGCTATTGTGTGACATACAACCAAAACACAACCTGACTTACAGGAAATTGTAGAAAACATCTGGAAGATGAAATTAGACTGCATGGTTTCCAAATATCTGCCTAAAAAAATATTCCAGGTAGAAATGCGAGCGCTCAACCCAAGCTTCAGGAATATACCTAATACACAGACTGGTCTAAGACTGAAAAGGTTTTAAGGAAAGAGATTTGTGGTACTAACGGTTTAGTCAAAATTTTTGTCTCGTTGGGAACATATACATATGTATTTGAAACTAAAGTGAATAAATGTACAATGCGCAAGAGAAAATCATTTGAAGGCCTACAAATCTAAACAGACCAATATATAAACAGATAGTAAGGGGCTATTGGGTCTTTAAAGACCCTTAAGGTGGTCTCTAGATTAGTGCACGTATGCCGATAACCTGGTGAAATATAAATAAATAAATTATAAACTAATTTGTGTTTTAGGACATGAAGGAATACACGGCAATTGGCAGTCTAATAAACTTGCAAAAAAGGGATTAACCAGAATATTCCATGGTCTAGAGCCAGCTCTGGGAGTACTAAAAAGTACGTTCCGAAAGAGAATGAAAGCCTAGACCCGCAGACAAGACTGAAAACCCATCTATGGCCAATTCACAGCAAAATGAAATAAAGAGACGTGTTCCAGAAGAGTTAAATCACTGTGCAAAACCGGTGGGAATCACCTACGTGTCATAAAAGCATTTCATATGGGCCATTAACATGACAAGATACACCTGCTAACCATGGGACTGTTTAATGGTAACTTAACCAGTAGGTTATGCGACAGGAAACCTAAAACTGTTAAACACATACTGACAGTCAATTTTTGAAGTGCCTCCAAAAATATAGAGCACCCAAACTTTAAACCCGTACGAACTAGTAGAGGGCACCAAGATCCTAAAGTAAGTGACATAAAACAATGAAAAAAGCATACCAACTAGGCCACAGTACGCCAGTGACTATATGTCAGTCGACTTCCATCTTAAAATAAAAATAGCAGTCACAAATATCACATATACGAAAGAAATATTGAAATTCGCTGTGAGCTATGGAAAGTTACTAATAAACGTGCCGTATTAAGGACACCAACCATAGGAAATGTAGTTGGCTCTCAATTTATTTGCATAATGCGATTTGGAACAACTGGTTGCGTCAACTTTTCACTCTCGGAAGTAGCGACAGGCATTATCTTTAATGGCGAATCGGTAAGTAACTTGCGATCCGCTGATGACACGGTCCTGCTTGTCTCTAACCCGGATGATCTTCAATTGATTTTAAATAAAAAGGTAAAAAGATGCGATGCTGCAAGCTTAATGCTAAACATAAAAAAGACCAAAGTATTAGTGGTCAGCAAATAACAAAATACAGAGCCAATACCAGAGTCAAAGGCGTGTGCTTAGAACAAGTGCGCCATAGATATCTAGGAAATATAATAACAGAGAAGTGAGGTCAAGGATAAAACAGGCACGGGCAGCTTTCAGGAAAATGAGCAACGTTCTAAGTAGCAGAGATCTAAAAATATCCCTACGCATTTGACTGCTGAAGTGCTACGTATTCTATACCTACACTGCTATATAGGATAGAAGCTTGGACCATCACGAAAAACGAAGATAAACGTCTAGAAGCCTTCGAGATGTGGGCCTAAAGAAGATTACTAAGAGTCACATGGACTGAAAGAATCACCAACACGACAATATTACAGCGCTTGAATAAGACCACTGAGATCCTATTCACTATAAAAAAATTAGAGTATTTCGGCAATGTGATAAGGATGGCAGCCGAGGACCAGGCCGGAGAAAAACGTCATGGCTGAAAAACCTACGTGACTGGTACAAAATCAACTCATGCAGTATGGGACTGTCATCAGGCCATGAAAACCCTGGGAGAGTACAACAAGGTTATCCTTAGTTGGGTTCCGGGGCACAAAGGTATCGCTGGCAATGAGGGAGCAGACAAGTGGGCAAACAAAGGAGCTGAAAGCCCGCTCATTGGCCCAGAGCTGACGTGTGGTATTGCTTACAACACAGCACGAAGAGCTGTTCGCCAGTGAATGGGCATAGAACATCGAAAGAGCTGGGAAAGAACAGAAGGTAAAATACAGTCAAAGAGAATGCTGCAGACACCTTCTGGTGCTATAGCGGCAGATGCCCTTGGGCTGAGGAGGAAGACCCTGCGGAAAGTGGTTGGCTTCATCAGCGGCCACTGGGTATTTCGCGGACACCTACATAAGATGGGAATTCAAGTTGAAAACCTCCTATGTAGAAAATGCGGTGAGGAGGAGGAAACAGCCTTCCACGTGATGTTTATGTGCCCGGCCCTGCAAGGTCTGCGTGTGAGATCCCTTGGCCTACCGACTGGAGATCAAAGGTAAGAACGGGCAACCATAGTCGAAAGAATCTCTTGGTTCATTAAGAACCTGGGATTTGACGACGAATGAGGACCTGTGAATGAGGGTGCATAATAAGCTGTACTAGCTGCGATGCAATCCCATGGACTACTTCTAAGCCTGGCCCTCTTAAAAAAAAAAACTCATGCACACTTCTTAGAGCTGCCGTCGATAAAGTACGTCTAGCCTTGTTGATAACCAACATCCTGAAAGGACATAGTACATAAGAAGTGGAAGATGAGGTTCCCGAGAAAGATCTTCCTGACATCGGCTGGTGTAAGCCAGTACTTTCCCGACACGGATCTTCTGATTTCAGAAAAAGCTGATCAGTCATAAATTATATGTTCTACTGTTTCTGCTTCTTGTTCGCAGCCTCTGCATGCTAAAGAGGTGATGTCGGAATTTGCAGTGACCTGTTAAGATCCCACAGCTGTTCGGATATTTTATATGGTCAATGCCTTAAATTTTTCTGCTGTTTCCTTGCTAGAATAAGGTAATAACTCTTTGGCCAGTCTACAGCTCGTTGTTTTATCCCAGCACTGTTTAAAATTTTGGTGAGAGTGCTCTTTGATAAGTTCCACGTCAGCGGACATTGTTAGTTTGGTAGATGGACAAGGGCTGATATACATACATATGATTCTCTTTATATAACGTATTACGCAAATCACACAAAAATTTGTTGCCATTAGTTGCCTTAATGTAAAGCTTCCAGTCTTATTAATTTTCTTTTCTTCCATTCTTCGAGTACACTTATCCAAGCATAATACCTCAATAATTTGCACACTTTATGTCAAAAAAATATATAAATAATTTTTTCGGTCTGCATAAAGTTAATAATAAATCTAAAACTTAAAAAAAATAGACAATTATCAGGCAAATAACCAAATAAACAAATATTATAAGTGCAATGTGGGTTCTCAATAACAATCTTATTATTTTTGTTTTGTTAACGTAGGTAATAAGGACGTTAAAATTTACTTTTAAAAATTGAATTATATTTTATTTATTCTATTAATATTCATAAAATTCTTTATCTTGTTAATAACCAACCCTTTAAGGGGGCAAATAACGTATAAAAAACAAATTTCGTGCTTATACAACAGATGTAACGCGACATGCAACGTAATATTAAAGCAGTGTTCTACAATTTTTTCTGCTTGCCACGTAAGGATTTCTGCAGGATTCTATATCATATTGGATTATAGGCCACATTATTGTTAACAAATGTGAACGAATTAAATTTCGGAACACATAAAGGAACTAATTTGTAGAGGGATTTCATGAAATCAAAGAGAAGCTATTGATATATATCAAAGGATGGAAAAACTGGCGTGTGTAGGTATAAGAGAACGAAAGCACAATAGATCGGTTTGGTAGAGCTGGATATCTATTCGCAGAAATATCAGGCTTAATAGAACTTAATGAAATTAACTTATTAATATTATAAAGTAGGTGGTTAGTTAAAGGTATAATAACAGAAAATGATTCCATAAAGCTTTAATTTTCGTAACTTGAAAGAAATAATTTACAAAGCTGGAAGGTATAACTATGTTATTATATATTTCTATAGGTTTACTTGTTATGATATACAATTATTAATTATTCACAATAAAATTGTTATTCCTATTCTTTTGTTATTGGAACTAAGTTCCTTAAGGTAGGCTTGGAGAAGATAGGGATTTTGCTGCGTGACCGACCATTTACCTTTTTTTGTCAAAGTAATATGAGATATAATTTTTAAAAATCTTGATAGTTGAAAGTAGTTAGGAAAGGTGAGAAAAAATAAATGTATACATTACTCTTTAAAGCTCACCTTGAATTTTAAAGAAGCGCTACAGTCGTATACACAAGCGAGTAGTGTTATGTGTCGATTCTACATTAGCCGAAGGAACTTCGTTCCTACCTGGTGTTCCACGACACCATTTTAACTTGTAATAATTTATAATTATAATATTTAAATATCATATATTCTGCATAATAAATATTATAAATTTATTTGTAGATTTTTTGTAATAGTCAATCAAGCAGTTTAAAAACGAGTTCAGAATAAACCATAAACTAATCATTCGAGCAGATCACTAAGCAACCTTTAAACGTTTGGGGTCGTATTTTAGAATATAAATTTGGTTGAAAACATTTAAAAGCGACACCTTTTAACCAACCATAAACTTATTGTATTCAGCAATGAGTTTTAGTGACTTTATGGTTCCCATATAAAACGAGAGGACACGAAATATTTTAAACTCCTTCTTACTGAAATCCTTTTTGACCGCTGTTCTAATTTTTTAGGATAACTATTTGAGAGGATTTCGACTGCATATGAATTTGATTTGTTGACAACTAATTCGTTAAACTGATTATTAAAAATAAATTAAAATAGTTTATTGGTTTATGACCGACAGTGACAACTTTAATCCGGGATATCCCGTAAAAGGTATTCGTGTTGGACCTACGGGTACTGGGAACCGTATTTTTGTAGTTTCTGGAACTTGTGTGAAGATTTTTTGCAACAGTAAATCAGTTTAAAAACGAGTTCAGAATAAACCATAAACTAATCATTCGAACAGATCACTAAGCAACCTTTAAATGTTTGGGGACGTACTTTTGAATATAAGGTTGGTTCAAAAGTTTTGAAAGCGACACCTTTTAACCAACCATGAACTTATTATATTAAGCAATGAGTTTTAGTGATTTTATGGTTTCCATATGAAACAGGTAGCCAAGAAACATTTTAAACTCCTTCTTACTGAAATCGTTCTAGGCCGCTATTCTAATTTTTCAGAAGATCTCCTTGAGAGGATTTCGACTGGATATGATATTGAGTTGTTGACAGCTAACTCAGAAAACTGATCGTTATAATATAAATTAAAATAGTCTATTGGTTTGTAAAAATTTTGAATCCGGGATTTTTTCACGTAAAAGGTATTCGTGTTGGACCTACTGGTACTGGGAAGCATATTTTTGTAGTTCCTGGAACTCCGTGAATAGTTTCACTAGCTGGTTTAACCAGTTGTTCACCTTTGTTATTTGACTTTTCCAAACTAGCTAACAGTTCAGCCTCAATAGAAAGTATCCTGTCTAAAGCTCTTGGAACTAGATGGCTGACATAAACTTTCGTTTTTGTCCATAATTCAATATTTTAGTTTCCAATCTCACTAAATAAGAGATCAAATGATATTAACATAAAAAGAGCAGCGCAGGTTAAAAAGTAAACGAAATTTTTAAAATGTTCAAAAAAATGTGTTTAACAATATGCATTTTCACCAGCAGCCTTAGTTACAGCTTAGTTAATACCGCCTTGGAATGTTTAAAATTAAATAATGTATTACGTTTTGTGGTAAAAGAATCCATTAACGTGTATAAAGATGTTAAAGTCCTTGGTGAATATAACTTATTAACCTCAAAAGGTATTTTTTGGCCAGCTTGATTATTGCAAAGATGGTAAGCAATCCGTTTCTGAAGCATACTCTATATATGCTCGATGGGATATTGATCTGGCAATTGTGCTGGCCAAGGTAAAAGTGTAATATCGTCATCATTAAATGAATATTCAAAAGTAGTCAAAACCAGGGTTGCCAATCTGTTCGGCTTTTTTCACAAAAAGGGCGGAAATTTGGTATCGCTTTAAAAAAATATTAAACTCTAACGTGACCCTTCTTACAGATATGGACTGACCCCAATAATGAAATTAATAATCAGAAATCGATCCTTTAATGAATTTACAATCAAGTAGAATCAGTTTCTAGCCAAATCGGATTTTTCCATATTATTGAGAGTAAATTTATTCTTAAAGCAAGTAAAAACCGGTCTAAAATTTATACAAGATCACAACAACTGATGTTTGGCGAAAGTGAAACTACTTAAAATTTAGTTTTTAGTACCTTATAAAATATCACCACAATTTAAAACACTTAACACTACAAATAAAACAATAAAATCGACTTACTTGTATTAAAAAGAAGGTACCACTTAGCAATCGGATAGTAAAATGAACTTAAAATTCTGATCGCAGCACGAAAGAAAGACTGTTTTATACAGTAACACCACCAGCGGTACAATTTATAATTACGGCGATTACATTAAAATAAATCTTAATGCATATAGGCCCGTTACAACATGTCTCTCTTGTCGATGAGGTCATGTTCAAACTCTAACATGTCTTTCTTGTCGATGAGGTCATGTTCAAACTCTAACATGTCTTTCTTGTCGACAAGGTCATGTTCAAATTCTTACTATTCTTGAATTAGAGTAAAGCTTTATTTGGGAATCCCACGGAATTTCATTCTTGTAACCTCAATGCACATGTTGGGCCCACTTTAATCTAAGAACACAATTTTCAAGGTGTAACATTAAAAACCTAAATAAATGTTTGGTTAGATACAGTAATGTTGTGGGTATTTTCTAAGGCCCAAATAAGTTCATGTTAAGTTATATTCACCTTTTAGCAAGCTAATTCCACCACAAACTGATCTTCTCAAAATATAGTCGCACGTTGGAGACTTACATGTCTTTTAGTCACTAGCCAAATTGTGCTAATTAATTTTTCAATCTTGGAATTACGCACCAAAAATTATGTGCGACATCAGTTTGTAAGAAATTAGCCTCAATCATGTCTAGAGCACAGAGCATGTGTTAAATGCGGACGCTCCAAAACTATCTTTGAAGCAACTTATCCACTAATTTAAGGCGCTACGTTGCAATACAGAACTGTTATCAGATTAATTTTTATGACATGTCTTGATTTGTAGAAAACAAGTGTATGTACCTATTTACAAAAAAAGTGTTAATTTTTTATTGAAAAAAGTGAAATAATAGTAGTGCTCCTCGGTAATTCTAGTTGTGTGCATTAACTAAAGAAAATTTATGATAATATATTTAAAATTTCTTAACGACTGCAAATAAATTTCAATAAGAAACTTCCATTCCATTTCCGACAATTCGGGCTCGCATTTCAATTCTACGAAAGAAATTTCTCCCAAAAGACAAGATCATAACTTTCTACGTCACTGAATGTTGGCAAAGCGATGGCAAATCTGTATATAGAACCGATGCTGGATGGTAAGAAAAGGAAACTACAGTCATTTGGCGGGCACATTTGCATTATTGAAGTTAGCTTAGAGAAGTTCTCTTCTTCTTCCTTTACTTTTTCGCCGCTGGTTTCAGAAGCAGTAAAAGAAACGTTTTATGTATTCAAATGAGTGCTCTGAAATGAAAATAATTTCTCGTGATAAAAATTTCTATTTCCAGGAATTAGTTCCTCTGGTCGGTTAAGTTTTATTATTACAGGAATAAGGAGAGACAGCGGCATCTACTGAAGGTTAAATTATAAATAATTCTCTTTCAGTATTAATAGTAAAAGAGAAATATTAATAAAAATATTCGACTTAAAATCCATACTCTTATAGTCTAATGACACGTTATCTAGCACAGGAATGCTTTAATAGTTATTAATCTGTTTTAAATAACTTATTGTAAAATGGTTATAAAATATTTAAAAACAACAAAACTAAGATACGATAGAAAAACAATTAAATTTACTATTTTTGAATTATTAGAGTCGGAAAATTTAATAGATGCACAGGTAAATAAAAAAACGGGTATGGCAGTCAGTGGGAATGTCGGAAGAAGTTATACTTCTATGCACGCGCTCGGATTCATAAATTTGTATGCGAATGATTTAGCAAAATCATTATATGATATTTACCTCAAAAACCTCCTAGTTTTTTGTATCGAATTTGCATAAAACTCCTGGAGATGAGGTCCGTCTTAAACACCAGGTGTTTCGGACACCATCGCCATTATCATATTCGTATTCAGCGACCCAGAAAACCGCTGAGATCCAAGTGTGCACTGATTTTGTATAGAATTTACATAAAACCCCAGGAGAAGAGGTAAATACCATAGGCAGTAAGTGCCGCGGAGACTTTCGACATCATGATATTCGTGTTCAGCGACCCCAAAAACCCCGAGTACATAAATTGAACCCATTTGGAATACTTACCGAGTTGTAATTTTTCTATCTATTGTCCGTTCGGAATGCACTTTTCGACTATTCTTATGTAGCCAACAACCTTAAAAGCATAGTGCAGGATATAATGCAACCATGTGACAGTACTATGGACTACAATACAATACTCATTACTGAATATTATTATTAATATTATTAATATAAAATACCAAACTTTATATGTATACTTACGTGACAATTATAAAATAATCTGCCAAGCACAATGTGATACGTCACTATGATATTCAAAACATTAGTTTAGACTGTTTTTGTATATCTATCTCTTTTCAATGTACTGAATGTTTAAACGGTATTCAAAGGACTTATAGTTATGACTAAACATGTGGTAAATATTTCATTTTTACCGACCAATATACCTTATAAGTGTTTCTGTCTCTCTCTTACTTACACCATTACATATGTAATGATTTTTTCGATGTAGCACCACACAAAGCTTTTCCGCCGATTACACGAATAGAAGTATCAAATTTAAAACGTATCATTATTTTAACTTAAAAAAATAAATTTTGTACCGCACTGTAATTTTAATGGCAATAGGCTCTCGGCCGATAAAATTTAGTATACGGAAACTTAATCTTTTGGGGTTATTTCTTTGACTTCAGTTAAGTGGCAGTTATAAGCTTAAATGAAGCCATCACTTAATTCAGTTTTAGTATCAATTAGTACATAAAGTCTTTCAATCTTTTTACTCTAATAAAATCAGGTAATACCATTTTTGAACCTCTTGTTTTAAATTAGCAACTTTCCAAATTATTTGAAAATTGGAAAAGTACATCTACAGCAAATTTAAAATAACTTTCCCGTAACTGTTCCATTAGTATTATAAAAAATGAGTATGGCTTTTTATGTCGATTAAATGCATACCTACTTAGATGTAAATCATATAATCATCTTTTTCGTTTATGACGTTTAAGGTTTAACAGTTGTTCGTTCGGTCCAATTTCCATTTGTATATCATTAGAAAATTTTTGAATGATATCAAGCAAACATTGTATTTGTTGTTGATTTGAGGCTTACACATCTATATCAAGTGTGGCATGCAGCTCTTTTGAAGCACTAATACTGCTTTACAGTTGAAGAAATTGTGAAGCTCCTCCAATGTCTCACATTCATTTACGCAGTTCTGTCAAGAGAGTCGAAATCAGCGATTATTTTGTTAGAATTATTAATGGTCCTTAATTTAGGTAGTTTTGGTCAGTGTATTAAATCAGTTTCTCTAACTTTTCCAAGTGCTTATTATTATTGGAACAAAGTTCCTAATGGAACAATATGCGGGTTAGGGCTAATCAGCAAAAATCGTCCGTAATCGAAATAAGTAATTGGAATGCGTGATCGGAATGCGTAGTCGAAATGCGTGACCGGAATGCGTTAACAAGTGTGCTTTATTTATCAATTATCATATAGGTATGCTAGCCTTATAAAATATGTAGTAATAGTTTAACAAATGATTTCAATCAATAAAATGTTTTTCACCAAACGGCTTTTCTATTAACTATTATTTAAAAGAGGTTACCCAACAAGAGTTGATACATCATAACAAGAGATTTCTCAATGAACTTCTAATCTAATCTAAGTAACCTGGCATGGTCTTACCTATGGAGCCCCATGTTTGAGCACTGCTTCCTGTGGGAATATTGTGACCAGGTTCGGCATCAAGAGTCCTTACATGCACCCGTGCTTGCAGGACTCTAGTTTGTTCAGCTGAAAATCAGCATCCCGCTGATCCTCAGGTAGGCTAGAATCCGGGTGTCCTAAATTCCTTAAGTTACTGTTGCCACAGGGCAGCTCCCTTTATAAGAGATTTGAGTCCTGTGACCAGCTCCTCAAGGTGGTGATAGGATTCAGGATTCGTCTCATCGTCCATGTCACGCAGTCGGCACAAGGTGGGTTCCTGTGTCAGAATCCCCATCCTCCGAAGGTGTAGTCTGAATGGTCCATGCCCGATGAGCAGGCCCACTAGTACTCTGATCTGACTCCTGCCAAGATCCAATGAACTTGGTGATTCTAAATGATTTTAATCCGAACCATTTTCTTTTTTGCTAGAATAGAAGATTTCAATAAATATTTAACTGAATTTTTTGTGTGATGTTTTATAACAGAAAGAAAATATTTTAGGCCAACCTTGGAACCTTGCATTAATATTTTATTTTTATTTAATATATTATTTTTATCGACTTTATTATGTTCTCCATCATTTAATAGTTTTTATACTAAACAACAGAAAACATAATTAACCATATAGACAAGCAGGTTAATCATTGGTTTATTAACACACAAAAGAATAGTATCGGTATCGTTACAAATTATCACGAATTCATTACGAAAAATTTCATTGTTATACTTTATGAAATATAATCAATCCTGTATATATATGTTATTTTTTTTTAATGAAGTGATTTTTAAAGTTGTTACATTTAAATATATTTTACATTTTTTCGCTAAACTAACCCAGTATTCTTTCGGTGTTAAACTGTGCACATGTAAGTTGCGTTTACCAAGGAACAACTGTGTATTTATTGCAGATAATATTTCATAGCCATACGGTCTTAAAGTTGGAAAATTTACATGACTTATATAGTAAAATACAAGCACCGTTAAATATTGTTTTACACTTTCTACCCTTTCTGCATAAACTGACTAAATCTTAGTTTTTTGATAGCTAAATGGCATTTTATACGGAATTGTGTCAGCAGTGTTAGCAATAGATAGCAAATGCTGACCGGAATATATCTAAAGTTATGATCAATTTCCAAATATTGTATTCTAATAGTATATTGTAATACAAGTGTTACAATGACAGAGGTTTCGTAGTACGAGTTCAGTTTGTGAAACGAACCGCGAAGCGGTGAGTTTCGCAAAGAACGAGTACTACAAACCGTCATTGTAATTCGAGTATTACATACTATTTTTTATAATGAACTTTAAAAAGTATAAAAAAAAATAAAATGAGAGTTTTTAGAAATATTTATTTATGTTGGCAATCTTGACAGTTTTGACACTTGTCAGTTTTAATGATTTTAAATTAGAATGTTTGTCAAATTTGTATAAAATATTCCGAATTTAGCAATAAATGTAGTTAATAATTTACTAAAACATACTTCTTGATTTACTACCTGAACTCTTTCGTTGAAAATCAGTGCAGTGCAACCAATTGTGTAAAACAAAAAGTTACCAAAAACAGTGTTACAATGAATCTATTTCGATACTGTTTTTAGTGTCGAAACAGAAACTTTGTGAACGTGAATTATAAAAAATACTTTGCTTCGTTCCTGCATGCTGGTCGTCCTCTACTAGCGAAACAGGTGAGAGTATTATACTTACAACTGAGTATTTAAATTCTTCCTTGTGTCTTTAAAAAACAATAAACAATGGTGAAAAATATAATAAGAACAATAAATCACACTTGTAAACTTTATCCAAACGAAATTAAAATGACAATCATTTTTACGATTTTACCAGGACAACATTAAAAAGCGTCATTATATAAACGAACTCAGTAACATGTCTATTTTGCTTTCTAACGTTAGCAGTTACCCTGTAAGCTTTTTAGCACCTCTCCCTACATTTTTAAGTTTCTATACACCAGGCATCGATGGTTTTTTCTTGCGACTTGATTCGCTGCCCACATATTGTATCCTTGATTTTTGAGAACATGAAAAAGTTTTTGGGACTTCGGACGGTTCTATCCGGTGGATGGTCTAACGATTCAATGTTTTGAATATCCAAAAACTAGATTGTCTTCTGGGCAATGTGACTACTTCCATTGACCTGATGTAGGATCGTTTCTGTACCAATCGGAAGTAACTGTATTTGGATCATCTAAGCAATTGTTGCCACATGACTAGATGCTAACACAAAAGTTAAGACCATTTTCTTTGACACACTTTAAGAACGGATCACTTTTGTCGGTTTTTTCTTATCGTGAAATACGTACAAAGCTTATTGGCGTTTATTTTCCGGTTCGCAGGAGTTAATCCAAGATCCATCGTCACTAACAAAACTATAAACATTTTTTGAGCGTCCTTTGTTAAACCGTTGCAATGTTTTTCGACACCAATTGACGCGAACCACTGTTTGCTCTTCCGTAAACAAACAAGGGATCCAACGGTAAACCAACTTCGTAACACGCAGTTCTGGATTTTTCGCTGAGACCGAAACGACCAGGTTGAAATTCCCAATAATAACATACTGGTGTGGTGCTTTATTCGCAAACACAAAAACCATTTCATCAAAACTTTGCAGTTGGGATAATCCTCTCCGAAAATTGTAAAAAAATAAAGCTCAAAAAAGTGCTCGGCTAAGATCAATTTTTCAACCAACTTGCTAATTTTACGACTTCTTGTATCGCAGTCAAACTCTGGATTTATGTCAACAAAAGATTAAAGTTAGGTTCGTGTCTAAAGGTTCTATTGATGGTGCCTTCTAAGCGGCTGTATGCAAAAACTAAAAAGACAACTCTCGTATTTGGTTAAGTACTACTTCCTGGCGTTAAGAAAGCTATCCTTTCTCCCTTGTTTATTTTCGTAGTGTCAGATCTCATTTCTCATAAGTTAAATTTTAAATAAATAATTATCTGATTTCTCTAACACACTATATAATAGTTTTAATATCATAATTTTCCTTTGGGTAGTCTAGGTGAAAAAATTATAAATTTTCCTCAAAACTTAAAACAGTTGTTGTGGTTTAATGTACGTAGTTTTAAATGGTTTATACCTCTAATATTTATGTATATTTTAAATTATACAGTGAAACTTAACCTAAATCTGTTCTTTGCTAAATTGTGCACATAAAACCTTTGTTTAGTATGAAACAACTACTTATTGTAGTTAATAATTCACAACAATATGGTCTCAACGTTGGAAGATTTACGTGACTTGTAAAGTAAACTGTAAGCACCGCTAACTGTTGTGTATAACACTTCTTATTTATTTTTGCATAAACAGATTAAATCTTATTACAGTACATATTTGTTTTATATTCTAAGATGCAGTTTTTAAAAATTCGAAGGGCTCATCTTATCGCTGTTGTATAAAAAGAGAATCAAAAACTTTTGCCAATTGTGCTTCTGCAATTAACCCTTCAAGATTTAAATAAAAACGGAATTCTTCTACCCTTACAATGTAACACACTTTTACTAACAACATAACTGTTCCCCAGATTCCCATTTTCTCAGCTCCTCTAATGTTTACCCGAACCGTTAAGGAAATTCCTGTCTTGTAGCAACTTTAGCTACTGAAAAGAACAAGAATGTACATTACAGTTTTTGAAATCACGTACTCTTGACGTGTTCTAAGCCATCTGTTTTCTGGAAAAAAAGTATTTGGAATAGAATTTCTATTAAGATTCTTGCTGTTTATCAATTACTGTTTATCATACACTACATACACTTTTTAATATTGTTTTAATGACCTAAACTGTATGTTATTCTGCTACTAGTAGAATAATTGACTGTAAAAACAGTAAATATTTTATACGAATTCTAATAATCTAGATCTAAACGACATTAAAAAAATCGATCTCAAAGAATAATTTATAAAAGAGGCCACAAATTTGCGTGTTTAATAAGGGTAAACTGAGTATTTTCTTCAAAAACCCACCGTGAAGTTTCTTTGTCCGTCTGAAGTTTTGCGTGACTGATGCATCCCAGTTCGTTTAGTCAAATTGCATGTTGTCAAGTAAATTCAAGAATGCACAGAGCAGAAAAACACTGTCTATTTAATTTCCAACAATGTGTATGATTACTGGTTTTAAATTAAATAAAGTTTGTTTAGAGAGTTATTACTTTCTTGTTATTAAATATGGCGGATTTTCAATTATCATATTGCAACAAGAAAATTGATTTTGCAAGAGACTAAATTATTAAAGAACAAAAATAAAAGAATATATATGTATGTATATAACATTATGGAAAAAAATTGATACAATCATATCCAGTGCCATGCTGTCATTGTACTCATTGTATTCCAAATACATAACTTGGATTTGTGCCTGGTTAGAATTCCCAACTCTAGGACACAGGATGCTACGACGCGACGCATAAATATTGACCAGTCTATACAAGGGCAAAACCAAACTGTAGACACGTGTTTGGCTCTACTTAAAGCTCATCAGTACAGTATAGGTTTGTCACTTCAGTCTAATAATAAAGAGACATCCCCGGTATAGAAAGGTAAATACTTAATGTAAAAGTAGGTACTGCGAAAGTATAAACCAATCGCAAGTACCGCCATCTCTGCTCCAAAAATGGCTCTCTTGTAGTCGCTTTGCTTGTAATATAAAACCTTAGGCTAGGTTTTTTGAGAGTCTTATATATAACATGATTAAAAAAAATATAAAACGTATCAAGTGCCATGCTGTCATTGTATTCCAGATAGATAACCTGGATTTCTGCCTAGTTATAATTCCTAACTCTAGGAAACAGGATATTTGCTGTTCTGATAACAAACGAGAAAGTGTTCAATTGGACAATTAGACAGCATAAAAATACGTTCTAGTGTACCCTGTTCATCTTCAGGGATCTGTTTAAAGAAATATATGTTAAGAAAAAAACTATTACAATGTTGACTTACCTGTGGTCGAAGTTTTAACGTATGTTGTAAAATAGTAAATCGATATAACACATAAAAGCATCCAACAATTAGAAA
This sequence comes from Altica lythri, assembly GCA_964028335.1. Taxonomy (NCBI): domain Eukaryota; kingdom Metazoa; phylum Arthropoda; class Insecta; order Coleoptera; family Chrysomelidae; genus Altica; species Altica lythri. The sequence continues at coordinate 18,790,912 of OZ034809.1, forward strand.
AATATTACAAATACAATATTACGTCAAGGTAAGCACATAATATGTACAAAAGTAAGTATTGAAGTCCAATAACACAAAAATACACGATTATCTTGATTATTTTAAGTCTTTTGTTAACAGTCTAAACCAGGAAGAGCAAAATGACAACATACAAAATACAGAAATTATAAGGAACTTCACATTGTACAATTAGAGCTGAAAAAGCATTAATGTCCGAGATATCGATAAAATGGTGTTAAATCTAGATGAGAAAGAGGCCAAATGATTTGAAATAAACTAGTTTTGTGAGGTTAAGATGAGGTTATGATGAACAAAGATTATGGGCCATTTGCACTGCTTATACTTAGCAAAAAATACCTAAGTAGAGCTTATCGTTAACCTTAAAATCACTGTTTCGTTTGCAAGCGTCACACTTGCAGTGGTCAAAAATGTGGTTTATTTTACTTTTATAGCTCCCAGAAACATCACGTTAATATGACATTTCTCTTCTGCAAGATCTTCATTCAATACAGATATTATCCTTCCTGTTTAGACGGACACCCTAGTGGATACAGAGGGTAGCTATGAGGGATGAAATTTTTAGGGGAAATTATTGTCATCGATTATATGGATGAAACTTTTTCTAGTCAAAGGTGTTGGTACCACTAAGTATTCGAAATCTCGACGAGAGGACACCTGAGTGGATACGAAGGAGGTGGCTGACAAGGGTAAATAAGGCCAAAATTTTGCCCTCTTTGCCCTTGTCCGCCACCTGAGCAGGAACGGAAATACTTTGGGTTTTTAAACGGATTAGTTTGGTATCCCACTTAATTTTTTCGTTTGTACTTATATGTTTTAAAGCTAAATCGTCCACGAGAATTGACTTACAAACTTTTAACCAATGGCCTTAAAGTGGTAAAGAAAGTGTTAGAATCACAAAACTCGTAAGGCAGCGATCGAAATGGTACTGAAATTCCCGACTACGACCAGTTAAAGGTTAAGGTTTGTGTTTAACACTGGGATCTGCGTTGTTAAACCGTAATTGCATTCCTTGAAGAATTTAGATTGTTTTTATTTGCGCACTAATTAGATGGACACCGGGTTGACAAACTTAGCTAGTATCCGTAAACTGACGAACCATGGTTAAAATATCTTAATTTTAAAAGTATGTTTGTATTGTGGTGTCAGAGCAACGATTACTCGTTTAGTATAAATTCTTGGTACTGGTGCCTCGTGAGAGCCCAAAACAACAACCATTAACAAGGGAGCTAAGGGGAGCTTTCCTGACAACGTTATCGGTTCTATCTAGTGTGTAACATTAACAAACGTATCTGTGTTTTTTTTATCGCGCCGAAACATACGAGTACGAGGTTTAAAAACTGGACCGTAACGAAAAGGTCTATATCATTGTACCTTAAGAATTTTAAAACTATTAGTCCTAGAAACAAAAATGTGGTGTGAATATTTGACTTATATAGTCAGCTCGATGTTATGACCTTGAGTCCGGGTCTGAAACGAGCGGAGTGGCGGGAGAGGAGTACTGCGTTAACTGTCCGAAACCGGCGCTCTCGCTCGTTTCTATTCAGTGTAACTCGTGACTCCGAGGTGATTCTTTCATGTGTTTATCAAGATTATTGAAACCGATTGATTCATACAAAAATAAGTGCAATTTGGACAGTATTTATATTAAAAATAACCAGAAAGTAATAAAAAATATATAAACATTTGCTGTGTCGGCAAAAGCTCGTGCAAGAGCCAGCCAGAAATATAAATCACGGCTATGGGCCACACACAGGTACCCCAATGTCCGGCGCCGAGCGAGCGAGACGGTTTCGGAAAAGTCGCAAAGCCGCTGCCGACGAAAACGCCGACGCCGCGAGGTACTTTTCTGCTGCCGTCAACCTCGCGGGCACTTCTACCACCGGAATACCTGTACTTATGGACGTAACGAATGAACAGACAATCGGTATCGCTAACATAGATGTTTCACGTGGAAACCAACTGCTGTGTGCCCCAGCACAGCCTCATAAATGTATAAAAAAAATGGAACAGAGTTAACGTTAAGCGTTTTTTAATTGTAAATTTTATTATAAATAAAATCCATTTCAATTTAGAGTCATAAAATGCTTATGATTCATTTTTGTTTATGATCCTAAACAGTGACAATTTCCTGAAAGCTCTATGTCTCTCTTTCTCACTGAGTTGCTGAGAAAATAGAAAAACAACAAGATCATATAACTCCACAGGTATTTTAACATATAAACATTTTCCAAGAAAAATAAGCCTTGTATGCCTCGAGAGTAATACATTCTTTATGCCCTAAAAGATTTATGGATAAAAGTTTTAAGGTCCGACGTAAGACAAATGCTGCACCTGAGACACTAGTATATAATATACACTTCTTAGATGATTTCACGGAATGAAAGAATTGTTTATTTCGATAAAATATGGTGGAATCTCTTGAGAACGTGTATACCATTAGTCTACTTTGTTTTATTTTAAAAGATATTTTATTCTAACGGCCATTTTTAAAATTGCTTTTTATAGGTAAACTACTTCTAATGCACTAATAAAGTCTTATAATTGTTCGTGCCAGATATACGTAAAATATTATATAACTTCTCTAAATCTTATGTAGCCGATTCTAACTTGTTAATCAAAGTTTAAATGTTCGTAACAATTTTCTCGCCTGCAATGCTCTAAAACAAACCTATCTACACTCACAATGTGTCCTCAATAAAATATAGAGTCATGTTAACACGCTTTCATAAAACAAATCAACTTTAGTATTTAATTAAATTTTTTGGTTAAAAAGCAGCTTTTTTTTAAATGCACAATAAAAGCGTTTTGTTACTCGTGCATTATAAATTATTTTATTTATAACTAGGTGTACCCGCGACGTTGTTCGGTGGCTTGTTGATTGTTGTTTAAAAATTTCTCCTCTCACCCCGTTAAACGGGTGGGAGAAAAACTTTTTATACGCCAGATGTTAAGTCAAAAGACAAATACATCTGTGAAAACCGCATTCGCATCGGATCAGTAGTTTTCATGTGATGCGCGCACAAACATATAGATAGATAGACAGACAGACGTACAAAAAAATCTAACCATATTTTTGAGTTCTATATCGATTACCCGCAACGTCGTTCGCGTGGCGTATAGATTGTTGTATAAAAATTTCTCCCCCCACACCGTAAAAGGGGTGGGGGAAAAATGTTTATACACCAGATGTTAAGTTGAGAGAAGACAAATACATCTTCGAAAACCGCAAAAGTCAAAAGTCAGAAATGTCAACTGTGAAACGTCTGATCTATAAAAAATGTCAAGTTAACAGAAATGTTCAAACATTTCAAATGTCAGCTGTCAAATGTTAACTGTTAAGAATGGATCTCTTATCATCGCAGTAAGATTCGCTAGAAATCATGCAAATTGGATTTCTAGGATTCTTTTTTATGGAATAGTTAATAATGTTACTTTTTTTAATTAGGGATGACTGAAAGTGTTATAAACATAAGAGTAGACAAATATAATCAGAAAGCTTCGAATTGCTAAGCTATCGGGAGTTACACGTGTTATTGTGATTCAACGATAAAAGATAGACATAATATGCTGTCGTGGGATATTTTTTATATAATTTTAAGGAGAACATTTTCGTCATACATGATTTGTGTATAGCTTTAACCATTAAAGTTGCACACGCGACGGAAGCTTAAAAAATGGAGTAACTTCTCCCGTTTTCCCAACATTTTCCTTCACTGCTCTGCTTTCTATTAACTGTAGGGTGATGAAAAGTATACTATAACCTGCTCAGTAGTATAAAAAACAATTGTACCAAGTTTCGTTAAAATCCGTCAAGTAGTTTTTGATTCTATAACGGTTATACAGACAGACAGACAAAAATTTTACTGATTACATTGTTGGCATCAGTATCGATCCCTTATCACCCCCTGATAGTTATTTGGGAAATATATTTCATGTAGAGAATTGACCTCTCTACAGATTTATTATAAGTAGATATATAGATGAGTTATAAATAAAAATCACATAAAAAATGTTCGAAAATAGGTTGAATCTGCAGGCCATCCTTGTAACTTTCCGCTAATATCGGACACTAAAAATGTATTATTTCTAATGTTTTAAGCTTCTCGAGCTCAAGAAGGTATATTTTTTGGTCCTCCGTCCAGAAACAATACTATTAATTACTTCAAAATCGTCCGGAAAATGACATTTTCCGGCCTAGGCCGGCAAAGTAGCTTTTAGATTATCTAAAGAGATGGCGCTATGAGTCATCAAAAATACATAATGAATACTACAAATTTTAATTAAATTTATTTAAAAACAGCGTATAATATACTAAACTAATAACTTTTTCTAAAGGTAAGCAGGATTTAAACTTACATTTAATTTCACTCAGAACTTTTATTTTAATTTTGACATTTATGTCAATTTACAACTAATTATCAATCGATTATGAAAATACATATCTTGATTTTATTATTGCTCATTGAACTATAATAGTTCATTGTCTCTGCTATTTTTATATAAAATTATTAGATATTAATATTAATGTTATCAATATAACAGTTTTTACTGTGTTGCTTATTAGCACAGTATTCGTATGTATAAAAATTAAGAATCGTGAAATCGATTATCAGAAAATCATTCCTTATTACTAATTCTTTTAATCGTGCAATAGATGTCAATAATGTCAATATACACCTAATCTTGTATGTCACAAAGTAAACAGATCACAGTTCTTGATCTTTTGAAAATATTAAAAATTGTTCGGACCAAAAAATAGTGTGTGTTACACGTCCGCAAAATGTTTTGCAAGTGCTCGTATTGTTTCGCCTCGGTGCTACGCCCCTCGGCTACACAACTTTACTCGCTCTTGCAAAATGGCATTTTCCGTCCTTGTGTCACAAATAACTATTGTACTGTTTCAATATTCTTGAGCTTAAAAATGGGTGTTTTTGAAAGCTATAACTTATTAATGCGTTGAGCGATTTGATGTTTGAAGCAGCCATTCACACAGTAAATTGATTAGTTAAAAAAATTTATTGTGAAAAAACAATTTTTTCGACAACGATATTGCACGAACGAATTAACCGATTTTAATGCTTTAATTTTAAAAAGATATTCGCGTCATTTAAGGTTAAGTGCTGATTAGGTAATGGAATTGATCGTTTAAAAAACATTGTTTTTGAATTTTTTATACGATTTTTGTGGTATATCTTGGAATCTAGTTAAACAAATGACTTCAAATTCTCAGGAGGTCTAAGTTAAGAAGAGCTCTTTTTAATCGTCAAGCAGGTCTAAAGTTATAAGAGGGTTACATTATTTATATGCGTCCATCGTTTCCGACGTTGCCTCTATCCAGAATTCGCTTGCAGTTGACATTTCTTAAGTGACATTTGAGCCCAACCTTGTTTCTGATAATGTGGCCTCAAGCTGGACACTCCAGGTCAAAAGAACTGTTAGTGGACTGACTCGGTTGGACTGGTTAATCTGGTGTGTTGTTGGCAGACTGGCTGTGTTGTGTCCGGTGTTGTTACTGAAACTGTACAACTGGAGTGGCTCCTGCGGGGGTGTTCGCCATTTAAGTTTAGATTAGAAGGTACGTTGTCCTGGTTTTAATACCCGGGTGTTTATGGCGCATATTACTATTATTACGCAGATTATGCAGGCAGTTTCATTTGGTACCACACCCACCCCATGTTTCTGTCTAAGGTATGAGAGGACATACTGTCTCCCGCGCATTCCCTGGCGCTTAAATTCCCATAGGGGACACTTCCGCTCCATTTGTCTTTCTTGCCTTTTTTCTTTGATTGTTTTTATCACTCTTTCTTAATGTTCAGCGACTTTTATTTCTATGCTGTATCTCCACTAATTTTTTTTGCACCTTCAAGACGCCAGTTTTCCATATTAATATTGGCCGCTTTTAAATCAATTTTTAGAACATTACACTATCTTTGTCTCGGTTTGGTTTGCGCTTGTTTTCAATCTTTTAGCTCAGTAAAAGTAATTTTGTTCGGGAATCAGTTTTCCGTCATCCTACTAATGTGTTCTAGCCATCTTAATCTTCTTATGAGTAGGATTTCTTTAATGGCGAACATGCCAGGTCTTTCAAGAAGGACTGCATTGGGGACTTAGTCTTTCAAACTGATATTCAGAATACTTCATACGCAGAATATATAGAGAAAGTTTAGCTTTTCTATATACCTTTCGTAAACGGTCCAACACTCAAAGAAATAGAACAGAGTGCTTAACACTATAGTTTTGTAAACCAGTAGTTTGGTCTTTAATTTTAGTTTATACGCGGCTGTCCAAATCTATGATATAACTTTCCAAATGCTTTGCTTGCAACTTAAAGTCTGTTCTCTAACTCTGGGCTGATTTCACCGATGTCGGATAGAAATGCACATACATACATACATACATACATACATACATACAAACAGCCGTACACACACGCACACATACACACACATTGCGGGGATAGTCAGGATGGCTTTCTAAGACCTTAAATTGTAGAGATCAGAGTGAACCAATAACTTACCGATTTAAAAAAAAAATCAATTTCTAACGCAGAAAGTTAAAAAATTCTTAACTTTCCAATGTTTTTAATACAAATTCGTTGCTCTGATTAAAGTGTAAATAATCGTCACACTTTTCTCACATTTAGTGCCCGAAAAACAAATTCATCGCACATTACGAGAATGTGACAACAATTAAATATAAAACAAATTATCTATATTAATAAATTAAATTATTGAAGTAAAACTTCTTTAGCGGCACTAGGAGTAACTCGGTAAATCTAACGGACGTGACGTCATTCTAATGTACCGCGTACCGGAAACAAAACCTGATACAAAATAAATACCTAACACGATTCTGCCTACTATATTAAATAAAATTAAATCTGTAATTGTATGAATTGACAGCTTGTCATCTTGTCAACCAAAATACATTGGTGGTAAATAGTTTAAATTTGTGTATAAAGTGTTTGTTTTACATATAAATAAACAAAGTGGTTTTATTAATGAAAAAAGTGATGAAAAAATATTAAATGAAAATAGTGAGTACCTACTCTATATGCATACATTTTATTTTTGGTGTGTAATTACACTATTTATACCTAATTATTTATACCTAGTATTTATACCTAGCTATTTTCGTTTTATAGACTTAAAGAGCTAAAAAGAAAAAGAAATTGTGAACGTCAAAGGGCATATTATAAGCGCCAGAAAGATTTGAAGAAATGAAAATGAAAAACAGACGAGACAGCGACATTCATTATGATTTGATTAAGTAAGTTTATATACATACATACATATTATGATAGTAAATAATTGTTTATACGGAAGCTTTACGTTAAGTAAAGAAGCATGTTGCACGTTTTTGTTCATAAAAAAAATATTCGAAATGTTTTAACACTTTCTTATACTTATTTTAGGTTTGGTAAGGTAGCCATAAAGGCCATAAAACCACTAGTCAGGATGGCTGATCTTTTACCACCAATAACAGATCCTTTGTAAAACTGAAGAAAACAAACTCAACTGAGGATTTTAAATTTTATGGAATATGCTATAAAATGCTACAAAATGAAATGGTTATCTAACTATCGAAGGCTCTTGTGTTGTGTTGGATTACAATAAGGTAGATACAGCTACAAAATCTCACATTCTAAACGTAATGTGTGTATATTTTTAATATTCTTTACCTATTATTGAAACAAAACTTTTTTAGGCGCGACTAGGGGCAACTCTAACGTTAGATTCTAACGGAAGATTCTAATGGAAGTAACGGTGTGCTTTCAGCTATGGGAGGAGCTTAAATTTTCAAAATTTATTTATAAAATTTTCAAAATTTTTAAACGGTTTTAAATAAATTAATGGTATTTAGAGAGTAAAATCTATGTAAAACCTATTATTTCATATATAAAAAATAATGATAACTTTCAAATTCCTATTTCTAATGAATAATATAAATATAACATCTCATTTTTTGTAAAGTATATAGACAATAAATATGATTGAATTGTAATTAAATATTTATTTTCCGATACGTACGTCAACAAGTTTTACTTCAATCGCGCGTAAAGGTTACACGCACACTCTTTTTTTTAAATAGGAATGATTTTTAATAAAACTAGTTAACAGGAGTAAAATAAAGTATATAATTTATTTACCTTCCACCTTTGTGCAGTTGCTTATTTCACAAGTGTTTTCTTTATATAAATCGACAATAATGGACAAGAAACAGTTCATTTTTACCGAAAATCTATCATTATTCATGAAAATTTAATAATCCCGCAGTCATCGACGGCCGTTTTTAATTAATAATTCAGATTGTGACTAATATGATTTTGCATGAATGAGGTGAATAATAATTGATCGACTACCAGATGGTATTTTCCCAGCAACCCTGTTGTTAGTTGACTCCTACATTACCTATTGTATTTATACAATTAGTTCGTAGATAGAGAGGCGCTCTTAAAGCTGTTTTCAGCATAACCCTATCTTAAGAAAATTTGCAGGAATATTTGGAGATGTGATCAGTCATCCGAGGAAAATGCAAAGTGATAAGTGCTTATTTGATACTTAGGATTTCCCAAAAGTTGTGTTCAATTTTCATCACAGGTCGTGAAGCATAAAAGTGAAGAGTTAAGGGTTAAGTTACTTTTTTTTTATCAAAACATAGCCTCATTTCTACTGTAGTCTTTTGCAAGTTTTTAGGTCCAGCAGGATATAAATTTGTAGGGGGAATATGAAGTGAGTTCGATGGCAAAGGCATTATTTTGACAAAAATCACAAAAGAGTTGTGATAAAATAATAACTATAAAATAAAAAAAAATCAATAAGAAGATTGGTCTGTTTTCTTTTATTTTTGGTTTCTAAGGATCAGTTATATTTGAAAATTGTATCTCGAACGTAAATGTAAATAAAAAGAATAAACATTCTTCGGAATCGGTCAAATATATATATTTTTTTCCTTTTTCTATGTTTCGGCCAAAGGCCATGTTCCGGTAATTACTAAATTTTTTTTATATGAAACAACTTAAACAGAACAAAATAAATTAGAAGACTTACTAATTAAATTAAATTTTTTCTACATACTAACAAACAGTTTTCAGTATAGAATTATTGAAATAAATTATAAAATTACAAAACATAAAAACACACAATGTATAAGAAAAACGTTCACAATTGATACATAGGCGGGTATTTTTTTTATATTTTTAGTATTTTTATTTATTTATTTTTGGGTAGATACAAGACATTGCATGACCTATTCAAGAAGCGTGAAATAAATAGGAGAAAGGCATTGAATATTAGTACGACTATTAATACTATGTAGATCTTTTTGTATTTTAATCATTTCTAAGATGCCACGTTTAGTTAGATCATTTTCTTTGGAAATAACCTTAACATTATCAAAATCAAAATAATGGAAATTATAAAGGGAAATCATTGAAATAAAAAAAGATATAAAAATTAAGTTAGTTTTACTTAAGTAAAAAATAAAGCAGCTTAACTAAGCCCTGTTTATTGACAGATAGATTAAAAATTCTACAACAAATTTATAGCAGGTACCTAATAGCTTTAACGTGTCCAGTTTTATGTAACAAAAGAGTAAATATGTTATTTTAACAAGTTTATTAAGTACAGGTGAGAGGACTGGCCAGTAGGGATACAAAGGTGATATACAATGTAAGTAATACGGACATACTGAGAGCTTGCATCCTGGTAAGTAACAGTATTAATTATTGTTCTGTTTCAGAATTCATGACGAGAGATCTCGTCCCGATTCAAGCTGAACTCGAGTTTAAGGAAAGACGCCAAGAGGTCATGATAGTTTCATGCTACTTTGCAGGAGACGGGACTGCACCGCCTCCAGAACTGCAAAAACTAGTAGAATACTGTCATGACAAGAAGCTACCATTACTCATAGGATGTGACGCCAATGCCCACAACACCATATGGGGAAGCACAGAAACCAATAAAAGAGGTGAGCAAATCTTAGAATTTATTCTAAATAAGAATCTTATTTTACATAATATAGGGAATACCCTTACGTTTGTAACAAGAATAAGGAAGGAAGTGCTAGACATAACACTAAACACACTCAATCTGAAAGATCATGTAAAAGATTGGAGAGTTTCGAATGAACCGTCGCTCTCTGATCATAGATTAATCATGTTCAGACTAGAATGCAAACCTCCTGAACCTATACTAAGGAGAAACCCCAGGAAAACCAACTGGGAAAATTATAAGACTAATTTAAACAGAAACCTTGCAGGCCTTCGAGCCACAGGGAAAGCCAAAAACCACCTGGTACTGGAAAATGATCTCATAGAATTAAACGAGACAATACTCGATACCTATGAATCAAGCTGTCCTCTCCAAAGGACTAGAAAGTCAAACGACGCAATATGGTGGAACAGTCATCTGTCAAACCTAAGATCCGAAACACGGAAGCTCTTCAACAGAGCCAAACGTAACGGAGATTGGCAGAGCTACACCGAGAAACTCACAACTAACGAGTACAATAAAGAGATTAGAAAAGCCAAGAGAAATAGCTTCAGGAAATTCTGCGAAGAAATAGACTCAACACCTTCTGCTGCAAGACTACACAAAGTCTTAGCAAAAGGAAGAGTCGATACAGTAATGGCACTGCGAAAGCCAGATGGACGCTTCACAGAAAGCGAAACAGAACAAGCAAAGCTCCTGCTAAAAACCCACTCTCCTGCAGGCAGAATCACCCCAGGAAATACGAGGTATAAAACTAAAAGACCAACCAGAGAAGACACTGCAATGGCAAAACACATATGCAGTGAAGAATGGCTAAGATGGGCTAGACCTTTCAGCCATTCAAAACCCCTGCAACTGACGGAATATTTCCTGCCTACTACAACAGGGACAGGAGGCAATCACTCTTCATGTGATCCGAATCAGTCGGAGCAGTTTTGAACTAGGATATATACCAGAAGTGTGGCGGAGGGCAAGAATCACATTCATCCCCAAGGCAGGAAAACGGGACACTACACACCCTAAATCCCTTAGACCAATCAGCCTTACATCGTTTGTTCTCAACACGATGGAAAAAGCTGTAGGCAATTATGTTGAAACAGAAGTCCTGGAGCAGATGCCACTGCACCCTCGTCAGCATGCATATCAAAAGGGCAAATCCATGGAGACCGCGTTGATACAATTGACTGACGAAATCCAAGACGCTCTAAACACAAAAGAAACCGTGGTATGTGCCTTTCTAGACATAGAGGGGGCTTTTAACAATACTCCACACGAGGCTGTCAAAAGATCACTTAGTGATAGAGGTGTAAATAGAACGACTTCAACCTGGTTGTCGCAATTACTGTCTACAAAAATCGCAGAAATGAAGGTAGGCCAAGACACTATCTCCTTCAATACGACCAGAAGTTGTCCGCAAGAGGGAGTGGCATCCCCACTTATGTGGGATGTGTGTCATCGTAGACAGCTTACTCTGGCAATTGACTGAAATAGGTATACCTTGCCAAGGTTACTCCGATGACGTAGTTATCCTCGCATGAGAGAAATATGAAAACGTCCTCTGCGACATAGTGCAAAGAGGAATGAACATAGCAAAGCATTGGTGTGATTCAGTGGGACTTAATATTAACCCCACCAAGACCACGTTAGTAGCCTTTACAAGGAAAAAGAAACCTAAACTAAAAACCATAAAAATAGGTGGAAATATCGTTGAGTGGAAGACAGAGGTTAAATATCTAGGGCTAATCCTAGATAATAAGTTACTCTGGCACAAACACGAAAACGAAATAATACACAAAGCTACAAAAGCCCTCATTGTGTGCAGAAACATTGCTGGGAAAAATTATGGTTGTAACCCAAAGACATTGCAATGGATGTACACAGCAATAGTGAGACCTATCATCACATATGGGGCAGTAGCTTGGGGCACGAGAGCTAATCTGATCACTAGGAGGACAAAGCTCTCAAAGATTCAGAGACTAGCCTGTGCATGTATCACTGGAGCAATGGGAACATGTCCCACTGCTGCAATGGAAGTAATACTAAATCTCTCGCCACTGCATATTCAAGTAGAAAATGCTAGAAAGAAAACAATATATAGAATGATCAAAGAAGAAATAATGAAGTAAAAACCTCGATCCAATTTGATCAAACTTGGGAAATGCCCCAAGATGACATGCCAAAGAAATTTAACTTTGTAAGGAAATTTACCACTAAACTGGGAAGTAAATCTGAATGGGACGAAAACATCATATTGGGGCTAAGCCAAAACGCCATAAAATGGTATACGGACGCCTCCAAGACAGATAAAGGAACAGGAGCAGGGGTGTTTGGACCTAGAACCAAATACTCAGAAAGCTTGGGTGCGTACCCAAGCATCTTTCAAGCGGAAATTCGTGCCATCGAAAGATGTATAGAATTTAATATTGAACTATCGTAGACAGAAGATTGTAATCATGTCAGATAGTCAAGCAGCCATCAAAGCTCTGAAGTCAGATACAATCAGTTCAAAGATGGTCTGGGAATGCCTAGGCAAATTAAATGAACTAGGACAGAATAACACTGTTACCCTCCTATGGGTTCCAGGACACGTAGGAATAGAAGGAAATGAAACAGCAGACAAGCTGGCAAAAAAAAGAGCTGAAACCCCATACATGGGACCAGAACCATCCTGTGGAATCAGCAGTAGTACAATCTTAAAAAAACTAAGAAAAAAATGGATAGCGAAAAATCCAAGTACTGGAATGATCTGAAAGGACTAAGACAATCGAAGACGCTCCTGGGAAACTATAACCAGAAGAGATCTCACAGCTGTCTTAACATGAGTAAGAAAAACCTCCGAATTATAACAGGAATACTAACCGGGCACTGTCGATTAAGAGGACACATGAAGAAACTAGGATTAGTAGATGAAGCAAACTGCAGATTCTGTGAGGTAGGGGATAAAACCTCAATTCACATACTCTCAGAATGCATAGCATTAAGTACTTCTAGGGTGAAATACCTAGAAAAAAAAAGGGAATAAACTTTCTAAGGAAGGTAGGACTAGAAGAGCTGCTATAAGTCTGAGAAATTATCAGAAATATAGCAAGAAAAGGGGGTCAAAATAGATCTTATAGGTCGCAGGTGTATCTGTTACCCCTAACAACATACATACATAACAAGTTTATGAAAAGTTTGAACTTAAAGAAGTTAAATACACCAGTATTGCCATAGTTGGTTGCAAAAGCACTAATATCAAATGTAAAATGGTTAAATATGTCAAAACACAAATTTACTTACAAAAGGAATAAAACAGAATTATTTACATTGGATAATTTTATACTCAAACCTTCCTTGAAACCTTACTTGTAAAACTTGGATTGTATTATCAGAGAACTTGAGATTTGCTATAAAAATTTGGTTGCTCTGAAATGTTAAAAGAACAAAAATAACTGGTAATCGGAAAAATAATGAAAAACGAGTAGCTTCTAAATTACTACCCACTTCAGTAAAACATAAAACAACTAAATTAAGTTCAGTTTATTGACAGATAAATTAAAACTTTTATAATAATTTTACTTTGCGCAACTTTAATCTTTCAAATATTCACGTTTAATTTTTTCAAATAAATATAAGATTCGAACATTTTTACGTGTTGTTTATTTAATAAGCTTTCAAGAATATGCTATCCGTAAAAAAACAAAGTATTTCAACTTTGTTGCAATATTAAAAGTTTTAAAGTCTAACAAGGAATGTAGGGATCTACTGGCAAAGTAATGTTTTTTTTAATTAGAAGTTAACCCATGTCAACATTGTTTAAATTATAAGATTAAAAATTTACTTTGTATGTTAATAAGAAAAATCCAGTCGACTGTACCAATTGGGCATAGCAATAAAATTAAAAATAAGGCTAAACTAGTATTTATAGTATAAAATGTTAAATAACTGATAATAAAAATACGCTTAACAAAGAAAAATTATTTAATTTAGCAACGCAAGGATCAAATAAGTTCTTACAGTTCTGTTAAACATTTCTCTCTTGGTCCAGCCAAGGCTAAGCTCATAAAGGCTGCAAGAAAATCTAATCCTTATTTTTGGTTTAATATATAACAAAATAAAGCAGGCAAATATAAAAGCCACCTGGAAGATAAATCAGACCAAATAGTTCCGAAATACCGTCTAATAAAACATCTTCGTTAAATATACATAAACGTGAGGAATGTTAAAATGCAAGCAATTAATCTAAGCTTAAACGTTACACGGGTCTAAGACTGAAGAGGGACCAGATGCAGAGATTTACAGCAGTGACGGAATATTAACATTTCTGTCCCTCTAGAAACACACAGGTTTGTGCTTAAGGAAGACATGCAATCTTACAATCCGCAAGAGAGACCAATTTTTAAAAATAGGTCAATATAGGCAACAATATTCAGGCGACCATTAACGCATTATTGTTGATAGAAAGTTGAATGAGAGAGGACTGGGTATCAGATACAGGGATGACTACGATCTCTATAATTTGACACGGTTAAAGGCAAAAACAAAAACTAAAAACTGCTACATAACAAACCTAATGTATGCAGACGACTGTACATTAATAACCTGTTCTCCAAACTAACTTCAGAAAATAATTGACGTCTAATCGGAAGCTTATTAAGATCTTGGTCTTTAATTAAACTTATCTAAAACTAAGATTTTGTCAATGTTCAAGTCATCAGCGATGTGCAAATCTTTTTTCAAGAGCAACAGGAGGAAAATGTGAACTCATTTAATTATCTTGGCGATACCAAAGCAAATACGGACAAAGAAATAACAGAGTCAGTGCTGCATCAAAGGCTTTCTGGAGGTTGCGCCGCAGAGTTTTTAATAACCACAATCTAACACTTGAAACAAAAATGGCTGTAGGATATCAAACAGCTGTTCTGCCATCTCTAGTATACGCATGTGATGCGTGGGTTCCATATACAAGACAAATTAAATGTATTGAGCGCACACAACAAATAAATTTACGTCTAGTCATGCGCGTTCGCTGGTACCATCAAATATCCAATTAGAAGATTCTTAGAAGAGCTAAAAATGTGTCTATGAAGACTTTGATCTTTCGTGCTCGCCCACGTTGGATTGGATAACAATCGGCTAGAAAAATGTGTACTTTTTGTAGAACTAAGCAAGTCCGTAGACAAGGGGGCCAGAAAAAACTTTATAAATACGTTTTACACAAAACACTAAAAACAGTCAACTTAGGAGAAAACTAGGAACGCCATGCAGCTAATAGGAGCAATCTGAGACAAATAATTTCAGACTTTCATTCTCAACCCAGTCGTAAAGCATTAAACTACACACCTGAAAATTTTCAGTGTCCTGACTGTGGCTGCGTAATTTAATCAAGAATAAAACTTTATAACCACAGGCGCACGCACATGCTAAAATGGAATAGTGGATAACTTCAAACTCGACATCGAGTTTTGGCAATAGCTTAACCTATCCTTTAGAAAGGCTTAATTTTTTTTCTAATGATATTACGGACCATTTAATTAAATTAAAATAATTTGAATACCTATACGAATTTTTTTATAAACAGCGAAAACTTTGTTGCAAAAAATTTATTAAAATGTTATATTTCTTTATTTAATTATTGTAGTGGTGTTAGTATATGAGTCTGAGATTGAATCATACCTTTTGATAATTTAAAAAAAAATCCTGTATACTTTTCTCCCTTTAATAAAAATTTAACTCACCTTGATAATAATATAATTAATGAAATTACCCAACGGCGAATATATTCAATTAAATGGAAAAGCCTTTTCAAACCTCCAAATGCACAATTTAGAATATTTACTGTTCACCGGACTTTATCAGATTTTCTATTGCTACCGTAATTCATTAAACTTTTGAGCAAAACTTTGTAATTATAACTTATGGTAGAGAACTGTTCTATTTGCAAGGAAAGTTCAAATTTGATCCGATATTTTAATTCTAATCAGAAAACAACACACAATAAAATTAAAACAGACCAACTTTATATTAGAAGTTAAAATAATACAGCAACCTACCAGTAACAAAATTTTTTATTTATACTAATATTATAAAGAGGAAAAGTTTGACTTTTTGTTTGTTTGTTTGTTTAAAATGAATAGGCTCCGAAACTACTGGAGCGATTTCAAAAATTCTTTCACCGTTGGCCAGCTACACTATTCCCGAGTGACATAGGCTATGTTTCATTTAAAAAAAAATTCGAAAAGAGGTTGACCTTTAAGGCCATCCTTGCAACTTCCCGCTAGTTTTAACCGCAAAGCTATAGTAACGTGACGTATTTTGACGTTTTTGACTTTTTTTTTTTAATGTTTAAAAAGCCATAACTTTTTAACGCCTTATTCGATTTGATGTTCAAGATGGCATTCGACGCAGTTTTTTGAGACCTGAAAACGGGAGTGCAAAATCGGTTAGTCAAAAAATCTCTAAGTTATTGAAAAACAAAACACTTTTTTTGAAATTTTTCGACAACGATATCTCACGAACGAATCAACCGATTTTAATTTGCAAAACGGCATTCGACGTGGTTTTTTAAGCTTGAGAGCTGATTAGGTTATGAAATTGATCGATGCAATAGCCAAAAAGATATGCCCAAAAAACATCATTTTTACCAATTGTTTTTTTCGGTTATTTTGAAATTTCTCGAAATCTACCGGCTCGAATCGGTTCAAACTTACAGGGAATCTAAGTTAGATGGAACTCTTTGGAATGCTTTTTATTTCATTCCGATCGGTCAAGCCATTTAAAAGTTATAAGAGGTTTACATACATCCACACACACACACACACACATCCACACGTACATACAGACATACAGACACCCTCGTAAAAATAGTCAGGGGAGATTCCTAAGACCTCAAAACGTTGAGATCCGATGAAAACTCAATTTTCGAAAAACGGGGTGAAACCAATAACTTCCCGATTTTAAAAAAATTTTTAATTTTTTTTAGCGGGAAGTTAAAAATTCGAAAAGAGGTTGACCGTAAAGGCCATCCTTGCAACTTCCCGCTAATTTTAATCGCAAAGCTATTTTGACGTTTTTGAGTTTTTTTTTAATGTTCAAGACGGCATTCGACGCAGTTTTTTAAGACATAAAAATGTTATTTGAAGTGCAAAATCAATTAGTAAAAAAATCTCAAAAATTCAAAAAAAAAAAACAATTTTTTGAAATTTTTCGACAACGATATCTCACGAACGAATCAACCGATTTTAATTTGCAAAACGGCATTCGACGTGGTTTTATAAGTTTAAGAGCTGATTAGATTTTGAAATTGATCGATGTAATAGCAAAAAAGATATGCCCAAAAAACATCATTTTTACCAATTGTTTTTTTCGGTTATTTTGAAATTTCTCGAAATCTACCGGCGCGAATCGGTTCAAACTTACAGGGTGTCTAAGTTAGATGAAACTCTTTGTAATCGTTTTTATTTCATTCCGATCGGTCAAGCCGTTCAAAAGTTATAAGAGGTTTACATACATCCACACACACACACACACATCCACACGTACATACAGACATACAGACACCCTCGTAAAAATAGTCAGAGGAGGTTCCTAAGACCTCAAAACGTTGAGATCCGATGAAAACTCGATTTTCGAAAAACGGGGTGAAACCAATAACTTCCCGATTTTAAAAAAAATTTTAATTTTTTTTAGCGGGAAGTTAAAAATAGGGATCCTTACTAAAATGCCATTAATGTAACCAAAAATGACCTTAAAATCGCGTCCGCTGAGAATACTATTGATTAAAGAATAAAATAATGTACTACGATTTTGAAAAAATGCCGCGACAGCATATGTGTAACTGTTATAGTTACGTCACAATAACTAATTTTTAATTTTTTAAAAGTTTTTATCTTGGTATTAATCATTATCAAAATAACTTATTTCATAATCACGACAAATATCACAAATTTAGCATGTGCAATGGGACGAGGAATTAAAGGACAATTAAGTTGTAGCAACCAATATAACTGAACCACCAGCTGGTCAACTAGCTCATACACTGAGGATACCGATGATCCTAACTGATCTACCAAATCCATTTAAACCGGTTCCATTGCCTATCAAAAGATCTTTCGCTTTTACAAATAATAAGTCTCAAGGTTAAACCTTCCAAATAGTCGGGATCGGTTTTCCTCATGGCCAACCGCCTAAGGCGGGTCAGAGCACCTGAAAATCAATTTATTTTGATCTCAGAAAATAAAACAACATGTAATATTGTTTACAGGAAAGCGTTGACCCAATAAATTTAATGGCTTTTGTTATTTTTCTTTAATCCCCGTGCAAAGCCAGGGCGGGCTGCTAGTTTATTTATAATCAGCCAATGTTTAAGTAGATACGAAATTCTGCCCTGAATTTTGCTAGTAATTTTCATGTCATAATGTAAAATAAAATCACCAAAAATAGTCCCTAAATACATGAAATCCACTGGAAACCTATAATAATGGCAAACTTATTAATAATACAAAAAGTTAAATTTGCTGTGCCAAACTGATTGCATAAATATAACATGGAAATGATACATTGTATCTTTCATTCGATGCAAGAGAAGTTTGAAAATTTCATTAGCCCTGGTTATTTCTGTCAATCAGGATGACACGAAATGTAAAATTGAAATGAGAAATACAGTTTTCATTAACAAAACGTTAATATTGTGTTGTTTGATAAACATCAAAGGGAACGGTAATATTTCAATAACACAAAATAATTAAAAATATAAACTGTACAGAACTCAACAACTGCTACTCAAACTAACAAGAACTACGAGGAATGACAGAAAAATAATGAGACTAGCAACACTGCAAGCGAGCTAATAAAAATGCGCTATTATGCTTAGTAAAACAAGTATATCAGTACTTTCCTATAGCTGTGGGAATCTTGACAGGTCACTGCCAATTGCGACAACATCTCTTTAGGATGAAATCAACACAATCGCCGCTATGCAGAGGCTGCGAACAAGAAGAGGAAACAGTAGAACACAAAATGTATGACTGTTCTGCTTTTTCTGAAATCAGAAGATCCGTGTTGGGCGAGTACTGGCTTACACCAGCCGATGTCAGGGAGATCCCCCTAGGGAGCCTCATCACCTTTTTTAAATCACTAGGCCGGGTGACAGCCTGAGGTGAGGATATCCTTACACACGGGAGGATGCACAATGGGTCATATGTGGCCTCAGTGCTGGCTGAGCACTAGCTCGCCCCTCCCAAAATTTCCAGATCCAGATCCAGTACTTTCCTATGTTTATATGTGTATATGTGACCAATATACCTGCGGCCTATAAGATGTATTGTATCCTCCTTTTCATGCTATAATTCTGATGTTTTCTTACACTTATAGCAGCTCTTCTAGTCTTAGAAAGTTTAGAATATTTTTGGGCTCCACTTTAGATCTTCCTCTTCTATTTCGTATGATCTTTGGTATCTTATCCTAGAATTACGTAAGGCAATAAATTCTAAGAGTATATGCATTGAGGTTAGTTCCTTAAACAATCTGCACTTTGCTTCATCTACTAAACCTAGTTTCTTCATGTGATCTCTTAATCGGCAGTGCCTGGTTAATATTCCCGTTGTACTTACTAAAATTTATACAGCTAAACGATCTCTGAAAGAGCTTCTTCGGTTATCTTAGTCCTTCTAGATCATTCCAGTAGTTAGCATTTTCTCCATCCACTTCGTTTCTTAGTTTTTCCAAGACTGTACTACTGCTGAATCCACAAGATTGTTTTGGTCCTTCTATTACTTTGTTTCCCATTACCCATAAAGGGGTTACAGTGTTATTTTGACCTAGCTCATTTAGTTTGATTGCCTTTCCAAACTATCTTTAAACTGATTTTGTGTGACTTCAATCCTTTGATGGCTGATTGGCTATCTGATATGATTACAAGCTTTTGTCTACCATAGATTTTTCAATATTAAATTTTACTCTTTTTTCAGTGACGTGGATGTTTGCTTAAAATTGCACCCAGCCTTTCTAAATATTTGGCTCTAGGTCCAAAAACCCCTGCTTCAGTTCCTTTATATGGCATTTTGGTTAAGCCCCAATATGATGCCTTTGTCCCATTCATATTTACCACTCAGTTTTGTGATATATGTTCTCAAAGAGTTTTTTTGGCATATCCTTGGGACACATCCCAAGTTTAATCGAATCGAAGTGATCGAGGTTTTTCCTTAATTGTTTCCTCTTTGACCACTCTATATATTGGTTTCTTCCTCACACTTGCTACTTAATTGTGTAGTGGTCTGAGATTTGGGATTACTTTCTTTGCATGTTTCCAATTTATCCAGTGATGCATGCACTTGCTAGTCTCTAAATCTTGGAGAGGTTTGTCCTCATAGTAGTTAGCACTTGTATCCCAAACTAATAATCCCTAAGTAATGATTGGTCTTACTATTGTCGTGTACATTCATTGCAACATACTTGGGTTATATCTTCAAATTTTTTCTGTAATGTTTCTGCACACCATAAGGGCCTTTGCAGCTTTGTGTATTATTTCGTTTTTGTGTTTATCCCAGAGTAACCTGTTATCTAGGAGAAGCGTAAGATATTTAACCTCTGTTTTCGACTTAACGATATTCTCACCTACTTTGACGGTTTTTAAGTTAGGTTTCTTTGTGCTTGTAAAGGCTACTAAAGTGATCTGGGGTTGATATTAAGTCCCTCCGAATTACACCATTGTTTTTTTTTTGTTTAGGACTCTCTGTACTAAAGTATACCTAGTTCGGTTATTTGCCAGAATAAACTGTCCACAGTTACACAGAATATTAGTGGAACAATTATGTTTAAATATGTATACTGTTCATTAAATTTGAAATAAACATTTGCACATGCAAAAGGTCAGTGATAAAATGATTGCCAAAAACTCACAATTAAACCAAAATACAAACAAAAAAATAAGTGTATTGATTGTCTTGATAAAATCACTAATGGGCATGATTTCTTTACTCGCAAACATGAATTTTTTTACCATTTTAAGATAAAGATGAAAAGTGGGTTTGAAAAAATCAGCTTATCTCAAACTAAACAAATGCGGTTTTGTTTGTTTTATGAACTTGTTTTTCCAGGACAAATTGTCCACGAAGTTTTTCATAAAGACGTCCTCAAAAGGCTCAAAAATAGAGTCATTTGCGTTATACCAGACATTGTTAAAATATAAATACTTGATTATGACTGATCTTAATGCTACACTGCTCTTTCCATCACACACTTTTTGATCTCAAAAAACATTTTTGTAGTTCTCCAACTTTGGTATGCCTCTAACCTTAACCACTGTGACATTTTTTATTTGAAACTAGCTGTACGCGGCGCGCGTTGCTACGCCATTAACTAAAATAAATTTAAGAAAAATAAAAGAGAATAAGAGATAGAGAAGAAAATAATGTTTATACATAGTTTTGTTTTACTTATCCACCAAAAATATATTTTTCGGCTTTATATTTATACGAATTCGTGTAGATATCTATTAATCAGTATTGAATTTGATACATGGAAGCGCCATCTGGTGGTAACTTCCAATAATACAAATATCATATTTATCTTACCCGTTAAAAATACATCATCATACTGATTTTCCTGAGAATATAATGAACGGAACAGAAGTTGCTAGTCTGCAGTGCCACCTGGTGGCGAGTGGCATCAATGAGCATATCATACAAACCTTTTCCGTGGAAAAATACATATACATACCAATTTTCATGACAATCGGTTGAACGGGACAGAAGTTGCTAGTCTGCAGCGCCACCTGGTGGCGAGTGGCATCAATGAGCATATCATACAAACCTTCTCCGTGGAAAAATACATATACATACCAATTTTCATGACAATCGGTTGAACGGGACAGAAGTTGCTAATCTGCAGCGCCACCTGGTGGCGAGTGGCATCAATGAACATATCATATAAACCTTTTCCGTAGAAAAATACATATACATACCAATTTTCATGACAATCGGTTGAACGGGACAGAAGTTGCTAGTTTGCAGCGCCACCTGGTGGCGAGTGGCTTCAATGAGCATATCATACAAACCTTCTCCGTGGAAAAATACATATACATACCAATTTTCATAACAATCGGTTCAGTAGTTTTTGAGTCCATTGAGTACATACAGACAGACATACATACATACAGATAAACATTCATTTTTATATATATATATATATATATATATATATATATATATATATATATATATATATATATAAGAATAAAGGAGGATAACGGGAATCAACGCAACAAGGATCATGGTTACAAGTAGGAATGGTAACCGCAGACATGCATGTTTCTGGCTCATTAGCCGTCATCAGTGCGGCATAACCAAGAAGAGTATTGCACTTGGCTAGCAAAAGTGTTGGGTACTTGGGAGCAAAGGATGTTGGGGAAACATGTGTCAAGAAACACAAAAACAACGAACGCTCACACAGGAGTCCTATCGCCATTTTTTCCTAAATTTAGATTGAGCAAAATCACCCCAAAAATAATTTAAAAACATCTTTTCAAGTTCTTCCAATTCAAATATTTCTTTTTCTTTACTGGCAAACCATGTTAATGCCTGTCCATCCAACATTTCACGCAGGTATTCTCTTTTTTCTTCTTGATCTCTACACCATTTTAATTTATTCTTCACCATTCTTATAAAAATTTTTGGATGAGTTTTATTAATATTCCCATTAAATTTATGTTCAATTTTAGTTATTCCCATATTATTTATATTTTTATAAATGTTTCTTTTGTCCAGTTCTTCTACTAACTTTTCACGTTCCTCTTCTTGTACTGTCTTTATTTCTTCTACTTTTTCTTCGATCTCATTTATCTTCTTTACTGTATCTTGTTTTATAATCTTTTCTAAATCATTCAATTTTTTATTTGTATTAATATTGATTTCCTTTATTTCTTCTTTACATTCCTTGTTAATAATTGTTTTAATTTTCACTTCTTGTAACTCCTCTATTTCCATTATTCTCGCTATTATTTTAGTTCTTATTTCTTTCTTTCTTTCTTCCAATTTTTGTTTGTTTATTTCCATTTGTTTCTTCATCTCATTTTTGAATTCTTCTTTTATAGAATCCATATTCTTATTCATGTCTTTTTTTATTACATCCATATTCTTGTTCATTTCTTGCATTTCTTTCTTCATAGACTCCATATTATTGTTTATTTCTTCTTTATTTTTGTTCATATCTTGTTTTATCGCTTCAGTATTTTTGTTATTTGCTTCTATATCTTGTTTTATTTCTTTTTTCATAGAATCCATGTTCTTGTTTATATTTTTTAACATTTCGATCATTTGTTCCCATGATTCCTTTCTATCCCCCATTTTACTATCCTGATTACTTTGATTACCCTTATTATCTTTACTATACTGACTACCCTGCCTATTTTGACTATCCTCAATACCCTCTCTATCCTGACTGATTTGATTTTCCTGATTATCACTATTATCCCCTTGTTCTAACATTTTAACATTTGTATTCTTTCCCCCTCCTAATTTCATACACTTATTACAACTTATTTAATCTTTCACACTGTTTATAATAAATAAAGTAAGCTTGACACCTGATAGTAAAAAAAAATTTCTTACCCTTAGTGTCGAAGCAGCCCCACGTTGGGCGCCAATTGATATGGATCCTCCTTCTGGAACACCTTTTTTCAATAAATTTATCGGTCGTGGATTCAAAATTTTTAAATTGATTGTCCTAAAATATAAAAATTATAAATAAAAAAATAATTTATCTTCTTTTAAATCTTTCTTCTTCCAATATTCAATTCTTACTCCATATCTTCCTCTTCTTACTATTTTCCAACTCTTTCTTGCTGCTGCCTTTCTATCTATCTAATACCTTTCTGCTCCTCAGCTCTTTCTTTATACCTTCCTCTTCCTACAACTTTCCAACTCCTTCTTGCTACCGCCTTTCTACTTATCTATCACCTTTCTGCTCTCTTAAAATTTCCAACTCTCTGCTTTTCTGTTTCTTTCAAGTTTTGGTTTCTTTGTATTTTCTTATTCTTTTAATTATTTATTATTATTATGTTTTTATTTTAATTTAAATTCAAATGCTTTTATTTACAATAGTTTTATTTTATGACATTTTCAAAATTAACTCAATGACAATCTAATCAATAATCTCTTAACAACATAACTTATCAACTAAACAAAAACAAATACAATATAAAAAAATACTTAATCCAGACAACCGATTTAAACATCATGACCACGTTCCAACATTTCATTGAAATAACATGCACCATTAAAGAAAAATCCATATCAATATATATATATATATATATATATATATATATATATATATATATATATATATAGATAACCTCAAGATATATCATTTAGTGACATTTAGTAAAAAAACCTAAAAAAATGTAACCGACATGCTGAAAACTATACAAATTAAAAAATTCCAGCGCTGCTAACAAAACGAAAGAACAAATTAAACTTTTACGAAAACTCCAGTCTTTAATTAAACAATATTACTTGATAACAAAATTTAGTCCTTCTTTTAACAGCATTTGGTTACTTTTAGAATGTTATGAGAATTCCACACTATCATCGTAAATAGGTGTGTGCACGCAAATTTACTTTCACACAACTTAGTTTGAGTTCGTCCGTATATTGCTGTCAAAGAAAAATCATATTAAAGTTATACTAATAATTAACATTTTCTCTATCACTAATCTTTTTATTCATTAATTAAATTGTAAAATAGGGAGGTTTATTTTAAACTAAAGACAATTCTGTTAAAAGAAGCCATGTTTGTCTGATAAGCTTTCGGCTAAATTAGATCCAAGCTTCGAATTTTCAATTCAAAGCTAGTCGGCTTACATTCATTTTCTTTTAATTATATTATGTTCAAGTCAGACTGTGTAATTAATTTCATTTCGATGTTATTCGCACCAAATTACATTATACAGAGAATTATCTGGTTCGAGGGACGAGAGGTTTTTTCAGCACAAATTAGTTGATAGCGAGGAAAATATTATTTAGTTAATATAAGGAAAATATTTGAAATATTTCGGATTTTATTAAGTTGTACAATAATCAGAAAATTTATACAGGGTAAGATGATTAAATTTTTTCCAAATGTAATCTTGTGATACTTTGGCTTTATCACGTACCTACCTCTCATCCATACAAGCATATTTTTTAATCAGGATCAGGCTAGAAAGAGAAGTTGCAAACTATACATCAAACTGTCACGGGCTAAATTCTCGCAAGTGATAAATATATAATTTGTAAACATAAGTGTCTTCCTACCTTGAAATTTCCCATTATTAAAGGTTTACTTGGGTCGGGAACCGGTTGATCTGGTTCAGTAATAGATAGTCGTCAACTTATAAATATATTCTGGCCATAAATTATTCCTAATGTTGCTAATATTGTTTTGGAAGTAAATTTCATGTAGCTGTTTATTTCTTTTTAATTACTGTCATCTTGCACTTTCATCTGACTGAAATACTTTCTCTTTTTTTTTGTCGATAACTATCATATTGCGGTCCTACAGCCAGCGGTTTCGTGGAATAGTTATTTGTGTAATAAGATTTAAAATAAACGAGGAAATTAAGTAATGTTGAGATTTTTGATAATATCTTGATAAATAATAAGATTAGTCGTATCTAACGACCACTGTTTGTTCGTAAATTGGTAGCTGAAGATCCTACGGGTATTGTCCTTATAGTAGTAGAGGCCATTTATTTTGAGGTGTGTCAATCTTATGAATTGTGAAACGTAGAAACTTCCTTTTGACTGCCAACCTTAGTCTCGAGCAGATGCTTCTGAAGATTTTCTGGGTTTAAGTTGTAATCTCTGTTCATCGGAGACAATTAATTTTGGATTTACGAAATTAAACCTCAGTTTTTCCTAACGAATAGTATTGGAGTGAGATTTTCCGTTATTTTGATGGATTCGTTGGAAAAATTCCTCGTGAAGGGATATTTAGGAAATCTTCTGTGCTAAGTAACACGTTATTTATTCATGTGGTTGTTCGATTCTTATGGTTCTTTCGTTCCCTATGAGTGTAGGTAGCCCATAGAGCAGACAGTAGGGAAATTTGGTAATTTTAAAACCGTTCAGACAGCAAATTGTGGTCAGAATTCCCCATTATTGCAGTTAGCAACGAGGAGATTGTTTTACCCGTCTACCAGCTAGGGTGTCACGAGCTTAACAAAAGAAACCCTATCTTAATAGGTGAGTTACGATATTTTAATTTTTAATAGATTAATAACGCCATATAGTCGCAATTTTAGTTTTAATATCTTGATTTTACATGTGTATTTCTTTGTGTCTTGTATGTAGGTTTATTCATGTGAAACTAGACTCCTTTTTGTTTTTTTTTACTATTATAAATTAATTTTATGTTAAATCTTGATTTAATTTATTGTTATAATTTTGTCGTGACTAGTAAGTCAAATTTAAGTTTGTTAAGCACATTTAAATCATTAGTTTTGATCATTTATTGTAAATTCAGACATCTTCTAAATGTTGTATTATTCATTTAAATTCATTTTTATTCTTTCATTGTTGTGCAAAAATAAGCTAATGTGTTCAAATTGTATTAAAGTCAGTAAAGTCAATTAATTCGAGGAGTCATTTAAATTTGTTTGAGCTATTATTAATTCCAAATTACGATTTTAGGGTCCTAGTTATAGGCTGAAAACTTAGATACAGGTGTTTTTTTTTATGATCAAGCACAAGCACTGCAGGAAAAATCCTTTAAGGCGCTCTGAGAGCGGTGCGTGTGCGAAGAAAGCGATTCACGTTGTTCTTGAATCGTTGAAGGTTATATTCAGTGGGAAATACGGCCTCAGAAAGGCCGTTCCACAAAGAGGTGTTAAGGGTTTAAGTCCTAGTTTTTGGTTGAGTTTTGATTGCTGACCTTATACTTAGTTGAGCTTAAGTTAGTTGTGTTTGGTACAAGCCTATTGATTCTGGGAACAGGCTTGAATTTGGTACCGGCCTAAGTATTGGAGAAGCCTAGGACGACGAGGAATTGTATCTAGTTATCAGATAAGCTAGATTTAAGTCGACTATAGTCGTGTGATCACACATTCTGGATAAAATTCTCTTTTTTTTTAATATTATTCATATATTGTTTTTTTTATATAAATATCGATTGCGTTGTCAAGCACGAGGCTTGACAGTTTTGTAATTCTTAATAATATATTTATTAAAGAAGGGTCTAGTTGAGATTTTGTTTTATTTAGTTCACTTTATCGTCATTTTCTTTTATTGTGTAAGTCAATTAGAACTGTTTAATATTCAAAATTTATTTAATTATCTCCAGAGGGTGAGGTAGTACCTGGAACATCAGGGGTTTCCGATTTTAACCGTACAAATCGGTGGCGCACTCACTTTATTTTGGTACTTACCCTCTACGGCTGAGCTGGGCACAATTTGCCAGTGGAGAAACCACTACCGATCTCAGCTGGAGTTGGATTTCGATTGGAGTAAATTGATTAACCTTTTTATTAATTCTTCAAAATTTGATTTTGATTTATATTCATTAAAATACGTGGCAAAACAAAAAGAAATAAAACAGGTTAAAGAATTCTGCTACTTAGACAGTATAATTAGTGCAAAAGTAGAGTCCAGGTACAGAATAAAAAAAGCATAACAGACTTTTGCAATTCTTTTAAACATACGGAGATCAACACAGATTAGCCAAAAACATTAAAATAAGAATATTGAATAGTAACGTCAAATTAGTACTATATGAGAGTGAGACATAGACAATGACAGAAAGAATTACAAGAAAAATTAAAGTTTTTGTTAACAGGTGCCTACATAAGGTTCTTTAGATTTATTGGCCCAACAGCATAACAAATAAAGAACTTTGGAGGAAAACTGTACAAGAGCCACTCAGAACAACAACCTTTAAAATCCTTGGACCCCCATTTTTAAACCGTTTACTGTAGAACGACAAACTTTTCATCAAAACACCAAATTTCGAACCGTCTTAACATTCCCAGGACCTCAATCAGACGCAATATAACTTTGTTTCAAGATACTGATGGCTTTGACCGAAGGCAAGGAACTGGTCTTTCTAGAGTAACAGCACATAAAGAAGATCGTTACGTGACTGGTTATGTTCATAGGAATGGGAGAATCACAGTACCACCTTTTTGAAGTCATTTTTCACTTACGTACCAGAAAAGAATTTTGATGGGCACAATTTGAAAACGATTAGGTTTTAACATTTTAAGTGGCAAGACTTTTAAGAGTGCCTACGCTTACACTACAACATATTGCTTCACGATTGCAGTGGGGTCAGGAGCGTAGAAATTGGCTTTTATCAAAATGGCGAAATTTCCTTTTTTCCGATGACACAAGATTTGGTCTGTAAAATGACAGCCGCAGGAAAACGGAACTGTAACGACTAAGTTTTGCCAAAAAAAGTTGCTCTGTACCAAGAGAGAAGAGTCATGTTTTGTGATGGTATAATGTACGGCAAACTCTACTTATTCTTATCGAGCGGACCATGACAGCTACTGAAAACATTATCCGAACCCATCATTCAACCCTTGCGCAACGAATTTGATGAATATTTTCTTTTTAAAGTTGACAATATCACGCCACATCGTACTCAAATGGTACACAACTTGCTTCAAGAAGTAAATATCGAATGATTGGACTGGCCTGCGAACTCGCCAGACATAAATCTGATTTAACATTTGTGGGATCATATTGCTAGTACAATAAAAGAACCGTTCAGGAACTGGTTACAGACACCCAAGAAGAAGAACGAAACAACATTTTTCAAGCTTATATTGACAACCTTATTCGGGGTATGCCAAGAAGTATTGGTCAACACATTCAGCAAAGGGGTGACCATACTGATAATTTAAGTTTTGTTATGTTGTATGCTTACATTATTTATTAAATTTTCAATGTTTTTGCATAATTTTTAATTTTTTTTTTATTTAAGCAGTAGAATAAGAATATTTAACGCTATATTACGTTACCAACAAATCAATGAATTAAATCTACTACACTTTTAAACTTTAATTGCATTACATTTTTAAATACCGGGATAAGAGGCAAGAATTTTGGAGTTGGGTTAACAAACCAAGCACAGAAATAAAATGTAGCAAGATAAAAAAGCAGAATAATAGCATCCCACATATATATGTGTTAAACTGGGTTAATACACCACAATGGTACAAGACCCAAAACAGATCTGTCTAGAGACACACCCACGACTCTTAATAATCGCGTGTCTGAGTACAGTGAAGGTAATTAAACATTATACCTTCAAATAAAATTTAATTATCCAAACTCACCTTAAGATCCAACGTACTGAATTTTTTAACTAGTTGAGTATAATAATGAAACATAATATGTAATAAAATATAATAAATAAAGTAGGAATTGTTACTATCCTCCATTATATTTTTTATTTACTTAAATTAAATTAATATCTCTAATAAACGGTCTTTATATGTAAAGGGGGCGTTTCTAAGTATACTTACCAACTATTAACTTAGTTTGACCCGATTTTTTAATTATCATGAAGTGAAAGAGCAAGTAAATTTAGCAGAAAATTTATAAAAGAAAAACTTCTTAAAAATTATAAACCTACTCTGAACTGAATATAATTCCACCCATTTCCTGAGGACTCGAAAACTTTTTAATGCTCAATGTGAGGTCGTCCGAGAGTTTGGTTTTATTTTCCTTTTTCTGTAACCTACCTATTTAAAGAAGAGAAAATGTTAAACTCACATAAATTTCCCGAAGTGACTGCATAGGAAAGTAATTTCTGAACTTTATCTCTTATAAAACGAATATTCTTCTGTGTTCGAGAACCGTTTGAATTTCAAATGGCTTTGGCGTGAACAAGTGTCGTTCGAAGCTGAAGTTAAAAAAATAGCTTTCCAATTGTTCCGTGATTCTTTAGATCACATGTGTGCTAAATAATAGACCTTTACAGCGAATAAAGATAAGATTATAATACTCGAGGAGAATATATTATATCACGAAATTGCTTTTCAGAATAGTTATGTATCTATAGATGTCGCGTAAAATTTTATTAATTTGAATTTTTTAATGTACAACTACAAATAATAAACCATATGTTAAATGTGTAATTGTAGTCTTACAAATTTTTCTTAAAAGCCGATACAGAAGTAATAGTTAGTATACGTAACAAGTCCTAAAAGTGGTCTTTTACTGGACGAGTAGGCAAATTGCAGGGCGAGCCATAGGCGAGCCCTGCAAGCCTGCGAGTCCAGTAAAAGCACTTTTGGGACGTATTACGTACAATATTTTTTTTAAAACGGGCATTGTTGTACTATAAACTTTATATTATTCAGTTTACATTTTTATAACAAGAACTCTTTATTAACTAATTTTAACATTTTTTTAACAAACCTTGCTTGACAATTTCATCTGGTATAATTTCATCTTCCATTAATTCACAATCAAATGCATCATTTTAAATATCGATTTTATAATAAATTTCACGTTTTCAACTAAACGTCAAAATATGTAAAGTTATTTTATAGTTTTAAATATATACAAAACTCGGTTACCATAGAATTGACCGGTATCTTAGACTAACTATTTTACCGGACTCATTTTTATTTTCTAGCCTTGTCCAACAAAATGAGATTTTCTGACCTAAAAATAAACCGGAAAGTATTAATTTCTGGCCGGTTTTAAAAAAAGTTTTTTAACTTACAATTGTCATATACATGTGGCTGAAGTCTCTTAATAAATAAAGAGATGTAATGAAAAACGAAAATATTGACTTTAGCAATAAATTTGGTGTATTGTGTGTAGTTTTCACCTAGTTCCTTTTTGCTGCTTTGTGGTTGACTTGAAAAATGGCAAATGCTTGTAACAGATTTATGTATTGGTACAGACAACTATTAATGGTATTTCTATCCAAGTAAAGGGCTTGTCTTATGCCAAAATCGATTTGTCTTTAGTAAATCAACCGGAAAATAGAAAACCTCACGCTAACATCTATAACAATAAAGAATTAAGCCGTAAAGATGTATTTTTATACTATTGGTTCAATCTTGATAATAACTCTTTTATTTATGTACAGTATAAGTTATTGACAAGTGCCTATCTTTTAGAAAATAAGAATTTTTCCATAAAGATTTGTTATAATGAATTTTAGCTTTTTTATAACGGGATACTTGGCTAGATCCCTAAAAAATCTCTATCAAAGTCCCAAACCTTGACGATACAACCGTCTATTCTATTCTATTTTATCTATCTATTCTATATAAATAAAAATGAATTGCTGTTCGTTAGTCTCGCTAAAACTCGAGAACTGCTGGACCGATTTGGATAGTTTTGGTTTTGAATTAATTGTAAAAGTTAAGGAATGGTTTAGACGTGTAAGTTAATTAATAAATATAAATCTATTCCAGCATTTGACATCTAGATTGCGAAGACACTTGGTAGATAACATTGTACTCGATTTTGTAGCGTTCGTTTTCGAGCATACCATCCGGACTATATATTTTTATATTATCTATTGTTATCGCGCCGATACGAGAGGGGATTGCCAGTTTGGTAGGAGAAAAATTCGATAGATTATGATTTAAATTCGTTCATTTTATCTGCGAATCTAATTAAATTCAGATTTATTTCTTAATATCTTCGCCCTTCATTTCGGTGAGTACCTTATTGCTTTTGTTTTAATTTTATGTTGGAAATAATCCAAAATGCAGTGAACATAATATTTTATGTATTTTACTAAAATTTTAATTTTCGAATACAATTGCTATTGTTAAAGGTCAGTTTTTTGTGGTATTAAAATATATAAACATGGAAGGTAATTAATTTTTTCCCGAAATTTGGAGAGACTATATAGCGAATGTGTTGGATATTAATTATTTAAAGGTCGGAGTTTTGATTTCAACTTTATTAATAGGGTTATTGCCATCTATAAGAAGGGCCCTATTAAGGACCAGTTAATTCATAGAGGAAATTAAGCTGTCTGCTGACAGCCATTTTGAAGCCGACACCAATTGCAGTTCCGTTCCACATCTAACGAAAATCCGACAGAAAGTCCCTTGAAAGGAATTCAATCCACCTTGCAGTTCCGTTCCACATCTAAACGAAAATCCGACAGGACGTTCCTTGAAAGGAAATTCTATCCACCTTTGTAGTTCCGTTCCACAACTAATATAAACTTCATCGGAAGTATTTGAAAAGCCAAAGATAAGAGAAATAATTAATCTATTTAATTAATTTTTACTAAATCATAATTAAAGTAATAAATTAACTTAAAACTGATTTTTCTAATTTTATTTGTGTGTCTGTACTTGGCGCCCTTTAATTAATGTTTGGAGGGGATTAAGCAAAACTCAGAAGGAAGCCACGACCCTCAGGAGCTAGCCTAGGACATTCATTTTTTATCCTATGGATGAAAAAGATAAGAAACCCAGAAAAAAAAATGTAGATTGAATTATCTAAGAAGTTATGTAAAATTTCAAGATACTATTTTTATATATAGAAAAAAATATATTGTAGCGTGTTTAAAAAACTCGAATAATAAGTTTTTTTTTAACAGTTCTTCTCACGTAGGCCGACCCTGTATCATATTTCAATCTAGATGTTTCTCGCACCAACTATCTAACAGTCAAGTTTAAGCAAATTTATTGATTTTTTCTAACTGACCAATGAGGTCCCGAGTTTAAGATCAGATGGTTAGGCGGGAAAGACAGCGCGTCACCCCAGTACTAACGACTTTTATTCATTCTAGTTTGAGCCTTGGCGCGATTAACACCTTCGCACGATCACTAGTTTCAAGTTCCCGGCAAATTTTCTTATTTTAGGTATCTTAAAAATTACTAGCTAATAAGTGTTTCTGTTACCGTTTATCGTCCCGGAAGGATCACATAAAGGTTTCCAGACAGTGCTATCTTTAAGTTTTCTTCGTATATTGTGGAGCAATGGCGGCAGAATTCAGCCATTGTTACTTTACCGTTTTCTCTTCGAACCTCAGCTACGAAAAATGAGTTTATGGTTTTTCTCTAAATATCTACGAATCTAGACAAGAATGGGCCTAGATTATATCTTACCGTTAGGACTAATTATCGAAAGAATGAAGCCATATGCTAATAAAGTATCTCAGAAACATTTAGAAGATACTGTAAGTTTTTAACAATTTGTTTATACCTGTATCGAGCGTTCAGGGTACCATTTATTTCTATGGAACATCTTATCTTAATTGTATTTACCGTAAAATCAATAAAACAGTGCAGTGTCGTAATGAAAATAACCGGGATGTGATTTTTTTTGTGTATTGCTTACCAGTAATTTTTTTATTACTTATTTTTTTGTGTCTGCTATCTGTAAACTGTTTTACTTATATTTTTTTATCTTTTAATTTTTATCTCGCACTTATTTAATTAAAATTTATACCACCCAATATGAGTACGCTTTAACTCGAGTTAATCTCAAAGCAAAAGGTAATATTTTTTATAACTATTTCATCTAAATTTTACCTGTCACTTTTCGCTTCTCAGAGTACACAAAAATGATAAACAATGTACTTAGCTATTATTTTCTGTGATTATGTTTTTGAACTAAACACAAATGTGTTTAGTAATATGTGTTTACTATACCGTACAGAGATGTATTTTATATTTTTTGAAGTAAAACTTCTTTAGCGACACTAGGAGTAAAAAAGTTATTCTAACGGACGTGACGTCATTCTAATAAGAGAAACCGGAAACAAAACCTAATACTGACACGATTTTGCATGGGCGCCGGCAGCAGGGTGCAAGAGGGTGCGCTTGCACCCCCCTGCTATAAAAGAAAATACCTGAATTTACCAGAAAATTATATATTTTTTTAATTTTTTTATTAAATTATTGTTTGAATAAAAACTAAAGGCGTCGCGGTTGCTGTCCAAATCATTCTACATTCTATATATATATATATATATATTAGATCATAATAGTGTGTAGATGCAGATGCACCCCCTGAAAATAATCCTGGCGGCGCTCATGCGATTTTGATTTCTATATTAAATAAAATTAAATCTGTAATTGTATGAATTGACAGCTGATCATCTTGTCAATCGAAATACATTGCTTTATATAAATAGTTTTTTGTGTATAAAGTGTTTGTATTAAATATGAATAAACAATGTGGATTTATTAATGAAGAAAGTGATGAAAAAATATTGATTGAAAATGAGTGAATAGGTAGGTACTCTATATGCATAAATTTTATTTTTGGTGTGTAATTACACTATTTATACCTAATTATTTATACCTATTATTTATACCTAGCTATTTTCGTTTTATAGACTTAGAGCTAAAAAGAAAAAGAAATTGTGAACGTCAAAGGGGATATTATAAACGCCAGAAAGATTTGAAGAAAAATGACAAAAATGAAAAAATGACGAGACAGCCACATTCATTATGATTTGATTAAGTAAGTTTATATACATACATACATATTATGATAGTAAATAATTGTTTATACGGAATCTTTACGTTGAGTAAAGAAGCATGTTGCACGTTTTTGTTCATAAAATAATAATATTCAAAATATTTTAACACTTTCTTATACTTATTTTAGGTTTGGTTAGGTAGCCATAAAGGCCATAAAGTCAAGATGGCTAATCTTTTACCACCAATAACAGATCCTTCGTAGACGTGAAGGAAACAAACTTAACTCAGGATTTTAAATTTTATGGAATATGCTATAAAATGCTACAAAATGAAATGGTTATCTAACTATCGAAGGCTCTTGTGTTGTGATGTATTACAATAAGGTAGATACAGATACAAAATCACACATTCTAAACGTAATGTGTGTATATTTTTAATATTGTTTACCTATTATTGAAGCAAAACTTCTTTAGGCACGACTAGGGGTAGATTCTAACGGAAGATTCTGATGGAAGTAACTGTATAATTTCAGCTATGGGAGGAGTTTAAATTTCCGAAATTTATTTATGAAATTTTCAAACGGTTTCAAATACATTAATGGTATTTATAGACTAAAATCTATGTTTCACATTTTAGTTATCATAAACCTATTATTTCATATATAAAAAAAATAATGATAACTTTCAAATTCCTATTTCTAATGAATAATATAAATATAACATCTCATTTTTTTTGTAAAGTATATAGGCAATAAATATGATTGAATTGTAATTAAATATTTATTTTCCGATACGTACGTCAACAAGTTTTACTTCAATCGCGCGTAAAGGTTACACGCACACTCTTTTTTTATTTTATTTTTGTTGTGTCTCATTTACCATTACAGCTGATAATAAATATCGTTATTGTTAATTATAGATTTTTCTTTTCCTAGCTAGAGCCTGCTACTCTGATCAATATTTTCAGTTTCTCTAATCAATATTTTAGTAAAGTAATAGATTTTGTTTTTTAAATATATCTTTATCTTACCGATTTGATTTATAACCATAAGGATAAGTAGAAGGAAAGTGTAAGTATAATTTTTCTTTTTAGTATCTTAAATAAAGTGTGTAATTTAAATTTTAGCAAGAACATCCGCGCGGGTTATCTAATTTTACGTTATCTTATCTTATATCTCTTATATCTTTCTTTTTCCATCTGGGTTTCTTATATTTCCCCATCCTCAGGATAAAAAACATAAGTGGTGCCCATTTTCCTTTCTCTTTCGTTTCTTTCATTTACTCTCTTTTGTCCCCTCTAACTTCTTTTATTTTTTATTATTCTATTAAGTATATTCCCTTTTATCTTTTCAAAATTATTCATCTAGCTCTAACGAATCCACGCTCGCTCTCCTCCTACCCCCTGAGTGCCGTTCGCATATGTTAACCTCTCAAATCGAGCATTTAACATCATGAAGAAAAAAGAGGTTACAATATTTAAAAGAAATTAATGTAGGTTTTTTAAAAAACGATAGATTTTATAACAACATTACTGTTTGAATCTAAACATGATTCTGTATTTACATATAAAATGTGCTTTAATTTAAAATTTAAATTCTTTAAAAAAACAATACCTGAATATTTCAACAATATATAAGTTGGTAAGGCTTGTAGCAATATATTTCTAAACACGGTTATGATAATAAAAGTCATAAAAATAAAATACTTTCAACGAAAAGTCAGCGATTATTTTCCGTAGTTTTATGTTTGTTATAAACCTGCAGATTTTTTTAAATGTACTGTCTAAGTCAACCCTCGAGCAATAAAGAAAACAAAAGGCCATTGACTATTGCTTTATAGCAAACGGTAAATTTCCAAATTATCCGGAAAAGAATTGCTTGACGAGGCGTTTTAACTTCCAGAACACAAGGCGCTCCCATAATTCTTTACGGGCCGCCCCAACCCACCTCGATTTAAACAGCGAAACTAGGAGCACTTTCTTTCAAATTTCTGATTTAAATGGATTCCATCAGAAGCAGATATTCGATGACCGCTTCAGGCTTTTTTTAAAAGGCTTTTTTTCATTATACCAGACTTTGCTGGACTACGACAAAGGTCAAATTAATTTGTAAGTTTGCTTTTATCTCTTTCGTTAGAGTTTTTCTGGAAAATGAAATCTAAGGATATACGATTTGAAATAATTTAGAATTGATTCTTTTAAAAAATATATAAAGAAATATAAAAATAAATCTGTTTTTCTAATTTTTTATGTTTTATATAGGTATATAGGTAATTAAAATTTTAAAAATTTTTAGATTTTTTTTTATTTTAGTTATATTTATTTCCAATATTTTGTCACGGGCTAAATTTGCCCTAAGAATAATAGTTTCTAAAAGATAACATTAGGATCTACTTACTGTACGATTACACCAGAATTAGGGTTAAACGTAGCATTCAGAATTGAAAATAAGTTGATTCTTGTTTGTTCGTAGGTAATCACCGTCTATTTATTATATTCTGGCCACAAATTGTTACTAATATTACTTTGAATCACCGTCTATTTATTATATTCAGGTCACAAATTATTGTTGTTGTTGACTTTAAAATTACTGTCACTTTCGCTTATAATCAACTGAACGAATTCTTCTTTTTTTTTTCTGGTCGTAAAACTCAGTATGTTGTTGTCTGCAGTTCGTTATATTGGCATCTGACATATTAAAGATTGAACACGAACGAGAAATTTGGTACATATTGAGAATTATGGTGTTACTATGACAAGTAATAAGAGTTGTTGTTATTAAATTATTACCGCTGACGTTTGTAAACCGCTGGCTGGCACTTCTTCTTTTACTGGTCGTACAGTAGTTTAGGAGTTAAGAATTAAACGGTTAGAGGCCATCTTCGGGTGTGTCATTTTTCGTCGAAAGGAATCGATTGTCTCAGCCATTTTGCTATTTGCTTTCGACCTGAACGGTTGTTTGAGAGAGTCAGAAGATTTTTCAGTTTAAGTTTTAAATCACGGTGCATGCGTAACAATTGATTTTGGATTTTGAAACTAAACCTTATTGTCCATTCGAATCGTTGTTGGAGTTAGATTCTGTAGTTATTTTTGGAGTGATTCAATGGACAACCGCGTGTCGGGATTTTATGAAATCTTCTGTGGGTAAGTGTACATGTCTTTAATTCAGGTGGCTTGTCCAATTCTTATGGTTTTCTCTTTCTCTTTTATCTCCGGTGAAATGTAGATAGATCACGGTACAGTCAGCGAGTTGTGTGGTTGATTCAATACCATTCAGGCCGGCGAATTGGCGTTTAGAGTGGCGGTGTTTAAATCACCTACCAGTACAGTTAGCCACGTTCACGTCCTCGCACATTCATACCAGTTGAGAGTGCCACAATTCTAGAGAAAATAAACTCTATTACAATAGGTGAGTTATAATGTTATATCTTATTACGATTAATAACGCCATATAGTCGCAAATTTTAGTTTTATATCTTGGTTTTACATGTGTTTTTCATTGTGTATCGTATGTATTATTTTAAGAATCTAGACTATTCTTTCAGCTCCTTTGCGCCATTGCTAATCAATTTTATGTTAAACCTTAATTTAGTTTATTGTTATAATTCAGTTATGGCTAGTAAGTCATATTTAAGTTTGTTAAGTGCATTCATGTCATTAATTTTGATTAGAAATTGTAAAATTCAGAAATATTAGCTTCTAACTTCTGTAATTTGTGTAATTCATCTAAATTCAGTATTTTTTTTATTGTTAAGCAAAAATAAGTTTTTGTGTAAGTTGTATTAAAGTCAGTAAATTAGTATAACGGTATTAAATTAATTAATTTAAGGAGCCATGATAATTTGCTTAAGCTTATTGTTAATTCCAAATTACGATTTTAGGGTTCTTGGTACGGGCTTATTTGTTTGGAGCAAGCCTAATTTGTTCTCGGTACGGGCTGAAATCCTTGGAACGTGCTCAAGTTTTTGGTACAGGCCTAATTTTTGGTACAGGCCTAATTTTTGGTACGGGCCTAATTTTTGGTACAGGCCTAGATAATTTTTGGTTCTGGCCTTTTAGTTGTGAAGCATTTAAAGCCAAGGACTGGAGGAAATCGACCACAGGATTACCAGATAAGCTATAAGCCATTGTAACTTGTAGATTTAAGTCGTTAATTGAAGATTTTAATTTTAAGTCATGCGTGTGATCACACTTCTCAGATAATCTTTTCTTTACTTTCATATTTATACCATTGTTCTGCGCTAGTGTAAAGAGCTTGTAATTTAGATTAACCACAGTAATTTTGGATCATTAAAGGAGGGTCTAGTTTAAGAAGATATTTTGTTTTATTTAGCTCACTTTAACGTTCTTAAACTTGCAGCTGAATTAACCTTAATTAAGATTCTTAATTTATTTAATTATCTCCAGTGAGAAAGGTCAGTGCCTGGAACAACAGGGGTTTCTGATTTTAACCATTCAAATCGGTGGCGCGACTCACTATTATTTTTGTACTTACCCTCTACGGCTGAGCTGGGCACTAATTTGCCAGTAGAGAAACCACTTACCGATCTCAGCTGGAGTGGAACTTCTATTTGAAGTAATTGATTAATTTTTCAAAATTTTTATTGTTTTATTTTTAATTCTTTTAATACATCAAAAGTACGTGGCAATTTACGAACCTATTTTTTACTGTATCTTCTAAATTTTTTGTATATAATATAAATGTTTTTATGTATTTTTTAATAATTTCCACTATTTTTTTTTCATTTTTTAAATTTTTTTATTTTTTTTATTGTTTTTACGATTTATTTAAAGAACCATAAATTTAAGAGCAAATATCAAAATTCCTCAACGACAAACTAGATAAAATCTGATACTCTTACAACCTATGGGGCAAATTTAACGAGGCCCTAAACACGACATAGCATCTGTACCTTAGATTACTATATAGACCAAAGAAAAAATAATGGATAAGCACCGAAATCCTGGACTTAATCGACGAACGCAAAACTAATAAATTGCGAACAGATAGAATACTGCAAAATAAACAACATCATAAAGCATAAAATTCGACAAGCTAATGAGAAGTAAATAGAGGAAAGATGCGGTGAGATCAAACAGCTACTAGACAAACATTATATATTTAACACAAACACAAAAATAAAAGAACTTACAACAAGACCGAAGAAACGCCCACACAACGCCCTACTCAATGACGGTAATAAATTAATAGCTAATCCAACGGAAAAACAAGAAGTAAAAATATTAAAACGATGAAACCAACAACAAGAAAACGTAAACCTAGTCCACCCCTAATGATAAACGAAGTTATTAAAGACATCAAAGGAATTAAAACAGGAAAAGCACCAGGTCCGGATGAAATACATCCAGAAATTTTAAAACTCATAGATCCAAATACACAAAATATAGATATACAGAACGAAATCTACCAAACAAGAGAATTACCGAAACACTCGCTACACAATATTCATACCTAAACCGAAAAAAAAAAAATTAACGCCAACAAATGTGAACAGTTCCGTCTAATGGGTCTAATTAGCCAAACTTTAAAAATATATTTGAAAACTAGGTGTAGGTACCCGCGAAGTCGTTCGCGTGGCGTGTTAATTGTTGTATAAAAATTTCATCCCTCACCACGTTAAAGGGGTGGGAGGAGAAATTTTTATACACCAGATGTTAAGTTAAAAGAAGACAAATACATCTGTAAAAACCGCATTCAAATCGGATCAGTAGTTTTCATGTGATGCGCGCACAAACATATAGATAGACGTAAAAAAAAAATAACCACATTTTTGGGTTCTATATCGATGTACCCACGACGACGTTCGCGTGATGTATAGATTGTTGTATAAAAATTTTTTCCCCCCACACCGTAAAAGAGGTGAAGGAGAAATTTTTATACACCAGATGTTAAGTTAAAAGAAGACAAATACACATTCGCATTTGAATTGGATCAGTAGTTTTCATATGATGCGCGCACAAACATATAGATAGACAGACAGACGTACAACAAAAAATCTAACCACACTTTTGGGTTCTATATCGACGTACCCGCGACGTCGTTTGCGTGACGTATAGATTGTTGTATAAAAATTTCTCCCTCCACACCGTAAAAGTGGTTTTCCCAACATTTTCCTTCACTGCTCTACTCCTATTGATTGTAGCGTGATGTAAAGTATTCTATAACCAGCTCAGGAGTATGAAAAATAATTGTACCAAGTTTTGTTAAAATCCGTCGGGTAGTTTTTGTTTCTACAACGGTTATACAGACAGACAGACAGACAAAAATTTTGCTGATTTTATTTTTGGCATCAGTATCGAACCCTAATCACCCCCTGATAGTTATATTGGAAATATATTTCATGTACAGAATTGACCTCTCTACAGATTTATTACAAGTATATAATATAATATATAGATTATACATCGCAAAATATACCGGAAATGCTAAACCGATATAGGCATAAAACAATTTGGATTTAGAACGGTACTTATTGGGACTAGAGAAACGCTCTTTGGCTTATCGGAAAAAATGCAGAGATCAGCGTGAGGAAATATATATTTGCTTTATGCATTACGCAAAAGCTTTTGATTGTGTTGAACATTCTGTTTTAATAACAATTTTGGATGCAACGTGATTGGATTACAACGACATACAAATTCTATTTTACCTCTATGACTGAAAAACGCAGAATTAGACCAGGATGTATACTATCGCCTACTTTATTCAATGTATAGGTACTCAGAATCAATTATTTAGAAAACATATGAGCGCGCAAAGGAAGGTATAAAAATTAATCGGAATACTCTTTGGAATATAAGATACCCTGATGACAGCGATATTAGCTGAAAATTCAAATATATTCACATGCTACTAAATAGGCTAATTAAAGAAGGTGGCGAGTAAATATATAATATACTGCAAAGACTAAGGTTCCTTTCTGATTAAAAAATTTTTATAATTTACTTGTTTATTTATTTTACTGCGTATTTGATATATAGGATAAACTCACCATTATCAAAACACAAAACAGCAATTTTCTTGATATTGATTATAACCGTATTTGTTTAACCGAGTTTCCTACCCAGCATAATCAAATAAAACAGTATTTATTGTGTATACCCTCCAAGAACTGAGAGTGAATAACACTGAATAACAAATTAAGCGAACATGACAAAGTGAAGGAAACGGAAAGCACAGAGAAAAGGCAGTTGACGCAAAACGTATTTTTTTCCGTAAGCTGTTTATTCACACCCTCAAATCGTTTCTAGTCGCCGAAAAGGGCTTTGAGTGTGACGACGGTGACCGAACAAATATGGGCCCCTTTTAGATTGGCAGCGCTTGCCGCAAAACGGACCGCTTCTCGAATGGAGTTACCTACTATAAAGTATATTCCCGAGGGATTACCTATTTGGAATGAACTGGAAATCGCAAAGTGAGCCTGCCAGGAAGAAGGGTCAATAGATCTATTGCTTATAATTTTATTTTTAACAGGGTGATATTTTTTATAAAACTGCTACAAAAGTTAAAGGTAACAGTTTCTAACCAAGTACAAGGTTAGAAGTTGAACTGTAACTCCGGTAAATCTAACAAACCAATAATGATATTAAACTTGTTCTTATGACTGGTGATTAATAAAAGTTATTAAAAATAAATTTAAACGGCATTAAATTTAAGTAAAACAAGTTAAAATGGTGTCGTGGGACACCAGGTAGGAACTAAGTTCCTTCGGCTAATGTAGAATCGACACATAATACTACTCGCTTGTGTATACGACTGTAACGCCTACGCACGTCTCATTTAACGGTCAATATATCAAAATCAGTGAAATCTTGGCGTTAAGTAAGAAGCTTCTTTAAAATTTAAGGTGAGCTTTAAAGAGTAATGTATACATTTATTTTTTTTCACCTTTCCTAACTACTTTCAACTATCAAGATTTTTAAAAATTATATCGCATATTACTTTAACAAAAAAAGGTAAATGTTAAGAGATATATACAAAAAAAAAATTGCATCGGCCAGGAATCGAACCCAGCTCATTTAACGGTTTTTCGTTACGGTTTTTAACTATTACATTTTTTTCAGTTCGGTCACGCAGCAAAATCCCTATCTCCTTCAAGCCTGCCGTAAGGAACTTAGTTCCAAAAAAAGTGAATGGTGTGTATCGTATTAAAACTCCTAACAATGATACTGATAACATCGCCAACGCCATGGTGGTGAATAAAAAAATTAACGTCACCAAAATTAGCTTCATGCAAATTGTACAAGTTTCAAATAGCGCACGGTCTAAAAGCACAAAAAGCTCAACAGAGAAAAATTGTTGTTAAGCTTGTCTGAACTTGGTGTTTCTTAAAACATTGTATTCCCTGATAAGAA
Source organism: Altica lythri (assembly GCA_964028335.1). Lineage (NCBI taxonomy): Eukaryota > Metazoa > Arthropoda > Insecta > Coleoptera > Chrysomelidae > Altica > Altica lythri. The sequence goes on from OZ034809.1 coordinate 18,833,674, forward strand.
AAACGTTCCTATTAAGCTGTTCATGTGTTCAAGTTGTGTCTGTTGCAGGTCTAAATGCGTTTTGTTAAGAGAATTTTACAACAAATATTAATATATTACTCGAAGATCCAGATTTGATTAAAGTTGAGAAAAAACCTTGAACAACTCCAATTTGGAGATTGGAACGATTAGTAACAAACAACAGATAAAAGAAATATATATATCTTTTGTATAAATTCTATTAACCCTTTAACAACTTTTTGTAATGACTCCTGGATGTTATTTGCAGCTGTTCTGTTTATATTTAGGACAAAATCTAGAACAGCTAAAAATAATCACAAAATCTTTAAAGATCCATTTATCTCTTTGTATATTTATATACAAACGACTATGTTCGAGATGTGTGTAGAAAAATAATATTTTCATTTTTCTGAAATGGCCCAATTTTTGTCTAAAATTATGGATCCCACGGGTAGGATAACCCATCGTCCTGCTCAAATATTTACCGATTCCTATCGACTTAACATGATTTAAATAAGCGTGTGGCGTGGTAATATTAAGAAAGCGAAATAAGCGAAAGATGAAAAACATAAATAACAATATGATACTTTTGTCTTCTCTCTTAGCCCAACATCAATTTTTCGTTGACAACAGAAGTAAAATAATTTTAAGATAACAACGTCGAGTAGTATCGCAATTCGCTGTGACATTCCCAAAGTACTTTCTACAATAAAATCCAATCATGTAAGAACATTTTATAAAGGAAAATGAAATTCCTGGAGATGCTGATGTGGCGTAACCATAGGGGTTAGTGAGGGTTTTATGCGATATGTCAATTTACTTTCAGATAGATTTAGTATCAAATTTAAAGATGAATAAAAAAAGTTTAATTTTGCGATATGTTTGCAATAGAATGTCTCCATGAAAAAATGTGTATTTTAGATGGAAAAAGTAGGTTACAATAAAAATATAAAAAAAATTCTATAATCCACCATTGTATTAGTTTAAATTTAAAAATGGCGTTTTTAGAAAACTTAATGAAAAAAATGTGAGCCGTCACGGGACGCCTGGCAGATGTGAAACATTGACATTAACCCGTGCCTAAATCATAAGACATTGCCAATTTAAATAACATGGCATTTTTGCACTTTTTGTCGTTAATTTTTTTACTGAAACAAATGTAGCTAAAAATAATTAAATATCTATTTCTGGTAGGAAATTTGCAATAAATTTGTCATCAGAGTTAAATTCACGATTTTTAACTTCCCGCTAAAAAAAATTAAAATTTTTTTTTAAATCGGGAAGTTATTGGTTTCACCCCGTTTTTCGAAAATCAAGTTTTCATCGGATCTCAACGTTTTGAGGTCCCCTGACTATTTTTACGAGGGTGTCTGTATGTCTGTATGTACGTGTGGATGTGTGTATGGATGTATGTAAACCTCTTATAACTTTTGAACGGCTTGACCGATCGGAATGAAGTAAAAAGCATTCCAAAGAGTTCCATCTAACTTAGATTCCCTGTAAGTTTGAACCGATTCAAGCCGGTAGATTTCGAGAAATTTCAAAATAACCGAAAAAAACAATTGGTCAAAATGATGTTTTTTGGGCATATCTTTTTGGCTATTGCATCGATCAATTTCATAACCTAATCGGCTCTCAAGCTTAAAAAGCCACGTCGAATGCCGTTTTGCAAATTAAAATCGGTTGACTTGTTCGTGAGATATCGTTGTCGAAAAATTTCAAAAAAAGTGTTTTTTTTCAATAACTTAGAGATTTTTTGACTAACCGATTTTGCAATTCAGGTAACGTTTTTAGGTCTCAAAAAACTGCGTCGAATGCCATCTTGAACATCAAAACTGAATAAGGCGTTAAAAAGTTATGGCTTTTTAAACATTTCAAAAAAAGTTAAAAACGTCAAAATACGTCACGTTACTATAGCTTTGCGGTTAAAACTAGCGGGAAGTTGCAAGGATGGCCTTTAAGATCAACCTCTTTTCGAATTTTTTTTTGTAATTTTCACCATAATTTTTATTTATATCAAACTAAATACATATATATAGGTAATAAAATTAACAAATACAAAATTTGGATACAAAATAAAGTATATTATCGCTTATAAATAATAGTATCACAATGGTATCATAATATTTATTGTACGTTTTCTCAGATTGCTCACAGATGTCGATAGATTACAGAACGAAAATAAATTTAAAACGTGATTTCGTTTAGCTTTTTATTTAATTACCTTAAATTCAATAATCTTAAAAAAGGAAATTATTAAAACACAAATTTATATAGAAGTACGTTACTATATTAATATAATTGTAGTTACTTCACAATTTTAGTACAAACAAAAAGCGATAGTAAATAAAAAATAGGAAAATGATGAATTTAACTATGAATACAACTTTATCGTTGAATAACTTTTAAACGGTATTTAAATGGGAAATGTATTATGATTTAGGCACGGGTTAATGTGAATATTAAGGGCTGGTTTGGGTCTGATAATTTTTGTTAGGTCATAATCTAAAAATTTAATGGGTGTTTGGAGAACAAAACCAAATTTGGGAAATAACGGACACCCTAATGTATATAGAGTAGGTAGGTAGGTACTCACTCATTTTTATTCAATATTTTTTCATCACTTTCTTAATCACTTTCACTTTGTTTATTCATATTTAAAACAAACACTTTATACACAAATTTTACAGGGACCATTCACCAACAATCTATTTTGATTAACAAGCTGTCAATTTTACAGGTCAGCAAAATATGTAGGTATATTATGTTGCCTATACAAACAAACATTTTTATATAGAATAGATAGTAGGCGGAATCGAGTTAGGTTTTTATGAAACAATTCATACCCTGTCCCGCCAAATTTTTGAATCGATGAGCTTCTTCCCCCTATTGTTGGCGCGCCACCGTCGGCGTCGCTCAAAACATGAGACCAATTTCATATAAGGTATCAGTACATCTCTTTATTATATTATCGATGCGTTAGGTTTTTTACGTCATACGAATCATACGTCACCGTCGCCACGCGAGAAATCTGATTCACGTGCGGCTATAGATGTTTCACATAAAAAAAAACAAAAACCAAGATGTGCTTCCACTAGCCGCTACATAATTCTAACCAACCTAGCTTTAATGGTGTTTTCCCTATAGATCTTAAAAAAGAAAGAGTTTTATAGGTGCTCTATACAGCAGAGAAGTAATTTTATACCAAAAATAATTTTTTTATGTGCTGTATAGTAGGTAAAAAGATCACGTAATAGTATATTACTTTACGAGTAAAGTAAATTGCATATTACAGCGAGTGTGTTTGGCCCATGAGCGAGCTTGCGAGCGAAGGGGCTAAAGAGACGAGCTAAATATGCAATTTGTTCCTCGAGTGAAGTACTATGCTTTACCCACGACTTACCAAAAGGTTTTGTATAAAACTAAAAATAATTTAAATTTTGGCATAAGTTGTCAAATATATTCGATTTCGCAGATAGTTCTGTCTGAGCAATGTCAAATGTTAGTTTAATTTAATGTATACTGTAGACAACCAACATAATAATACAGGTTTTTATTTAATTACTCCTCTAGTTGAGTAAATGAAACTATAACACAACTCCTCAATAATTTGACACTTACTGACAGAAATATAGGTTAAAAAATAGGCAATTTACTTATGAGTCGTGGGTAAATGATTTTAATATTGTAATTCACAAACGGTTAAAGACACGTTTATTATTTACATATTATTAAAAAAGAAATGGAAAAAGTGCCTAAATGGATAAGGAGTCAAAAATATTTGGGCCTCGTTTCTAATTGTGTTTGGGCGTTTAAAAGTAGATACATATTTAAAACTGTCTTCATCTACGTTTTAACCAAAAATTAATTTTTAGGGTTTTTTAAGATTAAAAAAGTGAGAGGTGTCAAGGGACACCCGGATGGAACGAAGTTCCTTTCGATTAATTAGTGAAGAAATTGTAATTTTTAAACACAACAGTGTTTATACATACATAAGCATTTATTATTGTCTGTATTATTGTCTGTATAAAATCTCTTCTTACCTAACTTTATTGTTATTATTTTCTATTATTTTATTATTTATTAGCTACACAAAACCTGTATAAACTTAACAAAGTCGCGACACTACACTCTTCAAAGCAAAATAGAAAATAGTAAATCCATTATCACCTGAATATTTTCAACAGTTCGTTTCTTTTAACAAAAGTGTCCATTTATACAATACCAAAGGTTTAGATGACAAACATCCACATAGAATTACTTTTTATTTCAATTTAATTTTAAACAGGAATTAACCATTTAATACAAAATTTTAAAATTAAAATATTGGATTGTAACTGACAGTTAAGGTAATTTGACGTACCTAACTACAGTGTTTGCTTTTTAATGTACATTTTCTTTTAATTTAAAATAGTGTCTTTTTAATTGTAATATATCTATCCATGAGAGAGAGAGAGAGAGAGAGTTTTATTTTTTGGTCTGTGAGAGAGAGACAGACAGACAGAGAAACATGCGTGTGTCGTGTCGTGTCGTAACAACTTTTGGTCTGAAATTTTTTCGGCTAGCCTCTAGCCTCAGTCGTAACTTGTCGTAACGCCCGAAAGGGAACTTCGTTCCAAAAACGTTTAAAATTTGTTTTACTTTTAAACATGTATAATTTTTTTAGATTTTTTTTGGACAACTTTAAACCATTATTTATTTTTCATGTATATTCCCGTTCTATTGACCGATGGGGCTTAAAATGGTTAAATCAATGATGAAGATACTTGAAAATATGAATATCTTTATACTTTTTGCTTTGTTTCATACATCACTAATTAGACTTTAACTATAACTAGAGATAAATCGCCAATGGGAAACAGAAAGAGGTGGAACGGTAATTTGGAATCGAGGGTTGTCTTTTTAGTTTTGCATATGGCCATTTAGAAGACAGCAACAACAGAACCTTCAGAAACAAATCTAACCTCAATCTTTTGTTGACATAATTCCAGATTTTCATTAAGATACAACAAGTCGTGTTCTCAAAGATCAACAATTCAATATCTGGGCAGCGATTCCAAATGCCAGAAAAAGCCTTTAAAACATCGATGCAGATTTCAACTAGATAAGACAGGAATAACTGTTTTATGGATTAATGGATTTAAACGTATGCAATAGTTTATAGATCTTGGTAGGACATATTCTGAAAGGCAATAAAGTACATTAAGTATATAAATTTTTTGTCTTTATAAATGTATGCAAAACTAAATAGACCACCCTCGTACTGATGCAGGTATATGACATTTAAACCAGGCGATTTTTCTGAAACAAAGAAATAAGTTGTTTAATCCTAAATAAGAAGGATAGTTAATAAGCTAAAATTTTATGAACAATTATTAAGAAAATGTTTTGAAAATGTTGAATATGATAAAAAGTATCGCTTCCAATATTTTTTATTGGACAAAAAAAAATAGATCTATTCCTCGTGCTTTGCGTAAATAAGAGGTTATAATCAAAAGGCAGTGTATCATTTTTGTTTGTTTGAGAGACAAAAAAATCTGGATCAATGCGGTTTGTTTTGCTTCGTCATTATAAGTAATTAAAAGAAAGCATTCTTCTAAGGTTTTCTATTTTCACTACAATGAAAAAAAAACAATACTTGAAGTAGCTACCTGTAATTAATTTTGTTTAATTGGACACAGACCTATATCCATGCCTAGCGCGCTTTTCTTTGCCAAAATTTGTAATCAAAAGAAAACAATCAATCAATTTATGTTTCCATAATAAAAAGAAGTACACGGATTTTAGCAGATAATTTACTTCTATATCTAGTGATATGAATTTTGACACTTCTAATAAAAAGAAAAAATAACATTTTGAGGTACTTTAAGGTATTTTGGCTTGTTTATGCTACACATAAAAGTATTTAAAAAGCACTTATCCTATTGACAATTGCAAAAAATTTACGAGAATCCTGAAAAAACGTTACAAATCCAGAAAAAAACTTAAAAAAACAGTGAAAATTGTGAAAGTCGTCAATAATCTTAAAAATTGTTAAAAATAATGAAAAATGTTTAAAACTCCTGATTTAACGTTAAAAATCGTGAAAAATTATGTTGATGTGTTGATAAAAACGTTGAAAATCATGAAAAATCTTAAAATAATTTTGGCATCTTGAAAATATAGATAAAGCGACAAATCTAGCAAAATTGGTAAAAAATCGAAAATGTAAAAAACAAATAAAAATTTAAAATGAATAAAAATTGGGAAAACGGAAAAAATGTTGTGTGATTTTATGAAACCACGGTGAAAGTGAAACTTTTTTTCACACTATAGACATTTAACTAAAAATTTTTCGAATAATATTCCATTAAGGGTATAAAAATCGCTTAATCAATCTTAATTTTATACTTGGAAAATTGGAATGGACCGAATATAAATAAAAAAATAATTAACTTAATATTCATACAAAATAAATTAAATAATAAATCAAGTACTCAAACTTGAAATAAATCCATAAACAACAACATGCACCAGCAAAAAGTTCTAACAATTAAACACTGACAGAAATTAAACACAAATAATATAGCGTGGAGCACTGGCACAAATGAGTAATAGTCTATACACTACTCACTTTATACCTACTCGGTGGCCGACCGTCACGCTACATGCGCTACACAGACCAAAAAGTTTGAGACGATGTAATAAAAGTTTTACTTTAAAAACAAAAAAAAAGAACAATAACAGAAAAATTGTGAATAAAAGAAATTTTGTAAAAAATCCAAAAAAACACAACTAAAATAAGACATAAATAAAATTTACATAATAGGAAACAGGCATAAAACATGATAAAATCGACAAAACCAGCAATAAAATCAATAGAAAAACTGGAAAAAATTGTAAAAATTGATTAACTGTTAATTTTTAAATCCTCTTTTACCCTTGTAACATATGCGGAATGTATTTTACCACCTGTTTACACACATTTTAATATTTGTGAATTTTGTACAGCACACACAAATTATCATCAGGTACATTCAACAAAATACAAAAAACAACAGGATATGTTTATACTCTATATGTCATTTTGGTTTACAGCACCTGTTATTACAAATTTTTAATAAAATAACGTAAAAATGGTTGATACCTGTCATGCCTAAACCTAATGGCATCATAAATAGAAGCCAGCGTAATAAAGTATTAATATTTTTCATGATAAAGTGTTTGGAGTGCTGTAAAAACACATTAATTGTAGAATAGTGAATATAAATATTATCCTCATTAGTCACATGTCAGACTATTTTACAATATGATAATTGTTCATTAAGTACCTTTACTAGTAAAGGAGTCATATCAAAATAAATCAATTGTATAACACTAAACAGTAATTGGAATTTACTACCATTACCATTACCACCACATCGTATAATTTCCATATAATATTAAACAAGATTATAAAGTTTAATAGATAAATAGTTTTTTGGTTTAAGAAAAATGTTTTGTCCACGACTTATTCATGGTTCATTATTCACTGTATAATGTCTGGTGAAAATGACATTAAATAAAACGGAAAATAGAGCCAAAGTGAACGGAGAAAAATCAGAAAAATTTATTGTAGAATCCATTGTCATCAGTACTTTGTTCTAGAAAAAATAATCGGAGAGGCAAATGTGAATAGATATGGTATAATCTATAATAGAAAACATCAATGTATGGCTTTTGCTGACGATATTGTCTTTTTAAGTAAAAGCAAGAAAGAGTTGCAAAGGATTGTATAAGCAATGGAGGAAGTGGCGAAAACGATGGGTCTAAAAATAAACGAGGAAAAAACTAAATATATGACATGGACAGATAAAAATTTCTTAAAAGGCAATACACTAAATATAACCTCAAGAAATACGAGGAACTACAAATTTAAAGAAGTTGAGAAATTCACTTATTTAGAAGAAGTCTTCATAAAAGGACACTCGGTGAAATAAACTACAGAGCGGTTATCACAAAGGCGAAACAATGTCAGAATGATTGTTAGTCTTTTGAAAGGACATTTTTGGCTCAGACAACACCTGAGTCAAGTGAACTTGGCAGATGAAGACATCGATCAATACTGCCAAGAAGAGGAGGAAACCATATTCCATGTCATATGCCAATGTAGAGGCCTTGCAAGGACTCGGTATCGAGTATTGGGAAAGGAGAAACTGGCTGCTCCAAGTTACGTGAAGAGGCCTTTATCAGGGCTATTAAGTCTCATTGGGAGGGGAAGGTTGTACAAGGTGATCTTATTCTATTCTAGATATAGCTGTTTACAATAGATCTGTAAAGGTAGCAGTGATACAGGCTATCAGCCAACCCAATCAAAATCTACCAAAATATGCTGGAGGGATTACAGTAGAAATCGTAAAAGAAAGTGAAGTAAACAATTATTTGTTTTATTTACAACAGTATTTCTAATCATAGTCGACTAAATAATGGGAAAGTTTACTAATTAGCGTGGTCAAAGTACACAAAAGATTCGTAAAATGCTGCAAAAAGTACAAACCTTTTGGAAATTCAAATTTAGGTATTTAAGAGGATTGTGCTTAATATGAGAAAATGTTTACTAATTTAGGTGAGCAATTTTCCGGAAAAACATTGGTCGAAAATTTTTTTGTTTGTTTTTTCAATCTAATTGTTTAAATAATAAAAATACAGAAAAATGTTCAAACCAAAAATTGTAGCTAATGCATTTACCTACAAAATTTGTTTTAAAAGTTTTCTGATATTTTTATTAGTTTTTGAAATATTCCAAATTTTTCTAATAGTATTTTTAAACATCATCAATTTTCAAGTTTTTAATTTTAAGATAGCAAATAAACAATGACCCGTAGAAAAAATTATTTTATATAAAATTTGCTATAAATGAAGATATCTACAATTATATAAAAAAAAATTTTTTTTGTAATAATTTTTTAATGAATTATCACCGATTTTCCACATATAACTCTCCTAAAAAGTCGTTTTTTTACTAATACTCTTTACTAAACATTGAGAAATTAAACAATTTAATTATTAAACATTGTGTATTTGAAAGATGATGGTTTAATCTAAAAAAATTATTTTAAATTTTTGTTTGTAACTAGATTTTCCGAAAAGATACATACGATTTTCCAAATGCCACCGTTGAAATAAGCAAATTCTCGAAGTTTCATGTATAATTTTAATTAGTATTTATGACGACGAATATTTTTCATTTATAAGGTATTGTTGTTGATCAATATGTTCAGAATATCCCGTGCTTTTTTTATCATTAAATTGGTTTTTCATGAAAATTCTAGCGATTTTCCACGTAAACCTTCTTTGACTATTAGGTATATATTCTGGCAATTTTTTGAATCAAAAAATTATAAAAATTAATAATAAAATTATTGCATGAGATAAGAATTAAGGACCATGATATAAATGAAAAAAATGTTTAGAAATTTTTTACTTTTGACATTTTCTTTTAAGGTAACACAGAATTTTTCTAAAAGCAAGCGTTACTGCTCATACCCTTTTGGAAGTTTTATACTTCAGATTCAGAATTTTAGTGTTAATAATTATTGATTTTACCACGCAGTTTAATGAGTTATATACCTATATATCCACTATTACTGTTTAGTAAAAAATTTAATTTGTTAATAATACTTAAAAATTAAAGGGAATCTCAAGCAAATTTCCTCGTTAACTTGTTTTAAACCCCACTTTATTTCTACTATATTTTTATTAATAACAGCTTATTTTTTTACATTATTATTTTTTTTTTAATTTCACTTGATCCAATTGTCATTATTACTATTATTATTATTATTATTGTTATTATTATTATAATTATTAACATTTTTAAATTTTTTTTATTAATAATTCATTAGGTGTGGGTAAAAAAAAATGAAGTGAATTTTGAATGTTGAGCTTTATTGATTAATCATATAGAAATCAATCATTATCATTCTTCTTCCGAGCTTAAATATAACGCAATATCATCTTCATCTTCACTGTAGTTATCCTCAAAATATGATCAAAATAAATGTCACGTAAACAACCGGGACGCTACTACGTCAACTCGTCTGCTTCTACAGAATAAGAGCATGCGCGCTGGCTCACAGCGTGACGGCGCGGAGAAGCAGCTGCCAGCGGCTTTTTCACCTTCATTCGTACTCCCTTCTCTTTCGTACCTGACTCATAGGTGTGTTAATATGTATCGCGATTGCTTCTCTATACAATTATTATCAAGCTGGCAAAAATCTGAATAATCTTATAAGCACTGAAAAAAGTTATGCTAGATTTTCTAAAAGACGTCTGATTTTAGCACTTATCATAAATAATTGTCTATTATTTAAAAAATTTGATATTAAAAGAAAAACTGTATAATAGTTTTGAAAGTATATACTTCAAAGTATTTACAGATAAAGTTTTATTGAAATATATTAATTTGGAAAAAAGATATAATTAAATAAAGTTTGAAAAAAACGAGTGAAATTAGGCATGTAAAAAACAGAGATTTTTAAAAAGCATTTGTTTAAAAATTTAAACATTTTTCGCTTTGTTTTTGTAATAATAATGTTCAATGATCATTTGAAATCTTAAATTTAAAAGGAATTTTCGCTGCGACAATAATTAATTAAATAGGAAATATAATTGTTTATTGACGTTTTTCTGCTCGTTTTTTTATAAATAAATGGATTTTACAGTTAGAAAATTTACTTTTTTAAACTTGAAAGTAATTTTTTTTGAAAGTTAAGGTCTTTCTCTACATTTTACATTACTTTGTCTGTTTTGCAGTGCATCACAACCTTTAAATTATTAACTTTTAAATCAAGCCTTCAATAAATTCGGCTCACGGGACGTTCGCGCGCACACACGAATCGACTTCCGCTGAAATAATTATATCTCGTACACTTTTCAATTTACAGAAAAACTTTTTAGACAAATTTTGTAGATAATTGCATCAGCTACAAATTTTAATTGAAACTTTTTTCCGTATATTTATTATTTAAACAATTAGAGTGAAAAAACAAAAACAAAATTTTTCTCCCGACAATTTTCCGGAAAATTGCATACCTATTTTCGTAAAGAATTTTTCATATTAAGTACAACCCTTTTAAATACTCAAATGTGAAATTTCAAGAGGTTTGTCTTTTTTGTGAAGCTATATGTGTACTTTGACCATGCTAAATATTGGAACAGGCATTAAATCTGCCTGCTAACATAGCACTGGAATCAAATTCAAATACAAATTATAGATTGTTATAGTACTTTAACGGTTATTCTCTAAATAAACACAAACATAACTTAAATTTTAATTACCAATAACCATTAAGTTAAGTTAAAAGAAGAGGAATAGAGGTGTTTACATATCTTGAATAAATTATAAAAAATTAATGGGGAATACAGAAAGGACAAAAATATCAAAGGCACATTGGAAAAAATTAATCACAGAACAAGAAATACAGAAGATTGGAAGAGACTGGTGCAGAAATTAGCTCAAGAGTAAATAAGAAATATGATACAGTAGTGGGTCGAGGACAATAAATGATTCCTCAACAATTATTTTCGATTGATGTATTTTGTCAAGTACAAAGAAAAGATACCATAATACGAGTTGGAATTAATTTTTTTTATAATAAACCGTGAAAGAAAGTAAAAATCTTTAGCCGAAAAGTCCTTGCGCAGATATTTCTCACATCATATTGACTGACAATCATATTTTTAAAAAATTGTAACACTTTTCTTAAATGGATATTAGTTTACAAATTAATTTCTCAAATTATGATGGCAATTCACCACATCTTGTACCTTTTTTATTTAGTGTTTTTAACAATAGTTAACAACTGCTTAAACAACAGCACCTTTAATAAAATAAAAACATTAAAAGCACCTTTATAAAATCCAGTTCTTTTTAAATTTTATTTCCATAAAGGCCTTGTAGAATATTTGTTCTTCAGGCAAAATGAAATAATTTATTTAAGTATTTTTAAAAGAAATCTGTACGCCTTTGTCAAGTTTTATTTGAGCGTGGTGTGTTCGCTAAGAAAAAGAAGAATTAATATTAACTCAAGGACTGAAGGTTTAAAGAGACTTTAAATTGCATATAACTCCGAGTTTTATAATTGCAGATGTCGGAGACGGATAGGCACCTTCATTGTGCCGGAGTGGAGGAAACAAGAAGCAGCCTCTTGAGGTTTTCAAATCCATGTTACAAACCACTTCTTATTTGCAGTTTAATTTCAGACCTCTTCTGCTAAACCTTTCGTTTCTTTTCCTTTTTTTTTCTCTCGTTTGTTCCAATTTTCCAGGTGAATAATGCATTTGAATAAGATTTTACGGTGTGTGCTAAATTGAGAATAAATTTCCGCGATACGACGCCGTTTCGCTTTTTTGCTATGTAATGTATAGATTAAATTTATAATTGCTTTACAATAAACGTGTACAGTTTAATGTACCATCTTTTACCGAATAAAATAGCGATTTATATAAACCTACTTGAGCAATTTCCTTTAAATGGTATATATCGTGTTCTTTATCACAAATACTCTCATATAATTCGTATTGATCTGAAAGAGAATTGGAAAGGATTTACAATATAAGTGGCGTTAATATCATCTCAAACAACAGATCAGATAGTTTCTTATCGATTTAACTAGAATAGGAGTGCTACACGAAACAATTTGAAAATTTACTAAGTGTTTTATGCACTACAGCTTAAGCTTTAATCCTAGAGTAAAAAAAATAAACACAATAAATAATTAATTATCTATCCTATATGAACCCCAAAATGACATGTCAAAGAAATTTAACTTTGTAAGAAAATTTACCACTAAACTGGGAAGTAAATCTAAATGGGACAAAAACACCATATTGGGGCTAAACCAAAACACCATAAAATGGTATACGGACGGCTCCAAGACAGATAAAGGAACAGGAGTAGGGGTGTTTGGACCTAAAACCAAATACTCAGAAAGCTTGGGTGCGTACCCAAGCATCTTTCAAGCGGAAATTCGTGCCATCGAAAGATGTATAGAATTTAATATTGAAAGGGACTATCGTAGACAGAAGATTGCAATCATGTCAGATACTCAAGCAGCCATCAAAGCTCTGAATTCAGATACAATCAGTTCAATGATGGTCTGGGAATGCCTAGGCAAATTAAATGAACTAGGACAGAATAACACTGTTACCGTCCAGGACACGTAGGAATAGAAGGAAATGAAACAGTAGACAAGCTGGCAAAAAAAGAGATGAAACCCCGTACATGGGACCAGAACCATCCTGTGGAATCAGCAGTAGTACAATCTTAGAAAAACTAAGGAAAAAAATTGATAGCGAAAAATCCAAGTACTGGAATGATCTAGAAGGACTAAGACAATCGAAGACGCTCCTGGGAAACTATAACCAGAAGAGTTCTCACAGCTGCCTTAACCTGAGGAAGAAAAACCTCCGAATTATAACAGGAATACTAACCGGTCACTGTCGATTAAGAGGACACATGAAGAAACTAGGATTAGTAGATGAAGCAAACTGCAGATTCTGGTGAGGTAGAGGATGAAACCTCAATACACATACCTTAAGAATGCTTAGCATAAAGTATTTCTAGGGTCAAATACCTAGGGTCATACGGAATAGAAAGGGAAGAATTACCTAATTTAAAACCCAATGATATCCTAAACTTTCTAAGGAAGATAGGACTAGAAGTGCTGCTATAAGTCTGAGAAATCATCAGAAATATAGCAAGAAAAGGGGGACACAATAGATCTTATAGGTCGCAGGTGTATCTGTTACCCCTAACCACATAAGTACATATTTACATACATCCTATATGAAAAAAGATAACTATTTGTGATTATAATACAATCAAAATCTTGGTAATTGAAATTTGATCCTCTTCTTGTTCACAAATTAGGTCTGTTCCAAAAAACCGTTCTAGAACCGTTACGAAATAACTTATTACATCAAAGGTATCAACACCGTATAAAGACAAGAATTATAGGATCAGTTTTAGCGAAAATGATCTTGTATATATATACCTACTTGTCAAAATTTCGTCTACTGCAAAGTTCCCGGACGGTTCTTTGGTCTGTTGAAACCAACCTTATAATCTGAAATTTCTAGTGATCACTGCGACAAGTTGGTCCTCTATAGGCATCTTAAACAATTATTTTTGTGTTTTGTATCATAATAAGGTAGTCTATACTTAATTTCAAGTTTCTGGTGTCTTGCATCCAGGTGTATTTATGAATGTTCTTATGCTGGAAGTATCTATTTAAGAATTTCAGTTAGATCTCCTCATACGTATCCATTAGTCTCTCGCCATTATTATTTGCTTTGTTCTCTCGATTTTTTCCTAAGATCTTGTTCTTTTCTTTTTTTTGGACTCCACCATTTATATCTCCTAGTAGTACTAGTTCACGTAAATCCTCTCATTAGTGATATTCTACGAATGTATTTGAATAAGCTTCATTGGATAATTACTGAGATTCCTTGTTTGGGTACTCCGTTGGAAAAATGATCGTACTCACTAAGATTTGGCCTTTCATGTGTATTTCTAAAATTACAGCTATGGAACAGTAACCACCAAGATTCCTTTCCAGCAGAGGAGCATTCTGCTCTGACATACAGTACCAACTATCACGAAAGATGTTGAAGTAATCTATCTATCTACCTATCTATTCATCTATCTTTAATAAATTTTAAATTTTGGAACTCAGAATAAATTGTGTCTTACTCCTTACTGTGTAAGACCTTACTTTATTTTAAATTAAATATACATGATAATAAGTATGCAATCAGCAGAATTGACTTTTAATACTGGAAGCTTTTGTCGATAAAGCAGATCTAATCAGGCATCTTTGACATATCCTCAATTATAAAATTCTAAATGTACGGTGCATCTTAATCTTGAAATTTTTTTAACGTATCGTTTTTTTACCAGTATACATTCATAAAACTATCCTACAGTTAATATATGTAAAAATTATTACCTTAGAAGAATTTTTTCCGTTTAATGGTTTTTATCCCTATCAATCGGTGTAATTTAAACTCTCCCGGAAAATTGCCTTCGTTAAGCGACGCTTAAGCTGTAGCAAAGAACCATTTGGGGGTCAATTCGACCACTTAAAAGAATAACACTTTTATGGGAGCAATGTGAGTTTTTCCCAAGACGCCGGTCGTCGTGACGTGGCGTCGGTATTTTTGTTCACTGTACAGAAAGAAGAACGCCAATTAAATAACCGCCCGACTGGGGATAGTTTAGTGTTAATTGGATTTTCGTGGATGGTTGAAACTCGTGCTCAAATGCATTTTCTTTCAGTTTACAGCGATAAATAGGTTGATTTATAGATTCGCATGTATTTTCGGTTGCAGTTTTTTACACTATCATGTTTTATTGAACAAAGTTTCTAAGCTAACATATTAACGAAAAAAGAGGATAAAATTTCAGACAATACAGTAAACAAATAAAAAAAAATAGATGGTATTATATTTATATTCTATTCTATATTTTGGGAGATTTTTTTTGCAACTGGAGTTTTTACTTTACAATTATTTACTATTCTTTTTAATTTTAAAATCTGTGAAAGTTTTTAATTTTTATATTTAAATTAGCTTAAAGCTCCAGTAACAGAGTATACAAGCAGACTACTAGATTAATTGAGCTCATCCTGGGAAAAAAGAAAATTATATATTGATACAAACCAAAATCTCATCTTTGTAACTAAATTTTGGATCTTCTTATCTTCTTATCTTTTTTATTTATCTTCTTATATTGGACATTTAAGTCTACCACCACACACGGGCATGATTTCACGCTGCGTTTCGAAACGAAAAAATGTCAAGATATAATCCACATTGTTACCAGTTGGGCCGGTCAAACATGGAAAAAATTTACGCCCGAAAGAAAGATAGTCTTGTATTCAAATTCTCTCGCTCACGAATAGAACTGGTTTCATTTTTTAGCTTTTTTTGTCTGAAGGAATGGACATTCTGTAGTACTCAAAAAACTTCTTTAAAGTTTTTAAAATGTTTTGCAGTATGTGGTTTCACTTTGATATTCGATTGCTCATTACTGGAATAATCCAGCATTTTTTATATCGGGAAAGAAGTAGACGACGACGATGATGAACGCAACCGTGACACAATGTGCACTAATTGCATATTAATTAAGAGCAATTTTGTTCAGATTTGCAAATGTTTAGTTTTTCGACTTACAAAAAACTAAAAACCAACGTTGATGCTACTTCAAGGAAACGCTGCGGGAAATATCGCCTAAGCGTCGTAGCCTAAGCTGATTGAATGCGTCATTGGCAAAAATGTATTAAGAGAGACCAACATTAATCTTTTAAGATTGGAAGAAAATACCCCTTAAACTATAAAACGGTAATTGTTTTTGAAAAAGTGGATCATGCGGTTTATAATGCAATCGAAGCTGTTTAAAAACACATTTACCGTTATTTAAGATCATTACAACAGGTTTAAAAAGCAGTACAAGCGATTTAAAGAGCATTTTAATCGGTACAAAAACCAGCTCGATTGATTTAAAAAGAGTTCGACCAGTTTCAAATGCAGTATAAGGTATTTTCATCACTCCGTGCGGAAAGCACTGCTTTCGACCATGCAGGACCGTGCGGAAAGCAATGCTTCCTTCAACGTTACGAAATATAAAACTTTTTATCACTCCATGCGGAAAGCACTGTTTTCGACCATGCAGGACCGTGCGGAAAGCAATGAATGTCCCAAAACAGAGTTGATAAGTGTTTCTCAATCAAAAATAAATGAGACAAAAAGTGAATTAAGAGAAATTGAGGATGGATTTTCTTATAGTTTTGCATCTGATAACGCGGTAGTAAATGCACCACGATAACTATACATAATTTTGTAATAAAAAAGTATTTTTTTTTAATAAAAATGTTATAATTTCTTAACTCTAAAAATTTTTGTTTTAATGTGGGGATCCGCCTCCCCCAACCCTCTTTCAGCGCTTTCGCGGTGCAGGCGGATCAGACTTAATACTACTTTTATTATCTTTTTTCTTTTATTTAAGACAAATTCAAGAGCTTTCCTCACGGAGTGATGAAAAATAGAATACGCAACTCGTGCGGTGCGCAGGTAATCCCATCACTCATGCTTTTTTATCGTGATGGGATCACCTGCTTTACGTAATGTACTATTAGAAAACAGTTTGATCCTGTAAATACGGCTGTTTGACTTTTTTTCTGACTGTTTGATACTCTGTCTAGCTGTCTAGCATAGGTGTAAACCTACAAGTAACAAACTTTATTTCGTGCTCTAAAAGGTTTCTTACATTGTAATATGAGTTGTTAATTTTGCTTTAAAGAAAAAATGTAGGGCCCAATATATATTCCTAAACAGCACAATTTGTCTAAAAAGATGTGTTTTGTTTTATATAAATAAAAGAAACTTCTAGTACTTATATAATTTTGCTTGCCACTTTATATAGACCATTAAAAAGAAAATGTAATACAATATTTAACATTTATTAATTACTTTAAATTTAAAGTAAACACATTAAAAAAATATGAACACCTTCGTAATAAAAATGCAATAATTTAAGTTCAACTTGCTGTAAAAGTGCAATTTTAGCGTGCTAAAAACAGGATTTTCCTGTTTGCTGTAGACTTCGGTGAATGAATCAATCAAGACCTGTGTTCGCAGATCCATCCAACATTCCGCTAATCAAAATCATACAATGTGGCTGATATGCACCAGGAAAGAGGGTGATATTCAATTTGCAAGACCCCTGATGCGTTCATGTCGGCATTTCGCAAATTGCTTGTTGGAGTCGAACTCACGCTATGCACTCCGGCCCGTTAAACAGTACAAAGCTGAGGGAAAAAGCTAGGGAGAATGTCTGATTAATTTCAGAATCGAAAAATACTGGAAATTGTAATTTAAATGTAACAGGTATAATTCTAGAAAACACAATATGGAAATATTAAAAATATGATATGTTGTTCACTAGAGCGTTAAAAATGTCCCTAACCAAATGGTCAGTCATATATTAGTTAACATATCAAGCAAATTTCTTACAGTATAAAATTTTAAGAATATTGTAACATTTGTTCTATATCTTATAAATTAGAGACCATTACGTTTCTTTCTTTATTGGATATCTCTCGATCTTGTTTCTCCTCGTCACGACCTAAAGCTTTACTTTATAAATATAGTACTGTTTTTCTTCCAATAGTATATCTGTATTAACCAAAAAAAATCGGTCTAGGATGTTCTGTCGCGACCGATTTGGCGCGGCCTTACTGGCGCAGGTCCATTGGGGCGCAGACCGCTTCGGGCGCAATGCCTATCTGGCGCAGCTACTTTCTGGCGCGAGGACTTTATGGCGCACATTAATATTTTTATTTATATTTCGCACATTAGCCAATAAATTAGTTATATTTCAGTCAAAAAATTTTAAAAAATGTATTTTATTAAAACATGTTTCGAGAGTTTATATATCATTATCGGTTAAATAATAATAATCGTGATAATTCAAACAATGCCAAACATTTAATAGAAGAAAAACATATTTTTAATGATAAACCTGATATTTAACATATACAACCGAAAGCCATAAGCTGAACCTCTTAGAATCTCTGGCGATTAATAAATATAAACATTCTAAATTGCTTTTAAATGACCAATAGATTTAACAAATTCACCCTTACTTAATCTCTTTACCTAAGTGGGAAGTTCCGAATCTGGTAAATATAATTTAAAGTTTGTATTTATTCATTCTTTGTACGAAGCAGTTTTGGTTTGTGTTTATTGTTCAGTTTATGTCTACAAAATACTATACTTCTATACGGTGTTAAAAATGAAAGTAAAAATTAAAAGCAAACAAGACGCAAGAAGTTTTTCGAAAATGGATTTTTGTATGTACCTATTTGATAGAAACAGTGCGTGTGGAACAAAAAAGTTCTGGCGTTGCGATAGAAAGGGTGAAGGTTGTCGTGTGAGAATACATACACAAGATGGCACAACAGTGAAAAGTATAAACCATCAAACACATGATAGATCCGGTGTCTTTAAATTGCACCACCAATTTCTTATATTCTACAAAACGTGAAAATAAGGGATTAAGCAGACACTTAAATAGCACCACTAACCGCTACAGGGGGTTGGCAGGTAGCTGCCTCTTTAGAGTAGGATTAACTCAAGGAAAACTTACGATTTTATTTTAAAAGTGAAAATATCTGAAATTTGAATTCATCACTTAAAAGGTAAGTTTATATTATTCAATAAAAAAAGAGTGCAATATTATCTGCAGGGGTTCCTAATCCTATATCCCAATTTACGTGGTGCAATTTAAAGGTAGGATTTTAGACCCCCCGTAGCCGTGGTGCAATTTAATAGCGCCCGATAGATCACCAAACAGACGTGAAGGTGGGCGAAGACCATCCATGTTTCCACCAACTTTATGGTCGGTTCATGAAAGGGTGACCAACGACATTTACAGAACCAACAACTTTGCTGAAGCTTCTCACAGGAGAATTCAAACGGAGTTATCGATGGATCATCCATCAATTTGGTCATTTATTGATCTACTGAAGAGGGTGCAGGTCTCAAGAGATATGTATATTGAACAATTAATAGCGGGACATGGGACATGCACCCCCTAAAAAACTTCGAAAATACGTTGAATGTGATAAAAGAATTAAGAATATTGTAGAGAATTTCAATAATATAGATGTGATAGAATATTTAAGAGGATTATCTTAAAATTATAATATAGATGCCTAAATCAGTATTATTAGTTTTATTTTTTATTTTTTTAGTTTGATTTGTGATATTGTAAAAAAAATTATCTTATTAAATTTATATAATCTAGTTTACTTATTTCACTTATGCCATTTTCAATATTGGCAATAATTATTTTTGTTGGCAGTTTTAACTTTTTCATATGCATTTTTTTTAACTTAAATGTATCAGATCAGGTTTTTAAAATGTATTGAACGTTCCGATTTTTAAATGCTTTTGTTTGTTTACGTTTTAGTATTTTTAACTTTATTAAATTAACACCTTCCTAAAATAAAAGAAATTTAAGTGCCTTGCATCTAACTTATGTTTTCAATTATTTGCGCCATACAGTCCTCGCGCCTAACGTACCTGCGCCAGATAGGTCTTGCGACCGAAGCGGTCTGCGCCCCAACGGACCTGCGCCAGTACGGCCGCGCCAAATCAGTCGCACCAGATGGGTCGCGCCAGAACGGGCCTTTCCGAAAAAAAATCCCTTGAATTTTGACACAACAATTTAATCTCTGTTCAACCAATTACCGATCAGTACAAACACCGAATATGCTTGTGATCCACATGTTTATAAATCGGGGTGGACACAAGAATTTACTGGTATCCTTCAAATTCAAATTTTGATCATCAGTTCTATCTGGAAACAGAACACTTGACCTTATTCCTTTTACATTGACAAATCCCCCCTGGAAAATATCCCATTCTCATAGCATGTCAAAAGGACAAAAACTTAGCCCCTGGCCCCGACTCTATCTCCAGAAGAAGTTTTGGGCCAAAACCAGATTCTAGAATGAAAATTTTACCGTCTCTGCCCTAAATCAGAGAAAAGTCGTCACTGGATGTTCAAAAGGCTTTAGACAAGGTTTGGCTCGCCAGCCTTATCAAGCTATAAAACTAATTCACTTCTACTTCTCCAACAGAATAATCTATATCAAAGTTGAATATGCAATTTCAGAACCCTTATCGCCCTTTTAGAAGTTCTACAAGGGTCCATTTTAGCCCCCATTCTCTACACCATCTACGCATGTGATCTTCGTTATCTTCAAAACATCCAACTATACGTTGAACTCACCATCAATAAAATGAGAAGACTAGCGTCCCTGCTAGGTGCTCTGGGTAGTAGACTCGGAAGATGCCACTTTAAAACCCTACTTCATACATACGAAACTTAGTTTGACCTCTTGTCGATTATAAGGCAATATTCTGCTAATCCTTAGAGACTCCTCCATTGTTGCCACAAAGAGAGAGAGCCATTAATCGTAAAGCAAAACACCTACACCACCTACACCAGCTTTACCCAAGCCGCCTTGTCTTCCAAAATCTTAAATACTTCCTCTTCCTTCTTGATTTCAGACGCCACAACAACGATACGTCGCTCGGACTCTACAGGGAACCAAGATCACCGCCAACAGGAACTTCCATGCCCACTGGAATGGACGACTTCAAAGAATCTCAAGAATTTCTCTAGAACAAGATCGTCCTTCCCTCCTTAATACTCCTTTGAACCGTATAGCATCAATCTCCCTTACCCACATTGCACAACATAGGATTATACTCCTACACACACTCACACAACACCAAAGTACCAGGATAACCAGGAAGCGAGCACAGAATGGCATCGAGCGACTGATACTGACTCCATCCCAAACTCCACCATTCATCTCTGAAAATTAGTTTTCATTTTATATTCTAGTTGTCTATCAAACACCTTGTTTTGTGAGTTTTGTTGCTAAAGCTAATCCAGATTTGTCGAGGTCTAAAGTTCACCATATTAAAAGTTTACCTTTAATTAAAGATTGTAAGGTTAATCTTTATAGCTGGGTATCTAAAATTCAGCTTTACTTCATTGAAAGTCACTTTTGACTACTTCTGGAATTCGGCAACTCTGGTTATTAGTCACTTTACCGTGGACACTCTTCCTGATTGGAACAACAGTTAAACGTATTGTATTATTGAGGACTAACGATAATTTGAGCTTAATATTTAATTTATATTTAAAGAAATAAATAACTGCAAACTGCGATTAAAATTTTATTTGTGCAGTTAGTACTTGGCACTTTCAGATTACCTGAAAAGTAAACTCTTAATTAAATTTTAATCTAAAACCCGTAGCTAGAGTGCTGAGCAATATATTTTTTATTAATTTTAAATTTTGTATATTTATAAATATATAATCTATACATAAAATAAAACTGTAGTAATGTACATGATTGTGCGCGCATCACATGAAAACTACTGATCCTATTTGAATGCGGTTTTCAAAGACGTATTTGTCTTCTTTTAACTTAACATCTGGTGTATAAAACTTCCTCCCCTACCCCTTTAACGGGGTGAGGAAAGAAATTTTTATACAAAAATCAACACGCCACGCGAACGACGTCGCGGGTACATCGAAATAGAACCCAAAATGTGGTTAGATTTTTTGGTCTGTCTGTCTCTATGTTTGTGCGCACATCACATGAAAACTACTGATCCGATTCGAATGCGGTTTTCACAGATGTATTTGTCTTCTTTTAAGCTAACATCTGGTGTATAAAAATTTCTCTCGCATTCCTTAAATGGGGTGGGGTAAGAAATTTTTATACAACAATCACACGCCACGCGAACGACGTTGCGAGTACAACTAGTTTTAGAATATATGGAGAACATATAACGTTAAAAAATTATATGTATTTTTTTTAAGTTAGAAGTTGATTATCACATTTCTTTCAGATAGGATTGGTAAAAGTTAAATATGTAGCTATTATTAGCGGACAGAGTCGCAGTCAAAAAAATAATTTCTAAATTTTAATTTTTTTTCTCAAATATACCTAAGATAGCGCTCTGTATAAACAACTTGCTTTGTTTTTTTTTGTCCATTTAATTTAATTCCAACTCTTAATGAATATAAACTTACTTGGACCCTTCCTGTAAATTCGGCTTTAATTAGATTATTTTGGTATGGATAAAGTAGATAATACAATGTTAAACATTTCAAATTATAGCTCTCAATCCGGGATATTTTACTTTCAACAATAAAACTTTATATTCGCAATACTTGTTTATCTCTTTACTAATTTAAATAATACCTAAGTATCGGTTCGTTAACCTTCTCGGTAAAAATTGATTTTTATAACTATAATAACAAAGTTTTTCTCGCAAATATTACAATTACGAATATTACAAATAAACAGAAAAATTTGCATAGCTCTTTCTCTTAAAAACCTCTTGCGTCGATTATATTTTCATTAGTGGGCAACCATGATAAAATTTTAAAAGCTTCATACTTTAGAACGAGCTTCAAAATGAATGATTTTAAATATAATCTGAGAACTTCCTCATAATCTCCTTGAACTTTAATGAGATTTAGATATTTACTACAGTCCTTCAGATACGCTTACGCGAAACTTAGGCAATCTGTGAGTAGGTACTCTTCAACATTATTTCAAACTAAATCGCCTTTTATGTCGATTGTCGTTTGGTTCATAAATTAGTTTTATAGTTTTTAAAAATTAAAAAGCACATGATTTAAGTAATTTTAACATTTAACAATTTTTGAAGTAAAGAAATATTGAACCGGAAATATAGAATGGTATTTATTTGTAAGTACTGATTTGAATGGGTGGTTCTTGGATCTTAGTTTTAGGCTATTATTATGATTTATTAGGTGTTGTAATAAATAATTTAAAATTTAGGTATGTAGTGTCTATGATATTTCACCGGTTTCTAAGGAACACAAAACAATATGCTGTGAATGTATTGATAAGAGGTTAGTGTCATTTTTAAATCGCTATGTTAACTATTGCTATTTGTTGCTAACATTTTGCTATTATTTTAATCAAGATGCAACGCGAATCGAGAAATTTGACTAATGAAGAGTGTGCTCAAATAGTGGTATTGCAAGAAGAGGAGTTACAGACGTTTGGAGCGGTGGAATGATGGAACGGTATAAAGAGCCACTGTACGCGTGTTCAAAACCGTTTTTTACGACTTTGCACCTTAAGAGAAGGATTTGTAACTACCAAATCCCAGCTTGAAGATGTCCATAATATTCGAATCTGCTAGTGAAACTGTTCGCCAACGCCTCAAGGAACGTAATTTGGTAAATTGTATGCCTGCCAGAGGGCACCATAGCTCATCGCAGAGACCGTTTAGAATTTGCACAAAATCTTGTCCATTAGTTGAAGGCTAATTGGAATATAGTGCTGTTTACAAATAAAAGTAGATTCTTGTTTTATGTCTAAGTCCATTATTTAAAAATCTTATCAAATATTACATTATAAGAGAATTAGTTCTTTTTCACAAATTAACTATAGTCAATTTCACGCGATTCTATAAAGAGCAATTACACAGTGACAGATCCCATAAAAGTTTTCGATAGACTTAACCCCTGGAAAAACAAATTTGGTTTCAGAATCTAATATTGTAAGGGCTTATGAATATGTATTTTGTAAAGGTTTTGGATACCACAAATATCATGAACCGACATAAAACAATAAAACAAAAATATTAAATTTGCTTAAAATTTAACTTTTAACAAAGATAAATTTCCTGGAGATTTATAATATATTTTAGGATTACCTGAATTTATTTAATGATCAGTGTTAAAATGTATACATATAAATCATGGTTTTCGATTTGTTGCTACATCGCTCCAATTTTGTATATTTTCCTAATTTTACTGCTAAATGCTATTTTTTGTACCTTTGTCTTTTCTGAAAAAACACAGAAAGTAGCTTTGAGTTTTAACCACCATCCGTTAGGCCGTTTACGAGATACAACGTTAATGCCCTTCTGGCAATATCAATACGGTTTTTTGACGCTTTAGCTTACCCTATACAGCAACCCCTTTACAATGATACGTCATACATCGAAATCCGTTCGGCCGTTTACGAGATACAACGTTAATGCCCTTTTGGCAATATCAATACGGTCTTTTTGACGCTTCATTTACCCTATACAGCAACCTTTTTACAATGATACGTCATACATCGAAATCCGTTCGACCGTTTACGAGATACAACGTTAATGCCCTTTTGGCAATCGAAAACTATTAACAGTTGACTGCTAGCGCCCCCTATAGATTTAAAAATTTAAATCTGGCCCGCTTAAGCCAAGTTCCGAATCATTTAGCACAGAATTCAACCAACAGCGCCACCTGAGCGTGCTGTCTTTGTCCTACTACTCATGACAACTGGTTTTCTGTAAATCTGGATCACTCTTTTATTTTCTTTTTTTTTTGTCAATTTAGTTTATATTTCATAAAAAGTCGTAAGCAACGCTTTTCTTGTCCAGAAAATATTAAATTTATCCTTCTTTATCACTGTCCTATTTAAGTTGTCATAGATAAATTTGTTGCTTGCAAAACCTTACTGAATACTTCTATACTAATCTTGTTTCTACTGTGTATACTCCCAATTATTTTAGCTGGTCTTTATTTTCTACATGCATGTCCTTACAGAGAAAATATAAATCAAGTCAAGAAGTCAAAAAAGCTTTATTGTTCTTGTTGACAAAGCACAGTACAAGAAATAAATTAATAGATAAATAAAAAGAATCAAAAAATACATAAATTGTAGAGTTTACAATAAAAGTCACACAATAAAATACAAATGAAAAAATTTAACAATCATCAGTTCTAGAGATGTTTGTCATTTAGTAATAACTAGCTGACCCGGCGAACTTCGTACCGCCTACTGATGTTTTTTTACCATTTTTCCAAATTTTTACGGTTTTGTAAATTATCGATTAGATATATCATATATTAACGGCGCCACCTTATGGTGGCGTCATAGTACTTAATTACGCAAGAATTGATAATGTAAATTTATACTATCTCAACTGCGCCACCTTACGGTGGCGTCATAATGCTTAATTTAGTAAGGATCACTCTTTTAAATATATGAAATAGCTGTACCCGGCGCGCGTTGCTATGCCAACAACTAAAATAAATTTAAGAAAAATAAAAGAGATGAAGAGAAGAGAAGGAAAGAAAGTTTATAGTTTTGTTTCACTTATCGCACCAAAAATATGTTTTTCGAACTTATATTTATATGAAATCGTATAGATATCTATTAATCAATATTGAATTTGATTCATGGAAGCGCCATCTGGTGGTAACTTCTATTAATACGAATATCAGATTCATATTAAGCATTAAGAATACAGCATCATACTAATTTTTATGACAATCGGTTGAACAGGGAAGAAGTTGCTACTCTGCAGCGCCACCTGGTGGCGAGTGGCATCAATGAGCGTATCATACAAACCTTCTCCGTGGAAAAACACACATATATATATATATATATATATATATATATATATATATATATAAACAAAGTGCCAAGAAAATATATATATATATATATATATACCAATTTTCATTACAATCGGTTGAACGGGGCAGAAGTTACTACTTTGCAGCGCCACCTGGTGGCGATTGGCATCAATGAGCATATCATATAAACCTTCTCCGTGCAAAATACATATACATACCAATTTTCATGACAATCGGTTGAACGGGGCAGAAGTTGCTACTCTGCAGCGTCACCTGGTGGCGAGTGGCATCAATGAGCATAAAATATAAACCTTCGCCGTGTAAAATACATATACATACCAATTTTCATGACAATCGGTTGAACGGGGCAGAAGTTGCTACTCTGTAGCGCCACCCGGTGGCGAGTGGCATCAATAAGCATATTATGCAAACCTTCTTCTTGGAAAATACATATACACACCAATTTTCATCACAATCGGTTAAACGGGACAGAAGTTGCTACTCTGCAGCGCCACCTGGTTGCGAGTGGCATCAATGAGCATAACATATAAACCTTCTCCGTGCAAAATACATATTCATACCAATTTTCATGACAATCGGTTGAACCGGGCAGAAGTTGCTACTCTGCAGCGCCACCTGGTGGCAAGTGGCATCAATGAGCATAGCATATTCGTTTTCTCCGTGAAAAAATACATATACATACCAATTATCATGACAATCGGTTAAACGGGGCAGAAGTTGCTACTTTGCAGCGCCACCTGGTGGCGAGTGGCATCAATGAGCATATCATATAAACCTTCTCCGTGGAAAAATACATATATATATATACCAATTTTCATAATAATCGGTCCAGTAGTTTTTGAGTTCATCGATTTCGTACATAAAAACACATCCTTATATATATATATAGATTTATGAAGCATTGAAAACAGTTCTGTCACTCAATTTTACTCGAGAAATAGTTTTTTTAATGCAAGAGGTAGATGATTAAACAGTTTTTTTCCATTATATAATACTGATTTTTAACCGTACACGACACAAAATTCTAATGGTTTTTTTGAAACATGAACAATCTCTGGAATAGTTCAAAAGAACATAAACCTCAGAAAAAATTCCATACCGCAGATGGGACTCTACCAGTGAAAAATAGACTAATTTTGTAATATTAAAGTTTAAGTTATGAGCAGTCACCCTTACTGCGTAGAAACTTGACGATAATTTTTGACACAGATTGTTATTATAGTGTTTAAACTTCATTCTTAAGTTAATATGGAGTTACTAATGATGTCTTCATTCATAATTTTACATAATTCTAGATTGCTCTTAGATAAATAGATATTCATTGGGTTGGCTGTTAGCCTAAATCACTGCGACCTTTAGAGATCTATTGTGAACATCCATCATCTCTATCATAAGATTAGAGCACCTTGTCTAACCCCACCCTCTTAATGAGACCTTATCGCCTTGACAGTGGCCTCTCCACATATATCCCAATACCAGATACCGCGTCCTTGCAAGGACTTCACATTGGCATAGAACATGAACACCAGTCCCACACCAGCTGTGAGCTCATTTGTGGCGAGACTATCGCCTTAAGATTGCTCTTCCTCTGCCATAAAATAGAAGTATCAGCGGCAAAAATTATAAATTGACCTCTGATTTTAATAAGTGCTAAGTCCTTCAAATAAATCAAAAAGAGAAGTGGACCCAATACAGATCCCTGAGGTACTTTTCATTTTATAATAATATTCTTTAATGTACAATTAGCAAATATAGTTTTTTATTTTGGCGATAAAAATGGGAACGAAACCAGTTAGGGGCTATTTCTCGAAAACCATATATCTCTAGCTACCTTAACAATAAGTTCAGTATGATTAACACAATCAAAAGCTTTCGATAAACCACAAAATATTGCAGCTGTATGACTGTACAGATAATTATTCGTTAAAACGGAGCATATTGCATAACTAGAATTTTTGGATGGCAAGAAACCATACTGAGTGGAGGAGAGTAAATTGAGTTTAACAAGGAACTTTTACATTCTCGTTTTAACTAACTGCGCTATAATTATTGAATCAAAGATATCAGTCTCAAAGAGGTTTCATTAGGGTCTCCATTTTTCTGTAGTGTAATTACTAATGTAAGTTTTCGGCAATTGAGATTGTTTGAAAAAAGAACTATTGAAAGAACTTATTACTCTAAAGGTCTTGGATTAAAATTTGACCGGGTTTTTTTTTTTTTTAAATTTGTAAAAGCAAAGTTTAAATTTAGTTTTATTTTGTAGTCTTATTATATTAACAATTATAATAAAAGTAAAATAACATTGTTTACAGCGGTCAAATAGCAACAATATTTTTAAAAGTTAGGTTCTATTATCGTAAGGATAAGGTTTTTATATCTAAATAGATTTTAATTTACTTCAGCAACTAGAGCCTTGATTCGGTAAATGTAGAATTGTCGCCAACATTTTCAATTATAGAACTATTGGTTGAAGAGTAACTACTACTACTGTCACTGAATTTTTAATTTTCTTAGTGAGTGATCTGTTTAGATGTATTGAAAACGAAATAGTTGTCCATCGATTTTCTGATAGAAATAAATAATCAACTACGTTAAATAACTTTTTATAACGTATGAAAAGTTTTCTACATTTTCTACAGTCCAACGAAAACTTTTCTTAACACCATCGAAAAAGTAATGAAAGTTTAAGTAGACTGTTCTAAAAGACCGATTAAAACGTAACAAGAAAAATAGAGCAATAAAAGAAATGGTTCACCTACAGACGAATACTTTAAACAAACAGAAAGTTAAAAAACAAAAAAAAATATAATAGATAAGAAAAATAAAACAACAATATTTAACTCCAACGAGAATTAGATTATATCGATAAACTATACTGGTGCAAACAACACTAAAAAAAATTTAATAGGCTTGACGAAAGAGAAATATAAACCGTTTCGCTCAGTGAGTAATTAATGACAGTTTAAATAGAAAACAAGAAAATTGGTCGATTGTCACAGATTGTTTGCAGAACTCTTCCCAAGCCGACGGTGACGGTCGCCAGCGACGCTTCTGTGACGCTTATCGTCGCTTAACGGTTTAATTGATATTGATCATCATTTGCGGAGCAATTAAAAAATGGCGAAACTTTCATCGAAAGTGGCGAATAACAGCTATCACGATGTTTGCTTTTCATACTTCTAGTATTTTTTAAAATAAGCTTTGTATTAATTAGGGGAGTTTCTGACTGAAAAGCTAACAATCTGTACCGTTTTAAACTGATTTTAATTACATTATATTTTATACACATTAGTGGAGAGAATATTTTTGTTAAAAAAATATACATTTGTAAATAGGTATCTATATCTATATCTATACATATAATAAAACTGTAGAAATGTATATGTTTGTGCGCGCATCACATGAAAACTACTGATCCTATTCGAATGCGGTTTTCAAAGACGTATTTGTCTTCTTTCAACTTAACACCTGGTGTATAAAAATTTCTCTCCCATTCCTTAAATGGGGTGGGGTAAGAAATTTTTATACAACAATCACACGCCACGCGAACGACGTTGCGAGTAGGTACAACTAGTATTAAATAGAAAGATTAGTTAAAACAATAATTCTACAGAAATAAGATAACAGAATTTTTGCTCATACACAAATTTTAATGTCTTAATTTCCTTTCTCCAGCGTCTTTATACTAAGTTTTTATCTTTCTTAAGTACTTAGTCTTTTTGCTATTTATTTTTCACTCTCTAACGCCTGTAACTGTTTTTAAAGTCAATTGATAACACAATTTAAAAAATCGAAAAGTTCAATTAATACCGAACACTTAAAATCACTTGTAATTATATGTGATCACTTTTATACTTTTAAACTTCGTATTTTTACTTAAAATCCGATCATAAGCTTTGTAGATTTAACATATATTTACTTATACCTTCCTATTCGAAATTAGCAACAGCATTCCGGCTTTGCAAACGTTTATGATTTCTGAATTAGAATTTGGGAGTAGTGTTGCCTAGTACGGATTTCCAGCAAAGTGGTAGAGAAAGATAAACAAGTTATGCGGTTTAACGCGTGGTCACTTCTAATGGCTCTTAAACTGCAAATCTAATTCATCTTCAACTACTACTCGCCATTAGGGTGAAATAATGGCCACTAGACTCTTTGAAGTTCGTTTTAACTGCAAACACACAAAGGTCTCAAAATTTTAACTTTAATTTAATAATTCGTAGTCAAAGACTTACTAAAAGGAGTATCTGATATAAATGGATTTTACTAGATATTTTCAAAAAGTAACTCTTTGTAGATGATGTGAGTGAACGTAAAAAAAAGGTTTCAATATTATATTATGAAGGTAATTTGTTACAAAATAAGGCTCATAATTACTTTTTTAAGAAAACTAGATTTTGAAAGGAAAATTTTTTTTAGATTTTCTTAAAGAATTTTTTTATAAGTAATTTAATATAATACTAGTGCCCCTATGACATTAACTCTCCTAGTTCCGTGTTTTGGCTGCGGTTCTGGTACAACAGGATATATGTATCAAATTTGCAACGTCAATCTACAAGAGCTCTAGTAATACAGGTGGAAAATTGCAGAAAATTAAACCAGTAATTCATAATATATTAAAACCAATATCCTTCTTAAAACACGATGTTGTTTGAAGATCAGAGAGAAGCCAGAACACTTGTCTATTGGAAAGGATGGTCAGGCACAGAATTTTTTAAGTCTGAGGTTCAGCAAGCTCTACAAACAATAAAAAACCGAAAAAGTCCAGGTCATGATAATGTGTGCGCGGAAGTTCTTAAAATATTTGATCCAAATCATTTAACATGTCTGTTTAATCAAATATACCACTCAGGCAAAATTCCAATTGACTGGCTAAAACAAAGACATCTTCCAAAGACTGTAATGACTTATAAGTCTTATGAGTCATGCTCTTAAAGTTTTTCTTCGGTTTATACATGCTCGAATATACTCAAAATGTAAAGACAGAAGCGGAGAAACATAATTTGGTTTTACCACGAGATTAGATACAAGAGAGGTTGTGTTTTCTATCAAATTATTGATGTAAAAGATGCCTTTGTTTGTTTCATAGATTATCAGAAGGCTTTCCACAACGTAAAATAAAATATTCTACTACATAGACTACTTGAAATAGACATCAAAGACATCAAGATTATTCAGGAATTATATTGGAATCAGACAGTGGAGATATGAATCAACAGAGACATAATCATAGATACTTTCAACGTATGTAAGGAAGTTTTTTAAGGTTGGATATTATCACCGGTGCTTTTTAATATATACGTGGAGAAGATCTTTCAAATGGCTTTGGAAGAAGAAAGTAAAGGAATTAAGGTCAACAGAATTCCGATAGACAATATACGATATGCAGACAACACTGCAATTTTAGCATCAAATTTGGAGGATCTTTAACACATGGTGGACTTGATTGATGCTATAGGTAAACAATTTCGACTTACGATTAACGCCACCGAGGTCAAACTTATGGTAATAGGCCACCAGCTCACAATCAACCGTTTTGATGATTGATGGAAATATCCTATAGAGTAAATTACCTTTCACATATCTGAGTACTATAATAAACGAAAGATGGGATTGTGATGAAGAAGTTAAACTTAGAGTAAATTATGCCAAAATAAAAATTTTTAAACTTAGAAATTTCTTACTGGATTGTATCCTCCCACTAACAGTTAGATTGCGCCTTATTAAAAACTACTTATGGCCCATTTTACTTTAAGCCGTTGATACATGGTCTCTTAAGATTAGAACCATGAACCCCTTTAAAGCATTTGAGTTGTGGGTTCTTCGCAGACATTTACGCGTTTCATTTACCGCACATACCACGAACGAAGACGTTTTGAGAACTGCAGGCTGCGAACGCGAACTACTGGACATCGTTAAAGAAAGAAAAATTTCCTACCTCGGCAATATTCTTAGAGGTAGTAAATATCACATTGCCAAACTTATTTTGCAAGGGAAAATGGAGAGACATCGCGTTTCAGGAAGAAAGCAGTACGAGATCATGCCACATATAGTTGTTCGTTGGAAAAGCATGAAGTTTCCAAATCTAAGCCACATACAGACAACCCTTTACCTTGTGACTTATTGATGGTCATTGCGAATGCCAATCTAATTGAGAATTGAATGTGTTTGAATTCAATCGACAAATCTGTAATCATAGGGATTCGTGACAGCAATACATTTTCACCATAAAACTTGCTTTTTAAAATCGTCTTTGTTGATTTCTTTCATCTCATGTCTGTTGCGATTGTGATTCACGCTTACAAGCAGATTTGCATTAGATTCTATTTTTAATTAGGCTCCTTTGCTCATACTGGCATGTTGGCTGTACATGAAACTTATAAATAAATCAAGTTAAAATACTTATATTATATTGTGTTCGTTTGCTTATTACTTAACTAACCCTTCACAATGTTTTTGTTTTGATTTAAAACTATTTTAAAAAAATGTTAAGTATAATACAACTAAAGTAATGGCCATTGTTGGCGGAAGCTTACAACACGTGTTAATTTATTCACGATCACTTAATTAACTGAAAGTGAAAACTGTCTTTATCAATTATTAAATAAATGTAAATAGATAATTAATGCACTGTAAATTAAAGATAAACTTTGGTGGGAGTAAAGTTAAAGTGAGAGTTGCACAGAAAAGTTAAAATAACTCGTATGACAGTCACTGCTACGATTGACACACAAATAAAACCAACAGAAAAGACCGAAAACTGTATGTAAAATTATAAATAAATTAAAAAATCCACACTATTATATTTAACTAACATATATTTTGACGCACAGCGTTTTCTTCAGGTAAATGGTATTCTAAAATTGCGAAATTCCGCATCTATAGATACTATTCATTTCATACCGGGGATGTCTCTTCATTAGCGACTGAAGAGACATAACCTAAACTACACTGATGAGCTCAAATAAGAGCGAAACGCAGTGTCTGTAGTTTGGTTTTGGTATTGAGTTAGAAATTCTAACCGGACACCAATCCAGTTTAAAAAACAGCACGACACTGGATACGTTGTGTATCATCTTTTACATCATGTTATATAAGACTGTCACAAACGCTCTGCTCGTTTATATATATTAGTTATTTTTGTGTTTTTGAAAAGCAAAAATGTCAAATATTTTTGAATGTTTAGAAGATAGTTAGACACAAACCTGCGAAGCATGCGCCAGCTTATACATGTAGATTAATTTACTTAATTGGTGCCTACTGGCAACGTTGTAATTAGCTGCTACTCGAAGACTTTGACCTCTAGAACTGAATGCTTCTAATTAAACGTTTATCCAATATTTATAACAGTAAAGCAAACACCATACGCAACCGCATGGAGATCTATCTATTGTGAACCTGTTTGTTAGTGTGTGTATTATGTATTTAATAAATAATATTGTGTATCAAGAGTAAAATTAAACAATAAGGTATGCAATGTTTTAGAAATGACATTTATTATAACATAAAAACCAATCTTTGATTGAAAAAGTTAAATGAACTTGGTCACTTTTAATTAAAGACCGGCGTTGTTTCATATAGAAAATTTCTTTTAAATAAAAATGTATTTAAAACAAATGTATTAATCTTTCTAACCTTAATACTAAATTTACTACAAAAACAAAAGTATTTATGTATTTAGAAAAGATAAGGAAACATCGTATATAAATCATGCACACCAAAGATGATAACAAAATCGTTTTAGATAAACTTGATTCAAAATGTTCATAATTACTAGAAAAACGTAACTTCCTAAAAGAATTTTAAAGAAACAGAAATTTTGTAACATCTGTTACGAAAAGAAATTATGATTTTTAGTCTACTCTTAAGTATTAATAAATATGTTTTTTATTTCCAAATTACTTTCCAAAATTTAAAACAAAAATAAAACACAATAGTGTGTTTCTATTCGAAAAATAAAATAAGAGAGTTATGAAAACAAATATTTAATGAAATGAAAAAAAACTTTCACTTTAAATCTGAACTTTAATTCATATATGATTGCGACATATTCGAAAGCACAACATTTTCTTTAGGCAAATTGTATAAAGAGTTCTCTCTGGAGGTGACTCTTTTGTAACTTTGGCGCTGTGTGGTCTTCTGGTTCTTTCCTGTTGCTGAAGCTGCATCTTTGGCCTCCAGGGCCAGTCGTCTGGATCGTACTCTCTTAAATCACGTTTTACATGGTTCGTCGGGATCTTGTAGATTTTCTTGGTTTTTTTCTTTCTTTACAGCTTTTCGTAGACAACCGTTTTTTTTATTATTAAGGCTGTCCTCTTAGGTATAGACCTAAATACAAATTTACCGAGAACATCTATTGGGGCAGAAGAGACAATTTATTAATTTGGGATTTAAAGGCCTGCAAGTTAGGACGAGTGGGAAAGACGTGGGAAGGTAAGGAGTTCCACAATCTGGAGACCCTGAGGATGAAGGAACGATCGTATTGATCCGTTCTCGATGTCCAGCATTGAACAGTATAAGGGTGCATAGAGTTGGCACGTCGCGTTGCTCTGGCTGGGCTGACAAGTGGAGGCATTATAGAGCCGAGTTATTTTGAGCAAAATCCGTTTATGTATCAGTAAAACATAGAAAGATTAGATGGAATAATGGGGCTAGGTTTTTGGTGATACCGATGTCGTTTATTAGTCTAACTGCTTTTCTCTGTATTGCATCAAGAAACTCAGAGCCTTGACGGAGACGCCGAACCCCATACATGCGAGCAGTATTCAAGATTAGGTGTATTTGGGCTTTGTAAAGAGTAGCTAAGTTGGACGGAGAATAATATTGCCGTGCTCTAAACAGAAAGCCTACTTTCTTTTCTGCTGCAGTTGCTATGAATGCAATATGTTCGTTCCATAGTAAGTTCTGGGAGATCTTTATACCAACCAGCGTAATGGAGTCGCCCGCTACCAGTGTCTGATCGTTGATTGTAATGGATGAGTCACATTTTTGCCTCTTGTTGGATAGGCAACATGTCTTTTTCTTGAAAGCGTTGAAATTAACAAGATTTTTTCTTGCATACTCGTCTACAATTCTTAAATCTTAATTGAGAGAAGCCGTTGTGGATCTTCTGTCCTCTTCCAGAATATCTAGAGGTATCGGACGGTTGTGCGCCTTGTTACTGTGTAGATTGCTATCATCTGCAAATACAAGTATGGGGTTATTAGTGGCTATTAGTAGATCATTAATGTGTAATAGGAATAGAGTAGGAGCTAGAGCCGATCCTTTTTATGTTGTACCTGTACTTTTTTCAACGTAGTTTTGCTCCGATTCATATCTTAAGATGGGTATTCTTATGGTTTGAATTAGTCTCAGTTTTGTTTTTAATTTAAATTGGCTTTTCCTTCCAATCAATCCTCTTAGCTTGCTTCTTGTGTACTTGGCCTTCTTCACTACACTGTCGACGTGTTCTTTAAAGGATAGCCTTGGGTCCATGGTAAGTCCTAGTTATTTTACTGATCTTGTCCATTCGATGTTGTCTTCTCCCTTCGTCATGTCTTCATATGCTTGGTGTTGCGTATTTTTAAACAATATTGCCTTTTTTTCCTGATTAATTGCTATTTTTCACTTAATGTACCATTCTTCTATTTCTTTCGTTGATTTTTGTAGGTATCTCGCTATTTTCCTTGGATGTGTACTTCTTGCTGCTATTACTGTGTCGTCAGCGTATAAAAACAGCATGGTATGTGGTGTTTTAGTCACGTCTGCTGAATATACTTATTAAAAGGTTAATGTTAACTTTGAAGTATCTGTTTTCAAAGAAACACTAATATTAACAATTCCATCACTGTTCTTAACCTCATCAGAACTTGAGGTATTAAAATGAATATCTTTTTAGATGAATATAAATATCGTCCTTGTTTAGAAAACACTTTCATAAAAAATATTCTAAATTTTAAGGTAATAGTACATATTAATATACTTTTTTATTTAATTAGTAATTCATTTAACAATAATAATTTGAGCTTGATTTCTCTATTATTATAAAAGATTTATTAATTTATATTACGGTATAAAAAACCCAAATTTTATAAGTTTTACTTAGCAAATCATCAGTTTTTAAAATAAAATTTTTAAACTCAAAATTATATGTTTTTAGAACCTCATAATATTTTAGTTGTCGCTGTAAGGTTTCCAACAGTTTACAATCTAATTATATAATTATACATACTTATTATTTTAGTCAACAAAATGACGGATTTTAAAATAGCAGTCGTTGGGTCAGGCGTGGTCGGTTTAACTACCGCAATTGAATTACAAAATGATATTAAAAACGGAGATGTTACTATTCTAGCTGATAATTTTAATGAAGAAACTACCAGTGCTGTTGCTGCAGGGATATTTAGACCAGGTGGTGAATTTAAAGGAAAAACTGAAGAAATAACGCAGTAAGTATTGATACTATACCCCAGCCGCTCAAAAGATGGAATTGAAGGACGCGTGATCAGTGACTGGACGAGGTAATCGTATGATGCCACGCCTTCTAAACTAAAATAACGAAGCACAGTTTACACTGTACTTATACCAGAGATAATATAAACTATAGGCATCCAGGGGGGTACTTTTTTGTTGAGTGGTGTAATTTGGACTTGTGACGTTGGTTGGGGAGAGTAATATTCAAACAGTGCGTGCCGTTCACGTGATCATTCCATCTTTTCAGCGGCTCGGGTATAATTTAGTACAAGGTTTTGTTAAATATTATGTTTAACAGAAAATGGATCGACGATTCCTGGTACTATTGGAAAAATTTACAAGACAGTGCTTATGGTGCGGAAGCTGGTGTTACAGAAATCTCAGGATATATGTTTTCAAACCGACATAAACAAACAGTTAGGGTAAGCATATTTTTTAGTATTACAGTTAGTAAAATTTAGAATTTATTTTTAATTTTAGAATCGTTTTATGGAAAAATTGGTCCCAGTATACAGACAGGCAACAGAAAAAGAACTTACTTCTCTATGTCCAGATAAATATAAATATGGTTCCTTTTATACAACCTTAGTAACTGACACTACTATCTACCTACCTTGGGCCCTAAATAAGTTTAAAAAAACAGGTGGAAAAGTTTTACACGAGCATGTAAGAAGTTTGCAACAGTTAGGAGAAAAGTATGATATTATTGTTAACTGTACTGGTTTGGGATCCCAAACTTTATGCAATGATAATGAGGTGCTGCCATTGCGTGGACAAGTTATTAAGGTAAAAAAATATTTAAACCATACAGAAAACTAATAAATATTTTCTTTGCAACCCGTATCATTATTGTCATGTCATAAATTTTAAAAAGAATAATATATCATTAAAAAACATTAATCTCTTAAACTACATAATATATGAACTGGCGCAAGCAACAGGAACCTAAAAGTGCTTGACAACACAAGTTGGTGATATTTTATTATTGGTTGCTATGGTGAAAACCCCCGAATTAATTAGTTCCTTATGTTGCTTTCAGCACTTTGTTCACTTTAAATAACTAGATAATTATATGCATCAACAAATGTTGTGTAAAAACATATCTGTGGTCAAGCACAGGGCAAAATATATTTTAAACAGATGATATTTGTTTGCAAGATATTTATTTCATACAGGTATTTATATTAAGTTCTTGCTTATTTATACACCTTAGTGAATACAGGAGGTAGACATATACGTTGCCAATTTTTACGGAAAATTGTCTTCATCGATAATATAAATGAACATTTTCCCAGTCGAAGGTGTTGATAGGACAACCCGAAATCCAGACGGGCAGACTGAGTGGATACAAAGGAGGTAGCGGACAAAAGTATAGAGGTCAGGAATTTGGGCAAAAAATCGTCATCGATAATATGTCCCTCATTTAAATCACGTTGTATTCGACACTTAAGAAGCATAAATTCAAAATAACGGACAGTTGGATTGTAACATAAGAGATGGTGGACAAGGGTAAAGAGGGTCAAAACTTGGTGCAAAAAATCGTCATCGATTTTACCACGTAATGCTATACCATTGAGAAGCCTAAATCCAAAATTGCGAAAAGTCTAGTGGTAAGCCTCTCTTTACCCTTGTCCACCACTACCTTTGTATATACTCAGGTGTCTGCTAGTCGGGATTTTGAATTGTCGTATTAACACCTTCGACTATCATATTTCATAAAAATTGGTAACTTTTACCCTTTATAGCTATCTACAAGGGTGTGCACTTGCGCAGGAACGTAAATACATGTATTGAATGAACATGTTGCAAAGGAGAAATTGAAAGCAATGTATAGACTTACAAAAAGGTATATTAAAAAAAATAATAGTTAAGAAAGATCTAACAAACATTTTTTAAGTATGTGTATTATTTATTATGAATTTCTTGTATTAAACATTTTTAGGTTGAGGCACCTTGGGTAAAAATGTTTTGGTATCTAGAAGGTGAAACTTACGTAATACCAGGATTTAATTCAGTAACTCTTGGTGGTTGCAGAGAATATGGTAATTACAACCTAAACATTGATAAATTTGTGTCTATGGGAATCCGTGAAAGATGTGAAAGATTAGTACCTAGTCTAAAAGCTGCTAAGCAAGTAAAAGAGCTGGTTGGTTTACGACCTCACAGATATACAGTAAGAGTTGAAAAGGAAATTCAACCAACCATTTTTGGAAAACGAATAAAAATTGTACATAATTATGGACATGGTGGATATGGTGTTACGTCTGCACCCGGAACTGCCTTGGATGCTGTAAAACAAGTCAGGGAAATTTGGGCTGGTAATTCGAAATTATAAATAAATATTAATTATGTTCTTTACTGTGTTTTATTAACAGCTAGAGCTAGAGGTGAGCTATTAAAGTTTGTGTTTACTGAGCAGCTTTTAAGAGCTTTCAGTATCAACTAATATAATTTTACATAAAAGGATTTTAGTTAAATCCAGTTAAAATCCATCTTTAAGGCTTATTCTACTTGTTAACAACATGTTAAGGTACCTGTATGTTTTCTAAAACCTATTTGTTGTAAACCTACCTTTCTAACGCCAATTGTACTTTTATAAAGGTTTATTTGAAATTTTTCAATTGCTAGATTTCAACTCATCCACTTTAATCTGACCATTTTCCGCTTGATGTAAGCTTCAGCTCTATAAAATCCGGATATTTTACCATTTTCTATGGAATTGCTGGAAATACGGTTAAATTTCTCTTTTGTTACAAAATATCCCAACAAAGCACATTTATCTCATTGAATATTTTTATTTAAATCTTATTTGACTGTTGCTGATACGGGAAGCTATGAACTTGGCAGCGTTCGTTCCATTATATAGACAAGATAAAAAAAAGATTTTAGGAATTAAGGAAGGATTTTACAATAAAATAATATATAATTTGATTTGATTAATGTTATTAAATACTTCTTATTTTGTATTGTTTTTATACCGAAATGTAACCTAAGCCGTAGATTTTCTTGCATATTATAAAGGGTTATTCTTGAATTTCTGTAGTTTATCTAACAATATCTACAATATAGTTTAACCACAAGAAATTTAAAAAAATATTATTTATATGTAATAATTTTCTCTAGAATCTCTTCAAAAACAAACTTCCTATTTTCAAATGTGTTTACAGGTTTTATGGCTCTTTAAGAATTTGCTGACACTTAGCGTTGGAATTGCTTATAATAAGATCTTTGTTGGGTTTTAAGAATATTGACAGTGGCACATTCTACTAATTATTTTTAATCTTTGAAAACCATTTTGTTTCTAAATAAACAATTTGTCAGCAATTTTAGCGGCTGAAATTGTGCGACAAGTACACAGACCGTTAGAATACGTCTAAATGAAGTTGGATTAGGATTACTTATGCTAGAACACACACCAGAAATACAGACCAACGATTACGAAGACATCAATTCAAACTCAAAAAGGAAACCTATAAAATAAGATGTAGACAACACTTTCTGTACTAGATTTTGTTTTTTGAATATATCTTTATGTTACAAATTTGATTTATAACCATAAGGATAAGTAAAAGGAAAGTGTAAGTATAGTTTTTCTTTTTGTTTCTTAAATAAAAGTGTGTAATTTAAATTTCAGCAAGAACAATGTGCCGGGTTATCTAATTTTACCTTATCTTATCTTATATCTCTTTTATCTTTTACCTGGGTTTCTTAAAAAGAGGTTACAATATTACCGTGGCCGCGGGTTCAAATATTAATAAACAATAATTATAAAAAAATTATGTTTTATTCATAAATCAAATGTACAAAATGATGCCAAATATAAATTTAATTATGTTATAATAACAATTCTTATATAATCATATCATGCATAAATACTATTTATATAAATTTTAATGTACTTGATTTTTAACATAATCTTTATTGTTCTCATCATTTTCATCGTTAATTTCATTAATACTTTGACATCATGTATTTTTAATAATTTCATTGTATTTTTATACACACGTGGGTGACGCCACTCAGTAGATTTTACCCATTCAAAAAGTCTACTTCGCAAAGCACAGTGAGGGATATACGATGTTTACGTGTGTATGTTTATATGCGGTGTAGGTGTCAGTGTAGCAAACGCGTAATTTTTCATCCTACCGAAAAGTGCTCAAGGCGGCTAAAGAAGTTTCACTTCAAAAAGAAACTTAAATGTATAACATTTTAAGATTATTAATGTACCAGTAGCATATACATTCTTCTTTCTTTTCTTTTCACTTAAAACTAAAAGTTTCTTTTCATATAGGGTATACAAAAACGCAGGTTTTATCCAATCCAGTATTTTTGTATAAAATAGTCTTTTTTCATCTCTTAATTAAATCATTTCTTATTATTTTAATCATATTAAATCTGTAATAAAGATATTAAGATAGTAAGAAATTCGGTCCGTGTGCTGTAAGTTATACTTTACATAACATTAACTTGTAAAGTACGGCTTACTATAATTGTTAACAGTACTGTATTGACATGTTTACAGCCATGGGCGTTGATAAACTCATAAAATTGTATTTAAACTGTACTGCAAAAATAGTTTTACTTACAAGTTGCGTAGGTACAACAATTAGGTACTTAAAATAAGCAAGTCGGTCGAAAAATGGATTTTAACCGAAAACATTTTCGAGCGACAATTTTTTACATTATTTCTGTGTTTGGAAATGAAGTACCACATCAATCAATTATTTCATGCAGGTATTGCGAATTTCAAAGTGGTCGCTCCAGTCTTAGCGACGAATTCAATCTAAGTTCACTCAAAAAAGCAGTCACAAAGCAAAACATTAATGCGATTCGTCGGCTAATTAAGGATGGCCGTTGTGTAACATACCGAAAGATAGAGGCATCTCTGGGAATTTCAAAGACTTTGATCTAAAAGATCCTGCATGAACAGCTGGCTTTTACCAAGTTGGTTTTCCGTTGGATACCTCATTTAATCATAGAAGAGCAAAAAATGGTTCTCGTCAATTGGTAGATATCAAAAAAACATTAGAACGGTTTAACAAATAAAGCTTAAACAACGTTTAAAGTACAGTGAGTGGCGATGGATTTTGTTCTACAAACCGGAAAATACGCCAATTCGCTCTATTGATGTTTCATGATGAGAAAAAACCACTAATCCGTTCTCGAAGTGTGTCACAGAAAATGGTCGTCACTTTTGTGTTAAAATCTGGTTATCTCGACAATTGATTTAGAAAAACGGTTATCTCCAATTGATATATAAACGTTTGTTTACCAGAAGTTGTCGCAAAATTCTGACAATGCAACACACAACGGCGAATCATCCTACAACAGTACAATGGAAGTGCTCACACTGCCCGAAAAACAATCGAGTTTTTGGAGCTTCAAAACAATTGCTTTAGAAGAAGATAGAAGAACGGTTTCTTCCAATTGGAATCTAAAGGTTTATTCACCAGAAGTTATCGTGAAAGCCACACACAACAGTGATCAGGACAATGCAAGTGCTCACACTGCTCAAAAGACAATCGAGTTTTTGGAGCTTTAAAATATCAAATTGTTAGACCATCCAACGACTTCGAGTTCCCAAAGATCAAGAACACAATGCGTGGACAGTGATTCCAGTCGCCAGAGGAAGCCATCGATGCCTTTAAAACAGCGATTTTGTGGGTGTCAACTAAAGACTGAAATTACTGTTTTATCAATTGATTTAAACGTATGTAAAAGTAAAACAAACAGTTTTATGGGTCAGGATCTTAAGCAGAATGTAATGACTAAAATTAGTAAACGCTTGTTACCCTTGGAATATATTCATATTCTTGCTATATTTACATTGCTAGACACAAGATTAAAAATAGTCATTTTCAAGATCCCATAGAATGTTCCAAAGCAATTAAATATATCAAAAAATTACTAAATCTTGCGAGAGAAATAGGAGATTTTAACTGCCATCATAACATGTGGGGGTATAAAGAAAATAATATTAGTGGAAATAATTTAATAACCTGGATGGAATCACACAATCTTCACCTAGTATTTGATGCAAAGGATAGGAAGTCATTTCATTCAGCAGGTTTATTTGCCAGAAGTTATCGCGAAACTCCGATAAAGCAACAGAAAACGGGGCATCATTCTAGATCAGGGCAATG
Source organism: Altica lythri (assembly GCA_964028335.1). Taxonomy (NCBI): domain Eukaryota; kingdom Metazoa; phylum Arthropoda; class Insecta; order Coleoptera; family Chrysomelidae; genus Altica; species Altica lythri. The sequence goes on from OZ034809.1 coordinate 18,876,292, forward strand.
CAAAAAGACAATTTGGAGCTTAAAACATTAAATAGTACTCACGACTTCTATACGTTCTCAAAATTCCAATAAGTGGGCAGTGATTCCAGTCGCCAGAAGAAACCATCAATGCCTCTAGAACAGTGATTTTGCAGGTGCCAACTGAAAACTGGAATCTAATTTACCAATTAAAAGGTGAAAAGCAATAAAGTACTTTAAGTGTATATATTTTTTGTCTTTATGGTTATATGCAAAACTAAAATGAAAACCCTCGTACTTAAATAACCTTGAAATGAATACTGTTTAGTGATAAATATATTAAGTTAATTATATTCAGATTTTCTAGTTATAAATACTTTATCAAATTTTCGGTTGAGCTACAAACATTTCTTAACTTTGCGTATACTCAATTATGAAACTATTAGGCAAAACCGCCTGTTGTTCCCATTCCTGTAAGCCGTTGAATTCTCAGTAATAGCTCAGATTGGAATGCACTATCACGAAGTGCAACTTTACATCTCGACCTAATTTCGTTTCTTGGGGTAACTCGATTTGAGTTAATTCGTAAATTGAAGGGACGCAATAGCTCCTGCGGAGAACTAGATTAGAGACTTGAGACTAGCGAAAGATTCGGATCTGATGCAGACATCAAACAATGTGAATTGTTTAAGCGGATTCTTCTTTACACAGAATTACATTTGTGCAGTAATTTACTTCCAGGGGTTTCTAGTTCTTAATGTCAACAAAAAAGTTGCTATGTTTCGTATTTGCTAAATGAATATTTGTCTATATATATTTAAAGTAAAATGTTCTGTATTGGTCCCTGAGAAAGTCATTTTAGACCAACGCACTGGTGTTATCAGTTTAAGGCCTATTGCTTTAAAAGTAAAATTTATTACAAAATAAAACTTTGGATTTGACGGAGACTAAATTTCTTTTTAATTAAAATAAACGCAATATAACGCTAATACAACTAAAGAAGAATAAAAGAACTGGCAATTTAAGGCACTAAATTATATTATAAATTAAGGTTAAAATAAAAAGACAATATAGTACGTGGATCCTTGGCAAAATGTTGTGTCTAAGCTGTTTTGGATAATGTCGTTTTACAAAAGTAGTATAAAATAATTTAAATATACGTATTTACATTAAGGTAACATTCTTGTATAGTTCTTATTTAATATTATCTTCATTAAATGCATATAGGACAATAAAACAAGTTTTTACCAATAGATTTAGAACATTGTACAAAGACGTCTACACACTAGGGTTGATCGATATTGGAAAAACATCGATATTGACATCAATTTCATAATCAAACATCCAAAATCGATGTTCAATATTTATCGAAAACCGAACATGGATGAAGAATAATTTTTGCATTAATAATTGACAAAAAAATAAAATGCTGTAAAATTTGTTAAGACAAAATTATTACATATTACAATACTTTTTATCAATTGACTGAAGGGTACCTAATTTTGATACAGAACCTTTTCATCTATTTCTTTGCTGATAAAGAGTCAGCTTTTGAAAACAGTCTTTTGGATGGGGTTGATGTAGCGATTTTTTTTTATAATTTTGGGTAAATGGAACTGATGACATTATTCCAAACTTGGATAGGATCCTGTTTAAGATCAAACATCGGATTGTTAAAAAGTCGCTTAGTTCTAAAGGTATTTCGTGATTACTATCCGAAGGCGTTTTGTTGTTTACCACTTTGTAATGTTTGCTCTACAAATTGATTTCTTCTGTTAGATCTTGCAAACGACTAATATTTTCTGCAATTACTTTTATTTCCTCGCAGTATTTAGTCATTCTTTGACATATTTAATTGCTTTAGAACATGCTATGGGATCTTGGAAATGAATATTTTTAATCTTGGGTCTAGCAATGTAAATGTAGCAAGTATTTCAATATATTCCGATCGTAACAAGTGTTTACTGATTTTAGTCATTATATTCTGCTTAAAATCCTGACCCATAGAATCGTTTGTTTTACTTTTGCATTCGTTTAAATCAATTGGTAAACCAGTAATTCCAGTTTTCAGTTGACACCTACAAAATCGCTGTTTTAAAGGCATCGATGGCTTCTTCTGGTGACTGGAATCACTGTCCACGAATTGTGTTCTTGATCTTTGGGAACGCGAAGTCGTTGGATGGTCTAACAATTCAATATTTCAAAGCTCCAAAAACTCGATTGTCGTTTGAGCAGTGTGAGCACTTGCATTGTCCTAATCAGTGTTGTGTATGGCTTTGTCGGAGTTTTGCGATAACTTCTGGTAAGCCAACGTTTATATACCAATCGGAAGAAAACGTTCTTCGATCTTCTAAAACAGTGGCTGTCACATGACCAGATTTTGACACAAAAGTTGCGACCATTATCTTTGTTAAACTTCGAGAACAGATTACTTTTGTTGGTTTTTCTCATCGTGAAATTTATCGCCACTAACAATACTATAAACGTTTTTCAGTTTTCTTTGTTAAACCGTTCAAATGTTTTTCGACACCATTTGACGCGAACCGCTTTTTCCCTTCTGTGAGCAAATGAGGGAATCAATAGGAAACCAACTTCTTAACACCCATTTCTTTATGTAGGAGCTTTTGGAGCATGGTCCTTAAAAAACCCAAAAATGCCTCTATCTTCTGCTATGTTACACGGCAATCATACTTAATTAGCTTAAATACCATATCAATGTGTTTCTGTATGTCTGCTGTTTTGGGTGGATCTAGCCTAAATTCGTCGCTGACTGTGGCGTTTTATTTCCAAACATACAAACCATTTCAGCAAGACCATTGCTGTTGGTGTGGTGCTTCATTCCCAAACATAGAAACAATTTCAACGAGACAATGCTGTTAGGATAATCCTCTCCGAAAATTGCAAAAAAATTAGGCGGCGCTATAGACGGTGGCCCATTAAGATATCGTTTGAAAGCTTATGATGAGTGCTTTTCAACAAGGTATGTCACAACCATACCACGCATTGTGCTTAAAACCCATATTTACAAAAAAAAAAAAAAAAAAAAACTTTTAAACGAGGTATGTCTCAACTTGATATCTAAATGGGCCACCGTCTATAGTTGTGCCAAAAATGGCGATTTGAAATTGTTTTCGGCTCAGATTCATTTTTCGACCGACTTGCTAATATAAAAAATTCAAACGTAATAAAACACTTAAAAGTAAAAAATTCACTTTACCTTCACGACTTGTTGTAGAAACTCTGGATTTATCTGAACAAAAGATTGAGGCTAGATTTGTGTCTAAGGTTCTATTGGTGGTAGCTTCTGAGCGTCTATATGAAAAACTAAAAATATAATCCTTGTTCATAATACTACACAAATGATTTTACTTTATAATAATAGAGTGTTTTAATTCAATAATCAATTAGAGTCATCAGAAAAGTTTGTAATGCCATTCCAAGTTTAAATTAAAATTATTATTTTAAAATTGCTGTCCATAAAAGTCATTTTAAGTGTCATATAAAACGCTGTTTGTCATATTGTTTTACTCTAACTGCAACACATCTGAAGCTAAAAAAGAGATACGTAATTTTTCATCCCGGTGTAAGTTACACAATTAGGATTAAAACAAAGAAATTTCAATAATGTCGCTACAAGTTCTTTGTGATTGGTATCATATTTTTATCAGAAAAAAAAAAATTTACTTATATTACCAAATAAATCGAATTTAAAACATTAAGTTGTACTAAATAAATTATTATTTTATACCAAGACTGAAATATTTTCAGCATTTCAGCCTCACTAAGAAATGATGCCTGAAGTGCTTTTTGAATCTTCTTCTTAAGGTGCCTAATCCAATTAGTGGATGTTGGCGACAATTCTGGCAAACTCCTCTCGATCTTGTGTGCATAGGCATCGAGGTTTGTCCAATCCCTGATGTTTTTAAGCCATGAGTGTTTTTTTCTTCCGATGCCCCGTTTTCCTTCTATCTTTCCTTCCATTATAAGCTTTAAGAACTGAATTTCGAAATATATGCCCCAGACAAGCAGTTTTTCTTCTTTTTATTATTGGCAACAACTTTCTTTCTCTGCCCATTCGATTTAATACTTCACTTTTTGAATGCGCTATGATAAAATATTTTTTTAGTATTGAGAAATTAAACCCGACTCTTTAGGAATCATATTCTTAATTTGTAATTGTTAAAACGTGGGTAGCGGACTTCAGACCTGGGTAGCGAATTTTAAACTTGGTGTCAGTAAAAATAGTTCAAAAAGTCCACAAATGATCTTCGATTGAAATTGAGAGGTAGCAGAGATTAACAAGTTAATAAGAAGTAACGAAAAAGAAATCCAAATGCTTCCTATGTGCTGAAAAGGTACCTAATAAAACAGTTTTGTGGGACGCAAAAAAGTTGATTAACTAGAAAAATGCAAAATGTTTAACAATTGTAGCAAAAAAGTAAAGAGGAGAACAGGTTTGGCGAAAAAATATTCTGTTTAATCAACACAGACTCCCAGAAGACCAAGAAGTTAGTTTTTTTAAAATAGTCTTGAGTGCAATCATCACAATATCTCTTATCATCTTTTCTTTTTTGAAAAATATCATCGAATTCGGAAATAAGGAGACAAGGAATAATCAATTGACAGGAGTGTAATGTTAGTTGGTTTTGGGCGTTAGGTTTATAGAACTTGGTGTCCTTTGCAGTGTATGGATGGTGAAGTGTCGGATGGAGGGTTATCATCAGTCCATTCAATGCTTGCTTCTTTGTTTTCCTGGTTTTATTTTCCTGTTTCCTGGAACGTGCCTAAACTGTAACAAAATACTTTGGTGTTGTGTGAATGTATGTGGTTGTGTAATCCTACGTTGTGCAATGTGGGTGTGGGAGATTGACGCTGTAGTGTATCTCATCCGGCGTGAGGTCTCCCATTGGGCTGTAGCGTAAAAATACCCTTGGCTAGCTCCAGGGTTCGTGGCTTCCTTCTGGCTTTCTTCCTTAACTCCCCCCAAACAAATAAAAAAGGGCGCCAAGTACACACATACAAATAAAAGAGAGAAATCAGTGTTAAATTGTTTATTCAAAAAAAAGATGACTTTAAAATATTAGTGGAAAAGTAATTAACTAATTTCTTATCTTTTTTTCTGGTGATCTTCGGTTTCGTTGTTGTGGAGATTACTGGACGGAATTTAGTGAGCACCGGTTAATGGTGCCGTTGGCAAGATGTGTTTTCTTAGCTGTAAACTGAAGAAACAGCAACGGTCTATGGTGACGCTGGCAAGATGTTTTCCCTGATGGAGAACTGAAGAAATCTTCCGAAATGGAATAACACAGGCTACGGTGTCGCTGGCTAAATTGTTTTTTTTTCCTTTAGTTGGAAAAATTGGCTCGATAAGCTCTCACTTAAGACCGTTCACTATTTGGCAAAGACCATAAGAATTAAAATAATAACTGTCAAAATTCCGTTCCAATAAACTTTAATTTCGATTACAATCATCCAAGGTTTCTCCAAAGTTCGAGAAAAAAGTTAATCACATGTTGTGTTTATTTATTTTTAACTCAATAAAAAACTGATTCTTGACAAATGATTGTAATCGAAAAATTTAAATGTTAGTAAAAATATCAAATAAAACTACCAATAATATATTCACCAAATTTTTGACTATTACTTAAAATTATAACAAATTTAATTTTACTCACCAGAAGGGTGTAAGAAGTGAGGAGAACTAATTCTGTTGAAGCACAAATTGAAAAGGATCCAAATAGCGATGAAAATTACGATCGAACTAGAAATTCCCCTTCTCAAATCTGATAAAGTATACGCGACGACTCACAATAACCCGAAAATTATAAAAATTAAATAGTCAATAGGCCAGGCCACAAAATAACGTTATTAACGTTACAGGGTAAGAATGAAAGGAACCACAGAAACCTTTGTCAAGGGCTCATTTTTTTTTTTCATTATCCTATCGTCCTGTTTTTACCTGTAAGAGAGAAAGATGTCGACAAGAAAGTCATCGAGTTCTATAGGAAAGACCATAAAGAAGTCTAAAGGAGGAAGAGGGATCTTATTCTCCAAAATTGAGGGTCCTTTGGGCTGCAATGTTGGTTTCCTGTATAGTTCGAGTGACGTATCGTTGTTTCAGCATCTGAAATCGAGAAGAAAGGGAAAGTATTTTTGTATTTTGGTTGACAAGGCGGCTTGTGTAAAGGTGGTGTTATTGTTTTACGTTGCGGATAATGACTCGCTCCCTCTTCGGATTCGGGAACCACTTACAATTATAAAAGAGCATGTCGGGGATATACAGATGTTTGCGAAATAGTCAGCTATTGTGTCTTGTTAAATACGCCTTTCTTTGGATAGAAAAGACACGTGAAATTTGGACAGATATTTAGGTTCATAATGCAAACATCCACTAAAAATAAATTTTGACAAATTTTAACCCTGAAGGCGTGAAATAGTGGTTGAAATTTGTATGGAAATATCTTGGCACTGATTTTTATAAAAATGAATATTTAGACATTTAAAAAAATATTTCAATAAACAGGTGTTTCATGGTTTATTAGAATTCACTCCCTAATGGTGCAAATAAGATGTTTAAACATTGTGTGGATAATATTTAAAGATTACTCCGTTTCCTATGGCGGACTCAAAAATCGTGAAAAATTTTCTTGAAAATCCTGAAGACCCGTTAAAAATCTTGAAAAATTGATAAAGATCCTAAAAAATTATTGGCATCTTGAATAGTTGAAAATGATAAAAAAATGTCAAAAAATATACAGAAATCTTGAAAAACGTAAAAAAATATAGAAAATTGTAAGAAATTCTTGACAATCTTGAAAAATTGATACAAATGGTTAAAAACCTGTCAAAAATCATACAAACGTAAAACATGTTAAAAATCGTAAAAAATTGTTTAAAAATAATTGTAAATCCTAAAAAACATGTAAAACTGGAAAATGTAAAATATCCTCTAATTGTTAAAAGTTATAAAACAATTATTTAAAATCAAGAAAAAATAATGAAAATTTAAATAAAATTAAAAAGTGGGTAAATAAAAAAATGAGTAGGTATCAAAGAAATGGGGAAAAAGAAAAATAAGATTTTTATAAAATTTGAAAACCAGAACAAAAAATAAAAGAAGAATTAGGTAAAAACGTAAAATAGATAAAAATCGAGAGAGACAGAAATAACTACAAATACTCCAAAAAATTGTTAATAAAAGAAAAATGTAAAAATAACAACTAAAAAAGAAACAAACACGTAAAAATTACAAAAATAAAAACCTTAAATTAGCCAAAAAAATGATAAAATCGACAAAAACAGTTATAAAAATAAAATCATGACAATCAATTAAAAAAACAAGAAAAAAATCGTAAAAATTGGCAAACACAGAAAATGACAAAAAAAAGGTGTGTGTGCGATTCACGCACGATAGAAGTGAAGCTTGAGTAAATCGACAAAAGAATGAGATGAATATATATAACAAGGGTAGGATAATTACAAAGTTTATTTGTTTAAAAATTAAAGTATTTTGATTAATTTTAAAAGATATTTTATTTAGCAAGCAAGTGTACAATATACATACACACCAATATTTGCTCTCTCGCTTTGGCTCACTAATTACAGCTAAACAGATATAACTGCAACCGTGACGATTTGTCACGACCGGACGCGACAGACGTTGGTTGATGCGGTGATGCCTAATCGAATATTATTTTAGAGGTATAAGAAGAACATTTCCTTCTGCTTCCTGTTGCGTAAATTTTAAAACCGAGTATATAATTTCACGAGCTTGTGCACTCAGAATCCGATTTTTTACGGCACTTACGCGATTCATTTTAATAATAAAAAATTATTTCACCTCTTAGTTTTTAATATGAAAATTGAACAAACAATAACTACTTCACGATTTACGAAGTTATCTGAGAACGTAGCAAACGCACTAGAATTGAAGTACAATGTTAAGAATACGGATGTTTACGCATCGGGCTCTTAAATGCAACTGACTCTCGGCTCCTCCCACTATCGATGAATTGACCTTGAAAGTTGCAGTTATATCATATCTGTTGAGCTGTACAGGCGACTATGCTTAGAAGACGGGAATGGGGACGCTACGAAGTATGGAACAAAGAGGAGAGACCGATAATATAAAATAGTATGTATATTTCTGTCTCATTCTTTGCCGGCTTCATCCTACACATTTTTGTATTTGTGTCTCTTACCTGTCGTTTTTCCGTTGCATCCGGTTTAAAATCACAACGATTCTAAAGAAGTTTCACTTCAAAAAATTAGGCGATATGAAGTTCGCTGCAGGTCAGCTAGTTATTAATATTCTTACAATTTATCAGTTAATGGTAGATTTTTAAATATAAAAACAAGAACTTCTGAAATCAATTCCAATGTATTTCGTCAATCTAGTCACATTTGACCGATTAGGAGTATCATCGCGAGCAAAGAGAGAGATATAAAGTTCATTAAAGTAAACGTGATACCCATTCTAATTTTTACGAGTTCCTTTTATTGATTCATTTCAAGAGAAACGCGCAGAATTATGGATAAGTTTTAATATCTGCATTGAGAACCTCATTCATCTTCTATAAAGATAAATATCTTATATTTAACTGCTAGTGTTGAGACGTTTTAATAAGTATCTATAAATATATTTTCGATAAAAAAATAAAATAACTGAAAGTCTAGATCCTATATTATGTTGTATGACTATAATATTTCAAACTAAATCTTGTTTTTTAATATCCTGTCTCAAATGGGTCAGTTCCATGATTACCGGAAACCGTGATGGAACCCCCGAGGTAATGCCACCTGTCATTGTCGGAGAATTAACCTAAACGAGCAAAAATGATAAACAACTGAACTGTCGCTTTTTGAACCAAGTGCGGTGTCGGCCCATTAAAATAATGGATGTAAAGTGAAACGTAGCCATGCCATTTTGCATACCATTCTTTTATTTTATGAAGATAAGCAAGCTTTGTTTCTCATTTTTCACGTGGAATTTGTGCGTGAAAATACATCTTAGCTGAAAGAAATATTTCATTAAAAAAGTTTCTAAAAAAATGGCTTCTAGTGTAAAGGACATTATATTAATTGCTTTAAGAGAACCTTAAACATTTAATAAACAAAAACACTATTTTAATCGAAGTGTTTAAGGAAAGAACAAATAACTTCAAATTTTCTTTTTGAAATCTTGATGATTTATTTAATGCTGTAAAAATTATTTGTTTTAGTATAAGAAAAATGAAATTATTTTACAATTCTATTACAAAAAAAGTGATACCTTATTAATTTAATAAATTTGGTAATACCTTTTTACCATATAAAATTAAAGCTAAAGGCGTGTTTACATGATGCCAGTGACTGGCGCCAGTCTCACTGGCATGCCAGCGCTGGCATGGTACTGGCATCATGTAGAAACACTTTCTTGTGCCAGTCCACCGCTGTCTGCCTGCGCTGTCTCGAATAGAAAGTTGATCTATTTTTCATGCCAGTATTGCCAGTGGCCCTCGTCCGCGTGCCGTCCAACCCCGCGCCAGTGGTTGTAGACACGTGTAAACACAGCGTTCCAGTGACTAGCGTACATGTGAAGGGTAAATTTCACCAAGTAGGAACTAGGGTGCCAGTGAGACTGTCGCAAGCTACTGGATACGTGTAAACGTATCAGTCCAGCGCTTTCCTAATCAAGCACAGGCATGCCAGTAACACTGGCACCAGTTACTGGCATCATGTAAACGCGACATAATGTAAGCATTATAAAGGCCTGAGTGTTAGATCATCTATTAGTCGTCTGTATAAGAAAAAAATCATAAATCGAATAGAAACTTACATGGAAGACATAGAGGAACAGAGCGGCCTTGGTGCAGGAAGATCCTGTGTAGATAACCTCTTTTTGTTGACACAACTTATCCAAAAATCGTAAAATAATGAATAAAATCTACACAATTTAAAATACGGTACGATAGCGTCCTGGAACGCTTTTCTGAAAAGCAATAGAGTCCCAGTACAATACATTAACGCAGTCAAACTTTTCTACCACTAAAATTTAAGCTAGCTTAAAACTATGTAGAGGATAGAAGGAAGGAGAACTATCTGAATGTAAATGTCTCAATCGGAAGGCAATAAATTACCTAAGGTAAGAAGGATTTTAAAATCTGCGCCATTAATTATTAGAGTAAGATACAAACTAGTTTTGTAGGTTATATTTACTAATTTACATTTGATTACGTACATCTATACTAATATTATAAAGAGGAAAGGTTTGATTTTTTGTTTGTTTGAAATGAATAGGCTCCGAAACTACTGGACCGATTTTAAAAATTCTTTCACCGTTGGCAAGCTACACTATTCCAGAGTGACATGGGCCATGTTTTATTTAAAAAAAAAATAAGGATCCTTACTAAAATGCCATTAATGTAACCAAAAATGACCTTAAAATCCTAACATCGCGTGCGCTGAGAATACTATTGATTATAGAATAAAATAATGTACTACGATTTTGAAGAATATATAAATATCTACAAAAAAATGCCGCGACAGCATATGTCTAACTGTTATAGTTATAGTTTTTATCTTGGTATTAATCCTTATAAAAATAACTTATTTCATAATCACGACAGATATCACAAATTTAGCATGTGCAATGGGACGAGGCTAGTTATAAAGGAATTAAAGGACAATTAAGTTGTAGCAATCATTATAACTGAACCACCAGCTGGTCAACTAGCTCATACACTGAGGATACCGATGATCCCAACTGATCTACCAAATCCATTTAAACCGCTTCAATTTCCTATTAAAACATCTTTCGCGTTTACTAATAATAAGTGTCACGGTCAAACCTTCCAATTAGTAGGGATCGGTTTTCCTCATGGCCAACCACCTAAGGCGGGTCGAAGCACCTGAAAATCAATTTATTTTGCTGCCAGAAAATAATACAACATGTAATATTGTTTACAGGGAAGCGTTGACCCAATAAATTTAATGGCTTTTGTTATTTTTCTTTAATCCCCGTGCAAAGCCGGTGCGGGCTGCTAGTAGTTAATATTTTAAATACTGCATATTTCTCAACTACACAAGTCACGAAAACTATAAATTTTTTTAACGCAGCACACTTCACGCTGTTTAAAACCACTAAATTTATATTATTTCAATTATCTACACAAACGCCATTTCAGTGAATTTTCGGATTATAATTTGCTGTTTACTGGAGGAAATTTTTTTAACTGCCGGTTCTTCTTCCTTCTACCCTCCATACTTAAAACTAAGCAAGGTCTATCTTTGTACCCCATCTTTGCAAGAGGAAATTATAAAAATGTCCTTAGTTACATAGAACAGAGAAGACTTAAGAAAGCAAAGCAATAGTTTATTCAGTGAGACTTAATATCAACCCCACCAAGACCACTTTAGTAGCCTTTTTAAGGAAAAAGAAACTTAACTTACAACAAAGGTGAAATAGGTAAAAATATAGTTGGATGGAAAACAGAGGTTAAATATCTAGGGCTAACCCTAGATAACAGGTTACTCTGAAATAAACACGCAAACGAAATAATACACAAAGTTATAAAAGCCCTTATGGTGGACAGAAACATTGCAGGAAATAGTAAACTATTATTTTTGAGATAACTCTCAACGTATTTTTGAAATTTAGAAATTAAACAAACAAGAAATTATTAAACTGACATTAAGGAGAAATTGAAAAAATGTCACATCCAGTGGGACTCGAACCCAATCACTGCCTTATACGCAGGCACGCTTTAACCACTTAAGCTATTGGATGATCAAGTGGTTAGGAAGCGAAACGTTATAATGAATTCAAATCCCATCAGATATGACATTCACTCACTTCCTCCTTAAGCACATGTTACATGACATTAATGAGAGAGAAGTTTTTGTCAAATCGACAATTGATACTTCAAACTCTAAGTCACTTTATTTGTGCCCTGTCTTATATTTTTATTCGGTTAGGAGACCGGAACCATTGATTTTTAGTAAACTATTATTTTTGAGATAACTCTCAACGTATTTCTAAATTTCAAAAATACGTTGAGAGTTATCTCAAAAATAATAGTTTACTAAAAATCAATGATTCCGGTCTCCTAACCGAATAAAAATATAAGACAGGGCACAAATAAAGTGACTTAGAGTTTGAAGTATCAATTGTCGATTTGACAAAAACTTCTCTCTCATTAACGTCATGTAACATGTGCTTAAGGAGGAAGTGAGTGAATGTCATATCTGATGGGATTTGAATTCATTATAACGTTTCGCTTCCTAACCACTTGATCATCCAATAGCTTAAGTGGTTAAAGCGTGCCTGCGTATAAGGCAGTGATGGTGGGTTCGAGTCCCACTGGATGTGACATTTTTTCAATTTCTCCTTAATGTCAGTTTAATAATTTCTTGTTTGTTTAATTTCTAAATTGCAGGAAATAATTGTGGTTGTAGCTCAAAGACACTCTAATAGATGTACACAGTTATAATGAGACCAATTATCACTTATGGAACTACAACGAGGACAAACCTCTCGAAGATACAGAGACTAACCTGTGCAAGCAAACCTGAAACAATTAGAACATGCCCTTCTGCTGCAATGGAATCTCAAATCTAACGCCAGCCAGTACACATTTAAATAAATAGTGTAGAAAAGAAAACAATATACAGAATGGTCAAAGAAGGAACAATCAAGAAAAGAACTCGATCTCGTCAATTTAATCAAACTTGGAAAATGCCCCAACATCACATGCCAAAGAAATTTAACTTTGCGAAAAAAAAATTCACAAAACTGGGTAGTAAATACGAATGAGACAAAGACACCATATTGGGGCTTAGCTAAAATGCCTATTAAATGATATACGCATGACTCCAAGACAGATAAAGGAACAGGAGCAGGGGTTTTTGGACCCAGAGTCAAATACTCAGAAAGCATTTTTCAAGCGGAAACTCGTGCCATTGTACGGTCTTTAGAATTTAATATGGAAAGGAACTATCATAGACAAAATATTGTAATTAATTCAGATAGCCAAGTACTGGAACGATCTAGAAGAACTAAGACAAACGAAGGCGCTCCTGGGAAACTATAACCAAAAGATAACTTCCAGCTGTCTAAGAACACTCATATAAGTATGGAGAATGGGGCCTAAAGATTAATATAGAGAAGACAAAGTACCTATATATGGCAGCTATCTGGAACCAAGAATAAGATTTATGATCCAAAAAAGCCATGATTAGTCAAAAATCCCCATATAATGTTCTTAGTGTGCAAATACAAAAAGATGGTAGGAAAAAGGATGACTTGTAAAGAGAATCAAAGAAGGAAAGGCATTTACAAAAAAACATTCACTTCCATAGAAAAATATCAAAAAAATAAAATAAATTTAGATGTTTTAATAGTTGTAGCAAGCTCTATTGCATATGAATCTGTAGTTTAGACAGTCAAGAAAAACATAAAAAATCGAATAAATACAGCGAAAACCAGTTTTTGCTGAAGTCGCTGCAGTGTAACCTGAAGGGACAGAATTTTAAATGATAAAATATATAACAGAATGGGAGTAAAAAAGACATTGTATAAGAATATCACATTTGATGTAAATCAAAAAAAAAACAGAGTAACCAAAAATGTATATTAGTGAATCCCACCTAGGAGAAGAAATCAAAAAAAAAACAAAAAAGAGATGAAAGGATGCAGTGAAATCGGGAAATCTAAAAGATGAAGAATAGAAAGGTTGCGATAATCGTTCAAACGGGCTTAACATAAATATAATGTTTAGTTATGTTTTGTGGCATGCTGATAATTGTTAGCTTTGTTAATATCAACTCCAATGTTTTTAAAGATGTGCCTTTAAATTTAGTATTATCTTGTTTAAGAGATTTTACTTGAAATGTGATTAATAAACAAGAATCTTTTAATGATTTTTTTGATAAAATATAAAAGTTATCCTTATTTATAACAGCTATAGGACATAAGTAAATAACGTAAAGAATAGTAGCAGTTTCTATTTTGTACCAACCAAAAAATTTTCCAAACCTTCAACATTCGAGTTAGGTAATTTGGGTCGTTAATCGATCCACAATAAATCACCTTGTAAATGTAATAAATACAGGTATTAAATTTTATATATTGAACCATTTTTTATTACTTTAAATTAACTTTATTTAGTAGTAGAATTTTAAATCCTTTATTAATGAAGTTGACCTTCTTGATTGTTTAAACTTTAATCAACTTTCTAAGTATACGAACCAACTCGTCGACTCCTTTAAAATATAAAACACCGTAGGCTCTTTATTATACCAAAAAACGTTAATTTCGATATCCATAGGAATTGATCGGGAGGGTTTCGAATTTGGAATGACATGGAATTAGTGAACAAGAATTTGGTTAGACTACATTTGGAGCGGAATGTCTCCACGGGGATTTGTTTGATGAAGCCGGTAACAGGAATTGATTTAACAAGAGAATACTCTGCTGGTGCTCTACTCTCCCACAGCCAAGTCTTGAAAACACGGTAGGAGGATTCCGTAATTGATTTGTGTATTTACCTAATTGATGGGAACACTTTGTATGTGAAATAATCTGTTTCTATATTTTATTTACACTACGCAATCTGTGTAGAGACACTCCACTTTTTACCTCAGTTTAAAGAAACTGTTATTAATTTGGTCACTTTCCGAAGTTAACTTTCACAAAGATATGTAATTAGTAGATAGTGACTTACTTCCAACCACCTCGTGTTATGTACCGATTTTCTGTGATTGATCGCTTCAAAAAAATTGCTGATTTAAAATTTAGGATAGACGTTTATTTTATATGAAATGATTTTTTTACTATCTAAAAAGTCAATCCTAAAGCATCCCCTGACCACTTTTTATCGTTTTATCGCTATTAAACCCAAAATGCAGCTGTCCAAGAGTTTTCTACATGGTGCAATGAGAATGGATTGTCCATTAATAAAAAAGGATGAGTTTCATGGTGTTTCAACAAAAGAATGCTAACCTTTATATCAGCCGACTCATTCTGTTCAACAGCAACAGGAATTTAAATATTTGAGTGTAATATTGGATCACAAGTTGACAAGGGAAGCACATATAGACAGTGTTGTATCAAAAATCAGTAGCACATGCTATCTGATAAGGCAACTGCGACAAAGTACTTCCTTTCAGGTTCTCAAACTAATATACTTTGGAATGGTGCAATCTACATTGGCATATGGCCTACATTGTTGGGGCAGCTCTTCACATATGCCCAAAGCTTTTATGGCACAGTAAAAGGCAGTAAGATGTATGTTGGGGTTGCACACCATGAGCAAGAATATGTTCACATTTTTTGGCATTCTTACACTACCTTGTCTCTATGTTTTACTAGTCATACTCAATATGAAGAAAAATGAAACCCTCTTTACCACGAACAGTTTAATTCATGACCATGATACTCGCATAAGAGCCCATCTACAATTGCCATTTTCTAGGCTAGGTGTTGGACAGAACTCCGCCAGTTGCCCAGACATTGTTTGTTATAACCATATTGTAAGACTGATAGGGAACCATGGCAACCACGGTTTGTTTAAGGTCGGGCTTTAAAGTTTTCTCCTGGGAAAAGAAATCTGTTTTAAATTCGAGTACCCCTGTTATGGATTGGGTGGTTCTGACCCTTAAAATTCCAAGATCACCGGGTTTTTAAGACTTAGGCTATGTTAAGGTGTTGCCATATTTTAGAGCAATTCTTTTTTACATGTAAATGCAGCTAGAGAGGGTTAGAATTACCTCCAAAGCTGCACTAAAACACGATCTCATTGCACCCGTTATCCCTACGTTAGCGAGTTTTTACACCTTTTGCATTTCTATTATTGCTTTTTGTTGCGTTGTATTTCCAAACCAAACCAGCTCACCAATAATGATCTGACTACTGTTGACCATGATTGATAGACAGTTTTAAATTTAAGACTTCATGTTTTTACAAAAAGGCTATATACACAACCTTTCTACCTTTAGAGGTTATTTTTGCGAGTTTAAATTTCATGTACGTAAGTTTCCTGTCGAGAATAACTCCGAAGTATTTTACCTCTTTTGGAAGTGAGAGTATTTTTCTATTCGTAACAGGAATCTAAATTATTGATTTCTCTTTGTTGGTAAATCAAGTGAGTATCGTTTTAATAGTATTAGCTGAAAGTTCTTCCTTTGCTATGAGATCGTAAACTACCATTGACCACAGTAAAGGCGATAACACTCTCCTTAAGGGCAGCCTTTTACTGCTTTTATGGTAGTCGTTTAATCTCCAAGGTATGTAACTATATTCCTACTGAACAAATGTTGCAAAATGCAGAATATTAGTTATTCTATCGCTTTACTAGTTTTGAAAAATATTTTCAAAAACATTGACCATTTAACTAAGAAGAAACAACTACTTCCCTGGCTATGTGCCTCGATGGATATTGAATTACACTTCACCTAACTCATAGCAAAGTTTACAACGCGTTATTTTTTTAAAATTGGTTTATTTGAATACATTTAATTTATTTAACAAAAATTTTAAAAGACGAAATCTTAAAATTACGAAAAAAATTTGTCGATTTAAATAAGGCTGTATAAATCATCTGCTTTTTGGTTTGTAAATTTCCATATATTACGTTGGTTTCTTCTTGTTTAATTTTACACAAAAAAAAAGTTGCTCCATTTTTTGTTCGGTTGGTATAAATACACTTGTAAAAGAAATATAAGTCAGGATAAATTCCCTTGACTTTACTGTAAGATCTTAGCAATTTTTCACGCTTTCCACAATTTATTCATTCAATGCAAAGGAAACGACTCAAAAGAAAACTTCTACTGGCTTGAATTTTTCACTGAAACTATGTAAATAGAAAATCGATACGGCGGACACCTTCTCATAAAAAATTAATTTTACTTAGATATTTTAAACATTCCGGAAATATGACAGGATGTTAGTTTAGGGAGTGCAATGTCCGAACGGATTTAATTAAACCATTTCCCATAAAATCATATCTTTTTTTTCTTTTATTACGTAAAGAATTATATTTTTTAATTCCTATTTATGTATAAAACTGAAAAAAATTTGATACTTATATGTAATAACCTTTATCACGAAAGCCAAGGATAATACAGTTCATTTCTTATGAAAATCGTAAAAAATCTACTACAAATTAACAATCAGAGATGTTATTTTGTTGTAGGTCTTAAGTTTCAATAAATGATACAATTGTTTATTGGTTAACATAAACACGTCTTATTTTTGAAATTTAGTAAGAAGATAGACATTTATTGAGCTGGCTGTTTGCAGGTATTACTGCGATCTTTACGAATCTATTGTGAACAATTAGAGCACCTTGTCTATCTCGTCCCCTTTTAACGAGACTTAATAATAGTAGGCTTTTCACGTAACTTGGAGGAGCTCTCCTCCCCCAATACTAGATTCCGCGTCCTTGCAAGGCCTTCACATTGGGATAGGACATTAAATCCAGTTTCCTCCTTCGCTTGGCACTATCCTCTTCATCTGCTAAGTTTAGTTGACTCAGGTGTTTTCTTGTGCCGACAATACTCTGTCAAAGAGACTGATAAGTATTCTGATAACGTTTTGCATTTTGCAGAAAATTTTGCTGAGTGTCCTTTTATAAACACTTCCGACTTTTCTATTGCCCATAGATTTTTCTCACCACTTCTGGACCCTCTCTAGCCTTTATTTCTGATTGGCTGCTTTTTTAAACGTATCGGCAACTCCGCCAAATGGTTCCTGGCCAATCATTGGCACATTAGCTCCCGCTCGGGCCAATTTATCGGCCTTCTTAGTGCCCCGAAAACCCTCATTATTTGATCCACCTTAACTCTATCAACACAGCATTGCTTGCTTTGTAGCAGCCTGCGAGCAGTTGCAATAGCCTCGCCCTGTATATAGATATGCAATGGTGTAAAGTTATCCAGAACTTGTAATGCGTCTGTTAGGGTAGTTCGCATGCCTCTGTTACATTTAAGCATACCCGCCTTTAAATGCTTTCCAGTTACCCACCACCGAACCAAAGGTTCGGCTTTAATGACCTGTGTGGACAACCAGATGTTCATTTTGGGGTTTAGGTCGAACAGCTGTGGGAATCTTGACAGGTCACTGCCAATTGCGACAACATCTCTTTAGGATGAAATTAACAGAATCACCGCTATGCAGAGGCTGTGAACAAGAAGAGGAAACAGTAAAACACATAATGTATGACTGCTCTGCTTTTTCTGAAATCAGAAGATCCGTGTTGGGCGAGTACTGGCTTACACCAGCCGATGTCAGGGAGATTCCCCTCGGGAGCCTCATCACCTATTTTAAATCACAAGGCCTGGTGACAGCCTGAGGTGAGGATATCCCTACACACGGGAGGATGCACAATGGGTCATATGTGGCCTCAGTGCTGGCTGAGCACTAGCTTGCATCTCTCCAAATTACCAGATCCAGATGGGGTTTAGGTGCCAGTTCTTGCCACACATTTGTCTACACCTACTAGGGGCGATTGTAGCTTGTGCTGCTTCCATGATAGCCTCTGCTCAAACACCATACCCAGCTATTTGGTTTCTGTGGCCATTGGTACCAGCACGTTAGTTAGCGTTTTTTTTTTATTAACTTTTAAGCCTTTATTCGTGCACCAGTTATACACCATATTGTCTTTTGCGGTCTGCAACCACTCTGAAACTATCCCAGGGAGTAAAAGTTACGGGATCGAGTCCTGCTGGACGCGACATGTTTTTGAATTTCTTCTAAATTTCGAGAGTGTCATTTTTTTCATTTCTCCTTAATGTAATTTCTTGTTTGTCTCATTTCTAAAATTCAAAAACTAACATAAACATTCGATATTCTTATTGGCATTTATGTGTGTTTCGGAAGTATATAAAAGTTTTATAAACTTTTTAATACTTTGTAAGACCCGTAGAAGCGACTTTGTAGTGCTATATCGAAGCATTCAAAAAATAATTGGCAATTTCGGTCCACAAACAAATTCGCTTTGCGGAAACGTAGATTTTGTATACACCATATTGTCAACTAACGCTTATGTAGTACAATTTGCCTAGATATCGTTGAGGTAAGCGTTTTCTTTTCATCTGCAACGCGAAAACTGTATTAATAAATCACTTGATAACGATTTACTAAAGAATATGCACAGAAAAGAGAATACTAAAGTGGAAGTGCATTTAAGCAGATGCAATACGACATTACGTGGTTGGGTGTAAGTATACGGCTTTAGTTATAGATTTTTCCTCTCTTTTAGCTTGTTTCTTAATGTTGTCGAATGCAGCTTTACATATATTAAACTTTATATAAATAACTTAGAAATTCAAGCCTGGTTTTTAAGAAATACAAAGAAGCTAAAATTGTAATAGATTTGATATATTTTTGAAATTGAAAACAACTTTGCTACGTAACTTTGACAAGTAATATAAGTAATAAGTAGTAATAATTTTCTTTTCTCATTTTCTGTTTTTACCAATTTTTACATTTAATTAGGATCAGCTTTTTCTTCTTCTTACTAAAATCACTGGTTCCACAAACCCTAAGACTGTAATTAAAGATTTTACTGAAGACTTACTAGCACTTGCTTATCTGCCCCATCTTGGCAATAGCTTAATTAAGAGAAAAATCACTAACCTAAAAAAAAACATTATCTCTCATTTCGGAAATACGACACAGATCCCTCGCAAATGAGTCAGTATAACTGTTTTATCCTAATCTAATTTTATTTATCTAATCTTGAAAATTCAAGTCTCTCCAAGTACATATATCCTCAAAATCGTATCTCAAAAATGATCAAGTTTGAACTTCTACTGCAACATTCCAGGATTAGCATCATCTGGATACCATCACACATAGGCATTGATGGGAATGAACTAACTGATCATTGTGCGCGTAATACCTTATTATGTTTTTAGGATTAGTATTGGAGGAAAACGTAAAGTACCTAATAATTTCATGCCCAGGGCCTGCACGGTCTGTTGAGCAAAATAAATAAATAATCACACTTTAGTGGATGCGACTTGTTTCTAAAAAAAATGTACCGATGCAGATCTACTACTAGTCAAACTTTTTAAATGAATTAAATGACAGTAGATGCATTTGGTACTCAGATTAAGGTTTTTACCCGATATTGAAAGTTTATATTAACAACCATAATGAGAAGAAGTAAAAACATTGACTATACCAATAGTTGCTTTTACTAACAATCGAACCGCAGGTTTTGCGTCGAAAACTTTTGATTTTTACTATGCAAACGATACATATATACACAGACTGCCGACAAGTACTACTGACCTTGAATAGACCACGTTTCACTTCAAGTTTAGTACTAGAATGTCACCAATCTCTAACTGAGGCAATCCAGAATAACGTGGTCACTCTCAGCTGGATCAAAGGACATGGGAACTTTAAGGGCAACTGCATTGCGAACAATTTAGCAAGGAAGGCTGCGGGCTACAAATATGTTAGCCCCCGTCCATCTACCAAGCTAACATTGTCCGCAGTCGTGGACCTTATCAGACAGCACTTTCACCAAAAATTTATACAGTGCTGGGATGAAACTACGAATTGTAGAATGGCCAGAGAGTTATTACCTCATCCTGGCGAGGAAACAGCAAAAAAATTTAGGCATTGACCAGACAAAATCTCTGAACAGCTGTGGGAATCTTGACAGGTCACTGCCAATTGCGGCAACATCTCTTTAGGATGAAATTAACAGAATCGCCGCTATGCAGAGGCTGCGAACAAGAAGAGGAAACAGTAGAACACATTATGTATGACTGCTCTGCTTTTTCTGAAATCAGAAGATCCGTGTTTAGCGAGTATTGGCTTACACCAGCCGATGTCAGGGAGATCCCCCTCGGGAGTCTCATCACCTATTTTAAATCACTAGGCCTGGTGACAGCCTGAGGTGAGGATATCCCTATAATACAGGAGGATGCACAAGGGTCATATGTGGCCTCAGTGCTGGCTAAGCACTAGCTCGTCCCTGCCCAAATTTCCAGATCCAGACTATTTAAACAATTAATGATAAGGATACCGTACGATAACAGACAAAGTAGTCAAAATGAAATAACAATTAACAATTTCTTTTGAGAACGAAAAAACGAAAAATTTTTGTGTGTACCAATTGATAAACACTTCATTATCTTGAGGGTACTGGTTTAACGTTGTAATAATTTTGCAGCAATGTCTAAGAAAAACCTAAACACATTCAAGGAACAGCTATTATGCTACTCTATATTGAACTTCCAGAGAAACGAGAAGATTAAAGTAAGGATGGGTGTTTAATAGAAAAACTATTTAACTAAATGAAAAAAGACGATTATCGTGCAGTACATCAATTATTTATCAAAAATAGTAGCAATAAAAAGCGATTGATTTTAAAATCAATATTAACTTATTGATTGATTAGCTTTTTGTCAGTTTCAACCAAAGTCATCCACGTTTGTCAACACAGTTTATCCCATCTACATGTTAAATATACCAAGCTATGGAAAGCGGAAAGTGTATACCATTTTATTATGTTTGTTTAAGCAGATTATAAAGGTTAGGCGGCTGTATATACAGCCTTCTGATATTGTTCAAATAGTTTGTTTTGGATTTGTAAATATATTCTACCAGATCGACGCGTGGTTGGTTCGCTAAATATCTTAAATATTTGTTCACGAAATGTTTTCACTGCTGTAAAGTAGGTACTTATAATAATACGATACAATATATTTAGAGTTCGCTTAAAAAAAAACAAGTGTGTTAAATATATATATATATATATATATATATATATATATATATATATATATATATATATATATATAATGTACTTAATTTTCTTTAACCATTTTAATATGTTTCTTTTTATTCTTGGGTAAAGGTTATAGTAATACCCATGTTTCACTTCCATAAAGGATAGATGCTCGTACCACTGATATATGGATTCTTACTTTTGTCTTTCTCGATAACATCTTAGAATTCATTATGGTTGATAGACTTCCCCAAGTTCTACTTCCTTTACTAATTCTTTTATAAATCTCGGTCTCTTCCTCATTATTATTTGTTATGATTACTTCCAAATACTCCATCTGATCTACACTCTCGAAATTGTAGTCTCTCCTTCCCTTTTGATTCTCTATTCTTATTTTGTGTTAAATATTAAAGTAAAATAAGAAACGAAAAAAAAATCTCTATAATTGTCCGTATAATTGCCCACTTTAATTATTTTAAAACTGGATGCACAATCTTTGAATATGTTATGTCAAAAATTAAGTCAATTCTTGGTAAGTCTAGGTACCAATTTTTACCTTTATTGGAAATGTTTACAGGTTGGTTGAAAATTTTTGAAAGCAAAAATGAAAGAGTTTGTATTTTTTAATGAAAGTGTATGGTTTATTCAATAAGCTTAAACACACTTATTTCAATAATCCTACAGTAATTTTATACAATCTCTGTAATAATTTTCTGGAAGCTCTGCAAAATACTGTTCAACAACTGCAAAAGCTTTTTCTTTCGACGAAAAACGCTTTTTCATGACAGAAGTTTCTAACGAGGTAAGTCGGAGGGAGCCAAATCTGCTGAATACGGTTTGTGTTCAAGCAATTCGTACATTATTTCTTTTATTTCACTTTAGTCACCGTCAACAAACTTTTGTGAACACATGCATTCTCTTGATGAAAAATGATTCTTTTCTTCTGTAAACCTGGTCTGTTCCAACATTTTTTTATCCAACTGGCCCAAAAGATTTATCGTTATAAAACCACACCCAAAATCGGTTTTATTTTGCTAAAAACGATCCAAAGTTCGTTGAGGAAATTGTTTTTTATTCAGTTTTTGTTTAATTGTTAACAAATGCGGCATTAATTTCCTGAAAACCTTTTTAATATGTATTTGTTTGTGTACAATACGGAATACTCGTTTATCTGCGATACCTAGGTAGCAGCAATTTTATGCTTAGTTAAATTGAATCTTTATAAACCATATCATAGACTTGCTTAATGATTCTTGTGTTGTTGCACTTTTTGGACATCCACTACGTGGTCCATTTTCAACGCTTATATGACCTCGTTTAAAATCTAAAATCCATCGATCTACAGTTGGAAATGAAAGAGCAGATTCCATTAACACTTTCACCATTTTTTTATGAATTTCTGTTGAAGATGAAATATTTAAATAGAGTATAAATTTTAATTCCTCTAACTCTAATGGATAATAGGGGTCGGATTCAAAATTTGTTTTTCAACCAAACATTATTTCGTTACGTTTTATGTAAAGTTATCGAATTTATATTACTGTTTGAAGTAGTGAAATATGGAAGCTAACAACAACAATAATTTTTTAATTTTGTATTATTCTACATAAAAAGCAAAACGAATTGGAATCCATTCTGATAGAGTGATATTAATGTTGCTGTCTTTACTTATTAAGTAACACGTTTTTTATGTATTGATGTAGATAGTGAACAATTTCAAAATGTGGAATTAATGTGATAAATGCGATTTAGTAAGTTTTCGATAAAATTTTAATCAGGCTTCTGTCTATCAAAATCTACCTCCAAAAAACGAAATAGAACCTTTTAAACGTAGATATAGACAAATTCGTGCTGTTTGTAAACAGTATGTAATAATTTTGGTTTGTAATACGTTATGTGTATAAAAATGTAGAAACATGGCGAAATAACCAGGATAAAACCTTTTAAAAGTAAATATAAAAAAATCTATGCTGCTTGTGTACAATAACTATCAGCGTACTACACTTCTTCTTCTTCATCCTAGGTTTTATTATCATCATTTTTTTGCCTTTTCCAATCTTCTTTTCATTCATCTTTAATTTTTTTGTGAAACAAGTTTGTTCCAAACTATAAAGGATAAGTTAAGGATTGTTAGTATTACCTTTATTACTTTTCATTTTTTGATCAGTAGGTAAAGTGTGTAATTTCGAATTTCTTAATAATAATCTATCGGGTAACTTTAACTAAATTATATATACATATTTTTTATCTTCTTTCTGGGTTTCTTATTTTTCCCATATATAATAAATATCGACCTTGAATGAACCCACGACCCGCTCTCCACAAAATAACTGAGTGCGGTTTGCATAAGTGAACCTTTATCCAGTAATTGACATCTATAGAAAAAAAGGTTACAATATAATATGGCATTAATAAGAGAGAATTATTTGTCACATCCACGATTAAAAGATCAAATAATTATAAGGCAGTTTTTGTTGTTTTCGCTCTCATATATTTTATATATTAGAGGTGCGGAATCATAGTTTTTAGTAATTAAATTATTTTGAGACATCTCTCATGAAATATTAAAAATGTAGAAATGATGTGTCTAGAGTTAAATCAAGATATGTTAAAAGTGCCGACTAAATACTAAGGCATCTGCTCTCAAATGTTTTAAGTCGCTACCGATATTAAATTGTAATCGCAGGTTTGAATCTTACCAAATGTAACATTTTTCCGATTTCTCCCCAATATTATTTTTTGTTTGACCAATTTTTAATTGTTTTACTAAATAAAATACACTTTTATATATTCCTTTGATATACTAGCTCAAAATGATGATAAAATAAGTCCCTTATAGAGAGCTCTTTGACTACCTGTTTAAATCAATTATCAAAACGATTATAGCAACAGTGATTCGCCTCGCAGCCAAATCCGATTTCCATAAACTGCATAACACTGTCACAAACGATACGATCATAGATGAATTTCCATTGCAATTTTAAGCTCAATCCAGGTCTCTGAAATATGCGGTTGCGGATGTCGATCTCTGGATATTCTGCAAATTCCGAAATTCAACTAAATTGCTAATTGGATCTTGATAAATTATAAGTTTCGATTAAGTCCACAAATATGTCATATTAAACGGAATCAGTGAGGTGAGATTCACTCTATAATTAAATTTAGTTAACAACTAGGTACTAGTTTATATAAAATCTAATTTTGTTAATCTAACGGGCAGTATAGTGTTGTAAAGAATATAAAGAAAATGTGCTTACAAGAATAAGAATAAGTGTATATATACAATCGAAAGACAAAAGAAAATTTAAGTTTTGAGTTCCATAAAATTCTCTAACAATAAAAATAAATTTACTGATATCTCAGCGGTTTTAGAATCTTCCCCTAGGACCTTTCCCATCCAGGGAAGCTCACTTAGGGATATGCGATGGTTGGTATTTATACTTGCTAAAAATATTTAAAGTCAAGTGTTTTTAGCAAAGAAAATAAATTTAGCTTTTAATGATCTTTTCCAACTTCATGTATTTATATATAAATTAATAAACAGCTTTTTACTGCAAACTTAAATAAAATGCCGTAAGAAAGCTCAATGATTAAATTTTATTTAGCATGGCTACGGTTTTTCTTTTAAAAAATGAGACTTATTTAACATCTCTTATTTCTTTTTTTATTTATTTTAAAGATTGTTAAACATCTTTGCATTGTTGGATATATTTAGAATTATTTTATATTAACTGATTTTAAAAGTCAGTGTTATATCACTTTTTTAAAATTTTAATCATAATTTGTACCTTAATCTTTTAGAACTATGGCTTTTAAATTAACCATTTTTAAAAATAAAATATATCATTTTAAAAGTATGCATTCTCAGAATATAAAAAATTTCTACCATCACTTAACCATGAGAGGCACCCACGTAACATATTAGTTCCAACCCAAACAGGAAATGAAAATGCTGATCAAGCCGCAAAACGAGCATGTACCAGCTTCGAAGTAGAAAATATATAACTCCACCAAGATCTTCAAACCACAATCAGACCAATGGTACAAAAGGCACCAGCAAAACGATTGGAGTAGAGTTAACACCCGACTTTATGGAATCCATCAAAATATAGTACCCTTAAAATGTGATGAGAAGACTGCGTATAGGTCACCTCGATGGTCTAATGTCCCGTGAGTATCCTCCCGTTTGTGGACACTCGTCGCTCTGTAGAACTCATGCGAACTTTATTTATATTCCCGAAATTGCCACACTGTGAATGGAAACCTCAAGCAGATACTCGGTACAATCGGAAATTATAATCCACTGCTAAAGTATTTGAAAAAAATGTCATTTGTACCACTTAATACAAAAAGAGGAAAACAGTAAAATCTTTGTTGTAATTAATTCAAAACCTCGATTAATTATATCTATATAATTTTCAATGTTTATAAACCTTTTGTAACCGAGACACACTAAGCTTTAATAAAAAAATAAAATAAAAAAAAGGGTGTGCGTGTAACCTTGACGCGCGATTGAAGTAAAACTTTTTGACGTACGTATCGGAAAATAAATATTTAATTACAATCCAATTATATTTATTGTCTATATACTTTACAAAAAATGAGATGTTATATTTATATTATTCATTAGAAATAGGAATTTGAAAGTTATCATTATTTTTTATATATGAAATAATAGGTTTATGATAACTAAAATGTGATCTAAATACCATTAATGTATTTAAAACCGTTTGAAAATTTTGAAAATTTCATAAATAAATTTTGAAAATTTAAGCTCCTCCCATAGCTGAAATCACACCGTTACTTCCATCAGAATCTTCAGTTAGAATCTAACGTTAGAGTTACCCCTAGTCGCGCCTAAAGAAGTTTTGCTCCAATAATAGGTAAACAATATTAAAAATATACACACATTACGTTTAGAATGTGTAATTTTGTAGCTGTATCTACCTTATTGTAATACAAAACAACACAAGAGCCTTCGATAGTTAGATAACCATTTCATTTTGTAGCATTTTATAGCATATTCCATAAAATTTAAAATCCTGAGTTGAGTTTGTTTTCTTCAGTTCTACGAAGGATCTGTTATTGCTGGTAAAAGATCAGCCATCCTGACTAGTGGTTTTATGGCCTTTATGGCTACCTAACCAAACCTTAAATAAGTATAAGCAAGTGTTAAAACATTTCGAATATTATTATTTTATGAACAAAAACGTGCAACATGCTTCTTTACTTAACGTAAAGCTTCCCTATAAACAATTATTTACTATCATAATATGTATGTATGTTTATAAACTTACTTAATCAAATCATAATAAATGTCGCTGTCTCGTCTTTTTTTCATTTTTATTTTTCTTCAAATCTTTCCGGCGCTGATAATATACCCTTTGACGTTCACAATTTCTTTTTCTTTTTAGCTCTTTAAGTCTATAAAACGAAAATAGCTAGGTATAAATAATAGGTATAAATAGTGTAATTACACACCAAAAATAAAATGTATGCATATAGAGTAGGTACTCACTCATTTTCATTCAATATTTTTTCATCACTTTCTTTATTAATAAATACACTTTTTTTATTCATATTTAAAACACTTTATACACAAATTTAAACTATTTACCAACAATGTATTTTGTTTGACAAGCTGTCAATTCATACAATTACAGATTTAATTTTATTTAATATACTTAGTAGGCGGAATCGTGTTAGGTATTTTGTATCAGGTTTTCTTTCCGGTACGCGGTACATTAGAATGACGTCACGTCCGTTAAAATTACTGAGTTACCCCTAGTCGCCGCTAAAGAAGTTTTACTTCAAAGACGGGACAATTAAATTAACACAAACAACGCTGCCACGTTGATTATTAGATTAATGAAACTATAAACATTATAGATGATAAACTCGAATACATAAAAAATAATAAATATTTATCACCGAAAAAGAATTTTTCATTTTTATGACATTTTCATTTTGTACTAATAATTTTCTGTTAAGATACCTCCCTTTTCGCTAAAAATTTGTTCTGTTTTAACCTTTAATATATAAGTAGACAAACAAGACATATTAAAAAAAATATGTCCCATGCCACTGTCTTCCACATGTTCATTCTTTGTTTTCCTGTCAGCTACTTATGGTATCAGATGTACGTAAATGACTAGAACGTGGCAGATATAAATTTTTACAATATTTGTTGCTTTTCCTCTGGCGCGTTGAGAGAAATGATGTTGTTATGTTTGAACAGCGTTGGAACAAAAGATAAAAATACTAGCATTTCTACAAGTCAACTATCAAAGCAAATATTTCAAGCTTATCTTGTTTATTAATAGTTGCATGTAAGAAATTTTAGAGTGATCAATAAAAATGGTAATAGCAATAACAGTAATAAATATTTTAACTTTTAGTAAAATAACAGACTCTTCAAGTCATATTTGAAAGTTTTTTTTTCATTCAATAGTTTTTCAAAAGTTACTCTGATTTTCTGTTTGATTTGATACAATGATAATACTACTAACTATATTTTCATCTAAAACAAAAAAGATGTGAGGATACAATAGAAGTATTAAATGTTGATTTTAGGTTCCTCATTTAAAGACACTGTTGTAAGTTATCCTGATGCGAAATGGGAGTTAATTAATTGAGAAATTGACGCTGCAAGCCCTTTTATTTGTCCATAACCAAAAGAACTTAGTGCTTGTTTTGGGTAAAATCTAATTGTTGGATGAGTGAAGTGTTGTATATTCATTCGCTGAATATGGTAGATTTTTAGTTTTAAACGATTATGGCTAGATCATCTGCAAAATCTGTAGGGAGTTTCTTAAGAAGGTCATCACAAAGTGCTGACCACAGCAGGGGTGACAGTACCCCTCCCTGTGGACAGCCCCTTTCCACTCATCCTTCACTGGAAGCTTTACCTAACTTGAACATTACAATCCTATGCGTTAGGTTCGTATAAACCCATTCCCGTATTAGAGTGGGGACTACCCTCGAGGGCACTGATTTAAGTCCCACATTACTAAAGTCTCCTTCTATGTCAATAAACGCCGCTAGGGCTACTTTATCGTCTTCTAATCACTTTAGTCTTTTCAAATCATCCAGTGCTAAGTCTGTGGACTTGCTTCGATGGTATGCATATTGATAATCACTTAATGGGATCTCCGTTAAAGTTTCGTGCCTTATATATCGATCAACTAGTTTCTCCAGCGTTTTCGCTACGAATGACTATAGACTTATTGGTTTATATGACTTGGTGGTTTGGTCCCTCATCTTCCCCACTTTAGGAAGATTTATGACTTTCACCTTCTGCCACACAGTTGGTATATATCTATCGACGAAACAAGCCTGGAAGATTTTACACAGATGTGTTAAGATCACATCCTGCCTTTCTGGAGTAGGGCTGGGTATATTTCGTCTGTTCTCGGTGTTTTGAGCGGATGAAATGTGCTGATAGCTCATCTGATTTTTGCGGGACTAGTTATTTCGGTAGCTAGCTTCCAGTAATTCCTTGAGGGCCTTACTGGCCATTGACAAAAGCCTGCGCTATCCGACCCTCTACTATAATCCGTGAGACGAGAAAGTGTGCCAACATTAGCAGTTTTAGACTTTTCTTCATTGTTTTGGTATATGCTTCGTCCTTCTGTTTAAATAGGACGACCTCTTTTGCTCTACTATCCTTAGCCAGGACCATGTGGATTTTTGAGCATGCGGGTTCGTTTGGAATTCCTTGCAAAATCTCCTTCAGGAGTCTCTGTTCTGTTCCCAGTTACGAACAATTTTGGCCTTATTAAACAGCTCTCGTACCTGAACGATAAGCTTCGGTTTTTTTTTTTGTTTCACCAGCGAGTGTTTCTTGTCTATTTCCTTGTCAGTTCCAGCCAACTCTAACGATAAGTGGACACCATAGCCTCGCTTATCATATCCACCTCCCGGTCCAGACTGGATACATCTCTTATTGACACCACTCTGTCCTCGAGATTTTCATTGAGGGAATCTACATAGTCCTCCCAATTTGTTATCCTCGGATTTCTGAACTTGGCTTCAATAATTTTAGGAGTGACCATTTTAACCCCTACATACCTGTCGTACGACCCAGACGGCTCCTCCGAGACAAACCAGCCTTCAATCTTGCCATAGATAATGTAAGTGCAAAGGGTCTCTAGAATTGACTTCCGTGCTTTCCCATGCTATGTGATAAGCGTTGGGCGTCGAATCCACGGTCAACGGAGAGTTTTCCCCCCAGTAATCAATATTTTAACTCTCAGTCAAATAAAAGACTCTTCACGTCCTATTTGAAAGTTTATTAATTTTATACGATAGTTTTGCCAAAAGTAACCTTTATCTTCTTTAAATTGTTACTTTTTTGGTTTAATACATTGCTGCTTCTTAACAACTACTAACTACCTTTTCATCTAACACAAAAAAAAAAAGATGAGTGTTGAATGTTGATTTTAGGTTTCACTTCCAAATACCCTGTTGTAAGAATTAACATCCTCTTGAGGATTGGGAGTTAATATCAGTCGCCGTTTGGGATTATTTTGTTTTTAGTTCGAAACAACATGCTCAAGTATGAAACAAAAAAAAAATCAGTGTGTAAGTGTGTGCGTTATGCAATTATTCCAGTCATGATGGATTTTTTGCACAAAATGTTTAACAGCAAGCCACTAGTAAAGTTTTGTTAAACTCTCTAGCTTGATTTTCCGCTTAGAAATTTAAAATACTACTAAAATTCATACTTCTTTCCAATTAAGGTTAAAAAATTAATCTGTGAGAAATGTCCTTTTTGAAATACATTAAAGATAAATTCTAATCGATGTTTAGTTCTTCCAAAATTGTTTCAAACTTTTTAAAGTGAAACTTTTATTAGATCGTTTTAAGTGCATGTTGCATGTCGCATGTCGGTCGAACGCCGAGTAGGTATAAAGTATAAAGTAGGCGGCGCTTATAGTTTAATACAAAAATGTACGGGAGTGAGCACATCTGCTAATGAAAACTATCCTACTATTCGTATTAATACGAACTTCGACTGCGTAAGTATCTACGACATGTAACGTCGACGGTTATATTTTACCTATTCGTATTAATACAAACTTCGACTGCGTAAGTATCTACGACATGTAACGTTTTAAAAATATTATATATATAGTACAGTACTGCAGGCCTCGTTCTTCAACTGCCTTAACAATTTCTCTCCACAGGTTGCGATTCTGTACTTTTGCACCCCAATTTGGTTCTACCTCTCTGATATCTTCCAACACCGCGTCCAACCATTTTTTCTTTGGTCTCCCTCTTTTTCTTTTACCTCCTTCCCCTTCTTTAATGACCTTTTTTGCATATCTATCTTCTGGCA
The DNA here is from genome assembly GCA_964028335.1 of Altica lythri. NCBI lineage: Eukaryota > Metazoa > Arthropoda > Insecta > Coleoptera > Chrysomelidae > Altica > Altica lythri. The sequence goes on from OZ034809.1 coordinate 18,907,315, forward strand.
TCCTCCTAGTATGCCCGAACCATCTCAATCTTTGAGCTTTTATGAAGCTTGTTACTGATGGGTATTTATAAAGATCTTTCAATTCTTGGTTAGTTCTTCTTCTCCAGAGTCCTTCATCTGTTTTTATTCCCCCCAGAATTTTCCTTAGTACCTTCCTTTCCCATATATCCAGTTTTGTTTCTTCCGCTTTTGTTAAAACCCATGTTTCGCTTCCGTATGTCACTGTTGGTCGTATTATTGTTCGATAAATTTTAATTTTGGCTTCTCTAGATAACTCCTTTGATCTTATTAACTTATTTAAAGATCCCACAGCTTTACTTCCTTTCACTAATCTTTTATTTATTTCTTTCCATTCTTCGTTTTTATTTGTCAGCGTTGCACCCAAGTATTCGAATTCACAGACTTTTTCAATTTTATATTTTCTGTCCTCCCCCGCTTTAATCTCTATATATTCTTTTCTACCGTCCACATTCTGATGGTTTAGCACCATATATTTTGATTTCTTCTGATTTATACTAAGTCCGTAATTTTTTGCAGCCTCTTCCAACTTACAGAACGCTCTTTCCAGTTCCTTCCTTGTTCTGGTTAGCAAAGCTAAATCATCTGCATATGCAATTATCTGTTGCTTGTGGTGATAAATAAGCCCTGTTGTTTGTATGTTGCTATCTCGTACAATTTTTTCCAACACTAGATTGAAAACCGTTGTCGATATTGGATCTCCTTGCTTTAATCCTTTTTGGACTCTAAATTTGTCTGATACAGTAGTTCCTTCGCTCGTTACTCTGCTGTATGAATTGTCTAATGTCATCTTGATTAGCTTCACGATTTTCTTTGGTATTCCTAGTAAGTTCTAGGCATTATACATTTTGTTTCTATATATTGTATCATAAGCCTGCTTAAAATCTACAAACATGACATGTAGTCCTAAATTTCGCTCGTAGCTTTTATCCATTATTGTCTTAAGGGTAAATATTTGATCTGTTGTTCCTCTTCCTTTCTTGAAACCTCCTTGGTATTCTCCCACTATTCTTTCTTGGTACACATTCAATCTGATTCTCAAAACTCTAGCCAGAACTTTGTACACCACATCCAGAAGTGATATCCCTCTATAATTCTCGCATATACTTTTGTCCCCTTTCTTGAAGATTGGACATATTATTGCATTGTTCCATCTCTCAGGCATTTTTTCTTCGTTCCATATTTTACGTATTATTCTGCATATTCTTTTCTGTATCTCTTCTCCCCCGTATTTAACAATTTCTGCTGGGATCCCATTCTCTCCTGCACTCTTATGGTTCTTCAAATTTTCCATCTGTTTTAAGATTTCTTTATCTGTTGGTTCCTCCACGTGATCCACATATTCTCTTTCCTCCTCTACTTCTTGTTCCTGCTCTGGTTCTTTTTCTTGACCATTTAGCACTCCTTCGAAGTATTGCGCCCATCTTTTTGCTTTTTCTCTTGGATCTGCCAATATCCTTCCTTCGTTATCCTTAATATAAGGTACTTGGTAATTAACTGCGCCCTCTCGTGATTTCTTGGCCTCTTGGTAAAAATTTCTTAATTGTTTGTTTTTAAAGTGTTCTTCAATATTTTGTAATTTATTCCGCATATAATTTCTCTTCTTCTGCCTGAGTAACTTTTTGGTGTTTTTTCGGACTTCTGAGTATTTGCTCTTGACTTCTGTCGAATCAGTTTCTAGTGCCCTTAGTCGTACTAAATTCTTTTCCTCTATTTTCTTTTTACACTCCTCATCAAACCATCCATTCTTGTTTGTTGTCTTCTCCCAACCTAGCTTTTGCTCTGCCACATCTTTCATTAATTTTTCTAGTTGCATATTACAGTCGTAAATAATATTTTTTGAAACTGAAAATCTGGAACTTGAGCAATAAATTATGTAACATACTTACATTAAATAAAATATCTTTTAAAATTAATCAAAACACTTTCATTTTTAAACAAATAAACTTTGTAATTATCCTACCCTTGTTATATATATTCATTTCATTCTTTGTCGATTTACTGAAGTTTTCACTTCTATCGTGTGTGAATCGCACACACACCTTTTGATTTTGATTTCGATTTTGATTTTGATTTAGATTTCAATTTCAATTTCAATTTCAATTTCAATTTCAATTTCAATTTCAATTTCAATTTCAATTTCAATTTCAATTTCAATTTCAATTTCGATTTTGATTTCGATTTCGATTTTGATTTCGATTTCGATTTCGATGTCGATTTCGATTTCGATTTCGATTTCGATTTCGATTTCGATTTCGATTTCGATTTCGATTTCGATTTCGATTTTGATTTCGATTTCGATTTCGATTTCGATTTCGATTTCGATTTCGATTTCGATTTCGATTTCGATTTCGATTTCGATTTCGATTTCGATTTTGATTTGATAAAGCGATTTTTATACCCTTAATGGAATATGATTCGAAAAATTTTTAGTTAAATTTCAATTTCAATTTCAATTTCGATTTTGATTTCGATTTCGATTTTGATTTCGATTTCGATTTCGATGTCGATTTCGATTTCGATTTCGATTTCGATTTCGATTTCGATTTCGATTTCGATTTCGATTTCGATTTCGATTTCGATTTCGATTTCGATTTCGATTTCGATTTCGATTTCGATTTCGATTTCGATTTCGATTTCGATTTCGATTTCGATTTCGATTTCGATTTCGATTTTGATTTTGATTTGATAAAGCGATTTTTATACCCTTAATGGAATATGATTCGAAAAATTTTTAGTTAAATGTCTATAGGGTAAAAAAAAGTTTCACTTTTATCGTGGTTTTATAAAACCACACAATGCTTTTTTTTTTGTCGGCTCAACGTATCAACTGAGGTCATCGGACAATTTTATTTCGAGCAAAAGTTTTATTGATATTATTGCGATCGTATCAATACTGTTCTCTCTAAAATAAAAAAAATAAAAAGTCGCATTTTCCGACCCTACAAAACCGGAACAGCTAACTTTTGGATAAATTTGGGTTTTTAATAACTTACTAACCTGCTTTTAAAAGATAACACCAGTGGCTTACTGTTGAACTTAACGCCCAAAACATCTTTTTCTGCTATAATGGCTGGTGGAAAAGTGTAGTTTAGCAGTTTAACACAAAGATCTAACTCATGCTAACTTTTTTTTCTTTTTTAAAGTTTATCAGTAATAAATTAAGAGTAGGGAGTAGCAACAACTGAATCACACATTTACATGTAACAAAATAAATAATTAATTTTAAAAAAACCTTAATTTATAATTCGTTATTTCTGTATAAAAAATATACAAACCTGTGTATATCGCGCATAAATATGGACTAGGTTATCTTTACAGTACCGACTGTTTCTAGAGACCAGAACGATCGCGCACCCATTTCGCTTCTAAACTAATTGCATTAATTAGCTGCTTACAATCCTGAAACGATTTCCATTCAAACGGTAATTAAAGCTCAAAATTTCAGTTTGGAGCTTTAATATTATTACATGAACTAACTCGTTAAATACAGCACTCCCTAAATCCTCTATTGTTGATGATGTCATTTTAAACGATTTTAGTTAATTTGATCTTTCTGTAAAACAGTTAGTTTTTAAGTTAAATATTATTATTAACAGCTACAAAAGTATATAATTTTATTAAATTGCGACAGAGCTAAAATTTGCACATTAGTTGTTGTTATTGGTAAGTAATTTCTTTCAATCCTCAACGAACTATCCAATTTTTCTAAAAATTCTAAAAAAATTAAATATTTTATGAAGAAACTGTGGGTCTAAACTTAAGTCAAGAAATAAGTTTTAAACTATAGTTCACCTAAAGTGTCATGAAATTTATTAGTACTGTAGCGTTTTTAAAAAACCCGATTAATTAAATTTCTTTTTTTAACAGTTTCTTTTTAACTAAACCGACTCTGTCCTAATTTATTCTCGAAGCTTCCAGTACTTTCGAATGTAACCGTCGTTTCGGTGCAAAAATATTGATTTTTTTTTTGGTTGACCAATCAGGTTTCAGGTTTAAGATCAGATGACTTAAGCGAGGGAAGCGACGCGGGTATTGGGTATCAACGTTTTTTTTTATTCTGGGTGGAGTGCTCTCGCTTATAACATCATCGCGAGAACCCCTAGTTTCAGTTTCCCGGTTTTCTTATTTTATTTTAAAAATTACAAGCAAATAAGTGTTTCTAGTGCCTATTATCGTTTATTCTACCTGAAGGTTTATCTGAAGATTTCCAGACAGTGCTATCCTTAAGATTACTTCATATATTGTGTAATAATGGCGGCAAATTGGCCAGTTTTACAATATCTCTTCGATCACCAGCTATTAAGAGTAAGTTTATGGTTTATTCTCTAAATACCTAACGATCTAGACAAGAATGGGTCTAGATTATATTTTACCGTTTCGATCATTTACCGAGAGAATGAGGCCATATGCTATCCAATCTATCTTAGAAACATTTAGAAGCTAACGTAAGTTTTTACAATTTTTACCATTTATTTCTCTGGAAAGTTTTATTGTAATTGTATTCACCGTACCAGCAATTAAAAAGTGCAGTGCACAGTGCCATAATGAGAGTATCCGGGATGTGAATTTTTTCTGAGTATTTTCTGTATTTTTATTACCTATATTTTTTGTATCTCTTATCTGTAAACTTTTTTACTTGCATTTTTTATATTTATCTCGTACCTATTTAATTAAGATTTATACCTTCGCATATGAGTACTCTTTTAACTCGAGTTAAAACCAAAGCAAAAGGTGATTTATTTTTATATATATATCGTTTTATCTAACTTTCATCCCTCTCTCACCTTTCGCTTATCATAGTTCACAAATATAACAAAACAATTTACCTAGCTGTTATTTTATGTTTAGTAATAGTTATGTTTTTGAATTAAACACAAACGTGTTTATTAATATGATTTACTGTGCATGACACCGATATTTTTTTATTCCATTTTATTTATTATATATCTCATTTATTACCACACCGAATAATAAATACTGTTATTGTTAAGTAGAGATTTTTCTTTTCCTAGCTAGAACCTGTTACTCTGATCAATATTTTTAATTTCTCCAATCTATATTTTATTAAAGTACTAGATTTTGTTTTTGAATATATCTTTTTCCGACAAATTTGATTTACCATCAGGATAAGTAAAAGGAAAGTGTAAGTATAATTTTTCTTTTTGTTTCTTTAATAAAAGTGTGTAATTTAAATTTTAGCAAGAACAATCTGTCGGGTTATCTAATTTTACCTTATCTTATCTTATATCTCTTATATCTTTCTTATTTTATCTGGGTTTCTTATATTTCCCCATCCTCAGGATAAAAAACATAAGTGGCGCCCATTTTCCTTTCTCTTTCATCTCTTTCTTTTACTTTTTTTGTCCCTTTTAACTTTTATTATTCTCTTAAATATATTCCTTTTTACCTTTTCAATAATTTATCATCTAGCTCGATCGAATCCAAGCTCGCTCTCCTCCAACCCCCTGAGTGCTTTTCGCATAAGTTAACCTCTCAAATCGAGCATTTAACACCTTTAGAAAAAAGAGGTTACACTAAATACGAAAAAGTTTTTTGATTATTGTGGAAATTTATAAATGTTTGCAAACTTTGTTATTACTTTTTTTAATTTCCTTATTAAAGTAAACACTTTATTTCTTCTACTGTGTAAATTAATAACCAGATGTAGCAAAATAAAGACTTTAAAATTACAATAAGTGAATTAAAACTCAATTACGCAACTCCTTTTCAAAAATATTAGGTTTTCAAGAACAAATGTTGACTATTTAAAGGATACTAATTAAACTGCAGTGTGAACATAATTTCCGGTACAAAATTTTCGTGGAACAGTTAACTGCACACTCGAAGTAAATTTTCAGTTGTTGGAGAACATGGAAGTTTATCATATTTTCTAGGAAAACATGTAGGTTGCCGAAACAGTCTGCTCCTGGGCCTCTCATTTATCATGTCAGAAATCCTGGTCGGCTTTTCAGCAGCGCACAAACACATCCCATAAACATTCCCTGATCTGCCTTGCTAGTAGGTGTATGGTGATCAGATATAGTCTGGGAATTTACTGCCAGGTTTACCTTTAAAATATATACTTTCCATATTTTGTCAATATACAGGGTAAGTATCATCAACTTTGGTCTTCGCTAAGACAAATTTTTTAAAAGTGGTCATTAGCTTTTACAGCTTCGCCTATTAATATTAAAATTATTTGAAGTTAAATTTAACCGTAAGAGTGTAATTGCCTTATATTTGACTGGATAATCACAACCAGGTTATGTTAAACAGCTCAGCCTCCTTTAAATTAAACAAGTGACAACACTTTTGAAGCAATTACAAGTGCTATTTAACTAAAAGGCATAGGCAAAAGAAGTTGTAGATAGATACACTATATGCTAAAGGGATGTGTAATATATTAAATCAGAGAATAACCTCAGGGGAAAGGTTTATTAACCCTTTTGTAGAATCTAGTCATAAACGGGCTCATTGTAATACTGTACAACAAAAGACACTAAGTAATGAATTACGCAGACTACTTGGTCATCTCAGTTTACTAAATATTTAATATTAAAAAAAGAGATAAAATGTAACAGGTTCTAAATGTAGTCAGAAAATGGACCTTGATTTCAGGGCTTAACATAAGCTTTAAGATTGCAAAATTTACTAAGAGAAGAAACTTATAAGGATTAGGTCCTTTTAGCTTTAAGGATATACAAATATACAAGTGGTGGGTTATGTATATTACCTAGGACTTATTTTGACACGAAACTTACCTGGAACCACCATCTTCATTTTATAACCAAGAAGACGTAAATCATTTTAAAGGTAGCCAGACGCACTTACGGCAAAACGTATAGTACCTATAAAACCAAAAATGTTATACTGGATCTATAACACGGTACTTAAACCTACGTCACATATGCGTATAAAGACTTGCTTGCTTTATCATAACTGGAGTCCTGAGAGGCACTCCAACAGCAGCAATAAAAGTCCTGTTAGACCTTCCTCCTATTTACATAGTTTTAAAGGAGAATGCAAAGATTGCTTCTACAGTGTGCAAGAAAATCTACTCAAAATACATCAACAATATAGCATAGTGTAAGCATTCAATCCAAGCTTCAGTGTTACACTTGGTACACAGACGGGTATACGAATAAAGAGGGTTCATTAGTAGGAATTTACAGCTGTGGCGAAAAATTAAAAATTTCTGTTACTTTAGGAACATATACAACTTTACATGCAATCTTGTAATGTGCAAGAGAAAATAATTTAAGTTCTTAAAAATCTAAGCGACTCAACATAACCCATAAAGAGGTCTTCGAACTAGTAGTAGACGCGTATAATTAATATTCCGATGTAATATAACAAGTTTTAAATTGGTTTAAGTGTCCGGACATTGAAGAATGCAAGACACCAGGCAGGCTGATACACCTGCAAGGAAAGTATTAGCCACACGTACCTATGCCAGTTCCAAAAGTACCAAAAAGTAGGGTCCGGACCATATGAAAGACTACAACCAACACTAAAAACAGACGTGCGCCAGCAGAGCAAAACTAGCTGGAATCAACAACATTTCATTACAGGATTTCTTGCGAGCCATGCACCGGTTAAGGGACACCCGCAAAGAATAAGGCTGTTAAATGAAAACATAGTTAAAGATATTGTAAGGCTTTGGCGCACAAGAAACAATTAATTTTTTGGGACTTTACAATGCCTCTATAAACATATATCACCCATCCTTTAGATCTGTACAACTAAAGTAGACTTAACCAAGATCCTGGTGTAGCTGACATGAATCAATGGAAGAAGTACAATAAACCTAACTAGGCGGCAGTACTACCGGTGCCGGTGACTATCATCTCAAAAAAGTGAACTTAAATTTTGTTTCGTATTATAAATTTTTGTAATGATACGGATTAAAACGGTGGAGGTGGGCCGGGAAAACCGCATCTACAATTAAAATGTTTTGATGTATAGAAAGGTAGCTTGCATCACCATATTTTTAAAGCAGCAAAAAATATCCTGAAAAGAGTTACGAATTTGTTAAGTTTGCACCAAAGAATCATTATGTTGAATGTCTACCAGAAGTAATTGACCATCATTAGTAATGATTTCGACAGCAATGACTACTGATGTCAGCCTCAAATTCAATGCAAATCAATGTAAAAAAAATGTTTTGGAATCTACTTAAGGGTCATGGAATCGCACACATTTTAGCACTGTCTAACAAAGCTTAAGATTAAAAACGAGATTTGGCAATGACCAAGGATGGAGAGCATAACTTTCTTTACACTTTAAAGCCTTACATACGTATTAAAAACAAACATTATTCGTTTTACGTGCAATCACTTGTGATTTTGTAAGTTTTATGTGACGCCAAATTTTTAGAGTTTAATCGATTCAGTCGCAGCCCCACGATAAGGAAGCTATACTACCAACAAAAGAACAAGAAATATAAAATACGAAAAAAATAGTGTAATAAAACTAATAGCTGTTACTAACAACGATTAGTTTGGTGCCTTTGCAACGTGCCCTGCAAATAATATTAGGGTACCTTTTAAAGCCGAAATTGGTTAATAATATATTCTATTTAATTTAAATTCATTTTAAACACACCCAACTTTAAATTTAATTAATTTGTTTTGAACTCGATTGAAACAAATAAAATTACTGTTAAATACCTCGTTTATTGGATTTTATAATTACAGTAGATAATTGCATTTGTTAAGATTTTTTTTACAGAAAACACAATTGAAAGTTTAAATATTTAGCCGGTTTGTATTTATTAATCAAAACTTTTAATTAGTTCTCACTACAATAAAAAATTTTTTTATTTGTTTTTTTTACCTTTTTTTATTGATGTTATTGCTCGATTTAAGGTTCCCTTAGGCGAACGGCACTCAGATACACGAAATATTCACACTAAGTAAATCTCCAAATACGTTATAATAGATATTTAAAGATAACAGCTAAGTATAAGATATTGCTATCCATGTGTACTCAAAAAAAAACAATAAAGTGAAAAGATACTTTCTTTAAAAGATATAGAAGTTAAAGGAACATGTAAAAAATGTGATTAATATCGTTTGTTATTAATTCATGTTAATTAAGTACCTATTTTTAAAGTTAATACAAAAAATGCAATGAGTAAATTGTAGCCCTTAAATTACCCTTAGCTAGCTTTTAGGATCGTGGATTCCTTCTGAGTTTCTTATCAATTCCTTCCCAACAATTATTAATGGGCGCCAAGTACAGACAGACAAATAAAGGTGAAAAATCAGTTTTAAATTGTTTATTCAATGATAAAAATTCTAATATGAACTTAATTAAAAAAATTAAGTAATTAATTATTTTCTTATCTTTGAATTAAAAGAAGTCTTCTGTCGGAGCTTGCGGAAGCGAGTGTACAATCTGTAGAACAAATTTTGAAGACCTCAGGACTGCAGTACAGATGTTTTTTTATAATAAACGGAGACCACTGGAAAAATTGGTTCGAATGACCCTGAACTGGTGTTATAGGTGTTTTCGAAATGAAAACTATGTCGAGAACCACATCCTCTCTAGGGCCCTTCTCAAGATGGCAAAAGCCCAAATTTTGGTTATTACAAACTAAAATTATAAAATTTAAATTATTACTCACCAAAAACGAAGGGTGCAGAGAGTTAAGATAAACAACTTATAATTAAAAAATTACCATATGAAATGAAAGAATTTAGCATCGAATCTCACGGAGAAACCAATTCTCTCCTACCCAAATCAGATAAGGTAATCGAGTCGACGCAAATAACATTAATATTTTTAAAATTAAATAGTCGAGGAGCTAGGCCCACAATGAACGTTACAAAATACAATTACATTTATAATAAAAAAACACAGATTTTTTAAAGATAGATACTGCACTTTACACTGGTAAAAACCCTGAAGTTCTTTGTAAGAAATAAAAACAAAATTAATAATTTCCAAAGAAATAAATAGGTACTTCTTTTCCTAGATGATTAACAAAAGTAGTTGTCTTTTCATTCTTTGTTTTGTATTGATCGAAAATCGGTATTAATAAAGATAATAAACGTACGATGGACTTCCAAAGTGCTTATTCGATAATTCGAGAAAAGGTATTAATCACCACCCAAGCTCTCGTAGTAAACGGTAAAGATAAAACGATAATTCGACTAATCACTAGTCAAAAACTAGATATTTAAAGAAGTTAATATTAATAACCATATCGGGAAATTTTATCACACACCTTCAATGTAACACTCGAAGCACAAACAATTACGTAAGTAAAAAAGCCGATAAAACTAAAAAATTGACTGGAGATTTCTCCCAAGAATAAATAAAAAGTAATCAAATTCGGTAGAGAGAGTATTTGAAGACGGAACTTCTTAGGTACCTTCGGGGGCTAAGAAGGTGAATCTGATTGGACAATTATATTGTTGTACCCGAAAAGTACATACCTAATCTAGTTATTGGAACTAAGTTCCTTACGGCAAGCTTGGAGGAAATAGGGATTTTGCTAAGTGACCGAACTGAAAAAAATGTAATAGTAAAAAACCGTAACGAAAAGTCCGTGGAATAAAACCGTTAAATGAGCCGGGTTCAATTCCCGGCCGATGCAAGTTTTTGTTTTTTTTTTTTGTATATATATCTCTTAGCATTTACCTTTTTTTGTTAAAGTAATATGAGATATAATTTTTAAAAATCTTGATAGTTAAAAGTAGTTAGGAAAGGTGAGAAAAAATAAATGTATACATTACTCTTTAAAGCTCACCTTGAATTTTAAAGAAGCTTCTTTGTTAACGCCAAGATTTCACTGATTTTGATATATTGATCGTTAAATGAGACGTGCGCAGGCGCTACAGTCGTATACACAAGCAAGTAGTGTTATGTGTCGATTCTACATTAGCCGAAGGAACTTCGTTCCTACCTGGTGTCCCACGACACCATTTTAACTTGTTATATGTCTTTTGTTAAGTAAAGCATTTAGGTACAATACTCTATTGTTTTAAGAGGTTATCTAACAACAGGAATATATTTTATTTAGAAAATAAAATTATTTTAACGAAATTCTCTTCTCCTTCTGATGCTTATCCACTAATGGGTGTGTGCGATCACATGATCCGTTGCTTCTCTATCTTGTGCGGTGTGAATCAATGTTTGTATATCCAGAAGCCCCGTTCATTGTCTGATATTCCGGTGCCAAGACATCTTTTTTCTACCTATTTCTCTCCTGCCCTCAATCTTGGCTTCAATAATCAACTGTAGGGACCTATACTTTTCGTTGCGCATTATATGACCTAGGTAAGCTGTTTTCCTTTTCTTGACTACATGGATTAGCTCGCGTTCTTTGTTCACGCGTCTAAGAACTTCTTCGTTTGTCACCTTCTCGGTCCAAGAAATTTTAAGGATCCTACGATACAGCCACATTTCGACGGCTTTTAATTTATTGATACTACTCGTTTTCAGGGTCCATCCTTCAACTCCATAAAGTACACTTTACAAACCTTACCCTCAGACCAATATCAAATTCTGGGCAAGTGAGCACCTTTTTAAACTTTAGGAATGCCTGTCGGGTCTGCTCTAAACGGATTTAAATTTCTTTATCTAATGTCCAATCCTTAAAAAGTCATGTACCCAGGTATCTGAATTTGTCCACTCTCTTAATTGACACTGCATCAAATGTTAATGTGGAGTTGCAAATGTATCTAAGCTTCTAGTGATGATCATACATTTGTTTTTCCGGGTATTGATGTTCTATTGTCGGCTATCAGTACCGTATCGTCGGCATAACGGATGTTGTTGATCAGTACTTCATTTACTTTTATACCCATTTCTACCGCCTCCGAATACAGATTAAATAATAGCGGTGACAGCATGCATCTTTGTCTCACACGTCTTTTAATCCGTTATGTATTGGACAAATCATTTCCTAGCTTTACTTGTTCCGTTTGGTTCCAGTATACAACGGATGTCTTTTTGATCACAGCCTCTCAAGAAGTTTTATTAAGTTATGATGTTGTACCCAATCGAAAGCTTTTTCATAGTCTATAAAACATAGACATACATCCTTTCTCTGGTCATAGCAATTTTGGACTAACACCTGTGTTGCAACTAATCCCTCTTTCGTACCTAAACCTTGCCTAAATCCAAATTGTGAATCGCTTATGTCTCTTTCACATTTATTGTATATCCTTTGATGTATTATTTTTAAGAAAAGCTTTAGCGTGTGACTCATTAGGCTGATAAGTCTGTGTTCTTTGCATTTTCTTGCGTTTGATTTCATAGGCAAGGGGATGAAAGTTGAGCATAGTCATTGTTTGGGATATCAACCCGTGTTGTAAATAATGTTTAAAATTTTGTGCAGTGCCGTAATACCTTTTTCATCCGGAAGTTTAAGTATTTCTGCCGGGATTTCATCTGGTCCAGCTGCTTTGTTGGTTTTTAAGTTATGGATAACTCTTTCTATCTCCTCTTTTGTGATTGATGGACCAGTCAGATAATCTCCTAAATGAATCTCTTGTTTTCTTGGTTCACTAGTTTTATACCTCCTATTTGGTCTTCCAGATTTTGGTTAAACTAAATAATAATTTTAACGGCAGTCTGATGTTAATTTAATGTAACGTCAAAATGAGGAGTGATTAAATTCATAAATTGCCTGATCTATATCAAAATAGTTATAATAGAAATAAAGAAGTTAGTATACAAAAATAAAAGCGTATGTTAATGCCAAAATGCTATCATTAAAAAAAGATAAATAATTTATTAGCAATCTAATTATATTGGACCAAGGTTATGGTCTCCGGACTATAGCACCTCGACCGAGGAAGCTAATAACTTAATTTATAAACGGAAATAACGCGTCGCCTATTCATTACCGTGTGGATTGTGTCACAATAGAGACACCCTTAATTAACAAATCAAACAATAGTGACAGCAACAAAGTTGTCGCATTTGGGTTTAATGGCTTGTTTAATTTAATGAGTATGATGGAACACACGTGAATTCGAAAACTCGAGGACTTAGTAGCTAGCTAGGAAAAGGGGATTATGCTCTTTTAGGTCCCGTGCGGGTATAACAACCTTTGATGAGGTGTGCGAAGGACCGAGAGCCGAGTAGTAGTCCCTTTGGTGCGTATTTTAATATTTAATATACCTACTTGCGCTTGTTTATTTTCTACTTCGCGATACAAAGCTGCTGAAGTCTTCTATACAAACAAAGAACATTTTTGAGTCTTCCGGGTAGAAATATAATATACATATTTGTCTTTATACTTTTGTTTTCCGTGAGTTCAATTTAATATAAATAGAATTACCTGCGGCGGACATTTATCTCTAACACAAAAACAAGATTGTACATAAATTTTTCAGTTTTAAGAAAAAATCAAAACAGTTTCCTGCAGAATAAGTGCTCCATTTTGACCTTTCCTAATATCTTTGGCATAACTGATAAAGTATTATTGGTGTTGACAGTTATACGAAGATTTTAAGATTTTATAATAAGTCATTTTTACTAAAGACCTTAGAAAAACTGCTCGATACGCAAACTATGAATGGTATATTAGCTGAAAATACAATTCACCAAATATTAACCTAAAATAACCACCTTGAATACATAACCAAGACGGAGATAACAAATAGTAGCCAAACACACTTACGCCAAAATGTACTGTTTAAACGGATTTTGTTATTCTGCAAAAAAGCTCATGATGATCAAAGTAACAAACACATATACTTCTTTAATATAGTGGCCAAAGGTACTACATAACCCTGCTAACCAAGGTTCAAAGACTTGCTTATCTTGGCCTAACTCCTCCAACAGTAGTAAAGATAGTCCTGTTACAACTTTCTCTTATTTACATAATCTTGAAGGGGAAGTCGACAATGTCTTGATAAGAAACTGACAATAATCCTGACATAGTTTCACCTTTATGATAACAGCTCTGCAGTAAATTTAACCTTTTATAAACACGTTGGCTTGTCGCTTGTCCGACAATTTTTCTTACCACTCTTGGTCCTTCTCTAGCCTCCATTTCTTCATGGCTTCATGGCCTTTTTGAAGGTGTCAGCAACCTGACCGAATGATTCCGGGCCAATCATTGAGATATTAGTTCCCACTCGGGCCAATTCATCAGCCTTCTCAGCTCCGAGAACCTGAGTGTCCTGGTACTCATGCCATTCCCTTCTCTAGCCTCCATTCTCCATTTCTTCATGGCTGCCTTTTTGAAGGTTTCAGCAACCTGACCGAATGATTCCGGGCCAATCATTAAATTATTATTTTCCACTCGGGGCAATTGATCAGCCTTCTCAGCTCCGAGAACCTGAGTGCCCTGGTACTCATGCCATTGTCAGAAAATTTCGACTTGTGGCATGTTTTAGGGCCCTAACTCTCCCCTTGAATTGGAGGCCTATTGTTTCATAAATCCCTTTTCATTAATTCAACTCGAAATTCTCTAGCAAAGTTTTATCTGAGGACTTTCCTGTCCTGAGGCATACCTATTATTTAATCTGCCTTAACCCATTAGACCTGTACAAACAATAGATGGTACCATGATCCTGGAGTGAATTACATGAACCAATAAAATAATTACAATAAGCATAAGTAGGTTGCAGTACAACCACTGACTATAATATCTCAGACGGATTCCACCTTAAAAATATTATAAAATTAAAAAAAAAATCATGGTTACTCTATTTTTAGAAAACATTTCCTGGACTAGTAAAATGCTACTAAAAAAAGAATAACGCCAAAGAAAGCTGGTGATATATCTAAGAATTTTTAAATATCTAAAATCAGAAGAAGGAAATTTCGGTAGTAACCATTTGTCAGATCATTAGTCTCCATGTCTCTATCTTTTATCCTTAAGGGCATCGTGTATGGGATCAACACGGTTCAATATTATCAAGAGTTCCGGTATCTCATTGGCTTACTGTCACTTAACTTGACAGCCAAATAGTAGAAACGTATCCTGGATATATTTATTTCTTGGTTGTGGCTATTTGACCACAGTTGAATGTAATATACAAAATACAACACAAAAATACTAAGAAATACTGATTATTTTACAATGGGATCTTTTAATAATTTTAATGCTTAAATATGTTTTATGTATTTTTTTGAAATAATTCATATCGCAGTAATCGAAGTTTTTCGCATACTCGTTAAGAGTATAAAAATTAAAATGGATGGAGAAAATCCTTAACGTCTAGCTGTGGTAATATATACGAGCTCTGCGCAAAGGAAACAGAACAAAGAAATAATAATAATAACTTTTTTTTCGACAAATGGAATTTATTTTATTTAAAATAGTCCCTTTCAGATTTAATTCAGCGATTTGCACGGTCCACAAGGTTTTCGAATGAGGAATTTAGCCTGATCGGGATATTCTTCAACATGGTGGTCGACGTCTTTTGGATGGCCTTTACCGCTAACACTTCATAGGCAAATGTAGTCTATGATCAGAAAAAGTGGCACGGTGCGATATTCGGAGAATATGGAGAGTGGTTAAAGGTTAAAATGCAATTTTTTGTCAAAAAATTGGACTCACGTGTCGATTGATACAATTCGTTACCAGTCACATTGTTGCAAAGAAAGTTTTGTCTCTTTAAAGCATTTTTTGGTCATCCATGAGCTTGTAGAGAAAAAAAACATGAACACACCTTTCTCTTGCTCAACTTCACGGTCAAAATGAGATAAATCTAATCTATATTTAATATTATTTGCTTGTATCTCAATGATTTTGGCTCATTTTTAATAAACAGACCTTTTTGACAGTTTTTGACATAATTACAAATTTTGGTCGTCTGCCTACTACTAAGGGCCCTCTTTGAACCATGTAAACCAATCGTGGACTCACGGCATAAACAATCATGACCAATAATTTTTCTCAAAATCGATTGGTTTAAAACAGAACTTAATGTTGGCTATTTGTTCGATGCTCATTTTTCGACCGATGTTAAAAAGGTACTGTCACTTTGAGATTGATAACTTGGCGTGAAATTGTTCGATTTTCATGAAATTTTGGTAATATAGAATGTACCTATTGAGCTCTAGGAACAATAACAGATGGCGCTACTAGTATCGGATATTTTTAAATAGTTCTGGTTAGTTTGCGACTAACCTCGTAGATTTATAGAAATATCGTTTGTTTTAATGTAATAATATTGTATGTATGTATAGTATGTATGAATGAAACTATACAAAGTAATAATGAAGGATAGAAGTAAGCAGCACCATATATATATATATATATATATATATATATATACGTGAAGGTATTAGTGACTGTTTAAATCTAAAGATTGTAATTCTTGGAGATGCAGTCAAGTTATAGGCTCTTATAAGAAAACTCTTTGAAGTGTTTTTTTTCGTCTAGCTTTCGAACTTTATTCAATTCTTTATCAAGACGTTCTATAAGTTAAAGAAATATTGTTAAATACAAATATTTTTTTAAAAAGAAAATTTAAACTTACTCTTCTTGAGGTTAACATTTTTTAGCAATTTCTACGTTTTTGTATGAATACATTTTTACGTTTCTACTAAAATGACATTTGTTAAATATAAAATTTCAAAATTTCTAAGGTAATACAAAATCTACATCACAGTAAGTACACTTTATGTAACAAAAATATGTATATATATATAGAAAAGAATGTATCATTAATTTAGTTAAGTTAAATTTTTATATTTATTGTTGGTAGTGATTCGATTATTTTTAATTTATAGTGGTGGTAAATTTGTTTGTTTGACATAAAAAAGATATTTGTTTAAATCTATTTATTTAATTTTTTTTTTTTTTTTTTTTTTAACTAGTTATTATTATGAGATAGGATGTAGCAATAAATATTACTTAATTTTTCTATATCTGATTTTCTGTTTACACAATTTTCAGTTTTTTGTATATTTGTCATTTCTAAAAATAAACGTTTATGATAGTTTTTTTCTTTTTCTAATATTTTTGTTTCAGAAAATTGGAAAGTATGTTTGAGGGTGATTGCATGATCCGCTAAAGCACAAGATTTAAATTTATTTGTGTTTATGTCACTTTTATGTGATATGTTCCTACTGTATATAGTACGGGATGTCTCACCAATATAGACTTTATCACAATTAGAGCAAGGAATTAAATAAACTACATTAGAGTTTTCATTTGTTGTTAAAGGATCCTTTGTTTTAGTATATAACTTTGATATTGTTTTAACATTTTTTGTTGCTATTTTAGAATAATCTATATTTTTAAATAATTTTAATAATTTAGGTGTTAAAAAAGGGATGTATGGTAAAGATCCAAAATTTTGTAACATTGAATTGTTTTCTTCTTGATTGTTATTATTGTTTTGATCTTCTGTTAATTGATTGTTTGTATCTATTACTGTTAATTTTCAGTACAACTTACATAACAGTAATAGATACAAACAATCAATTAACAGAAGATCAAAACAATAATAACAATCAAGAAGAAAACAATTCAATGTTACAAAATTTTGGATCTTTACCATACATCCCTTTTTTAACACCTAAATTATTAAAATTATTTAAAAATATAGATTATTCTAAAATAGCAACAAAAAATGTTAAAACAATATCAAAGTTATATACTAAAACAAAGGATCCTTTAACAACAAATGAAAACTCTAATGTAGTTTATTTAATTCCTTGCTCTAATTGTGATAAAGTCTATATTGGTGAGACATCCCGTACTATATACAGTAGGAACATATCACATAAAAGTGACATAAACACAAATAAATTTAAATCTTGTGCTTTAGCGGATCATGCAATCACCCTCAAACATACTTTCCAATTTTCTGAAACAAAAATATTAGAAAAAGAAAAAAACTATCATAAACGTTTATTTTTAGAAATGACAAATATACAAAAAACTGAAAATTGTGTAAACAGAAAATCAGATATAGAAAAATTAAGTAATATTTATTGCTACATCCTATCTCATAATAATAACTAGTTAAAAAAAAAAAAAAAAAAAAAAAAAAAAAAAAAAAAAAAAAAAAAAATTAAATAAATAGATTTAAACAAATATCTTTTTTATGTCAAACAAACAAATTTACCACCACTATAAATTAAAAATAATCGAATCACTACCAACAATAAATATAAAAATTTAACTTAACTAAATTAATGATACATTCTTTTCTATATATATATACATATTTTTGTTACATAAAGTGTACTTACTGTGATGTAGATTTTGTATTACCTTAGAAATTTTGAAATTTTATATTTAACAAATGTCATTTTAGTAGAAACGTAAAAATGTATTCATACAAAAACGTAGAAATTGCTAAAAAATGTTAACCTCAAGAAGAGTAAGTTTAAATTTTCTTTTTAAAAAAATATTTGTATTTAACAATATTTCTTTAACTTATAGAACGTCTTGATAAAGAATTGAATAAAGTTCGAAAGCTAGACGAAAAAAAACACTTCAAAGAGTTTTCTTATAAGAGCCTATAACTTGACTGCATCTCCAAGAATTACAATCTTTATATATATATATATATATATATATATATATATATATATATATATATAAAACGAACAGAGCGTTTTGTGACAGTCTAAAAATGTCCAAAGATGATACATAAAGTATCTAATGCCATACTGTCAATAGTAATAATTTCAGTTTTGAACTGAAATGGTGTCGGTTAGAAATTTCTAACACTTTAAAAGACACCTTGGATGCTGCCATATAAATAGATATAAATATCATTCAACCTATATCAGGGCAAAACCAAACTACAGACACGTGTTTCGCTCTTGTTTGAGCTCGTCAGTGTAGTACAGGCTATGTCTCTCAAGTCACTAATCAAGAGACATCCCTGCTATAAATTGAACGATATTTATAGATGTCAATTGCGAAACTGATAAACAGTCGCAAGTGGTTCCATCTTCACTCCAAAAATGGTACTTCAGTGGTAGCTTTGCATCTTGTATACATTTACAGACAAACCTCCATGCTAAAAATAACAAAATAATAAGTTTTATGGTGTAAATGTATATATTTTTATGTATTTTAATAGTGATGTACCTGAATTTTAAAATGTTTTATTAGTGTAATGTTGTCAAACAGAATTCGTCGCTTTTCTTATAACCTCACGATTAATGTCCTGAAGAAGAATTAAATAAATTCGAAAGCTTGACTGAAATCAAAGAGTTTTCTTTACTTACCTTGGCCAAACGTTGACTGCAACTCCACGATTGACTTCACGTTATATATATATATATATATATATATATATATATATATATATATATATATATATATATATATGTATATATATATGGTGTCACCTTAATTTCTTCCCTTCCAATGAACACTTTTTAATACATTTAAATGGTTCTTCCTTCTTCTACCCTCCATAAAAGTAATATTGCAAATACCGGAATATCGTACGGTTAGTCACAATTTTATGAGATTACAAGCAATCCAGAGATATATCAGGCAATCAGATACAGCTTGTCTTTACTTGTTACTTTTATTACTTCGTCATAGATGTCACAGTTTCAGAAAATTGCCACAAATAAATCAAACGGTGTCCTGTTTTATTTGTGAATTGGTAGATTTGAAATAAATAAGGGATAATGAAACTGTCAGGAATTGTGAGTTTAAACGAAATCTATTGGATATTATCGAGAAAATAAACTGGTTTTCATTGCCAATAAAATAATTGCAAAATTGATCTTTATAGATGGTATCAGAGAATGAAATATTGAAAGTATGTTACAAATAAATGTTAATCTTAAACAATTTATTTAACTTTTACAAGGGCAGCCATAGTAAAAGAGGAGAGCTACACATAAAAAATTGGAAAGTACAAAAAAATATTTTCTTAAATAATAATATTCGCAGATTTTACTTATATATGATTCAATCTATATATAGAATAAAACTGTAACTAATGGTTGTCTGTACATAGAAAATTTATTTAAAAATACATAATGGGGCGCCTTTATAATACGTAAGAGAACCCAAAGAATGGTTTTTCATTTCGTCTGTTTCTCTGTCTGTCTGTATATTTGTAAACACTAATCTCAGAAACAATTTAACCGATTTGGATATATTGTAATGGGCTTTACTTAACATTTAACATTTTTTTTCATTTAAATCGGTTAACAAAGAGTTTATGTCATACTCTACTCTTTCTCAGAGACTCCTTCGTTCGCTTCTTGCAACAGAGCATTATCCACAAAGTCAAAAACCTACACCACATTTATCCAAGCCGCCTTCCTTCTTGATTTTAGAGGCTACAACAACGATACGTCGCTCGGACTCTACAGGGTATGTATGTATGTATGTATGGTGTAAGGGGTAACAGATACACCTGCGATCCCCCTTTTTTTGCTATATTTCTGATGATTCCTCAGACTTATAGCAGCTCTTTGCCACGTATTTTAGTGAATTTAAAAAAACAAAAATCAAATTTAGAAAAATAAAGAAATTAACTAAAGGAAATACAACTCCAGCTGAGTTCGGTAATGGTCTCTCTACTGGCAAATTAGTGCCCAGCTCAGCCGTAGAGGTAAGTAAACAAATACTAGTGAGTCGCGCCACCGATTTAGACGGTTAAAATCGGAAACCCCTGATGTCCCAGGCACCACTTCACCCACTGGAGATAATCAAGTAAATTTAGAATATTTAACGGTTCTAACTGAATTAAATTATAACTGTAAATAACGATAAGTGAGCTAAATAAAACTAAAATGTCAACTAGACTCTTCTTTAATGAACAATTAAGATACAGATTGTCAAGCCTCGTGCCTGACACACAATTGATGTTTATAAAAAAAAAAAAATTATGCGAACAATAAAAAAAAAGTAAATTTATCAAAAGGTGTGATCACACGCAGCACAAAAACAAGGAAAAATAGCTAAGTCCGACTTAAAACTAATAGCTTATCTGTAAGTTTAAATGAATTGCCGCAGTCCTAGGCTTCACCAATACTTGGGTCGGTTCCAAAATCAAGCCTTATCCAAAACCAAAAAGGCTACACCAAACACAAAACGTATGCTCGAACCAAGTATCAGGCCTGCTTACAAAAGAAGCCTGTATCCAAGACTTATGCCTGTTTCTAGGACTTTTAGCCGGTAACTAAAAACTGTAGCCGGTAACTAAAAACTGTAGCCGGTAACTAAAAACCCTATTTAAAAATAGGGTTCTTTTCTCGATAACCTTGTGACAACTACTTGTTGCTAACTGCAATGATGAGGAATCCGGACCACGATTCTCTGTCTGAACAGTCTTACTACCAAAATACCACCTGTTCGTTCGTTAAACCACCAAATGAAGATTTGATTAATAATCCGGACTACGCCGTAACTTCCACCGAAATCACCAAAATTCAGAGCAATCTCTCTCACACAATTTTCAATGGAAATGAACGAGGTTAAATTTCGTAAATCCAAACTAAATTGACTTCGATGATCGAAGATTACAAATTAACCTCAAGACAAATCTCAGATGTTTACAGCACAAAAGTTCGTAATGAAAAGAAAGAAAGTCTCCAACGTCACTCAGATCACGATAATTTGACTTACGTCGAAACAAGATATGGCCTCTACCATTGGGACAAACCGTAGCTTATTCAGCCAACAACTTACTAACGAACAGGGGTCATTTGATACGACCAATCTAAATATTCATATTGACAACAATAAAAATCGTAACATTTCCTAATTTCCTCATTTATTTTTGATTTCAATCATAAAGTTATAAATATGTCCAAACGTTAACTACCGAACTTCGATATACAAGTTTTCGACGAAAAAGTAGGTCAGACGTCCTATTGTCAAGGATTTCAAATGTCACACAATTTAATTATAATAAACTTATTTACGAAACCTATCGTTAACTACAACTAAATAATTTTATGACCGAAATAACATCAACAGTTGGCGTTTTACTATTAGTAACCTATATCAACCGGTTTCGCCTCGATAAATTCTGCAATATTAAGGTAGGCCAACGATTTTGTTTACAAATTGAAACCTATTACTAACGCTAAAATAAACCCGTGACAACATCCCCTCCCCTAAGAAAGGAGAAAATCTACCGAAGATTTTCGACGATAACGCAATAGTGCTAAATGAGCCAACAGTCACAATGAAAGGGACAACAAATCCATACGATAGCTAACGACAAATTGCTGTAGCAGCCAAGCCAATAAAACGCCATATACCATTTCGTAAGAAAATATGAACCAACAACCCAACAACACCAAAGAAAAGGAAAAAAAAAAAAAAACAAAGTTTCGAGTAATACTCGGGAGCAAGCACCCAGTGCAATAAAGCTGCACCAAACTGAAACGACATTGGTCCTTCCATTTCGGCGGACTGCATTCGAAGTCCACTTAGGTAAGCGGAAGCAATGCACACTTCCAGGGGCGACCTCGCGAAGGGTGTTAAACGCGTCATGGTTACACACCCCTGGACCTCACACCATACAGTGTACAAAGCCCTCTTACCCAGCAGCCAACGAACACAATCCACACCCACTTCTGGACCTCCGCCGGTGAATAACAAAGGGGACAAGTTAATAGGTATCAAAGATTCCGGTACTGCTGAGACTTCCACGGGAGGCCCCGCAAGGTCATCTGACTCTGACAGCAGTAGTGAACCCCCGCATAGTGACAGTTTTCCCTCGGGTCCCTGCCGGCGAGCAATCCACCTCCCACTGACGGAGCGTAACCAATGCGGTTCCACTGAAGGCGACACCCCGTGCAGCCCCAGCACCCACCGGAGCCTAAGGCCATAAAGCAAAGAACACGGAGGGACATTTTGGGCCGAAGCCCGGGACCTGAAGGGACCCAGAGTGATAAAGTTCACCCCAGACTAATAACCACAGAAAAAAAAAGAAACCCCCCCAACTAACATAATTCCTAGTAACCTAGGGACTAACAATATAACAAAATTAACAGTCCTAACGTACTCCTAGTACTAAACCGCAAAAAGGACACTAAAACTAACCAAGATTATCATCCAAACTAAACTGGACTAATATCCACGACACAAACCCAACAACATCATTACCCCTAAACTACAACTCGTAGGGTACCAAATTCAGGTACGGTATGCCTAATCCTCGCTCCAGACACAAATAGGGTAACGCAGTGATCAATAAAACACGAAAAAAAAAGAAATACTTGGGAGGAGGAAAGAGACGGTAGCATACTAGAAATGCTGATGGAAGCATCACAATACAATTACTGATGGAAGTAACGTAAGATAATACGGATTCGGAGACTAGAAACAAGATAAAATGGAAAACAGATAACGGAAATTCCGAATCCCGTAGTGTTAAGGTTAGGGGACTCTTACCCGCTCCGCCTGGAGTATCCTCGGGTGGTGAAATTCTTAGGCCTCCAGCCACAAGGCACAAAAGGGTCAACGATGGTCGTGTTGACAAGGTTTGAATCCAAATAACGAAAGATACCATAAGTTTACAAAACCTAAGTTCCTGCCAAACAGACTGAAAATTCCCTCAATAAATCCCAACAAATGGTTTTTCCACCGGGCACTCAACAACCAATGGCCCGGTCGGAAAATAAAAGGTTTGGCCTCGAAATCCACACAAAACGTGCCGTAGAACCACTACAAATAAAGCCAAAACCATAAGGTCATTCTAAAGCCAAACAAGCAGGAAACGATAGAAAATAATATAGGTAAGGTAATGATAAGTTACTAAGGTAAAACGAAATTTGGGTCCAAAAAGTGTTAAGGTTAGGTAGAAATCAACGATGGACTTGCTGAAAGGGTTGGATTCAAGTGACGACGGGTAAGATGGGATTACAATAAACCAACCCAAAGTAACGAACTTGAATCCAAAAAGTGTTAAGGTTAGGGGACTCTTACCCACTCCGCCTGGAGTATCCTCGGGTGGTGAAATTCTAAGGCCTCCAGCCACAAGGCCGACAAAACAAAACACCAAACAGAAAACTGAGAACAATAAGAGAAATACAAAAATTACAAAAGAGAAACAACCAAAGATTCAAACATACTACAAGGAATTATCGTCTGGAGCGAGTGATTCATAATAAGGCTTCAAATCCTGGACATGCCAAATACCTTTCGCATTTCCTAATTCATCCTGGAGTTCATAGGACCAAGAACCACACCTACGCTTTACAACAAAAGGACCGAGATATGCGGGTGCTAACTTCGCCGAATAGAATTTCAGAGCATCCGACAAGACTTTATTCTTTCTCCAAACCTTATCCCCACAACTAAAAGATAGAGGTCGACGTCGCAGATTATACCGATTTGCATTTTGCACTCTTGCGGACTCTATACGCTGACGAACTTGCTGATATAACTTCGCGAAGCTCTCACGACGGTTTTTAGCATAATCATTGATTTCGATTGGGTCCGTCCGAAGTTTATCCTCGTAATCCGTTCCATAAAGTTTGTGTTCCCTACCAAAAAGAATAAAGTATGGACTATATTTAGTAGTTTCACTAGGCGTTGTCCTGATTGCGCAGCCGATTTCATTAAGATGCTCATCCCAAGTCCGGTGGTTGTCTTGCTTTACAAATGTACGTAACATGGTCTTAATAACTCTATTGTGCCGTTCGGTGGGATTAGCGCGTGGATTGTAATGTGCGGTAAAGAATATTCTGATATTATATTTTTTACACAATCTCCGGAATTCGTTCGATTTCATTTGGACACCGTTATCGCAAGTTAAAGTCATGGGTGCTCCATACAACAGAAAGAAACCTTCCATAATTTCTGTCAAGTTTTTGGCAGTAGCGGTTCGACACGGATATAAGAAGACTGCCTTACTGTAATTATCAGAAACAACTAGAATATACTGGTAGCCTTTTTTTGATTTAGGAAGAAGTCCAATGCAGTCTAGACTTATTGCCTGGAAGGGTTCGGATATTACAGGACGATCGCCCATCAACCCTGCTGGTGCTTCTTGCTCAACTTTATTCTGAGCACAACTCTTGCAACGACGAACATACCTAGACACGTCAATTTTCACTTTGGGCCAGTAAAACTTCTGGCAGATTTTCCCAAAGGTCTTATTTACACCTACGTGTCCGGCAGATGGTAAATCATGACAGCGTTGTAGAATGGGGCCGCGTTGGTTTTTAGGCACCACTAATTTCCAATCGTTTGAAAGAGGCGACAAATTAGGAATACCAGGCTTCACGAACTTATAAAGGGCACCATTTTGTACACGCCATAACGGATACTTTAAGGGGTTGTCCTGAACCTTCCATAACATCCTAGCGTACCACTTGTCGGTGGTGGTTTCAGGGGTGACGGTACAGTTGTCTACTACATTTACTGACGAATTGGTCGTGTTAATACGGCACTGGGAGAAAAGGTCACGACCTAACGATTCTCCCGGGATCCGTTTCCCTGCTGTTTACATTTCAGACAGTTCTTAATGGTAACGTTAGGGGCACCACAGCGATAACAATAAACCTTTCTAGAGTTGGGACAATTCCTATTGACGTGTCCGGGGTTTCGACAATTCCAACAAATTGGAACACTGGAAGAACGACCAGCTTTACTAGTAGTCGTGTCAACTCTACCTATTCCCGACTGTTGGAGATCGGGGTTCTCCTGAATAGGTTGTACCTCCACAAAAGCAAAGTCAGGTTCGACAAATTGATTTCTTTTACGGGAAGGTGGCACATAATTTTCTACTCTATACTTCTTCGTTTCTAATTTCATGCACTCTTTCTCTAACTCCTCGATGGTTCGAACAACAGGCAATTGAGTAATATAGAATGGGGATAGATTCCTTATTAAGAGGTCTAATTGCAACTCTGGAGTAAGACTACCATGACGCCGAAACAACGCTTTCATACAACACAAATAATCAATTATACCCTCGGTGGTGTCTTGGGTTCGTTCTAAGATTTCTTTAAAAAGCCTAGCACGATAATCGGGTGGTTCAAAGTGACGTAATAACAAATCTGACAAACTTTGCCAATCTCCAAACCTATCAATGTTGGCTCTAAACCAGGTTTATGCTTTACCGGAGAAAAGATTTATGGCACTGGAAAATAACTGTTCCTCAGTGATGTTACGAGCTATTTGAAGTTCTCGAACTTTATCCAGGAAATTATAAACAGAAGACTTAGCATCCCCGGTGAACTTCACATTCCTTTTTTCTAAATTTAAAGGTTTCATTTGAGTATAATGAACAGGTGAAGATTCCTCATCTAAATCGTGGACAATATGACTAGGCTCCGGATTGCACTTAGCAGCAATATCAAGGGAATCTAGGGCAGCAATCACCTCCACCAACAACTTATCCCTCTCCGACTTCTCCTCAATTGTTAATCCAGACTCCGGAATGCGTTGGGTACGATGGTAGATATGGACTAGTTTCGACAACGAAGAATTATATTTCCTATCGATATTTTCACCTTCCAGCGTAAGAACCGTTTCCTCTGACAACAACCTACGAATTGACTCTAACTCACCCTTAACATCTGCTACTGCATATGGGGGTCTCGTGAAAGTACCCGCTTTCTCCATCTTTAAAATTGGCCGCAGGGCCATCCTCATCTGATCGACCGTTGGCTGTGAATCAACTAAAATCCCACGGACTAAAAGCTCATGAACCAACAAATAATCAACAACTTGTGGTTCGGTATCAGTTAGCAACGATGGATAATGTTAAATAACTTACCAATGATATATATATAAAAAAAAACATAAGAAAATATGCAACTATGTAAATCGTTTCACGTTTGGTGTGATCAGATGTTAATAACGCCAATAATTAAAATATATATAAAAAAAGTTACTACTTAGCTCACTTATATAAACGCGATAATAAACAATAAAAAAAAACTATCAATTACTCGCCCAATTAATCAAATATATGCCCCACGTTGGGCGCCAAAAATTTGCCACGTATTTTAGTGAATTTAAAAAAACAAAAATCAAATTTAGAAAAATAAAGAAATTAACTAAAGGAAATACAACTCCAGCTGAGTTCGGTAATGGTCTCTCTACTGGCAAATTAGTGCCCAGCTCAGCCGTAGAGGTAAGTAAACAAATACTAGTGAGTCGCGCCACCGATTTAGACGGTTAAAATCGGAAACCCCTGATGTCCCAGGCACCACTTCACCCACTGGAGATAATCAAGTAAATTTAGAATATTTAACGGTTCTAACTGAATTAAATTATAACTGTAAATAACGATAAGTGAGCTAAATAAAACTAAAATGTCAACTAGACTCTTCTTTAATGAACAATTAAGATACAGATTGTCAAGCCTCGTGCCTGACACACAATTGATGTTTATAAAAAAAAAAAAAAATTATGCGAACAATAAAAAAAAAGTAAATTTATCAAAAGGTGTGATCACACGCAGCACAAAAACAAGGAAAAATAGCTAAGTCCGACTTAAAACTAATAGCTTATCTGTAAGTTTAAATGAATTGCCGCAGTCCTAGGCTTCACCAATACTTGGGTCGGTTCCAAAATCAAGCCTTATCCAAAACCAAAAAGGCTACACCAAACACAAAACGTATGCTCGAACCAAGTATCAGGCCTGCTTACAAAAGAAGCCTGTATCCAAGACTTATGCCTGTTTCTAGGACTTTTAGCCGGTAACTAAAAACTGTAGCCGGTAACTAAAAACTGTAGCCGGTAACTAAAAACCCTATTTAAAAATAGGGTTCTTTTCTCGATAACCTTGTGACAACTACTTGTTGCTAACTGCAATGATGAGGAATCCGGACCACGATTCTCTGTCTGAACAGTCTTACTACCAAAATACCACCTGTTCGTTCGTTAAACCACCAAATGAAGATTTGATTAATAATCCGGACTACGCCGTAACTTCCACCGAAATCACCAAAATTCAGAGCAATCTCTCTCACACAATTTTCAATGGAAATGAACGAGGTTAAATTTCGTAAATCCAAACTAAATTGACTTCGATGATCGAAGATTACAAATTAACCTCAAGACAAATCTCAGATGTTTACAGCACAAAAGTTCGTAATGAAAAGAAAGAAAGTCTCCAACGTCACTCAGATCACGATAATTTGACTTACGTCGAAACAAGATATGGCCTCTACCATTGGGACAAACCGTAGCTTATTCAGCCAACAACTTACTAACGAACAGGGGTCATTTGATACGACCAATCTAAATATTCATATTGACAACAATAAAAATCGTAACATTTCCTAATTTCCTCATTTATTTTTGATTTCAATCATAAAGTTATAAATATGTCCAAACGTTAACTACCGAACTTCGATATACAAGTTTTCGACGAAAAAGTAGGTCAGACGTCCTATTGTCAAGGATTTCAAATGTCACACAATTTAATTATAATAAACTTATTTACGAAACCTATCGTTAACTACAACTAAATAATTTTATGACCGAAATAACATCAACAGTTGGCGTTTTACTATTAGTAACCTATATCAACCGGTTTCGCCTCGATAAATTCTGCAATATTAAGGTAGGCCAACGATTTTGTTTACAAATTGAAACCTATTACTAACGCTAAAATAAACCCGTGACATCTTCTATTCCTATCATGCTTAGAAAGTTTAGGATATCATTGGGTTTTAAATTAGGTAGTTCTTCCCTTTCTATTTCGTATGACCCTAGGTATTTGACCCTAGAAGTACTTAATGCCATGCATTCTGAAAGTATGTGTATTGAGGTTTCATCCTCTACCTCACATAATCTACAGTTTGCTTCATCTACTAATCCTAGTTTCTTCATATGTCCTCTTAATCGACAGTGACCGGTTAGTATTCCTGTTATAATTCGGAGGTTTTTCTTACTCAGGTTAAGACAGCTGTGAGATCTCTTCTGGTTATAGTTTCCCAGGAGCGTCTTTTTTTTTATTTTTTTTTATTTTTTTTTATGTCCTCGTAGGTATAAACCTAAATACAAATGTACCGAGAACATCTATTGGGGCAGAAGAGGTAATTTATTAATTTGGGATTTAAAGGCCTGCAAGTTAGGACGAGTGGGAAAGACGTGGGGAGGTAAGGAGTTCCACAATCTGGAGACCCTGGGGATGAAGGAACGATCGAATCGATCCGTTCTCGATGTTGGGCACTAAACAGTATAAGGGTGCATGGAGTTGGCACGTCGCGTTACTCTGGCTGGTCTGGCAAGTGGAGGCGGAGCGGAGTTCTTCTGAGCAAAATCCGTTTATGTATCGGTAAAACAAGGAAAGATCAGCCACTGCTCTTCGGTGGGATAATGGGGCTAGGTTTTTGGTGATACTGGTGTCGTTGATTACTCGAACTGCCCTTCTCTGTATTGCATCAAGAACTCCGAGCCTTGACGGAGCCGCCGATCCCCATACATGCGAGCAGTATTTAAGATTAGGCCGTATTTGAGCTTTGTAAAGAGTAGCTAAGTTGGGTGGAGAAAAATATTTCCCTGCTCTAAACAAAAAGCCTAATTTCTTTCCTGCTGCAGTTGCTATGGATGCAATATGTTCGTTTCATAGTAAGTCTTGGGAGATCGTGATACCAACCAGCGTAATGGAGTCGCCCGCTACCAGTGTCTGATCGTTGATTGTAATAGATGAGTCGCATGTTTGCCTCTTGTTGGATAGGCAACATGCCTTTGTCTTGGAAGCGTTGAAATTAACAAGATTCTCTCTTCCCCACTCGTCTACAATTCTCAAATCTTGATTGAGAGAAGCCGTTGTGGATCTTCTGTCCTCTTCCAGAATATCTAGAGGATGGGACGGTTGTGGGCTTTGCGTGTAGGTTGCTATCATCTGCAAAACCATGTATCGGGTTATTAGTGGCTTCTAGTAGATCATTAATGTGTAGTAAGAATAGAGTAGGAGCTAGAGCCGATCCTTGGGGAACTCCAGCGTTGATCTTGTAAAGGTTGGAAGAATGTCCATCTACAGCAACTTGGATGTGCCTGTTGGAGAGAAAGTTGGATATCCATCTGCAAACGTTTCGCGAGAGTCCGTATGAAGGCAGTTTGTTCAAAAGAGCTGCATGCCACACTTGATCAAATGCTTTTGAGATATCTAGTGATACTATTTGAGTCTCCCCATAGCGGTGGATGGCATCACTCCAGACATGAGTTACATATGCTAGCAAATCGGCTGTTGACCTTTGTTGGCGAAAACCATATTGCCTATCACTTAAAAGGTTGTGTGTCTCAAGGTAGCTCAGGATCTCGTGATTGACGTATTTCTCCATAGTTTTGCTAATAACAGATAGAAGAGCTATGGGTCTGTAGTTAGAAGGCAGGGTTTTAGAGCCTTTCTTGGGGACTGGTTGTACTCGAGCAGTTTTCCAGGATTATGGAAAAATACCAGTATCATATGATAGTTGAAATAGCTTAGTGAAAACTGGCGCTAGTTCAGGAGCACAACATTTTAAGAGTAAAGCAGGTATTTCATCGAGGCCGCTTGCTTTGTTGGTATTTAGAGTAGCAAGGACTCTCTGCACCCGCTTAACCCTAAATATGATATTTTTCATTGTGTGGGGAGCCCGTGAAATAGAAGTCTATGTTGTCCGGTGGGTTAAGTGTCGAGTTCGAAGAGAATATTTTGGCAAAGAGTACTGCTTTTTCTGTGGAGGACGTAACTATTGAGCCGTCATCTGATGTAAGTGGAGGGAACGCACTAGTTGTGAAATTGTTGTTGATATGTTTGGCGAGAGTCCAAAAGGACCGGCTTCCATTAGGGTTTGACATTACTTTCTCTCTCATTCGAGCGTCAAAGAGACTTTTGGAATTGGAAATAGTGGTGTTGTATCTGTTTCTAGCGTTTATATCATCCTGTTTTGTTTCTTCTGATGGATTTTGTATAAATAATTTGTGGGACTTGATTTTAGCTTTCCGGGCTACATCGCAATCTTTATTAAACCATGGCTTCTGTTAGGCTTTTAAGCGTTTGGTAAAGTGCTTCCATGGCGCACTCAATGATTTCAGTTATGATGTTGCAAACAGCTGATGGATCTTTGTTAATAAAGCAGACTGGATTCCAGGGTAAAGTTGCAAAGTAGTCTCGAAGGCCTTCCCAATCTGCTTTTTTCAAGTTCCAAAAAGTTCGATTGTCTTAGTCCTTCTAGATCATTCCAGTACTTGGATTTTTCGCTATCCATTTTTTTCTTTAGTTTTTCTAAGATTGTACTACTGCTGATCCCACAGGATGGTTCTGGTCCCAGGTATGGAGTTTCAGCTCCTTTTTTTGCCAGCTTGTCTGCTGTTTCATTTCCTTTTATTCCTACGTGTCCTGGAACCCATAGGAGGGTAACAGTGTTATTCTGTCCTAGTTCATTTAATTTGCCTAACAACATCACCGCCCAGAGAACCCACCATACCCATTGGAATGAAGTAGTCCAAATAAAATTAAACATTACAACAATCAAGATCCCCTTTCCTTTCTAAGACGTCTCCAAACTGTAGACAGGGACCTTGCTGCAGCACTTAAAATACCTCCTAGACGAAACCCTCCTCTACTATTGGTAGACAACAAAAGGATACAAAAAAAATGAGACCTTGGCGAAGGTTTCTATGGTTTTCTTTGTACTTGCCAAATGGGGGCCTTACGTCGGAGGACTTACAGTCACACCAAAATAAATTTTCTTTTTTGATTTAGGCACGTTCCGGAAACACCAGGACCCAGGAAAGACCGGAACAACCAGAAATCAGGAAGCGAGCGGCGCCGATGTCTGATGCCAACTCCTTTCACACTAAAAGTAAAATTATATCGATGTATTTTTATTTAAAAAATTATTTAAAATTAAAATTATTTAAGTTTAATTTGTAATATAAAAAGTCTTGTGACAGTATTTACTTTGCAGACATTAAAAAGCAATCTTAACTTAGCGAGCTTATGGTAAAACTTTATGTGTAACCATATTTTATTTAAAGGCATGTCTAGTCGTACTATATAATTTTCATGTCAAGTAAGGAAACCTTTATTACTGTTATTTTCTCACGTGAATGCGTTTTTATCGTCTACCAGACAAATTAAACACCTCTTTAATTATAAGGCAGAACCGATGCCGGGTCAAAGGCCAATTTATTTCCCGCCGCCGAACTGTAAGGCCCCGCATTGCGTTTTAGTCTTAACCGGAAGCGCAAGCATATGACGGTTTCATAGACCTACCCTTAAGGAGATTTTAATTTTGTATTCGTATCCAGGACCAAAACAAATTAAATTTTTTACATATATTGGACTTGGATACAGGTAAATTTGTATAAAAATTAATTGGACAAAACGTTTTAAATGCATAGTAATAACTACATAAAATATAGTTTTGTGCATACCACTTTACCTATCGAACATCTGACTTAAACTTGAGCAAACACACATTGTAAGCTGAACATTTATCACCGCGTACTCCAAATATAACTAGGCGATTCCTTTGTTTACACAACTTATTCCATTTAAACATATCGCTTCACTCTCAGAATGTACATACATAAGCTTTAAAAGCGTTCTATCTATGGCAATAGATCTCCAGCTGATATTCACATTGTGAGACACAAACTTCTTGATCTTTTACAACAACAAAGTTTAAACTTACAAGATCGATTCCTTCTTGTGAGACAAAAGAACTTAGTGTCTGTTTAATGGAAAATTTAATTAGTAATTAACTTTTACAGACTCTATTTAAATTATTTCGTATAATAAATCGAAGTACTGAAGTTGGGTAGCTTTAAAAAGTTACATTTTAGTGTAGTTATTGTATTATATATATTATATATTGTCAAAATGAAGAATAAAGTAAAGGTTACAGGTTGGTTAAAAAGATTTGAAAACAAAAATTAAAGAATGTGTATTTTTTAATAAAATTGTTTTTGGAACGAAGTTCCCTTTCGGGTGTTACGAACAGTTACGACTGACGCTAGGAGCTAGCCAAAAAAAATTCATACCAAAATTTGTCACGACACGACACGACCTACGCATGTTGTCTCTCTCTCTCTCATAGATAGATATACCTATCTTTATTTAAATAGGAAACCCTAATATAATAAATACTAATAAAAGTACAATTAAAAAGACACTAATTTAAATTAAAAGAAAATACTGTAGAAAAAAATAAGTACCTATAATAGTATTATATTTTATTTCATCCTGTTTTTATAAATCAATAAATTTATAAACATTTCAAAAATAGTTCTTAACTTGACTAGTTAGGTACCTACGTCAAATTACCTTAACTGTCAGTTACTGTCAAATATTTTAATTTTAAAATTTTGTATTAAATTGTTAATTCCTGTTTTAAATTAAATTGAAATAAAAAGTAATTCTAGGTAGATGTATATCCTCTAAACCTCTGGTATTGTAGAAATGGACACTTTTGTTAAAAGAAACGAACTATTGAAAATAATGGATTTACTATTTTTTTTCTATTTTGCTTTGAACAGTGTAGTAGTGTCGCGACTTTGTTAAGTTTATACAGGTTTTTTGTAGATAATAAATATTAAAATAATAGAAAATAAAAACAATAATGTATCCTGACAGTGTTTCTGCACAAGTTCCGGATATTGCTGATAGAGTTAGGTAAGTAGAGATTTTATACAAACGATAATAAATTCTTATGTATGTACAAACTCTCTGTTGTGTTTACAAATTACAATTCCTTCACTAATTAATCGAAAGGAACTTCATTCCATCCGGGTGTCCCTTGACACCTCTCACTTTTTATTTATTTATTTTTTTTTATTTAATTTTTACAATCTTTTCTTGTTTTTTCCGATTGTTTTCAGTTTTTTTTTTTATTTAATATAATCTCCCTCAGATTCAACACAAATATTTTAAGGTTTCTCCAGTAACTTCATACCATCTCTGGTACTCTGGTATACCATCTCTTCCAGAAGCTCTACGAATTTTTTTTTCACGGCTACAATAGTTTCTTTAATCGACGAAAAACGCTTTCCACGAAAGATTTTTTCAAGTTTTTGAAGAGGTGATAGTCGGAGGGAGCCAAATCTGGTGAATACGTTGAGTCTTTAAGCAAATTGTACTTAGTTCGTTCAATTTAGCCATCGTCAACAAATTTGTGTAATCACGTGCATTGTCTTGATGAAAAATGATTGTTTTTTTCTGTAAACCGAGTCTTTTTTACGATTTTTTTTATCCAACCGGGCCAGAAGGTTGCAATCAACAAAACCTCTTTGGCAACCCAAAAAACTGATCCATAACTTTTTTTTTTATAATTCACGTTCACAAAGTTTCTATTTCGACACTAAAAACAGTATCGAAATAGATTTATTGTAACACTGTTTTTGGTAACTTTTTGTTTTACACAATTGGTTGCACTGCACTGATTTTCAACGAAAGAGTTCAGGTAGTAAATCAAGAACTATCTTGTAGTAAATTATTAACTACATTATCAGCGTTATTGCTAAATTCGGAATATTTTATGCAAATTTAACAAACATTCTAATTTAAAATCATTAAAACTGACAAGTGTCAAAACTGTCAAGATTGCCAACATAAATAAATATTTCGAAAAACACTAATTTTACTTTTTTTATACTTTTAAAAGTTCATTATAAAAAATAGTATGTAACACTCGAGTTACAATAACGGTTTGTAGTACTCGTTCTTTGCGAAACTCACCGCTTCGCGGTTCGTTTCACAAACTGAACTCGTACTACGAAACCTCTGTCATTGTAACACTTGTATTACAATATACTATTCCGATTGTTCTGACATCATCTATATTGGAGCTTAAAAACCAGCTTCGGTCCAATGTAAACGTTCTTGTTCTAGTGTAGGATCATATTAGTAAATCCAATTATCATCCATAGTTATAAAACAATGCACAAAATCGGTTCTATTCTGCTTAAAACGCTGAAAATTACCTACTTTCTACAATTGGTTTTTGATTTAGTTTTTGTTGAATTGTTGACTAATGCAGCACTAACTAACTAATATATATTTCGAAATTCCAAGTATCAGTTCTTAAGGCTTATAATGGAAGGGAAGATAGAAGGAAAACGGGGAATCGGAAGAAAAAAAAAAATTAAAGGCTTAAAAATATCAGGGATTGTACAAACCTCGATGCTCATGCACACTTTAGAGCCACACAAGATCGAGAGGAGTTTGCCAGAATTGTCGCCAACGTCCACTAATTGGATTAGGCACCTTAAGAAGAAGACGAGAAGCAGCACTAACTTTTCGAACACTTTTTTCATATGTTATTCTTCGTATACGATATAATATGGTATGTATCAGCATTTTCACGCTTAGTGAAACTTGGATCTTTACAAACAATATCATATAGGTACTCGCTCAATGATTTCTGGTGTCGTTGCAC
Source organism: Altica lythri (assembly GCA_964028335.1). NCBI lineage: Eukaryota > Metazoa > Arthropoda > Insecta > Coleoptera > Chrysomelidae > Altica > Altica lythri. The sequence continues at coordinate 18,942,589 of OZ034809.1, forward strand.
TTTTTGGACATCTTCGACGCTTGTACGACCAAGTTTAAACTCTAAAACACATCGATACACGGTTGGAAATAAAGTACCCGATTCCTTTAACAGTTTTACTATTTAGGAATTTCTTTTGCTGAAAAACCTTTTAAATTAAAAAATATTCGGTTTTTTCAATTGTAACAAAATACACTGACACGTCAATATCAAATGACTTGTAAACAATGAATGCAGGTCTGTGAATGAATGAATTGACAAATCAAAATCGAATTTTTTATTAAATGGAGCATATTTAAATATTTAAAGAGCGTATAAATTTTGATTCCTTTACTGATTAACTTTTCAAACAGCCCTTACTTGACCATGACTGAAACAATAACACTTTTATTGCAGAGCCGTGTAGTGATGGTTCTGTTTGCTTTTATTAGTTTTTTTTATAGGGTCTCATATCTTTATGTACAATTTTGTACATTTTGCAAATTATTTAATTTCTCCAATGCACACTTTTCTAAAACTCGAAATAACCGAAGTTAACTAATAAGCATCAGCAAGATAAAAAAATTGAAAAAACGGATATTTGTGCTTTAAACAAATAACAAGTTAAAATGGTGTCGTGAGACACCAGGTAGGAACGAAGTTCCTTCGGCTAATGTAGAATCGACACATAACACTACTCGCTTGTGTATACGAATGTAGCGCCTGCGCACGTCTCATTTAACGGTCAATATATCAAAATCAGTGAATTAAATTAATTGTACTGACCCTTATTTGAAAGTCCATTTTATTAGGAATAATAAAAATAATAAAAAACTCTTAGTTTTTTATAAAACTTTCACTTAATGTTGCCGAAGATATTATTTTTGAAATTGTATTGGAAATACTTCCACAATTTGTAATATTTTTATAACTTTTAATATCTTCGGCAACATCAACATTAATGTCATTTAAAACACTTAATAATGTTGGTACAAAATTATTAAATGTAAAAACAAAATTACCCAATTTAAAAAAATCTGGTGTTTACAAAATTAATTGTCCAAAATGTAATGCGATATAAACACAAAGAAAATTTGAAATAAGATTTAATGAACACTTAAGAGCATATAGATTAAAACAACCAGATAAGTCAAATTATGCAAAACACCTACTTGAACATCCAACCTCACTCTTACACAACAATGACATCCAAATTCTACACATTTGTAATAAAAAACAAAATTTAGATTTCCTTGAAGATCTTGAAATAAAAAGACATCTAGCAGATCTACAATTTAAAGTTGTTAATGAACAAATAAATCTGAGACATTCTCCACTATTAAACTGTTTACTTTGGTTGAGTCTTCATTTTATACATAGATAAGATATAATTGTAATACAACTATATTAAGTTAATGTAAAGATCAGCAGATATAGTTTTTTCCTGGTTTTTCTACATCATTGCATAGTTATACTGATCTTAGAGGGAGATATATCCAGGATAATCACTTAGGGGTAATAACATCTAGGCTTTAATATTGTTATATCGTATTACTTCCTTACTTAATCTAGCCTTAATATTACCTATTCAACATCAGATAGTTAGCTACAAATAAACAAAATGTAACTTTATATGTCAATCTGACGATGCTTAGTAAAGCGAAACATGTCATTATTAAAAAAAAAAAACATTAAAAGTGAAAGTTTTTTAAAAAACTAAGAGTTTTTTATTATTTTTATTATTCCTAATAAAATCAGTGAAATCTTGGCGTTTAAAATTCAAGGTGAGCTTTAAAGAGTAATGTATACATATACTTTTTCTCACCTTTCCTAACTACTTTCAACTATTAAGATTTTTAAAAATTATATCTCATATTACTATAACAAAAAAGGTAAATGTTAAGAGATATATACAAAAAAAATTGGATCGGCCGGGAATCGAACCCGGCTCATTTAACGGTTTTATTCCACGGACTTTTCGTTACGGTTTTTTACTATTACATTTTTTTCAGTTCGGTCACGCAGCAAAATCCCTATCTCCTTCAAGCCTGTATTTATTAACTGAACTTAGATACAACTTATTTTAATTCAATGTGTCCATTTATTTATGTAAGAGATTTTCATTTTAAATTTATAAATTCATACTTTGGTAATTATGGCTTACATTATACACCATCATCAACTTCCGTACCTGCTGTTCCTTACTTCTTAACTTTTCGGTTACAGATTATATAACATAAATACGCAACGCGTACTCTACAGGGATCCAATATTACAGCCCAAAGGATTCTTAAATTTACTGCAGTAAAAGCATCCAAAATATCATTAGACAAGCGAAAAAGAAGAAAAAATCCTCCTTTTTATCTTACGTATTCTGTGTTAATAAATCGGTGACTTCCAATGGATCTCAACCATATTGTCACTTAAGATGATAGGGTAGTTTTATACTTCATAATAATTTATTGGTTTAAAATTATTTTTATAATTGTTTTGTATAACATTTATATAGGACAAAGTTAGTACGTTGAATCTTGATATAAGAGTGAATAGTTAATTTTTAATTTGCATGGAGAATATGAAATGGCTATAAATGAGCGTAGTTGAATTTGCACACGAAGGATCAGGATCAGTCTAAGATTGTCTGTGAGAGTCACTCTTTGGGTTGTTTTTAAAACAAAGCCTTTCGTTTGAGCTCTTGTAACTCTTAAAAGATTTTTGTGTTTAAATGTCTCATACCACACTATTGTTCATTTAAAATATTATTTTATATTAAATTATTTATTTTAACGTTTATATTATCTTTCATTTGGTAAGGTTTATGTCTTCTGCAGAATACCTAACAGATGGTAAAATAACTAGGACCTAGGTGGGTGGTGCTACTAGTACAGCTACCCCTCATGCCAAATATTAGGCAAACACCATATTCTTTCAAAAGTGACAATATTCTGGACAATACTTTATTCTCCTACAAATAACTTTCAAGAACGACTAAGTGCGCGTCGAAAATTTTCGAGTTGTCCTTCGTTTCTGCTGAATAGAAAACATAGCACCACAACAGATCTTTGGCGTCAAGTAAAATTTGGGGAACCAACCATTTCAACATCTTTTTTAGGTCCCAAAACAGAAGACAAAAGATCATACATTTTTTACACACAACATATCTTTTTATCTTTTTCGCTCTCTAACCATTTAGCCTTTTTAAAACATAAAATCAAGCAGCTTTTGGTGTCTTACTAAAGCTTATAGTGGTCTCCAGATTAGTATAAGAGTGCAAAAAAGAAAAAGATGTTTTGGCGGAACTACGAGTACCAAAATGTATATTAAATAAACGTATGCTAGAAAAGGTAAAACACTGCTTAAAATCAGCAGCAATTAACTACGAACCAATACAGGTTTCTACTCGGGTCATACACAATTAAAAGAACACCTCCAAACCATAAGGCTCTTTAAAGGAGACTCTAGCTGTAGATTATACGACAGGGAACCTAAAACTGTTAAACACATTCTGTGCAAAGCATTAGGCCGCAGGAGGCACAGAATTTTTGCAGTCTTTAGAGTTACTTTATATACTAACAAATAGTACCAGTCCCTTAGAACTGTACACCTAAGTATAGGGAACTAAGATTCTGGAGTAAGTGCCTTAATAAAATGTTGTTGCCAGTCAGTACTCAATAAAAATTAGGTAGATACTTAAAAAGGACATTGTAAATTTTTGAAAACAAGTATACTTAAAACGATCATTGTAAGTTTTTGAGAACAAGTATAAACTTTAAAATAAATATGCGCCTCCTTACAAGGGTCGTTTGAAATCGAATCTCGAAGTTCGCACGTGATGCTCGTCATGTACGATACCAGCGACTTGAGCATTTGCCCTTCGCCATTGTTCAATTCAGTTTTATAGCATCTCACGACATAACACAGTCTGTCTGTAAAAACATCAACCATTTTATCGAAAAATCTTCTTCAGGTATTCAAAGGTAATGCTATTTGGAAGGTATTACATAAAAAATCTGTAAAGACTAACAACTAATTTTGCCCTTTTTTTTGAAACAATTACATAAATTGAGAAAATTCCTCTTTGTTAATTTGGACAGAGGCACTAAAACACTTATAAACGTGCGTCTCACTCGAAGTTTCCCGTTCACTGCAGGTCACAAAAGACGAGGAACGGACAAAACGAGGGTTCTTGCAATTCTAGACGACCACAAAACGACCTGTCTGAGAGCCTCATTGCCTTAACAAAAAACCTTACGCGACTGAAATCGAGTCGACTCGTGTGCGGAAGCGCTAACTATAAAGTAACTAACAGACTTTAAAAGGTAACTGGATGGTAATAAAACTCAAAAGTAAAGGATAGTAACGGTAGTAACGAAAAACTCTAAAATATTTTAGACTAAAAGTTAACTTTAAAGTCATACAAAATCCGTGACAATGGCTAAAACCTATACTTCGTGACTAAAACTATTGATAGTATGGTAATTTTATTCTGAAGTGTAATAGGTAGTCACAACTACTTTAAAAACTATTTTGGTTTGGCGTATATTAAATTTTGTAATTATGAAAGCATTTGACAGCCAAAATTTAGTGTGTTTTGCTACAGAATCTTAATTAATTGATTATGAGATTCCATTATTCCTTCCACAAGTTATTACATTAACCCACTTTCTACCTTTACTTGTATTTTTAAACAAGTAGTGACAAAAAACCATTCTGAGACGTAGTCAATAAAACAATCTACATAATAAACTTTGTAACCCTACTCAGTATAACGAAAGCTTAGTTTTTTTACAGTCACAGTTTTGTTTTATTTAACGTTCAACTTACTTTTATAGACTTATCGACAAAGATCATGTTTTAATAAATACATTTTGCTTATTTCCATTCGACAAATATATTTTATACCTGTCTGAAACGTATATTTGTTTCCAATTTGGAAAGAAAAACGATATCGTCAAGAACAGAAACATGAATAAAACAAATATTAATGGCATTCAGCGCGTCACAAAGTAAATTGATCCATTTCGTAAGAAAGGCAAGAACTTTACTCTTAAGACAATCAAAATATTGAATGAAAAGTTTTTAATGGCAGTATTTAATGATTTAAAAAGTGATTAAAGGAAACTATATCAATTGTAAGGTGATTTTTAGAAAAAATAAAGAAAACTACCAAATTGATTAGTTTGATGAAGACGAGCCTATATTCATAGATTTTTTTTAAACATCACCTTATGTGCTTCTATCTCTGTTTTAAGGATGGTCATCTTTTCTTTTTGCATAAAGCTATAAACATGAAAAATATATATACTTGAAGTCCTTTATTGCTCTTCAAAATTTGTCTCACCAAGGTCGATACTCTTACGTTCAAACAATTTGGTAACACAGTTATCCAGTATTCAGCGATGGCTTTTTCTGGTGACTGGAATCGCTGTATATACCTATGTATATGAGTTCAACATTTCGTAATTTTTTTCCACTGCTGTAGCACGCCGATGGTTTTATATCCTACAGCGTCAGGTTCTCGAAACATCGGACATCTTCTTGCAGACTTTACTTACGTCGTCCCCGACTTAGAATTTTTAGACACTTTTAGTAGCGTACAAATGTATTTAATTTTATTAAACACTATGAATACTACAAATTTGAAAATGTTTAAAAAATTCTATTAAACTAATTCTTAAATAAAGAACAGTTTTTTAGATACCGGTAAAATTGTTCTTTATTCGGTCATAATATACATCGCGAATAAATAGCTGATTTTCTTCTACATTACCTATGCATTGCTAACAAACTCCTTAATGTATTCATCACAATATAGCTCAATAGATTTCATTCGAAACTGAACCATTGTATCTTGTGTCATTTAGAACTAGTTACCCCTCTAGAATAATGCATGTGTAACAAGTACACACCATTATATATTCAATCTTATATATTTTATTCATAAATATTGATTTAACTACTCCCCCAAATGCTTACAAAGATAACTTAATGTAGTATATCTTACGCGTTAATTTATTTAAATTTCAAATCTTCTCTCTTCTCTCATTTAAAAAATACTTCAGCATAATTACTTGTTGCGAGAAAGAGAAAGAACGAACAAAAAAAAAAGATGTCGTCATTATGCTCTACAGACCGCTGAGTATTTAACTAAAAAACCTTAAACTAATGGTTTTATTTAAAACATTTTTGTACAATTTATCAATTTACATCGACGTAGCGAGATCGTCATCGGAGAAAATGGGAGGCGTGAAGTAAGGGTTATATCTATTAAGATGTGGCAAGCGAAATTGAATGGGACGGAAGATGTGGCTCAGTGGACCCATACTGTGGAGACTTAGATACTGTGCAACATACTAGGTTGGAGCGTGTTAAATGGACGGAGGAAAGAGAGAGGTTGAGTTAATCCGGGTGGGACGCATGATTAAAACGGGAATCTTTGGAAGTGTGTACATGGGTATGTAAGGAGAGTGGTACAGGCGATGAAGGAGGAGGAGAGACGGTAGCCTGAAAAAAACATACATATACAACAAATTGGCTAACGTGAATAAGGATGTGCAAGGCTAGGTAAGCGAGCGAAAATCCATGCCTACATCAGGATAGTTTCCTGCTTGCTTATCGGTGTGGAGGAATAATTTTAGTCGGTAAATGCTCGCCTCGACGGGTTCCCTTTTCGATTCTTTTTAAGATTTTCAACCCTCATAAAACAAAAAAAAGTCTATTTTAAGAAGTACATATATGATTTAAGCTCATACAACATTAAATTTATTGCTAGATTGACAATTAATGCAAGTGACGATAACATACCAGAGGATACTTAATAATAAGGCATAGTTGAAAAACACAAGCCGAAATAGTGTTATTATACAGTGATAGCAGACCGAATATGGGCGAATCCTTCAACAATCACCACGCAAACGACGTCGCGGGTACATCGATATACAACCTAAAAATGTGGGTAGATTTTTTTGCCTGTCTGTATGTTTGTGCGCGCATCACATAAAAACCACTGATCCGCCTCGAATGCGGTTTTCACAGATTTTTTCTTCTTTCAACTTAACGTCTGGTTTATAAAAATTTCTTTGCCCAGATCTCACACCGAGTGGGGGAGAAATTTTTATACAACAATCAACACAGCTAGTTTTAAAATATGTTTTCGTTTAAAACTTAGTAGTCTTATTTTACAAAAATTCTAGAATTATTGCTTTACCTGTAATTCTGACCTACTTTTACCAACCAAGATTTAAAAGAAAAAACAGTGTAAAGCTCCGTTAGACTTTTAATGGAACCAAAAAATAAAAATAAAATTTTCAAGTTCTGCTTTTATTTTCCTGTCAAAAAAGTTGTTAAATTATATTCCAGTGTCTTTGAATATCCCGCAAAATTTCCGCAGAATTTCGATACGTTAGGTAGTAGCGAAGCGTCAGCTTTCATTATTCATAGCCCACTAGACTCAGAAAAGAACTCAAAACTCATACTTTATTTGTCAAATCGAAAACGAAAGTCGAAGCAAGCAAGTGACAATGGCGGGTATATAATTTTTGGATAAGGAATTTGATGAAATTATCTTTATCCTTTAAAACTTGGCACCTGCATCTATTACTTTAGTTTCAATACAATTATAATATATGTAGTTGTCTTCTGGTTTGCTATCTAGAGTCATGTGGGTGAAGTGTGCGCACTTAAGCTTTGCAACTTCCCAGAAGCATGCAACTATGGATAAAAGGAAATAAAGCGATGTTTGGTTATTTATTATTTAACAATAAAAACATAAAAATAGATTAAGAGCAATTTATAAATTTATAACTTATTCGAATTCTGTACACATAAAGAGATTCTGATTAATGATTGTGTCAAATTTTAACAATTTCTATTTATAATTATTAAAATTTGTAATTCTAGTTAAAGTAATTAACATTTGAAAATAAAAGTCTGCTTAATTGAGTTCAATATAAGAGAAATTCTAGGAAATATGCATTGGCATAAATCACATCAAAATATGCCTTTTTTTAAAACTGTGTCACTGTTCGTGTGACCAGACCTTGCAAACATTGCATTCAATCTAGTCTTTAGGCGGTGGATATACATATTTGACATCACATAACGAACAGTAATATTCGTTACCTTCATCTTCTGGTCTCTTATTTCTAGCAATCTTACTTCTGGTAGTCTTTGTATTTTCATCATTTTTTGGCTTCTTATTTTTATCAGTCTTAGCAATCACATTAGTGTGGTTCAGTTTTCTTCAATTTAAGTTAATCGTTTAAATCTTTTTTGATTGAAACTTAAATTTACAATCTGCTATAGCTTAGCTATTAGTAAATGAAATCAAAGTAAAATTACATGGAGGAAGAAATTATCCACCGATAATACTTCCTATTAAACATTAACAACAAAGTTAATAATTTGAGCTAATTTATCAGTTGGCCATTGCTTCCTTAACTTTCTATGGGTGGGTCCTTTAGTAGTCTAGCTTCTTTATTGGGATGGTCTTCCAGAATTTCAAGATATCTTATTGTTAATCGACGTATTTCTTTTTTTACGTAAGGTATGGTAGAATCGTCATGTAGTCTTTGGTTGCTTATGTACCAGGGAGCATTGTATGTCATTCTAAGGATTTTTGACTACACTCTTTTAATGATTTGAGTGTTCAACTTCATAGCACAGCCCAGCCCCAAAGTTGTATTTGATAAGTGCAAATTGGTTTTATTATTCATTTATAGATTAAGAATTTGTTTGCTGTACTAACTAAGGATCTTTTACCAATTCATCCACCTCAGTTTCAAGTTATTTTTTTATTAAGGATGTCCTCGTAATTATAAACCCAAACACAAATGTACCGAGAACATCTATTGAGGTAGAAGAGACAATTTATTAATTTGGGATTTAAAGGCATTCAGGTTAGGATAAATGGGAAAGACGTCGGAAGGTAAGGAGTTCCACAATCTGGGATAAAGGAACGATCCAATCGATCCGTTCTCGATGTCTGGCACTAAACAGTATAAGGGTGCAAATTTGAGCTTTCTTGGCTGTTATATGTGGTCTCCAGATGAGTTTGCTATCTAGTATGAACCCGAGATATTTGTATTATTAATGAATACATTTGGGCATATAACTCTTCTGTTTGTAAATGTTATGTGTATAGATTTTGCTTGATTAACTTTAACTTGCTAATTTCTCAAGCAGTCTTGGAGTAATGTTAGATGGTTTTGTGATGCTATCTGAGAGTTTTCATGGATGAAAATAATGCCTGTGTCATGACCGAAGGTGGCTATTGTTTTGTGCTGTGTAGTAGGGATATCAGCTGTAAAGATTTGGTAGCGAACAAGGCCAAGGACACATCGAATTTTATTGGATGATAGAAGGATAACCCCAGGTTGCAGTTAACTTGGAAGAAGCGATCTTTGAGGTAGGATTTTAGTAGAAGCTAATAGTTTGTTGGAAGGATTACTTTTAGTTTGTAAAGAAGTCCATCATGCCAGACTTTATCAAATGCTTGTTCTATATCGAGGAAAGGTGCTGTACAATTTTTTTTCTTCTTCTGAATTTGACAGACAATTCAGTATTCTTTCGAAATTTTTGGGCATGGCTGGAAGCAAGCTTATTGGCCTGTATTATGTGATTCTTATTTGGTGGTTTTGCTGCTTTATGTATCATCATTATTTGAGAAAATTTCCATGTTATCGGGAAATGAGCTAATCATAACATGCTATTATAGATTGTTGTTATAAGAACTAACGCCTTTCTTGGTAGATGTGATTAGTAACTTAGTTGAATCCAGGTGCTTTATGACTATTACTTCTACTTATTTCTTGCTTTACCTCGGATGGAGAGAAATATATAATGGGTAAAGTCATAGGACAAGGACTATCAAAAAAGTTTTTATTTGTTCATCATGATAATTATCGTTGTGGTTGTTATATGGTTGCGGTTCGGCTAAAAACTTGAGTGAGATCATATGCAAAGGTTACAGCTTTCTCTAAGTCACTCCTACTCTATTCGTTGTTTTCATTTTTTATAGGTAAAATATTCATGGTTGGTCGTTAAAAATTTTTTGTTGCTCTCCATATGGAATCGTCGTCTTTAGACAGACTGGTGATGTATAATTGAAAGGAAGCACTTCCTGCTTCCTGTAGAGCTGCTTTTAACTGTCTGGTAAGTCTATTATAAGTCGTCTTGTTTATTGGATTCCTACTCCTTTGCCATCTATCGCCATTTTTCTGCTAACTTCTCGCTATATCTTGTTTCTTCTTTTCTTACTCTAATTTGTGAGTACCATCAGCGGCAATGATTGATTTTGTTCCCTTCTTTTGTCTATTATGCTTTGTGACTTTAGACAATAGTTAAATAGACGATAAAAATGCAACAGAATCTGCAACAAAATTTAAGATTTGCTAAAAAATGTAACACAAGCAGTTTCGCTGGTTCTTAATTGGTCTAAGCAGGTCACTTCTATAGGACGGTCAGCAAAAAATTGGATTACTAAGTACCTATATTTTTTTCATCAATATTTAAAATATTAAATAAGGTTTGTAACTATTACTGCTGCTTAATTTGTGCCTAATGTTTTTTAGGAATATTGTGTTTATAAATACTTACAAAAAAAAGAGTTGCTCTAAATTTGCTTTCTCATTAAATTTTCATTTTTAAATTTGATGTTTCGCTACTTTATGTAACTTGATATATAAAAATCATTTTCAAAATCTATTTAATGTGGATTCTGTAAATATTTGGTTGGATTAAATCCCTTTTAAAAAAAAAATCTGTATGGCCCTGGTGAACCTTCACCTAAGTCGACCAATAATGGGAAACACCTCAAAGAATGGAAAAGGTTTATTGTTATATGACTTGAAACTTAAATTTGAAAAGTTGTTAACTCATAAATTGTGTTGGACTTGCAGAATTTTCGGTAAATTGCTTTTGACGTACTGGAAAAACAAGAAAAGTTTCCTTATAGGTGAAGGCAAATGATAAAGAAGGTAAAAAGTATTCAAATCTTTAAATCGACTTTTTATCTGAACGAATATAAATCGCGTTTTTATTATATCCAGGATTTTTAAGTGAAGGTAAAAATGATATTACCAAAATTTTGTTATTAAAACAATATTATTTTGCTTCCCCATTACTTTATATATTTTTCTTTTTATCGTAAATTTACTTTTATGTCCACTTTTTCTTAATTGTATAAGAATTTATGTTTTTAGTCTTGCCTAGATAGTCATTGGTTAATTTAATTTTAAAATTGTTAAAGAATTAAAAGATTGAATCAAATGAAAGAATTCAAATTTAGGAAAGGAAATATTAAATGAGCAAATGAGCAACGGAAAACCAACTTCGTAACACCCAGTTCTTCGAGTAGAATCTTTTGGATCAAGGTCTTTGAAATGCCCAAACATGCCTTTATCTCCCGGTCATTCGTAATTAGCTAACCAACCGCATCAATGTTTTACTGCATAACTGCTGTTTTGGGTGGACCTAGCCTGGATTCATGCCTAAGACTAAAGCAACCACGTTGAAATTCGCAAAACCAACAAGAAATAGTTAACTGGTGTGGTAATTCCAAAAACAAAAGCCATCACAGCGAGACATTGCTGTTGGGGTTATCTTCTCCGAAAATTGTAAAAAACTATTGCTCAAAAAAATGTTCTAGGCTAAGATCCATTTTTGGACCGAATTGCTAATTCACTTACCTACACGACTTATGTATTTATAATGCAATGAAACTGTTGATTTATGTCAATAAAAGACTGAAGTTAGATTTGTCTTTGAAGGTTATATTGGTGGCACTTTATAAGCGGCTGTATGCAAACCTAAAAAGACAATCCCTTGTCCCAATTTTAGTTACACATACGCTTGTTAATGGTTAGTTAAATAATTTTTTGTAGATATTTATTAATTTTGTATAAATGTCATTTGTAAGTGATTATTTTAATGTCATATAAAATATCTCAAGAGGTTTTTTAGAATTTATTATCAACATGTATGTTCCTGGAAGAAGAGCAGATTATGCAATTACCAGTTGTTTTTTATGTATAACTTTGGTTATTGGATTTGGAATTTTAATTTATGCAATAAGTCATATTCGATGGCAAAAGTTTTATGAATGAATGACTAACATTTAGAAATAATACTGAGAGTTGAAGAATAGTTCGTAGTACAATAATTAGAAGTGACAAATACCTAGACATAAAAAGGATTTATAAATCATTTCTCTTAGGAATCTACAGAATTTATAAATGTATCGTTTTATTATTATATATTCATACGTTAAATTATTTAAACATTAGCGAAATCTTTTTAATTAATTAAAAAAATACGTATACATCAGAATTCTGAAGTTCTAACTTTTCAGTGGTGGCACGTACAAGTGTTGCAGCAATGATGACTTGGGGTCGTGGAGATTGGTAAAATTTTATTGTTTAAAAACAATTACTTTTACTGCAGATTTACCTATACAGCATATATAAATTTATTATTTACCAGAGACTTTTATTGTTTTTCAACATACGACACCAAAGATATTGTTTTCTGGAAAGCAAATACAGAAAAATATAAAAGACGATTATTTTGTAATGACAAAGTTTGGCGGTTCACAAACTGTGGGGCGCGCCTCCTGTGGTCGTGATAAGTTTGTAAGGAGGGCGCAGTAAAATGAAAAACATAATTATTAAATCCGCCTTATAAATTTTTTATCGTCAAATATTGAACTTAATCTAAGCCTAAATATTCTTAGAATGCACGGACTTAGGACGAATCTGAGTTGCTATTCTGTGACTACGATCGCTTAGCAAGTTCTTTATTTTGAGGAAAGTTTCTCTTGCTCTCTATTCTTGATCTGGGTCTAAATTGTTCGTTATCTAAAAGCTCAAGTATTTGAATTTTGATACTTGTTCAATTGGTTTATCGTAAATGGTTAGGTTTGTTTGTACATTCGGGTGTCAGCTGATTACCACAACCTTAGTCTTCGCTGTGTTTATATTTGGGTCAAGTTCCTCGCCTTCTTAATTAGCCTGTTTAGTAGCATTTGTAGGTCTTCTGCACTGTCAGCTAATACCGCTGTGTCGTCAGCATATCATATATTTTCCATTAATTTTATGCCTTTTTTGTGCGCTCATACGTTTTCTGAAAAATGAATCCTGAGTAGACATTGTATAAAATGGGCGATAGTACATATTGTTGTATATCTCCGCGGTTAATGGGTGTTTCACTTCTTAGTCTGCCTTTCAGTCTTACGGATGCTACTTAGTATCCACATACGTGAAACAGAGTTTGTATGTCGTTGTCATCCAATCCCTTTGCTTTTAAACTTGTGATTAACTCAGAATGTTTAACACAATGAAAAGCTTTTGTATAATCTTTGAAGTAAAAACACACTTTCTTACGCTGATCTCTGCATTTTTGCAGGAGTACCAATAAGCTGAAGAGCGGTTCTCGAGACCTGAGTCTCGATCCAAATCCAAATTGTTCTATGCCTATATCGGTTTTGCATTTTTGGTATATTATACGATGTATTATTTTCAAATATATTTTTAAAGTTTGGCTCACCAGACTGATTAGACTAAACTGTTCACATTTGTTTAGCAGTAGCTTTTTTCGGTATAGGTATGACATATAATGGATTTAAATGTTAAAAGTGCTCTGTTTAATGTCTAATATGGAAAAATATTTCTATCGTGCAAAAAACGTTATAAGCATCACGAACGTTAAGGACTACCGATCTCAGACAAAAATTGGAGTCGTCGCTCCGCTACGCTCCGCTACGCTCCGCTCCTTTCCAAACAATTGTCTTCGATCGGTAAAATGTCCTTACCGTTCTTGATACCTAATATACTATTGTGTTTTGACGTACTTCGTAGTTTGGTTTTTTATTCTAATAGTGTTTTAGTTTAATTCGTTTACAGATACAGTTGTTTTAGACAATTTGTTTAAGAGTTTTGATGGCATTTTGTTTTTTTTTTGTAGATTTTTTGTGGGTTACTACTTTTTGAATTATATATGGTGTGCAGACCAATAATTTAGAAGTTTGTCACATATAAAGCAACCCTTAGCATCCTTAACCGACTTGGTGTCTACTTAGCTTATTTTACCTTCTTTATTATGTGGCTCTTTCATATGATCCAGTTTCTTCCAAAGTTGAAGAAGCCCCTTTTACTGTGTTTCATATTCACCTTTAGTCCATTTAAATTATTTATTTAGATATGGTCGCTTACAATTTAAATTACAACAGTTTACTATTACAACAAAAAATAAATAAAACGGTGGTTTAAAGAACGTACTATCCAAAGGTATCACACCCTACTCCCCTCCATTTGCCTTTTTAAGAGAATAATTTTCCGTTGCGTCTGACTGACTTCAGGTCACCGCTGAAAGGTGAATAGTTCGTTATGAGTGACTAAGAAAATTTTAATATTAAACTATTATTTTGAGATATCTCTTATAGGATTTTTGAAATTTTAGATAGTATACAATCAAGAATATGTTAAATAACACTCACTTCTTCCAACAGTTTACTAAAAATCTATGGAATATAAATAAAAGACAGGGCACAAAAATAGTAAATTACGTGAGCCTAAGGCAAGTGATGGGATTACCTGCGCACCCCACGAGTTGCGTATTCTATTTTTCATCACTCCGTGAGGAAAGCTCTTGAATTTGTCTAAAATAAAAGAAAAGAAGATAATAGAAATAGTATTAGATCTGATCCGCCTGCACCGCGAAAGGATGGTTGGGGGAGACGGATCCCTCCCATTAAAACAAAATTTTTAGAGTTCATCCTTAATTTCTCTTAATTCACTTTCTATCGCATTTATTTTTGATTGGGAAACACTTATCAACTCTGTTACGGTCATTCATTGCTTTCCGCACGGTCCTACATGGTCGAAAGCAGTGCTTTCTGCACGGAGTTATGAAAAGTAATTTATACTTTGATGTTTTCACTGTCAATTTAAGAAATAATCTTTCTCATTAACGTCCTGTATACATGCGCTTAATGAGGAAGTGAGTAAGTATCACATGTGACATTAGTTAAATCTAAATAGACCAAATTGCTAAATAAATACTGAGCATCTGTAGCTTAGTGTTTAGAGCGTTACCGCATAGAGGTAAAGTTTTCGAACCCGAGACCTGCTCGTTGCGACATTTTTTTTGCAACTTCCCCGTCATGTAATATATTCTTTTTTGTATACTTTCTATTTTAACATTATTAATCTATGGATTAAAAATTTTCCTTTGTTAAGTTTTTGCTGCTAAACCTTTCTACGTCACTGCAGGATTTTGAACAAGATATTTAATCTCTTGTTCCACATTTTAACCGATTTGAATGATGCTTAAAAAGTATGAGATAATTATTCAACGTTGAACGTAAATTTGAATTTTCACCAACTTCAGCAAATTCGAATTAATCCGATTTCGTTACATAAAACATGGCACTCAACGACGAAAAAATTCATTAATCAGGAGTGAGTGCGATAACAGTTTTAAGTTCTTTAGGATTTTTACGTTTGCAGTTAAATAACATTGAGTTATTTATATTGAATATTTTTATTGTTTATTTTTAAAACAAATTTTAATTAATTTTCAACTAAATCTATTTATTAAAAAAACATTTATTTAAATTACTTTTTATTGACGATGGCAATAGTTATGAATATTCTGCGACAATTTTAGTGAAAAGTTTGACTTAGAAGGAAAAATTACAAAGAAAATAGTTTTTATCAATATTTAGTGCTGGTGCTAGACCGAATTATTTTCCCATTTGATTTAAATGGACCTATCCAATTTTTTTTTTTTTTCGTTCCCCTTAACTTAATTCTTTTGGGTGGAAGTTTACACTTGTTATTAACAAAGCCACTAATTGCAAATTTTTTTTTTAAAACAAACACTTTTTTCTTTGGACAGGTGCAAACAATAGTTATTATCCTAACTAGTGTATGTAGATCGGTCTTTGTCCTATTTTTTGGAGCAAACGATATTAGGCTCCTAGAATTACATACACCTGGTTTACAAGCTGAAGGTATAACTTAAATGTTCCGTCGATATAAACGGCACTACAATTTACAAAGTTTTGCAGGATACTGTTTATTCAAAACATTAGAATCCTATCTACAAGAAGAAAGTTGTCCTTTCTACTCTGGCAGATCCGTCCTGTAGTTTTTCAAAGCTGTTAAAAATCTTGGATTTGACAAGGCACCTTCTATTTCCGTTCTTCTTTTTTTAACTACTATTTTTATGCACTTATTAATTCCATAACCTAATTAGTTTTTAACCTCAAAAAATGACTTGGAATAACGTTTTGAAAATCAAAATCGTTTGGTTTGTTTGTGGGAAATAATTACTTTGAGATTTTTTAACTTATCAATTTTGCACTAAGAATAACATTTTTAACACTCAAAAAACTGCGTCGATTCACCTCGTTTGTCGATAATTGAGTTTTCATCAGATGTCGATTTTATTTTTTCAGAACGATTTTAAGAGCACAAAAAAAAATATTTTGAGCTCCAGGAGCTCAAAACGGCAGAAAAAATACACACTCTTGGTGTATGAAATTCGCAGAAAGTTGCAAGGATCACCTGCAGGATCAACCTTTTGCCAAATTTATTTTTTCAATAAATATTGTTTTCTCAAAAAAATACTAATACACAAATTTGCATTTAAAAATCATCTAACGCTATGATTTCACCACAGATATTCTTGCACATTTTTTTCCCGTCATTTGGCACTATTAACAGCCTTTTTACAACCAAACACATTAAAAAAAATCTATTTCAATCGAAACTATTATTTTCCTCTAGAACCAATCGTCTATCTACTGAAAATAGTCGTTTTTAAACAAAAAACGTAGTTTTGGATTAGAAAATTAATTTTCCTTTAATAGTTATTTGTGACACAAGGACGGAAAATGACATTTTGCAAGAGTGAGTAAAGTTGTGTAGCCGAGGTGCGTAGAACCGAGGCGAAACAATACGAGCACTTGCAAAACATTTTCCGGACGTGTAACACACACTATTTTTTGGTCCGACTAATTTTTAATATTTTCAAAAGTTCAAAAACTTCTTACTTTGTGACATACAAGATTAGATGTTTATTGACATCTATTGCACGATTAAAAGAATTAGTAATAACTAATAAGGAATGATTTTCCGATAATCGATTTCAAGATCCTTAATTTTTATACATACGAATGCTGTGCTAATAAGCAGCACAGTAAAAATTGTTATATTGAAAATATTAACATTAATATCCAATAATTTTATATAAAAATAGCAGAGACAATGAACTGTTTTAGTTCAATGAGCAAAAATAAAATCGAGATATGTATTTTCATAATTAAATGATAAGTAGTTGTAAATAAATGTCAAATTTAAAATAAAAGTTGTGAGAGAAATTAAATGTAAATTAGAATCCTGCTTACCTTTAGAAAAAGATATTAGTTTAGTATATTATACGCTGTTTTTAAATAAATTTAATTAAAGTATGTATTATTCATTATGTATTTTTGATGACTCATAGCGCCATCTCTTTAGATAATCTAAAAGCTACTTTGCCGGCCTAGGCCGGAATATGTCATTTTCCGGACGATTTT
This sequence comes from Altica lythri, assembly GCA_964028335.1. Taxonomy (NCBI): domain Eukaryota; kingdom Metazoa; phylum Arthropoda; class Insecta; order Coleoptera; family Chrysomelidae; genus Altica; species Altica lythri. The sequence continues at coordinate 18,960,125 of OZ034809.1, forward strand.
GAAGTAATTATTGGTATTGTTTCTGGACGGAGGACCAAAAAAACTATTATTTTTTCTAGAAACAATAATTTTCTCTTTTTTCATTAGAAACATCTTCTTCTTCTTAATTTTCAATACTTTTTTTATACAGTCATTTATTAACCATAAGAGTAATTTTGTATTAATAAAAAACTCATTTTTAAATAGAAACTGATTTTATTTTAACAGAAAATATATTTAATAGACATAATTTTATAATAGCTGGTAATACGTCATTATTATTGAAAATAAAGTGTATTAAAATTGATATTTTATGATTAAATTTCAATTTTAGTAAATAGTTATTATAACGAGATATGACACCTATATTAAATAAATTAAAATATCACAATATCAATAAAGTTAATTTATAGAGTAAACTGAAACACCAGCCAGATTTAGGGAGTTAACATTTTAATTAACATTATGACCTGTTTTTTAACAGGAAAGTTTATGACTTATAATATTAAATGTAAATTTGGTAGATACAAGTATCTTGTTTTAAATAAATGTAAAAACGGAAAACTCGATGTGACTGAATGATTTGTGCCTCAAAGCGAACAAAAGCTTGAGAACTAAAAGAAAAACAATCCAGTCTTCGAGGAGAAGGAACATTGAAGAAAACAGTTTGTCGGTGGTAAATAAGAGAAAAGTCCTCCTCGAAATAGAGACGTAAAGCATTAGGGTAGAGTGCGAATTGCCAATGTAGTCAATAAAACCGATGGACGGCGGGGAAGGCAAGCAGAAATAGAAATTAAATATTCAACAACTTTCTGGCTTCCACTCGAATTCAGTAGTTTAGTAATAGCAACAAATATACCTGGAGTATAAAAAAGTATATTAAGAAAGAATAAAACAGAATTTTTATTGACATCGATCACAAATCCACTAAGCTAACGTTATTTTCTTGGAAATAGGCGGAATGAGTGTAAAACAGGTGTAAAAGTAATGATAATAACCAAACTCGTATATATTCGTTACTATCGTATCGTTACGTTACTCGTTACTTTTGATACCTTTTTATAACGCAACGAATCATGTCGTATGTTATAAATTATAATGGAGAAACAAAACATAGAAGTTTAAATTATTTATTGACAATAACATTTAAACAACAAAAAGCTATTCTGCTTAAACTGAAATTAAATATTAAAACACTTATGGGGACTTTTACACAATTTATTCACAAAATTGTTAAGATACACAGAACTCTGCTGGATAACGTCTAAACTGCATGACAATAAAATGAACTCTTTTGAATACGCAAGCCGTACCATTCTTGCCACTCCCGCCTCAAACTCCTGGATAGTCTCTCCATTTTTCTGCTTTCGGCTCTTTAACTGTATTCAGTACACCGGTTGTAGATGAGTTTGGCCATAACGCATCTCTAGACGATTCACCAATAACTCAAAGTTGTCAGCTTCATCCGATGTCAATGATTGCAAGACGTCTAAAGCTTCGCCTCACAGAGCTACGGTTAGGGACAATGCCTTCTACTGGGATGACCATCCATTCGCTCTGGCCGCTGCGTCGAATTGTTTTAGGTAATTTGGCCAGAAAGTCTTCCCGTCGAAGGTCGGGGGTTTCATCGACGTTCGTACCTGGGTCGCCTCCCCATTTCCTCGTCGTTCGACGTCTACGTGGCAGGTTTCTGTCCTTTCTGCATCTCTGTCGCCATGGTGGATGGTTTGGTTTTGTAGACAAGCTTCCAGTTCTCGTTTAAGCTTTTCTATCTCGGACTGCATTTGCTGGTTGATCTCGACTCTGAAGTTGGCCACTTGCTGATTTTGCTCCTCTCGCAAGTTGGCTACTTGCTGATTTTGCTCGTCCCGAAGATGTGATATTTGCTGGCAGAACGAACTGGATAACTCATCTGATAGGGTAGACATCCGTTGTGATAGCTCCGCTTGTTGACTCGTCATTCGTTGCGACAGCTCCTCTTGCAGCCGGGAAAGTTGTTGAGTTTGTTCTTCTTGTTGGCTCGTCATTCGTTGCGACAGCTGGGACTTATCTTCGCGCTGGCTCTTCATCTGACTGGATAGCTCCTCATGTTGCACTGAAAGTTGTTGCGCTAGTTCAGAATTCGCTTGAACTGGGTCTTCGAACTCCACAGCGTCAGGGTCCAAATCATTATTTACGTAGTATTCACGGAGCCTTCTTAACAATACGGATTTGCTTCCAGTAGTTTCCAACTCTAATTCTTCGAGCTCTCTTTTGAGCTCAGCCACCAATAGTTCATTTATTTATTTTTTCAGGCATTCTTGTATCTTCACCCCACACCTGACACCAATTTGATGGGACTTTTACACAATTTATTCACAAAATTGTTAAGATACACAGAACTCTGCTTGATAACGTCTAAACTGCTTGACAATACAATGAACTCTTGTGAATATTTGAACTTGAACTGCCGTTAACTGCCCATACATCCGCTTATATACAACAAATGAACATTCTGGAATTTTCTAGAAACATTATTTAATCTAGTCAGTGTGTTTAGAAGTTTCTAGAATAACCGAAAAACAATCTTTCAAATTAAGGTCTTTTTTTTTACGTTTATCCCGTTACAATATATTAATTAAAAACATATTTTAAACAAAACAAAAGCTATTTTTGATGAACTACCTTGCGCAAATTTCGTCTGTCGCAGAAAGAATTATCTTTTCCCGTGGAAATAAAATATTTACGCGCGGTGCATTTATAATATTAGTGTTGATAAAAACGGATACGTACTAATTTTGTCTTTCTCGTCCTTAGCAAAAACCCTTTGGATGTGCTCCATTCACTTCGTGTTCTTTGCTCTGGTTCTGTATACAAGGTGACTTCTAACCTCCCTACCAAACTACAAGTTTTACAATCCTCTGCTTGGAATACATTGTGCAATAATTGTTTATACCCATATCATTTCTAGATAGTGCAGGAAGTTGTTGAAGATGACTATCCATCCGTTAAGGTAGTGGTTTAGCGACAGGTTTTTAAATAATTGTAACAGCTTATGTATTTATGCTTATGTATTTATAACGCATTAATGTTGTTTCACACGAGTTGGTGTTCTTAACTATTACAATTAACACACATGTACAAAAGACAATCTTTAATCTTTTAATTAAATTTCAGATTCGTTTTAGTTTAAATCTGTGAGCTGGAATTATCAACAACACCTAAATTGGGCATGTTGAATTGCCACCTTGCCTTAACGATGCTTCTTATTTACAATTTTTGCAAGAAATTCTGCCACAACTTCTCAAAGATATCCTTTTGGATGTGCTTCGCAAAATGTGGTTCACGTATGACTGCTGAACTGAGCATTTTAGTCATGGTGTACGAGACCATCTCAATACCACTTCTCCGCAGAGGTGGATTCGTCGCAGCGGTTTTATCTCCTGGCCTCCACGTAATCCCGATCTAAACCCAATTGACTTTTTCTTATGAGGTTGGTGTATGCTACCTAAGTTTATAACATCAACGAGTTAACATGTCGAATCAGTACCACCGCTGCAATTATTCGTTGAACTGCAGGGCCAGCATTTCGAGCAACTTTTGTAAGTATTGGATATTTGATTAAAAACAGTATTGGAGTTGCCATTTTAGTTTGGTGGGGAGGTTAGGAATTACCCTGTGTTTATATACTTATATCTTTTTCTCTAAATATAATTACTTATATATTCCTGAATTTTTAAAACAGTCTGGTTTTAATTAACATATATTTTGGGCTACTTATAATCTTCTCCAAAATATCTCTAAGCGAGAAACTTGCACTCTTGCACGTTCATTTTAATCTAAATAATTTCTAGATGTATATATACTGTTGTACTTAACACTTCTTTTATGGTTTTTATTTGATTTTTTTAACTTTTATTTAAAAAACAATCATATTCCGTTGATTAGACTTTAATTATTTTTAAATGTTTTACCAAGAACTTGATTGGTTATCTTTTATTTATTTAAAACATTTTTATGAATTTGCGGTTTATAGGTAATCTGTCTTTTAAAATATCATTTTCACTAAATTTATAAATTTGTTCGATTTCCTTAAACCTCTTTTTTTTGTACTTCATCAAAAGTTGTTAACATACTAGGTCTGGCTATTAAATAATGAGACTGTGCGCGCAGAATGCGTTTTAAATAAGAACAGTTGAGTCGAATGTAAAGCTGGATAGCTTGAAGTGTCTACTATTTCAGTACTAAAACAAATTTCTGTCCCTTGTTTCTAAGGAAAAAATCGTATTTTTTCTCGTGCCGATAACAATGTCTAAAGAAAGATAGGTGCAACTTATAATATATTAAATTTTCCGTTACATTAAAAAAAATAAGACTGCGAGCTTTAAGTACGTTAAAAGAGAATGCTCTATCTCGTGAGCGAGTTTTCAAATGGAACAGCTAAAAGGTTTTCTGTAGAAAATGAGAAAAGCCCAAATCTCTATTTTAACTTCGCAAACAGTGATTAATATCAATAAAAAAAGGAGATCGTCGTATCGTATAACAAGTCGAGGATCTTGCACCAGAACAACGCACCTGACATTAGGTAACACGCTGTCTGTGAATTGTTATTTAGCCGCAAGAGGACTCCAATACTTGGACATGCTCCCTACTTTGTGATTTTTTCTGTTTTTCGAAGATCAAGTCTGCTTAAAAGGAGTCGATGAATGAGTTGAAGCTAAAATCGGCATAGCTCCTAAATAGCTCTTATATACAAAAGTAGACTTCCAGAATTGCTTTGACCGATGGAAAACTTATTTTAACGGTGTTAAACGAAGAGAGAATGAGAGCGTTTGATTTTAAAACAATTGTTTAAAAATAAAACTCTTTTTAAAACCAGTTTCGTTATTTAATAGCCAGACCTTGTATAATACTTCTGAAATAACAACAGATTTTACCACTTTACATAAAAAAATAATTATAAATGACTCTGTAGACTAATAAAAGAGTAATTTTACTTTTGATTTCTTTATATCTTCTCTTAAACATCTTTGGTATTTATATTGCCTTGTAATCTTAATCTAAATCAGTAAGGATATGATTAGAAATAACTGTGGTTTCGGCCTTAATATAACTCAGTGTTATCTAGCTGATAGGCTATCGTTTTGTGTTAGAATGTGCCGAATCTATTAGAGAACATCGTGATTTATCGTTTTAGGTAAGAGGGTTGTTACAAATCATGTTTTGTTCGTTAAGGGTAAACCATCGAAGCAGATATTAATTAGAAAATTTATTTTTTACACCTAAATAAAAAATATTTAATGAACAACACATGTGTAGCTGTTTCAGTTATTAATTACTAACAAGTATATAGAATTTTAATACCTGCAAAAGAAACTAGCTTAAGAAATACTTTATTTTGAATCCGACGTCCGACGGTTAAAAAGAGAAGAAAGATCGCAGGATTTTATTTGCTCCTATATACTAACGCATGTATAGTTAGAGACAGCTTGTTTTTAAATAATAAAACAAAGTTAAAATTTTAAAAATGAGAAGTTATTATACACGAAGTATATATACTTCGTGTTATGATAGTGTTATGATATAAAAAGCATGATAATGTCCCAGTAGAGAAAGACGGACTGGATATCGCGATCTTCTCTCTCTTTCCAACTAATTCTTTCTTTTGGACTTCGGCAATATGGGCAAGTTGCAACCGAAATTTAATAAAATTGATTTAATGTATACAAATTTATTAAACACCAAATTCATCACCTTAAAATTTTCTTGTAAAAAGATAATTAATTATTGTTTATAACTAAGCTATAGAAAGCTTTTAATTCTAGTTTAGCTGGATCCCTTAATAACAGAGACTTTCGAAAAAAAAAGTATATACTTATTCAAATGACTTTGACATCTACAAATTAAACCAAATATAATCAACACTATATAAAAATAATGAATATTTTACCGACAATTTTAAGAGAATTCGTAAAACCTTTAAAAATTATTCAACACCACATGAAGCTGGGTGAAGATTTTTTCCGTCCCAAATTCAAACTCGAATTTCTTGATAAAAACGAAATAATCCAAACTAAAGATAAAATCCAGGTTAGGGTGGAAGTCGCAGATTTTAAACCTTCAGAAATTACTGTTAAAACTGTTGATGGTAATTCGATTCAAGTAGAAGCTAGACAAAAAGAAGAAATTAATAATAGAACTTATCTAGGAAAATACTTGTTAAGAAGGTTTGTAGTACCATTTGGAACTGATTTAAAACAAGCAACGTCTACACTTTCTGAGGATGGTATACTAACTATAACAGCACCTAAGAATATTAATGAATATGAAGAAATCGTTATTCCTATGATAGTGGAAACTTCGAACAAACCAAATCTACCTAAAGTTAATGAAATTAATAACAAATTACCTGATGCTGGTACAGTTCAGAAATCTAAAGACGAAACTAATTTATTACAAAATTCTTCAATAATAGAACAAAAATAAAAATAATAGTGTATGATTATAAATTATAAATAAACTTGTTGCTTTAAAAGAACTGTGTATTGTTGTTAAGCACAAAGGAATGTTTTATATGTTTTTTTACATTAATGTGGTTATAGCTGCGACCAGTATTTTTTATAAGCTACCATTTTGCTGTTCAGAATTTTGACAATGGTCATATTTTTTTATATCTATAGAGAGCTCTAGAAGTGCTCTAAAAGAAAGTCAAGTTTAAGATTGTAAAGTTAGTTCTCGCTTAGCCTTAGAGATTTTGATTTTATCTCTCGTCACTTCTCGCATGTTAAGATTACATTTTTATCTATTTTCTCCTAGTTTTCTTAAGGCAATTATATGGCTACTTACCAAACCAAAGATCAGCATGCCTTTTCGTAACAGGAGTCATGCGAACTGCAACGACTAGGCAATGGAAGTAATACTTGGACTCACTCCTCTTGACATATTTGTTAAGGTGGTAGCACTGATGACTGTGTTACGTTTTCGCACGGTTGGCTTCTACCACACTGTAGGTACCGGCACCCATAGGAACAGTCTGTGGAGGAAATCGATAAAAGTGATACCACGAAGAAATCGCTGACTGCGAAACTAAGAATTAATCAAAAGGAACATCACAGACTGGAATGTTAATATTTACACGGACCGCTAACAAGCAGTACTGACCTTGAATTAATAGACCACTACTACTTTAAGTTGTAACCCTTAAATTACCCTAGGCTAGCTCCTGGGTTCGTGGCTTCGTTCTGAGTTTTTTCAATCCCCCCCAAACATTAATTTTAGGGCGGCAAGTACAGACAAACAAATAAAAAACGATAAAATTAGTTTTAAGTTGATTTATTAAATCTTTCAAAGTTAGTGAAAATTTTATAAAAATTAAAAATTAATTAATTTAATCTCTTATCTTTTAATTCATTTGGCTTCTTTCTGTTGGAGATTGATTATTGTGGATAGGAACTGCTATAAATCCAAACATGGATGGACGGATTTTTCTTAAGAAAAGAAACTTCTTTTGTGCCCAATCCCGGGATGGCTTCACCATATGTCGACTTCTAAGGAACAAAATGGTTGTCGGCAGTCAGCGACTCTTTGCAGATTATAAGATAATCCTTAATAGGGCCCTTCTTAATTTGACAATAACCTACTATGAACGGCCAAGGTAATCAGGAAATGATTTTGATTATTTTAAGAATCGAAGTTAAAATGAAAGAATAGAACTAATTTTCTAACGAAGTAAAATAATTTTGTCCGTTCTCCTACCACATCGACGCGATCAAACCTTCCGCACCGATGCGATAAAATTGAAATAAATAAAAATATAGTCAGGTGGATTTCGGCCCAAAAACGAACGTTAAAAAGTTAATACTAGAATGTCATAAAACTCTAACTAAATCCAGTCAGAAGAACGTGGTTACTCTACGGACATGGGAACTCCAAAGACAACCGCATTGCGGACAGTTTAGCAAGAAGGGCTGTGGGCTACAGATATGTTACACTGTCGTGGACCTTATCAAACAATATTCTCACCAAAACTTTACTTGCATTATTTCATTTTATTTAAATTGTGCATCAATTATAAGTATTTTTTTAGAAACACTGTAGAAAGTCTGGATCTTTTTTGTTAATTTATTTTACCAACTTTTTATACATACATATAATGTATCAATACTTTTTCTGTTAATCCTATAAATTGCAACTTTAATTATATTTTATTTCTAATGGCTTATAAAATTTTAATTTCGTTTACTTTATTGACTTATAAATTATTCGGTAGTGCTGCATCAACGATCAACGTCCTTTCCACTTTTTCCATGCATGATCCTCAAACAGACAATTCCGATTCGGTTGAAAATAAATCTCTGACTCGGAGATATTTGTTCCAGTCGGAAAAAAACAAGATGTGATGTAGCAATCCGGATCTTCTTCGCCTATTAACCACGCCACGAGCTCCCTGAATATTTCATTTCGCTCAGGTTACACACACCGAGTTTTTTCAGATAGCACGAAAACGATAAAAATGGTTTACAGAAATTGCGGTTAATAAAAAATAGATGATATTGGGAATATTGCTTACATTAAATTTGTCTATTGCAAACCAATTTTTATGGATACCTACTCTTTATTATTTATGTTTGGTAGCTTTTAAAAGAAAAATAGAAATTAAAAAATATATAAAATTCAATTAGTGTTATAGATTTTAAAATTTTAAAGCTTTAACAGTAAGGTTCGTAAGAGGTGGTGCAACAAAAGAATCGTCATTAAAATGAGTACCCAGCAGACTTTCCACAATCTGTCCATCTTTCATTTTCTCATTTTAAATGAATTTTATTTTATTTCATTTGGTGTATGTAATACCCCTCTTGACTTATAGAAGTTTGTCTTGGAAAACCTGCCTTTTTTATTTAAGATGACGTCATGATCCTGGGTGGAAATTTTAATAAATATCTACTGAATCTTGGAAAAACTAATCTCACATTAAAAATTAAGAAATATACCTATTTTCAACAACAGTTAGTTACCTAGTACATATAGTTAGCAGAGAGAGTGTCGCGTTAGTTAAAAAAATGTAGTTTAACAATGGCTAATTTCCGCTAACAAGAAGCAGTTAGGAAGTTTTTTAAGTCTTTGCTTATACTATTGGCAATATGTGAAGACATCGATAAGTGATTCACCCAGTTAACGAACAAAGGCAGAAACTTTACATGAAATGACGAATTTTAAGATAACTTGTATACATTGAATAAGCAACTGGCATAAACTCCGATCTTGGGTTATTTACTTCCTATAGAAATGTTTATTATTGACATATACGCAAGTAATATGAAAATAAGTGTGGTGCTATCGCAGTTTCAGAATGGACAGGAACACTACTAGCATATTTCAACAAACTTGTGTCAAAACCAGGGCGCAGGTACTGTGTCACTAGGTGGCAACTTCTGTAGGTCATAAAATATGTTGATGAATCGTCTTTCAAACTAGCAAAAGATTTCGTCGTCTTCCCAATACCTTTATAGGGTTCATTGAACTTTCTTGGTAATTATATATGGTTTACTAAAAAATAAAACATTATAGAAAGTAGGTAGGTACGTAAATGGTTTTATTGGGTGAATTACTTTGAAGAGGTAAGGAATTGGTGCCAAAAATAATCTGCCTGCTCCGCACGTATCGGGCCACATAGAAGGTATGTTAGAGAAAATTACCGGAAACCGACGCTGAGCTTAAATATATATTTGCCTGAATGGATTATTTTACAAAATAAATAAAAGCTTATGAAGTTCCTAATCAGGAAACGGTCATCTTGGTGAACCAATTTAAATGCGATTTAGTGAGCTTCTTAAATAAAATTTGGACCAAGGAAGATATTTTGAGAGCCGGTTGTACCAGAAAAAATGTAATGCCGCGTCCGCACGTTTGACACTTGCCGCAAACTCCAAACCTCTACAAACGTTTGGCTTGATTTAGGAAATTAAACATCGCCATCCACACGTTTGCGAGTGAGTTAGTGTGTTCTGAAAAGGCAAGCAAGGATATTGACATTGAGGTTATATCGGCCATAACATTTGGCTTAAGTTATTTTTATTAAAAAAAGAAAATAAACGAAAGAAAACGAAAAATACGGCAAAGAAGATGGTGGATATTAAAAATTCTGAAGACATAAAATAGAGGTCGATGTCGGATTTTGAGAAAAAATTTTAAGGGGTCAAATCGGGTACAAATTTGAAAAATAAAAGTTTTTTTACGGAATTCTGCAAAACTTTTTACACTAATCTACTCACATCAATATATAAAAAATAATTTTACGTATGAATTTCGTTCAGAAAAAAATTTCGAAAATTTCTGAAACTTTTTTCAAGTCTTTTTCACAAAGTGTTTTTTTTTTGACTTTAACAATCTACAAATTTTTCAAAAATCGAGATGACATTTTGAAATTTTAGTATGTTATTAAGTAACTATCTGTTAATTAATATGAACCCTGATATGAACACTTATATGTCATAAGGAATTTTTTTATGAGAGAAAAAATAGACCGATGTCATATGTGAGCCAAAAATATTTAGTTTCAACTTTCAAGTTCTGTAACTTTTTAGCAAATTGGATTATACATATGAAATTTTAGTATGTCATTCTTTTACTATCTGTTAATATGTATGTAAAATTTGAGAAAAATATTTTCACATACAGATTTTTGGTGATAGATAATATGAGTCGATGTCAGATTTCATGAATACACGCAAACGTGTGGACGCGTCGCAAGCGCTGGCTCAAACTCCCTTTGATTTGTGACAAAAAACCGACACTCATCGGATCGACTACAAGCGCTTGCAAGTCAATACAAACCAAGGCAAACACTCTATCCACACGTTTGAGTTTGCTACGGTTTGTTGAGGTTTGACAAGCGTGCGGACGCGGCATAAGAAAGTAGGTATTCGTAAGACAATAACTACTCCACTTCATCTTTATTTTGATGGAAACCAACTCCACTATCCCCCCTTTTTAACAGGGATTCAGACCAAACCACTCTACCCAAAACCCGATTCTAGAACTACAATCTTTCTCCACTTAAGCTCTAAATCAGAGAAAAGTCGTCTCTGCTATATTTATGGATGTCCAAAAGGCCTTCGACAAGGTTTGGCACGCTGGCCTTATTAAAAAGCTAATTGACATCCAATTTCCCATCCAGGCCATAAAACTTATCCACTTATATCTTTCCAACAGAATTATTCAAGTCAAGGTTGGAAATGCAATCTCCGATCCATTCTTCCCCCTTTTAGGAGTTCCACTAGGATTAATCCTAGCCCCAACTCTATATAATATATATAATATCTATGCCAGTGATATTCCTCCTGGAGAATATCCAGCTCTACGCTGATGACACGGCCTTGTACACCTCCGCATAGTCGACTGAAGCCCTCAATCGAAAAACTCAAAGACTGCTGGATCAGTTCTTTAACTGGTGCAGCAGATGGAGAGTAGCTCTAAATCCAAACAAAACACAAACCATCATCTTCAGACATCCTAACCTCAGTCGACGAGAAAATCTCTCTTACGACTATATCAACCTGTCACTATGGGGGAACAGCTCGTTCCTCAGGATCAGGTGACCTATCTGGGGGTTTGATTTACTCGAACACTTAGGTGGGATACCGATGTTGAGCTTACACTCAACAAAATGGGCCCTTAGCGAAGGTTTCTGTGGTTCTCTTTGTCCTTGCCAAATGGAAGGACTCCACGAAGGAGGAGACACGCCACAGCGTCAATCTCCCAACCCCACATTGCACCACGTGGGTTACACTCCAACACACACTTACATTTACACCAAAAAGAAATGACCATTTGGGCACGTTCAACCATCACGGAAGAAAGAAACGGAAGTAAGTAGACCAACTTCAGGAACAAAAGAGAAAGATTTGTGAGAGCAGAGCCGACGACAGACTGATGCTAACTCCTTCCCAACATTCCATCCATCCCCTAAAAAGGACGCAAGTCCTACAACAAGGTCCTCATACGCACCAAACTCCTAAAAATCTCCATATTTTTCTCCCAACGAACTCATTCTTGAACTTGAACTGATGGAATGGTTGTAAGAATGTACCTGTTATTTACCTCTCTCGGGTTCTCCTTAAATATTAACAATACTGGGATAAACACTTTTCATTATTTTTAATGGTGTTTGGAAAAGCTGTCTATAAATCTACGAGACAAACTTTATCCAAAGTCCTATTCGGTAGGAAGATGAAAATTTCGTCCGATTTTTTTAGTTCCAAAACCACTTTAGGTACAACTTGCCAATTTAGTATCAAGTAAATTTTATATATTAAGAAGATATAATACCAGAGTTCATTTCATTGTTAAAGAATACTCCTAACGATTTTATGACTCTGAAGCTTAAATATGCTTGTTTTTTCAATCAGTCGCAGTTTCTATTCAAGTTTTGACTTTTATATCCTTACGTAAGAGACCAATAAGTTTAAGAAAAATCTCCATGAAAAATCTGTTCAATACATCTTGGAATTGACAAGTGATGTTTGATCAGCTGTCACTCTTAGTTTTCTTTATGGAGGGTAAAGGTAAGGAGAACGATCTTAAATGGGAAATGATTAAAAATGTGTCCACTTTTTAGAGGAACATAACACTTCTCAAACTTGCCACTACAATGGCGCTAAAGTAGATGTAGGGTACAGAATGAATGTAGCAGTTTTTGACAAATTGATTGAAATGTCGTATGATTTCGTAATATAAGTCACAAATTATATAAGTGCTATAAAAAAACGTGGTCAGCGAATTAAGTTTAGTGTATTTTAAATTCGTTTTATACTTTATGATTATCTCATGTATCTTATGATTATTTTAAAAATGGTGTCATAATCATAGAGATGTCATAATAAAGCGGAAATGTGTCTTTCCTTGTTTATTTATCTATCCTACTCTAAGAAATTATGGCGCTTTTTTTAAAATTTACCCTACTACGATCGTAGCGCCACCCTTATTTACCACATTTTGACGGACACATTCAATACACGGAGACAGTTCTCTTTACCTCTACCCTCCATAGTTTTCTTAACGTATCCAATCTATGAAAAAATTTTAAAACTTGATCAAACATTGCCTCCCAAATTATTATTATTTGTTTACTTTTGCTTTACAGGTATAGAAAACTATTATATAATTATTTCTAGATTTTAATAGGTTGGAATTTCCATTTGTTCAAAGATTTTCTAGAGGTAATTATGCTGATAGTAACCATTTGCTAAAATATATTCTATTTTACAATTACCGATATAAAGTCAAATTTTTCCACTTTTACAGTTTTCAAATTAGCTTTTCCGGAACAACAGCCATATATATACAACATATCTCTCAAGAAATTCCCATGTTGGTTATAAATAGTTATTAAAAATATTGTGTATATGTAGTGGCCATATAAACCAGGTACATAGTAACCAACTTCATGCCGGTCTTCTTCTTATATAAAGGCACTCAAGGGACAACATTTCTTCTCTTATTGGTGTCATAACAAGGACTCCAAAGCTGCACATGATGCTCAGATGTTTATGCTTATGACGTGACGTAATCTCTATACTAGGATCTGAATAGCTACTCGAAATAATTGAATATCTAGAGCAAAAATGAAACAAGCTTTTACAAAATATTTATTAAACAAATATGATCATATTTTACCTTTTACATTTATGTAACAGTAAGTTGATTTATAACAAATTGTTTAATATATATTTTTTGTTAGAATGGTATACAAGGGTTGTCTTATTAGTTTTTTAAAGACAAAAAATGTACAGACTTAAAGTACTTATTGCTTTTCCCACTTTTGCAAAGTTAAAGAGTTATTCTAGTCTTCAGTTGACTGGTAAACACACGTTTATATACCAATGGAAAGTATCCGTTCTTTGTCTTTTAATGCAATTGTTAACACATGGCCAGATTTTAACACGAAAGCTGCGACCATTTTCTTTGATACACTTCGAGAACGGATTAGTTTTTCCTCATCGTGAAACACGCACACAGCTGATTGGCCTTTATTTGTCGATTACTTAGGAATAAATACAAGATTCATCCCCTCTAACAATACTATAAACATTTTTTTTTTCTTAAACCGTTTCAATGTGTTTCAACACCAATTCAGGCTTTTTGCTCTTCTGTAAGCAAATGAAGATCCAAACAGAAACTAACTTCGTAACACTCAGTTCTTTATGTAGGATCTTTTGGATCGAGATCTTTAAAATGCCCAAATAGACTTCTATTCCTGGTAAGTTACACGGCGGTCATCTTTAATTAGCTGATGAACCGCATCAATGTTTTGCTGTGTGATGTTGTTGTGGGTAAATAGTTGACTAGTGTGGTGCTTTATTCCCAAACACAAAAACCATTTTAGCGCGAGATTGCTGTTGGTATAATCCTTTCCCAAATTTGTAAAATACATTGCTCGAAAATGTTATCGGATAAAATCCATTTTTTGAACGACTTGCTAATTTTAAAAAGTCATTGTACCCACACTTGTTGTATCGCAATAAAACTCTGGATTTATGTCAAGAAAAGATTAAGGTTGAGATTTTTGCCTAAACGTTCTATTGCATAACTAAAAAGACAACCTTCGTATTACAGTTAGCTGATATATATTAAATAACAAAATTATACATTCTTTTAAATTCTAACCTTCAACGTTTAACTATTGGAAATACAAAGAAGGGTCAGTGGGATACGAAATAGAAGAACCAGATATCTAAAAATGAATATATTAAATATTAACAAAGTTTTATAATTACACAAATAATCTATATAATTAGTTTCGAAAGCTATGTTTAAACTTTGTTCACTGTAAAATCAACATCAAACAGAATTTATAGCATTGGCACCCCATAAACAAGCCATTATTCAATATTTCTTCATTAGGTCAACGCTGTTAAAGTCTTAATATTTCATCGGATACATCAAACCAGAAAGCGTGAGCACAAAACGACAATGTCATAAATTCTCTAATCAAACTTGAAGAGAATTTAGCAGATTCACGAACTAAGTTCGACTACAGATCGACTATCCAACTAGATTATTTATGACGTGACTTCAGATTGATGGCCCTTCAACCGATTCCAATCCTTGCTCCTATACTGGACAGCCTTCCACTCCATTACAACTATCTACACTATGTTTACATATGAAATTTAAAAGAAAAATATATCACTTAACAGTTACTCAAAATTATACAAGAGTAATAGGAAAATATTTTTTGTTGCAAGATCATATTAGTTTGCAGCTACTAAACAGCTTCATGTCAAAAATACATCATTGGATCTAATTAATCAACTGAAAGATGACTATGTATATTGACAGTTATCCACATCTCAGGACTAGTTAACTTACAATGCTGCATTATACCCAACTTTCTCTTTTAGTACTCTGTTCTAATAAGAGTAAAAAAAATTAACACTATGTAGTAATATTATTACACTAGTTGTACTCGCAATTTTTATACACCAGATGTTAAGTTGAAAGAAGACAAATACATCTGTGAAAACCGCATTCGAATCGGATCAGTAGTTTTCATGTGATGCGCGCACAAACATACAGACAGACAGACAAAAAATCTAACCACATTTTTGGGTTCTATTTCGATATACCCGCGACGTCGTTCGCGTGGCGTGTTGATTTTTGTATAAAAAATTCTTTCCTCACCCCGTTAAAGGGGTGAAGGGTCAAAGTTTTATACACCAGATGTTAAGTTGAAAGAAGACAAATACGTCTTTGAAAACCGCATTCGAATAGGATCAGTAGTTTTCATGTGATGCGCGCACAAACATATACATTTCTACAATTTTATTATATGTATAGATATAGATTATGTATATTCGGCAAAACCGTTCGAACAAACAAATGTAAGCTAGGTCTGTGTAAAGAATTTTTAGAAGCATTTAGAGAGGTAGAATGTGTTGTCGATAGTTTCCATCGATAACTAATTCTTGAGACTAATCAATGTTTGATTTGTTATAGTTTTGTCTGAATACTTATATAACAAATAAAAGATGTTCTTCGCAATTTAACGATTTTTTATAAACAATAAATATACCTAAAGAGAACTTAAAAGTATTGTGTAAACGTTTGGAGTGTTACATAGATGAATGTACTTCATCTCAGATTATAACTCATCATTAGAGAATCTGCAGGTAATAATGATCGTCAGCACAGTAATAATGAGTTTGATAAGTATTTGACGCCAATTGATAGACATTTTGAAATTATTAATATGATAAATAAATAACAGCTATTAATTTAAATTGTCATTTAAATTTAGTTTATTTTATATACTTATCAATGGAACTAGTTAGATAAATTGATTACATCGTTTCTGTCAGTAATTGTTCATACAGGCTCGAAATCTACGATATTAAATATTTTTAATATTTAATTATTTATTTATTTTACATATATATGTTGGACAGTAAAACACAAATCTAGAAATATGTGTAAATGTAAATATCAAATGAAATTGAGTCGCAAAGAATGTTCCTATAATTTTAAGAAATACAAAATAAAAGAATATTGTAACCTCTTTTTTCTTAAGATGTTAAATGCTCGTTTTAGAGAGGTTAACCCGTGCGAACGGCACTCAGGTGGTAGGAGGAAAACGAGCGTGGATTCGAACGAGCTAGATGATACAGTGTTGGAAAGATATAAAGGGAGATACTTGCTAGAAGATTAAAAGATAAAAAAAATTAAAAAGGACTAAAGAGGAAATGACTGAAATGATGGAAAAGGGAAAAGGAATATGGGCGCCACTTATTTTTTTTATCTTAAGGATGGGAAAATATAAGAAACCGAGATGGAAAAAAAATTGACTATGTATGTTCGATAAAATGATTCATCTGTGGATGTAGATAAAGTTAAAATTAGAAAGATATAAGAGATATAAGATAAGATAAAGTAAAATTAGGTAACCCGGCAGATGTTCTTGCTAAAAATTTAAATTACACACTTTTATTGTTAAAACTAGAAAGATAAAGTTATACTTACTATTTTCTTTACTTATCACAACGGCTACAGTTCTATTAGTGAGATAAGGATGTTTTCTTAGATCAAAATTAATAATTTAAATACGTCTCGTTCTTACTATTGATTAAATTAGATCAGAATAACTTACACCAGGTCGGAAAGAAAACATATAGTTAAACAATAAACAATATTTATTACTCTAAGAAGTAATAAGTCAGATGTACAAGCAAAAAAATAATATACATATAAAATACCAACAATTTAAATATGATAACATACAGTTAAACACCTTAGTGTTTAAACATACAGAGAACTAATACTACACATTCAATAACAGCTAAGTAATATTGTATTGTTATTTTTTGTGTACCCAATTAAGCAAAATGTGAAATAAAAAATATTATAGTGTGATAAAATGTTATATCAAAAAAAAAAAAATACTAAATCACCTTTAGTTTAAAATTTTACTCGAGTACCATATACCAGTTTAATTTTAGAAATTTAACTTATGAGAGATATTGAGAGATACAAAAATTTATCAATAAAATGCGTTACAAAAAAACTGCGCTAGACCCTGCACACCGCTTTCACTGAAAATTTAATCGTGTATTCGGTAGGCTTTTCCGATGTTTCACGTAACGATTAAAGGTTTTCACACTGAGGCCTGTAGATAAGAACCGGCGTTTCAAAAAAACCAGGTTACACTATGGAGTTTACGGTCACTACTTGTGTTAATTCTCCACACGCTGATATTTATTATGTAGATGACAATTAAATCCTTACTCCAAAGAAATAAATAGTACTCGTTTTTTCTTGTAGTAAAGCAATAGTAATAAATCAAAAAAACTTACAGTTTGGCTCCTAGGTAGTATAATTAAATTAGGTACACGCCCAATTTCTGTAATGCGGCAAAATTCAGATACTCATCAGTAATTATCGACAGCTTTTCATCAGAACTATTAATCATCACTAA
The DNA here is from genome assembly GCA_964028335.1 of Altica lythri. Classification (NCBI taxonomy): domain Eukaryota; kingdom Metazoa; phylum Arthropoda; class Insecta; order Coleoptera; family Chrysomelidae; genus Altica; species Altica lythri. The sequence goes on from OZ034809.1 coordinate 18,978,051, forward strand.
TAAACTGACTTTAACTTAATTAGAAACGTTCAAAAGACTTTTTAAGCGTCTCAAGATAAAAAAACCGCCAAAACTGGAATTATCAATTTTCAATTAGTCAAACAGATTCATAAATAAAATAATATTTGTTAAAAATAGTTATTTATGTATCAAGGGCGTAAAACAGGCGTTTATGGACCGCAACGTGTAAATAAGAGCCCGAGCCGCAGGCGAGGGCTATTAACACGTAAAGTCCATAAACGCTGTTTACGCCCGAAATACATACAAACGTTTATGCACGACCGATTTAATAATCATTTATAAAAAAATGCACTGTCAATTGAAAAAAGTCAACTGTCAAATGGCAACTGTCAATTGACTAAAGTCTACTGTCAAATATCAACTGTCAAATGCCAACTGTCAACTGTCATCTGTCAAATGTCAACTGTCAACTGTCAAATGTCAAATGGCAACTATCAAATGTCAACTGTTAAATATCAAACGTCAACTGTCAAATGCCAAATTTGAAATGTCAAATCTATACTGTCACATGTAAAATATTATCTGTCAGCTGTCAAATATCAACTGTCAATGTCAACGATTCTTTTAATAATAATACTTATAAAGAATATTTTTTATTTTTATTTTTCGTGAACAATTTAATATAAATGCCATTTCAACTTGCATGAATTTTATACCTCAAACCTCGATATTATTAACAACTTACCCTGTATAACCATTCACCTAATAATTTGTATTCATTCGTTATTTAAAATAAATAATTTGATTGAAAGTATTAATATGCACAGAGGCTAGAGATAATATTTTAAAACAATAATCTATATACCTATGTTGTCGTTACCCTAACAACAAAGTCAAAATATTTAGGTGGTGGCCATTTTTATTTAGACTCATTATCAGTTTGGATGATTGCAAGTATTTCAATATTTAAGACAAAAAAATTACTTTACCGCCCGCCATTTACACTTTATCGCCCGGCGGGCGGTAAAGTAGTCCACGGGCGCTAAAGTGGCACTTTACGCCCGCTAAATGTATGTAATAATCTGTACTTTACCGCCCGGTCGTGCATAAAATACAGTTAAAACTGATTTACATGCTAAATGATTTTGTTTCTGTACAAAAAAAAAGAATAATCCTGTTTTTATAACATTAAGTAACAAAATTATTTAATTAAGTTTTGTTATATGCAGCAATTTTTAATTAAATCTGCAGAAACAATTCAATGTTCTACAAATATTTGTAGCGTTGCGTTGCAACGTTTTCACATATCCTGGTTACATATATTATCTTGGAAGGCATTTTAACCTTTAATTACTTAGTACTAACTATACAAATTGCATATGAAACAGTGTGAGTTGTGAACTATTTACACCTACCTATCCCGACTGTTGTCGGTTAACTTAACTCTGAAAATAGGATTACAATTTCATATTTCAACTTTACCGCCCTCTCATGATTTTATATTGAAACAAGTGTAACGGAAGAAAAAATATACATTGTAAAGTAATGTATTTATAAGAGATTAATACTGAATTTAAATAGTTTTTGTTATAATATTGTTAGTAATATATACAAAGCGTTAATATTTTTTAGGTATTATTTATTTCTGCATGGAAAATACAACCTAAAGTTCTGTTTTTTTTTGAAATATTCAATAGATTTATAGATGTAGAGTAAGCGGTGGAAATCGTCATACCAGTGGTGCTCTTCCCTGCAGTGGTAGCGGCGGGTCTGCCAAACCCTGATCAATTTTTTATCGCGCATATAATTGTAAGAGTGTGACGTAAGAAGTCTTTGTTCGAGGTATGTTCCTACCTTAGTTAATAGTACCCAAGCGACATTAGCCCATTAAGGCCCAGAACTATTTTTTTCCAAAATTGGTTATTCTGATAACTTTTTCAGTTCAAGGATCGTTAGAAATGACTCAGAAAAATACTTTAAAAAATCCTATCTTTTTGGTTTTTGAGTTTTGAGGTGGATCGTTAACGACCCCTTGGGACTTAGGAGTGCAATAAATGTACACTTGAGATATAAGGTGGTTTATTAACTTTATATTATTTGAATATGATACGTTTGAAAGCATCTATCATGTAGCGGAACTTCACAAGCATCACAAGACTTGTTGGTCTTATTTTTGCATACCACACATCGAAGTCTTCTTTGTCCAGTTAAGATTATGTGTCGTCCGCTTGCAATTTTTTGATACTGAATGCTTGCCCTCTTTGGTCCTGGACATGTGCTTCGTTTTCCGTATTTCAGTAAGAGTGCTTGTGTAACTGTACGACGGAAAGTAAGATTGTCTTCACTGTATCCATACTCACGCGCTAAAACCCATGCAAACTTATCGTTTTGAGGCAAATTGTCGTTATATGCTGCATGTAAATTAAAAAATATTTCAAAAAAACGATTTCTGCGCATAGACTTGGCCACCAGAGGATTATGAACATTTTCGTTTGTTTCCCAATACATTTTTCTTCGTGGTAATGAGCATATCCACTCAAAAAAAGAAATCCTATGTAGGTGTACATATCGCCAACATCCAACTAAAATTCTGCATTATTTCTTTTCGCAGCATACAAGCATGAGAATCTTACTAAATTTTCAATAATTTCTGGGGTCAAAAATAGTTCAAAAAAAATCTAAAGGATCACTCTCCCTGGAAACAGTTAGGGGCTGACAAAATTTAAAATCAGTTTTGGATTCATTTTTCTAAAAATCACCTGGTGCTTGCTATTTGAAATCTGCAATTTTTGGCAATGTTTGTGAAGAAATGAAGTTTCCAATATTATGATTCGCAGGTACGTTTTTAGAAGTAGAGGGTTCAATTGTCTCCTGACTTACTTCTGCGGCTTCTTCGCTTTCTTCTGGAGGTCGGATTTGTCATAAAAGAACTCTGCTTCAGCATTTAGTTGTGCTGCACAAAGACGGTCCGGATCCCTACAGTCTTCGTCTCCTTAATCTTCGGCACTCTCAAAACCATCATTAGGTGGTAATATCACAATTCCGTCTGGAATCACATTATCTGCCCATAAATTCTCTATCTGCTCTAAAAGCTCAGCAGCTGTGAGTGGGCGCTTCCTAAAAAAATAACCAATAAAAATATTCAAGAACTTCTCAGGCCCAAGGGGTCGTTAACGACCCACTAAAAAAAAGAGCATGTAGTTTGGCAACCACGCAATCGAAGTTTGATTTCTTATAACCTTAGTTGTAAGACATCTTTTATAATTGTACTAATTTACCAAAACAAGCAATGAAATACTAAAAAAGGTACTTACCAGTTCCGATATGAAGTCATTGCACGCACAAGAAAAAACTACTATTTTCAAAAGTTTCTCTGAAGCTAGAAAATTACAAAAACCCTGAAACAAGTGCCCGGAATGCAAAAGGTAAACAATGCTAATATGGAAATAAGTTTTGATATTTTGTTTATGCAAAAGAAGTTAGGTTTGACAATAAAAATCTGAAGTGGGTCTTTAACGACCCCAGGGTCCTTAATGGGTTAGAGAAGTGCGTTGTGTATTTTGTGTTCTTCAATATAATTGATTTCGGGTCCAGAAAACCCAGCGCTACCAAACGTGTAAGTTGTTGTGGTAAGTATTTTGCTAAATTTGCTATATGTATTAAGCTTGTTTTAAATCACATTTGCATTATCTTACGTACATTAAAATTTAATTACAGATTATGAATTACGAGGCAGAACAGGCAAGATTATATCAGCTTTTAGAAGAAGTTTCCAGAAAGAAGTTACTCTGTTGTCCTACGTACCAAAACTAAACAAAAATGTATTGCTTGCATCTAGTTTACATCACAATGATAAAATTGATGAAACAACTAACGAACAAAATAAGCCTGAAATTACAACTTTTTATAATTCAACGAAAGGTGGAGTTGACACCGTCGATCAACTCTGTTCTAGGTCCTACGATGTAGCCCGTAATACTAGAAGATGGCCTATGGTAATATTCTACTCTATTCTAAATGTTGGCGGAATAAATGCTCAGATAATATCTAACCACAATAATCCTGAATCAAAATTGAAACGTAGAATATTTCTCAAAACCATTGCTTTAGATTATTAGACCAACATTTGAAGAGGAGATCAGCAGCTGAAAATGTTCCTTTTGAAGTAAAAAAAAAGACGCAGGGAAGTAGCCAATACCGAAGAAAATGAAAATAAGCTGCCAATACCTGATGGAACAAATAAAAAGTTTACCTACCAAATGCAAAAATGACGACAAATCAAAATATTATTGTAAAATGTGCCATGCATTTCTTTGCTTGAAACATGTCAATATTTACTGCGAAAAGTGTTCAAACTGAAGACATTTCTTGTTTATTCTACTTTTTTTCATGTTTATTGTATCCGTTTTTTATGTTATAAAACTATTATTTTTAGTTTTTTTTTTATAAACGTATTTCAATTAAAAGTATGTGTTGTTTTGATCAAAATTAAGGGGCTAAGAAGTTTTACTTTAGCAAAAAGACAATTCAAATATTTAACGTGACAAGTGATATAAAGTAAATAGCAAAAAAGTAAAAATAGTAAAAAAATAAAATAAAATAATTTCGTTACGTATATACATATATATAAAGCAATTAATAAGCGGGTTTAATAGACCCGGCGCTACCAGACTTGTATACAAAAGGAGCGCTGCAGGGTTAATATTTTAGAAATGACTATTCTATGGCGCTACTAAAATATTTTATATCGATTTTGGGAAAATTCACCGTTTTTCTTCGGAAAATGAAAAAGCGTAGGTCGAGTTAGCGATGTGCTTTAAATAAACGTAGATAGCTTATATTATTTCTACCACTCCCAATCAAAAATGTGAGAACAAAAATTTTTTGTTGTATATGTAAATAGAATTTCTATACTTTTCAAAAATTTATTGCGCTATTTAAAAAAAAATGTATAAAAAAGGTAAATCAAACCAATAAATCTCCTGTATCACGAATTAACGCAGCCAACACACAGGGTATAAAAATGATATTCAAAAAAGAGTTATCAACTTTGTTAGGTACTAAAATTCGCGTTAGTTGCCTTGCATACGATCCAAATACCAATCTTCTGCACCTAGCTATTATATTATCAAAAGAGTATAAAATTTCACGTAAATCATAAAATAAACACATTGTAAAACCGAATATAAAACATGGTCGTGCGTTAACAGAATTAAAAATTAAAGAAACAAGAAAGTAAATGATTAATTAAAATTTTTGAATGTATACAAACATGATTAAATAAAATAAGATTAAGGAGAAATTGAAAAAATGTCGCATCCAGCAATACTCGAATCAGCAACCTTAGCCACTATACGGCAACGCTGTAACAACTAAGCTATGAACGCTTAGGCATCATTTTGGTATTTAATCTTTAAATTCAACTCATGTGACACTTACTCACAGCGTTGACGCGTAGGACAAAGTTTGCAAGTTCGAGTCCTGCTGGATACAACATTTTTTCAATTGTTCCTTAATGTCATTTAATATAATCTATTTACTTCCTAAGATTTCAAAAATTTCAATAACCTTAAAATTTCTCTCTTCCCTGCTCTAGGACCTACTGTCCTTTTCAGGGAAGTGCTACAATTTAATGTTTTCTGCGTTTTATATAGGAGTTGTCTATGTCAATTTTATCCTAGTAAAAACCAATTGACATGTATTTTGTCAAATAGGCTGTTTCTAGGCTAAGACAGTTTAAACCGCCCACGTTGGGCGCTAAAAATTTGCCACGTATTTTTAATGGAAATAAAACAAAATCAAATTTTGAAAAATTAATAAAAAGGTTAATCAATTTATTCCAATCTAAATCCAACTCCAGCTGAGATCGGCAGTGGTTTCTCTAATGGCAAATTGTGCCCAGCTCAGCCGTAGAGGGTAAGTACCAAAATAAAGTGAGTGCGCCACCGATTTGTACGGTTAAAATCGGAAACCCCTGATGTTCCAGGCACTACTTCACCCACTGGAGATAATTAAATAAATTTTGAATATTAAACAGTTCTAATTGAATTACACAATAAAAGAAAATGACGATAAAGTGAGCTAAATAAAACAAAATCCCAACTAGACCCTTCTTTAATAAATAATTATTAAGAATTTCACCACCCGAGGATATTCCAGGCGGGGTTGGTAAAAGTCCACCAACCTAAACACTTTTTGGATTCAAGTTTCGTTATACCTTGGGTTGTATTATTGTTATCCTATCTTACCCGTCGTCACTTGATGCCAACCTTTTCAGCAATTCCATCGTTGATTTCTTTTTTTTTGTGCCTTGTGGCTGGAGGCCTAAGAATTTCACCACCCGAAGATATTCCAGGCGGGGTAGGTAAAAGTCCTCCAACCTTAACACTTCTGGATCCAAGTTTCGTGGTTTATTTCGTCTTGCGTTGTAATGAATATCTTGTACGTTATCTTATATTTACCTTATGTTTAGTTATCTCATTTACCTGCTTCCGTATTAGTTATCACAGACTTTAGTAGTAACCTCATGGTTTTGGTTTCAATTTTAGTGTATCTATGTCACTTAATTGTGGATTTTTGAGACCCAAACCTCTATTTTCCGACTGGACCATTGAATCCTTTTGCGTTTTGGCTTTTAGTTTGGGTTATTGAGTGTCCAGTGGGAAAAAACCAAGTTGTGGGATTTGTTGAGGGATTCTCTGAGTCGGATTAGTAAAATCATATTAATGTCTTATCTTATCTTTCGTTACTTGGATTCAGCCCAGAAAATGTACATTAAAAAGAAAATACTGTAGAAAAAAAATAATTACCTTAACTGTCAGTTACTGTCAAATATTTTAATTTTAAAATTTTGTATTAAATTGTTAATTCCTGTTTTAAATTAAATTGAAATAAAAAGTAATTCTAGGTAGATGTATATCATCTATACCTCTGGTATTGTATAAATGGACACTTCTGTTAAAAGAAACGAACTGTTGAAAATAATGGATTTACTATTTTCTATTTTGCTTTGAACAGTGTAGTGTCGCTACTTTGTTAAGTTTAACAGGTTTTTTGTAGATAATAAATATTAAAATAATAGAAAATAATAACAATAATGTATCCTGACAGTGTTTCTGCAGAAGTTCCGGATATTGCTGATAGAGTTAGGTAAGTAGAGATTTTATACAGACACCTCTCACTTTTTTTCCATATATTGATTCTCATGGTTACAGCTACTATTTTTCACTTATTGTCTTCTTCTTTGGTGCTTAGTTGCAATAGGAGAAATTTCGATAGAAGGTTGAAAACCAATTTATACAGATTGGGTTAATTATTTCAAGAAAACGGAAATTTGTAAATTGGATATTTAATTACGTCTTAATTTATGTTTTAAAAACATAATTAAAAACTGTTTACAATTTAATGCATACAAAGTTATACAGCGCAGTTTATATTAAAATCTGTATTGCTTGATTTATTTTGTTTTTATAATAAACTACCGGTTTTTGTTTTAGTATTTTGCGTTTATATTTATGTTTCTGCATATTTTATCGTAATGTTGTTCATTTTACAAAAAGTTTTTTGTGTCTACGTCCCTGGGAATACTGACGTAAATTTTTGATACGTTCCCGGGAAAGTTATACAAAGCCATCAAAAAAGTTATTCATGGATTTGTTATTTATTTTTGAGTGCACGTTACTTGCAAATATGAGCCACAAAACTTTTATCGTTATCTCAGTTTTTGAAGTAAATTTGATGTTTTCATACATTCGCTAGGTTTGAATTTGCCAAACAGAAGTGAGTTCTGCATTGTTGTTTATGAAAGCAATAAAGAAATCGCTTTCCTCGCACTGAAAAGGTCATTTTCTAAAAGAAGTCTGTGTCTGTGTGCAAAGAGAATTGCGAAGTTACATCGGGATAATGAATAAAGTATTGTACTGAATATTATTTATATGAAAGTAATTTTATTTTATGACAAAGTAGGTACCTTAATCAATTTTATATAAAATATACTTACTTATTTAGTACTAGTTGTACTCGCAACGTCGTTCGCGTGGCGTGTGATTGTTGTATAAAAATTTCTTACCCCACCCCATTTAAGGAATGGGAGAGAAATTTTTATACACCAGATGTTAAGTTGAAAGAAGAGAAATACATCTGTAAAAACCGCATTCGAATCAGATCAGTAGTTTTCATGTGATGCGCGCGCAAACGTATACATTTCTACAGTTTTATTATATGTACTTATAGATTATCTTATTTAATTCACTAAATACGCACAAACTTAACTTTGGGGCAACACTGTTATAAACCAACACACGAGAAGGCATCGCTAGCGCAGTTTCAACTTAACGCACAAAAGGACATTAGTTACGTGCCTTGATCGACCACGTACCGAAAATAGTTTAAGTAGCTGTAATAAGTACACACCAGGCATGAACTTTAGTATTTGGTTTGTTCCAACAGAGCCATTTTGATTAATATCACTTCATGGTTGATGGTCCTTGTTTTCTTATCCACGGGGGATATTAAGCGATCCATCTACCACGCTTATACGGCCAAGGGTATTAGAAGACTCAAATTACGAACGTCAAAGAGCTTAATCCTTAGCCAATTCTTTAAAAGGATTCCTCTACCGAAAACAATGATATCACTTCCACGGACACCCTGGAAGCCTGCCAAGTGTATAGGGTCTGTTAAACTAACACCATTACTCCTACGAAGACTTCGGGTCAACATCAATCCTGACTATTGCAAGAAATAAGCTCATACAAGTAACAGTAAGCGAATCTTACAAAAACGTGGACCCGATTGCACTACTCCCCAAAGATCCACTACGTTTTACTGTTCGTTGACAGCATTGCGAATCGATGCAACTGTGATTATTTTCGTAATTTTTATCATTTATAAATAAATATTTAATTTCAGTTGATTATGTAAAAAAAACATTCTTTTAATAACACTATTTAACAAATCAGCTACAACCTAGTCCTAATGGACCATCGAGAGATAAACTTAATAATCCTCTTCAATAAATCCTTAATCCAACTCTTAAAAATGTTAAAATTCTTCGATCGATAGTCTCATTATAACAAAATGTAAACTTAATCTTTCACCAGAAAATGCTCATCGCTTTTAATCATCTTTCTATTATATTCTAAATCTCTTGATTAATTCTACTTTCGTATAAAGCTATATTAGCAACTGACGAAGTTGATAATTAAATCAGATAAACTTTAACTATTTTTAAACTAAATTGTAAACTATTTGTTGTGTAGATATATTTTGCAAGATGTACGAGGTGTGACAGAAAAGTAAATATATTAGCAATAGCAACACTGGAATCTGGCAACGCTGCTTGATAGAACACGTGAACACGTGAATCAGTATTATTCAGTACATTCATAATTATAGTAACTGACATTTGTAAGATGTAACTCCTTTCGTTAACTAGGTACGTGATTTTTGTTAGTGCTATTTGTACCTACGGTACCTAGTATTTTGGTTGTGCGGTGTATCTTTGTGCCATTATATTTTGTGTTAAAATTGAAAAATCGGCAAGTTTACGTTTGAAAATTTATAATAAATGCCGAGCTCACATTTTTTGCTGGCACAAATCATTTTTTAAAAACAAAGAACGTGTTGAAGATCGAAGAAAATCGAAAGAAAACATTTACGTGCGAACATTTTTCTGACATAACACAAATTCTAACCTAGTTCTTAGATATAGAAACAGAATAAATAAAGATATTGATGACACCAGATATATTACTATTAAATACTTAAGGGTGGAGAATTATAAAAGCATATCATGGCGAAACTGACAGCTTTTTAAGTACTAATAAGAAAGCCAAAGCAAAATTGATTATTGGGTAAATTTAAAAAATTAAAGTCGAATTTTAAAGAAGAAAAAGTAATTAACCAGGGGTCAAATGGGGATGCACGAGGACAAATTTTCACAAATAATGGACTAACACAGTTATGCCCGTTTGCACCGCATATTTTAAGTATAACTTACTTAAAGTTAAGTAGAACTTAAGATTCTCAATTTGTTTGCACCAACCGTTAATCTATGCTTAAGGTGATATACTCCAACATTTTGGCGCGAAACCTAGAAAGAGCAACGATACTCAAACAAACCCAGTACAGAGAATAAATGTAAAAATTTTGTCAGGTATAAATTAACCCGGACATTTAAAACAGATACTGATTCACCGAACTGTACTCGGAAGTTCATAGTAGAGGGCGCTTTAAATCAACGAATAGAATATTTTAAATCTGTATTGCGTTTTTCTCAAAAATTTCAAAATATTTTGATATGAAATTTTAGGCATGAATAGTTTGTTTCATTTTACGTGGTAGACGCATACTTTTATTTTGAATAAATGATAACTTAAAGAAAATTATGATGGCTTATAGAGAAAAAAAATAATTTTTGTAATAAACACATGCTGACTTTGGAGGGATGCACACATCAACGGTTTCAAGGATTATTGTCAGAGTATCTGCTGCGCTTGCAGGATTGAGCCCTCAACACATAAAAATTCCCGAAACCCTTGAGGAGATACAGCAAATGCAAAACGATTTTTTTGCTGTTGCTTCATTCCCTAGAGTTATAGGAGCAATCGATTGTACACATGTTAAAATACAATCACCTGGTGAAGACGATGCTGAAGTTTTCAGGAACCGTAAAGGAAACTTTTTCTTGAATGTTCAAGTCATATCAGATGCGAGTGCACATTTTGGATCTTGTGGCCAGATGGCCTGGTTCAGCTCATGATGCTACAATTTTTAATAGTAGCAGAATACGAGCTCGAGTAGAGAATGGTGAATTTCAAAATTCATTCTTATTAGATAATTTTTTACAATTTAAAATGTAAATGAGTTTGAAGCTTTAATTGGGCAGGGAAATATTATGGTGGCTCAGAATAAAAATGATAATAACGTAATAGTTAGAGATGTTTTAATAAATGATTATTTTAATAATTTATAGATCAAATATGGGCTATTGGGATACATCATATTTCACTACTCACTTGTGAGATCACCAATATCTACTGGAATACATCTAGGTAGCGACATTCTATTTTGCTACCTGTAATTGAGTATATAGGGTACATATTCGAATCATTTAGGTAGTGAAATTCAATTTCATTACCAAAGTTAATATGAAAATGCTTCATGCGCACTTTCATCTGAAAATTTTTATTTTCTAAACAAAAAACATAATATTCCAACATTTGGACATCACTTATTTATATTTATATTTTACATTAATTAAAACAGTATTGATTATTGGTTTATTTATTATTTAAATGATATATAAAAAATGAATTAATACATAATAAACAACTAAAATTATTAACTATAATGTATTGAATAAAAATATAATCAACATCAACAAACAACCGAAGTATGCAGATAATATCAGCGAAATGACACTCAGTCGTGCCAAAACTCTACGTGACCATTAAGTGACAGTAAACGTTCCTAAAAATTTGCGACGTTGCCGAGTCTCCCAAACCTTAAGATGTTCTTTGTAGAGCATTGTCTTAAATTGGATGGTGCAACACATGTATAATACTTAAGCGATGCTTATTTTTAAGAACTTCTTAGTAAAGTATTACTTAAATCTAAATCGGTGCAAACGGGCATTAGAGTACTTATTACTTATATTGATAGCAGCACTTATGGTTGGAGCAATATATTTATCTATTAAAGAGATGCAAGAAAGGACAAAAAAATACAATTAGGCATGAAGTTAATATGGAAGTCCTGCGAAGGTCCACTGACTGTTTGAACCAAGCAGCAGCCGTTTAACCTTAGGAATGTTAAGTAAAGAATTAAATTTAAACAGATTTAATGTTTAAAGTGATTATTTGCATATGCGAAAGGTATGGGCCAAAATAGGGTCTAAAAATTTTACACTTAAGCAGAAAGAAATTCGAAAAATCAATGCCTGGATCATGTGGTCAGAATCACGAATAAGCCAAATTTCTTTTGTTGTTGATTAACGGTGATAATTCATAGATTTTTTAATACAATTTTTAAACCTAAAGGCAAAGTGAATAGTGGTACCATGCGAGCTCACCTCGACCAAAAAAAGGTCGAATAAAATGATTAAAAAATAAGATTAATGCTGATATAGATTTTTTTTGACAGAAAGAGATTCAACACTCTTGTTAACTAAAAATGATTGTTTGAGTGAGACTAAACATTGCAGAAAAATAAGTAAAATCATGAAAACGACCACTTTGTTGGAACACTAGGGTGGGTTTAATAATTGATTCAATGTAGGTGGGTTAAGTTATCATAACGATGGGCTCGATCTTGATTGCGCAATATATATAAATCAGTGCTTAATGCCATAAAGGTTCTTAGATTATTTTTTTATGCCCCCTTTTTAATTCGTTTTTAATTCAGTAATTAAATTTTTATTTGAATTCCTGTATTCTATAAATCTTTATTTACTTATACTGCTGTAATCCATTTTTTATTTCTTTATTTTAGTGTGAAGGGAATTGCATTGATATTACAAAAATTATATCGTCTATATAAACAAAATGGGGAATAAAATACTGGTAAACTAAATGTAACGGTTACTTTATATTTTTATCAGGTTTTTTAAGGCATCTTATATCTTAACTACAGAGGCGGAACATTAACATTCTCTTTGGTTTTAAATGGAAAATTTAAGGAAAAAAATGCTTTATTTATTTTGATAATAATTTTCTGCATTACCAGAGCACGTTTTAAAAAAATTTAATAAAGCTAAAAAATCATTTTAGACAAACCATAAAAAATGATGTTAAGAACTGAAAATGGTCTCCCGGAGATTTTTTAGGTCGCTAATTACGAATCCGAGAATATTTAGCAAAAAAAATTAACTGAAAAGCGGAAAATCGTAAAAATTTGACCATTTTCTAACAACTTTATATTTTTTGTTACGTTTTTTAGATTACTTGTTAGGAATCTGAGGTCAGTTAACTAATATGATAATATGGTTCCCGTCTTCTGACCTCGGATTCGCAATAAAACAATAAAACATAAAGGATACTCTTTTTTTAACCAAAACTACAAAATCAGCAAATTTGTTAGAATATTGCCATGTTTTTATAATTTTTCGCAGTTAAGTTAATTTTACAAAGCTTTATTGGGCTGCTGAGGACGAATCCGAGGTTAGTTGACGAGAAAAGTTAACTGACATGCGGACAATCGTGAAAAAATCACCATTTTCTCGCAACTCTACTCAACTTTGTTTTTTGGTAAAAAAATTAAAAAGTAACAAAGCAAAACGCACAATAGTTTATTGATTTCGCAAACTTCTGGAATTACTAAAAATTGCATATGATAGACTCATAAAATATTATCACTTTAAAGAGCCTCTATAAATTCAGATTTTATAGTCTATTTAACCTGCACTGTTAAATAATTTATGAATACTAAAGAGTACATATACAAAAACAGTATATTCTTACTTTAAAAATTGCTGTAAAAAAGTAGAATAACACTATAAATATTTTTTTTCTTAACTAAATGATACTTTAAGTCAAAATAACTTGTAAAAAAATGAAGACGCTCAAAAAGGGCATATGGTAGATGCGGGTAATAAGATCTGTAGGGTGATAAGGCCTAAATATCAAATATACAACTTAAAATGTTCGCTCAAAGAAACACATTCTTATAAGGCCCTTCAAATTTTCCGCGACTTGTCAGTCGGTTGTTTTGGTCAGTGTGGTTTGTGAGGAGCAGTTGTGCAGCTCGAATAATAAAAAGTCGCCCCAGTAAATTTTCAATATTTTTTCTAATATGAGACATTTATATATAATTTTGCACTACAGTTGTTTGTTTTTCATACTTTTATTAGCCCGTTATATCAAAATATTTGATCATGAATCGATTATTTTAGTTTTCTGTACTAGCTGTTAATAAGGCCTAGGTACCAGATTTAACTGAAGAAAATAAACTCAGAAATAAAAACGACGTTAGTTGTGATAAGAATGAGAAGAATTAGATAAACGATATAAAATGTTCAAAATGCGACAAGTAGTATTAGGAAGAATGTCTTCCTTGACAGAGGATAACTAAGATCATTTTGAAAACCCTGATGTTTGTTAATCAAAGAAGTATGTTGAAATTTGAAAGAGTGGATAACCAGTTCTATTTTATATGAATTTTTCCTTAAATAGGCCTTATTAGTCGCACCTACCGTATATATAGTTTTTCTAGAAAGGCAAAGATATAAAATAATTTTTGAAAAACTTAGTTTTTGTGAGACCTTCAAATACTTTTTTAGTTACAATTTTTACAACCTAGATTTTTTATCTTAAATTTTTTTATGTTAAAGAAATATACACTAACGGTTTCTGAAATGATTTATTATAATTTCAAATAACGCAAACAGACTTGCCACTTTTGTGTTGTTTGCTTTACAAAAACAAAATTGTGGAATACTAAAAAAATCCCCAAATAAAAAAGAACTCACTCACCTGTCCCTAAAAGCCGGAAAACCCCAATTTGATGACGACATAAACCATTTTCCGGCAAATAACAGACCCTTTGCAGTATCTGCAGCTTTCAATAAAAGATAAGGCGGGTTTTAGTGCTCAATAAATAAAAAAGGGGAATTGTTAAGGAGGTGGGGGAATCTATCCGTTGGGGGGACGACGATTTATTCGTGCGGTTATGTTGACCTGCGGCCAATATATATATAGACGACGTTTCTAGCCCTAGGGAGTCGTCTACGAGAACAGGAGACCCGTGCGAGGGTGAATTGCTGATCAAGATGCTAAATGTTGGGTAAGGATGACTTGAAACAAAGCAGTGAAATCAGCTGCTTTAAATTAGGTTTACTTTTAAGAATTTGTAAAACAAGATTTTAATTTTGATATTAATATGTTAAATTGCTGATTTTCTTTCTTTAATTCGAAATATTAACACATTTTTACTTTTAGTTAACAATATGGGTATCTCTAGTTTTTAGTTTTACCAGACCATAAGACCCTTTAAAGTTCTTATTTTCTTTACACTGCAGTAAAGTATCTATTTTTCATTAATTTCAGAACATTTCGACAAGAATTTAAAAATCTTTCCTCAATATCAAAAAAATTGTAAATGTGCCAAAAAAAATGTTCAAAGAACAGCTACAAAATTATAAAGGTTCTGGTCAAACATTTAATTTAAATAAACTTTGATTTCAAACCTAAATTTTAACTGAATTGTGACTTTAAAAATAAAGTCCTCTGCGACCCTCTATTTTTCCTTCCATGATGAGTTTTGAAAGCTCGTATCTCTGGTCTTATCCCATTCTTCGTAGACCTTTTCATTCGTTAAAAAATTCACATTTCAAAATTCTCTAGGCTGTTTATTGTTCCTACTTTCATTGACCAAACCTCAACTCCTTGCTACAAAACTGTATACACATAGCCGTTGACAAATCTGAGTCTTGTTGATATTCTGAGGCTATGATCGCTTAGCAAGTTCCTCATCTTGAGGACAGTTGCTCTTGCCATCTCTATTCTTGTTCTTATTTATTGGTCTGGTTAAAAATAGTCCATTACCCAATAGTATTTATTTTTTGATACTTGTTTAATTAGTTTCCCGTAAATGGTTATGTTTGTTTGTACATTCGGGTTTCGGCTCATGATCATAATCTTAGTCTTCTCAGTGTTTATATTTAGACCAAGCTCGTCGCCTAAATCCTTTAACTAAATTTCGACTTTAAACAAAGAATTTAACTATCTAACACGTAAAAATGGGATCCAATACAATTTACCTTTAATTTAAATACATTTGTCCCACCTAACAGATTCGATATAGTTATCTTTAATAATTTTGGTTTATTTTTCATTATTTTGTAGCTTACGGTATTTATTTTAAATAACTTTGTTCGTCAAAAATAAAAACTTACTGATATACTTCATTCTACCGACTATGCCATAAGAGATAGAGGGGGCAGGTAACTTATGTACGTTCGCGGACACTTTTTCTCGATTCATTGCTGTGGCCAAGTCGCTAATATCGCTTAGTCGCCGAAGCCTACATAAAAACCTTTACTTTAAAAATGTATATTTATATCTCTTTGTAGTTCCTCTGGACTATTACCAAAAAGCAAACAATAATAATTCAAACATTTCTATGTTTGAAACAATTCGCATTTGAAGTTTACGACGTATTCTATAATTTTTATAATAAAACTGCTTAAAAGAAGCCCAAACTATACTTTAATTATTTAACATACAGTGCAGTTTCTGCATAAAGTTGTTTTAGAAACAGAAAATACCTACATAAGCACCTGACACTATTCACTGGTTTGTAGAAACTAACACATAGAATCCCTACGAACGATGTAATTTGTAAACTCAAAGTACTTAACCGGAAGGTCTATTCAATAATCGACGAATGGAGTGTATCACATTGAATAGTGCCCTTTAGCACAGTTATGTCGAGACACTTTGATGAAGAGCAATCAAGGGATTATTAATATCGGTCTTCAGTAATTGGGTGGGTGTGTATGTTTAATGGTAGAAGTTGGATTAAATGAACTACGACATATGATTACTAAAATTACATGTATACATACATCTAAGTTTCTACAAGTAGGTATTGATAATTTTACCACACATAAACCATTTGGGTACATTTAAAGTTAAGAAAATCAACTTTGTGAAAAAATTAAATATTTCGTGTAAATACAAAAAGAAAGTTAAATCACAAATTAGAAGTAGGTACTGCCTAAGTTCTCTCACTATACCACTTGTTTATCCGAATTAAACCAAATACTGTGTTGTTATGTTTGGTATTGTACGGAATGATTTAGTCAAAATCTTATGTGGGTATACAAAGATTATTTTCTAGTTTTGCCTATAGCCGTAGCCAAGAGACCTTTAGACACAAATCTAACCTCAACCTTTTCTTGACATAAATCCAGAGTTGCGATACAACAAGTCGTTTAGGTACAGTGAATATTTGAATTTGGCAAGTTAGTCGCAAAACGGAGCAATAATTTTTTACAATTTATATATGAGATATCAACTGCGCCACCTTATATTGACGTGTAATGTAAAAATGGCTAATATATGTGATATCAACTACGCCACCTTGTGGTGGCGTCATAGTACTTATTTTATTAAATATATGCTTAGTTGTTATTTGCATTTTGTTATTCTTTTTCAGATGCGTTTTTGTTGTAGGTACATACAATGTTTTATAGTGATTTTACGGGATTGGGCAGAGAGGTCAGGGGGTGGCTATATTACCCAATTCAATTATTTAAATTTTGGATTTTGGAATTTTCTTAATCTGTATTAAATGCCTTAGTTACCTTACATATTCATTTATATAAGGATTAATACTGAACTAAAGAAAATTGCTTTAAAAATAACGTAATTAATTAAAATTTTGAACATAAAAGTGATTACTGTGAGTCAAATGTCAGAGGTAGAGACATACTATCGGGGACTTTTTTGTAGAATTTTTATAGATTTTTAATTCGATAATAAATTACTCAACTATATCTGTAGTAGTTTACGCGGCGTTCACGTGGAAAGCTCCCAGTTGTCGAGCTTTTTTGCGACCTCTTCAACATTCATAGCTGTATTTCTGCGCTAATTTACATAAAAGCATAATAAATTATATACCCAAACCTTCCTCAAGAATCACTCTTTCTATTGTTGACAACCGTATAAAAATCCGTTTAGTACAATTCAAATTTATCACGTTTAGAGAGACAGGTTGGGCAGAAAAAAGGGGCCGGAGGACTTCTTTTTATAATATGTATAGATATTAGTGTTAGAGGCAAAAACTTTTGCCTAGAGCCAGAGTCAATCTTTCGCAAAATTATAAAATAGCTGACAAATTCGCTTATGATCTGCGAAATTCTAAACGCTTTCATTATACTTTTCAGACGCTAAAAAATGGCCAACTTCAAACAGCCATTTTTTTCTTCAACAATAGCTCGTTGAACTCCTACATAAAAACATAATCTAGAAACACCTAGATATATTCTATATTAATCTATCCCTTCATTATACTCAACCACTAATTTAAAAATCTCCTTTTTAGGGTAAAAAAAGTGAGAGGTTTCAAGGGACACCCGGGTGGATTAAAGTTCCTTTCGATTAATTAGTGGAGGAATTGTAATTGTAATTTGTAAACACAACAGAGTGTCTACTTACCTAAGTCTATCAGCAATATCCGGAACTTGTGCAGAAACACTGTCAGGATACATTATGGTTATTATTTTCTATTATTTTATTATTTATTATTTACAAAAAACCTGTATAAACTTAACAAAGTCGCGACGCTAGGTACACTGTTCAAAGCAAAATAGAAAATAGTAAATCCATTATTACCTGAATATTTTTAACAGTTCGTTTCTTTTAACAAAAGTGTCCATTTATACGATACCAAAGGTTTGGAGGACATACATCTACCTAGAATTACTTTTTATTTCAATTAAATTTAAAACAGGAATTAACAACTTAATAAAAAATTGTAAAATTAAAATATTTGACAGTAACTGACAGTTAAGGTAATTTGACGTACTTAACTAGTCAAGTTACGAACTATTTTTAAAATGTTTATGAATTTATTAATTTATAAAAACAGGATGAAATAAAATATAATACTATTATAGGTAATTATTTTTTTTTTCTACAGTATTTTCATTTTAATGTACATTTTCTTTTAATTTAAAATAGTGTCTTTTTAATTGTAATATATCTGTCTATGAGAGAGAGAAAGAGAGAGTTTTTTATTTTTTGGTCTGTGAGAGAGACAGACAGACAGAGAAACATGCGTTTGTCGTGTCGTGACAATTTTTGGTCTGAATTAACTGGTCGTAACGACCGAAAGGGAACTTCGTTCCAAAAATTTGCAGCTTCTAGATTGTTAAAAAATTTTAGATAAAATAAAGCACTGAAGTAATAAAGACTTTGTTTTTTACTTTAAGTTTTGTAACTGTTTATTATTATGAAAAAACTAATTAAACAAGTCGAGAAATCTCAGTAGACTGTCTCATATTTTGTATAAAAGGGAAGGGTTATCGCTTGAGAGCTCGACCCATATCATGCTGACAAAAAAACTAAAATACAATCAATCAATTTGATCAGTTTTTCCGTGGTGATCCCAAACACGTAAACAAATGAAAATGAATGTGTTAGTTGAAAGGTTTTAATCCTTTAGGAGTAAGTGGAATCCCTCACTTGTTTTATGGTCGCCATGAAATAAATTAGGATTAATATTTTAAACTCATAAAACTGTTCTGAATTAACACTTAACTTCTGTAATACATAAAACAACTTTCTCGTTAAACGTTAAACAAAATGAGTTAAAATAAATAGAATCTGTTTTGCTTTAACACTGATTATTACTAAACTATTATTATTATTTTTATGTAAAAACGACTTATATACTTTGTAGCTTAATTAACCCTCTTAAAGGTTAAATTGGCGTTGAGCACCAACTTTGCAACCTTAAAATTACCCTAGGCTAGCTCCTGAGGGTCGTGGCTTCCTTCTGAGTTCTATTTAATTCCCTCCAAACATTAATTAAAGGGCGCCAAGTACAGACACACAAATAAAATTCGAAAAATCAGTTTTAAATTGGTTTATTACTTTAATTAGGATTTAGTAAAAAAAAATTAATGAAATGAATTAATTATTTCTCTTATCTATGGGTTTTCGAAGACTTCTGACGTAGTTTCGATTACTTGTGGAACGGAATTGCAATTGGATTGTATTTCTTACAAGGGACTTCCTGTCGGATTTTCGTTGGATGCGAAACGGAACTACAATTGGATGGAATTCCTTCCAAGGGAGAACCTGTCGGATTTTCATTAGATGTGTAACAGAACTGCAAAATGGTGTCGGCTTCAAACTGACTGTCGACAGACTGCGTAACTTCTGGTATGATTTAACTGGTCCTTAATAGGGCCCTTCTTACACTTTCGATGCGGAAAGCGCACATATGCGGCTTTGCTATGTCAAGCTATATGCGGAGGGCGCGCTTGAGCGTCCTGGGTCTTATAGGTTTAAATGAATTAATACAATATCTCGCACTCATCACAAGGTTTTAAAATTTTGGCCGCATATTTCTAAGTATGTAATAAAGATTTCTACATTGTTCGTTTCTTAAATAAGTACACCGCTCCTAGATAGCGTAGGTGTGCCTGTAGTTTACACGTAGTTTACAAAATACTAAAGTTTCAAACCTAACATTTATTTCTACTCTGTGCTAATTAGTTGTGTTTTATTTGTGCTTTGTGCAATTTTTTTGTGTTTTTTCGTTAAAATAGATGATATAAATTTACCAGGACCCTCAGGGTATACCGCATATAAACAATAAGATTTCGAAATGTGCGGAGAGCGCTCATGTGCGTCTTACAAAAATAGATGAAATACTCACCAATCAATGACTGATTATGATCAAGGCACCGTTATGTAAGAAATAAGGAAGCTTTTGATATGATTAAGATTAAATAAAAATTCCGCATTGTGCGAATCCAATTATATTTCTAACGCAGTGAAAGTGTAAAGATGGCAATAACCCAGAGTGAAGGGCGAAGATATAAAGAAATAAATCTGAATTTAATCAGATTCGCAGATAAAATGAACGAATTTAAATCATTGACTATCAAAGAGACATATTCTCTCCTACCAAACTGGCAATCCTCTCTCGTATCGTCGCGATAACAATAGATAATATAAAAATATATAGTTCGGATGGTATGCTGGTAATATTCACCTATCCAAAGCAGAAACTCAAATGGAATAAGGCTCAATATGTACATATTAAGAAAGTTACGAACAGTGTGATACGTGTTCAAAATGACTGCCTTCTGGATGTCAATGAGGGTATTTCTATGGAGTCCCAGCTTATCAAAGCTTTCTAAAAGACTCTTGGGGATTAGGTCTGTAGATGACACGATCTCTGGTATCAATTCTCGTTGTATTTATCCAAAACGTTATTATTTGGCACAGAAACATCCACTGGACAAACTGAGTTAGCCTTTTTATCCACTATCACAACATCTAGTCGATTATGCGTCACCTGTTTATCGCTGATAACGCGCCTACTGTAGTAGAGTCTAAAATCAGCATTCTCAAGAAGGAAGATGTGTCAAAAGTAATCCAAATCCAACTTCTGGTGTATGATGTTGCACACCTGGTTGTGCCTGCGTAGGTATGGTTTTCGTGGTTTGTTGCACTTTCTACACTATTCCGATGCACAATTTGTATGTATTTTTTTTATAATCGTTTTATTAATAACCTGATCGTGAATTGCTATCATAAATCCTTTAGTCTCATGGAACAATGTGCCCGCAGAATGCCACATATTTGACGCTTTCTTGTCAATGTGGTGTTGGTTTAGGTCATAGTGGTGTCGTCTTTGTAGTGCTTTTAAGCTTATTACAGTCTGCCACATTTTCCAGATTTAAGTTTGCGTTGGCAAGGTGTAGAGGAGAATAGTTCTTATCTGCTTTTATTACAACATCATGAAAGTTGGATCTTTGAGATTTTCTAAAAAGAAATTTCGTAATTTCTTTATCTGCTTATGATGTTGGTTAACATTGTCAGTAAAAGCTCTTCATCCTGCTTTGTTAGTATTGTTATTGTTAGTATTATTATGATTGTTATTATTATTTAGTAAAGGTTTAATTCTATAATTTTTAAATGGATCAGTTATTTAATATAAAATATCTCAGTTAAAATATTGTATTAATAATTTTTATTTATTACCCCATTTGCCCCTATCAGAACCAAATCGAATATCGGGGTTGAAAGCTTAATCTTGTTCATATTTACGAGTAATTTGCCGTATGGTTTGTCTGTTAATCACATAATGAACGAATTTCGGTTATTGGATATGTCCACGCATCCATTTTTCACCGACGTGCCTTTTTGCTTTATATTTCTTATTAATTAGCCATATTTTTCGGTTACCGCACCTTTACTAACAGGTGTGTTCACTGATTTTTTTGACATTCAATTAATTGAAACGAAAATGATATCAATATCTGCCAAATTAGAAACTTTTTATTTATTGCAAAAACTGATCAAGAATTTTTCTTGCTTCTCTTAGAATGCGAAATCTTTTTATTAAAGATCATTTACTATTTTGTTTATAGAATATAGTAAAGCATATTTCTTGCAGTAGATTACTAGCCTTGTCTCATTAACCCAACTAATCAAAATATATTTTTTTTATATTCTAATGTTCAGGGAAAAACACTTAAAGATAAAGATATGCTTTATTAACTACATAATGGTATATTACGTATCAAGAGTGGTAAGTAGGACATTACGTACGAGTGGAAAAGTTACGCACGAAGCCGCGTATCGGCGAGTGCGTTATTACATGAGTACGTAATACCTCTTACCACTCGAGTTACGTACCATGCTTTATCTACGACTCAATATTTTAATTTTAATTCTAAATATTTGACAACTCTAAAAAAATATATGACGTACGTACTGTACTGTTATCTGCTCCTTTGACAGTAAATGTCCTTTATACTCATTGTCACCATGCAGGGTAAGTAAGCTATAACGCACAGTTGTGCGTAATAAAATGTCAATCCAACATGACGTTTCATTACGCACAACTGTGCGTTATAGCTTACTTACCCTGCGTTGTGAAAATGAGTATAAATAAATAAATAATAAATAATTTACTGGCAAAGGAGTAGATAAAATTATTTTTTTAATAACAAATAGAAAAACCTTAAAAAAGAAGGGCCTAAGATTGCCAATAAACAAAAAATTGAAAAGAATTAAAAGAAAACTACCATTACGTGATGTTGCATTTTCGGTTTGTCATCGCCAAGTTTGGCATTCCATTGAAGTGAAAGAAAGTTTTTATTAGCGCTAGATCTGTACTGTTGGATGTCCATTTTAAAAGAGAAATATTATTATCTGACATCTAGTTTTTTAATTTGAGCGCTGTGGCAAGCAGCACCGTCTTGCTGAAAGGTTAACACTATTCAATGCCATTTCTTTCATTTGTAGTTTTAAATTATTTGATATATTTATCAACATTTATTATTTCGTCCACAAAATGCAATTTGCCCACCACATAAGTTGACATGCAACCCTAGACCATCACGGAAGAAGGAAACTTGACTTTCTTTTTAAGACAATTGTTATGTAAAATTTCTTTGGTTCTTATAATTTGGCTTCGAGTGTAACCAATGCAAATCTCGCTTCATCGCTCCACAAATAGCATTCCATTGGTTTTGAGACCAAGTTGTGTGCTCTCGAGCCCAAAGAAGACTGTTTTTCTTTTGCTTCTGTGTGAGTGATATTTTTATACTTTACCTTGTTAGTCTTAAATCCCAGCTCAGCCCTATCGCAAGTTGCTTTTAAAAAACTTTTACCTGTTGCCTCACTCCATAAAAGACTTGACTCTCCATAAGTAGTGCAACTATTTTGCTTAATCAACCTTTATAAAGCTCTTAGAATTATATAACAATAAGGTGGCTTGCTTCTATTTCTTTACTTACGCACCGCAAAACCAGTATTTTTGTATTTTGTGCAAATTTATGATCACTAACCTATGGCGTAAAGTGGAAAAATCATGTTTTAGAGAGTTGGGCCAACTTCACTGAGACGGGACTCGTATATAGAAACCGTCGCTTCAATACTAGATCTTCAGGTCTGCCACTATTTTGTTGGGTGAATACTTTATTAATTAATGTCGTCAACTACATCTAAAAAGGAAATGGTCCACATCAGGTGTGTGGATCAGTATTACTACGTTCAACTGTAGCACTAATTTTTTGTCTATGTAATTTTTTTGATGAGTTTTCTCAGATTCCTAATGCCATCAGTAAAGAAATTGGTCCACACCAGGAATGTAATACCTTACCTTACTTTACCTTCAAAAAAATAATTTAGAGCTTTAGAAGTATTCGCAAAAAAATGATAAAATTTGCAGCAACCCACAAATTTAGACAATATAGGTACAATACGAGACATGAGCGAGTTCATATACACATTGCCGTTGGCCAATTGGGTGGTAAGCAAGTTTATAGTATTAGGTTAGATCATGTTCTCGCAAAGACTAGAATAATCGTTTGTTCTATATTAGGTGATGTATGAGCAGTTAAGGGGGGTTTAAATAGTTCATGGTAATTGTAAAACTGTTTACACGTTATCCAATTAAACAATTTTGTTGAATAAATTGCGGGTAAGTTCCAATATATAAAGCGCTTAGAATAAAAACTTCACCTTTAAATATATCACTTTTTGTTTGTGTGAGTAGTTTGTAAATTGTTTTTTTATAATTTTGACAAGTAAAGTGACTTTTTTCAAAACTGCTGTCAGTTTTGAAAGTCATTACCTACTTTTCATAACTAGTTTTGAAAACTTCATTTCAAAACAAGTTACGAAAAATATAAAGCAAATGTAAACAACTAAGAACCATTTTATACTAACTTTATTAAAGAAATATTTAAAAGCAGACATTTTTAAACAAAAAATTAAATAAGCATACTTAATATTTAAATCAGAAACTTACCTTTTAATTATATCTGTATTAAATAGAATTGTCATTAGAAAGGTGTCAATGGAAAATAAACACGAGAACTAGATGTATTGTTTTAAATTATTATTAGATAATTATGATTTTTTTTAATTATGGAATTTCGTCAAAATTATAAAAAATCTTGTACGGAACTCGTTATAAAACGCCATTTTGTTTAACTCGTGTTCATTTGCAGCTTGCAGCACTCGTTAAACAAAATTTTACTTTTCATAACTCGTTACGTAAATAACTATTTCAACTACCTTACATCATCTTCAAAGAAATTTCTCATATAACGAACAGTTGTACTTCTATATGAAAAATAACCACCGAGCTATCAAAGAATAGTTTTGGTTACAGTAACTTACAGGGCAGTAATCTGCCATAAAATAAACACGAATCGTAAGCGTGTTCATCTGTATATTAAAAACGTAAAACGGATACCAAACAAATTTACAATAATTTTTATCGTCACTGATGCTTTTGTAGGTGTACCAAATTTTGTTTGTGTAAATAATTTGTGTGTTGTTTACTTATTTAAGCTACCTTAAATCATCTTCAAATAAAGTGGTCCACACCAGCAGTGTCATACACAATAAACAGTTGCAAATAGACACTCACTAATCAAATATTCCATCGTAAAATCTAACACGAGTCGTGAGCGTATTCATGTAAACATTGCCCAATAATTGGGAAGCAAATTTACAGTGTCACAGAGAAACTGCTTAGATGTAATACTGCACCTTCAGGTGTGCAACTTTTTTTGTGTAAGTAGTCTGTTTTTATGGTATTTTTAAAAAAATTGGTCCACACAAAGATTTCATCTATAATATACAGTTCTACTTTTATATGTATAAAAACTTCAAAAAAATGCACTTAAAAGACAGAAACAAAATCTTTATTTCTTAAAAAAACTGGAACCAACTAGGCATCTGATTTCGATTTTCTTAAAGTCGGCTCGAATATCTTGTATCTTAGAGCTTATATATTTTTAAAAGATTTGAGTTACTAACTTTTAAAATCTAGATTTAATAGCTTAGGTTTAAATAGAGGGTAATTTGCCATTGGAGCCGACTTCAAGGAAATCGAAATCAGTTGCCTAGTTGTTTCCAATTTTCCTCATCTCACGCCTTACATACCCATGCACGCATTTTCACACATTCTCGTTCTAGATCATACGGGAAGTCATCTTCTGTATCGAGTTATCGTCTCACCGGTACTCACTCAACTTCTCTCTTTCTTACGTCCATCTAACACACTCCAAAATGGTACCGCACAGTGTCCAAGGCCGTACAGTACATACACTAGATCTTTCTACCTGTCCAAACCGGTGCAGGTAGCTAAAGAGCCACGGCGGTACCCGCAAGACACACTCAGCAAACTCGCTCTATTTCCACGGGTGAGAAGCCGCCTATAAAAAGGTGACTGCATGCAGGAATGGAGAACCCTCCTCCTTTCGGGCTTGTCTTCTCCAATCCTTGGCATGATGCCCCCGACAGGCTTAGACCTCTCGCAGGCCTTCGATGTTACCCTTTTCAAGTGCTTATTGACCTGCCATTCTAATCCAGAGTCACCCCCAGAAACTTGGTGTAATTTGTATCTAATCTTCCTCCTTCTTTCTTTCTAGGGCTCTTATCTGTCGTCAGATTCAGACCGTTCTTTTTCAGTCAATTTTCAATGACACCACATGCATTACAGGCCTAGTACATGAGCGCACACCTGCTGTCTCCTACTACTAGCATTGCGAGGTATTCGGTAAAGGCGATCAGCGTTACCCTTTCTCCACACTCCAACCGCATAACACTGTCGTATGCCAGGGTCAATAGCATAGGACTCAGTATGTACTGCTGTGGAACCCAAGCCGTAACGTTCAATATTACTCCCTTCTCAACGAAGATCTCTCTTTCTGACAGATAAACCGCTACAATATTTTTCAGATAGCCTGGGCAGTCTCTTGCTGCCAAATTTCTCTTCACAACTCTCCACAAGACCGTGTTGAAGGCGGTTCGAACTTCCAGGAGGATTATTGCGGACCATTTGTCGCACTGTCCTCCACGTAACAGTCGAAACACCTCAAAAACTGCGTCAACTATCAACTTTTCCTTCCTGAATTCATACTGCCTGGGGAAGAGGTTCCCAGACATTTCAATCATGTCAATAATTCTCATTCGTAGCATTTTCTCGTAAACTTTACTAATGCACAAAGAAAAGCAAATGAACTATACTCATCTGCATTTTTGTGTACAAATACCACTTTTGCAGATTTCAGGGCTCTGGAACAAAATTGAATGAGAAAGTAATCTACAGTATCATATAAAGAGCACTTAAATTTAATACTGCACCTTCAGATGTACCACCTTTCTTGTGTAGTAGTTTTACAATTTTTATATCAGTTACCTTATATTATATATACTCTGCTGTTGGATAAAACCAAATTTACATTAAAATATCATATGGAAATATACATATACGATAAATTCTGTACCTTCAGGTATATCACTTTTGTGTTGTGAGTAGTTGGTGAATTGTTTTTTAGGTATCTTATAATATCTTCATCGTGTGTTATAAAAATGTGCTTCTTTACAAAAAATTATCTTAGACAAATACGCCGAAAGGTGAATGGATTTGCAGCAACTCACGAATCAGAATCTACAGTAAAATGCAATAAGAGTCGTCAGCGAATTCATAAGAACATTGCAGGTCGTTAAACGAATACGAAGAAAATTTATAGTAATTGTTATTTTCAGTTAACTTGGTTTTATTAAATTGTCAGAGTAGGAAGACAAATATTTATATTTAAAACGAAATTCAGTGTCTTCCACAATATTTTGCTTCCAAGATACCCAAGAAACCCTTGTTAATATTCAATAATCCTCTACTCGTTCTGAATTTATCATTTATGTACTTTATTTTTATTCTCGTAGAATTTTTAATGTCCCTTTTTTATCTTCTATTTGATTCTCTATGATTCTGACGATTTAATATTTTATGAAATCCATCTGAATAGGAAAGATTGGTAAATTAAATATTTAACAGTTTATTTTTGAATAAAAAATGGATTTATTCTTTCTAGGTAAGTAACGTGTATCACTTTTAATTTTTTTTTTACCATCCTATAAACAAGTAGTTTATAATGCTACAAACTAACGGTATAAGGGGCACTTTGACGTTTAATTATTATACTAATGATTGGTTAAAAAGTTTTGTAGGCGACACCTGTTAACCAGTAGAGGAATCAAAATTTATACGCTATTTTAATATTACATCTTCCATTTGAATACAAAAAAATTTGATTTGTCAATTCATTCTTTGTTTACTAGCCATTTGAAGCTGACGTGCCAGTGTATTTTGTTGCAATGTGCAGTAATAAAATTCTTTGTTTTGGAAGGTTTATCAGTAAAACAAATCCATACAAAAATGGTGAAATCTGCTCCTACATTTCCAACAGTACATCGATAGGTTGTGGAGTATGAACGTGGTCATACAAGCGCCAAAGATGAACCACGTAGTGGACGTACAAAAAGTTCTACAACATCAGAAATCATTCAGCAAGTCTATAATATTGTTTGTAAAGATACACGTTTCAATAAGCAGATAATTGGCATCTCAGAGGAACGAGTACTCCATATTTTATACGAAGAATCACATATGAAAAAGCTGTTAATGTCGCATCTGTTAAATATTTAACAAAAACTAAATCGAAAGCATTTTAAACAGAATAAAACCGATTTTGTGCGTCGTTTTATAATTATGGATAAGACTTGAATTTACCTTTATGATCCTAAACTAATTCAAGAACATTTATATAGTACTTAAGCTGGTTCTTCAGCTTCAAAACAGATGAAGTCAGAACGATCGTCAAAAAAGGTTATAACATCAGTTTTTTAGGATGCTAAAGGGGTTTTGTTAATTGATCATCTTAAAGAAGGTAAAACAATTAACTCTGAATATTATTCTAATATTTTGGACCAGTTGGATAAAAAAAATTCGTAAAAAAATCATTTTTATCAAGACTAAGCACGTGCTCACACAAGTTTGTTAACGATGGCTAAATTGAACGATTTGAAGTACGAATTGCTACCGTAATGACCAGATTTAGCTCCTTCGGACTATTACCCATTCAGAAACTGATTACAATCCCTTCGTGAAAATCGTTTTTCGTCGAATGAAGAAGCTATTGCAGTCGTGGAATAATATTTTGTAGAGCTTTCGGAAAATCATTACAGAGATAGTATACAATTACTGGAGAATCTTTGAAATAATTGTTTCCAAGCTTAGGAAGATTATATTGATAAACAAAAGAATTATAAAAAAATATCCATCTTTAGTTTTTGCTTCCAAAGGTTTTTAACGAACTTGTAGGTAGTATGAATTTCTCCCAGTATGGGACCAACACCTTTAGCTTAACGATTAAAAATATTTGAATTCTCTTT
This sequence comes from Altica lythri, assembly GCA_964028335.1. Lineage (NCBI taxonomy): Eukaryota > Metazoa > Arthropoda > Insecta > Coleoptera > Chrysomelidae > Altica > Altica lythri. Next base: position 19,006,952 of record OZ034809.1, read on the forward strand.
TCTTAATACACTTAATGAAGAAAATTAATAATCTACCAAAATTTCAAATACTTAACAAAATCCTAAAAATCGATATACTTTCTACTATATTTTATTTCTTTAAGAGTAATTTTAAAAAGTAATAAATGTGCAATAAATCTATTTGTTTCGGAAATAATTCTAAATTGTCAACTAAAAGTTTGGAAAACTACAAAATTCAGGTATTTTTTTTTACATATTAGTCAATTAGAATTATGCAAAATAGCAAAATTAGATTACAAAGGAACGAGTCTTAGATAAAGCATATTGCTGCAAAACTTCACTTTAAATACTCGTTCTCTATAAACTCGCTCGTTCGTGAATAAGGGATTGGTATATCTATACTTATAATAAATCTGTAGAGAGGTCAATTCTGTACATGAAATATATTTCCAAAATAACTATTAGGGGGTGATAAGAGATCGATATTGATGCCAAAAATGAAATCAGTAAAATTTTTGTCTGTCTGTCTGTCTGTATAACCGTTATAGAAACAAAAACTACTAGATGGATTTTAACGAAACTTGATACAATTATTTTTTATACTCCTGAGCTGGTTATCGGATACTTTAATCACGTTACAATCAATAGAAGCTAAGCAGTGAAGGGAAATGTTGGGAAAACCACTTTTACGGTGTGGGGTGAGAAATTTTTATACAACAATCTATACGTCACGCGAACGACGTCGCGGGTACATCGATATAGAACCCAAAAATGTGGTTAGATTTTTTGTTGTATAGGTCTCCCAACGCAAGTTTTTGACAGCCACGTGTTAGTCGGCGCAGGTAGGCGGAGTCTTTCTATCAGTGGCGGACGGAAATAAAAATATATTATACATCTTAAATTAATTTTTAATGTATGATGCCAACATAATTAAGAAGAATTTATTTTATATAAATTTGTTACTGCCTAATTTAAACTAAAAAACTACATACATTTAAAAAACAACTCAGAAACTCTCTTAGCATATTCGTAGCTAAATACAGTTTACAAAACCATTGTAGCTACCACACTGACAAGCTATCAGAACGGTCGTTGTTATCGTAACGCTCGTAAAAAAACCACTGCGCATTGAACGAGAAGCCACGTGGCTGTCCCAAACTTTCGTTGGGCGATCTATACGTCTGTCTGTATAAAAAATAAACTTTAAAAAATATATAAAAAAAATTCAATTTTAATTTATAAATGAATTTTTCCGAATCTCTCCAAGTTTACCTGTGCTATGCGCCTGGATCGCTATGTGATTGCGGCTAAAATTCAATCACATAAAGATGTATGTAATAGCCCTCAACTTGGTAGATCCTAAGTGACTGACTTTCTCTCCGCGCATAGCTATGTGCTGAAATCGCTATGTGACTACGGTGCTTTTTAGGTGCTATTTAGGTGCGCAAAACAAAAATTAGGTGCACTAACCGTTTTTGAAATATTTACGAAAAACCATGGGACCGCTAGCCTTTAACAACCTAGCTGACCCATAATAAAAAAAACAAAAAACTAGGATTGAATAATCTTTAAATTAAGTGCTAATTAAGTGCTTTTTAAAACACAAAATAAAAAATTTAAAAATTAAACGTATTAAAATTGAACATATTGAATGTGTATGGCAAAATGTCACATTTCTTCTTACACTTTGAACCAAAATGGACATCGGCAGTTTAAGAACAGTTAGAAATCGGTAAAAAAATTTTAATGGATAATTCGGAAGGTCACCCCTAAAATTTTTTTTTATTTTTTTATTAACTCGGACCGCTGAGCTGAGACTTGCAACCGGTCAGTTATAAAAAATGTTAACTATGTTAAGTACAACTAAATTTGATGTACAAAAAGTGTTGAAAATAAATATTGTTTAATAGAAAAATTGATAATTTTTTGAAAATTGTTACTAGTTGAAATAACAATTAGAGATAATTGTTGAAAATAATGATAGTTTTCCATCTCTACTCTAAAATAAGCAAGGGTAAATAGGTTAGTTCAACATTCGTTGATTCCTTTGTTTTACTACTTTAATTTTTCTCTTAGATAGAACATTTCTAGCAAAAATTTAAATAAAAAAAATAATTACCTATTGAGACGTTTTTTACTTGTTCGAATTTTTTAGTTGAAATGTCTTGGAGTAGAAAAGTAATAGTATAAATAATTTTTGAGTAATTCAGATAGGTGCGCTTCATTTGGAGTAGAGATAAAAAACGGCAGAAGTTTTGAGTCGAGATAAAAGTCAATTAATTACCGGAGCTACGCGCAAAAATACTATGGAAATTTTATGGGATTATTTCGTAGGTATTTGTACCAGTTTTTAAGTGCTTAGAAAGTGCAGAATGATACACTTGGTTAAAGACTAAGGGTGCGTTTATGTTGGAGCTGCGACAAACGATTCGAGCGTCGATCCTAGTGAAGCATAGAAAAGTAAAACAGTGCGTAGCATACAAGTGTTTATATTGGAGCTACGAGTTAAGGCACGATTCCGACCAGAGCATCGATAAGAGCTGTGATAAATCGTTAGTACCTTTTCTTCGCTCGAATCGGGAGTCCTTAAATATAGATTTTGACTGTTTAATTAGTGAAATTTTCGTTAGATCTCCATTGTTGGATCAAAAAGACAAAAATCGCCACAATAGGTTCGTTCTGGACAAATTGTGGAATGAGGTGGCAGTTAATCCAAATAAAACATGCGTATACCTTGTTATATAAAATTAATTTATAGTGGATTTTGATAAAAGTATAATTTAAATAAATTGCGAATATTTTCTGCGGTTTGATTTGGTCTTCCAGTGCTAGTTCAAGGCTGCATTTTTTGGTTGTAACGTTTGTTTTCCTATGAGATGATGTTTCATACCTTCTTTGTCTATGATAATATTATGCAGTAAACATATACACTTAACAATATCATGAGCTACATCTACAGAAGTTTATATCGCTGTTGATAAAATTCTCCATTTAGAATACATTATACCAAATGCACATTCTGCTGTTCTTCTTGCTCGTGATAACCTAGCATTAAAATATTCCTTATTGGAATCTAAATTATACCGTCCATAAGGTTTAATAAATTAGACAAAAGTGAATATGCTTCATCAACAACAATGGTAAAAGGCACTTTGATTTCAGAATTTGGTAAAACAAAAACATCCGGAATTTTGAGTCGCCCGTCTTGTAAATACAAAAATAAATTTGAAGATCTAAACGTTTCACCATCACTCTGTTGTCCATATCCACCAACATCAACATTTATAAATCTATAATTAGCATCAACCAATCCTTTTAATCCAATGGAACAATAATTCTTATAATTATAAAACATCGATCCGGAATGTGCAGGATAAATAATTCTAATGTGTTTTCTGTCTATACTCACGATAGAATTTGGAAAATTCCAAATATTAAAGTAGTCTATTGCTATTTTTCTAAAATCAGCTTCGCACGGAATTTTCATATGCAACATTTGAAGTTCGGCCCAAATAACTTTTACTACTTCTCTTATAATTTTGAAAACTGTAGCCACTCCCATACGAAAAGAAAACGCCAAGCTTCTAAATGACAGACCAGTAGATAAATATCTAAAAATTATTATCTTTAAAATATACTGTTTACCAGCTCTTGAAAATAGTACCATTTTTTTTAGAATCAGTCATTATTAGTTTAAACCTACTAAGCGCTCTTATCGAAGTTCTTAATATAAACACATCAAAGCGTAGATGGACAAGCTTTGCTTTTGTCACAGCTCTCATCGCCGCTGTAGTCGCTTATAACAGCTCCAACATAAACGCACCCTTAGGCTAAGAATTTCTAGTTGACTTGGCTCATCAGCGGTTTGTTCTGCTATTGAGTCTGTTGCCCTTACTGAGCACTTAAATATTTTACAAAAAGTTTTTTATAATAATTATTATATTTCGAAGTGACCGGTAAGAAGTATTAGCTCAGTGATCCCAGGTCAAAAAATTTAAAAAATTATTTCATGTCGGACGAGAGAATTATTAAGTAATAGAATTACGAGAAAATTGTAATGATCTATGTGCTTAAAAAGTGCAGATTGATCCTCTTAGTTGAGACACAAGAAAACTTTGGCCAAATATTTTCAGTTGAAATTGCTCATTAGCAGTTTATTTTGCTCGTGAAACTATTGCACTTAATGAGCACTTAAATCTCTGACAAAGTGAATTTTGTATTAATCATCATTTCCGGAAATGACCGGTTGCAAGTCTCAGCTCAGCGGTCCGAGTTAAAAAAAAATTTAGTGGTGACCTTCCGAATTATCCATTAAAAAAATTACGGGACAAAATTTTTTTACCGATTTCTAACTGTTCTTAAACTGCTGATGTCCATTTTGGTTCAAAGTGCAAGAAGAAATGTGACATTTTGCCATACACAATCAATATATTCAATTTTAATACGTTTAATTTTTAAATTTTTTATTTTATGTTTCGTGTTTTAAAAAGCACTTAATTTAAAGATTATTCAATCCTAGTTTTTTGTTTTTTTTTATTATGGGTCAGCTAGGTTGTTAAAGGCTGGCGGTCCCATGGTTTTTCGTAAATATTTCAAAAACGATTAGGGCACCTAATTTTTGTTTTGCGCACCTAAAAAGCACCTCATTTTGACATAAATTTCGACAAATTTTTCCACTTTGGGTCAGCCACCTTTATGGGGGTTAAAATCAGTCACATAGAGATGCGATGGTCTTGAATTTGATATATCTCTAAGTGACTAAGTTGTCCTCCGCACATAGCTATGTGCCGGAATCGCTATGTGACTACGGGCTAAAATCAGTCACATAGAGATGTGATGGATCTATACTCGGCGCGTTTCTAAGTGACGGGCACATAGCTATGTGCCTAAAATAGCCCAGTCACATAGCTATGTGCCTGAATCGCCAAGTGACTACGACATATACATCACGCGAACGACGTCGCGGGTACATCGATATAGAACACAAAAATGTGGTTATTTTTTTTGTACGTCTGTCTGTCTATCTACTGATCCGATTCGAATGCGGTTTTTACAGATGTATTTGTCTTCTTTTAACTTAATATCTGGTGTATAAAAATTTCTCCTCCCACCCCTTTAACGGGGTGGGAGGAGAAATTTTTATACAATAATTAACACGCCACGCGAACGACGTCGCGGGTATACCTAGTTTTATAATATTAGTTACATAATATACTACTAAAATTCAATTCCATCATGTGTTAATTAAAAAACGGTTAAAAATTAACTAAAAAAAATTAAGTTTTATTAGTTAACAATCACATAAAGCATTTTTTATTGACTTGAAAATGCATAACGCCACTAAAAAATTATAAAAAACATTAATTGTATTTAAAATCAAACTTTATAGCATTTAAATCTCAAGAGTATATTTTATAAATTCCTTGTTCATATTCACCAATTATTACAGAAGATTGTATAAGGTTTAAAGTGCCTAAGACTTTGCACTTTGTTAAACTTTGTATTCAAAGTGCAATCGTTAACAGCAAGAACAACTTGCACTGTCGTAGAAAACTCAATCTGCCAAGTGTACTTGTTAATTGTTATCCTTTCAGTAAGTACTTCTTAAAACTTCATATTCAACTTCAGAAAGATTTTCCGTAGTTAAACAGAACATAACATTAGTTAATACTCCTACTTTAACAAGATGCAAAAACAGACATCGATTTGGTTCTTTTTTACATATATTGTTAACTTACAAATGTTATAAGTAAGATTTTTATCTTACTCAAGAAGATTTAAAATTAGGTGACAGAAAAATGAAAGTTTGAGTTTTAACATGTTTTATTTTGTTATACTACTTTGTAAGATATACTGCCCTTTTGTTTATGAGAGTTGTTTATACGAGCTTTATCCTCTTTAAAAAACATTTGACAGACAGGTACCTACATAAGTTATTGTGCTAGTGCCTAATGGTTCTAGTGTTTTGCTAAGGAAAGTATTGGCTTCCACTGGATGGCTTTGCGTCCTCAACGGCCAGGATATTACGACCATGCATACTTCCTGTAAAGTTCCTGTATTTAAAAAGGTAATGGGGTAGTGCACATATTAGTTTTGGTTTGGGCTACTGGTTAGATCTAGGCTTGGACCAACGTTGACAGAAATGATGGTTTGTAGGAGTTTTGAAAATTGACTTTATGTGAAAAGGGAGCACATGCATTAGGAGAAATGTTTAACTAAATGTGTGATTGGAGGTCTATAAGAAGATGTTAAGAGAAATAATTGACATGGGGAACCTCTTTAGGTGTGGTGGTCGTTTATTGTAGTTAAGTACATTTTTGCACAAAATCCGTTAGAACAATTTAGCTTATTTGCTTTTAAGTAGCTAGAATATGTTCTGCTCTGCATGAAGAAAACACAGTGTTTGAGCGAGACACTCTTGTTAGTAAGTGAGCGTTTGTTTTGTGTAGAATTTAAAAATTGAACTCATGACATGGGATACTAAGAAGGTGATTACTCCTAAGTATTGTATATTTGTTGTTGGGTGAACATTATTCCAAAATTGTTTAAAATTAAGATTTTTAGATCGGGAACACGGGGACGTGTTTGTTGGGGATTTCAGTATTTACACAGAGTGTTAGTTTGAAAAATGTCAAAGAAGATCCTTCTGGTTGTAGTGTGGAGAACATCCATGAAATTTAGTGATTGTTTTTTAAAAACTTGGATATTGCAGAAATATATTTTAATTGTAAGGATACAAGGTATATTCGGTTTACAGAAGTGTTATGTTGGTTGGTTTTGGGTGTTAGGTTTTAGGACCCTCTTATAACACTTTTCAGGGATAGATGCTGAAGTTAAGATAGAGTTAGTATCAGTTGTCGGCGCCATTTGGTGTTCGTTTCCTGTTTTTTTTTTACTTTTTCGGTGTTTTCTGCTTCCTGGTTCCTGGAACATGCGTAAACTGTCAAAAATCTTTTTTTTGGTGTGAGTATGTTTGTTAGGTGCGTTAAGGGCTCATTGGCTCATTTTTTTTTCCAATTCTGTCGTCGTTCTGTATTGTATCTACCTGTAGGAGAGAGGGGTTTCGTCAAGAAGGTCATTTTATGCAGGAAGGTCCCTGTCTACGGTTAGGAGAATTCTTGAGGTTGCTTGGAGTCCTCCATTCCAGTGGGTATGAACGGTAATCTGGGCATTGATGTTGAATACCTGTAGAGTCCGAGCGACGTATCGAAGTATTTTTGTATTTTGGTAGACAATGACTTGAGTAAATGTGGTGTGTAGGTTTTAAGCCTTGCGGATAATGGTTGTGGCAAGGGTGAAAGAGTCTCGGAGGAAGAGCAAAGGTTTGAATAAAAGTTTTAAAGGTGTGAAGTAGGGTTTTGTAGTGGCATCTTCCAAGTCTACCCCCCAGAGCACCTAGAAGGGACGCTCATCTTCTTATTTCATCGGCACTCCACCTGAGTTAATTAACGAGCTGTCACTTTCATAGCGAGTGGTTGATATTGTCAAAAGTGAGATTTTCTTGTCGGCTGAGGTTTGGATGTCTGAAGATGATGGTTTGGATTTTGATGGGGTTGCGGGTTACTCTCCATCCGCTGCACCAGGTAAAGAAGTCTTTGAGTTTTTCGGTTAGGTTTGCTACATTTTATTTTTTAATGTTTTTTGTTTTAAAATTTTTTACATAGTTTCTTCATTTAAAGCCAATTTAATAAGTAAAAAATGTATTACGGTACATTTACCATGTTTTCCTTTAAAATTTAATAAAACAAAAAAAAATTTATACAGTAACGATATTTATAGAATTGTTCTAACAAGTTACAGTACAAGTTATGTGTAAATTTAATTGGCCAAAGAATCATTACAACTTCTTTATTATAAAAGCAACTAAAGTGTTCCATGGACTCGAATTTAGTTTGTAGTTTTCCGGGCATTGTTTAGCCACCTGAAATTAATTTACCTACGGCAACTATGTCGAATTGAATTATCATTACTTCAGAGAGAATGCCCGGTGGTTTTCAGACTCCACATTCCCTATTAAATAACGGTTTCCGTGCTATTTAGCATTCTAAGTATGAGTTGGTTTTGTGGTAAAGCCAAAGAAAATACTGGTGACCACAAACTGCACTTGATTATTTTAGAAAAGCATCGGCAATCTACATTTATAGTATGAACAATTACTGTAATTATTGCGTGAAATTTGCGTCAAAAATCGGTTAAATCATACTTTAAAAAGTACAATGAGATTTCTGTGCGTAACACAAATTCGAAAAAGAATTCATAAATTTATTCGCGTTGTTTTGCAAAGAGTATGGTCTATGTCTTTGAATTAATAGTCTTTTTTACGTTGTGATTTTGCGCTCCAGCAATCATGGTCTCTTCACTTATATATATTCAACAAACTAATAACAAATTGTATACAAAGTCGTGTAAATATTGCATTTTTTAACCTCGTTACCCTTGTCCGCCATATCTTTTATATCCACCCAGCTGTCCGCCATTTTGCATTTAAACTTCTTAAGGGTCCAACATTACGTGGTAAAAATGGCGAACGTATTACCGATGACGATTTTTGTCAAATTCTAGCCCTCTTTACCCTTGTCCGTCACCTCTTTAACATCCACTCAGGTGTTTGCCCGTCGGGAAACTTTGCATCCATATTATTAATGACGACAATTTCCAGTACAAAAATTGTAACTTTCACATCTTATAGCTACCCCCTGCATCCATTAGGTACAATTAATTTAAAAGAAAAATTAATTTAACGTAACAAACATGTAGCTGAACAACTTACATATGAACATCAATTAAAAATTTTACGGTAATCCTTCCGATTGGAAGTGTGCATTAAAAGATACCAAACTAGCAAGAAAGTTCAAGTAATACCAAAGAGAATATAAAATTAACGAGGAACGTAAATGCTTAAAACTGTAACGAAACTTTGACTTACTATTTGAGATTATATATAAAGAAACCAGGTGTAGTTGTACCAATAGCAGGGAGCTCATATAAGATGGAGGATTGCCAACTATAATACCTCTTTTCTTATCTCTGATGCTAAAATAACTTTTATTATTGGATTCCATCGCCAACAGGAGTATTCTTAAGATTATAAGGAAGTAGATTTTCCTTAGGTATAAGAAATGCAGCCAATTTGGCCCAAAATGCTTGTAATCTCATTTAAATTTTTGCAGATAATTGCTGGTGTTTTTTTAATTTTTATTGCTTTTATAGTTTACATTTTTAGTAGATACAAAGTAGATACTAATTAAATTACGGTAAATACTAAGGAAGTATAGTGCCTTACAAATACAAAATGTTTTTAAAACAAACTCAGCAGCAAAAGTATTTTCAGGTTTTCTTATTGACAACTCTAGTTGCTGGTTAAAAATCCCTGCAGCCAGTCTTTACCAGCTTCGCCTTTTTAAGTGTTGAAGATAGGTTGCTTCCCATTTTTAACTAATGTATGCCTATACCCTTAAATACAACCTTCTATCTCCAGAAATAAAGAAGGAAATTGATAAGATCTGGGAACAAACGAATAAAGGGTGAGGAAATAAAGCGACAAAAAATAAGATATGCGGTGATTGTACAAGAACAAATACAGGAACAAAGTATGCATATGGAACAATATCCACTAGACATAAATATTATAAACACAAAAATAACAAAGGTACTACTAAAGGCAACTCAGGCAATAAAAGTGAACAAAGAAGAAACGAAACACAAACTAAGTCAAGAAACCCAACAGCTAATTGTACAACGAACGGCGTTATTAAGGGATCGAACAAATAACAAAGAGACTATACTACAAATGAATAAAACAATGAGAAAAAAAGTAAGAGCAGATAACAGAAAAGACAAAAACCTGAAAATAAGAGAAACGCTGGAAGAACACAAAAGCCTTAAACAATTAAGGACAAAAATGAAAGAAGAAAAGCAACAAATAACAAAGCTACTGAATGAAAAGGGAGAAATGACCACGGAAGTGGAAGAAATAACAAAAACCGTGGAAAACTACTACAGAACACTATATGAGGATAAGAAAACACCCCCACCAGGAAGAGAAGAAAAGAACAGGGTCAAGGTTAGAAATATATCATCAGAGGATATCCCCGAAATAACGACATTCGAGATCGAAAACGCCCTCAAACACATGCACAACAACAAAGCTCCAGGGGACGATGGTATTATGGTAGACATGATAAAATACGGAGACAAATCTATAATAACCCAAATCCAAAGATTGTTTAATTATTACTTGGATGAATCGAAAATACCAAATGACTGGTTTAAAGCTGTTGTAGTTCTCATTTTCAAAAAGGGTAATAAGTACAAACTCGAAAATTATAGGCCAATAAGCTTGTTATCAGTGCTATACAAGTTGTTCACGAGGATTAGTACACAAAGACTCACCAATAAATTAGATACATACCAACCAAGAGAACAAGCGGGTTTTAGAAAAGGCTATGGACCATTTACAGGTAATGAAAACATTAATGGAAAAGGTAAATGAGTACAACATAACACTATGGGTAGCAATGATAGACTACGAAAAAGCCTTCGACTCAATAGAGATATAGATATGGAGATATGGGCAGTAATGCGAGAATCGATTATAGATATACAAACATCATCAAACATATATATGAAAACGCTACATCGCAAATACTGACAACACAGGAAAAAACAAATAAAATAAAAATAAAACGAGGAGTGAGACAAGGAGATTCGATATCCCCCAAACTATTCACAATGGCTATGGAGGACATGTTCAGAGAGCTAAACTGGCAGAACAAGGGTATCCTCATAAACGGCGAAAACCTAAGTCACCTTAGATTTGCAGATGACATGACATTGATAGCACGTGACCAAGATCAACTACAGAGTATGATTGAAGAACTAAACGAGAAATCAGAGCAAATAGGCCTAAGAATCAACACTAACAAAACTAAATACCTAACCAATGATATACACCAGAATCAACATATTATTACCATAAATAACTTGCCAGTTGAAAAAGTAGAATCATATATAAACTTAGGTCAAAAGATAGAGTTAACAAAAAACAATCTAACTGCAGATTTATCACGCCGAATATCCTTGACATGGTCAGCATTTGGCAGAATGCAAGATGTCTTTAAATCCAACGTACCAAATAAAAGCTAGAGTTTTTGACCAATATTTTCTACCGGTTCTCACGTATGGAACAGAGACCTGGGCACTAAACAAGACTATTATAAACAGATTACAAGTAACACAGCGAGCCATGGAAAGACGAATCTTAAACATCAACCTACAAGACCGCATTACCAACACAGAAATAAGAAAAACAAAAGTTAAAGATGTTATAGAAAAAATATGTGCACTAAAGTGGAACTGGGCGGGACATATTGGGAGAATGACAGACAACAGATGGACACGAAGAATAATAGAATGGAGACCATGGGAAAACAAAAGAAGTAGAGGTAGACCGCAAACGAGATGGTCTGATGACACAAAAAGACTGGCAGGACACGACTGGATAAGAAAAACCAGTAACAGAGGAGAATGGCAGAAGTTAAGGGAGGCCTTCACTCGACGATGGGTGGAACAGGATGGATGAAGATGAAGATCTCCAAAATATTATTACAAAAGTCTTTTTATTCATTCTTCGTACAGATTACCTTTTTGGGCAATGACAATGTATACTGCTTTTTTCATGCTTTCTTCATCTCAATTACCTACCTCTCTTTGTTTTCCTTTTGTATTTCTTCACCATTCTAAAAAGAATTTAAACTCAATTTATTAAAAATAAATAAAACGAAAATGTCTAAAATAACATTTTTTGAGGGCAAGATGGGGTATACCTTACCCCATCTTGCCCTTTCTGTCCAGTCTTATCCCTATTTTCCAAAACTTTCATACAATCGTACAATGACCCACGAAGTATAGGTAGATACCAGGCGTACGAAAAGTATAGACTTTTTCATATTTCATGTAGACAATAATAAACCCAAATCATAGTTCTTTTTTTGCCAAGGTGTTGTGTTGCCCATGGTTGTCTTAGTGGCCGAAAGGCTAGTGAGAATGTAAGAAAAGTGTCTTTATTTAAAGCATCAAAAGTGAGTAATTTTAAAATAAATTGTGTTATGAAAAATTAGTTTATAAGGATTTGAACAAGTACTTCTTAAAAAGTGGTGCATACTACCGGCAAAAAAATGTCCCCTAAATTGAGATCATTCTTTTAAAATTGTGGTATGTATACTTGGTACACCAACCTTTAAATACACACATTCGTTAAACTGTTAATTTTATATATAGAAAGTTAACTAAACATATAAAATTTTCTTATCTACCATAACCGTAGAGATTCACCCTTCTTGTGTTCTAATTAACCGTCACTCCTGAGCTAATGTCAGACGTATCAACAATCTTTGCAAGCAATCATGGATGTGGGCTTTGGATCATTATTCAAACTTACCAAATTTCGCCGGATAAGTTTCTGAGAAGCTTGGAACAATGGCTATGAATTCAATAAGGGCAGACGCTTTCAAGAACGCCGCTTTCATCCCTTGTATACTTATCCATTAACCACTAAAGAGTTTTTATCGGTGTCAAGTTTCACTTTACAACCAGAAATGTGCATAGAATATAGGAAAATGTTGGCCCACTTATAAATTGTATATAGGTTGATACGAGAGTAAATATAAAATTTAGGATTTGTTTTTTGATCTGTATACGGTTTTAAATGTAGCTCTCTCTGTCTACTTACTATTTTTTCCTATGGATTAATGTGTGCTTCTGTGTTTCTTGACCGTTAATTTAATATGGCCGATGGACCAAATCTATGCATTTCTAGTGTTTGCACAAGTTTTTTCCAATCCCATCTATGTCTTGCTTTGTGTTCAACGTCTCCCTTGTAAGTCCAAGGCATTCGTTTTCTTTAGTTATTTTAATTTTCCAAATATGGTCTGTTCTTCCTCTCTTTCTTTTTCTTTAAGCTGGAATTAAAGTGCTTGTCTTGTTCTCTTATTTTGGCCTCCTCTCAATGCATGGCTAATCCATGTTAAAGCAATTTACCAATCTATTTCAGCTGATTTGTTAAATGGTTTTATTTACAAAATCATGTTCGCTGGCTGTTACTGGTATGAGCTTTCAGGAATTATGATGTCAGAAGCTTTGGAAAAAAGTTTGGTGTCAGTGTATATACTTAGCAGGCTTCCTGGGTATCCGTGGAAGTTATGTCACGTATCCCGGTGTTTAAGTCCTCAGGATTGTTCTCTTTCACAATCGTATTATAGACCATGCGAATCGAATCTTGTAATACCCAGGCATATGAGCTCCGTAGATGGATCACTGAATAAATCCTGAGGAAACGAAGACTAACAATTTTAACTGCTCTAGACGAATTACTGAGAACGTTCATGGCAGGTGTGTGTTAATGGCGGCTACTTGATCGAACGTCGCTACGCGAACGATCAAGGCGAGTAAGCGATGCCCTCTAGTGCGTTAACCTAAAACCATGCCAGTGTTTTGGTTTGAAATCGTGTTACCTTACCACACTATCAACATAACTGTATTTCAAAATCAAAATGAATTATTTACTTAAAAAATTAGCAAACGTCTGTTAATTTTTCTTTAGTGTTTGTAAGGATTTAAATTTGTTTTTTAATTGGTTTATCATTAATTTTTGCAGGAAATCTACAAACAGTAACTAGAAATAATTTACTGGTATTTTTGTGTCATATAAGACTTTCAGGGACATAATTGACAATGTTCTATTGCAAGATTTTTACAACAGAGAAGTGCAGAACGAAAATTTTGAAGCGAGATAGGGAAATGTCTCTAGGACTTTACTAAGGTCTATAAAGGTACACAAGCCAAAGAAAATAATGTTGCAAAGGTGATCTTTTGAAAAATTTCTTTATATAAAATTTGAAACATAATTTTTAACTATCCACAAGTTACAAACGACAAAAATAAAAAAAAAAATCATACCAGTTATTTTTAATTTAATTAATTTCAATCTGACTTCACCAAAAAACATTTCCTAATTAGAGATCTGCATCAAATCGACACCATCTCATTCGCTCTAATTTCCTAAATTACAAAAATCCCCCTTCGTTTCGCCGATGGTTGAGCCTCTCAAGAGTTTAATTCAGTATACAATAAATTAAAAAGAAGGTCCTTTCGTACGCTGCAATGCCCCTAGCGATGATGCCGATGCTTTTGGTGCAAATTTAATCAATTTCAATGAGTTGACACCCTTAGAAGACATAAGTAATTAAATTAGTGCAAGCCTAACCGACCGACCACATTTTCTAATTAAAAGATAATGAAAATAGAGATGTTGTTGAAGATATAGACGCTTTTGGTTTTCTACTATTCAGAAGGAATTTGCATTAAAGAGTAGGTATTCGCAAAGAGTTATCATTTTTATTAACAATTAATCTTCAAATTGGACGTTTCATTATGATTGAACTTCTTTTCAGGTAAGTTCGTTTGATCACTAATTAAAAGCTTCGAGTTGGTATAGAATAGGATAGAGCACTAAAAACATAAGCATTTTCATCAGACATTTTTTTAGCAATGACAATGACAAATTCCAGTTTTGGTTTAAACCAGGAAATATTTGGATCTGTGATGGTACTCATCCGGATACAGTGGATATACAATATGGAGGATAATAACAATGGAGGGTAGAGGTAAAGAGCACAATCCCTGTATGGAGGGTAGAGAATGCAGACTAAGAATCAATTAAGTACAAAAGACATATTGACATATGACATTCTGTCATAAGTACCTTAAAAGGATAACTCAATTCTACCTACAAATAAACGTATGTGTACAATTTAAATATCTGCAAACGTACATAAATTTACCCCATATACAGCATGTGGCAAAAAGACAGTACTGAAATGAATATTAAAACCTTTATTATTATTTATATATTAACTATACAAAATAAAGCCCTGCAAACATTATTCACGACAACGTTTCCGATAAAACAGATGTTCAAGATGCCTTCCGTTTATTTCAAACATATTTCGTAGTGTTCACAAAGGTTCTCAATCATGTCTGTGAACGAAGGTTCTTGAAAGGCTAGAAAAAATCTTAAATTTTATTCTGCTAGTCCGGAATGTCCTTCAGCATTCTTTATTCCCCACGTATACGCATCAGGTGGCGTTAGGATCACTGAAGTTCTTTTTTAATGATTTTCTTCTAAGGCTTCGTTTCGGCAATTGACTAAGAACTCGCCCGTGATTCGTATTGGTTGTGACTGTAACTGGGCGACCCACGTGACCCAAAGCACACTTCACTTACTACGAAACTTGTCAACAAGTGCTTACAAAACGCTGTTACTCAAAACCCAAGCCTAAATGCATCGGAAACAAATTTTCATCTTGGACCGTTTTAGCGACTTTTTCCGAAAATTGTACACACGATAAATATTTTTTCTGCATCACTAAGAAGATCTTAAAACAACTAATATGACACATGGCGCATGACACATAATAAAACAAAATAAATGTACTGACACGGGTGACAAGAGACTGGTGACAAATTAAGGACCATTGACAATCGGTGACAGTGCATACACTATGGAGGGTAATAAAGGCGGAAACATACTATCAAAACGTGACACGACGCCACGCCACCCGACGCATGTTAGTACCTCTCAATTCCATATATTTAATACAGTTAGAAGCACATAGACAACACGCTGTGTGACCACACGCCGCAATATAAATATATGGGCTAACATGCGTGGCGTCGTGTCACGTTTTAATAGTATGTTTCCGCCTTTATCCCAATAACTTTAGTGTATAATTACCATGGTAATCTGTAAAAAATTATATCATGGATAGTTGGTAATACTGAAATACAAACCTCATTAATTATTTTAACCAATGCAAACTGATTGTTTCGTGATAAACTTTTAAAGAGTTTGGGAACACCAAGTTATTTCCTTTGACGTAATAAAGACATGTTGGCATATGACATGCTGTCATACTGTCATAAGTAGCCTTAAAAAAACTTGATTTTAATTACAAATACGTACCTGTGTGATTTAAATGTCTTCAGAGGTCTATAAATTTACTCCACACACTAGTAAATTAACTTATATATCTACTTAACTTTGTATTAAAACGTAATATCAAGTTAGAGATATGTTTTCGGAAGTTTAGTCTACTTTCGCATATCATAACGGATCCATCAAACACTTTAGCATAATTAATTAAATGACGTCGGAGGGAGAAATATATAGGTAAAACATAAGAGGGAAATTTGTTCCGCAATGAAGGGTAACGTCAGAATTTAATAGATAATTTAAATTACAAATATGAATTAACCTATTTAATTATTAAATTATGTTGTACGTTTACTGGTAAACAAAATATACACCCTAAAGCTGCGTCCACACCGAGTCGACACTGTCGATCGATTTTGTCCATCGACGTTGTCGACTTGGTGTGTACGTTGCAATCGACGGTGTCGATCGACAAAATTAATCGATCGACATGTCGATTTCAATTTAATTTAAAACAGGAATTAACAATTTAATAAAAAATTTAAAATTAAAATATTTGACAGTAACTGACACTTAAGGTAATTTGACGTAGGTACCTAACTAGTCAAGATAAGAACTATTTTTGAAATGTTTAGGAATTTATTGATTTATAAAAACATGATGAAATAAAATTAATTATTTTTTTTCTACAGTATTTTCTTTTTAATGTACATTTTCTTTTAATTTAAAATAGTGTCTTTTTAATTGTACCTAATATATCTATCTATGAGAGAGAGAGAGAGAGTTTTTTATTTTTTGGTCTGTGAGAGAGAGACAGACAGACAGAGAAACATGCGTGTGTCGTGTCGTGTCGTGACATATTTTGATCTGAATTTTTTTCGGCTAGTCTCTAGCCTCAGTCGTAATTGGTCGTAACTCCCGAAAGGGAACTTCGTTCCAAATAATTTGTCGGAGAATTCTGCCGAAAGCTTATGACTTTCTTTGTTCCAAAAAACCGCTATTTCACTTTTTGGTTGACAAATTTACCATTTGATAAGCATATGGATGAAGAATAAAACTACAAAGATTTATGTTTAGCTCCCATATCTGTACAAAGCTTAGATCGTTGATTTTAATGGCCCAGTTGTTATGTAGTTAACCACTTTAATAATTAATTCCAAAACAATATTTATACAAGGCCTTAGAGAGTTGGATGCTAATACATCTCGATGAATCATGCAATGTGTCCAAATAATATATGAGTTTTTCTTCTTCACAAGAGCTTGCAAACTATTGTATTTACCAGACATGGATTGGGCTTCATCAGTGCAAGTCCCAACACAATTTTTTCATTGCAAATACAACGGAATGTGTGTAATCCTGGATAATTCGTTGGCTGTAGTTCTTCCTTCAATAAGTTCCTCACATGCTGTGATACTCTTACAGAATCTGATGTAATAAATTAAATGGATTTTATTATTGGAGTCAGTTGCTTTATCAATTTGAATAGCAAATAATTTTTCCATTAGCTGAGATTCAAACTGCTCCTGAATGTCAGCAGATATATTCGAAATTCTTCGACAGATTGTACCATTTTATGAAAAACTATTGCCAAGGTGTTTAGCATAGCTTTCACCAAACCATGTTAGGTAGCGGGTAGAATAAGTTGCTCAGCTATAGTGTGTGGTTTTTTACATTAGGTTATTTTGTAAGCCATTTTGTATGATGCTAATAAAGCTTTCCTGTTCACTGCGAGCGTTTTCTGAAAATTTATCTCCTTTTTTTTGTAAATTATCTGAATTTTTCCTCGGAACATAGAACACCTGTAAACGCGTTTCTCTTTTTATTTCCACGCAACTTGTGTCGAGACAATTCGATAATATTTGAAATGGATATACAGTGTTACCTAGTCTTATTTTAATTCCCCATGTCGACTATTTTATTTTCGCATTACAACGTGGGGCACAAAATTGTTTGAAATAAAATGGGGAGGTGTTAAGTATGAGAGTTTGAAAATCACTGAGTTAGTTTAATAACTACCAAAATTAAGGGTTTTTTCTTATTACTATCATCAGAAAGTTGTCTTTTGATATTTTTATCAGACTATTTAATTTTTGTCCTAGATTTTATATTCTTATACCTACTCCTTAGCGTATTCTAGAATAATTTATTAAAGTTATGCACATTTTAAAATGATTTCCAGGTTTCTTGTTTATTTTTGCTCTTCTTTATTTTATCTTATATTTCTTTGATTATGTACTGCTTTTAAGGCATCTTACTTCATACCAAGTATCAACTAAAATGTTTTTTATTATTTTTTTTTTCAAACTTTAACTCTTTATTTTTTATTTATATTTCAATCTATATTTGTTCTTGATTTCAACATTTTTAGGCCAATTTGTTTTTATTTATTATCTAGAATTATTTTTATTTCTTGATAACGCTGTTCTAAATTTTGTACTACCAATTCTGGTTTAATTGCATATATAAAGAGGGAGAGAGAGAGAGAGAGATTTTTATTAATTCTTCTTTTATTTCTTCTCATCTTATCCTTACTGCCTTACTCGCCAAACTGTAAAATGGTAAACACCACCTCAGAAAAATATCATTAGCACATTGTTATTTAAGATTTAAGATGAAACCCTTTCCACGAACACACACTAAGACTCTATGTTACCGGTGTTCTAAAGCCCTATATACTGTTTTACATAATAAGTTCTCATTGAAGTGGAAAAATTGGTGCGACTCTGTACCAACGAAATTTCAGATTACTCAGATTACGGTTTGTTAATGAGTTAAAATATTCCAAGAGAATCTTGGAATGCCTCAGGGGGTTGAAGAGAATGAAGTTTTGTTTTCTAAAGGGGTTTATAATTTGAGACGTATATATGGCGCAGTCTATATCTGCTTACGTTGTTTAAAATCGTATTATGGTTTGTAAATAATTAATATTCCCAGAAGAATAGCAGTATAATAACAAGTCTGGACATATTTCCCTTCGTTGGTATTTGAATCCTAATTTATATTTAACTTAGATCATTATTATTTTTTAATTTAAATTGAGTAAATATTTCCAAAAGTATTAGCAATCTAAATGATATTTAATTTAGAGCGTAAAAGATTACCCAAAAAATAAATATTCATCTGGAATACCACTAAATTATATTTTAAAAAACTTTACTATTTTGACCTTTAAATAAAAAGGTAAATGGATAATTTCAAAAGAATAATAAAAAACTTACCTTCTACATTTAAGATTAAATTACTTCCTGTAGCAGATTCTTGGGAAATTTCATAATTCAAATTTTTCAATTACTGGAAAAGAAAATCTGAAAATCCAGCTTCCGTTTCCTCTTTCAGCAACCAAAGAGGATGATTTCATAATGAAATGAACAGTTATTGCTGCCGAATAAGCTGGATATAAATTTATGCTTATGCTACGCTACGTTCCTACTTTTCTTCTTAGCATTAAGAAAAAAAAAGTAAATTGGTTTTAAACACAGAAAAATAAATTAATCAGAGCAGAGGAGGCTCGTGGAATTAAATAGGAGATTGCAAGACTTCAAATAACTATTTAATTTCCTGTAATAAAGGAACTGCAACTCTTACAAATGTATTTTAAACAAGATTGAACCTATGTTGGTTACTTTAGTCGACAATATTACACTCTTGTAGACTTAAAATGGAAAATATATTGATGCACATATAGGCCGATTACTGATATTAATCTTTCGTCAGAAAATTAAACCTACATTCTGTATACTTACGTAGCAAATAAACAGAAATATTGTGGTAAATGGATCTTTTAGGTATAAATCAAAATCAAAGTTTCTAATTCTTCTCATCTTTTGTCCATGATAAATTATCTTTGAGAATATTTACATGAGACCCCAAAGGGTGACTCTTACAGTTAACCTCAGCTACGGACTCCTCAAGTGTGACCTCACCTACAATACAAATTAATACAATAAAATTTAAAATCATTAAATTACTATGTAAAGTTAAACTACCCCATTCTCATATGTGACAATATTCAATTAAAACGCATATATGTATTTGTCTCCACCGCTGAAATCGTTTTATAACACGATAAAGGATAAGAATAAATGGTTTTTAAACAGAAAAAAATAATTCGATTTATATAACGAAGGAATAGCTCTTCGAATTCTGCTGATGCAGAATATTTCCATTTTTTGCGTAAGTAATTTTACTGGAAATTTTCTCTTTTCTGATATAGAAGGATTTCAGGAATATAATCGCATTTACATTTCTTTCCATATTTATCGATTTAGAATTTGTTTTAATAAAATTTATTCTATAATCAACAATTTTATTCTTAATACACTGAAAAAAAAAATTTTCATCATTGTAGCAACAAGTAGTAAAATAGCAAAATAAACAACGAGCGTATAATAGTGGCTATTATTCTCGCTTACAACTTGTGTTGTAAATCATCTTTTTGTACAACTGTCATTAAAAGTGACACTTTTAATGGTAGCAAACAATGTTAAAAACGATTGTTTACATAACAGCGTGTTAAAAATACTTTTAACACGTTGCCATGTAAACAAGTTTACTTTTAACACGGTTTAGTTTACTTTTAACACGGTTTGGTTTATTGTCGTTGCAAATTCGCTCGTTTCATTATCAAAATAGGGAAGTTGTACAAAAAACATTGTATGGTATTTGTGTTAAAAGTGATTTTATTTTGTTCGTGAAATTGTTCAATTCGCTCCGCTCATTTCACAAACGTTTTCACTCACAAAATAAAACCTCACTTTTAACACTCATATCATAAATAACTATTATTTTATCCTGTCCAGTAAATACACTTCCCTATAATCAATTTGGCGCCGGTATGTAAAACATTACGGTATCAGGTACTGTAATGCGTTGCCTAGCAACGCTGATCTGATTGCTTAAGGGAAGACAATTACTTTTAATTTTTGACATTTAAAAATACTATAATGAATATAAAATAAAAATAAAATAACTAATTACTTACTTTTACATCCATATTTAAAAAAAGTCAATGTTATTCAATTTTATATTAACAATTAAATCTTAATAATAATAAAATTATTTGACAGTGACAGATGGCTTTCAAGGTAATTTGACCTAACTAATCAAATTACGAACTACTTTTAGTCAAGTTACGAACTACTGTTAAAATTTTTATGAATTTATTAATTTATAAAAACAGGATGAAATAAAATATAATACGCTACATGGTCGTTAGGTGTTATTACAGTACTCGTTTTTATTTCCGGACTAGGTTCCTACGTCGCCTTGTCCGTAAACTAACTCGTACTGTAATAAGTCACCTACAGACCTTGTAACGTATAACTCTATTAAAATTTTACATTACCGCTTTGAAGTTTTAAATATATATGAATTTCACTTACGATCTAAATTTAGAGTAAAGTGTTGCATTGATATAGTTGTAAAAGATAGGACTGTTCTTTATACATGTATTTCGTTTTGTTACACCATTGACATTGATAAATTGAGCATTCAAAGTGGTTTTCTATAATCATATCTTCTTCTTCCACATTTTCGATCAACTTTTGGTCTTCTCGCTCTGTTAGTAGTTCTTTAAAGAAATTGCCTTACAGAAGAAATTTGGATTAATTATAATTAATCCAAATTTCGTTTAACTCTTTGTCATTTTCTGATACTTTTCCATTTTTATTTTTTATTTCTTTTATCTTTCCTTTGAAGATTTGGTTGTGTTCGTTGATTTTCCTGTAGAATTTTTCTAATTTTTTTTACACTCTTTACGCAATCTATTATATTCTTCTTGATAAACCTGTTTATTTGTGCTTATCCAATTTTGTCTTTTTTTTAACATATTCCAACATTCTTTATTATATCATTCTTTTTATTCCTACGTGCACAGCAGCTGCCTCATTCATATTCATTGTTTTATATTGTTCCATTCTGTTACCTCGTTCTTTAAATTTTTTATTTATAATCTTTTTGTATTTCATTCTGGTGTTTTTATCTTAATGTTGCAGTAACCATAAACTGGTCCTGTGTCGGAGTGTGCACCTCTACCTATATGTTTTTACGTCTGTTATTGATGTTTGTTTCCTTCTTGTGATCAGTATATTATAGTCTATTTAGGACCATGTTTTTTGGTCTGGGGAAATTCATGTTACTATTTTGTACTAATCACAATCATATTTGTAAGAGCTGCTAGGTTGTATAATTTTTGTCCATTATTATTGCCATGTGTGTTTACTGCTACCTGTTTAATATAGTCTTTCTCTGTCGGCACTAAGGCCACAAATGGCTCTTTGTGCATCCTTACGTATAAAGGGTTTTTCACACATCAGGCTTACATCAGACTTAAAGATTTAAAAAAAAATGATATGACTCCCGATGGGGATTTCCCTGACATCGGCTGGTGTAAGCCAGTACTTACAATATATATGCTTTACTGTTTCCTCTTCTTGTTCTTAACCTATGCATAGGAACTATTCTACTAATTTCATCCTAAAGAGATATTGTCGCAATTGGTAGTGACCTTTTGGAGATTTTCTCTAGTCAATACCTTATATTTTCTTGCTGTTTTCTCGTCGGTATAAGGTAACAACTCTATGGCCAGTCAACAGTTCGTTGTTTTATCTCAGCACTGTATAAAGTTTTGGTGAGAGTGCTGTTTGATAAGGTCCAAGACCGTGGACATTGTTAGCTTGGTAGATGGGCGAGGGCTAACATATTTGTAGCCCCAAGTCTTTCTTGCTAAATTGTCCACCATGCGATTGCCTTTAGAGTTGCTATGTCGTTTGATCCAACTCAGAGTGACCACGTTGTTCTGGCTAGCCTTAGTAGTAAACTAGCTCTAGTACTAAACTTCTGATTCTGATTTTTTTTTCCTCAGCAACATTTTTAGTCGAAACATATACGTTTATCAAAGATATATTAAATGGATTGGCTTTAATTCTCAAGTAAGCCATATCTTCATATTTTCATTTAAATATGTACTAAATAGGTACTAGTATTCTTAAAGAAACACTTGTAGTGTGGACGTTTTGTATAACAGTCGTGTACAAAAATTATTATCGCTTATGATGTACGAAAAATTAATAGTTTTAATTCCATCATTAAATAATAATTTAAATATAGTTTGCTTCCCAACTAACAATTTGGTTTTATAACCTTTAGTCAATAGAGCGATTCTGTTTTATTAAAGTTTTTTAGCTGCTGTAGAAATTCAAAATTGTTTTTTAAATGCCGTCTTAACAACTATTTGGTCGTCGGGACAATTTGGTTTTATAATTTAACAGTAAGATCGTTCTTAAAACAAAATTATAAAATATCTTACAACATCGCAATAAAATTGTCTTATAAACGTTTATAAAACAATCCTTCAAAGCATTTTATCCTATACAACTAAATTGATTTATAACGGTTGTATGTGTTAACCTTTTGAAACATATTTATTTCTTTAGGGACAATTATAAAGCAGCTTTATAGAAGCTTTTAAAAACATTAATAGAACAGTTTTATTACAGTTTTATAGAAAATACATCTTTAATAAAATCAAATTGTTTTTACAAAAACTTTAAAAAAACTATTTTATAAGAGGTTTAAACATATCGTGTATGAATCTTTTATAAAGTCGCTGTAGGATAATATAGTTTTAATAAAAGTAAATAGGTTTCATAATGTACATTTATAAAAGCATAATAAAATAACTGTAACACTCAGAACGCGATATTTTATTTGTCAGTTTCTATGTTTATTTCTATTTGTACGTTCGTCTGTATACAAAAAAAGTCTGCTTCAAAAATTAGAGCCTGGAAGAAAGTAAAACGAAGTGGTTATTTTCGCTGAAAAGTAAAAACCAACTTTCAAAACATTTTAAGTTCTAATTTTCTGAAAAGTATTAGAACTACTGTTGAATGAATGTGTAGATGAAAATGTTAATTATAATGATTTAACAAATTTTAAAGACTTGTTATTTTGGGATAAGGTAAAAGTTGTGTGAATTATTAACATATACGATTGAGAAAATAAAAAAAAGAATTATTTCGCTCTCTGAGTAATAATTATAATTAATTGTATAAATAAACTAGAAAGAAAAAAATTAAATGATAATTCGATTTTATTTAGATGCGCCTCGGTAAATGAGGATTACTTTATCTATTTAAATACAGTCCTTGCTGGTAGCTTTATTATTTTATTAATGTTGCTTCAGCAACAAAATTATTTTATAGGTACGCAGCCAATTAATTGACATTTCAAAGTCGTCCATTTTGGATTTAGTTAGATAAAACCTAGACATACTCACTTTTTGTTTTCTAATCACTTATAATAAAGAAAAATTGGATTTAAAACAATGTTGATTATCATTCTTAATAAAATTTCACCAATATATTACGAAAATAAGAAAAAAATAAAAAAATATATTTTTTTGTGTTTGCAATCATTTAACGAAATAATGCAAAATATAGTGTCGCGTGTAAATTTCAATGTAAATGTACTATATATTTTACAGTAAAGTTCTCTGCGTATCAAAAATTGGTACCAAGTGTCCACTAAATAATACTTCAAAGTTTAAACTGTTTATTGTTTTGAAATGTAGGTGAATAAAATTAGTTATGGCCTTGTCCAAGTTTTCTCTGTTTACAAAATAAAATAGTTCTTTTCGAAACAGTTAAAAAATATTTTGGTTCTTCTGGACATTTCTGTATCACTAAAATTGTTTTATAAAATAAAAGCATGAAAGCATATATGAAACGGTTTTATAGTGAGTTTATAGTATT
This sequence comes from Altica lythri, assembly GCA_964028335.1. NCBI lineage: Eukaryota > Metazoa > Arthropoda > Insecta > Coleoptera > Chrysomelidae > Altica > Altica lythri. Next base: position 19,031,657 of record OZ034809.1, read on the forward strand.
TTTTTTAAAAGCTGTATAAACGTTTATATAACTATTGTATTGCAGCTACCACAAACATTATAAAACTTGTTAAGCAGCAGAAATATTTTATAAACCTGCGCCTTTTTGGGCTTTATAAGGGTTGTATAAACGTTTTTACAATGTTCTTACAATAAAAGATGTTTTATAAAACATGTTTTGTAAACGTTCTTACAGTTTTTATAAAATATAAAATTGTTAGTTGGGTTATGATATCATGGAGTAATATTTTGTACTTTATACCTCCATTATTATAGTTATGTCACAAAACTCGGACAGTAAAATAATTTTACAAATTTTTATTATCTCTACTGAAGGAATAAAGATTCTAGATCCATTTTTATGATTTATAAACGTCTAGTGTGACCTACCTAAAAACTACGTTTACTACAAGCTATTAAAACAAAAAATAAAACTTTTATTTCTCCTGTCCAGTAAATCAACTTCCTTCCCTATTATCAATTCGGCTTCGGTAAGTAAAACATTACGGTATCATGTACTGTAATGTGTTGCCTAGCAACTCTGCTCTCATTGCTTAAGGGAAGACAATTACTTTTAATTTTTGACATTTAAAAACACTATAATGACTATAAAATAAAAATAAAATAATTAATTACTTACTTTTTATATTATTTTAATTTAAAACATGAATTTACAATTAATAAAAAAAATTTGCAATATTTGACAGTAACTGACAGTTAAGGTAATTTGACGTAACTAGTCAAGTTACGAACTATTTTAAATTTTTTTATGAATTTATTAATTTATAAAAACAGGATGAAATAAAATATGATACGATACATGGTCGTTAGGTGTTATTACAGTACTCGTTTTTCTTTCCAGACTCGGCTCCTACGTCGCCTCGTCCGTAAACTAACTAGTACTGTAATAAGTCACCTACCGACCTTTTAACGTATAATACTATTATTTAATGTCAAGAAAACGTTTAGAATTCTCTACAATTACATAGTAAAAGTCTACTTTTAATTGAAAAATAACATTTTGTATTACAAATCGCTATAAATATTTAAATAAGCAAGTAAGAAAGGTATACCTATAACAATAGTTTCTAAAAAAAAGATTGCCATTGATTAAATTGTTTAACTTTAATTTAACACTGTAATAAATAGCTTTTTACAATATTTTTTAATAACTAAAATATATTCTAATACTTCTAGCGGGCTAATGTCTTTAATTATTTTCAACTTACGTGTCGCGTAAGGTATTGGATGGTAGCGAGATCGATTTTCCGAGGTTTCTGAAAAATTATTTTTCTTGATTGCTTAGCGTTTTTACCTTCCTATCTATCATTATAAACTTTTCTATTTAATTTAGCGCAACATTTTTCTATGTGTCTTGCGTGATAAACATCTTCTTTTGAAACGAATAAAATATTTTTAAACTGCAGCTCTTGTTCTAGTTTGCCTGGCATAAAGGCAAGAAGCTAAATCATAGTAGAATATAACTTTATCATTATTTTGAAATTTGTGTATAAATCGTTACAATTAAGGCAAACATCTTAGAATACCAGAACTAGTTACTGATTTTCCTTTGACATGTCGGACATATGGTTGTGATGTACCTGCTAAAGAACTGGAGCACCACACCAGATCTGTCTTTAAATTAAACCTTTTTGTTTTAAAAAATTATTACAATCTTAGGTTTAAAGTATATACTTACCCATTATTTTAGTGTTGGACAACGTAAAATATTTATTATCATCCAAAACGATGTTGGCGATTTTGTGAAATTCGTTGGGATTATTATTTTGGGTATATTTGTATGTCTTTAAAATACATTCTACTTCTCTTAATTTTTCGGTTCAAAGTCATAGGTAAAACCATACAAGGTCTCTCATAAAGTAAACAGGACAAAATTTATTCAAAATAGTCTCCTTCAGAGTTAATACAGTCATTTGCATGGTCCACAAGTTATTCGAATGAGGATATCAGCTCATTGGTATTAAATAAACTTATGTAAGGTAAAAACAACACAATATTAAACAAATTGTACCCATTGCAAAAAAACTAGCAATTTGCTTAAAGGCATGTATAAAAAATTGTATAAAAAAGAAATGTATTACCACAAAAAATCTCTTTCACGATACATTTTTAGTCCCCAATTTTACCACATTTAAATTATTGTGATCGTATTTCGATGATGAGCTTTCCCGTTTTTGTCTTAAAAAATATTGCAGTATCTGTATATCTTTATTTAAAGATACTTGAAATACTATTGAAAACTACTACAATGCAGTATACAGCGCTGTAAAATCTAGAATCTTTAACATTGATGCAAAGTGCAATAAATAATATATAAAGGTGTAAGACGATGAGCCATGTGAACAAAAGGCAAATAATATACATATCTAAAGAAATTTTTTTATGTATTGCCCCGAATCAGTTTACTACCATTTGGTAATGAAGAAAACGCTTATTAACCATACAAATTTTCATAAAGATTATTATATATTATTTTAAGGTCATTACTAGATCTGCTTTATACTTTAATTGTCCAATGTTTATCCTTGTCAGTCATTGGGACCAACTGGTTTTCTACCTTTAAATCTTACAGTTAAATAAAAATATAAAAAAACGTTCATCAACGTTAGAGTTAATACACAATGTGTCTAAACTGGCTTTTAACTAGTTTATAAAATATATTTAAACGATACAGGAATAAAACACTTAAAAAGAAATATTTTGCTAAGATAAATTTTCATTACGAACATTCTTCTGTTCCTTTCAAACTCAGTCTTAGATCTGCCAATTAAGACATCAACAAGAATATCAACTAATTTACAATTATTATGTCTTCTTTCTTCTCAGTTATTCAAATAATTGTTGTTCGATTTTTTCTTTTGTATATTTCTTTTTTGATTTAAAATATAAATAAGTTAAGTTGCAGCTGATACAGAACTTTTAACTGCTTTGATCTTAACAAAAGTGGTAGCATTAAAAGTTGACAAAGAATTAATGAATCAACATTAAAAGCAAACGATACACAAAACATTACTTCAGAATACTGTAATTAAAAACACAATTAAAATGAATCATTTTGTTTAATGTAAGTAAATATTGATAAAAAAAAGTGAGAGGTGTCAAGGGACACCCGGATGGAACGAAGTTCCTTTCTATTAATTAGTGAAGAAATTGTAATTTGTAAACACAACAGAGTGTTTATTTATACATACATAAGCATAATGTCTGTATAAAATGTCTACTTACCTAACTCTATCAGCAATATCCGGAACACTGCCAGGATACATTATTGTTATTATTTTCTATTATTTTATTATTTATTATTAACAAAAAACCTGTATAAACTTAACAAAGTCGCGACACTACACTGTTCAGAGCAAAATAGAAAATAGTCTGAATTTTTTCCGGCTAGTCTCTAGCCTCAGTCGTAACTGGTCGTAACGCCCGAAAGGGAACTTCGTTCCAAAACCATAAGGTCTATTTTACATTTTTTCTACAGTATATATTTAACACACTGTTGTTTTTTGTGGTATCAATGTAAATTCATATTTTCTGTGGTTCTTACTTGCAAATATTGTTGTTTCTTGGATACCAAGCGAAGTTGGGAATATTATTAGTTGGAAAAGAAGGAAAGTCAAAAATAAGCTGACATATGACGTCACAACGAAAAGAACCTTTCTAGTTTCTTTATTACAACTTAAAGAAATCTCAGATTTAAGTTAATACAAGTGCTGATTTATAAAATTCTACCAGTTTTCGCTGATGTGTAAACGTATGTTATGATAAAGGAACACTACAGGAGGGCAATGCGTCGCAATAAGGCATAAGTTATAGAAGCACACGCCATGCGACGTAGGTATACCAACCGCAGGACACTACTTCATTACCTGTCAGAAGCTTCGTACGCATAAATTAGGTCTCCAGGCCCCCCTAGGGCACGTTCTATTCAATGTGATATATCAGATCACTATCAGATGATTGAAGAGGATACAAGTATGAAAATTGTTTAATAAATTAGGATTCTATGCAATATGCAATTATAAGTATCGAAAAAATTTTACGATTGTTGACGTTAAATGAGACTTAGGTAACGGTTTTTTAGCTTGGAATTTATAAAAGTTTCTTAAAATAGATTAGATTGTGAAATAAAATTGTTTAGTACGATCACAAAATTTACAATACGATTCTTATCTAAGTACCTTTTAAGTTATTTTAGGTATTTACTTTACATGTTGTTTTTCTTGTTTTATTTTTATACTACTAATTTAATAATAATCATGGTTGTTTATTTGAAAATAAATACGAGTAAATAACTTTCCAAATAAAAACAACAAAAATAACCACAAAGCCAAAGACTCTCCGTGGTTTAGATTGTTGTGTGGTGTTAAGTTAATACCAATTGTTAAATATATACATAAAAAATACCTACTTAAGATTGAAAAAGTAAGAGGTGTCAAGGGACACCCAAATGGAACGAAGTTGCTTTCGATTAATTAGTGGAGGAATTGTAATTTGTAAACACAACAGAGTGTTTATACATACATAAGCATTTACTATTGTCTGTATAAAATCTTTACTTACCTAACTCCATCAGCAATATCCGAAATTTGTGGAGAAACACTGTCAGGATACATTAGTGTTATTATTTTATTATTTATTATCTACAAAAAACCTGTATAAACTTTTAACAACGTCGCGACACTACACTGTTCAAAGCAAAATAGAAAATAGTAAATCCATTATTACCTGAATATTTTCAACAGTTCGTTTCTTTTAACAAAAGTGTCCATTCATACAATACCAGAGGTTTAGATGACATATACCAAAAATTACTTTTTATTTCAATTTAATTTAAAACAGGAATTAAAATATTTGACAGTAACTGACAGTTAAGGTAATTTGACGTACCTAACAAGTCAAGTTAGGAACTGTTTTTAAATTAGTGTCTTTTTAATTGTACTTTTATTAGTATTTATGTATATTAGGGTTTCCTATTTAAATAAAGATATATCTATCTATGAGAGAGAGAGAGAGAGAGAGAGACAGACAGAGAAACATGCGTGTATTTTGTCGGTCGTGTCGTGTCATGACATTTTTTGGTCTGAATTTTTTTCGGCTAGTCTCAGTCGTAACGCGCGAAAGGGAACTTCGTTCAAATAAAAGAAATAGGTACAATTTAAACATTAAAAATACGATTGCAATTAGATAAATAATACAATAATACTGCCTTACGAACTGCAGACTCTTCTAATTTATAAAATGTTTTCGATCTAGTTACATACGGATGTGATATTTGTGATCTTTTCTTAAGAAATAATTTCAAATAAAAATTCAGGATAACCACTAATCTTTTCTCATGTAGGTATTTGACAAACCTCCCCAATCTATTATCCCATAGGAAATTCTGGACTCAATGGATTCAATATGAAGGTGATTATCAATTTTTAACTTCCCGCTAAAAAAAATTAATAGTATATTATTCAACGAGCGTATAATGGTAGCTATTATTCACAAAGATGAAGTTTACAACACGAGCCACAGGCGAGTGTTGTAAATCATCTAAGTGAATAATAGCCATTATACACGAATAGAATACTATACTTTGTCCACAACACAATTGCTATAATCACAACTTTAAAATTCTAAATTTACGCTATAATTAATGTAATAGAAGTTTCAAATGTATATGACTTACACTAACTACGATCTAAATTTAAAGATTAAAGTGTGTAGCTTAGATGTAGGTAGTGGTAAAAGGTAGGTCGATTCTTTATACATGTGTTTTGTTTGTTTACACCACTGACATATAAATACGGATTGAAATGTCAAAGGAAAATATAAAATTTGTCTAATATGAGTTATTCTCTTATAAAATTTGGACATACGTTCTGTTGTGACGTCATGCAGTGAATAATGAACCATTATTCAGTAGTGAATAATAGGTACTATTATTCTTTATGAAGCACTAGTATAATGAACGTTTTATAGAAAAGTCGTGGACAAAATTTTTTTTATTGGTTTCACCCCGTTTTTCGAAAATCGAGTTTTCATCGGATCTCAACGTTTTGAGGTCTTAGGAACCTCCCCTGACTATTTTTACGAGGGTGTCTGTATGTCTGTATGTACGTGTGGATGTGTGTGTGTGTGTGTGTGTGTGTGTGTGTGTGTGTGTGTGTGTGTGTGTGTGTGTGTGTGTGTGTGTGTGTGTGTGTGTGTGTGTGTGTGTGTGTGTGTGTGTGTGTGTGTGTGTGTGTGTGTGTGTGTGTGTGTGTGTGTGTGTGTGTGTGTGTGTGTGTGTGTGTGTGTGTGTGTGTGTGTGTGTGTGTGTGTGTGTGTGTGTGTGTGTGTGTGTGTGTGTGTGTGTGTGTGTGTGTGTGTGTGTGTGTGTGTGTGTGTGTGTGTGTGTGTGTGTGTGTGTGTGTGTGTGTGTGTGTGTGTGTGTGTGTGTGTGTGTGTGTGTGTGTGTGTGTGTGTGTGTGTGTGTGTGTGTGTGTGTGCGTGTGTGTGTGTGTGTGTGTGTGTGTGTGTGTGTGTGTGTGTGTGGATGTATGTAAACCTCTTATAACATTTGACCGATCGGAATGAAATAAAAAGCATTCCAAAGAGTTCCATCTAACTTAGATTCCCTGTAAGTTTGAACCGATTCGAGCCGGTAGATTTCGAGAAATTTCAAAATAACCGAAAAAAACAATTGGTAAAAATGATGTTTTTTGGGCTTATCTTTTTGGCTATTCCATCGATCAATTTCATAACCTAATCAGCTCTCAAGCTTAAAAAGCCACGTCAAATGCCGTTTTGCAAATTAAAATTGGTTGATTCGTTCGTGAGATATCGTTGTCGAAAAATTTCAAAAAAAGTGTTTTTTTTTTAATAATTTAGAGATTTTTTGACTAACCGATTTTGCACTCCCGGTAACGTTTTTAGGACTCAAAAAACTGCGTCGATTGCTATCTTGAACATCAAAATCGAATAAGGCGTTAAAAATTTATGGCTTTTTAAACATTTCAAAAAAAGTCAAAAACGTCAAAATACGTCACGTTACTATAGCTTTGCGGTTAAAACTAGCGGGAAGTTGCAAGGATGGCCTTTAAGGTCAACCTCTTTTCGAATTTTTTTTAAGGTCTTTTATATTTTTTGTCAAATTAATAAATATGTCTTTATTCGTGGTACTTTTAACATTGAGAATGTTATATTGGGGTAAGTGATTTTCATTATAAGTAAATTGCATAAAGAAAGTTTTATTATAATTTAATGTCAGTAATTTACTACCAATTATTAATTACTAGCGGACCCGGCGAACTTCGCATCGCCTAACACTAATGTTTTTTCAATTTTTTTTTTTTATTTTTACGATTAGTTTTTTGTATTTTTTATCATATTTTCTCGTTAGTTATCAGTTTTTACTATTATTTATAGTACTTTGTAATTTCTCGGTTAGGTATATTATATATTAACTGCGCCACCTAACGGTGGCGTCATAGTTCTAAGGTAAGTAAGTTTTGCTTTTTTAAATATATGAGATATTAACTGCGCCACCTTACGGTGGCGTCATGGTACTTAGTTATGTAAGAATTACAACTGCGCCACCTTAGGGTAGCATCATAATGATTAATTTCGTAATAAACGCGTCCGATCGCTGCAAAATTCAAAGTGCCATAGGGAAAATCGCGGCCTCCGATGCGCTATTTATATTATTTATAGGCACGCTTCCGCCGCCCCGGCCGGCCAGTACCACCGCAAGCGCTACGTCCCGCAATTTTAAATCTGTAATATCTTCGAAAATATTCATTTAAATCTTATGCTGTAAAGGACCATATAGATCTATGTTAAATTAACAATATATTTAAGCTATTTAGTTGGATAAGGATTAATGCTGTATTGGTTAAAATCGCTTCGAAATTTAGCCATTATTTGTCGTAAAAGGTAAATGACAAAAAAATGTTAAGAGATAGACATATACCATCGCGGAGTTTTCTGTAGACCTTTTCAATGTGTAAAAATAATTAGTACATTATTTTAATAAATCTCGTAAGGTTCGGCCTGCGTTTGCAATGTAAGCGGAAAAAAATGGATAATTAACGACATCACATTAGAAACCTCAAAAATAACAGTATTTCTCCACTATTTAATGGATGTTATTATACATATAAACCTTCCTCTTGAAACACTCTATCTATTAAAAAAAATGCATCAAAATCCGTTGTGTAGTTTTAAAGATTTAAGCATACAAAGGAAAATAGGGACAGAGAAAGCGACTTTGCTTTATACTATGTAGTGATTTTTAGGGTTTAACGATCATTTTGCACTGTTTTACAATTTTTTTACACTTTTTACGCGTTTTTTCGTCGATTTTACGCAAAATTCGATCACATTTTGTGTTTACTAAACGTAAATGTCAACTTCTGTTAACTGACTGGTTTTACATGGCGTTTTACTTGTCAGCTGAATTGACAGATAATCGATTTTTTTAATATAATTCGTAAAATTAACGACATCACATGAGAAACCTCAAAAATAACAGTATTTCTCCACTATTTAATGAATTTTATTATACATATAAACCTTCCTCTTGAATCACTCTATCTATTAAAAAAAACCGCATCAAAATCCGTTGCGTAGTTTTAAAGATTGATTCATACAAAGGGAAATAGGGACAGAAAAAGCGACTTTGTTTTATACTATGTATTGATTAATTTCACGTCACTTCCAACAATGACTTTAAGTTCGGACAAGTTACTGGCAGAATAACAAACAACTATCATCAGCAACGCTTATCATTTGTCCTTAGGTATTTAAAAATAGTAATTCATTTATGTAGATGTTAAATAGAATGGGACCTAGTACCGTACCTTGCGGAACTCTACATTTTACAGGCTGAATTTCACTGACCGTGTCTCCTATTTGAACACCTGGTTTCCTATCTTCAAAATACGTTCTGAACATATCATAAGCATGAACAGTGGCTCTAGTAACTTTTTGTGATCCACAGGATCAAAAGCTTTAGCTAGATCTATGAATACTGCCATTGATGGTTGACTATTATCAAGGGCATTATACATCATTTGTGTTAATTCTGCTATAGCATTCTCTGTTAATAAATTTTTTTGAAAACCATATGGTTTTTTAGATAACATTATTTTTTTCTAAAAGTTTTGTAAAACCGGTTGTCAAAGATTTGTTGTAGTATTTTTAGTTCTTATTCTATACTATTGTAACTATTTAAAAATCGTTAACTTTTAATTTTTGTTAAATTTGTTTATAAATTTTAAAGAAATCATCCATTCCCAATATTTCTATCGATTAGAAATACTAAGGTTATCTATATGTATTATCTATTTCAAATATTTAGAACCATTAAGGCTTTCTATAATATATGTCTATGCTTTTTTCGTCGGTTTCATATATTGACGAAATGTTTCAATAATTTTAGTTTTTATCTTTTATAATTAACGTAATGTGCACAAATACGACTTTCAATATAGAAAGCCAAATATGTTTCGGTCCTGTTTAAATATGTCTTTTGATGAAAAAAAAATCGTTTGAGTGAGTCATGTGAGAAGCCTTCCTGATATAAAGTCTTAAATAATATTATCTAGTATAGTTAAATTATTTCCAAGAAAGTTGATAAAGATTTAGAATCTACGATTTTAATATGAAATTCTTATAAGTATAGCTTTTTAACCAATATTTTAATGGGATTGTTTTTTGACTTTACAAGTTGCGCAAAACACGTTTTGTTATTGGTTATACACCTGTAAGGGATTTTTCTCTAGTATTTAATTTTTCTGATTTATTTGGTTTTCTTGAAGGGAAATCTAGATCTGTTCGGTAAAACCCTTAGATCTCCTTAAATCTTCTTAGATCACCTTGGATCTTCTTAGATCTTCTTGGATCTCTTTAGAGCTTCTTAGATCTCCTTAGATGTGCTTAAATCTACTTAGAGAACCGTAGACCTCGTTTCACATCTGTAGATCACGTGGAGGTTCTGCCTGGTTTTATATCACTTTCCTGTAACCCTTAAGAAAAATATAGTGAATAGGATCAGACCAGTTCGGATTGGTGTTCGTCAACCACCGTTTGATTCTTGATTAAACCTTCATCGCTCCTGAAAAAGAAATAAATTGAGTACAAAGTTTTCCAGATTAAAATCCTATGTAATTTACTTAAATTTTTTTTAATCTACTTAAGCAGAGAATCTGAATTAAGACAAATCAAATACGACATGTTATATTTATATTATATTTTTAAATAATTTAGTCTTTGCTTTGTTTTAAAGAAAACCTCAGTATCGTAGTGGTTGCACTATTGATAGTATATCACCTGGATCTGGACCTGGAGACGCGCCTGGTAGATAGCTCAACACTCAGGAATGTATGGGAGAAATCCTTGGTCTTCTTTGTGGATTTGAACTCTTCATTACTGGGGCTTAATTTTCTTTAACCAAGCTCTCTATAAAATGTTATGTCATCTTGGTTCGTTATTTATTATTTTATGGCAAAATAAATATTCAAAATTCGACCGAAAAATTATTTTTCCAAAACCGACAAAATTTTATTATAAATATATAAAATATATCCATTTTAAAATTACTTATTAAATGAAACTTTAATTTAATGAGAATGACATGGAGAGCTACTTTAAATATTAAATTCTCTCCCGTTACAGCGCCAGCGTTGGTAATTAACAGAGAAATTTTACGTTGAGTCGGTAAGAGCAACAGGAGACTGAAAAATTAACTTTTACATAATGTGTAGGTATCAAAGTTACCGTAACAATATTTCGTTTTTTATATCTTTTTTATACGATTAACAATAAACTTTTAATATATGCAACGAGTATAAAAATTAATTATTAACTTATCGTTCTACCTAACGCGTTCATAATAACGAATTATAATTTGTAACATAGCGTTGGAGAACGAAACTTACGAACCGACAGGTTGTTTATAAACCATTTTTTATTAACGAGGCATAAGGCAGACATTACCAGTTGATAGTGTTTGTAACCCTATTCCAGCTAAATGAGAACATAAACTGTAAATAAGCCGGTGGAAAATAGGAACATAAAAAAGTTCATAAGCTTTCATTTGCCAGCACAAATGTGCCATCGTAAAATATTTTTGAAGGTGGGTTGTATGCGAATAAGAAGAATGAGAGGCTATTCTGGATTTACTGGGAAATAAGGTACTTTTGTTTATTTGTATTTCTTTTATTTAGTTTAAATTCTGTTAGGATGCAGGATAATGAATTGAATTTTCTGACTACTACATCACCAAAATAGCTTTTTAAGTCAAAATTTTAGAGGATGAGTTGAAACTATTAACAGTTTATCTACAGACACTAATACAGTATTGAAATAATTTCTTTAACTGTGACGTACGTGGCTGTATCACTGGGACATATAAACTCAAAAAATATTACTGTCAAGAGACTTCATTTTATACGTATGTTCGGTCAAATAATACTTCAGAGCGTGGCTATAAGTGATAACGTGATTTTAAGTGATCATATTGGATCAAAACTGATTTCATGTGATCGGAAAAAATTGCAATTATCCAAAATTTATTGGTGATGTTCAAAAGTGATTGCAAGTAGCAAAAAGTGATTAAAAGTTATAAGTGCATCTTAGTCCCTATTCTCTACACCATCTACGCTAGCGAAATTCCTCAGCTTCAAAATATCCAACTATACGCTGACTCCACAGCCCTATACACCTCCGCAACGTCGACTGAAATTCTCAACTAAAAAACTCAAAGACCAGTTCTCCACCTTGTGCAGCACATGGTGAGTAGCCTTCAACCTCCAACCCCACTAAAACCTAAACCATCATCTTTAGACGTCCAAACCTTAGCCGACAAGAAAATATCTGCCTTTTACTATATGGAAACAGCTCGTTGCTTTAGACAAGCTGACGTACTTGGACGTACGATTCATTCGAACGCTCAGTGAGACACCGACGTCGAACTCATCATTAATAAAATGAGAAGGTGAGCGTCTTTCCTTAGGTCGGTACTATACGGTGGATGATATAACAATTCGATGTTTTAAAGCTCCAAAAACTCGATTGTCTTCTGGGCAGTTTGAGCACTTGCATTGTCCTGATGTAGAATGATGTTGTGTATCGGAGTTTCGCAATAACTTCTGGTAAACAAACGTTTATATACCATGTGGAAGTAACCGATCTTCGATCTTCTAAAGCAATTGTTGCTACATGACTAGATTTTGACACAAAAGTTTCGACCATTTCCTTTGACACATTTCTATTGTTTGTTTTTCCCCATTGTGCAACACCGACACAGCAGATTAGCGGCGTTTATTATCCGGTTCGTAGATGTAAATCCAAGATTCATCGCCACTAACAATACTATAAACGTTTTTTGAGCTTTCCTTGTTGAACCGTTCCAAAGTTTTTCGACAACAATTGACGCAAACCGCTATTGGCTCTTCTGTGAGCAAATGAGTGATCCAACCGGAAACCAATTTTGTAACACTCAAATCTTTATGTAGGATCTTTTGGATTCACTGTACCTACACCACTTGTTGTATCACAAAGAGACTATGGTTTTATGTCAATAAAAGATTGCGGTTAAAGTGTCTGAAGGTTCTATTGGTGGTACCTTCCATGCGGCTATATGCAAAACTAAAAAAAAAACCTTTTATAATTTGGAACTACTACAAAACAACAACTTAACATAATAGTTCTAGATCTGGAAATTTGGGGAGGAGCGAGCTAGTGCTCAGCCAGCCCTAAGGCCACATATATGACCCATTGTGCATCCTCCCGTATGTAGGGATATCCTCACCTCAGGCTGTCACCAGGCCTAGTGATTTAAAATAGGTGATGAGGCTCCCGAGGGGGATCTCCCTGACATCGGCTTACATAATAGTTACTTGTCTATAGTAGGAAGAAAACTTTACTTACCGAACTAAGTGAATAATAAAATTACTGGTTAATTACTGTATTACAAGAGTACTTTACTGTTTTTACCAAATTAGAAAGAACGCTTTTGTTTTAGTTGTTTAAATATCTGTTATCCTAGTGATCTCAAGTGCTGCTTTTAAAATACCTCACGTATCATGTTTTTAATTATATATATCAGGTACAACAATCACCTTTTCTTTGTAATTAAATCGTTGAAGCTAAACTTTGTAATGAATATTTAGTGCCTTGTACAGGAGCCACGAACAACATGTAGCGTCCAGAATTGAAGTCAATATGTGTTTTTCAGAGCCGAACTTTTAAATTCTTAAAAAAACAAATTCAATTTCAAGCATGAAATTGAACTTAAAACCAATTTTTACCCAAAAACATTTCAAAACTAAAAGGTGTCATTGGATCTAAATTTTTTTGTATATAAGACTAGCTGTCAGAATGTTTTTAAAGACGGGATTTATTTACCTTATTATGACTATCAGAATTTTGTCATTAGGAGTTAAATTAAAGTGTTGCCATTTTTCCACTATTTCTCTCTATCTCAGAGCTGGATACAGATCAATTCTCTTAATATCAATCTACAAACGAGGTTTGTCTGTTTAGTTTTGCATATATCTGCTTAGAAGGCGTCAATCGTTTGGATGATTGCCGTGTAGCATACTGCGAGAAAGAGTTATCTTTGGGCAGTTCAAAGACGTCGTTTCACAGGATCCTATATGAAGAACTGGGTGTTACAAAGTTTGTTTTTCATTGGATCCTTCATTGGTCCACAAAAGAGCAAAAAGAGGTTTGCGTCAATTGGTGTCAAAAAACATTGAAATTTTTCAACAAAGGGAACTCAAAAAACATTAATTGTATTGTTAGTAGCCATAAATCTTGGTTTTAAGCGTACGAACCGAAAAATAAACGCCAATCCGCTGTGTGGATGTTTCCCGATATGGAAAAACCAACAAAAGTGATCCGTTCTCAAAGTTTGTCAAAGATAATGGTAGCAACTTTTGTGTAAAACTTTGGTCATGTGACAACAATTGCTTTAGAAGAAAGATCGAGAATAGGTTACTTTCGATTGGTAAAAGCACGTTTGTTTACAACTGGAATAACTGTTTTACCAAATCATTTGAACGTATGCAAAAATTCATCGATGTTGGTCTATACATTTTTTCTCTTTATGACTATATGCAAAACCAAACAGACAAACCTCGTATAAGCATTCGTTTTTCCCAATATATCTTTAGATCTGCATTCCTTTTAATCAGATCGATAAGAGTTTCTTATACATGTTTGGTAAGTGCAAAGAAAATAGAAGAATATCATTTTATTCCTGTTTTTATCATGTTATGAGAAAGTATGTGGATAGTATACTTTAAGAAACTTCTTATTTTCAATTTACTGTTATGTCCTGTAACGACTGCAAATGAACTCAACATCTTGAACCTAATTTGTCAAAGAGAGAGTTACTATTTATGTAAATTTCTAATACTGATCCTTCATCCAATTATAAACATTTTAGCTCTCTGACTCCCAAAGGTTATTCCTTTATTTTTATACATAACGTGGGCAAGTCCGTGCGATGTTAGTAGTGTGTTTTCCTTTTCCAGAAACAGCTGTAATGTAAACTCTGGATTAAATTTCAAAACCATATTAGTTTGTTTGCTTATTTGAACACGAACAGCAAAATGATTTGTGTTTGTAACGAAATGGTTAGTTGGTAATACCTTTACAGTGCTCTGATATTTTCAATTTCATCCACTAGTGTAATACAGCTGGTATTGTGTAAATGGGGCAGGTATTATTATGTACAATTGAATGTATTGTACTTTGATCCGGTAATACGTATAATAATTGAATGCTCAATTCAAAATTATACTGGGGTTTATTATAATCCTTCAATTTGGCTTAAACTTTTTGTTTGCGCATCTATTGCATACATTATATTTTATCATTATAAAGCGCAATTAAGCGAACCAGTAATCATTACACGTAAATCTAAAAAATAACAAAGCAAACATTGTTTCTGCTGATAAAATTACGTAAAATTTCAGTGTAGTTGAGGCAATAAAACACTAAAATCGGCCTTACCTCCAAAATTTAAACGGCAGTTTGGATTTTAATGATTCTTTTTGCATTCGATTCGTGAGACCGTCAGGAAAGTTGGTGTCTCTATGAGCTCGTTTATTATTGGAAAACTGTAATTGTGCATACAAAAAACGCATTTTTTAAGTGCAGTTTAAACGTGATTTATTGGTGTGAATGAGTTGAATTTTGTTAATCGGAGATTTTGGGGTCGCTGGCAACAAATACCTGGTTTCCAGGACACCTATAGTTTACATCGTCTCCTGGAGTTTTCGGTAATATCGTTATACAATTAGTCAAAACTCCATGCTATACTTTAAGGTTTTTGGGTTTCCTAAAAACGAATACTTATGACATTATAAGTGATCTACGGAGTATCTGGTGACAAGGATACCTAATGTTTAACTTGTCTCCTGGAGTTTTTCGTAATATCGTTATACAATTAGTTAAAACTCATAATTTGAAGGTTAATGCACTAAATTTAAAAAAATAGGTTTTGATTTTAATTTATTCTATTATCTTGTAATACCTTGGGTGTATATGCGCTTTAGATAGATCGCTCAATATATCCCGAGGATAACAGTTTCAACTGCCGTAGACGAATCAGTGAAAACGTTCATGCATGGTATGTGTTAACTACGGCAGTCCATCGTTTAAAACCATGTTGTTTCAGAGGTTTTTTACTCTATTTTTATATTTTAATGTGCAAAGAGACTAAAAATTCGATTACCTACTAGTTTTCGTTCAAAAACTGTTTTATATGGCGTAGAAAGACTTAGCACAGTTTTAACAGAAACCAAGATAACAGTCGACAGTTGACATTAGACAACTATATTATTGACACCTGTCACTGTACTGCTAATATCTGATAATAGACATCACTTACTGTACCTTTGACAACTGACATTAGACATTTGTCACTGCACAGTAAACAACGGACACGTTTGCTTCTTTTATTTAGTTTAAATCAACCTGTTCGCTTCGTACAGTCAATTCATTAAAACAGGAAAAATAAATGTGGTTTTTAAACTGTAGTCTCTACGTATATAGATGCAAATATAATTATATTCATTCATTTTAATAAAATTTATATTTAAAAACATGTATATTTCATTATTAGATGAAATTTTATACTGTTTAAAATTCAAGTAAAGGGATTTCCTGTTGGTTGAAAAGTTTCATGTGGCAGTTGCAGAACCGAGTAAGATCGCAACTCGGGCCTGTTCATGGCGTTTCTACTTTCAAATTTTCAAAACGTTCTCTCGGGAAATATTCCTGCGACATTCTTGCACTCGGACGATCATATCGGGACAGCTACATTGGAGTATAAAAGGAAATAAGATTCGATGTTTGGATTATTCGCTCGTTTTATTTGTATTTGTCTGAATTTTAATTTTATACCTGATCTTAAAACTTACTATAATGACAATATTTTATTTTATAGGAAATATCCATAAAAAATTGAATTATAGCAGGTGTCTAAAAAATTGTTAAAGTAGACGGTTATTGTAGTTGAAAGCGAAAATAATAAAGAGACATAATGTCGCATTGGACGATGTTGATGTGCTTTAGAAAAAAGATACTATAGGATCTAAAGATTCCAAACTAATCTTTTGTTTTTTAAAAGTATTGCTTTTTTTAAATATATAGTTTACTAGGTGTACCTGCGACGTCGTTCACGTAGCGTGTTGATTTTTGTTTAAAAATTTCTTCACTCACCCCGTTAAAGGGGTGGGAGGAGAATTTTTTATACACCAGATATTATGCTGAAAGAAGACAAATACATCTGTGAAAACCGCATTCGAATCGGATCAGTAGTTTCATGTGATACGCGCACAAACATATAGATAGACAGACAGACGTACAAAAAAATCTAACCACATTTTTGGGTTCTATATCGATGTAGGTAACCGCGACGTCGTTCGCGTGACGTATAGATTGTTGTATAAAAATTTCTATCCCCACACCGTAAAAGTGGTTTTCCCAACATTTCCCTTTACTGCTCTGCTCCTATTGATTGTAGCCTGATGTAAAGTATCCTATAACCAGCTCAGGAGTATGAAAAATAATTGTACCAAGTTTCGTTAAAATCCGTCGAGCAGTTTTTGTTTCTATAACGGTTATATCTACAGAGAGACAGACAGACAAAAATTTTACTGATTTCATTTTTGGCATCAGTATCGATCCCTAATCACCCCCTGATAGTTATTTTGGAAATATATTTCATGTACAGAATTGACCTCTCTACAGATTTATTATGAGTATAGATGTCAAACACAGATAAAAATTAACAATAATCAAACACACCCGTGGTCTCTCCCGTAATTTTTTATCGTTTTCCATTAAGCGATCTTGATATGTTAAAATAAAAATATAAGTACATAAATATTGTTAAACTTAACTGAATTTATTGTGGAGTAAGGTGAATTAATAAAGAGCAGTATTTTTTTATTTTGACTAAACTAATTCAGATGTATATAGTGAATGTTAAAATTAGGTTATTTAACACTTCTTCCTTTAAACATTCAGTAACTGCTTCATCCTATGAAAATTTGTCCCATTTAAGGATTTAAGAATGAATTCTGGATTTAAATCAACAAAATGTTGAGGTTAGATTTGGGGCGCCTTCTAAACGGCTATACGCAAAACTAAAAAGACATTGAAATAATAATTCAGAGCTTTAAGAAAGCTATGCGTCTTACCCCTAAGTCGTTCCTGGAGTGGTTCTTCTCGTTATATATTTATCTACGATTGATAAAAAGTGTCAAAATAGATTTAAACCACCTGTTTTTAGTTTTCACGTATATGGATAAGAAATCACTTGTGAAAACGTTTTCTTCTAGGTATCTAATAGGTATATAAAATTTATAAAACCTTAACTTTAAAATGTTTTTTGGGTCCCTTATAATTCAGAGGTACACCGGTTTTTAGAGAAGTAACTTTCTATGTAGGTAGAATTGATCTTAAAATATTTACAATATTTCTCTCATAGTTTTCACAGGAAAAGCACTTTTCAAATAACTTTATACACTGTTTCAGAAACCGTAAATAAATAAATAGTCATTTATATTCACGGCAAGAAGGGAAAGTTATGGACAAACAGTGTTTTATTTTTTTATATACCTAGCGCCATTCTTATAAAAAAAAATGAATAAAAAATAAAAAGGAAGCAACTGGTGTACGTGTTTCAAATAAACTATTTGTTTAGCGTATCCAAAACATATAAATATATTTTTGATTACCAGTCAATAACATACCTACCTAACTACAGCTAATCTATTTTTAAAATTTTAGAAAGTATACAAACAAGTATATATTAAATGCCATTAAAAAGAAATAAAAAAAATGGCGTATTCAGCAAAACTCGAACCCGCAACCTTTGCCTCTATGCCGCAACGCTCTAACAACTAGGCTACGAATATTAAAAATATATTTCTTGGTAAGTAAATGGAACATTTACTGTTGCTACCTCACTGTTTAAAAATTAAATACACTTAACACTCATCTTTTGAAGTCTTTGAAAAAAAACGCGTCACTCTTTAATATATTTTTTTCTCCGAAGACTACGACTACGCAAGAGCTGTAGGTGAAACAAACAAATTGTCTATTGATGAATAAAGCGGATATTCTACGTCTTTCGTTAGCCCTATTTATTTTAAACTAAAATAATTAACGTAATAGGGTTAATTAAGTTTTATGGAATCATACACAGTTTTTCTCACGAGTACCTACGTCTCTGATTCGCCAAACCAAATTAAACCGCGAAATGTGCAGTAACTTATTGGGGAGAGGGTGCATAGACTGAAAGACAATTGCCTACTACTTTTTTTGTGGCAGGGTGTCACAGCATATAAAATGTCTCAAATATTTATGTCGTTGGCGAACAATTACTCTGCAGTTACTGATAATGTTCAGCAGTTGCATTTGCATACTCACAGAATCTGCATGTTTCACTGTCCACTTTACCCATTTAACAGTATCATGGGAGAATTCGTGCTATTACTTTTTAGCTACAAAAGTAATTACCTAAGAATAGGGCAGTCAAAACATTTTTGCTTGTCTTGAGCCTGGAGTCTTTATCCAATAAGCTGCACTAAGTTTCTTTTCCAAACAACGGACTTATCTATAATTCGGTATTTTTAGGTGTCACAGAATGCTTCAGATGCAGAAAAAAGAGTACTTGCTCTTTTTTTCCGAACCTATTAGCAATCTTGTTTCCAACAATTATTGATTATGCCATGGTACCCATAGCAAAGTTAATTTTAATTATAAGTTACGAGAATTTGTGTCAGATTTGACCAATCTATAGCGAGGGATAACTAAATGGTTTGCTTCAGCAGAAAGTGTATTGTGAGCATGTACATCTGAAATAGTAGAAATAGTTTACATGAATGAATTTTCGTAAGCGTTTGGTGTAAATAGATACAAGGGAGTGGCATAATACCTAAGCTTTTAAATAGAGGTCAGCAGGAATACCTCGGACCTGCCTCCACTAATATTCTAATAAGTTTCTTTTATAATTTAAAAATTTTATTCAATCTTAAAGAGTTACTCCACAGAACCTTTTCATAGAAGATCATAGAGTGAAAAAGGCCAAAATAAATATTTTTTAAAATTTCTCCATTTACTATTTGTCTAAGTTGTCTCAGTAGAAATATAATATAATACTAGATACTTAACTCGTCAATATGATATGACCAACTTAAAGAATCATCCAGAATTACACCCAGCAACTTACAATTGTTTTCAGTTCAAATCTGACTGTTACTTGAAGTAAGTAAATTTTGGGTTGTGTCCTTATTAAGTTAAAGGCTGTTTACTAAAAACCACTCCTCGGATACATTAATTAAAACAACTGCTTGCTTAATTAAAATCGCTTTATTTTCATTAGAAGTGATGAAGAACATGTCATCAGCAAAACCTACTAAATGACATTTATTTAACAGAAAGTAGTACCTATAAGTCATTTATATATATGATGAATAGAAGAGGACCCAAGGCAGAACCTTGTGAAACAGATTTTAATTCCGATTTAGATTTATTATTCAGATGAACATATTGTTGTCTTAATTCTAAATATGATTGAAGCAACTGTAATGGTCCTCCCCTTACACCATAATGTTCAAGTTTCTCTATTAGAAGCTCGTGAGAAACACAGTCGAATGTCCTCAACTAATTTTAATATAGAACTTAATTTTATTGTAAATTTGACTGTAAATTGGAAACTTTGTACTATCTTATCATTTTAAAGTAAAGAACGAATCTCTAAAACAACCTTTTGGAAAATAAGCTTCCTCAAACTTTTTGTGTATGCTAGTATGGATTTTCAAGTCTCGGTTTAATTGTGTTTTTCCAAGTAGTGGGTATATAAATTTTCTCTTGTGTTATTATCTTAGAAATTATTTACCAGTTATAAAACTCCAGTGTATTTAAACAATTAAGTCGATACCTACCGTGTTCCACTGACATATATCTACCTTAAATATTTAAAGGTTCCCACCCTCCTGACATATTGCTTCCTCTCACGAGGTTCGAAACGTCGTTTGAGATAAATGCTACGTTAAATCCGTAACGGATGACTTGATTTTGTCCGGTTGCCGGTGAATAGAGACATAAATAAAGACCAAGGGGTGAAAATGAGTCAGTCACAGAGAAATAATACTGTTACAAAAACACGCGAACATTCAAGTGTCAGTTGTAATCCGGTAGTTTCCAACAAGGTTTATTGTAGTCTAATCTTTACAGGATTGGTTGTACTTTTGTATTTTCATTTCGGAAATGGATATAATTTTTCTAAGGATTAATAATATTAAATATATCAATGCTTATAAACAATTTGTTTAATGTTCTCTGAATTTTCTGTTTTATTCCTAATATTTATAATTTGTTTTAAAAGCCACAAGGTGGTGACTGATAAATTTCCATTCACCCATTGGCACTACTAGAGCTGCTACACTAATTTTGGAGAAAATTCTTTAAAGTTTATAGTCCTTCCAATGTCAGTTTTCCATCACCAGTTTTTAAATTCATTGATACCAATGGCGACCATTGGCGTGGAAATTAAGAAAAAGGTCCAGTTTCCAGTTCTTCAAACGCATATTTCAAAAAAATCGAACATTTTTAAGTTTTATAAATTAGTGCTTTAAGTTATGCATTGTGATTACTGGTTTTAAATGGTCGCCAAAACGCCATAGTATTATAGTTAATTGTTTAGCAGCAAAAATATGTAACTTATACCAGTTACTCCGGTATACCCGCTACTGTTAAAATGAAAGATTTCGTCAGGTGTTAAGCGACTGTTTGCCACCATAGTGTTGCCATCATCAAATACGATATCGTACGCTTTTTAAGTACTTTTTTTTAATTGATAAAATTTTTGTCATAAAATCAGGTACACACAAAATCTAGGGATATTTAAAAAGTTTATTTATAAAATGGTTCAAACGTATTTTATGAAATAACTTGTGTAAGCCTGATACGTGAGAAAAGGTAAAGGAACTATGACATCAAAATGGCTCATTTTCATGAAAAAAATAAGAACCATTTAAAATGTGTGCAAAATATTTTTAATAGAACAAAGGCAAGAATATTTTTATAAGGAATATGACCTCCTTCTGCATTCATGATGGCTCTATAGCATCTTTCCATACCAAGGATTAAGTTATCCAGAATCGCCATCCAGCAATGTTAAAGAGCTTAAAACAGTTGATTGCGATTTTGAAATTGATCCTGGTCTTGAAAAACTCTTCGCTGAAACATATCCTACGCATGCTCAATAGGATCGGTCAATTGAGCTGGTCAAGGCAAAACTGGAATATTCTGCTATTCCAAAAAATTTCTTGTCACTCTGGCTGTATCTGAAGTAGGATTGTCATGCTTCAAGGTAAAATCAGGACCAATGTTTTGCTCGTATGGGACAACTTCAGATTCTAGAACTGCCAAGCGAAATTCCTGCCCATACAATAATTGTGCCTCCTCTGTAGCTACGTACCTTTTTTGTATGTTGCATTCGATTTCTGAGGACAGGTTCTCTCCATATGCGCATCCTTCGAGAATCTGGATACAAACCAAACCGAGATTCATAGGTAAAAAGAACATTTTGCATTAATTTTGCGCCCATACAACATGTTCTTGCATCCAACGTAGGCATCTCCACGGTCTTCGGCTAACTAAATTACCTCTTCTTAACGTTCTGAAGATGATATGTCTGGAAACAATCACATTATGAGCTCCACAGAGATTATAAATTAACTTCCTTGTCGTCACTGTGCAATTTCTTTGCGCTTTTAGCTGAACATATCGGTCCATATGAGGTGTTGTCATCCTTGATCGTCCCAAACCGACAATTTTTTATACCAAAAATAGACTTCTAAAAAGCCAAACACTAACAATCCTTTCTTTACTTTTTTCAATTTTAACTATTATTTCAATACTTGTGGGTATCAAATGAGAAATTATATCCAAGAGTATTAACGCTGAAACCATCTCTATGGAAACGTCAATTTAAAACTCCTCGCTTAATTCACCCCAGATTACAATGTTGCCGATACTCAAAAATATCTTTAAGTATAAGTAATATTTTTAAAGTTGCTTTTATTTATTAGTGAAGCTGAGTTAATGAAGTTATATATTTTTTATGAATATTTCCACATTAACTTTTCATTGACTAACAATTAAATATTAAATTAAAGAGAACATTTTCATAATATATAAAGTTAGGATTATTAGGAAATATATCTGACAACCTTAATTTGAATCCGGTCTCTTTGATTGGATTAAGAGGCGTGATTATGTTGGTAAATTGTGCTTAGATAAACTATACCTATACACTTGCTGTTGGTTATTATATAGCTTATTTATTTTAATTTGTTTAAAACCTACAAATTAATCATTCCTATTATAAAGCTATTAACTATCTATTAACGAGTATATAGTCTATTTATTACATCGTAAAATAAGTATTTTAATAATTATACGCAAAGTAAAAAACGATACTGCATGCTATTATATAATCAATTTAGTTCGGTGAAATATTACTTGAGTCATAATTATACCAGTGGTAGTCATTAGTAGGGGTAATTACACCAGCAATGTTCAAGAAAATTTATTACTTGTTCTAGAATAATAAATTCTCATTTATAATGCTCGCTCAAGCCGACAACACACAATATTCGTAAAGGTAAATTGCTAGTGCAAAAATTACGAAATGTGCATTATGAAACTTGTAATATAAACATTAAACTAGACTATAATAATTTCATAGAATAATGTCAAGTGTGGCTCATGTTTTCTTTAGTATTAAAATCAAGAAGTATATTTTTAACAGATGAATTTATTAGTTAACGGATTATTTTAAGACAGCTCTTATGGAATTTTTTAAATTTAGAAATAAGACAAACAAGAATTGATATCCAGAAAAAAAACTGAAAAAAACTAACATCCAGCAGAATACACATAACCTGTAGCGCTTTTAACCATTCGGCCTCAGCTACCTCTAATATGCTTTGCTTGATATATTTGTTTTCAGTTGGTGGACCAGAACCATCGATAATTAGTAAACCAATTATTTTGTCAAATGTTTTATGGGATTTTTAAAATTAAGAAAAAGACCTGTAGCGTCTTTAAGCATTTGGACGCGAATGCCTTAGTAAATATAAATCAAATATAAAACAGGGCACAAAAATTGACTTAGCGTTTGATCTGTTAATTGTAAATTTGACAATTATATCTGTCATCCACATCATTCATTTAAAATATGTCTCACCAAAATCGATACACTTTTTCATAGGTTCAAATTCCAGTTTTGGGTTGAAACCTGTAAAATCACTGTTTTAAAGGGATCTATGGCTTCTTTGGGCGACTGGAATCGTTGTCTACGCATTTAGTTCTTGATCTTTAGGAACGTAAAGAAGTCGTTGGGACTATACGCGGGATAGTCTAATAGTTTGATGTTTTGAAGCTCCAAAAACTGACCAATTGTTTTTTGGTCAGTGTGAGCCCTTGCATTGTTCTGATATTGGATGATTCTCCATTGTGTGTTGCTTTGTCGTGATAACTTTTGGTAAACAAGCGTTTATATATCAAGTAATCTTTAATCGATTATTAAAATATGTCTCACCAAAATCGATACACTTTGCATAGGTTCAAATTCCAGTTTTGGGTTGAAACCTGTAAAATTACTGTTTTAAAGGGATCTACGGCTTCTTTGGGCGATCGAAATCGTTGTCTACGCATGTAGTTCTTGATCCTTAGGAACGTAAAGAAGTCTTTGAGACTATACGCGGGATAGTCTAATAATTTAATGTTTTGAAGCTCCAAAAACTGACCAATTGTCTTTTTGGTCAGTGTGAGCCCTTGCATTGTTCTGATATTGGATGATTCCCCGTTGTGTGCTGCTTTGTCGTGATAACTTTTGGTAAACAAGCGTTTATATATCAAGTAATCTTTAATCGATTATTAAAATATGTCTCACCAAAATCGATACACTTTGCATAGGTTCAAATTCCAGTTTTGGGTTGAAACCTGTAAAATTACTGTTTTAAAGGGATCTACGGCTTCTTTGGGCGATCGAAATCGTTGTCTACGCATGTAGTTCTTGATCCTTAGGAACGTAAAGAAGTCTTTGAGACTATACGCGGGATAGTCTAATAATTTAATGTTTTGAAGCTCCAAAAACTGACCAATTGTCTTTTTGGTCAGTGTGAGCCCTTGCATTGTTCTGATATTGGATGATTCCCCGTTGTGTGCTGCTTTGTCGTGATAACTTTTGGTAAACAAGCGTTTATATATCAAGTAATCGTTAATCGATATTCTAAAGCAAGTGTTACCACATGACCAGATTTTGACACAAAAGTTGCGACCATTTTCTTCTCAAAAATGGACTATCAACGAAAGTGTTTCGTTCTCGAAGTGTGTTAAAAAAATGGTCGCAACTTTTGTGTAAAAATCTGGTGTGGCTACAATTGTTTTAGAAGATCAAAAACGGTTACTTCAGATTGGTATATTAACGTTTGTTTACCAGAAGTTATCGTGAAACTCCGACAAAACAACACAGAACACATCAGGACAAATAACAATCGAGTTTTTGTAGCCTCAAAAAATCGAATTGTTATACCAGTCTCTGTATAGTCCCAACTTAAGTCCTAACGACATCTTCACGTTCCCAAAAATTAAGATTCAAAGCGTAGGCAGCGATGCCAGTCGCCAAAAGAAGCCATCGATAATTTTAAAACAACGATTGTAGGTGTCAAGTGAAGACTGGAATAACTGTTTTACCAATGGGTTTGAACGTATGCAAAAGTGTATCGATCTTGGTGGTACATATTTTGAAAAGCAATAAAGTACTTTAAGTCTTTATATTTTTTGTCCTTATATGCAAAACTAAAAAGACAACCCTTGTAGTATCGAATCTGGTATTACTCAATACGTGACGCCACTACAGAACATACTTATCGATAAAATTTTAAAACAACGATTGCAGGTCTCAAGTGAAGACTGGAATAACTGTTTTACCAATCGGTTTGAACGTTTGCAAAAGTGTATCGATCTTGGTGGTACATCTTTTGAAAAGCAATAAAGCACTTTAAGTCTTTATATTGTTTGTCCTTTATGCAAAACTAAAAAGACAACCCTTGTAGTATCGAATCTGGTATTACTCAATACGTGACGCCACTACAAAACATACTTATCGATAATTTTAAAACAACGATTGCAGGTGTCAAGTGAAGACTGGAATAACTGTTTTACCAATCGGTTTGAACGTATGCAAAAGTGTATCGATCTTGGTGGTACATATTTTGAAAAGCAATAAAGTCTTTATATTGTTTGTCCTTATATGCAAAACTAAAAAGACAACCCTTGTAGTATCGAATCTGGTATTACTCAATACGTGACTCCACTACAAAACATACTTATCGATAATTTTAAAACAACGATTGCAGGTGTCAAGTGAAGACTGGAATAACTGTTTTACCAATCGGCTTGAACGTATGCAAAAAGCGTATCGATCTTGGTGGTACATATTTTGAAAAGCAATAAAGTACTTTAAGTCTTTATATTTTTGGTCCTTATATGCAAAACTAAAAAGACAACCCTTGTAGTATCGAATCTGGTATTACTCAATACGTGACGCCACTACAAAACATGCTTATAGTCTCACACACATTAATGAGATTAAGGGCATTATCTAATTTTTTTTCTGTAACGGTATGATATTAAATAAAAAAAGTACTTAAATATGTTGAATTCACACTATATTGAATAGAAATTATATCTCAAAAAACTTTACAATTTTGACCTTGTACTTGTCACAAAAATATTATTATCTTAAACTGACTGCCGAGGATTTGTAGTTCAATTGTTCCTGCTAATCTTCAAAACATTATCAATATTATAAATGTCTGGTACTTCCTTTGAATGTCAAGCTAGTGACTCAGGCAATTATATAAAAAAATTATTAATATAATTAATTAAATCACTATAAAGGTGAATGCGACATGGAAGATAGTCATAGGAAAATATATTTGGCATGTATTTCAGGTATGTAATTAGACATAAATGGTTCCATTAATAATATAATAGTTGTTATATTTTAATAATTTTCATAACAAAGACATCAATAAACATTCTTTAATGTTAATAACAATGCAGTATACAATTGGGGTCAATTAATGGACTATAAATACAATTGTATATTATCTATACATATAAGACTATAAATACAATTGTATATTATCTATACATATAATAAAACTGTAGAAATGTATATGTTTGTGCGCGCATCACATGAAAACTACTGATCCTATTTGAATGCGGTTTTCAAACACATATTTGTCTTCTTTCAACTTAACATCTGGTGTATAAATCTTTCTCCCCCCACCCCTTTAACGGGGTGAAAAAAGAAATTTTTATACAAAAATCAACACGCCATGCGAACGACGTCGCGGGTACATCGAAATAGAACCCAAAAATTTGGTTAGATTTTTTTGTCTGTCTGTATGTTTGTGCGCGCATCACATGAAAACTACTGATCCGATTCGAATGCGGTTTTCACAGATGTATTTGTCTTCTTTCAACTTAACATCTGGTGTATAAAAATCTCTCCCATTCCTTAAATGGGGTGGGGTAAGAATTTTTTTTACAACAATCACACGCCACGCGAATGACGTTGCGATTACAACTAGTTAAATAATAAAAATTAATAACATATTTCAAGTAGATTAACGAATCCATTAAATTGCATTCTTTAGGCAAGGATAAGATTTCGAAAAAGTTAACAATATTTTTGTGATTTCATCAATAAATCATTATGTTACAAGACATATTAAAAACTTTAACGATTATGAAGATTCTTTTTTCTACTATCACAATAGAATATTCTCATTTAGGAAAAATTTGAAGTTCTTTTTGAAGATTTGTATTCATATAGGGACCGAGCTCCAACTGTAGAGGCAGCACTTTGACTGAAGGCCGCGCGCCCTAGGGCGGAAATTAGGAATTAAATGGGAAAAAATTTATTAATAACAAACGTCATAGTTAATAAATAATGGAAAAAATAATTAAATACATATTTCAACCGAGAATTAATAATAATATTCGTGATCAAAATGTCTTTCCACGAGACACTAATGGTAGTTAACGAAAAACGATAAAATTTCACAGGTAAATTTATATACCGCTCTCTGCGAGACTTTTCTGTACAGCCTTTTATACAACATGATTTTATTGATAAAGACATCGTGAATAATTTCAAAATTTATTTTAATAAAAGGTAAATAAACAATTTATCACATACTATTGGTTAATATTTTTGCCCATAAGTTTACAATTTCTATCACCAGAGGGGCGTGACGGTCTAGAGGCTCGGTCCCTATAGGTAAGAGCGTTGGGAACTAAAGGTTTATGCTTCACAAATATACAAGTAATTTAATACTAAAAAAAAAATGAAAATGTGAAAAAGGGAAATTTTTGAGACTTCAGTTCTAATGTGAAATTCAATTATTGCAAAGAAATCTTTGAAATAAAAAAACTGCAAAATGGTAAAAAATAAGAAAACATTAAACTAACGACAAAAGTTGCAAACATATGGTTCCTTCTTAGGTCCAGCATATTCTCCAGTTACATATTACTCCAATGTTCTCCATTATTAGTTTCAGAAAACGTTTCTTCGCAAAAATTACAATGAGCGTGTCGATCAGAACTCCCTTGTTCCGGAAAACCTTCTTAGTCATACGAATAATCCTGCATGGTAATACTCGGTACAGTAGATTCTGAACTTGATAAAGATAGATCTTTCTTTCGTTAGCAATTTTTTTCTTATTAGCTTTAATATCGGGACGACATTCCTAAACTGAACTACACCATTAAATTAACGACAAAAGTTGCAAACATATGGTTCCTTCTCAGGTCCTGCATATTCTCCATGGGCTCAGCAGTTACATATTACTCCAATGTTCTCCATTATTATTCTCAGAAAACGTTTCTTCGCAAAAATTACAATGAGCGTGTCGATCAGAACTCCCTTGTTCCGGAAAACCTTCTTCGTCATACGAATAATCCTGCATGGAAATACTCGGTACAGTAGATTCTGAACTTGATAAAGATAGATCTTTCTTTGGACTTTTAGCATTTTTTTCTTATTAGCTTTAATAACGGGACGACATTCCTAAACTGATCTACATCCCGGATTATCTGAAAATCTTTTTTTGTGTTTTTATCTTTTTTTGGCCTTTTATTATTCTTACTTATTGCTCAAGTTCTTCCTTATTCAGTGTCGAAGCTATTATTTTGCTTTCCCTGCTTTTCTAACCCTAGTACCTAGTTTTCTTTTTACAGTCGGTATTGGTGCAATATTTTTCGTGATAATTAATGAAGCACTTATCTTTGACTTTTCATTTTCTTCTTCTGGTAGGTAGATAACTGTTGGCTGTCGTATAAGTAGCTGAGGCAACATTTCCATCTTCTTCTTGGTGTTTAATGATTAGAAAATACGCTTCGTCAAAAAGGTTTCTCCTAGCAGGATAGAGCACGGTGGTAGCGAATCCTTTGACGCTCGTTCTGCGGATTTTATTTTTAAACTAGCTGTTCCGGCGGACTTTGTACCGCATAACACTTTCGTGTCTTTTTTTCCATTTTTCATTTCTTCACATTTTTACCATTTTGCTTTTTTTGTTTTCAATGATTTTTTTATATTAGATATTTTATATAAGTTATTCACTGCACCACCGTACGGTGGCTTTATAGTACTTAATTTAGTAAGAAATTATCGTTTAAATATATGAGATAATAACTGCACCACCTTACGGTGGCGTCCTAGTTATTTTAAAATTGTAATATCTTCTAAGATGTTCATTGAAATTAAGTGATGTCAAAGACAATTTTGTTCACAATTAAATACTCTTAATCAACAACACATTTATTTGGATAAAGATTAATATTATTACGTTGATTTAACAAATAATGCATTAATTTCGATCAAATTTGATTACCATAAAAACGGTTCTAGTGAGTTAATCTTAAAAGATAGACATATACTGTCCCAGGCATATTTTTAGATCATTTCAAGAGGAATAATTCTTTCATACATATATTTTTGGTAGTATCTTAAACCGTTTTCGCTGCGCACGCAATGGAAGCCCTCATGGATCAATAATTTTCCCCGTTTTTTTCACATTTTCCATTACTTCTTCGCTCCTAATAGTTGCATCGTGATGTTATATAGCCTAAAGCCTTCCTCGATAAATGGTCTATTCAACACAAAAATAATTTTTCACTTCGAACCAGTAGTTCCTGAGATTAGCGCGTTTAAACAAACAAACAAACTCTTCAGCTTTATAATATTAGAATAGATAAGCTCTTCCAAAAAGTTCACAGACATTAAAATGAGAAACTGTATGATGATTGATTTAATAAAAAATCTTATTTCCTTGTTATAAAATCCTTTTAATTCTCCCATGACCGTGTGGTTGCATTTTATGTGAGGTGTGTGATAGTAAGGAGAAAATTTTCTTTGACTTGTATTAGAACGTCAATATTTATTGTTTCTGTATTGTGTCGATCCTAAATTAACAGTACAGTATTGGTTTCAGATGCATGAATGTATGCAATAAACAGATCCATTTAGATCCACCCTGATGGGTGAAAGTTAAATAAACTTCCAGTTGGAGCTCCCTTTTTTAGTTGTTCAGTGCAACTTTTGCAAGAAAAAGTAATCATTGGAGGAAGAAATGTTCCACGGCGCTCATACACATAGAAACAGTTATTAGGGATCCCCGCTCTGTGCATGTAAGGGCCCCTATTTAACGCTTGCCTTTCAAGGTTAGAATTTGAGGGCATTTAGATTGCATTCATCAACGTTAAAAATCTGTTTGGGAAAAGATTTATTTTCTTCCATAACTTTTTCTAACAAATCAAAGAACTCGTTCACGCTCTGCTTGTTAAATCCAGCAGTTCTAACAACTGATGTTCCTGTTGGCCTTCATATGCTAATTTTATCTTTTTGCATATAGAAGTAGACGAGGCTCCAACGTAAAAATAGTTTTTTTTTCACTTTGAAACAACCAGCATTCTGAAATAAATCATTTTTATTAATATCTCGACAAACTACAAAAAACTAAAATGTGTGGCACTAATATTTGGGATTTTATAATCCTTTTTTAAATTTTTGTATTACTTTTACTGTTACTTTCTTGAATAGTAATAATCTTAAAAAAGATTGGATTGGGAACTGAAATAAATTATTTTTTTATTGGAAAGAACGTGAAAACTTTCTTGCACTTTCATTCATTTTATTAATTTATTTGTTTACATTTTTTGATTATATTTTTGAACACATTTAATTAGCGCTTATCTTCCTATCCAGCTTCAATGAACCAATGGTTGAAATTCCACATTGACTCACATCAACTTCACCTGAAATATTCAGTCACGTACACTTAGAATGTATTTAACTGTTTTGTTTGCATATTTCTCTAACATCCGATAATACACAAACAAAGTTACGTGCTTGAATTTTAAATTCAAGTTTTAAAAAATACACACATAAGGAAAAGTTCCTCTCATTATTAATTAAATATTTGTTTACAGGTAAATTCGATATTGATAAGCCTTTTTTACTTGTTAAAAGCTTATCGTGATCTTCGGATTTTTTTTAAATGTCGAACTGCACAATTTGTTAAGACGCCATTGCAACTTTATCTTAAGAAAAAAAATTCGAAAAGAGGTTGACCTTAAAGGCCATCCTTGCAACTTCCCGCTAGTTTTAACCGCAAAGCTATAGTAACGTGACGTATTTTGACGTTTTTGACTTTTTTTGAAATGTTTAAAAAGCCATAACTTTTTAACGCCTTATTCGATTTTGATGTTCAAGATGGCACTCGACGCAGTTTTTTGAGACCTAAAAACGTTACCGGGAGTGCAAAATCGGTTAGTCAAAAAATCTCTAAGTTATTGAAAAAAAAAACACTTTTTTTGAAATTTTTCGACAACGATATCTCACGAACGAATCAACCGATTTTAATTTGCAAAACGGCATTCGACGTGGCTTTTTAAGCTTGAGAGCTGATTAGGTTATGAAATTGATCAATGCAATAGCCAAAAAGATATGCCCAAAAAACATCATTTTTACCAATTGTTTTTTTCGGTTATTTTGAAATTTCTCGAAATCTACCGGCTCGAATCGGTTCAAACTTAGAGGGAATCTAAGTTAGATGGAACTCTTTGGAATGCTTTTTATTTCATGCCGATCGGTCAAGCCGTTCAAAAGTTATAAGAGGTTTACATACATCCACACACACACACACATCCACACGTACATACAGACATACAGACACCCTCGTAAAAATAGTCAGGGGAGGTTCCTAAGACCTCAAAACGTTGAGATCCGATGAAAACTCAATTTTCGAAAAACGGGGTGAAACCAATAACTTCCCGATTTTAAAAAAAATTTTAATTTTTTTTAGCGGGAAGTTAAAAAAATAACAATTTGATACTACTTAATTTGTATAAATTATTAGAAACATAACTTATAAGTTGATTATTCAATGTCATTTTGGGAGTTTAGGAGGATTATGCTTCATTTAACTGAGCAAGTATTCATTCTCCTCACTAGGTAGTGCTAAAGGTAACTGTCGATTTGAGATAAAACCTCGAGAGCAAATATGAGATTGGTCTCAGAGTGTTGTCCATTTAAGATCACTTGGAGTCTCGAGATAAGATTGGGAGACTCGCTGGTGACTTTAGTCTCGAGACTAAGAAAATTCCGTATTTACTAGAAAGTCAACAACAAACAGTATACTATGTGACTTCATCGACTGTAAATTACACATATTTTCATTCCTTAAAATGGATTCGAGTCAGGCACCTGCTTTTATAATTGCGTATACGATTGTACACAAGCTAAAAAAAAAGGTGAAAGGTGTTGGGTTCGTCGAATTGACTTGGAAGCTGATTTTGTTCGTAACGGAGAGTGTACATTTCAGAGCGCAAATGCGATATTTGCTGGGAGAAGGAACTGGATAACTCTTCTGGTAGGGTAGACATTCGTTGTGATAGTTCGGACATATCTTCCCGCTGGCTCCTTATCTGACTGTATAACTCCTCTTGCTGGTTCGTCATTCGTTGCGATAGATCCTCTTGCAGCTGAGTAAGTTGTTGCATTTGTTTTTCTTGTTGGCTGGTCATTCGTGCGAGAGTTCAGAAATTGCTTTTTGAACTGTGTCTTTAAACTCCTCAGCATCAAGGTCCAAATTATCACATAGTATTCACCGAGCCTACTCAACAATACTGATTTGCTCCCGGTAGTTTCCAACTCTAATTCTTTGAACTCTCTTCTGAGCTTAGCCACCAATAGTTCATTTATCTTCTTTCCAGGCATTCTTGTATATTCACCACACACCTGACACCAATTTGAAAAACTTCTTTAACACAATTTATTCACATAAATTGTTAAGAAATCTGCTGGAATATGTATAAACAGTTTCACAATTACAATAAAGTATTCTAACTCCCCTTAACTGTTCATATATCCCCTTATATAGAACAAATGAACATTCTAGAATTTGCGAGAAGCATTATTGAACCTAATCAGTACACACAAAAAGAGTAAGAATATTCTAGAATAACCTAGAAACAGTCTTTTAAGTTAAGAACGTTTCCTTATTCGGTTATCCCGTTACAACATCTAAATATTAAAAAAAAAATAAGTTTTTGAATAATTCTGAAAGTCAAAAAAAAAATACGATAAAATATTTTGTGTTTTATATTTTTTGACAATTTTTTAAAAATTTAATTTTTTAAAAATTTAATTTTAATCTTAAATTTCTTTAAAAAACCGACTTTAATCACGAATATAGTAATTAATCTAAAGCAGTAATACTTTTGATAATTTTATATAATTTTAATTATAGCCCATTATAGCACTTAATTATGACAAAACATAAATATTATTTAAAATTTTTCTAAGGTGAATAAAAATAGATAATACAAAAGTACAAAAAATCGTTGTATAAATATTATATAACATTGTTGCTATTATTCAAAGAATTAGTTATTATATTTTTTTTACTAGATTTAAAAATATACATGTACGCAGTTATAGTCATCTAACAAACCTATTGTTTAATTTGGTGTAATGTTTAAATTTTATTTGTTGATATTGCACACGTTAAACTACAGACTGATTTTGTAAAAGTTATTCAGCATTAGATTTCAAAACATGAATTGTGCAGATAGAATTTATAACTGTTAACTGATTAAGCGATTGTTATCTATACTATAATATTATAAAGAGGAAAGGTTTGATTTTTTGTTTGTTTGTTTGAAATGAATAGGCTCCGAAACTAGTGGACCGATTTCAAAAATTCTTTCACCGTTAGCAAGCTACACTATTCCCGAGTGACATAGGCTATGTTTCGTTTTCAAAAAAAATAGGGATCCTTACTAAAATGCCATTAATGTAACCAAAAATGACCTTAAAATCCTTACATCGCGTGCGCTGAGAATAGTATTGATTATAGAATAAAATAATGTACTACGATTTCGAAGAATATATAAATTTCTACAAAAAATGCCGCGACAGCATATGTCTAACTGTTATAGTTACGTCACAATAACTATTTTTTTATTTTTTAAAAGTTTTTATGTTGGTAGTAATCCTTATCAAAATAACTTATTTCATAATCACGACAGATATCACGAATTTAGCATGTGCAATGGGACGAGGCTACTTATACAGGAATTAAAGGACAATTAAGTTGTAGCCACCATTATAACTGAACCACCAGCTGGTCAACTAGCTCATACACTGAGGATAGCGATGATCCCTACTGATCTACCAAATCCATTTAAACCGCTTCAATTTCCCATCAAAACATCTTTCGCTTTTACTAATAATAAGTCTCAAGGTCAAACCTTCCAATTAGTAGGGATCGGTTTTCCTCATGGCCAACCGCCTAAGGCGGGTCGGAGCACCTGAAAATCAATTTATTTTGCTGCCAGAAAATAAAACAACATGTAATATCGTTTACAGGGAAGCGTTGACTCAATAAATTTAATGGCTTTTGTTATTTTTCTTTAATCCCCGTGCAAAGCCGGGGCGGGCTGCTAGTAATCTATATATATAAAACTCAAAGGTGACTGACTGACTGACTAACTGACTGACTGACTGACTGACTGACTGACTGACTGACTGACTGACTGACTGACTGACTGACTGACTGACTGACATAGTGATCTATCAACGCAGAGCCCAAACCGCTGGACGGATAGGGCTGAAATTTGGCATGCAGGTAGATGTTATGAAGTAGGCATCCCCTAAGAAAGGATTTTGCTTAATTTCACCCCTAAGGGGATAAAATAGGGGATGAAAGTTTGTATGAAACTTTGTCAATTTTAAACCGTTCGGGCTGAAACTCTGCATGCATATAGTTACTATGACCAAGGCATCCCCTGAGAAAGGATTTTGATTAATACCACCCCTAAGGGGATAATATAGGGGATGAAAGTTTTTATAAAACTTTGTCAATTTTAAACCGATCGGGCTGAGATTTTGCATGCATATAGCTACTATAACGTAGGCATCCCCTAAGAAAGGATTTTAATCAATTCCACCTCTAAGGGGATAAACTAGGCGATGAAAGTTTGTCAATTTTAAACCGATCGAGCTGAGATTTTGCGTGCATGTAGCTACTAAGACGCAGGCACCCCTTAAGAAAGGATTTTCGTAAATTCCACCCCTAAGGGGATTAAATAGGGGATGAAAGTTTGTATGAAACTTTGTCAATTTTAAACCGATCGGGCTGAGATTTTGCATGCATGTAGCTACTATAATGTAAGTATCCCTTAAGAAAAGATTTTGATAAATTCCACCCCTAAGGGGATAAAATAGGGCATGAAAGTTGGTATGAAACTTTGTCAATTTTAAACCGATCGGGCTGAGATTTTGCTTGCATATAGCTACTATAACTTAGGCATCCCCTAAGAAAGGATTTTGATAAATTCCACCCCTAATGGATAAAATAGGGGATGAAAGTTTGTATGAAACTTTGTCAATTTCAAAGCGATCGAGCTGAGATTTTGCATGCATATAGCATGCAAGTTTTTACAGTTTTAAAATAATAATAGTCTAATACCACTCGCGCTTTAATGTGCGGGGTGTGTGGAGCGGTGAGGCGGTAGCACGCTGCTGCTGGCCGACATGACACTGTCGATAGACGCTTGGAGTCCTGAAAATTCGAGAATAAATGTGTTTTATTACGTAGTGGTGTACTAAGAAATGACTTTTTTAAATTTCATCCCTAAGGATTTAAAATAGGGGTTGCAAATTTGTATGAAACTCGGTGGCAAAAAACTAAAGTCCACGCGGATGAAGTCGTGGGCGGCCGCTGGTTATTATTAAAATTTTGCTTCAGATTACAACCATAAAACAAAACAATTTACAAGTTTTTTTTTAATAAGATTTTGGGTAGGAGCTGAATTTTTCTAAATTTATTTTTAATAGGTACATTTTGAAAAAGTAATCGATTTAAACTGATAAAATTATATTAAAAATTCGATCAATCTGCATTTGTAAAGTGTGTATAAACAAACTATTTGTAATGAATGTTTGTACCTTTGTAGGATTTCGAACTATAAATTTTTTTCTGGTTCAGATGGAGTTCAATCAGTGTGATTAAAATACTGTGTTAACTTCCTGACAATTCCAGTCCACTATCTCTTTAAAAATCATTAAGTTCTGGCATTTTCTTTACTGTAGGTTGGTAATAATCAGAAAACTTTTGTCTGTATTGTGCTGCTCTCAACAAAGATTAGTTATCCAAACCCGTTCAATCTTTAATATGTTTTAACCGTAAACAATTCCTTCTACCCGGGCCTTTCCTTTCCTCGATTTTCCTTTCATAGTTTTTTTTCTATTACGTGTTCAAGATAACTAGTTTTGAGATTCTTATTTTCTCTTAAAATTGTCTTGTTCCATTCTTTATAAGACACTTTCATTTAGGATATTTTCAGAAGCTTTATATGTTTTTACAAACTGATACCTAATATCTAGTAAGTTAGAAGATTTCTTATTTTTAGGAATGGTAACCTTGCGCATTCTATAGGAAATGGAATTTTCACTTCCTAACATTTTTTAATCAGTAATAACGTTTAAAATCACATAATTTCCTTCCTTTGTAAAAACAAGTATAAGTTTTTCTAGATCTTGTGAGCTGGTTACTAGCGTGCCTCACGTAGTTAAATAGATTTCCATATCTCTTGTAGGTATATCAAAGTATAGAAATCAGCATTTAAGACTGTTATCTTTAAATCTGGAAAATTAGAAGATGTAAACTGTGCAATATTAGCGCTTAGATCAAATTTTTGAAGTTATACTTCTATTCATGCACTCGATTTGTGTGGGGTTAAATGGGAAAAGCATTACATATGTAATGGTGTAAGTAAGAGAGAGACAGAAACACGTGGTCGGTAAAAACAAAGATGAAATATTTACCACATGTTTAGTCATAACTATAAGTCCTTTAAATACCGTAAACATTCAGTACATTGAAAAGAGATAGATATACAAAAAACAGTCTGAGCTAATGTTTTGGAATATCATAGTGACGTATTACATTGTGTTTGACAGATTATTTTATAATTCTGTCACGTAAGTAAACATATAAAGTTTATTATTTTATATTACTAATATTAATAATAATATTCAGTAATGAGTATTGTAGTGCAGTCCATACTACCGTCACATGGTTGCATTATATCCTGCACTATGCTTTTGAGGTTGTTGGCTACATAAACAGAGTTTTTACGAATAGTCGAAAAGTGCATTCCGAACAGACAATAGATAAAAAAATTACAACTCGTTAAGTATTCCAAATGGGTTCAATTTATGTACTCGGTGTTTTTGGGGTCGCTGAACACGAATATCATGATGTCGATAGTCTCCGCGGCACTTGGTACCTACCTAGAGTATATACCTATATACAAAATGAGTGTGTACTCGGTACTAGGAGGTTTTTGAGGTCGCTCAACACGAATATCATATAATGATTTTGATAAATCATTGGCATAAAAATTTATGAATCCGGGCGCGTGCATAGAAGTATAACTTCTGCGGGCAGTCCCACTGACTGCCACACCCGTTTTTTCTTATTTTTTAACTTCCAAAAAGTGATAGGGATGATATATGCGAAAGATAATGTATATAATGTCGTAATGTCAACTACAGTATACCAAAACTCGCCCCAACATGGTCTTCCAAAAATTTTCAAAGATACCGGCTAAAAGAGTTAATTTAATGGAGCTCTGAACAAGCCTACCACATTCTTTTAACCAAACTCTTAAATAAATACATCTAAGTGTAAGGTGTAGTTTTTTTGAGAGAACAAATTAAGCTTAAACTTTAGTTCAATTTTTTATATAACATTAAAATATTTTATCTTTTGATGACGTTGATGTCTTATTTTTTGTTTCAGTGAATTTGATGGCATTCATCACTGGTATAGGGTACTCCTGGTCATCCCCATGCATTCCAAAGCTTAGAAGTGACAATTTAGAAGAAAATCCTTTAGGTCGACCAGCAAATCTGTCCGAAATATCATGGATAACATCACTGCACGCACTTGGCTCCCTTACAGGACCTCTTTTTACAGGAGTGATTTCAAAGCGAATAGGAAAAAAGAAAACTTTAATTATGTTTGGTTTACCACAAGTTTTAAGTAGTGTAATATTAATATTTGCATATGAAGTGAGGCATTTTTACGTATCAAGATTTTTGTTGGGTATTGGTACTGGTTGTGTATTTTCTATTATACCATCTTATGTAGGTGAAATATCAGAATCTTCAATTCGAGGGCGAATGAGTATGATTAATTCGTTACTTTTAACAGCAGGGCAAACTTTAGTTCTTAGTGTTGGTCCTTTTGTAACTATTCGAACTATAGCATTGATTACTTTATCTGCATCTTGTGTATTCTTATTTACTTTTAGTTATTATGTACCTGAGAGTCCGTACCACTATGTGATGCAAGGTAGGGTTGATATAGCACGGAGTACACTTACAAAATGGAGAAAAACCAAAACATTGGAGAAAGATTTACTTGATATTATACAGATCTGTGATGAATCAAAAAGTATACAATCATTTAAGACAATCTTAAAATCTAAGATTTTGCAGAATTGCCTAATAATATCTATAAGTTTGGTTACATTACAATCTTTAGTTGGTAATCCTGCTATTGTAGCTTATCAGCAAACTATTCTAGATGGAACTGATGCTAAATTACCAGGACATACAGCTGTAATGATAATAAGTGTTCTACAACTAATAGCTACTTATTGGAGTACGTCTTTAGTAGATAAATGGGGCAGAAAAACAATGTTATTGATATCTTATGTAGGTGTACTTATATCGTTAATCTTATTAGGAGGTTTTTTCTATTTGTATGAACGTAATTTTAACTTAAAACAATTTTTCTGGGTACCTTTCGCTACAATGCTAATGTATATAATTTTCTATAAAATTGGTGCCGGACCCCTACCATGGACTCTTTGTGGTGAAATTTTTCCACCGAGTTTCAAACCACATTTAAGCACATTAACTGCTTTAGTTATGACTTCTGTTAATTTTTTAGTTACTTTAATATTCCCTTATTTCCTTATTGTTTTAGGATTAAGTTTTACTTTGTGGATTTTTGGAGCTTTTAGTATAGTTTCTTTACTTTATATCGGTTTCTATTTAAAGGAGACTAAAGGTAAAAGTTTAATAGAAATTCAGAGAATGTTATTAGAAAGTGATGTTCCCGCCACAAAACTAGAAGCTCAAAATATGGTTACTGTGGAAAAACAAATAAGTGAAATTGAGTTGAATTTATATTCAGATCGTAAATAAATCAATATAAAACGAGATATGGCAATCCGGAAATAACCGAGGAAGGGAAACATAGCTTTTTTATGACTCTGAAGTATTATTTGACCGAACATACGAATGAAAACATGCATTTGTAATCATTTGCATTCACTTGCGATCACTTAAAATCACTTTTAATTATTTGCAATTACTTGAAGTCAATTTCAATTACTTACGAATTTTTGAGATTAGTTATAGGTACCTAATCAGTTGTAATCCCTTTTAATTACTTGTGATTACTTAAAATATGTTGTAATTAGTTTAATTACTTCTGATTACTTGAAATCTAGTTGAGTGTAATTTTAGCTATAGGTACTAATGTAATTTATTTAATTTGTACATAATTAATATACTGATTTTTTAAGTAGTTGGTTATTTACATTTTTCCTTAATCCTAAAGATAAAAATATACTTCATGATAAAATCTAAACCAAATAAAAATAGTAATATATCAAGTTAAATTAAACATGAAAACGGCTTTGTGCATGCAAATGGTTCATGTTCTACTTTTTTTATATGATATCAATTCAATAGTAAGAGAAGTTTAAAAGTCCTTACACAAAAGCCAATTAGTCGCGTCAAAGTAGGTTTTCACTTCCAACTTTGGTCGGAAAGGTCCGATCGAGCTCATTTTTTTTTAAACTTTCATTGAGACCTTAGAGTCATACCCTGTCGCAGCCAGGTATGGGCGGGCGGGGTTTAAGGGCCACAAATTCA
Source organism: Altica lythri (assembly GCA_964028335.1). NCBI lineage: Eukaryota > Metazoa > Arthropoda > Insecta > Coleoptera > Chrysomelidae > Altica > Altica lythri. The sequence continues at coordinate 19,071,776 of OZ034809.1, forward strand.
GATTCAAAACAAACCCTCAACATATCAAGTTTGTATGAGATAAGGGAATTTTACGAAAATTTCAATTTGAGCCCCCTTGGAACGCCTCCCGTCCATACCTGGATCCGGAAGAGAGTGACATGGACTCAAAAAGGCTAAGGAGACTATTCGCTGGACAGATTATATCAACTTTTCACGTTGGTATCGAATCCAATCAAATCACATTTTTTGGGCCCCGGCCCCCCTTTTGTCTACCCCTGGATGGGTCACAGAATCGCAGGCTGCTCAAATAAAGAGTTGGTAGCCTTATAATACTTGATCGTACCAATTCTGTACACTGAAATTCAATCCCGCGTAATCATAATTTTGAGACCCCATGGGCCCCTTTTTATACGGCCCTAATGGGTTAAAAAGCATTAATTTTCGACAGAAATGAGAACCCCGCCCTTCGGAATCCCCCTGACCCAATATTGCAGTCCGAGCACATTTCTGTAGATATCTCATATTTTGGACCCTTGGAGGCCTTTATAGACGCACCTGGAAAGGTCGAAAAAGCTACCTGACCGAACAAATGGATGGAGGGGACTTCAAAACCCCCGAGTGGAACATTTGGCCGGGTTGGGAGGGCAGTCTTATCACGTATATATCATCTTGAAAACAACCCCCACCTTGGGGTGAATTTGGCGGCGAGGGGGGCTGAGCGGCATCTAGATTTTATACAACTTTGACTCTGAGGTCTCAATGAACATTTAAAAGAAAAAATGAGCTCGATCGGACCTTTCCGACCAAAATTTTAAGTTTTTGGGTTGTTAGGCCTACTTTGACGCGACTAAATATCTAGTCTCTTTTCAGTTGTTTGAGAAATAGTTTATATTCTGGTTTCGTAACAAAACCCACTTAAGTCATTACCTTATATAACAAAAATTACACAAACGATTGCAAATTTTGTTTGATTTTTACAATTATCATAAAAAAAGTTGTTGTATTTCCAATGTTTGACTTTTATTTAACACTGTAACCTTTTTTTATCGTTAGATGGTAAATGCTCGTCTTAAGGTTCACTATTGCGAAGGGCACTCAGTTGGTTGGTGAAGAGCGAGCGTGGATTCGGACGAGCTCAATGAAAAATTATCTAAAAAAAAGAATACATTTAATAAGATAATAAAAATTAAAAGGGACAAAAAATGAAAGAAAATAGAATGAAAGATAAAGGAAAATGAGCGCCACTTATTTTTTTTATCCTAGGGATGGGGAAAGATAAGAACCCCAGGTAAAAGATAAAAGATATACAAAACTAGATAAGATAACCCAGCAGATTATTCTTTCTAGAATTTAAATTACACACTTTTATTTATGAAACAAATAATATAATTATAATATATACACTTTTCGTTAATTATCCTTATGGTTAGAATTCAAACTTGTAAGATAAGAAAATGTTTTATAAATCAAAATTTAGTTACTTCAATAAAACTTATTCAATTAACTAAAAATATTGATCAGAGTAACATGCTCTAGAAAGGAAAAGAAAATATCTATTTAAACTATTAACAATATTTATTATTTGTTTAAATAATAAACAAGACAAACAAATAAAAAACATATAGGCAGATATCTATGTTAAAACAGTAAAAACATATTACAAAATCACCTTGGTGATCAGACCAAAATCATATCTTTTATTACACTCAAATAACAGCTATGTATATTATTTTATTATTTCTGTGTACCCCGTGAGGCGAAAAGTGAAACAATTGAAATCTAGACAAAAAATTATTAAAATTCACATTTTGCTATCTTAATAATTTGAGTTAAAAGAGTACTTACATATCCAGTTAAAGTTATTATGCATACAAACAAAAGATACAGGTAAAAATACAAAATAAAAAAACTGAATCACTCACTGTGTTCTGCGGATCACTTTCGACTTTAAATCTTGATACGTAGATATTATTAATATTGAATACAATAAAATTCAATCTCCAAAGCAATGAACAGTACTCTTTTTTCTTGTAGTAAAGAGAGTAACGATACAATAAAAAAACTTACAATTGGCTCCGAAGCGTCTCTCAGGAAGAATTATAGATCAGCAACTGGCTTAATCTCGAAAATACGGTAAAAATTCGACTATTTTTTAGTGTCATCCACAAGTAATTACAGGTGGTATTTACAAAACCATTTCAGAGAAATTACCAACCTTTTAATCGGTACTCGGAACACAATTACTTTGTAAATTCCAGATAACCAAAAAAACCGGAAAAACTGGAACTGAAATGACTCGAGATGTTAGTGACCAGAGCCACACCTTGAATCCATAACTTCTGCGTCGGGCAACGCTTTAGTAGTCTTTACGAGAGGATATGATTGCTTAGAAAAAAAATCAATAATTTCGCTCTGGAAAGTTCGTTACGTTAAAAGTACTGAATGTTTCTTTTGTCACGTAGGACAAAATTTCAGCTATTTCTCGAATAAAATAGAACCTTAAAAAGGCAGGGTAGGCTTCTAGATTAAAAAGAAATTGTTAAAAAGAAAAATTACATGACAGGGTTTTTTAAAAACGCTACAACACTTATTAATTTACACCGAAAAACAAAATTTAATTAATTTTGAATTGTAACAGAAACAGTATTTGTTATTACATAAATTTTTATAAATTTTAGAACTGAAGCAAATAAGAAATGGCATTTCGAAGAAATTGCACATTCGATCCTGCGATATGTAACCAAAAGCGCCTTTAACCATTAGGCCACAGATAGCTAGCGATTAGTTGGCATTTTTAATCATATTTTAATTCAACCCATTTCGTATACTTACCAGAGCTGGGTAATTCCTTGGTAAAAAGTAATTAATAATTACAATTACTTTTTTTTTCCTGTAATTTGTAATTGTACTTAAATACTTTTTTTTATTAAAGTAATTTGGAATTGTAATTAGAGCAAATTTTGTGTTGGAATTGTAATTTGTAATTAAATATTTATTAATCTAATTACAATTACTTTTACCAATAAAAACAAGAAAATTCCTGCATGACTCATGATCTTGCAGAACCTTCCTCAAATGTTAAGCTAGAATCTGCTTACTGTTTATATTTTTTATATTATGTGTTGTATTTTTTGTTTAAAGTAAATAAATTTTTATTTAAAAAAACTAACTTAGTTACTTAATTTTAAAATAATTATGTTTTTTATCACTGATATATTTGTATTGGGATTAATTTCTTTAAGTAATCTTTTAACATTTTAAATTACTAAAAAAGAATTAAAAAACTGCTTAGTCCAAAAAGTAATTATGAAAGTAATTGGTAATTCCATTTTTCAGGTAATTGTAATTAAACTTATATAATTCCTTTCTCCTAACCATGTACTTTGTAATTGTATTTAATTCCTTTTTTTTTAAGTACTTTGTAATTGTAATTAATTCCTTTTTTTTTAAAGTACTTTGTAATTGTAATTAACAGTAAATACAAGTAATTACCCAGCTCTGATACTTACTCAATTCCTTTGCCAAAAAAAGTTATGGCATCAGTTTTATGGGATGCAAAAGAGATTTTGTTGATTGAGCATCTTGAAAAAAGTAAAACAATTAACTCTGAATATCAATGCAACTTTTGGACTCGTTGGATAAAAAAATCGTGAAAAAAGACCCGGTTTACAAAAGACTACAATCATTTTTTATTAAGATAATGCACGTGTTCACACAAATTTGTTGACGATGGCTAAATTGAACGAATTAAAGTACGAATTGTTTGAACAACTACCGTATTTCCTATATTTTGCTTCCTCTGACTACTACCTCTTCAGAAACTTAAAACAATTTTTTCAAGGAAGGCGTTTTCCGTCGAATGAAGAAGCAATTGAAGCCGTGAAATAATATATTTTGCAGAGCTTTCGGCAAATCATTACAGAGATAGTATAAAATTACTTGAGGATTAGTGGAATCGGTGTGTTTAAGCTAAGGGAGATTGTATTGATTAATAAAACCAATTTAATTAAAAAATTCATTTTTGCTTTCAAAATATTTCAACCATCTTGTATGACCAAAAACGTCTACTGACCAGTGGGCATCATGACCAAATGGATAAAGGCGCTATCGTTTGTAAAAAGAGATCGCATATCATTTTTTTTCAATTTCTTCCTTGTGCGCTGAGAATACTATTGATTACAGAATAAAACAATGTACTACGATTTTGAAGAATATTTAAATATCTACAAAAAATGCCGCGACAGCATATGTCTAACTGTTATAGTTACGTCACAATAACTATTTTTTAATTTTTTATAAGTTTTTATCTTGTTATTAATCCTTATCAAAATAACTTATTCATAATCACGACAGATGGGACGAGGCTACTTATAAAGGAATTAAAGGACAATTAAGTTGTAGCAACCATTATAACTGAACCACCAGCTGGTCAACTAGCTCATACACTGAGGATACTGATAATCCCAACTGATCTACCAAATCCATTCAAACCGCTTCAATTTCCTATCAAAACATCTTTCGCTTTTACTAAGAATAAGTGTCAAGGTCAAACCTTCCAATTAGTAGGGATCGGTTTTCCTCATGGCCAACCGCCTAAGGCGGATCGGAGCACCTGAAAATCAATTTATTTAGCTGCCAGAAAATAAAACAACATGTAATATCGTTTACAGGGAAGCGTTGACCCAATAAATTTAATGGCTTTTGTTATTTTTCTTTAATCCCCGTGCAAAGCCGGGGCGGCCTGCTAGTATCAAATAATTATAGTACATAAATCTGTATTAAATAAGTTAAAATAAATTTAATTTTAATAATTTCCTTGAAACAATAAAATTATCATATACATTAGTTCTACATAGGTACGAAGACGAACAGACTTCTAACTATTATCAAAAGAAAATTAGCGGACGCTAATTCTCTTTTACTATCTCCAGGTAGGTTTCGAAATTACAATAAACAGATTTCCATACGAAAACAAGGCATTATCCTTTCCTTATCCCTTTCCTTATACTCGACGAGGCAAGAAAATCAGAATTCCAACTACGAAAACGACCCTTCCTCGTCTCTATTAGTATAATCTAGCTAGTATAGTGAGAAAACTAATTGTTCGCCAAGTGTCTGGTGGAATGTCAAATACCTCATGAATATCATTAAGCAAACAATATTGCGGGGTAATATTATATGTTCCAGGAAGTTTTAGTATATCCTTTACAACCGTGTCTGTCGTTAATTGCGTCCATAATCCTTATTTTCAACAATACACAACTTTTTAATAGGTATTTAAAAATGTATTCTTTTGTAATAACGTTAACACAGATTAATAAATTTTAATGTAACTTGGGTAATATTAGTGTTTTGAAGTAAAAACCTGGGTGGACGCGTTCGACGATTTTTGATAGTTGAAAAAGCTCACATCAGCAACATGGTATGAATTATTTGCGCGCTTACAACTTTTTGTTTTGCAACACTGAGAAAAGTGTAAATTTCACTAAATTGTTTTAAAAAGAAATTGGCAAGAGACGACCTGTAACTGTGTATGGCCTCCTCTACTTCCTATTAGGTAATGCATTCATTCGCCTTGGCATACTGAAGATCAGATTTTAGATAATATCTTAAGGAGTACTCTCCTACTGCATCTAACAGTTGATTGCGGTTAACAGATAAGGGAGCTTCTCATAGGTGCTCTAAAGGATTTAAGCCCGGACTGTTGACTGGCCATTCCATTAACTCATTTAGGTAGTTAACTTGCCTAGCTACGAGAGGACCCGCATTATCTTGCATGTATACACAATTCGGCCCCCACGAGGGAAGCAAACGGAATAATTAACATGAATATATTTTTGTGCTGCCATTAAAACAGATTTCTCCCCAAACCATCACAGTATAGAGGCATAATTAAATATAATAATAAGGAATAGCAAGTAGGGAACCTTAGACTTGGCTCAACTTGGTCTGGAGATTTCATTACTTTTTAGAGATAAAAAAGCAGCTCTATTGAGACTTGGCTTTTTTTACAGAATGTTTTTGGTGGAATATAAATTATACGATTTATAATTATTTATTTGGGTAATAAGTTCATAAGTGGAGAAAAAGATCTGAAAAACACAATGATCAAAATATAAATAGATAAATCCAACGCCATTCGAACTTTACTAGCGATTCTGAGCACAATAAATTTATCCCAACAGAGGACGTTTTTTATTTAACAGTCAAAACAGCCTTCATCAATCAGAATACTTAATGCTGGGAAAGCTGAAAAAACTCCCAAAAATGTTAACATATTCAATATTAATCTGGCACTTTATTGGAAAACGTGTTCCCTTTAGTTCAAAGTTTCAGTCAACGAGTAAACCTTTTCTGTTTTTTATTTGCTTTTTTAGCCTGAAATATATATGTTATACAATTTTTATTCTACTACGGACTAAAGGAATCCGAAAGAATTCAAAATTTATTTTTTTTATATACCAAACAACATATTTAAAAATCTTTTTACTAGATACCAAAGTATATTAATTTATTTATACTTTACTACCAGAAGTGTTACTATTACCATCTTTAAAGCTGAACTATCCAATTTAAAGGGTCGATTTCTATCTAGCTTATATATTTTGCTAGTTTTTAAGCTCAATTTTTTTTGCTATTGCGTGATAGTCAAAAAGCCAAGGTCATATTCCATGAAGAAATAGGCCTATCAAAATCCTCCCAAATTATATCTTTTGTTAATTTTTTGCTGTGGAATAGCGTAAACGCAACACCATCAAAAACCTGAGAAAATTGATTTTACAAGTAAATGGACAAAGGAGAATTAATTGTTATTGTCCAATAACAACAAGAACCTTTTTTATTTTATTCTTTGCCTAGATATAAGGTAATTCCAGCTTAACGGTCAAATTAAAATCACCAATTGCCATATCTCATGGAAAAAAAGACCTAGGTACCAAGACCTTCCCTATGGCAAATCACATAGATATTTTTTTGCTGTCAAATTCTTGTTGTGTTGGATACTAATATTATCACGATTGTTATGTAAATGAGTTGACGATTGCCATTTTTCTGTAACTTAAATATGTATAGCTTATAATTATCATACACTGACAGCGGTATAACTATAATAAATCTAAAGAGTAGTTAAGGTTTCCAGTGATCTTAATATTCCTACTCAGATGTACTCACCAGACAGATTTAATTTTAGTTTACCACTATCATGACCACTGTGGCGTAAGCATTTTGAGAGGTTTATGTCAGTCTCAGAACAAGAAAAGAAATCAGTTGAAGATAAAATTAAGATATTGATCTATGATTAGATGTTTATTGGGTTGGCTGTTAGCCTGTATCACTGCGACCTTTGCAGATCTATTGTGACAATCCATTATCTCAAGAATAGGATTAGAGAACCTTGTTCAACCCTGCCTTTTTAATGAGACTTAATAGCCTTGACAGTGGCCACTCCGCATAACTTGAAGCAGCCGGTTTCTCCTCTCCAAGTACTAGATACCGCGTCCTTGCAAGGCCTTCGCATTGGCATAGGACATGAAATGCGGTTTCCTCCTTTTCTTGGCATCTGCTAAGTTCAACTGACTCATGTGTTTCTTGAGCCTACAATGTCCTGTCAAGAGACTGACAATCATTCTGACTTTGTGATAGCAGCTCTGCAGTAAACTTCGCCGAGTGTCCCTTTATGAAGACTCACCACTCCTGGGATTTTTTTAGCCTCCATTTTGTAACGTTCGTTTTGGGCCTATCTCCTCGACTATTTAATTTTAAAAATATCAATGTTATTTGCGTCGACTCGATTACTTTATCTGATTTGGGTAGGAGAAATTTGGTTTCTCCGTGAGATTCGATGCTAAATTCTTTCATTTCATATGGTAATTTGTTAATTATAAGTTGTTTATCTTAACTCTCTGCACCCTTCGTTTTTGGTGAGTAATAATTTAAATTTTAGAATTTTAGTTTGTAATAATCCAAAATTTGGTAAATATTTTAATTGATATTTAATTTTATATTTTACTAACATTTAAATTTTCGTTCACAATCGCTTGTCAAGAATCAGTTTTTTATTGAATTAAAAATAAATAAACATAATAAGTGATTAACTTTTTTCTCGAACTTTGGAGAAACCTTTAGCGATTGTGTACGAAATTAAGGATTAAATGGTCGGAGTTTGATTGCTATTTTTTATTCATTACGGCTTTTGCCATCTTGAGAAGGGCCCTAGAGAGGACGTGATTCTCGACATAGCTTTCTTTTCGAAAACACCTATAACACCAGTTCAGGGTCATTCGAACCAATTTTTCGAGTGGTCTTCGTTTATTATAAGAAAACATCTGTACTGCAGCCCTGAGGTCTTCCAAATTTGTTCTACAGATTGTACACTCGCTTTCGCAAGCTCCGACAGAAGACTTCACTTAATTCAAAGATAAGAAAATAATTAATTACTTAATTTTTTTTAATTAACTTCATATTAGAATTTTTATCATTGAATAAACAATTTAAAACTGATTTCACACCTGTATTTGTCTGTCTGTACTTTGTGCCCATTAATAATTGTTGGGAAGGAATTGATAAGAAACTCAGAAGGAATTCACGATCCTAAAAGCTAGCTAAGGGTAATTTAAGGGCTACAATTTCTTAATGGCTGCCTTTTCGAATGTGTCAGCAACTCCGCCGAATGGTTCCGGGCATATTATTAATATATGTAAATACATACAAAGAAACTCTGGAGAGTTTTAAAGCACATTTTATCCCAAGAAGGAATAAATTTTTGTTTTAAATTTAACTCACGTACACAACAGCCAGGGAAGAAAATTTGTTACTGTATCACTAGTCTACACAACCTATCGGAGCATTGCAATTATAACACTCTTAAAGATGAACTAATTAGAGATAGAATCGTGGTTGGGATGTTAGTTTATTTAACTTTAGAGGATTGTGTCCTCGCAGTCAAACATGTTGTAATATGTTTATGACCAGAGTTCCTTCCAGACTAATAAGTACACATCAAAAACAGTTCCGAAATGCCAACATTTTCAAAAGAGGGAGGAGAGAACTAAGGTAAGAAGGTGTATACTTTGTAGCTGAGAAAACCATCATGAAAGAGATGTCCAGCTAATAAATCTATATGCTTGCCGCTTATCTAGATAAGAACGATAAACAAGGTGAAGTAGAAATGTCTAAACTATTTTTAGTACAAATTAACAAAGTGGGTACTATCAATGTCTTTGCTTATTAGTAGTATGAACAAAAAATTAAAAGTTTCTCTTAGATTTGGGTGCAGATTTTACTTCTCTATAGTATCTGCCCAGATTTTAATTGTAAGTAAATGTGTCTACTTGTAATAAGAAAGTTACTGGCCCTTCAGGTGAGACTTTAAAAGTAAAACTGGTTTGACCTGTAACAGTAAGATTTATTATTCAGTGATTTTTGTTATAGAAGGACTAAATAAGTCAATATTCAGTAAGAGGCGCCATAACAGAATTAGAGCTCCTTGAGCTTGGTGGGGAAGTAAGATAATAAGAGCAATCCTCAAACCCAAAATCAAACCCTCGACCACAATGAAGATATGACCATATTTTGCACCCTTTGCAGCAAAATTGCAGAGCCAAGGGAAGATCATGATTCCAGTCATAGTATTGTCGCCAACAATAAACAAGAAAGTGTTAACGTTGGGAGTGAACAATCTAAGGATAGACCAACTAGAACTAGAAAGCGTTCCTTCTATTTAAAAGATACATTTATTATTGCTGACTTAAAGAGGGGAGATCATTACTGTTGTTTCAAAAAAGTTTTTGAGTCCAGCATAATTTAGGCAACAATGTCGAAATTGTTAAAGAGCTTTATAATCAGTATCCGAAAGCAAGAAATAGTTTTTTTCTGATAACAATAAAAAAATATGTAACTAGTTTATATTCAAATATAAATGCAAGATTCCCAAATTATAAGGCGCATTCAGCCACCTGCTATCAAATAACTGATTTGCTGCGTTCATGAATTTCAGTAAACTGTAGTTGTCGAAATGGAAAATTATTGATAATTTAGTTCGGGCCTTAGCAGTAAGAGTCAATGTGCAGATATATAACATAGTATGCCATCTGTTGATCAATAGTCAAACTATTTTGTTTAAGAAGTCAAAAAACTTTATCAAGTAGGAGTAATATGGCACCTTACAATCAGATGTCAGCAACAAAAAAAAAATCATTTTTGAAAAAATAATGTTTTTTATTATTATTACTATTATTAATTTTATTTCCTCAAGCTTACACGTGTCATGTTGGTTTTTTCTGAGGATTAGGTACCAGTCTGTTAGCAGAAATTTTTATTTAACAGGACAAAAATTATTGCACTTTATCTTCAACAATTCCACTAATTTAGTACTTATTCACTTGGAATATAAAAAAATATAATCAAAATTGTAACATCATTATAGGATATTTTGTGCATCCAAATATCTTATGAAGCGTATATGTATTGTAAACTTCAGAAAATCAAATCGCTTTAATAATTTTTCTTGAAGACGTACTCAACAAGTTTTTTACAGTTTTCTGTGATTTCCGGATCCCGAAACCATATCTGGATTACAGCCTCTATTAATTTTTCTTTTTTTTTTCGTGCAATCCTTTTCGCAGTCTAGCTTTCACAATTGCCCACAGCTTTTCAATTGGATTGAGATCCAGTGAGTTTCCTGGCCATTTAAGGCATGGTATGGTCTTGTCTTTGAAATATGTCGTCATAATCTTGTAAATGTGACAAGGAGCCCAGTCTTGTTGAAAAATTGGTGGATCATTGGCATCCACTTTTCTCAGCTCTCCTTCTAATCTTTTTTCCAACAAGTCTTTTTATTTTGGAGAATTCATTATGCCTTTGATTGCCACGAGGGTTTTGGTACCTATATAAGAAGGAGCCCCAAAACCTCTTCTTCATAGGATGTTTAACTTTTGATCAATATAGATAAACCGGAGTAAGTTTTTCACTGGCATTTTTACTGTCGAAAAGGGACCCTTGTCCTTGTACCTAAAAGGGGCTCTCATCTGAGGAAAACACTTTGTTTAATCTTCAGCAGTTAATTTTTTTTCTGAAGTCTTACTGCTTGCTTTTCTTCCACCTTCTAAAAGTCGTTTTCGCACCATAGAGTCATGAATAATACTCCAGTGCGTGTTAAATTGTTCTGAAGATCTTGACTTGCTTTTATAGAAATTAATTTTCTCTCCCTTATTAAAAATGCTTGATTCCTTGCAGTTGTCTTCATTTGCTTTCGACATTTCTCCCAATTTTCCTTTTCTGCTTTAGAATTTCGTTAACAGCTCCCAAACATTCCTTTGCAATTTCTCTTTTAGTCATAACTGTATGGTAACTCAAAGTAACAACTTCAGCACATATTCATGGAGAGATATCCATCTTTAAAAATCAGAATGAAATGATGTTCTAATTCAGTGAATTCCTAGACACTATGATTCGAAATAAAAACGAAATACAACTCGTCTGTAACTTATGTCTCAGTCTCGTTGTTCTCTGAAAATCTAAGAATCCTAAACATGATGCCAACTGCGATAAAGTAAATATTGGAAAAATTATGCCGCATTCACATACTGTAGAAGGAGAAAATGTTTATAGTGCAAACCATCTAATGTACAAATCCATCACTAATGAAACGAATTAAATTAAACTCTTTTTCTGAGTTTAAAATTAAGTGATTTACAAGGTAGTCCTCACGAAATAAATATGAAAAAGATTGAATATAAATGCTGCTGCCGTGTTGGTGCATTAGGAAAACAAGTAAGAGTTTAATTGAACTAATGCATAGAATCCAGTAGAGAAGTAGGTTGCAAAATCCATCACTGTCCAAAGCGGACATCAAGATGCTGGGGCGAAGCATAAGCCAGAGAATAAGAGAGGATATATTGATATACAGGCTCAAGAGAAAGAAGTATATGCTAAGAGGATCTAAATGTACCTACTGTTTACTGATGAAAAATCGAAGCAAAGCAGTTTTCTCAGCACTATAAGTCACATTTGTGTAATAAAATACAAAATAGGGGTTATATCGGGATGTAGGAGCTGGAAAAAAGCATATGGCAAAGAAGATTAAGATTCAGAAAAAGGAATCAAAATAACGCTCGCTGTAACAAACCGAAGTAACGCGAATACTTTCTTAGCATTGTAAATCACATGGATCTGGATCTGGAAATTTTAGAAGGGACGAGCAGTGCTCTGTCAGCACTACGGCCACATTGTGGACCCTCTCGTGTGTAGGGATATCCACACCTCAGACTGTCATCAGGCCTAGAGATTTAAAATAGGTGATGAGGCTCCCGAGGGAGATCCTTCTGACATCGGTTGGTGTAAGCCAGTACTCGCCGAACACCGATCTTCTGATTTTAGAAAAAGCAGAGCAGTCATACAGTATATGCTCTACTGTTTCCTCTTCTTGTTCGCAGCCTCTGTATAGCGGCGATTCTGCTAATTTCATCCTAAAGAAATGTTTGTCTGGTCAATACCTTAAATTTTCTTGCTGTTTCCTCGCCAGGAAGAGGTAATAACTATCTGGCCAGTCTACAGTTCGTTGTTTTATCCCAGCACTTTATAAAGTTTTGGTGAGAGTGCTGTTTGCTAAGGTCCACGACAGCGGACATTGTTATAGATGGGTGACGGCTAATATATTTGTCACATGTTATGTAGGTTCATGTGTATTTTACAAAATAGAGATTATATCGAGAAACAGTAAAAAGAGGGCTTATTGATATCCAAACAATGGGATCGAAAAGTAACGCTTTCTCGAAGCAACACGAACACTGTTTTTAACAACTCCTCTTCCCGAACCTAACATAAAAACTTCGCTTTAAAAAATTAGATTTAAATTCTCCAGTCTCTTGGTTCCTATTAAATAATAAGTATTATAAATATATGTTACTTTCATTTTTTTTTATAATCTAAACTCGTGGGTGAAATTTTTGATTGGTCTTACCAAAACAAGATCGTTTTTTTTTCTATCATACCAATTATAGATCTCGATATAATAAGCTGACGCCTAAACAAGCAAGTTTTTTTTTGAATCAACAAAACCAGATTAACGTCGTAACTGTCAAAACTCAACGCTAAACAATGTTTTCAAATGTGATTTCACCTACAATATTTGCACTAAGATTGTACTGAATACGGAAAACGACAATATGTTTACACTACATTCTTAACTCACATCAATTGATTCCTGTTTAAAGACTAAAATTTATTGTTCTAATAAATTCGTTATTTATTTTTTGTACAACTGTCATTAAAAGTGACACTTTTAATGATAGCAAACAATGTTAAAAACGATTGTTTACATAGCAGCGTGTTAAAAATACTTTTAACACGTTGCCATGTAAACAAGTTTACTTTTAACACGGTTTAGTTTACTTTTAACACGGTTTGGTTTATTGTCATTGCAAATTTGCTCGTTTCATTATCAAAATAGGGAAGTTGTACAAAAAACATTGTATGGTATTTGTGTTAAAAGTGATTTTATTTTGTTCGTGAAATTGTTCAATTCGCTCCGCTCATTTCACAAACGTTTTCACTCACAAAATAAAACCTCACTTTTAACACTCGTATCATAAATAACTATTTTAAGTTAAATATCTGCGTAATAAAATAATACACAGAATCATAAAAAATGTTATAAAATAAGTACAATAAACAAATAAATTGATAAGCGTATTGTACAGTGTGGAACAGTGGTCAAATATATAAACTTTATAAAATTAAGCTAATAAAGTATGTCAAAAGAACATTTGAAAATTTAATTATTATTATTCTTGAATATTCACAAAAAACATGTCGTAACTAACGTTACAAAATTCCTTGGATATTTTAAATTAGAGAATTAACCGATATACATTGACAACAAGAATTTGTAATATTTGGCATATTTTCCGGTTCTTTAAAAAGTCGTGTCGTTTTTTTTTTCTGGTGAAAATGAAACATGATTTTGTTTTCCATTTTGTTCCAATATATCTTTCCATTTTTCGAAAGGAGATCGATAACACCCGTGTAATGGTAGGTTTACACGCTTGGAAAACCTTCGCAAGCTTCCACAAAGACAAGCGTGAGAGCTTGGAGCTCGTGGATGCTTGCGGAGTCTCGCCAAGCGTGTTAACCTACTATAAAATTTCTTATCTGTGCTGACAAAGAACTGGTGTTAGAGATATTTGACATTTTCATTTTATTTCAAAAATTTTTCGTGTATAGGAATAGTTCGTTGCCAAATCTGTAAAATATAGTGGGATATATTCAAGTTCTAATAGCTTCTTTCTAGTTATTAACACATTATGTGCTCTCGCATTGAAAGATAATATAAGCAAAACTATCTGCTTAAAATTTTACCAAACAGCATACGAAGTATGGTCTTTCGAATTGTTTTGAGTTGGTTCATTTTTTTTACTACATGATCTCTTCCTTTTAACATTTTGTATATAATTCATAATGATTCGCTTTAAAAATTAAAAGTTAAAAGGGTGTCGTGGGACACCAGGTAGGAACTAAGTTCCTTCGGCTAATGTAGAATCGACACATAACACTACTCGCTTGTGTATACGACTGTAACGCCTGCGCAAGTCTCATTTAACGGTTTATCTATTAAAATCAGTGAAATCTTGGCGTTAAGAAAGAAGCTTCTTTAAAATTCAAGGTGAGCTTTAAAGAGTAATGTATACATTTATTTTTTCCTATCTTTCCTAACTACTTTCAACTATCAAGATTTTTAAAAATTATATCTCATATTACTTTAACAAAAAAAGGTAAAAGTTAAGAGAAATTTGCAATGGCCGGGAATCGAACCCGGGCCACCCGCGTGGCAGGCGAGCATTCTACCAATGAACCACCGATGCTACGTATAATAACTTCCAGAGTACGTTTGATGCTCGTCTCATTTAACGGTTTTTCGTTACGGTTTTTACTATTACATTTTTTTCAGTTCAGTCACTCAGCAAAATCCCTATCTTCTCCAAGCCTGCCGTAAGGAACTTAGTTCCAATAATTATTTGGTGTACTTTTGAGTGCATTCGTCCAAGCAAATTCTGTTTTATCTGAATACTATAAAAAACAGTCTAAAATCTCTATTTTGTTTTTATCGACTTTCTTTCGATAGTAAAAGAGTAAAATATCCCGACAGAATATCAAATAAAATCTACTGTAAGGAATCAAACATTTTTTTAACAAACTAACTTTACTATATTAGTGGTCTAAATATATAATGATTATGCATATTAAGTGTAAAGTAAGTTATAAAAATATAGGTATAGTTAGATCCTTTTTTGGAATAATACCAAGTAATTTTCCAAACAACATTCTATTTTTAACAAGAACATTCTTAGCAAGAGATAAGTGTAAAGTAAGTTATAAAAATATAGGTACAGTTAGATCCTTTTTTTGGAATAATACCAAGTGATTTCCCAAACAACATTCTAGTTTTAACTAAAACATTTCTTAGCAAGACAGAATCTGGTCCAAGGAGATTTTTTTTATAAAAGTTTAATATTTGTAGAAAAAATTGTTTAAGACTTAAATTTATAGAAACATAGATAATGTAATAACACAAAGTAAGGATATCTTTTTATATTAAGGCGTGTTTACATGATGCCAGTGACTGGCGCCAGTCTCACTGGCATGCCAGCGCTGGCATGGTACTGGCATCATGTAAACACTTTCTTGTGCCAGTCCAGCGCTGCCTGCCATTGCTGTCTCGAATAGAAAGTTGGTCTATTTTTCATGCCAGTAAAAATCAAACTTGCTCTCTGTTTGTCGGTCAACAAATGTGGTATCTTTTTTTTTACAATTTTTTTTTAACAGTTTTTGAGATCTTTTAAAGCCTCAATGATGCCTCTTTCTCATAATATATCACATGTCGATCTTCGTAGATGAACAAGTGCACAGCATTAAGGTTTTTTGTAGTGACACCCATTTTTGGTTCACCTGTCCACAGATCGTCGTTAACATTGATCAATCCCTATTAAAATTATTAATACTAATGAAAAATTATTGACTAATGGAAAGTTTTATTTCTGAAACCAAAAATAACTTCCTTTCGCATTCTTGTTGAGATAATTAAAGCACTCTTGAGTTTGTTATGTTTTGGTTCATCTGCACTTAGATCTACATTTCGAATTTCCATATCAACAGGAAATTATTGACTCATGTGGTGCTTCAGATCCAGAAATTAACTCAATTACACATTTCTGTTGAGAGAATTTCATTTGAGAGTCATAGAAGACAAGCTTGGTGTAATTCTAAGTACCACTTAACTTCATAACTTTAACAAGTGTAAGATTCATTTTTAGTTCTGGTATGTGATTAGTATACAAAACTTAAAAGATTTCTCGCAAATACAGATCTCTGATAAGATGTTAATATTTTATTGATATACAGTTTATAAAAACCGTGTATTTGTCTAATATAAGTAGATGTGTGTAAACCTAGTTTTTGTGGCTAACCTTTGCAAACACCAACAATAGAATGATTCACACTTCCCTGTTCCTTATTTGGATATTTCATGTAAAGTATTTTTATGTTTATCGCCTACAATTTAAAATTATTATTTCACAGCACCAAATTAAAGATTGATATTCCTTAATCTAATTAATATCTGTATAAACCTGAAATAATCATTATTCTTGTTATATTTATTTCAAAAAATTTGTATTATTAGAAACAGCAGCAGTAGAGTCATCTTATCTGGGTATAACAATATTAGTAATTACACAAAAATTAAATATTGATTTCAACTATTATAAAACGAGACACATTGGACAAAAGATTAATCACTAGTTTCTGAGTCCTGCCCTTCAAAATACTGAAATGATCTTTTAAACAAAAATTTTCTTAGACATTTTACTATAAAAATTAGATTTCTTATGCCGAAAAATAGGGATTGCAACGAATTTCTGAGTCCTGTCATATTCAAAGAACGGTAGAACACCATCGATTTTATGAATTTTTTTTTGGGCAGGAGGCGCAAAAGTTTTTATGGTTAAAAATATATGTAAGATTTAAGTAAAATTATATTTTTCATGATTTTCTGAGTGCTGCCACCTTAATTAATAAATAGTTATTTGTGACACAAGGACGGAAAATGACATTTTGCAAGAGCGAGTAAAGTTGTGTAGCCGAGGTGCGTAGCACCGAGGCGTAACAATACGAGCATTTGCAAAACATTTCCTGGACGTGTAACAGACACTATTTTTTGGTCCGACTAATTTTTAATATTTCCAAAAGTTCAAAAACTTTTTACTTTATGACATACAATATTAGATGTTTATTGACATCTATTGCACGATTAAATGAATTACTAATAAGGAATGATTTTCTGATAATCGATTTCAAGATCCTTAATTTTTTACATACGAATACTTACTTTGCTAATAAGCAACACAGTAAAAAGTGTTATATTGAAAATATTAACATGTATTTTCATAATCGAATGATAAGTAGTTGTAAATTGACATAATTGTCAAATTTAAAATAAAAGTTGTGAGAGAAATTAAATGTAAATTAGAATCCTGTTTACCTTTAGAAAAAGTTATTAGTTTAGTATATTATACGCTGTTTTTAAATATATTTAATTAAAATTTGTATTATTTATTATGTATTTTTGATGACTCATAGCGCCATCTCTTTAGATAATCTAAAAGCTTCTTTGCCGGCCTAGGCCGGAAAATGTCATTTTCCGGACGATTTTGAAGTAATTAATAGTATTGTTTCTGGACGGAGAACCAAAAACATATTTTTTTATGATGATCAAAAAAATGTTAGCATGACGTCTCCTAGTGATATAACAATACTTATTACCCACTGAAATTTTACCAAAATTTTTTATCCTGGTTTCGTGGTTCCTGTCTTTGAAAAGTTATGATACTTCAAATCGGTTAAAATTGTAAGAAAATTCGTTAAAAGTTTTCATGTCATTTTGCATAAAAGTAAATATTAATTCTACTTAACTTACAGCAAAGTATTAAACAAATATGTTTAAATCAACACAATTTTCTGAGTTATTGCCATTCCGTAAACGTTTAAAAACCATTCATATTTATAAAAAAACGGCTGTGGCATTCAGTAGGACTCCCGGTTAAAGTTATACTTCTATGCACGTGTCGAGGTTTAGAAATTTGTATGAAAATGATTTAGCAAAATCCTTATAAACTTAAAGCATGAACCAACTATACTATAAATCCGAACTTTCATGTCCATTTTATAGGTTAAATGTACAGTAAAAAAAATTCAAATCGTATAATAAAACTCTTCATCTTTAAAATAGTTACAACGTTACAAAATATCGCTTATCGATCAAAATCTAAAAATTTTTATTGCGAAAATGTATATCGTGTGTGCATAATATTAATTAAAAACTGTATAAAGTATAAGGTTAATCAGTGCTACCAACGTGTGTAGTATCAAATAGTTTGAATAGCGTATAAATTGGCAACAAGGTGAGGAAGCCTCTTTAATAGAGAAAGATGTTGTACCAGGTATTCATGCCAAGTCATAAAAAGTTAAACTTAAACTCGAAGATTCCTGAAAAAGTAATCTATACGCATATATAATGAAATAAATAAAAGAATATTTATGATATTTATAATAATTTTGTAGAAATAATGAAAGAATATTTATAAATTATGATTTCCCAAAAGTTAACTGAAATACAATTCTCTCTTTATGTAGCCAACAAACTCAGTGCAGGATATAATATAAGCTCTGTGACTGTACTATAGACTACAATACAATACTCATTACTGAATAATATAATATTATTAATATAAAATACTAAACTTAATAGATATACTTCCGTGACAGAATAATAAAATAATCTATCAAACCCAATGTGATACGTAACTATGATACTAAAACATTAGCTCAGACTGTTTTTTGTATATCTATCACTTTTTAATGTATTGAATGTTTAAACGGTATTCAAAGGACTTATAGTTATTACTAATAACATGTGGTAAATATTTCATATTTGTTTTTACCGACCAATATACCTATGTATGTGTTTCTGACTCTCTCTTACTCACGCCATTACACATGTATCCTAATGTAATGATTTTGCCGACTTAATCCCATACAAACTTTTACGCCGGGCGCGCGAATAGTAGTATAACTTCAAAAATAGACAGATACGAATTCTATTATTTAAAAATGTTTACCAGCAAACTAAAAAACTAGATTTTTTAAATACCAAAAAAGCACCCGTAAAAGTGTCTTCAGTTTGGGCGGATAATTTTTTTGGTAATTATTTAGAATTGGGGCTCCAGACAAAAATCGTTCCAAAAATTTTTTTACCCCCTAAAATCGTTACTGTAGGGTAAAATGAGGTAATATAAGACGGGGGAGAAAAAAAAAATCAAAAACCCTCCACTCCGGTGTTAGGTAAGGTTAGGTTAGGTTAGGTTTGGTTACACCGGAGTGGAGAGTTTTTGAATTTTTTTTTTCTCCCCCGTCTTATATTACCTGTCTACCCTACAGTAGCGATTTTAGGGGGTGAAAAATTTTTTGGAGCGATTTTTGTCTGGAGCCCCAATTCTAAATAATTACCATTTTTTTTATTAAATTAAATTTATATTTTTTACAAAAATAACTGATAGATAACTGATTTAAATTTTCTTATTTATACCTTATGTTTTATGTAAACTATCAAGTAACAGTAATTAAGCAAACAAACAAAAAAGCGCAAACATCACATCGGGTTTTCGACCATTCTCCTCTATTCTCGTCTTCCTTAAAGATTCGATGAATCAGCTTTTAGCTGTAGACCGCGGCGCATTGTATTCCGCAGTACAGATTTCAAACTGACGGTGGAAACTTCGCGCAATACACAAAGAACTGTAGAAGAGGTTACTTTTACTTTCTGTCATTTGCCGGTTACGTTGTTTGGTGGAAATTTTAGAAAAATTGTGACTGAAAATACAGATTAGAAAAGTTTTTGACTGAGGTATGTTTAATTTATTATTTTTCTTAATGTTTGAACTGTACAATTTTTGTATTTGTTATTATTAGTGTATAGAAATTTTAGATTCTATTTGGGCTAGTTCGGCACTTTGAAATTTTGCTAAAGTTTAATAGATTTTGGTGTGATTTTTGTATATTTTAGTTTTTACATGCATTTCATGATTATTTTTAAGTGCTTGTTTTGAATATATATTTTTTAATTATTTATTTTTTACTTGTTTTCATTTTGCTTCCTGTTCTTCCCTGGTTTATTTTAATTAAATGCTGTATTTATGACACTTTTATCTTGCATTCAGAAAATATTGCAATCATAAAATATTGTTGTTTATATGCCTATTTATTATTACTTTGCTGTAATACCAATTTTTAGATAAAGTGTACATACTTTTTTTCTACTTTTAATATAATTACTATTTTTCTGTGTATAAACCTCTTTTTACAAAAATCACCGTTAATTAAATATTATTTAAATATAAAATGTTGCTTTCATGTATATTTTAACTCTAATGTTTAATTTATTATCATAATTTGTCACATACGCTCTCTGAGTAATATTTTTCGTTTTTTCGAATCGGAGAGCACGCTTTTACACGAAGAGAAGCGTAAAAGTGAATAAACGAAAATAACGCGAACATATTTATATTTATGTGTGCGATTTTGTTAACGTTTCATAATCTTTACATACTTTTAAAAGAAAACTTTTTGATTAAATAATTTTATAAAATATGTTGTTTACAATGACAGTATATTTTTCGGGCTAAAATTTTGTTTTGCACGATTAGAATTCGTTGTCACGGGACAAAATTTCGGCCACGAGCTAGAAGCATCACAAAACACAAACAACGTAAGGAAGCTAATACAATGCCACTGTTTAGTGGATTGTTTTGAGATATCTCTCATGAAATTTTAGAAACTATCAAACAAGCATATATTAAACTAGCAGCCAGCCCCGGCTTTGCACGGGGATTAAAGAAAAATAACAAAAGCCATTAAATTTATTGGGTCAACGCTTCCCTGTAAACAATATTACATGTTGTTTTATTTTCTGGCAGCAAAATAAATTGATTTTCAGGTGCTCCGACCCGCCTTAGGCGGTTGGCCATGAGGAAAACCGATCCCTACTATTTGGAAGGTTTGACCTTGAGACTTATTATTAGTAAAAGCGAAAGATGTTTTGATAGGAAATTAAAGCGGTTTAAATAGATTTGATAGATTAGTTGGGATCATCGGTACACTCAGTGTATGAGCTAGTTAACCAGCTGGTGGTTTAGTTATATTGGTTGCTACAACTTAATTGTCCTTTAATTCCTTTATAAGTAGCCTCGCCCCATTGCACATGCTAAATTTGTGATATCTGTCGTGATTATGATATGTATGTATGTATAGATCCGATATAACGAAATCTGTGGACACGATAGCGGTCGCATTTTTTAACGGATCGAATTGAAATTTGGTACAAAAATCAATCTTCCCAAAATCTCGGTCGAGTTCGTTAATGGGCAAATCGGTACGGCCGTTTGGGCGTGACATTAAATCAAAATGGAAAAAAATTCGAAACTTTTTTACTTCACCCTGTACAAAAAAATGTTAGGGGACTTTTTTGTTTGTCTTAAAAAGTCCTACAACTTTTATCTAAAACATTTTTTTCTGAAACGTATACTTTTAATATATTCAATTAAGGTAGTTCCTCCGCGACAGTCCAGTCAAAAAGTTTCGGAATCGCACTATCGTTAAGCACGTTTGTTTGTAGTATGACTGTACGTTAAATTTGTTAACGTGAGTGTACTTCTATCCCTTAAACGTATACACATATACTGTGAAATATAATTCTGTTTGGAAATGTGGCAACGTCGCGTCATTTTTATTCTTATTTCTCCTAACCACTGAAACTTACTTTTAGTTTAGATTAGACGTAAAGTAAACTTGCTATTTTTATTGCAATAAATAAATAAATAGTTATGGGTGACCGTATTCGTCATAAAGTATTGCAATAATTAAAAATTTACTGTCGTAAAAGTTTCGTTTTTAAATGTTTATTAATATAATATCATTGAATATATTTTGTATTTATTGTTTTAATTAATAACAAATCACAAGATTGCTCTATAAGATTTATTTTGCCCTATAAGATTTATTCTCTCATTTTAAAAATTATCAATAATTGTTATGATTTATTAAAAAAAAGTTGAGAAGTGATATCCTTAAAAATATTAAATTCGTTTAAATTTCGAGCTATTTTTTTCTGCTCCAACTGCTAACTTTAGTAAGACAAGAAGATTTTTACTAAATATAGAAATAACAATAAACTTTATTAAAATGTGTTTTATTAATAAAATATAATGACAAATAATACAAATTATTTAATTCATGTAAGAGCTCTACACACCTTTGATTTTAAATTTAAATTATTTATTTTACTCATCTTTTGCTTATATCTAGAGGTAACATCAGAATCTTCTAATGACAACTTCTAAAAATATTCACTAATGTTTATTTCTTTAGAACTTAACAATAAATAAAGTCACTCAAACACTATTATAACTACACAATCGGCAACAAAAAGTTAGGAAAAGACAATTTAAACACGAAGTAATATGGATGTAAATACAAAACCAAAGTAAACACAACATTTATTTGCCTCTCAGCGGCCATATTGGTAATAAAAACGTCAAAGTCTTGATATGTACTATTTGTGACAACGTTGCCACGTCGTTTTCATGTTATTAGTCTTTATATCCCTCCTTAGAAAATTATTGCTGAAACGAGTTGTTTATTTTAATTTTTTATCGAAACTACGAGGTAAATAATTTTTAATTTTTTTTTATATTATCTAAATATAGTATTTTACCAAATATCAGTTTTTCATCGAGATGGTAAAAGTCATTCATCCATAAATTAAAATAAATTGATGTTTCCCACGCTTCCCACATGTTACATGTACAATTAATCTCATTTTTAATTGCAAATATCTCATATCTGATGAGGTAAATCGTCTTCAAATTTTAACAGTATGTGTATTATACATTTACGAGCTTATATTCTGAGTTTTGCGAAATTCTTGAAACATTGCTTTCATAACCGTACTACCTTAATATAAACCTACTGATGCGCCTGGCTTACCAGAAGGGCCATTTTTTTAAAATGAAACATAGCCTATGTCACTCGGGAATAGTGTAGCTTGCCAACGGTAAAAGAAAATTTTTAAAATCGGTCCAGTAGTTTCGGAGCCTATTCATTTCAAACAAACAAACAAACCTTTCCTCTTTTTAATATTAGTATAGATGACATTAGAGAGAAATTGAAAAAATGTCGCATCCAGCAAGACTTGAACCCGCAAGCTTTGCCTCTATGCGGCAATGCTCTAACCTCTAAGCTATGAATCCTTAGAAATTTTTTAGCTTCTCTGGTCGTTTTATTCAACTCATGCCACATGTGACCCTTACTCACTTTCTCCTTAAGCACATATAGCATGACGTCAATGAGAGAGAGAGATTTTGTCAAATCAACATTTAATACATAAAACTCACTTTTTTCTGCCCTGTCTTATGTTTTTATTAGGAACCTTTGATTTTTTAGTAAACGATTATTTTGAGTTATCTTTGATGATTTTTGAAATTTTTAGAAAGTATACCAACAAGATTATATTAAATGACATGAAGGAGAAATTTCAAAAACTTCGCTTCCAAAAGGACTCAAACCCGCAACCATTGCGTCTATGCAGCAACGCTCTTACCTTTTAATGTCATTTAATATATACTTACTTGTAAAATTTGGAAAATAAACAACTATGTACCGTATTCCATTTTTATATTTAAAAAGATATTATCTTTGAATATACCTGAGGAATTTAAAAGTACATATTTTGCTTTTAGAAGACGCGAATTCGTTGTCACGAAAGAGAAATCCGACCGAGAACGAGAAATATCGCGAATCATGAAGTTGACGAAGCCAAAGCATTCTCATTCATTTTTGCGTCATTCTGTTGGCATTCGCGCTGCAAATGTGGGTATAATAAGTAGGCTAACTGTTAACCGTTGAATTCGTACACAAATGTTAAATTGAAATAATCACAATTTATAAACAAAACTTTTTATAGTAGAAAGTTTTTGTACTGATTTTTTCTCATATAAAATTTAGATTTTTTAAAAATTCTATCAAAATCTGTATGTACCTATATGCCTAAACACACTTGAAACATGCATTGTCATCCAGTTCCTAGCTATCCTGAAAATTTCAGAGCTCTTAGTAGCCGGGAAATAGGATTAAATTCGATTACAAAATTCCACCCGGAATGACAAAGAAAAAGACAAGGAACACGACGAAAATATAAAAAACTCCTTAAAAACACAACTGACCGTATTTTTGTTTATATTCAAGGAAATATAATCTTTGTAATGACAATTTTTGCATTTTCTTAGACAAAAACTATGCTTAAATAGTTAATATAATCTGCAGTATATTTTTCGCGTGTAATCTGTATGAAGACCATATACAGAATTAGATCACTTTTGCACGAAATTGAATTCTTTGTCACGGGAAGGAAATCTGATTACGAAAGGGAAGTATCAAGAGCACAACCATGAGTATCGACAACAACACGAATGTATTCCTACAAGAAATTTCTGATTGTATAATAACTATATCGTGAAACATGAAGGTGACGAACCGCTGTCTTCATTGGCGCCATATTTTTACAATTATTTCGGTCTTACACGAAATGTAGGTGTTCTAAGATACGAGATAGAAAACTCACTTCAAACCACGGAAATATAGAAAAGTGAAAACAAATAGAAACGTTCACACTCATACTTGCGTCGGTTTGTGAATATTCGAGTTTCCGTTGATGAAAGAAAAAACAACGTCGTAACATATTTCATGTTCATATTTAATATTTCCTCTGTTTTTAAGAAAAGAAATTTCTACGGATATAATTCGTACATTATGCTATCAACAATAATTTTGCTTGTGTACGATCGTTATCATCGAGTCCCAACGGAAAATATTGGCTAACGCGAACCTTCAAAAAACCGTTTCGCGGATATTCAAGCCGCAGACTGGAGTAAAGGAGGCTTTACGTTGAAGCAACCAAAGGCAGTCTAGTTTCCTGCTGCAGGTGATTATGGAAAAACCCTTTAATTTATTTGCAGCATGCGATTTGAAGCAATCACAACAGCATGCGACTATTCCTTTTACACTTACTGCGACTGGATGCGTCAACTTTTCAACTTATTTAATCCAGAGATGTCTTTGAAAAGAGTAGCTGCCACAGCCTACTTAATTTTTACCAGAATTAGGCAAACTAACCAAAGACGCAAAATGTTAAAAGTGAACAGTGATGAAAATCAAGATTACTTTTTTGAAAACTTTATGGCTTATATGACGAGGCCCTATTCAGAAATTTCACACGTATGGAGAGACACGAATTTGATAACCTTTTACTGCTAGTAGCTCCTCTAATTCCGAAATTTGACATAATTTTTGATTTTTTGCACCGCTAACAGTTAATTTGTATTGCACTTTAAAATTTTAGGCTACTGCTGATTCCTACCGTTGCTTTGACGCGTCTACTTCTAGAAGTAACATGAGCAAAGCAAAATGTACCCACTGTTTGGTTCAACTGGACACAGACTTTTTTTTCTATATCTTTCGCAAATTTTTTATTCTGTTCTTTAAATCTTTTATCTTGCCTCCCACACCTTCAATTTTTTACGATTGTCTTTATATTACGGATTACGGAAATCCCACAAAAT
This sequence comes from Altica lythri, assembly GCA_964028335.1. NCBI lineage: Eukaryota > Metazoa > Arthropoda > Insecta > Coleoptera > Chrysomelidae > Altica > Altica lythri. The sequence goes on from OZ034809.1 coordinate 19,097,458, forward strand.
GATGTTTTCGGGGTAATCTTTTATCAAATACTTCACCTTTTCTTAATTCCAAGCCATGACGTCGCTGGCAAACAAGCAACTGCACTTATACGTGTCGGATAGCCTGCGACCTAGGGCAACTTGCAGCATGCGATATTGCCGCATGCGGATTTGTTGCCATTAGTTGTCTTAAGTATAAAATATTGTTAAAGATAGAAATCTAAAATTTGATTTGTTAAAAAAATGATTTCGTATGTGACAAGACTTGCTAAATTAGCAAATTATTATACTGAAACTTCTTCGGCGTATGTAATAATCCAAACATATATGCAGCAAAAATGTATAAAAAATATAATAATCTATATTGTAAGAACAAAAATATGCGACCCAATTGCAATTATCGTTAAGTTCTAATAATATAAAAAAAGTATTTATTTCATCCTGTCCAGTAAATTCACTTCCCTATAATCAATTTGGCGCCGGTAAGTAAAACATTACGGTATCAGGTACTGTAATGTGTTGCCTAGCAACGCTGCTCTGATTGCTTAAGGGAAGACAATTGCTTTTAATTTTTGACATTTAAAAATACTTTAAAATAAAAATAAAATAATTAATTACTTACTTTTACTGCCAGATTTAAAAAGAAGTCAATGTTATTAAATTTTATATTAACAATTAAATCTTAATAATAAAAAAATTATTTGACAGTGACAGATGGCTTTCAAGGTAATTTGACCTAACTAATCAAGTTACGAACTATTTTTAGTCAAGTTACAAACTACTGTTTAAATTTTTATGAATTTATAAAAGCAGGATGAAATAAAATATAATACGATACATGGTCGTTAGGTGTTATTACAGTACTCGTTTTTATTTCCGGACTTGGCTCCTACGTCGCCTCGTCTGTAAACTAACTCGTACTGTAATAAGTCACCTACCGACCTTGTAACGTATAATACTATTCTAGTTATCTGTGTCAACTATACATAATTTATTTGTTACCTATTTTACGATTCATGGGTAAAAACATTATCGTTCTTATTTTTTCTTCTATTCCGAAAAATCGGGTGATTAATAAAAAGTTTGGTAAAAAGTGAATGAAGTAAAAACACTGTTATTTTGACACAGATATAGAACAAATGATAAAAAAAAATTGATTTCATATTACTGGTAACGTCAGTTGTGATTAACCTACTTTCTCATTTATACATAAACCCCTATTCAACTGAAAACTTGTTTTGTCCATATTAATAGTAAACACAGACTAACCCATAGCCGTATAAATAATAAATGAGAAGGTGTGAAAAGAAGCTTATTTCTGGTTTACACATGTAACGCCCAAGAGATAGAAGTTAGGCATTTAACATAATCGTACGAATACCAAGAAAAAATGAGTTCAGTTAAGCATTAAAATTATTTTAATTTTTAATTAAACAGATTATTGCTGTCTTAAAATATTTGCAAATAAAGCTTATACTTGTGTTTTTAACAAATTTTAATACACATATATTTTACAAAACTAATAATTTTTGAAACATCTTTTATGATTAAAGACGCCGATTAACCACTAAGGTATCAGTGGCCAAATGATTCAAGGCGCTATCGACATATGGATCTGGAAAATGGAGAGAGGCGAGCAAGTACTCTGTCGGCACTGACACCAACTATGGACCATTGTGCATCCTCTCTTGTGTAGGGATATCCACACCTCAGGCTGTCTAAGGATTTAAAATATGTGATGAGACTCCTGAGGGAAATTTCTCTGACATTGGTTGGTGTAAGCAAGTACTGTTTCCTCTTCTTGTTCGCAACCTCTGCATAGGGGCGATTCTGCTAATTTTATCAAAAAGAGATTTTGTCGCAATTGGCAGTGACCTGTTAAGATTCCCACCGCTGAGATTTTGTCTGGTCAATGCCTTAAATTATCTTACTGTTTCCTCGCCTGTATGAAGTAATAACCATCTGGACAGTCTACAATTCGTTGTTTCACTCCAGCACTGTATAAAGTTTTAGTGAAAATGCTGTTTGATAAGATCCTCGACAGCGGACATTATTAGCTTGGTAGATGGGTGAGGGATAACATATTTGTAGCCCGAAGCCCTACTTGCTAAGTTGTCCGCAATGCGATTCCCTTTAGAGTTCTCATGTCCTTTGAACCACCTCAAAATGACCAAATGAGCATGCAATGAATCCACCTGCTTACTGTTCTTCTAGGTACATTTCGGGCAGTAAGCATTATATTAGGGAACGAGATTTTATTGAAAGCTCCCTCGATATCTATAAATACGCCAAGAGTAGACTCTTTCCTATCTAATGACCGTTTGATCTAATCAACCACATGTAGGGCGCGTTATCAACTTTAGATGGAAATTGCACGATTTATATTGACGAAATTGCTACTAATACCATCTGGTTACTAAATTACTATTTATGAGTTTGTTCCTCCAGATATTAAATTTGTTGTTTCTACCAATTATAGATATGAGTTAATTCCAATTAAATATTATTCGAATACAATTACTGAACATATTAAATACACAGTTATAATTGATATTTATATTTGTATCTACCAAAAACAAAAAATTGTTTCCGACCTTGATTATACTAAAATATGATAAAATAAACACTGTCATATACATTATAGATCAATAATTAGTTTTAAGTAATTAAAGATATTATTTAGGAAAAAAAATTAATATTAAATTTTCCCATACTTTTATTGTAGATTATAAGTGAAGGTGGTTGGTCGAAGTGATCTTAGTACACTGCGAACCAAAAATCTTTTGTTTATACTCTACATCTAATTATGAGTTTATAAGGTCTAGACTTTTAAAAAAAGTCTATTATTTGCTTAGTATATACATTTGTAACCTAATCAAGCTATAAGAAAACCTGTCCCAAATATTTATGTCGTTTGCGAACAATTACTCCGCAGTTATAGATAATATGTTTAGCTGTTTCATCTGCATACTCTCAGAATCTGCATGTTCCACTCTTCTTATGAACATTTTACTCAGCTTGAAGTCCTTATTAATCGTTTTTGCCTTTTTGGCATCAAGTGTTTTTCCAGTAGGCTGCACTAATTGCCTTTTCCCACTTACGAACTAAATCCATAATGCGGCATTTACTACAATCGCTTTATACCCTGGTGTCCATAGCGAAGTTACTTTGTTGTGTTTAACCAGTTGCTTAATAGACTGTTTTTAATTCCACTTACATTTAGTTTGATTGCGAAATCTTATTTTGGAGACATAATGACTGTGGCATTCTTAATAAATTAGGTTGCTCCACCCTTACAATCCCAAAATGTTTTGTAAGGTCGCCAAATTTTATAGATTTGTTGCTGGTTAACCTACCTAACTTCCCAGAGCAATCCTTTTTACATGTTTAAGCAAGAGGTAAGGTTTAGGCGACACTAAGACAAGATCTCAAAACGCCAATGATCTTTATAGAAACGAGTCTTTGCAATATTTGTTGCGCTGTTTTGTTTCACCAAACCAGCATAGCATAGGTGATTATAGTCTAACAACCGATAGATATGACCAAAAGATCATTTAAAGTTTACCCAAAAAACCTAAGGTAGGTCCACATAGTCATTGTAGCTTTAAAGGGTATATTTGCGAGGTGCGGATGCCTCGTAAGGAAAACTTCGAGGTATTCTAACTCCTCTGAGAATGAAAGTGTGACTATTTATAGTAGGTTAAATCATTGATTTATTTCTATTGGTGAATGAAATGAGTGCCTTTTTCTTAGGATTAGCTGAAAGTCGTTTATTCGAGGTAGCTATGAGTTTAAAGCAAGTTGCATGTAATCAGCAATAATACTTCTGCTTATCTCTTACCACAACAACTAACTAACATAACCTAGAGCATAAAACCCTTCTATTTGTAAACTTTAATATGAGATCGTCAACTACCATTGACCACAGTAAAGGCGATAAAACTCCACCTTGACGACACCCTTTCACTTCTTTTACGGTAGTTGATTGATATTCAAGTGAGAATAAATTGTTAATGTGATTTTTAAGCTCCTCTTTACGAGTTTAAGAGAAACCATAAAAATTGCTTCTCTAGAAGCCAATAAAATGCTATTTTTTGAACAGAATTATGAATTGAACAATTTTTATCATTTTTTTTTAAACGCTTTTTATGTAATTTTTTTAAGATGCTGAGCATCAAATGAAAAATATTCTATTAAGACTTTTTTTCAATTACAAACTTTTATAAATATTTTTCATTGTTTTGAGACGAAAAATAAATCAATTATTGTCAAAGAAGTTATTCTAAAACTACTTTAACAAACATAAGTGTGTCTCTTTGAGCATATAATACTTACTAGAGGCAGTTCTAAACTCGTTAAAAGTACTAATAGGGAAATAAAATGAACATATTTGCTATTTTCTTTACGCGACGCTCTGATTATTGATACAGGTGCATCGACCAGTCTAAGATTTGAGAGGGATAACATATGCTTTTATTTTATATCTTTTTTTTTCTTTTATTACACCTCTCGAACTCAAAGACTTGAAGGAGGTCTCTAGTTGAGTACACTCTCAAGCGCTACTTTAAAAGAGATCCATTCTGGTCTTATTTTCCTAACTTTTTGCAATTTGATCTAACATTTTCAATTTTTGTAGCCATGATTTATTACTTTATTTAGATTTGTTCTTTCTAATGTTCAAAATCCATTAAAAATATATGGATAAAATACAAATTTCTGTTTTTCTCTAATATTAAATATTGATTGAATTCAATATTATGATGTATAAGTAAAATTATAAGCAAAGAGTAGTATTGATTTAATAGCCACTATATTACTCAAGGTTACTAAGGAAATGGAACGTTCTATTTGGCATAAACATATTGATTTCTAGTCTTCAGTATAGATATGTAATTACTTAAAAACAAGTATGGATAATTGGTTAAAAAATGTCGTGATAATAATAGTTATTTATAAAATGATTTCCATACGTTATTATGGTAATAATAGAGTAATCAGTGCTATAATCGTATATGTGGATACCAATTCTAAGATTGATACTCTAGAAAAATAAAACTAGTTCTTATATTTAGCTATAAATCTAAATTAAAAATTTATTGCATTGTCGATTTTAAAATTTAATTCAATAACTAGCTATTAAAATCACTAAGGTTATCCATATGTCAGTAACCAAATTCTAGGTCTGTTTGGAAAAGCCTTTAGATCTCCTTGGATCTCTTTAGATCACCTTAGGACCACATAGGTTGTTTTACTCCATTTTTGGGTCACATTCTTTAAACCTCTAAAATATTTGCTTCTTCTCCTTTTTTTATTACCGATCCTATTTTTTTATATTAATGCATAATTTGGTGAAATTTGCATCATGAACAAGTCAATTGTATTTTAATCAATTGGTAATTGATTTTTATAGGTAGAAACTAGTTCTGCGCTAAGTAGGACACCGTAGTGGACAGTAGAGTCAAAGGGTTTACTTTTCAATTAGTAGGCCAAAGGGGTAAACGACTTTTTAATGGAAACGATGTCACAACTAGACACGATATATGGATTATCCCAATAATATTGTGGAAAAATTCAGTTATGAGTAGTAGGTCATTTGACAGTGGTGGAGAATAAGTTGTTGTGTTTTTAATAAAAGTAAGAGTTATTGCAATTTAATAGCAGCTCTTAGTTAGTTGAAGGAATTACTGTATGGACAACAGTGTTGAACGGTAGAAAAATAAAAGCCGAAAAAGTTCAAAAGTAAATTTGCAAAAGTGTAAACAAAAAATGTGAAAAAGTATTACTTTTTACAAAGGAAGAAAAAAGGGAAAGCTCTGAGGTATTGTTTTACTGAAAAAAAAAACATTAAAAAAAATATGCAATTATTTGTGATCACTGGTGATCACTTAAACTCAGTTTTTTTCGCATGTAAATAAACGAATTTATTTGTGATCACTTGCAGTGCCTTTAATTACTTGCAACCACTTGTGATGACTTGCAATCTCTTGTGATCACTTACACTCACATGTGCTCATTTAAAATAGGTTGTGTTTATTTCAATCACTTGTGATTACTGGTAACTACGCTCTAAAGTTTTAAGTAATATTTAACAAACATACGTATAAAACTGCTCACTGCTCAGTACTTGAATTCATTAGTGATCGCTTACTTGTAATTACTTGCAACGCCTTTAATACATTTGTGATCACCTACAATCTCTTGTGATCATTTACAATCGCTTGTGCTCGTTTGAAATCAGTGGTGATTCCTTAAATCACGCTCTAAAGTATACGTATAAAACTGCTCACAAAAGTCCTACTGCATATTTCATCCTGTAACAATATTACCCGATTTCTATATATTCTGCGAAATAATCAACTTCGTATTAATTTTTTTACTAAAGTTTTTCCTTGCTGTTAACAAAAAGTATTGCTTTATTTAAAATCACCTGTATTGTTAAAAGTAATCACTGGCTTTTCCATGAATGAAAATAAGGGGAATGCACGTTAAGTTTGTAGAATGACTCACGTTCTTGATAAGAACAAAAAATCAATACACATTTTGCAGCATAGGCACGCTTTTCTTCGGTACATGTGTTGGTTGGTATTTAAATTAAAAATTTTTTAGTTGAAACTACATATGAGGACTATCGGTAAACTATTTACAAAGAAAGAAAAGTTCTTAAACTCTTTCGGTATTATTCTTACAACTGTTCTATTTAAACAAATGACTGATTTATTTATATTCTCAAAATAACATGTGTGACAAAGACAAAAAAATCTGAATAGCTAGAAAATACTGTCTGAGTGAGCGAAGCAAAACGAAGAAGCTCCTAGAATTGATGATCTTATATGGTGAAATGAAGTACTTATTAATATATGTACTAGTACAAGGTTTTCTACGGTTTCCTGTGCACCAAATTTCATCTCTCTCAATCTGAAAAAAGTTCGTTTTTTGAAGAAGTTGACAGGTATAATTTCTTATACAAGTTGCTACAGTCATAAAAGAAGAGCCCCAGTACCTCCTAGAAAGGATGATCTTATGGTAAAATAAAGTTCTTATATATATATATATATATATATATATATATATATATATATATATATATATATATATATATATATATATATATATATACCAAGATTTTCTATGATTTCCTGTGTACCAAGTTCCAACATATATCTGACATTTGGACTTTCTTATACAAGGTAAAATTCCTACAGACATATTTTAAACACAAGATATCAGCAACTCCCAGAGGGCCAATAGTACCTTCTTAAAGAGATGAAGTTATAGTAAAAAGAAGAATAGTAATATATTTGCCAATGTTGTCTGTGGTTTTTTGTAAACCAAGTTTAACCTGTCTCTGCCTGAAAAGAGATTGTTTTCTAAAAAACTTAGCGAATGGTATTTCTTATACAAGATAAAGTTACTACAGACTACTTCATCCTTTCGTCATAAAACCAGCAAGTCTTAGAAGAACTACATTACCTTGTAGAAGAGATAAGCTTATGTCTAAATGAAGAACTTTATAATACATGTACCAAGGTTGTCTGTGGTTTCCCGCATACCAATTTCAATCCATCTGGAAAGGGATTGTTTTATGTAGAACTAGACATATAAACTTTCTTACAGAAAATAAAGTTACTACAGACAACTTCGTATTTTAAACATAAGATCAGCAACTTCCAGAGGGCCTCTAGTAACTTCTTAAAGAGATGAACTTATAGTATAACAAAGTACTTGGTAATATATGTGCCAAAGTTTTCTGTGGTTTTCTGCGAACCAAGTTTAACCTGTCTCTGCCTGAGATTATTTTCTAAAAAAATTCGTGAATGGTATCTATTATAGAAGATAAAGTTATTATAGACAACTTCTTACTTAAAGCTTAAGCAACTTCCAGAAGAAATGATCTTATGGTAAAATAAAATAGTTTTCTCTGATTTCCTGCAATTCTAGTTCAACCTGTCTTTGTCTTGGCAAATGGACTTTCTTAAAAAAATAAAGTTGCTAAAGACAACTTGTTACTTTAAGCATAAGGTCAGAAGCTTCCAGAAAAACTCCAGTACCTCCTAAATGATATGATATTATGTAAAATGAAGTACTTAGTAAAATATGTACTAGGGTTTGCTGTTGTTACCTTGGAACTACGTTCAATCTGTCTTTATATGGAATAAGATTAATTCGTGAAGACCTTGTTAAATGAACTTTTTTATACAAGATAAAGTTACCAAGAACAACTAAAACAAAGGATATTAGAATATGTTACATAATATCTGACTAAACCAAAACCAAAATTGTTGCTAAATAGTAAAGAGCTTTTACTTAAAAACAATACTTGACCCACCCAGGAGCAGTAGACAAAATTTTTAGTGTAAATCTGATCGATTTTCACGTCTGCTAGGTCCACGCTTTCATTTTGATACCCTCACGCAATAACACTCCTAGAATTAGTAAAGCTTATTCTTATACCGGTTAATGAACGTCTAGTTTACAACAATAAAATAACTTGGAAATTGCAGTCTTCAAATTATATTCTTGAAATCGGTTAGACAAACTAATTAGTGAGTCAGTGGTATGTAAATTGCTGAAATACCACATTAATCGCATCTCTCTGTCAACATTTACAGTTAAACACGACGACGTCTATTTTTATGTTTAGATAAAGAATCCCGTAAAGTGTTAATCGAAAATCAATAGATAACATGATTTTGTTAGACAGAATTATATTTTTATTTCATTATTATTTTTAGATATACTACTTATGAACGAATAAAAAAATTGAATGGTACATTTCTTATACACAATTCGACAAAGTTAACTAAATACATTGTAGGTAATGATTCTGGTAATTTATTAACACTATAAACTGTGATAGAATCAAAATTGATTTTTTTGTGACTGGAATTCCAAAAAAAAAATTATAAATAAATCTAGTGAAAATATAAGAAAAAAATCGTTACTTTTGGTACCCAGAATATCACTTACTAAGATTTTAAAATGGCACATTACCATAACCTATGCTTAACAAAACCCATTATTGAGTTTCAAAACAAGCTACACCTATTAACCAGTAGAGGAGTCAACATTTTTACGCTATTTTAACATTTCATCTTTCATTTGAATACACAAAACATTTGGAATGCAAAAGGAGTTATGTTGAAAAAGTCTGAATATTATTGCAATCTTTTGGACTAGTTTGATTAAAAAAAAAACGAGTGTGGCAGTCAGTGGAACTGCCGGCAGAAGTTATACTTCATTATATAATATTCGTGTTCAGCGACCTCAATAACCTCCTAGTACCGAGTGCACACTCATTTTGTATCGAATTTGCATAAAATTCCTGGAGACGGGGTCCGTCTTAAGCACCAGGTGTTTCGGAGACCATCGCCATTATCATATTCGTATTCAGCGACCCAAAAACCGCCGAGATCCAGGTGTGCACTGATTTTATACAAAATGTACATAAAACCACAGGAGAAGAGGTAAATACCCTAGGCACCAAGTGGCGCGGAGACTTTCGACATCATGTTATTCGTGTTCAGCGACCCCAAAAACCCCGAGTACATAAATTGAACCCATTTGGAGTACTTACCGAGTTGTAATTTTTCTATCTATTGTTGGTTCGGAATGCACTTTTCGACTATTCTTAAAAATTCTGTTTATGTAGCCAAAAACCTCCAAAACATAGTGCAGGATATAATGCAACCATGTGGCGGTACTATGGACTACAATACAATACTCATTACTGAATATTATTATTAATATCAATAACAATAATATAAAATACTAAACTTTATATGTAGGTATACTAACGTGACAGAATTATAAAATAATCTGTCAAACACAATGTTATACGTCACTATGATATTCAAAACATTAACTCAGACTGTTTTTTGTATATCTATCTCTTTCCAATGTACTGAATATTTAAACGGTATTTAAAGGACTTATAGTTATGACTAAACATGTGGTAAATATTTCATCTTTGTTTTTACCGACCTATATATACCTTATATGTGTTTCTGTCTCTCTCTTACTCACACCATTACATATGTAATGATTTTTCCCAGTTAACCCCACACAAATCCAGGGTATGAACAGAAGTATAACTTCAAAAATCATAAAAACAAGCCCGGTTTACAGAAAAAACGATAGTTTTTTATTAAGACAATGCGCGTGTTCACACAAGTTTGTTGATAATGGCTAAATTGAACGAATTAAAGTACGAATTGCTTAAACACCCACCGTATTCACCAGATTTGGCTCCCTTCGAATATTACCTCTTTAGAAACTTAAAAAAATTCTTTTGTGGAAAGCATTTTTCGTCGAATGCAGATGCTACTTAATTAAAAAATACGCATTCATTCATTTTTGCTTTTAAAACTGTTGAACCAACCAGTATTTATGCATGCGTAAAACAAAAAAAAAACGCCAGTAACGCCTCTAAGCAATCAGGCTAGTTTAGAAGTACTTATTTTTTTATGAAATTAATAGTATTTCCTGTGGGTCTAGGTTGGTTAAATCTTAATAAATTTACTCTTTTAATACAATTTTTTTTTGTCGTGACCGTCGACAAAACCATCTGATCAAAAAAATAGTTTAAAAAAAAGATGTAAATAATCGATGAGCTTGTGTATCATTAAACAGTAGCATATAACTTTCAATATTAGAGTTTATATAGAGAGTCAAATTAGTATTCTTGTTAGAAAAAAAATATACCTTTTTTGTGTTTGCAAGCATTTATTCTACTATTATAACCTTAATACCGCTTCATTTGATATGTTCTTGGATTTGTAAGTAAAAGATAAAAAAACGGATATAATTTAATAAATATTATTACTTAAATATTTAACCAAATACATCGTGTAAGGCCTAAGACATTCCAATAATGCATTTTTTTGTATTCCTTATCACTCCTTAATGATGTTTTTAATCAGTTATTTTTTATTATTAATAATTACTGCTATTGAAATTTCTATTTTCAGAATAAATCAGATATTCTTAATTTTGCACCGAGTCTTGCATAAACGTACAGCAATCCTGTTATGGCAAAACTCGTATAGTGGCTTAAACTGAATAAAGTCGACCGTTATTCTTTGACCGAATATGCCCTACATTAGCGATTCTCAAACTGTGGGGAGCGCCCCCCCAGGGAGAGCGTGTTAAGTTGGTAAAGTGGGCGCAGTAAATTGAAAAACAAAATTATTATTTTTCAAAGATATCTACACAATAAGATAGCTTTATTAGAAATTGTCGCAGAATTTTGTCGAACGCTTATGATCTTCTTCCTTTAAAAATACCGGTATTTCACTTCTTCACTTCTAGATTCGCTTGACAACCTTACCACGTGATAACCATCTGGATAAAGAATAAAACAACAAAGTTTTATGTTATGTTTACTATATCTGTACAAAGTGTAGAGAAAAATCTTTGATTTTAATGGTCTAGTTTTTATGTAGTTAACTACTTCAATCACTGCTTTCAAAACAATATTTAGACCAGGGCCCGTATTCTTGACTGTCTGGGAGGGGAGTGTTCCCGGGAACGTTAACTGGGAGTCCTTGTTCACTTCACTCCCGGTAAAGGTATTGTCGTATTCTTAAACGCACGGGAATGTCTTTGAAAGTGCACAGTGTTGCCGCACTTACAACTGTCATTTATGTAACAAAAGGTGTTTAAAAGTTGAGGTTAGTAAAAATTAATTTTTATTTTTCTGTGTAAAAATTAATGTTCTGTTGGTGCAACAATATATGGAGTTAACATTTCCACTATTTCCTGACACAAGTCTTTCCATACTCTTAAAAGCTTAATAAATTTGTGATCGGACAATCAAAAAGGATCTTTTTGAGGTAGAATATCTTTTCTTATTTCCATTTGCTCAACTGCATCTTCTAGATCCTCTTAAAGATTATCATTGAGGATTAAATCATTAAAATTTTCTACATTCATTTTAACGCAAAAAAAATATAAATATTTCCCAAACAAGAAACAGATGGAAGAAATACTAGAATTTTTAATTCTTAAAAATGATAACACAAAAAAAATAAAATCCACGGGAGTGGATTTTCTCGTGGGTGACGGTAGGGGAACGCAAATATTCCCGGGAACGTTGACTTCATAGTCACAGATTCAAGAATACGACACAATATCGTTTAAAGGCGAACCACGCCCCTTTCCCGAGTAAGTTCTCCTCCCAGAAATTCAAGAATACGGGCCCAGGGCTAGAATCTTGGATGCTAAAGCTTTGAAAGTTTCTTGTTTAACTTTAACTAATTGTTATGCAACAACTGCCTTACAACAAAAGAAGACAACTGTAAATGCGCTTCTTTATTTATAGCCGCTCATCTTGTGTCCAGACAATTCGATGTCGTTCGATATCTTTCGCGAAACCTCATCATCCACAGCGCCAAATACATACCAGCTGGATAAACAGTGTTGCCTAGTCTAATTTTAATTTACCAGGATGACTAATTAGTTCTCGCAATGCAACATGGGGCGCAAAATTGCTTTAAATAAACTGAGAATATGTTAAGTATAAGAATTTAAGAATCGCTGCCCTACATCATAAGTAAAAAAGGATGTTTTACCGTTTTTACAACACTGCTTTCCTTAAATTTTCATACGGCATGCGGCGGTCGAACTGAATGATCTTAATTGATTCTTAGGAAAAGCGGACCTTATTAGCAGGTCAAGATTAAAAAATTTGTTTTATAATTAGAAGAATGAATTTCAAATAAACATTTACCTTCTGCCACTTTTCTATACTCCAATGTTTAATTTTGGTAAATTTTCTTATTGCTAAAATTAACAATGTTTTGACTAATGTAAACTCATAGTTAATAAAAACTAAAAAGGGACATTAAAAGCATATGTTTTGTTTGTAATTAAAGTACAACAAACAATATATAGGACAAGAGCTTTTAGAATAATATGATCTGTAATTTCGTCAAACACAGAAGAGTTGATACATGGTAGGCAATATGTAACTGACGGATTTATACCTTAAATATTTGTTACTAGAAATAAAATACGTCCATTAGAAATTATGTATGAAAAATAATATCAGACAAATGTCTGCTTCTAGACGCTTTGCAAACCTGAGTCCTCCGGACTACATTTCCATTACTTTTTGGTAGGTTTCCAGAGAAATAATTTCAATCGCTTCCGTAATATCCGTTCTTCAGCTGATCTACAGTATTTGTTTTGTTGAGATAAATCCTATGTTTTAGAAATCCCCATAAAAAGAAGTCAGGAGCCATTAAATCCGGTGACCTTGTTGGCCAGAAGTCATTAACAAATCGAGAAATTAAACGTCCCGGAAAGATTTTTCGCAGAAGATTTAATGTTTCCCTTGCTGTGTAACAAGTTGCTTAGTCCTGCTGGAACCACATGTTTTGCAGGTTGTTGAATTTGAGGACCAGATAGTTTTCCACCATATATCATGGTAGCGCTCGCCAGTGACAATAAGAGAAATACCTGCAGCGTCTTTAAGAAAGTAAGGTCCAATTGCACGTCTATACCAAACACCGAACCAAACTGTGACTCGACGAGGATGTAGTGGTGGTTTATGGATATCACGAGGGTTCGGTAATTGTCGGTTCAGATACGACAATTCTGCTTATTAACAAATTTGGTCCAAATCAGTTATATATTGCCAACCCTGTATAAGTCTAACCAACATACAAAATGTTAAAGAACTTCCTTTCTAATAAAAAATATCCATGAAAAAATTTAATAGAACACAATTGTATAGTTTCTGTAGTTACTTAGTACTAAAGTGTCAACAAATTCAATATACCCAAACGATGTTATTATATTCTGTCAAAATCTTATTTTCTTAATATTTTATAATACGAATTGAATCTGTAATTCAAATATCTGTTTGTTTTAGAATGTTAAGGCTGTGAAAACTCTCCAAACAAAGACTACAAATTTGTTCAACATGACATCGAAACTCGTTCAAATGCAGGTGAGTGCTAATTTTATTCTTGAATCGACTTATAAGGCTTATTACCAATTTGTTTTGACTGTTTTAACCCACATACCTCTTGTAATGAGTATATAAAAGAATTTACCAGTAGGTGTACTGTTTCATTACAAATCAAACGCTAATTATGTATTGTTGTATAAATAGAAATAAATAAAAAATTTAAAATTAGCATATGTTGCAGTACCTAGTTGTGTGGGTAATGTATCTATAATTGAATGGCAATAAACAAAAGTGTAAAAATTTTACAAACAGGATGAAAAATCGATTTCTAATTCAATCAAGCATAATGAAGAAAGTGTTGAGAACTATTTGCACCTCAGCACTAACATCAACAGGCAATACGATCACTCACTAAAAATAAAACAACAGATAGTAAGAGCTAAAGCTGCAATTATGATAACTGTGATCTACCTCTTAAAACTGAGATTTGTGTGTTCCTGAGAATTGCTCTGCAGAACAAAGGCTTGAACGCAGAATGACAAAAAACGTGCGAAATAATTACAACAATTAAGAAACATAAATTGGAATACTTTGATTTGACTATATTGTGAACAATTCATTTTGCAAGGAAAAACTGTTTCGCATAGCTAAGTAAAAGTATAGTTAGTCTCCAATATTATGAGTTGTCAGGAAAAGAATGTTATTTATTCGATCATGTTAGTTGGTGTAGAAGAGTTCAGAATTGACATCAACTTTCCACGGGAAACTGTCTTTACCAATTTAAGCATTTATTTTTCTGAAGAATGTTTATCTAACTTTCTTAAGTGGTCCATAGTTTGTGTATTTTTTTATTTGCAAGTTGAAAGATACAAACTTAGGCACTATTAACGTTACACCAAAACTTCTGACAAAATGATAAATAAAACAATTTTTCTAGTTTCTGAGCAATAAGCAAAATACGAAAATATGCTTTATAATGGGTGTTTTTTAAAGGTATATGTCTTTAAGTTGACAACACTTTTTTTACTGGCAGCTATTTTAACAGCTGTCAAATGATTTATGTTCAGTTTGATTTGGGATTTTAACATGAATAGAGTGACTCCTGAACAACGCTTCCAAATTGTGCATGGAAATCATAGTTCTCTTCGAGCAATTAATTCAATTTACTATGGAACCATTTCGCATTACGTTCACTCTAAATAATAATAAGCGTCTACAGAGATGTCGTACAGTGCGTACAGATAAAGTCATTTCTGTTGTAGAGCATAGGTTAGAGGAAGACTCAAATCAGTCTATCCACCATCGTACACTGGAATTGGATATGTGTCCATTTACTTTATGGAAGCTTTGTGCGGAAATATATTGGTTTGCTGGCTTATAAAATCCAACTCGTTTAAGACGTAGAATTGGTGAATGGGCCCAAAACAAGATTGCCGTTTATACCGAATTTTATAAGCGAACTTTGTTTAGCGTTGAAGCTCACTTCTGTTTAAATGGATACGTCAATAAAACACACTGTCGTATTTGAAGCGATGATAAGTGTATGTTAAGATACCGTTACATCCAGAAAATCTGATTGTTGGTGTGCTTTATGGAATGGTTGATCCGTACTTCTTTAAAAACGACGCTGGTCAGAACACAGTCGATGGTGACCGCCATAAAGTCAAGATTAATGAGTTTTTGTTCAACCATCATGTGCAGGAGCTGTAGTTTCAACAAGACGGCACAACATGTTACACAGTTCATGCCGCAGTTGATTTATTGAAGAAAACGTTTGATAACCGCATAGTTTCACTTTCAGATTCATGAAATGGGATCCAAGATCGTACGATTTAACACCGTTTGATTATTTTCGGTGCGGATATGTAATACGCTGATAAGCCCGAAACGATTAACCATTTGGAGGACAATATTCGCCGCGTTATTACCGATATATGCCACAAATGTTGGAAAAATCTCATCAAAAATTGGACCTCCAGATTACACTATGTCCGAGCCAGCCGTGGTGGTCACATCCTAGAAGTCATATTTAAATTATAACGCCAGAAGATTATCTTTCGAAAAAAGTAAATTTCATGTTAGTTAAAAAAGAACATCTTTCTTTTATTCCATTTCAAAGTACTCTAAACTCTAAAAAAACACCATTTACTTCTAAGCTTAGAGGTGTAATAGTTATTTACGTAACGAGTTATGAAAAGTCCAATTTTGTTTAACGAGTGTGATGTTGCAGCAAGAGCGTAGCGAGTGCTGCAAATGAACACGAGTTAAACAAAATGGCGTTTTATAACGAGTTCCGTACAAGGTTTTTTATAATTTTGACGAAATTCCATAATAAAAAAAATCATAATTATCTAATAATAATTAAAAACAGTACATCTAGTTCTCATGTTTATTTTGCATTGACACCTTTCTAATGACAATTCTATTTAATACAGATATAATTAAAAGGTAAGTTTCTGATTTAAATATTAAGTATACTTATTTAATTTTTTGTTTAAAAATGTCTGCTTTTAAATATTTCTTTAATAAAGTTAGTATAAAATAGTTCTTAGTTGTTTATATTTGCTTTATATTTTTCGTAACTTGTTTTGAAATGAAGTTTTCAAAACTAGTTACGTAAAGTTTTACTTTTCAAAACTAGTTATGAAAAGTAATGACTTTCAAAACTGACAGCAGTTTTGAAAAATGTCACTTTACTTGTCAAAATTATAAAAAATCTAATTCATATGGTTGATTTTGAATTGGACGATAATTTTAATATTCTATATCTTTTTATTTTATTTATTACCAGATGACAGTTCATTGATTCTAATTACTTGATTTGCAATTAAATTTAATCTCTTATCGAATTCTTTGTGCAAAAAATACATGTGGGATTTTGAATAAAATTAAGACCTACTAATATCCTTGAGGATTAATCGACTTTCCGTGTAGATATAATTAACTAAATTAATGCATAATTTAAATTGTATTAATAGTTATTTATTTAATTAGTGAGATAAGAGCATCATTAACTGACGAATGCGGTGAGTTGCTGAGACGAGGGCGTAGCTCGAGTCGAAGTAAGAGCATGAGTCTCAGTTAATATGCCTTATCCCACGTATTAGATACAACTTTTTATCTACGACTGCTCAGAATTACGGAAATACTTTTGAATTGAATTCGACGAAAAATAGGAATATCATTGTACCTATGTATGTAGAACCATAGCAACATGTAATTTGAATGTCAACAATTTAAGTCAAAACTGTTTTTCTGTGAAATAATGAGCGACTCCGAATCTCTGCCTTCGGATATCGAAGAATTGGCCACGCAGGTAGTTTCAACGTTATTGCCGGAAAAATCAAAAATTAAATATGAGCAAGATTATGAACGTTTGCGGAAATGGTGCGATGAGAAGAAAATAAAAAATGAAGCAAGTGAAAAGGTACTTCTAGTATATTTTGAAAATATTTCGAAACGCTATAAACCTTCAAGTCTGTGGGCATATTACTCGATGATACGTGCGATGATATCCATAAAGAAAAATGTAGATATCAGTAAATTTATTCAATTGGTCGCATTTCTGAAGAGGCAGTCGGAAGGATATAAACCGAAGAAATCCAATATTTTAACAAAACAACATATAACCCGATTTTTACAAGAAGCTGATGATGAAAAGTGGCTACTAACAAAGGTAAATAAGAACAAGGCATGAAATGTTAGATTAAGAAATATTTTCAGGTAGTTTTGATCTTTGGAATTGGTGGAGCCTGTAAAAAAGAAGAACTCACCTACATGCAAGTGACCAACGTTAGGAACGAAGGGCAGGTCTTCTGCGTCACAATACCAAATACAAAGACCAAAATTTCGCGACAGTTTCTTATAACATCAGGAGACATTGATGGGATCAACTTCGTAGACATTATAAAAAAATACATGGCACTGCGTCCACATAATGCCGTAGAGAGGTTTTTTGTTGGTTACAGGAATGGCAAATGTATAAAACAGCCCGTTGGCATTAACACGATTGGTAGCATGCCGAAAAATATTGCTTCTTTTTTAAAATTAACAAATGCTAAAGAGTACACTGGTCACTGCTTCAGAAGATCGTCAACCTCACTGTTGGCAAACTCAGGGGCGGACCTGCTAACAATAAAAAGGCACGGGGGCTGGAAGAGCAATACAGTAGCCGAAGGATACATAGAAACTTTGGTTGAAAATAAGAAACGTATCGCAACGAATATTCTTGGAGAAAAGAATGTACTTGTAGAAGCTTCAACCAGTAAACGCAGTAGTTTGGAAATTTCTAAAACAGAAATGTCCTCAGGTATACACTTGAATAAATGTAAACATGTTATTATTAATGTTCATAAATAATTGTTTAATAAATTTGATCGTTAGTTGGTATTAAAAAATGAGTGTGTTTTTGATTTCATTACCTCACTAGTTAGGTAATGAGTTTTATTACGTAACTCAAATGAATGTCAAATTCGTCACTTATCTAAGCAGTCGTAGATAAATCAATACATAGTATAAAACAAAGTCGCTTTTTCTGTCCCTATTTCCCTTTGTATGATTAAATCTTTAAAACTACCCAACGGATTTTGATGCGGTTTTTTTTAATAGATAGAGTGATTCAAGAGGAAGGTTTATATGTATAATAACATCCATTAAATAGTGGAGAAATACTGTTATTTTTGAGGTTTCTAGTGTGATGTCGTTAATTTTACGAATTATATTAAAAAAATCGATTATCTGTCAATTTGGCTGACAAGTAAAACCTAAAACCAGTCAGTTAACAGAAGTTGACATTTACGTTTAGTAAACACAAAATGTGATCGAATTTCGCTTAAAATCGACGAAAAAACGCATAAAAACTGTAAAACAGTGCAAAATGATCGTTAAACCCTAAAAATCACTACATAGTATAAAACAAAATCGCTTTCTCTGTCCCTATGTCCCTTTGTAGGATTAAATCTTTAAAACTACGTAACCGATTTTGATGCGGTTTTTTTAATAGATAGAGTGATTCAAGAGGAAGGTTTATGTGTATAATAACATCCATTAAATGGTGGAGAAATACTGTTATTTTTGAGGTTTCTAATGTGATGTCGTTAATTATCAATTTTTTTCCGCTTACATTGCAAACGAGATTTATCAAAATAAGGTACTAATTATTTGTACACATGGAAAAGGTCTACAGAAAACTCCGGGATGGTATATGTCTATCTCTTATGGATATCCCACAATAACAGTTTTTTGTCATTTACTTTTTACGACAAATAATGGCTAATTTTCGAAGCGATTTTAACCAATACAGCATTAATCCTTATCCAACTAAATAGCTTAAATAAATTGTTAATTTAACATAGATCTATATGGTCCTTTACAGCATAAGATTTAAATGAATATTTTCGAAGATATTACAGATTTAAAATTACGGGACGTAGTGCTTGCGGTGGTACTGGCCGGCCGGGGCGGCAGAAGCGTGCCTATAAATAGTATAAATAGCGCATCGAAGGCCGCGATTTTCCCTATAGCACTTTGAATTTTGCAGCGATCGGACGCGTTTATTACGAAATTAATCATTATGACGCTACCCTAAGGTGGCGCAGTTGTAATTCTTACATAACTAAGTACTATGACGCCACCGTAAGGTGGCGCAGTTTATATCTCATATATTTAAAAGAGCAAAACTTACTTACCTACGAACTATGACGCCACCGTTAGATGGCGCAGTTAATATATAATATACCTAACCGAGAAATTACAAAGTACTATAAATAATAGTAAAAACTGGTAACTAACGAGAAAATATGATAAAAAATACAAAAAATTAATCGTAAAAATAAAATAAAATTGGAAAAAACATTAGTGTTAGGCGATGCGAAGTTCGCCGGGTCCGCTAGTATACTTATATTTGTCACTAATAGAAATATGACACCTTTAAAATAAGTTTCTACTTTTTATATTTTTTTAACGTTAGCGAATTTGTAAAAGTTTTGCGCTCGAAGGTGTACAGCAAAACAGAGCAGAACGCCTTTTTATACATTTTTTTCCACAAAGGAAACATTAATCATGTGTGTATATTTTGACAGATTAGCATTGTACTTAATAAGGAATCCAACCGTGTCTTTATTCATAAAACCTTTTGTAATTGTTGTGATTTGGCTCACTTGGGTGGAACTTTGACGCTTGGTATCGGGATCGCATTGAAGACACCATGTTTCGTCACTAGTAACAATGTTGTACAGAAAGTTTTTAGCTTTCTTGGCATCTTTAATATTGAATACCAAGCAGTTTTTGGTTATCCCTAAGCTTGTACGAAACAAACCGTGAATACACCTTTCTCATGCCCAAATTCCCGGTCAAAATGCTATAGATCGAATCTTTGAAGATATTTAAATCCATTTGCATGCATCTGAATGAAGATTTTGGCTGACTTTTCTGACGGTTTCTGTCATAATTTAAATATCGACTTACCAATAAGTTCGTCGTCTTCCAACGATTCATGACCCTCTTTAAACTGTGTAATAAACCACTCGTAGACTCGAAAACGAGATAAACAATCATTATCATACCATAAACTTGTTTCAGTAATCAATCTGTTTGGGTAAATGTTTTACCAAGTTTAAAACAGAACTTAATATTGGCTCTTTGTTGGATGCCTATTTTTCGACCGTTGTTAAAAACGTACTGTTACTTTGAGCGTGAAGTGGTTCGATTATGATGAAATTTTGACAGAACTTCAATGAAAGATGTACCTACCCATCGAACTCTAGCCTCAATAACAGATGGCGATACTAGTATTTTTAAAAGTCCTGTTTACCTTACGATAGACCTCGTACTTTTATATCGTGTATAGAATATTTTAAACAAATAAATAAATATAAAATTGTGGGTGTACTAATCAAGTAAATAACATCCAAAAATGCAAATGATAGGCATGAGTCATGTCATTGTTTTTTTAAAGTTACATCATTACCATGACCAACACCTATTGAGAACAAACAAAATAGGATCTATAATAATAAAACAACGTGTTAAATTGATCTGCAGTTCTAAATAGATTACTAGTACTTAAAATTGTTGTTATTAAATGGTTTCTAATTATGGTAACCTTACCGTTACTAGAGTTAATTTTTTCTTATTAAAAATAGGTTAAACTGGGCTTGATGTCTACCCACAGGTATCCTTTTGTAATAAAAACAGTTAACTTAGAAGTGTACAATAATTAATTGTTAATTTAATCATATAATTACAAAGATAATTACATAAACAGTACGCCAACTTTCTCGCTTATTGTGTGATTATATCACCCGTACATCATTTCGAAGTGCAATACTATTTGATAGGTATGCAGTTCGGTCAACGAAATTGTTATGGACATGGACTACTCGTTTGCATCGGGTTTTAAAATATTTTTATGTAATGTTTTATTTGCAAAATTTTGCTTTTGTTAAAAATTTTAAGAGTATAGTTTTTTGTACTAATTCCCATAATAATCTTACGGACAAAATTATAGCACCACTTAACTGAATAAGCTCAAGTTTTCCTGTATTCGATTGATATGTTTGGTAGCTTCACAAAACTTGTAAATAAAGCAAAGCAATTGTTTTAAACAGAAATGGGCAAAAAAGACCGTATGTTAAATAACTTTTTAATTATAAATTAATAACACAAACAATTCGCTAAACATAATATACAAAAAAAACGTAAACATTTGAATTAAAAGTGTTTCAAGTGTATGACAACCTCTACTTTTTATTACTGCATTCATTCGCCTTTGCACACTGGAGATCAGATTTTTTAACATCTTGGAGGATACTCTCCCACTCTGCTATTACTGAATCTAACAGTTGATTATGGTTAACAGATGAGGTTCTGTGACTGCGAAATTTTTTTTAAGAACATCCCATAGGTGCTCTATGGGATTTAAATCCGGATTGTTGGCTGGCTCGAGATCAATTGCATTTAGGTGGTTAACTACTTGCCTTGTCATGTGGGACATAACATGTTCAAGAACGATATTTTCAGGATAATAATCCACATTCATGATTCTTATGCGGATAGGAACCAACTCTGTGCGACTATTAAAACAGATTCCTCCCCAAAACATCCATCAAATGGAATTTGGGAACAATATTGCAGCTCGCAAATCTCTCTTCTGGCCGTCGCTTAACATGCTCACGTCTGAAGATTTTAAGTTGATCTTAGTGTCATCCGAGAACAAAACATTCTTCCAATCATTAACCGAGCGAAACGTATTCTTGCAACTTTGTGTTCCCTGGTTAACAAAGGTTTATTCGCTGGTCTTCTACTGTTTAATCCAGCTTTATTTAAACGGCTTCTCACAGTTCAAGACGATATCAGTACATTGCGAGCAATAGCCAATTCAATTCAAAACATTGTACCAGTGACTTTCCTGTTTCGAAGAACATTAAAATATTTAAATAATTATTTAATAATTGGTACTATTTTTATTAAAATGGTGTATAAAACAATACTAAGTTGTAAAATGACACAACTAATATTTAATTCATCATTATTTATAGATATTTATACCAATTATTTTAAGCAAGGTGAAATCAAATACAAAAAAGCTCTTTTAAAAAATTGCATACCATTATTTCAAATACTGTAAGTCTTGACTAACTAGATATATTCAAACAATAGGTACACTCTTCCTATAAGTTCTGACTAAGTAGATATATCAGGTAACTAAATAAATTTGTGCGGTTTTGGTAAAAAAACTATAATTGTTTAGTAAGCAATAAGACACCATTTATTTATTGAAGTAATTACCATCACACTCAATGACCTTTTGCCAACGTGAAACCAAGTTTGTATTTCGGTATTGTAAAACTGAATTTGGAGTCAAAAAATTGGAGAACTTCATTTATACACCATCTCGGGTTGTCAATTGTCTGTGCCTCATACAGTTATCATGTAACAACAAAAAAGTGATAATCACTCTTGCAGTTAGAGGCTTGGCGTTATCCTGCAAGAATATTAGTTAATCTAATTGATCAAAGAAAGCTGCTTGTACTTGTTGAAAGTGCTTACAATACAAGTTAGCGGTGATGCTTTGGCCCTTTTCCAAAAACTCATGGTGGACAACTTCAGTTGCTGTCCACCAAAGAACAAAACCGTGTTTGGGTGCAGGGAAAATCTTGGGTGTATGTGGTAGTGAATCAGTAGGTGACAACCAATGATAAAAACATTAGAATTTTAATACAACATCTATTTTTTGTCGCAGGATAATAACCGATTAGGGAATGATTTATTATAGTTGCGTGAAATGTTTGCTGAACAAATGCTGAGACTACTTAATTTGTTATCATTAATAAATTTATATGGGACCCATTTGCTTAACTTCCACGTCTTTAATAGCTGATTAAGACACAAACGAATAGCTTCAGAACTTAAACTGAACATTTCGGAAAGTTCTTGGCACGTTGTCCTGGAATGTGCGTCCACAACCTGTCAAATATCCTCGTTGTTCATGATTTTTGGTCTTTCTGAACGCGGTTCATCGATCAAACTGAGATCTTTAGAAGATTTTTTTTGTAGCACTTCTTGGCTGTTCAGGTCACTGCAGCTTTTGTACAGAGTTTGTACTAATACCTACAGTTAACAACTTCTAATAACTGTTTTATTCGTCTTCATATTAAAACTAGGAATATAACAATTTTTATCTACTTTTTATATGTGTGAGAAAAGAAGGATCCAAACTAAAGTGACAGCAGGTAAGAAAAACTCGATATCGATCAATAACATGAATAGTATCCACGTCAATGTGCGATATACCGAAACCGCACGGACCTATTTGATTACCTGTTATTTAGTCAGTTTAAGTACAATTACTGTGATTAAAATAAAGCAAAATAAAAAAAAATCAACTTGATTCTAATTGTTTTCTCAATACAAAATACAATATGCTGTCACAAAGTTACAATGTTTGTGCATTTCCTTTATTTCTCGTATGATTTTGTTAACATTTCCTTAGAATAATGCACATCAGTGAGCACGGAAAGGAAGTCTTGACAAATTTTTGTTAGGTAAACGTTGTAAGACTGGTCAGGAAATCCAATACAGTGGTGTTACTTTTTTTGTATAAAATAGTTACTAAACTACTAAAATAGTTAATAAAATTTATTATAAGAGGTGTTTATATAGGAATGGAAGTATTTGCTTTAAATTTATTTGTTTTATGTGTTAACAAACGTATATAATATGTAGGATATTTTTTTTTAATCTTAAACAGTTATCAGATTAACATTATATTTAAAAAATTTTGACTTTATGTTGAAAAGTTCTTAAAATAATATAGTCTTAAAATAATGGAAGAAAATTGGCAAAGAAGATCAAATAACGACAAGATCAAGATTTATTAAAAAAAATAGTAATAGTGCAAAGAGTCAAAACTAAGACAGAATTTCACTGAGTACAAAGTTTTTTGGAAAAAAAGAAGGACGTATAAAGAGAAAAATCCGAAGACAAAAGTGGCTGTAAAAGTAAAAATACCTTCAATATATTAATATAGCATTGCAAACAGAAAGAAAGAGAGCAAAAACCCCAAAGATGTGACAAAAAATATCGTAATCTTAGTCAGATCTATTGTAATGAGAAATCTCACATATTTTTTAACTTAAGCGTTGGTTCAAAAGTTTTGAAAGCGACACCTATTAACCAATAGAGGAATCAAAATATATACGCTATTTTAATATTTCATCTTCTATTTTAATACTCAAAAAATTCTATTTTAATTTGTCAATTTGTCAATCTTTTTTTACAAGCCATTTGATGTTGACATGTCAGTATATTTTGTTACAATGGAAAAAACCGAATATCATGCAGTGAAAAATTCTTGTTGTGGAAGGTTTATTAGCAACAGAAATTCACAAAAAAATGGTGTAAGGGTTAAAAATAAACCGCGTAATGGACGTCCAAAAAGTGCATAAACACCAGAAAATCATTGAGCAAGTAGATGATATTCTTTGTAAAGATCCAAGGATAACTAAGCATGAAATTGCTGGTATCATTGGCATCTCAGATGAACGAGTACATTTTACAAGAAGAATAACATATCAAATAGCTGTTCGAAAAGTTAGTGCTGCATTCGTTAACAATTGAACAAATAAGCACAATTTATAAAAAGAACATTTTATAATAGAAAGTTCTTTACTGATTTATAGGTCATATTTTAAGTGTCATCTCAACAATGCACATCATCCCTGATATTGCAAAAATATTAAGTCATACAACGCTGTGATTGATCATAGAGAAGATTGTTTCCTTGTTAACAAAATCAAGGGTAGTTGTATCTAAAAACTTTCTAAAACAGTTTATTTTATTACCAGTTAAAATAATAATTACTGTTTTCACATGTAAGAACAAAAAAAAAAAAGAAAAAAAAACTTCTCTCTCGCGAGATCGATCCTATTACGATAACCCAACAGAATTGTCACAATCAACCGCTTCAACCGCTTATCCAAATAGGCCACCGCAAGCTTATATGAAGTCTTTCAAAATGATAATATGTATACCTACATATTTAATTTATTAACAATTTAGTATAAATTTCGAAATCTATGTATATTCCTAAACACACTTGAAACATGCATTGTCATCCAGTTCTTAGCTGTCCTGAAAATTTCAGAGCTCTAGGCAATCGGGAAATAGGTTTAAATTCGATTACAAAATTCCACGGATTGACACAGAGACAAAGAACACGGCGAAAATATAAAAACTTTCTAAAAATGAATGGAAAACGAATTTCTCAGCTTAATTTGGAGCGTTTTAAGCAGAATTATATCTTTTTTGTGCATTTATGGATGAGACTTAGATCTACCATCAGGATACGAAACTGGAACAAGAACGTTTACAGTCGATTGAAGCAGGTTCTTTAGCTCCAAAATGGGTAAAGTCAGAACGATTGCCAAAAAAGGTTCAGACATTACTTTTTTTGGGATGCAAAAGGGGTTTTGGTTATTAATTATCTTGAAAAAGGTAAAACAATTAACTCTGAATATTATTGTAACCTTTTGGATCAATTGTATAAAAAAATTGGTGTAAAGGAGCCGGTTTACAGAATAAAACGATCATTTTACATCAAGACAATACACGTGTTCTCACAAGTTTGTTTACGATGGCCAAATTGAACGAATTAAAGTACGAATTGCTTACCTAAACACTCACTGTATTCACCAGATTTGGCCCCCATCAACTATTACCTCTTCAGAAACTTGAAACAATTCTTTTGTGAAATGCGTTTTTCGTCAAATGAAGAAGCTACTGCAACCGTGAAACAATATTTTGCAGAGCTTCTGGAAAATCATTACATGGTATAAAATTATTGGAGGACCATTGGAATAGGTGTGTTCAAGCTGAGGAAAATTATATTAAATAAAAAAACTAATTTCATTAAAAAATACACATTCTTTCATTTTTGCTTGCAAAGTTTTTTAAGCAACCTAAGCAACCTATAGAATTGAAGCCCATCATTGAAAATAATTTATTCGCATTTCGCCTTGTTAAACTTTGAATAAAATCTGTATTTTACCCACATCTCCAATAAGCTAGTTTCTTTGTAAGTACAGTGAACGATTAAAATTTTTTGTATTTATAATCACTAGCGCAAATCGTTTTCAGGTCATCGCGTGGGCTAAAAATGATGTTCGTAAGAACCCGTCTCGGTGCATTCAAGCTACACCGTTATGCCCTTTGGTTATCTATCTCTCAGTTCAACCAAAACCAGCATTTTTATTTGTTGATATTGCAGAATTAACGGTAATTTCATTATAAATTCATATCTCATGGTCTTATCACCAGAAAATATTTTGAATATTGTTAGAATGGTGGTTGAATAAATGTTTGCATAATTAATTATAACAAATTATAAACAAATAGTTTGTATGAATAAAATTTAAAAACAGTTATATAAATAAAACTTAGTAACTATAAATAAATTACTACTAAATACAAGTGTGGAAGTTTTTCTATTTATTTAACAGTTTCTTAACTTATTTTCTTCTATTTGCAAAAGTCTGCGATACTTATTTGAGAGTAACTCTTTTAGCAAAATTCATAATACAGTTTAAATCTTATAAAATTGTTTATTTGTGTTTAATTTCACATTGATTTATAATTAGTATTGATAAAGCTAGCTCTAAGTTATATTTAACTAAATTGGCAGTTTCTATCTTTGACCCAATTTTGTTAGACTTGGCCTCCTTCTAAATAAGCAATCATATCTATTTATCGAAAATTGATGTAATTAATTGTTAATTGTTTCCATTGTAACAGCTATTATTGAGAAAAACGTCAGATGAGCATTTTCACACGTTTTGCCTATTAAAGATAATACATTGTCGTCTCAAACAAATTTAGAATAGGAAACTGGTATAAAGTTTATTTAACATTCTAATACGAATAGCAGAAAGGAAAGTGGGCGCAACTGTTTGCTAAATGATATAAAATACGATAGAATTAAACAAGCCCCTGTTTCCTGTTTTCTTGATTTGGCCAAGGCATCTGCTAGGTTGCGATTAAATGACGTAATCAAAACTTTTACATGGAGATTGCCTTACCTTGTTTAACATCATCGTGGACCAAATTATTGCAAACATTAAAAAAGTGAACGCTGGATATAAGGTTTATAACTGCGTCAATTAAGTATTATGTTCTACAGATTTCGCAATCCAGCTATACAAGATGAAAGTAGCATAAGCATTGTAACAGAAAAAACACAATCGAAAGAATCCATAAACTGCCCATTGACAATAAAATAATTGAACAACAGTTATAGGCCATAAAAGCAACAAGAGTCTGCAGATATTTAAGGGATATTATAAGATGAAATACCAACATACCTTACAGAAACCAGAGCTTAAAGATAAAAAATACTGACAAAAAAAAATAATAAAAACAATCACAAGTCTTACCCTCAGGGATAGAATAAGAAGCAGGATATCAGGAAGAAAATAGGTGATAGGTGATAAGTCGCGGAAATCAAAAACGCGTAGACTGGTGGGCAAACCACCCAAGAAATGGTATGAGAGTTGGTGCCCAGAATCACAGAAAGAGCTTCGGAGGAGAATAAACGTGACGTAAACAGAACTGGGTAATATTTTAAGAAAACATTAAACAATGTATCAAAAATTATTGAATGTGTTAAAAACCTTATGAAGATTTTCCAAACGTATCATTCACACTAAATGACTACACTTTTTTTAGTTACTGATCAGAAAGATTGTCAAAATATTCTTTAAATAATATCTTCTACTGGAACTAGTTGGGAGCTGTAAAGGACATGAATATAAGTAAGTCTTTAAATATCGGAGTTCTTTAATATTTTAGAAATTTTAGAAAGTATACAAACCATACAAAAGAAAACAATGTACCATCCAGCAGTACTCAAATCCGCAATATTTGCCTCTACGCGGCAACGCTCTAACAACTAAACTATGAATGCTTTTTGGTCGTTAAATTCAACTCATGTCAAATGTGACACCTACTTACTTTCTCCTTAAGCACATATAGCATGACGTTAAAGAGAGAGAGAGAGAGAGAGAGAGATTTTGTCAAATCGACAATTGAAGCATCAAACTCCAAGTAACTTTTTTTGTGTCCTGTCTTATCTTTTTATTCGGTTAGAAGACTAGAACTATGAATTTTGAGTAAACGTTTATTAAAACAGAAATAGTGTTAGATCCTGTTGTTCCCTTCATGGATGAAAGCGATGAAGTTTCTTGATGATTATAAAAAATGCACTGATCTACACCAGTTTGTTTCTTGTATCCAAGTAATAAAGTTGGATTTTACATGGTAAAATGATTTATCCATGTTATAAACAAGTTTTGTCCAATAGATACTCCATATGAAGATATACAAGTCGTTTGATTATTAGATTTGTTTTTACTTCCTGTATATTTTTGTCCTTTGTTTCTTAGAGAGCAAAATTAAGACCCTGAAGTGTTAGGATCGAGTTTCTCTTTTTGCCAATCTTTTACCAAGATGATAAAAGACTTTTTTGGTAATTTTATTCAAGGTAGATCTATCTATAATAATTCAGAATACATCAGTAAATCTTATATAGATCTGCTAATATCTGAATAAAAAGAAAATTTAAATTTGTTTTATGTTATGAGAAAATAAGTCATCTCTATGGAATAAGATTCTGAAAGATATGGAGAAATGTATGATTTTTTAACCTTTATTATTTTTATTTCTGCGAATGTAAATAAGTGACCACATATTAAAACAGTTCTTCCTTATAAGGAAACGTTACGTAACAGTCATTTTGCGGGTTCAATTTTACGATATGAAATAACGTTAAAATGTTTATTGTTCTCTTGCAAGTTTCCTAATTTATTTTTCTGGGTTAAGGTATTTATTTCGGGTAGAATAACTGTTTATGGAATTTCCGAGGATATTCTTTTCTTTTGTTATTTCAGAAGTAGGTTATATTGATATTTTATGTTAATATAAAAGAACTTAAATTAAAAATTTTTGTTTACACTTAAATTATAATTTATTATTTGATTAGAATACATATTCATTATCTACTAGGTACCAACTACAATCAATTTTTTAAAAAAATATTTTAAAATATATCTTTTATACATTCAAAACTATGCGACCCTTTGATGGAGAAATAAACCAGCCAGGTTGTGTAGGGGAACTCCTACAGGAGGACATCCTTCTTTATGGACTTTTGGTAACTTACACCTACAAAGTTTTTTAATTTCTTCTGCAATGTGTCCAGCATCATATAATTCCTTCACAATTTTGTTGGTCTTTCCTTCAGCTGACGGTGTTAAGTCACGTGGAATCTTGTAGTACATCTCAGGATCCTCCAACATTTCACTTGATTTGGACATATAGTCAGTCTTATCCATAAAAACAGTAATATTACCTTTATCAGCAATGGTTATTACGATAAGTTCTGGATGATCTTCCATGAAAATTCTCGTTTTTCTTTGGAGCTGATACGAAGGACTTCGTATGTGATGGTTATTTTTGTAGAAATTAGTAGTCATATTCGTGATTTTGTACGTTCTAAATCTTAAACCTCTGTAGGTAGTCACCAAACCCATATTCGATGTCCGCTAGAATGAATACATGTTAATATCCTTAATCGTTATCATCGGAAGTGAGAATTAGTGACCTAGAGATAGAAACGACTTAATGCCATCCGGAACATCCACCGTGGACAAGTTAACCAACCAATCCGTATTGTGTGTAGTAACAAGAGATAATTGTGGATAATTTGGACTAATTGCTGTCTTTTACCTTGTTAAAAAGTCGTCAGTATCTTTTATCTAGGGAAGATGCGAACGTAACCCATATATCATGGAAGATCATCCAGAACTCATGTCGCAGAAGAAGTCATCGTTGCCTTTAAAACAGCGATTTTGCAGGTGTCAAACGAAAGACTGGAATAACTGTTTTACCAATTGGTTAAAAAGACAAGCCTCGTAGGGCGAGCTAACAGTTAAACTAGGTTTAATTTACTGTTATTGCTTAACTGATTCGAAAATTACTCATTTATTTTAACTAACTTCATTTCTTTGGGGAAACCAAAGTGAGCGGAGAATTTTTATAAAGAACAGCAAAGACATTCAAATTTCGTTGGCAAA
Organism: Altica lythri; assembly: GCA_964028335.1. NCBI lineage: Eukaryota > Metazoa > Arthropoda > Insecta > Coleoptera > Chrysomelidae > Altica > Altica lythri. Next base: position 19,127,974 of record OZ034809.1, read on the forward strand.
GTGGGCAAACAACAATCGATTAATATTCCATTTATAGAAGATGCCTTGTTTGTCTGTCATTCTGTCTTTTCAAGGTTAACGTTTTGTTATTTTATATATTTGTATTTAATTGCGGTTTATTGAAATAAGAGCAAGGGCGTCATCGATTTTATATAATATATTTAAATGACTGAATATTTATCAGGTGTAAATTTACATGTAACATTCGGTTTAATGTTTTTATATAAATTTTTCAATCAATATAATTTTTAATTACTTCATTATTTTCTTAATATGTTGAAAGAAATATATTACATAAAAATAGAACTCAACTGAACAGAAAAGACATGAACTCGATTTGAGTTAAAATAGATTTCTTGGTAATAATTACGATACAAGTAGAGAAAGGTGTCATTTTGTCACAGCTCTTAAAAAGTCCTTTTTTTCTTTAAGCAGACCATCCGTTTCGGAATTTTATTAAACAACGCATTGAAACGTAAGTAAAGGTGTTATATTACAAAGGTCTTTTTGTTTAAAAGTGAACAAAGGTGTCAACAACTTTATTTAATGAAAAGCTTAATGGTATGACGCTATAATCTCTCAGATATTCAAATCAAAAGAAAAAACTAAAAAACTGCAATCGCCAATGAACGAAGAGGAAAGAATATTTTTCTTAGAAGAGAAATTTTATGCCAAAAAAAAGAATATAAATATCGAATTTTTGTGCAAATAAAAGGGATAGAAGAAATGCAAAAATTTACTTAATATTATTTGGGTATTTATGGTTTAGTTTTACGAATTCCAAATAGACCGCAGTGTAAGTTAATTGATACAACTCTCTATCTAAGTTTGACATCTAGGTCGGATAGACAGCCTGTGGATGGCGGTGTGTTTTAATTTCTAGATTACCCATCACTAAAACTCGAGAAAAGCTGAACAGATTTAGCTAATTTTGATCTTGAAATACTTGTGAAAGTTCAGGGAAGATTTAAACGGTAAGACACATAAATAATAAACAATGGAAAATGGAAAAAACGACAATTTAAAATGCCAATACAAAGTATGTATTTATTAATTTGTTTGACATCTAAGATGCAAATACTCGGTAGATTTCTAAATATGTAAATAGAAAAACGAAAAACTAAAGTAAAATGGAAAATTGTAGAAAAAAAAACGAAAAAAAAATGAGAAGAAAAAAACAAGAAAATACTTACTAAATTAATACTATGACGCCACCGTAAGGTGGCGCAGTTGATATCTAATATATTTAAACAAGCAATTCTTTTTTAATTAAGTGTATGAGTTGATAACTCATATATTTAAACGAGCAATTCTTACTTAATGAAGCACTAAGACGCCACCGAAAGGTGGTGCTGTTGATATCTAATACCTTTGATTAAAATTTTTTAAAATACAACGAAAAAAATAGTAAAAACCGGGAAACTAACGAGAAAATATGACAAAAATAAAAAAAAAACAGAAAATAAGAAGAATATATCAGTGTTAGTTCACCGGGTCAGTTATTGCTACATTATTAAGAATTGTAATCAGGTAAGTTAAAGTCAGTACGTTGTATCTTAAGGTGAGTTTGGTTGGCTTAATTATTATTCTTTCATTGAATATCAAATTAGTTGTTAAAAACGTCTTTAAGTTTGGACATAAACAGTCCTGGGTAGGAGGATCCTCGTGATAGCCATCCCTTAAAGTGTCTCTAGACAGACCCTTGAGTCTAGTGCCGTTCAGACTGTTAACATCTTTTTTATATAAATTTGTTTACCTGTTTTGATTCCTTGCTGCATAATATGCAGCTAAGGTCTTTTTTAAACAGCTCTATGGTTGCAGATTGGTCGTATGAAATCCTTTAATGAATATTACTCAGTGCTTTGGCTCTTCTGTTTAATAAACATTTTGGCTGTGTGATTGACCAAATATAATTAGGTATGTTTTTTCACTTATTCAGGCTTCCATCCGGCTACGGGCTGGACTTTTTGTACACCTTGGAAATGGCTCTTTGCTATAGAATACTGTGCTAAATTTCCTTTCCTACTTATTGCGTTGTATTTTTCTATGTGTTAGTATTCCAACTAGTTTGACACTGTTAGAACATCGAGTTGATTTTGACACTAGTATCCTAGTCTGGAGATTTTTAAGGCCCCAATTGCTGCTTCACTATGCCTATTGATCCACTTAGATTTATAAGTCTTCAAAGTTTTTTTTTCTTGCGCATAATAAGATTGCATTATATATCTCTTTCGAAAACACAGCGCTGGGTTTCCCAGTGGTACAGTTTTGTCACTTGCTACTTCTTGAACCTTTTTAGTCTTAGACTCAGCTGTAAACCAGGTCTAAGTTTATAACTTATCTATATCCATATGTTTGGGTTGAGTACCTCCCCTTAGGTTATTATTGCGTCTTATTCTAATGAAAATGTTATTCTGACTATATTAAGAATATTTTTTAAATTTCTGGATATTATTTATATTGCTAATAAATGACTCAGAGCTCAATACCTACAAAAAAACGTAGGTGATTGCGACCGTCAGAACCACCTTATACATATGCTTGCAAGTCAACCAAGAAGGTGAATCAACTATTGTCGTGATTTCAATGTCGACTTTCACATGTCTCACGAATTACAGACTTAGTTGATTTGAGTGTTGATATTAAACTTTTATACTTTACCTCGAACACCGGTGAACTTCACTTTTCCATAAAAGGTTTTCTGAATGTCAAAACACAGCTATTTTAACCGAGTCCGATTTAGCGATGAAAATTAGTTGCATAAAATATTAAGCATATAATATAAATTATATTATTATAAAAGCGACCATGAGACAATCTTGGAAATTATTTTAAGTTCCACAATTTACCACGAGATAGCACAACCGAAAGTCAAATATAAAAATGTTTAATTTCTCCAAAAATTTCCATGTTAAGGTATAATTTTGGTAACATCATTAGAAATTCTGCATCAATTTGATCTTAGACTCATTAGTGTACCTACCGACGTTAATCAGAGTGGGGAAAGCTATTAACAGCGTAATCTTTTAAATTGTTGTAACCACTAAATGACTTATCCGATTTTAGAGAACAAAAGCTTATTTGGTAGATGAAAGAAGTTATTTTCAACCGAATTATTGATTTATGTCTTATAATTTTCAATAACTTTACTACAGGGCGCAATTTGTCATAATAACATAATGATAACGATGCTTAATCGAAATATTTCTGTCGCAGAAATAGACATAGAGCAGACCACGTTGTATAATTACTTAGCACATGAAATCTGCTTAGGTAGAGATAACCAGACATGTGAGCTTCCCCGTCGCATAGGATTACCTTGGACAGCGTTTGGTAAATTAAATTGTGTCTTTAAGTCGGATCTACCCATGTGCCTCTAAAGGACCAGTGTGTGTTGCCCGTTCTCACTTATGGAGCCGAAACATCAATTCTCACAAAAAAGCCATAGAGCGGCGGTTGTTGGATATTTCTCTTAGAGACCAAATCTTAAATAAAGAAATTTCTGGATCTGGGAATTTGGGGAGGGGCGAGCTAGTGCTCTGCCAGCACTGAGGCCACATATGGCCCATTGTGCATCCTCCCGTGTGTCGGGATACCCTCACCTCAGGCTGTCACCAGCCTAGAGATTTAAAATTGGTGATGGGGCTCCCGAGGGGGATCTCCCTGACATCGGCTGGTGTAAGTCAGTACTTGCCCAAAACGGATCTTCTAATTTCAGAAAAAGTAGAGCAGTCATACATTATATGTTCTACTGTTTCCTCTTCTTGTTTGCAGCCTCTGCATAGCGGCTATTCTGCTAATTTCATCCTAAAGGGAAGAAATACGTCGCAGAACAAAAACAACAGACGCTATTAAAAGAATTGTCAAGTGGAGGTCGAGACGAGAAGCACACAGGAGCAGAGGCCGCCCACCAACCAGATGAACCGATGGTCTAAAGCGGAAACTGGATGCAAACTGCACAAAACGATAAAAAATGCTAAAGGAGATTTAAGTCCAGAAGTGGACGCATATGGGTTGTCGATGATGATGGTTTCCTTTACAATTTTTCGATCATTTGGATCATTTTTGTATTTCCTACAATCCACAATCGCTACTAGATATTATGAACATAATAAAAGATTTTCTTTCAATAACCCTTTGTGTAATAGAGGAAATATTTTTACATCGTACACTAATCAAAAACATTTTTATTATTTATTATTTCTATATATTCAAGGATTTATTTAATTAAAATCCGTGTATTTTACCTAATTAGATAAAATAAATATTTCCGAAACAACCTCGTATAAACTAATACAATATATTTAATAACCGCATAGCCTACTGACCAATAGATCCTTTTTCTATATATAATATGTAATAATAGGGTTGATTTTCACCCCAAGCGCATGTACCGGGGTTATTTGTGCACCTCTTTGAATACCTCACGAACATTCTGTAAGCAAATCCGGAATTTAGTCATTTTCGTGTTCGTGTCGTGTTTTTTAGAGTAGAAAAAAATATGCGCTTTATTCTTTGTTTGAAAAGTGTTTGAGAACCGTGATGGGTTGAGGAATTTGCTTTGTTTGAACTAATTTAGTAAACAGGTGTTCGGTTTCTTGTGAGTGCTTTTATCAGAATAAAAAAATGATCGAACAGATTTGGATATCTGTGATAAATTTGTTTACCAATTAATATGAACTCATGACGCACTGAGGAAATGCAAAATTTTAATCTATTATTCATTAGATAAAGCATACTTTAAAACGTTAATAACAACTATCATAGTAAAAATTATTCATGATTTAATTGCCATTTCTGATAGATTATTAACAAATTTTTTAAAAAGCTTTAATTACAGAAAAATATGTTAAACGTATTTTTTTTATAAAAAAGCAATTTATAGCAAGCCAGACAAAAAAATGTATATATCTAGATGCTATCAAATAGAAATTTATCTACGTACACAGATCTGGGTCTCAAGATGATATTTGTGATTAAAAATGAATAATATAAATATGTTGTTATTGTTTTTGACAGAATATGAAATTATTTTATAATCAACGACTAATATTAGGTATCTTTGTTAACGAAACGTGATTCTGATTCTATATTAAAAATAAAGTGAATTTATTCTTGTTTCCAAAAAATGAACAAATATTTATCAGCAAGTTTAAACAATGTTTCCATGGATTTAAGTTCTGCTTGGGCTGCTGAAACTTTCAAAGAAGCTATGCAATTGGGAAACAAATATAATGTAAGTCCAAAATATTAATTTACAAGGTCAATATATTTTTGGGGCTATGATTCAAAAGCGATGGTTGTTCCGCCCTCTTCGAACCAAAAAAACACCTCCAATATCAGTTTTCCAGGTCGATTGTTCCAATCAGCAGAAACGCAAAAAATCTTTCAACGAAATTTACAGTTTTTCCAACTAACACAATTCCTGTAATGTATTTTACATTAACACAAAAAGGTTACTTAGAGAACTGACCCAGGCATACCTGCTTAGTGCTTGAATATGTAATAAGTCTATAAATGTGGACTTTTTTATTGGTTTGTGTATGCTTATAAAAAAATATTTGTGGTTAGCTTAGTTTGTAGATTAAAATAACTATTTTGTTTCAGGCTCGTTTCCAGCAGAAGCAGATGCAAGAAAAAGAAGAAAAACTACTAAAACTCTACGAAAATCAACAACAACGTGCTTTTGATAGAGTTGGACGAGGTTCTGCAGGAAGTAGTACTTCGTTACACTCTTCTGGTACCGGTGGAGGTAAAGTACGACAGATGTTTGATGAAAGACGACAGAAGGCTGGTATAGATAAAAGTTACCCATTAGAACCTCTAAGATCAAAGTCAAATCCTCCCAAAAGTCTAAACTTGGACAGGAAGAATGTTTCGACTAAGACTTCTATAAAGAGTACAGTTCAAAACAGTGTTAGTGTCATTAAAAATGGAAAACCATTAGTTAATAAAAAAGAAATTGTAGAGAGACTGTACCATAACAATAATGGTAAAGAATCGTACGAAGAAAATCGGTATGATGAAGATAGTAATGATATTCAACAATCTAAATCTCATAGAGAGATCATGAATATGATGCACAATCATACGAGTGAAAATGATATAGAAAATGAAAGCATGCCACAAATCGGTTTTGATGATCTAGACAATGCATACAAAGTAGGAAAACTTTACACCAGTGGTAATGTTAATAATAATAATAATGATAATAACTACCATCCCTCAAGTAAAGTTGAGAAAAAGAATCCCGATGTAAGTAAGAAGTCAGCTCCAATGACCAACGGAAAATCTATTCAAAATAAAAATGAAAATGTTAGTATATAATTTATATAAATTACATAATACGATAACAACTGTTGAAACTAATAAGCATAACTCTAGCTTCACTAAACAACTTATATCAATCTTTATATCATTTTTTTCCTAACAGAAACTGCTTTTTGTATCTTCCCAAATTTTTTTTGTACCCTTTTCAGAAAAATTCTTTTTACTCTTATTTAAACGAAGATTTGGTCCAATTTGGTACGTTTCCTCATTGGTATGTCTTTATTATATCTTTTATTTTTGTACTACGAAGACTGGATGTCGCAACTATTACGTTTTACTAATATGAAATGTTTTCATGTAACTTTGTAATATACATAATATATTAATATTCATAAATAATAACCAATTTAGATAAAACATTAATATCTGGTGGCCTTGAGTTTGATATTTTCAGGAGCTCCATGCTCGAGACTATTGCTGAAGTTTAGAAACCATTGCGTGTTAATTTATGATGATTTTATCGGTCTGTTCTTCACCATCATTATGTATAACTCGTTATGTAAGTTATATCAGCTCCTGTAGGGTCAAAAATTTGTCTATTCCCTAAAGAATCTTTAGAACAGCATTAAAGTAGATATCATAAAATTGTTTTTTATGTAATTGTCTCTGAGGATAGTTTACAAGTGTTAAACTGCTATTAGTGCACTTCTTATTTTAAACTGCTCTTGGTGCACTTCTTCTTCACAGATACTAGTATCACCTGAGTGACATATATTTGTCACCTTTTGTAATCTTTTACTTTTTAACAACCAGTAGGACAACCTAGGTGATATATTTTTGCTATTCGGGGGAGTCTTTTATTAACTGCTTTCTGTGAGAGGACCTTACAGACACTACCGTACTATACGACCTTTTGCAAATTAATTTTCTTTTAATTTCTTCGTTTTTGTTTCAAAAACCTTATGATACAATAATCTGCTCTTCTCATTACACCACGCGCTAGTCATCTAGAAAAAAAAAGTGTTTTTGTTCTATGAATTTAACTAACGCATGGTATAACGGACTGGATTTCATGTTGCCTCTATTAACATTACAGTCCTCGTATATTCATACACAAATCCTTTTCTCATACCTAAATTTCTATCTACCTAACCATATAATTTTCATAAATAGTAACCAATTTAGATATATTAATATCTGGTGACCTTGAGTTTGATATTTTCAGGAACTTCACCCTCGAGACTATTTCCAGAATTTTGAAACAGTTGCGTGTCGATTTATTATCATTTTATTGGCCGTTTACACCTTAAAGAAAAGAACGTTTGATGAAAGAATTCGTTTTTTTTTTTATTATTCTTATTGGAATAGATATTAGTTTTTTAATTATTTTTTTTATGGTAGGTACATATATATGTAAGTATTTCTGAGCGAAATTAGGAGTGACAGATACACCTGGAGCTATAAGATCTATTGTGTTCCTCTTTTCTTGCTATAATTCTGATGTTTCCTCAGACTTATAGAAGCTCTTCTACTCCTACCTTTCTTAGAAAGTTTGATATATCGTTGAGCTTCAAGTTAGTTAGATCTTTCTCTTCTATTTCGTATGACCCTAGGTAGGTATCTGGCCGGAGAATTACGTAATGCAATACATTCTGAGACTACGTTATTCAGGTTTTATCCTTTACCTCACAGAATCTTCACTTTGCTTCATCTACCAATCCTAGTTTCTTCGTTTGCCCTCATTCCCGTTTTAATACGCAGGTTGTTTTTACTGAGGTTTAGACAGCTAAAAGATCTCTTCTGATTATAGTCTCCCAGGAGAAACTTCAGTTGTCTTAGTTGTATTTTTAGATCGTTCCAGTACTTGGATTTTTCTCTATCCACTTCTTGTCTTAAGTTTTCTAAGACTGTACTACTGCTGATTCCACAAGTTGGTTCTGGTCCCAAGAATGGGGTTTCAGCTCATTTGTTGCCAGATTATCTGCTGTTTCATTTACTTTTATTCCTATGTGCCCTGGAATTCACAAGAGAGTTACAGAGTTCAGAGTTTTGATGGCTGCTTGACTATCTGACATAATTACAATCTTTTATCGGCGTAGTAGTCAGATTAGCTCTCATGCTAATTGCAATGTCATTGGGTCACAACCCCCATAATTGTACATATAAGGATAAAAATGAATTTTAAAACACTCTAGATTCTCTCTACCTGCCTTTTCTAATAAGAAACTACCCAATCCTCAAAAATTCTATGGTTTCATAAAGAGTTATGAAGGGAGCTTTACTTTAAAATATATTTTTTTAATATAGACAAATTAAGAAATAATAAGAATTTGTTTCAAAATGTTTCTTACTATTAAAAATAGACTTTACGACTGTGTTGGTTTAAAATAGTCACAGTGGTAAATTCAAATTTTGGGTCATTTAAACAATATAAATTTCAGTGCTCTGTCAAACTGTCATGTCAAACAAATTAAATATTAAATTAGGTAAATCTTAGTTTTTGTAAACTGCTTCAACCGTAATGGTTTCTCTTAATAATAATAAAATGACTGGTTTACAGACCACAACTAAGAAGAACCTGGCTAATACCAAAATAAATTCAACGCTCTCCAAGAGTATTACTTCTCCCAAAAACAGTACAACGAAAAAATATCATCCTACTGCAGCAATGGGAGACAATAAAGTAAGTTTAAATATAATAATTTATTGGATTTAGACTAATTATCAACTTAAAATTTTTTGTAGCTGAGATTAAGTGACTGTTATTTATGTCAGATAATATTACAGTAATGTGTACGATTATATCATTTTTGGGATCATAATTTGTAATGCATTTGTAATTTTTTTAGTAAAAAGTTATATTTCCTAAATGATTTATCTGTTCCCATTCCTGATAGCTTAAGAAACATTCTTAACACTTTATCAAAGTTCCAGTTAAAGTTGATAAAGAGAAAGATTTGATGACAACAAATATTCCAAACAGTTACACAATAGTTAAGAAAAAAATAAAATAGTTTACTACAAATGCACAAATCACAGATCCAGTAGTATAATACACATTTTATTACACCAACGGTACCCCAATCTTCACCAACTAGTACCTGCTGAATCACAGAACGCAAAAGAACAAGATAACAAGTTTGATGTTAGTGGGTTCCGAGTGATTGGTTTAAGGACCCTCTTGTAGGACGTGTCCTTTTCAAGTATGGATGGAGTTAGTATTAGTTGTCGGTGCCATTCGGTGTTCGCTTTCTGGTTTTTCTAAATGTTTTGGTGTTTCCTGTTTCCTGGAACGTGCCTAAAGTATCAAAAAATCTTTTTGGCGTGACTATGAGTGTGTGTGTAGGTGTATAATCCCACGTGGTGGATTGTGTGTTTGGGGGATTACACTGTGGTGGGTCTTCTATGTGGCAAGAATAAAGGGAACCAGAGAAACCTTTGTCAAGGGCTCAAGGAGAGGAAGTATTTTCGTAGACAAGGCGGCCTTAGAATCATCAAGGGGTCGAATAAAAGTTTTCTAGATATAAAGTAGGGTTTTGAAGTGTCATTTTCCGAGTCTACCATTCAGACCACCTAGGAGAGACGCTCGTCTTCTTATTTTATTGATGCTAAGTTCAACATGGTTGTTCTACCTGAGTGTAGGTCACCTGGTCTTGAGGAACTAGCTGTTCCTTCATAGTGAGAGGTTGCTGTGGTCAAAATTGAGATTTTCTCGTCGGCTGAGGTTTGGATGTCTGTAGATGATGGTTTGAGTTTTGATGGGGTTGAGGACCACTAGTCGTTTTCTGCACCAGATGGAGAACTGGTGCAGCAGTGTTTGAGTTTTTCGGTTAAAAATTTCAGCCGACGTTGCGGAGGTGTATAGGGCCGTGTCGTCGGCGTATAGTTGCATATTTTACACTATATTTTTGCTAGCCTAGATAATATGAAGAACATACAGAGGCTAAGATTGACCCTTGTGAAACTCCTGAAAGGTGGTTAAGGGATCTGAAATTGCATTTCCAACTTCGATACGGATTATTCTGTTGGAGAGGTAAAAGTATTAATTTTATGTCTAGAATAGGTAGTGGGATTTGCCAAACATTGTCGAAAGCCTTTTGATCATCCATTAGTATGACAGAGACGAATTTTCTCTGTTTTAGGGCAGAGACGGTAAAAGATTGAAGTTCTAGAATAGTTTTGGGTAGAGTGATTTGGTCTGAATCTATGTTGGAAAGGAAGAAATATCACCAAAAGATGTCAGAGAAGGTACCGTTACATGTTACAAAACACCACAAATAATTAAAAATCATTTGAAAACAAGAAGAATAATTCTAAATGTGTGTTTCCAGTGCCCGTCGTCTTGGTCGTAACTCTGTTAATTTCCTCAGATCACGGTTTACATGGTTCCTTGTGCTTTCGTAAATATTCTTCTTGACTTTTTTTTCATGGTAGATATGTGTATTTGGTATTTTTATTACCTTTAAATCTTGGTATAAAGTTTCGTTTTTTATTTGAGTGCGTTTACCGTTTCCAGTAGACATCTGTTTTGTTGAACTTATACTTTTATCAGCGTAGTTTTGCATGCATGGCCTTATGCCATCGATGCATACGTTAAGATGAGCGATTTTGTCATTTGTAATTTTATCTTTTGTTCAGTTGGATTTTTTTTCAATTAGTCCCTCAAGCTTGCTTCTTAAGTAATTTACTTTCTTTACTAAGCTGTCGATGTGTTTTTTGAAGCATAATGTTTAATCCATATTGACTCCTAGTTATTTTACTGATCTAGTCCATTCGATGTTGACTTCAAGCATCGTTGTATCTTCATATGGTATTAGTATCTTTTGTTAAACAATTTTGCTTTAGTTTTTTTATGGATTATCAAATATCAGTTCCAAATAAAAACACAATTTATGGAAACGAATCTTAACAAAATTTTTGTGCTTTCAGTTGCTACCATATTATAATAACTATGTTCTATGTATACCTACATAGATATCTTTTATATTTAAATTTATATTTTTATAATTCTCTAAAATTTTTTTCCACAGCTAATATCAGACGCACGTACACCATCCTCTACCCGACCTTCAGCAAAACAGTCAACACCCCGAGCTGTAGTTTCTCGGGATGATCTCAATGAATGCACCTATTGTGGTAGACGATTTGCCCAAGATAGGATTCAGAAACACGAAGATATATGTTCTAAAACAGGCAAGAAAAAACGGAAGACATATGATGCTACAAAACACAGAGTTATGGGAACAGAGTTGGAGTCGTATGTTCTAATTAAACCTTCTAAAGCGAAAGCTAGTGTGCATAGTTCCCATTCTAAGGTAAAAAGAGAAAATCTTCATTTGTATTTATTTAAGGAATTGGTGTTTCAAAAACTTTTGTAGGATCTAGCTAAAAGTGATTGACTACTTATTTAGTTTTTCTTAACTAATAAGTCACACTTCTAATCCACCAGTTTTTTAACTTTAATTTTTAATTCTCAAAACCTATTGTAGCTGGCAATTTTCTCTTACTAATGGTGTTTAAAATTATTTCTGTGCTTCATGATTTTTTTTAAAGAATGGTTGGTTAATAATCAAACTGTAATAACTATACAAAAAGTTTTTTTTTCCAAAATTTCTAAAGCAACATTTCCATTCTCTGAATTATTCGTTATTATTTTTTCCTTTACGATATAACTAGACCTCTGCCTAAATTGAGCTGTTAAATGAATTTCTTTGGTTGATTGTTTTAGGTAAAAGCTGCCGTTTCAAAAAAAGACTGGAGACGTACTCATGAAGAATTCATCTCATCAATAAGAGCAGCCAAAGAAGCCCAAGCTCACTTAGCCAAAGGAGGAAAACTATCAGACCTGCCTCCACCGCCACCTTCAAGTAATCCAGATTACGTGCAATGTCCTCATTGTGGAAGAAGGTTCAATGAATCTGCTGCTGAAAGGCATATTCCTAAGTGTGCAGACTATCAATTTAACAAACCTAAACCCGGTTCTAAGGCTAAAATTGCCGGAAAGAAGTAGGTTTTTTTACAAAAAGTCGGAGTATTATTTTGACAAAACAGCAAGTTTTTTTGTTACATTTTCATTTAGTGATTTTAACTTTTATCGTGGTAAGAAAATTCATCTTAGATTATTTTACTTGCACTCAATATCTTCATCGTGATACTTATGACTTGATGTTTTGTCGAATGAAGTGGTCCTTCAGTTATATTTTTATACTGCTTAATTAATGTCCAAGTGAACAGCGAAATTATTTGTATTATCTAATATTTTCTATATTTTATTATATATTATAGTTGATTAAAATAAAGATATTTTATGCAAAATTTTCAAAATTTTATTTAGCATGCAGGTACTGTTGTAGTTCTAATTTGTTACTAAAACCCCTAGTTACATAATTCAATTTTTTTTTTAGGTTTCTGGGGTAAGATTTTCTTAATCCATTTAAATTAAGTTTTGTTTTAAGGCTATTCCCTTTTTTGAGCTAATATTTCAAAAATAAACGAAAAAAACAGTTAGTAATAAAAATTATTGTACAACCTTAACTTAATTATTGTAGGGGATTTCAACTTTCCCTCAATTAAATGGTCCTCTCTACGGTTTTCTGACTCCTTAAACTCAGCTGCTATATTTGCCAACATGGTAATTGTAAGTAATTTTTGTCAGCTTGTAACCAAACCTACACGTTTTGGAGCTAACTGCACCCCCAGCTTATTGGATCTGGTACTAACAAACGAAGAAAACTTAATCGCAGATTTGGAGAATAACGCACCGTTAGGAAAATCATACCACGCCGTCATTTTATTCAAAATTCAGACCGTTATCGAAAAATTTTCAAAAAATATTGTTACTCGAACAAAAATAGTGGACTACAATAAACTAAATGAATTTCTTGCAAACAAAAACTGGACACAACTGTTAGAAATGGATAATATAGATTATAAATGGCATACTTTTCAAGACACCATCACTAAACTAATGGATGATTGCACCTCTTTTCGATCAAAACGAACAAACAGACTTAAGCCCTATATTACAGAAGATATAATCCATAAATCAAAAATGAAGAAAAAATTATGGCATAGGTTTAAACGCACTGGTGACAGGAATGAGTACACAAGACATAGAGAATTCTCAAATGAAGTATCGAAAGCAATTAAACTAAAGCGTTTCTCCTATGAAAACTCATTACCTGATAAAGGTACTAAAGCTCTCTACAAATACACACGTTCGCAACTCTCTTCTAAAGTATCCACTCCCCTTGTCCAAAACCCAAATGGTTTAATTTCTACCACCAATAAAGAAGCTGCTGATATCTTCGCCACAACTTTCTCATCTGCATTTGTAGTAGAACCACAGGGAGAGCTTCCTGAGATGCCAAATGCAAGTCTAGATTTCGCCATTGACTCCCCTCAATTTAGTGAGTCCGACATACTTTCAGTACTCCAAACCCTCCCTGTTAACAAGTCACCTGGTCCTGACAAGATAACAAGTAAGTTTCTTGTTAAATGTGCCTCCACCATATCTCGACCCTTAGCTAATATCATGGAACATTCATTTTCGATTAGTAAACTTCCCAGCTCCTGGTTAATTGCACAGGTTACCCCTATCTTCAAAAAGGGTAACAAGCTAGACCCGAATAACTACCGTCCCATTAGTCTAGTTTCCATTTGTGCGAAGGTCATGGAAAGAATTCTAGCCAACAAACTAATTGATTTTATTATGACACACAATATAGTTCCACCAACACAGCATGGCTTTCTACCAGGAAGGTCCACATTAACCAACTTACTGTCATCAATAAACTCTTGGACACTTTCTCTAGACAACGGCTCGCCTGTAGATATCATCTATCTTGACTTTTCAAGAGCTTTCGACCGCGTACCGAAAAAAAGGCTCTTATTAAAACTTAACCACTATGGTATTAGAGGACTCTGGTTTCACTGGATCAGTTCCTTTCTAACTAATAGACAGTTTTATGTAAGGGTTGGAGATTCTCAATCTGATGTTCGTCCTGTAACTTCCGTAGTTCCCCAGGGATCCGTTTTGGGTCTCATTTTATTTCTATTGTATACAGCTGATATCGGTTTCTTATTGGATTCTTGTCACGCCGATTACGCCGATGAAACAAACTGTTTGGCAATCCTCTTGCACACAATAATCTTTTAAGCGACCTTGCAAAAGTTGAAAATTGGAGTTCTGAATGGCTGATACCTCTGAATCCTGCTAAATGCACAGTTCTACATCTTGGCAAAAATAATCCAGGCTTAAGATACCACATCAACAACACAGAGCTGAAGTCGGTTCTTAGCCATAACGACTTAGGTATCACCATTAATCAGAGCTTGGAGTGGTCAGAACATATTGCTAACATTGTTAATAAGGCTAACCAGAAATGTTACTTGCTACGTAAGTCCTTTCAATCTCCCGATCCCGTACTTGTAAATAAACTTTATAAAGCCCTTGTACGACCCCTTTTGGAGCACAACGTTTCTTGTTGGTCTCCACACCTAGTTAGAGACCAAAATTTACTAGAAAAAGTTCAGAGGAGGTTCACTAAATGGAGTCCTGCCCTTTACCATTTGGAATATCCTGACAGGTTATCTATTTTAACGCTCCCAACACTTATCGACAGAAGAAACAGAGTTGACCTAATACAATGTTATAGAGTTTTAAATAATCAATTCTCTCTGGACTTAAGTAACATTTTTCAACTTAAGGCTGAAGTAAGACTCCGAGGTCATGAGCTCAAACTGAAGAAAGAAAGATTTAGAACAACTCTAAGGCAACACTTCTTCTCAAACCGAGTTTTTGAACAATGGAATTCAATTCCGGATACAGTTGTTACCGCTCCATCAATCAACTTCTTCAAGTTTAGACTCGACAGTTTTATACTTGGTGTGCGTTAGTTGTTTAGTTTTCAATAGTGTTTTTTTTTCTAGTGTGTAAACCATTATACCAATACCAATATACATTTGGGCTTAATAGGCTTGCTTCAGCCCTTTCTGTAAAATAATAATAATAATAATACAATAATAATAATAACCTTCTTTATTAGAAAAAAAGTAACTATATAAAATAGGCTTAGTTAACCTGAATCATAGTTATAAAAAAAAGTAGTACCCCACAAGTGCATACTACATTTCAGAGGTAGGAGAGACAGTCGTGGGGTATAATTTGATAGGGAGCCCTTACCACGACTCTAGCTCCAGCAGAATATTAAAAGAACTCCCTCCTTCTATTGTCGCCTCTTTTACTACACTCTTCAACTCTTGTCTCAGCAAAGCATACTTTTCCACTATCATGAAAACCTTCTATAGGGAGAGAACCTGTACGATATTATTTTTCTTCAAATTTTTTGTTATCATTTATTAGTACCACTGCTAATTTTACAACGGGACGTTCAAATAGTTCATTTTTAGTTTGGACTATTGCTCGTCGCACTTGCCCGTCAGGTGACGTTTTAACTTGAAGTACTTTACCCTTTGGCCAATTGCACCTTGTAAATCTTTGTCACATATTATTACAATATCGTCCTCTTTAATTGGGACAACTTGTTGTTGCCATTTTGACCTTAGCAATATTCAGGTAAGTATTCAGAACCTAGCAAAAATCCCACATTCAAAACCGAACTTTCAGAGACTGCTTGACCAGTTTTTCAACTAGTGCAGCAGATCGAGAGTATCCCTCTATCTCACTTAAACCCAAACCATCATTTTCAGACATCTTACTTTCAAAAATATCAGCCTCTAACTGTGGTGGAACCTCAAAACCAGGTCACCGGAAAACTTAGGTGGGACACCGAAATCGAACTTCCTACCAATAAAATGAGAAGGCGAGCATCTTTCCTAGGTGCTCTGGGTGGTAGACACGGAAGATACCACTCAATTTTTGACCTCTTGTCGGTTATAGGGCTGTGCCATACTCTGCCTTTCCTGAGATAAACCTACATTCGCTTCTTGTCACAGAGCAAAACACAAACACCACTTTTACCCAAGCAGCCTTGACTACCAAAATACAAAAAGCTTCCCCTTAATTCTCGTTTTTAGGTGCTACGTTCTCTAGCTTCTTCCTTAGGGCTATAAATAAAGTGTAGGCATTCCGCGTGCAGTGCTCAATGTGATACGATATCTGATTCGTTCAAACGCTACGTCCCTCTCCTCGTGTGTCCAGCGACAGTGGCCAAGTTGTAATAATTATTCGAGCACCACAGCATTGTGATCACTGATTTCTCGTCAGAGTCGTTCATCGTTTCGGTTTTATCTACGCGCATGTTACCATTACGCGATAATCGTGAAAATGACGGAAGTTGCAGCGATCTCAGAAAAATGAACGTGACCATTTAATATTTAAAGACAATTAAATTTAATTAACGTATAATAGAATATAAAAAGTGTGGGTCGCCCAAAACCGAGTTTGGAACTTACGAAAATAAGAAAAGGAAAAAATCGGGATTATAAACAATCTTTTAAAATAGACATTTATAAAAAAACTGACTCAGCAATGCAAACATTTGACTTTTTAAATAAAAACAAATTAAAGATAGAATTGGAAATAATATATAAACGATCAGATTTTAAAGAAGAATCAGATTTCTCAGAGACAACCGACTGTTGCTTCTCTATATTAAATCGGTATTTTTCCTGTTACCCCATTTTTTCACCTTTTTTTAATTGAGCACCCCAAGACATAGCACTACACGTGCCGCCTCTGCGAGAAGGTTTGTGTCAAATCGAACCTGAAGGATACTCTTTAATAATTGGTATAATTAAATGACAAAATCCATTAGGTTACGACTATTCCTTTGCTGTAAGTTTTATTTACCCTACACTTGACATTTTCTACCATCCCTTCGTCATTTTAGAGATACTATTTTAAATTTTTAAATCCTTCGAGATTCCAAGTGAACATTTTTGTAAATATAGTAACATACTTTTCCAAAGATATGTGTATTTATAAACATTTGTTATTAAGTTACATTATATAAATAGTAACAAGAACAATCACATTTATTTCCAAAAATTACCATTAATGAATATCTCCATAATATATTAATAAAATTCTAATTGATATTTAATCGGGCGTAATATGCTGAAAAGTTCAGCTGAATTTTACAGTGAATTGAATTTATTTTTTAATATTTCGAACTTGAGTAGCACTGATCGATTGTTTTACAAAATAAACAATGTGAATATTTCCATAATTAAAATAAATATTTATTAGACTCAAAATTAAATTTTGATGAAACAGGCAGAAATATATTTTAATATAAGTAAAACAAATATAAATAATTATCTATTCACATATAGATTAAATTTTTATAAAAATGACGAAAAAATTATCCGGATCACTAGTAAAAAAAGGATTATTTCTAAACATCTTCTACTTGAAGCAATAAAAGTGATATAACAAAATCAAATAACAATCATAACAGTATTTTGTGATCTGTCCAAGGCGTTTGACTGTGTTTCTCTTACAATCTTAACTCAAAAAATAAATTTCTATGGCGTACAGTAAGTCCTGCAGAACAGGAAACAATTAACAAGTCTGTTGGGTGAAACATCGACGGAAAATATGTTGGTACACGGTGTTCCCCAAGGCTTAGTCTTGGGACCATTATTGTTTCTAATCTATGTTAATAACTGCTGCCCTACCCCCTAACTCGGTTACTATGTATGCCGATGACACTACAGAGTCTAAATTATTAACAAAGAAAATGACCGAGTATAATGAAAAGGTAAATGACTAGTTTACGGCAAATAAACTTACTCTAAACTGGAAGAAAACTGAAAAAGTCATTTTTTCATCAAGGACACACGATATCACTGAGAATATCAATAATATCAATTTTCTTGGCATCATAATGGACC
This sequence comes from Altica lythri, assembly GCA_964028335.1. NCBI lineage: Eukaryota > Metazoa > Arthropoda > Insecta > Coleoptera > Chrysomelidae > Altica > Altica lythri. Next base: position 19,146,103 of record OZ034809.1, read on the forward strand.
CCAAATTAACCTTTGAAAGTCACGTAAATATGATAGCGAAGAAAATGTGCTAATCAATTTTTGTTCTTAGAAATTTGGTTAGGACAGTGGAAGTAGAGGTGTGCAAGGTTGCTTATCATACACTCATCGTGTATGTATGGTATCATTGCTTTGGGCCATTCGTTCCTTTATCCCCATCACCCGGCAAGCGACAAGCCAAAGTCTTCACAAAATAACACTTTGTGAAATTTATTGCAGAACTGTTATCACAAAGGCGAAACGATGTCAGACTGATTGTCAGTGTCTTAACAGGATATTGTCGGCTCAGAAAACTCATGAGTCAACTGAACTTGTCAGATGAAGACATCTGTCGATACTGCCAAGAGGAGGAGAAAACCACATTTCATGTCCTATGTATGTATGGTATCATTGCTTTGGGCCATTCGTTCCTTCATCCCCATCACCCGGCAAGCGACAAGCCAAAGTCTTCACAAAATAACACTTTGTGAAATTTATTGCAGAACTGTTATCACAAAGGCGAAACGATGTCAGACTGATTGTCAGTGTCTTAACAGGATATTGTCGGCTCAGAAAACTCATGAGTCAACTGAACTTGTCAAAAGAAGACATCTGTCGATACTGCCAAGAGGAGGAGAAAACCACATTTCATGTCCTATGCCAATGGTAAAGCCTTGCACGGATGCGGTATCTAGTAATGGGAGAGGAGAAACCGGCTGCTCCAAATTACGTAGAGAAACCACTATCCAGGCTATTAATCTCATTAAGAGGACAGAGCTAGATAAGGTGCTCTAATTCTATTCTATAGAGATGAGGGGTGTTCACAATAGAGCTGTAAAGACCGCAGTGATACGGGCTAACAGCCAACCCAATGAACATCTATCTATCTAATATTGTGTAGCGTGTTCAAAAAACTCTGAGTATAAAATTTAATTTTTTATTTTTTTTCATAATTCTTCCTTACTTATTACCGCCCTGTACTCTCAACCTATTAGACGGTTGCACATCTCTAACGGTTTTCTGTTGCTAAGCGAGAGTATCGATCGGTATATTAGCCAATAAGGTTCCGATTTTAACATCACATGAGGGGACGCGAAACAGAGCACCCTTGTGTACCGCCATTTCCTAATCAGTCTAGCTTGGGTTTTTGTGTGATCAAGTCGATATGTACAACCCCTAGATTCAAGTACCGGCAAATTTCCTTAAGATTTTTAAAGAATTACTTGCTATTTAGTGTTTCTAACTAAGTTAAAGTCAGTGAATGAGTGATGGAACCGCTCTGATGAAAAAGCTGTCGATTATTACCGAAGAATAACTAAATTCTACCGTATCGTATAAATTGGGTGTGGCCCCATTTAATTATAGGTACTATCTAGGAATCAAACTGTTAGTTTTTTATATCATTACTATTGCTTAACTACCAGAAAAAGAAGGGATGCCATTTATTTCTTTGGAACAAAAACTTAATTGTAATCCGCATAAATAATATCCAAGTGTGGGTAATTAACGTAAGAAGTGATCATAAACTCCATAGTGCTACCTGTTTTATAAAAAAAAACCGGTACCTTTTCTACAGACCCCAAAAGTGTGAAAATTCGGACAAGTTTACCGAATACATGTTTCATTTATCAGTGAAAGAGTTGCGCAGAGTAACACATTTATGGTAAATTTTTGATTTCTTAATGTTTCTTATAACTTAATTGTCTTAATTTAAACTATAATATGGTACCCCATTCTTTACTCGAGTAAAAAAAATCTTTTAAGCTAAAAGTGATTTATTATTTTTTTACATAACATTTTGATACTTTTAAATTTCTTTCACTTCACATTCTGCTTAAAAGGGTACACAAAAATAACAATATAAAATTACTTAGCTGTTATTGGATGTGTAATATTATTTCTATATGTGATTAAACACTAGTGTGTTTCACTGTATTTTACCTTATTTAATTTGTTGATATTTTATATGTCTATTGTTTCGTTCATACGCCTGACTTATTACTACTCTCAGTAATAAATATTGTTTATTGTTTATTTATATGTTTTATTTCTGACCTGGTGTAAGTTATTCTGATCTAGTTTCATCAACAATAAGAATGAGACGTATTTAAATCATAAATCTTAATTTTTGAATTCATTTTTATCTCATTAATATAAATGGAGCTGTTGTGATAAGTAAGAAAAAAAGTAAGTATAACTTTCTCTTTCTAGCTTTGCCAATAAAAGTGTTTAATTTAAAGTTTTAACAAGAACATCTACCGGGTTACTCAATTTTACCGTATCTTATCTTATATTTCCTATATCTTTCTAATTTTAACTTGATCTACAACAACTTATTAATTATCCTATCCTATTAACATAGTCAAATCTTTTTTCCATCTGGGTTTCTTATATTTCCCCATCCTTATGATAAAAAAATAAGTGGCGCCCATTTACCTTTCCCTTTTCCATCATTTCTCTCATTTTCTCTTTAGTCCCTTTTAAATTCTTTTATCTTTCCTTTTTTCTAGTAAATATATCCCCTTAAATCTTTCTAATACGATATCATCGAGCTCGTTCGAATCCACGCTCGCTCTCCTCCTACCCCCTGAGTGCCGTTCGCATTTGTTAACCTCGATAAAACGAGCCTTTTAACATCTTGAGAAAAAAGAGGTTACAATAGAGTTAGATAGAATTTGACCAAAGTCATACAGTGATAAATTTTCATGTACTTGGTGAGGCCACTGCCAAGGCTATTAAGTCTCATTAAGAGGGCAGTGCTAGATAAGGTGCTCATTAAGAGGCAGAGGTGCTCTAATTCTATTCTAGAGATGATGGGTGTTCACATTAGATCTGTAACGGCCGCAGTGATACGGGCTAACAGCCAACCCAATGATTATCTATCTATTTAATATAGAGTTAGATCAATTTGACCAAAGGCATACAGTAATAATTTTTCATGATTGTGAGAAACAACTTAAATTTAAGTAAAATTTGAATATTTTATAAGTTCCGGCAGCATGATATAATGAAATACATAGTAGACAATAAGACAATATCCTTTCAGTTTAAGTCACTACTCACCTTGCGCTTCAATTTGGTTTGGACAAGTTGTAATATACTTACTTATTAATGAGAACATCATTATTCATAGAGTTGATAAAGTGTATATGCCTATATAAACGAGTAATTCAAAATAAGTCATATTTGTTGTTTTAATTTTAGTTCTATTGAGAAATAAATTACAATACAAATTCATTCCAGTTTAGCAGTACAAACATTCCATAAATATCTTTTCACAAAGTATAGTCAAATAGAGTCTTAGCATAATGTTTAGGTCAACAAAAAAAAATACAAAAATTGTAATTAACTTATCCTATATATGGCGTCTTCAAATTGTTACAACGTGCTTCCTGGATCCAAGCCTTCGTCCTTTGGGATCGCCGTGGAATTGTAACCGATGTCATGATATCGAACTGGATAAGTTAATTGGTTCCCTTTATCCCAAGAATACAATTCCTGTAAAAATAGACGGTGCATCGTAAATCCAATATTAAATTGAATTCAGAGAGTACATATAAGGGAATAAAAGGCAAAGGTGGAGTTAAGAACCGGATTTAATTTTATTTAAATAACTATTATAGAATTACCAAGCAAGTAATACTCGTATTTATAATTAGTATTCTTGCGACTGTGGTTTAATTTGGATTTTTTGTAATATCTTGTTTTATACTTCGTCTCTATTACTGTATACGTTACACTACCTAGTTTAGAGAGAAGGAGAGTGCAATGTAAGTCGACGATACATAGAAACACAATGAGACGCAGATTGTCTGCAATTTTAGTCACTTTGTGATTTGAAAAAAAAACTAAATTTGGTAAGGGAATAACCGAGGAGAAAAAGTACAGCTTTCTGAACGGTCTAAAGTATTATTTAACCAAATATATAAGAAAGTTATCCTTGTTCGGGTTAGATCGTTCGGTTGATTAGATCGTTTTTTCAGTTTTTCAGAGTTCACATTTCTCAGCGATCCAGTCGCTCTGTCGGTTTTTGTAGAATATTCCCAAACTTTTTCTTTAAAATGGCACAATTAATAGTTTTTGAGGAATTTTAGAAACAATAACGTCATAAAATTTATGATCTTTTAAAAAGAGTTTAACCCCTTTACAATGACACCAAAATGATTTTCTAACGATTAATATTTTTTGAATAGGACATATTTTGAGATCTTTCTTTCTGTGTAAACATCTGGTTGTATCTGTTCTTAACCCGCCACTGTTCTTGAAATTGGTTGAATATAGTAAAAAGATATGGATAGTTATTGGCATGAAATTTGATAATTTTCAAACGAAAATTGGAAATTGAAATGAAGTTTCGGTCTTACTCGCTATTTCCAACGGAATTGTTTTTATTGAAATGCACAAAGTTTCATAGCGGTGAATTTTATTACTCTAAAATTTAGTTAACGATTGTTAGAATGTAAATTTTACGTTTTACGATGGATTTATTTTTGCCAATTAACGATTTTAGTAATTTAAATGAGAAATGTTTTTATGAAATAGATTTACCAACTTATTTTAAATTAAATTGGTTAAAGGTTTTTCGTGATTATAGAAAAAATTTACAACATACCTGATTTTTTGCATTATATCCCAACATAGTAGTCTTTCTAAAAGGATTGGTAAATACCAAGTTGACATCTAGAAGTACTTCTTTATATAAATCAAAAGCAAAACGTATCTTAGTGTTCCTTTCCGTAACACTATCTACAGCATATAATACTCCACATACAACAAACATTTCTCCTACTTTGGTATGATCCAAACTTATATTCCAAACGTATTGAGCGGTCATTGTATCAATGTTTACCTAAAACAGCAGACAAATATTCAGTTTTAAAGAGTAAATATTTATAAAACAAACTAGATGGCCAGAATTGCAGGGAATATAAAAGTGTGGAAGGCAAAATCTATTGATCTTTGTTGGTTTCTTAAACAAAGTACAATATCGGAATCTAAAAAGTGTGGCAGATCAAGATTTTGAGTTAGGAAGAGAGAAGTGGAAAAAAGTTTTGGAGTTAGGTGGAGAGAAGCAGAAAAGTTTTGGAGTTAATAGAAGAGAAGCAGAAAAGTCACAAGTCACAATGCCTAACTTTGGGTAAATTTTGTGTTGAGGATAACTAGAGATCTTTGTTGCAGGAATAAATGTTGTGTCTTGATTCCCTGACAACATAAAGTGAACCAGATAGTAGTAGAAAAGCAGGAAAGTTAAATTACTTAAGTTTGGAATGCATTGTTTGTTGAAGACAAAAAAATGTTGATGAATGGTAGAAGAAATAGTAAAGGAAGCTAGAAAATATTCTTGTTTGAGGAATAAATGGTGTGTTTTGACTTCCTGACAACTTAAAGAGAACCAGATATATTGTGAATCTTGTCTCGTCTATATCGTTGTTGGAAAAAAACAGAAAAGTTGATATACTTAACTGTGGTTTAAATTGTTTGTTGAGGATAACACATTACTGATGACCAGTAGAAAGAAATAAATGGTGCATTGTGTTCCCTGATAACTTAAAGTTAAACAAATAGATTATGAAGTGTATATTTTGTTTCATCTTTATTCTTAGTAAACATCAGCGTTTGCTGGTTGCTTAAAGAAAATGCAATACGAAGAGGCAGAATCAAAAAAAGTGTGGCACATTGAGATTTGGAGTTAAATGGAGAGAAGCAAGAAAATTAAAAGTTTAATTTGGACTGTTTGTTGTATATAAAAAATTGTTGATGAATGGTAGAAAGAAAGTAAAGGAAGCTAACGACACTTGTTGTTCAAGGAATAGATAGTGTGTCTGGATTTCCTGACAACTTAAAGATAACCAAATAGATTAAGAACAAAGTACAAATAAGAAGAGGCAGTATCAAAAAAAGTGTGACAAATTAAGATTTGGAGTTAGTAGGAGAGAAACAGGAAACTTGCAATGCTTAAATTTGGTTTGGATTGTTTGATGTAGATAACTGATTATTGTTAATTATTACAAAAAAGTAAAGAAAGCTAGAGATTCTTGTTATTGCAGGAACAAATGGTGTGTCTTAATTCCGTGACAACTAAACATGAACTAAACAGATTATGAAGTGTACATCCTGTTTCGTTCATATACAGGGTGTCTCATTATATTCTGACTGTTTTTAAAATCTTATATCTTCGAAATTGTTGTAGATAATAAGATGCGGTTTTCACAGTTAGGTTTAAAATTATCTTAAGTTTTGTTGTGACACGTTTATACAAAATGGCCTAATTCCGGTTTACCTGATAGAAAAATGGCGTATTTTCAGAATACAGCAGATGTAATTTTTTAATTTTAACTTCCTTTTTTGTGCACCGATTTTAAACTTTAAGGTATTGTTATAAAGTAAAAATATGCGTCTTTTAGGAAATTGCTAAATATACAGGGTCTCCCATTTAAAAAATTACATCTACTGTTTTCTGAAAATACGCCACTTTTCTAGCGGGTAAACCGGAAGTAGGCCATTTATATAAATGTGTCACAACAAAACTTACGGTAATTTTAAACCTAACTGTAAAATCAGCATCGTATGATCTAGAACCGTAACGAAGATATAAGCTCTTAAAAACAGTCAGAATATAATGAGACACCCTGTACTTTGTTAAATCTACGTATTAAACAAGTCTGTAGCTTCCAACAACAGATTTAGAACATTTTATTTTGGTCATAAAATAAAGAAATTTTAGTCATTGTTAGCTTTTGACCGTAAAGTAGTTAAGATGTCATTCTGAAATGGCATTGATTATCAGTAGAAATTCAAAAAGATGAGAGACTTTTAGGATTTGAGACTTCCTTACAAATTTTCAAAACTCTATTATTTAGATGATTTATATACAAAATTTGTTGTATTAAACACTCCAGTTAAACCATTAATTAAGAAACGCACTACTGATCTTATAACAACAAGAAAATAATCTATTTCCAGTATATTCACGCTTCAATAATATCAAATGGGAAACAAACCCTTAAAGATACAATTCACAAATCATCCTTCTTGACAACCTCCGATGTGAGAATTATCTCGGCTTATTCGGAAATGTCGTAATTCATTTCATCTCGTAATAGAGCCTTTAGAAACGTGTTAACTAAAATGAACCAGAAATCAAGTGAGTCTAACACCTATTGTGCCAGTTTGCTGTATTGTCGGGTTTCTTGTACACACAATTCCTTGTGATGAGATTTGGTGTTCGATGCAATGGAATGAGTTTCACCTATTTAAAGGGTAACTATTTGGAAAATATCATTAGGATCATAATATTTTAAACAATTCTTTAATTGATTGTTAACAGTTGTTTTCGTGGGATATTTTTAAGAGTCATACATAGAATTTAAAATAAAAACAAATTAGGGCACAGTAAGTAATATCATAAAATTATTAATAAGATTTTTAACAACAACAGCTTTCTAAGTTATATTTGCTTACGTCAGTATAATGCTCGAAAACAGATGCTTAAATACTTATTAAAATTAAGTTATAGTTAAATATTAATTTAATATGAAATGTTTTTGGAGCAATTATCTAACGGAGCAACTATTTGATGAGCAATTGTGTGTACAGAATAAGAACTAATGCCTAATTAACAGAATTAACACAAATATATAGAGCTCAATATATTAGCCAAGAAATAAAATCGATGAGATGGACAGGACAGATAAGAAGACCGGATGATGATAGACTTGTCAAATTAGTGTAGAAGGAAACACCAACAGGTAGGAGACCTATGGAAAGATCGCGACTTAGATGGAAAGATAACAAACGAAGATTTAGAAGCAATGGGGATAACGCATCCACTAGATCCAATGCAAGATCAAGGTTGAAGGCGTATTGTTTGGTCTGCCAGGATCCACCAAGGGTTGTAAGGCCATGGAATAAATATATAGGTAATTGTGTTTCTAGCAACTGTTTTTGAGCAATTATTATCACATTATTGCTTAAGTATGATTGAAACTTTTTTAAATATTCAAATACACACATTGGCAGTATGTAAAGTGTTAAAGATTATGTGTGCTGCAGTTTCTGATATGGCATTGATTGCAAATGTTTTCAAGCAACAGTTTTTAAGAGTTTAACTGATTTCAACCAATTGAGTACCTAGCAATTATTGAAGTTATACTTCTATTCGTGCACTCGGCGGTGTAGAGTTAAATGGGAAAAATCATTACATATGTAATGGTGTGAGTAAGAGAGAGACAGAAACACATATATGGTATATTGTTCGGTGCAAACAAAGATGAAATATTGACTACATGTTATATAACTATAAGTCCTTTGAATACCGTTTAAACATTCATTACATTGAAAAGAGATAGATATACAAAAACCAGTCTGAGATAAGGTTTTGAATATCATAGTGACGTATTACATTGTGTTTGACAGATTATTTTATAATTCTGTCACGTAAGTAAACATATAAAGTTTAGTATTTTATATTAATAATAATATTCAGTAATGAGTATTGTATTGTAGTCCATAGTACCGTCACATGGTTGCATTATATCCTGGACTATGCTTTTGAGGTTGTTGGCTACACAAACAGAGTTTTTAAGAATAGTCGAAAAGTGCATTCCGAACAGACAATAGATAGAAAAATTACAACTCGGTAAGTATTCCAAATGGGTTCAATTTATGTACTCGGGGTTTTTGGGGTAGCTGAACACGAATATCATGATGTCGAAAGTCTCTGCGGCACTTGGTGCCTAGGGCATTTACCTCTTCTCCTGGGGTTTTATGTACATTCTGTACAAAATCAGTGCACACTTGGAACTCCGCGGTTTTTGGGTCGCTGAATACGAATATGATAATGGTGATGGTGTCCGAAACACCTGGTGCTTAAGACGGACCTCGTCTCCAGGAATTTTATGCAAATTCGATACAAAATGAGTGTGCACTCGGTACTAGGAGGTTTTTGAGGTCGCTAAACACGAATATCATATAATGATTTTGCTAAATTATTCGCATATAAATTTATGAATTCGGGTGCTTGCATAGAAGTATAACTTCTGCCGGCATCGGCAGTCCCACTGACTGCCACACATGTTTTTTGTTAGAAGTACAATTTGCCTGGTTAGACTAACTGCTCCAGCAATGTTATCTATTGAGAAACAAATAATTTAAGAAATTCCAAGTTTTAACGAATTGGTTGTTGAAGAATTTATCAAAACAAGGATAGACGACTTCACTTCCAATATAAAACATGCTTGTGAAATTTAGACTATAGAATAATACTACAAACAATAATAATAATAATAATAATAAGCGCGTGGTGAGGTACCTACTTAACTTTTTATGCCATGTAATAAGCATAAATAACGTCGTGTTACAACGCCACCAAAAAAATCTGTGTCTCCGGCGTTTTACCTATCTGTGACCACACTTTTTCATTTTTTTTTAATTGTACACCCCAAGACTACCAGGCCGCCGCTGGATGGTGTTATTTTTTTTTGTTCTTGGATGTAAAACATACTCAAATTAAGTTCCAAAAGTGCTTTTTTGAGTGACTCAATATATATGCTATTATATAAATTTGTCGTTTTTCTATCTAGGGAGTAACAATGGTTTATTAAAACTATAGATGATGTATATGGTCCAATAATGCATGTAACTTTGGGTAAAATAATGTCACAATAATGAAAATCGATCATCATCAAGATTACCAAGAAACATAATATGTCATGGTTGAAAATCACCATCGTTTAATTAGTCCACTATATTAGGTTGTGACTATGTTCTCGAAAATCATTCTCAAGGGGATATTAAATTTGTTTAAAGTATATCGGCTTGTTACAAACTTTTTGTAAAGCGAACCATTCACCTACTTTGCTACCATAGAAGGCAATTTATGAAGTAAATAGTAACTGTAAATTTTAAAGTTCCAGAAATAAGTTATTTGTAGTCTAACTTTTATAAAGTACTTATAAAGCTTTTATTACAGCTTACAATGATTTGTGTAATATTTAAAAAACTAATTAAGAAAACTATAACTATTAATTTAAATTAAATAAATTCGTTATCATATGAAATGAAATTTGTTATGGTGCAAATGGTACTTATTTAAATAAGCTTTACTAGAGTCTATAAAGAGAGTTCGTTCGGAACAAATTTGTGACTTTTGTCGCTTTTCGTCAAATCATACATTTTTTGCTTGCATCGAAATTGTGCAAGGAAATAGAGTTTTTATTTGTAAAAATTGAACGTATAATAATGTATGCATTTCCTGAAGGTATTTTCCTGCTATTTCGACCTTCCACCAAGTTCACGGAGTAGATTTACTCGACTCGGAAAATGTCCCGAGGGATTTAATGCCGGAAAGAGGTTTTTTTACGTGGTAGGAATTTGGAGCGTTTAGAGAAAATATTTTCTTGTAGGAACATATCTAATTTACAGTAGGTTGTATAAAAAAATATATAAGGATTAAATAATTAAAATTTTAATTTTACCTTCATAATTGCAGTGTTGTTTGAATCTGGTACAGCAAAAATTATCCATAAACCATTATCATCTACACTAAAATCCACTGTATTATATTGTCCTTTATATAACTTAAGAGTATTAGTGGATTTTTGATTCGTATCTGGACCCGGGAGGTCCAAAGGTGATATCTGAAATTGAAAAATAAATATTTTACAATAACCAAACTAAATTTTCCAACCGGGTGCCGTAATAGAAACAATAAAGTGCCGGATTCACTAAGAAAAGTTAAAATAACTAAAAGAACTGTAAAGATTTAAAATTGGTAAATAAATATAGGTACACGTTCAAGAAAAATAGTTTTTGACCAAGTTGAACCAAAATGGTCAGTAACTCGAAATTAACTAAGAATAACCAAGCATGGTAGAGAAAATCATTTTGTACAAACGTTATTGATTCTCTTACCAAGTAAAAAACAAGATAATTAAAATCTGAAAATTAGTAGATTTCTGAAATGCTGAAAAAGCACACTTCTTATTATGAACACAATACTTAAAGCTAGAACTCAAATCGTAACCACCTATCCAAAATTACAGAACTATATTTACGTGGCTGTCAATATCATAGAGAATCAATCATACAGTTTGCAATGGACACAGAGAATCAGACCCCCAATAGTTTCTAAAGGGTATCAAGTTACTGACAAGGGAGGTGTCCAAACTAGTCTGAAAGCTGGTTCAGTATTATTTACTCTTATCAAATCATATGTTAATTAATCAACTGGTTTTGAGCAAATAATAGTATCAATAAACCAAACCAACAAATAGTCGCGTCAAAATAGGTTTTCACTTCCAACTTTGGTCGGAAAGGTCCGATCGGGCTCATTTTTTGTTTAAAATGTTCACGGAAACCTCAGATTCAAAGTTGTATAAAATCTGGATGACGCTCGGCCCCCTCCCCCCCAAATTCGACCCAAGTTGGGGGGTTTTCAAGATGGTATATACATGATGGGACTGCCCTTCCAACCCGGCCAAATGTTCCACTCGGGGGTTTTGAAGTCCTCTCCATCGATTTGTTCGGTCAGGTCGCTTTTTCGACCTTCCTAAGGGCGTCTAGAAGGGCCTCCAAGGGTCCAAAATATAAGATATCTACAGAAATGTGCTCGGACTGCAATATTGGGTCAGAGATATTCCGAAGGGCGGGGTTCTCATTTCTGTCGAAAATTAAGGCTTTTTAACCCATTAGGGCCGTATAAAAAGGGGCCCATGGGGTCTCAAAATTATGATTACGCGGAATTGAATTTCAGTGTACAGAATTGGTACGATCAAGTATTATAAGGCTACCAACCCTTTATTTGAGCAGCCTGCGATTCTGTGACCCATCCAGGGGTGGACAAAAGGGGTGCCGGGGCCCAAAAAATGTGATTTGATTGGATTCGATACCAACGTGAAAAGTTGATATAATCTGCCCAGCGAGTAGTCTCCTTAGCCTTTTTGAGACCATGTCATACCCTGTCGCAGCCAGGTAAGGGCGGGCGGAGTTTCAAGGGCCACAAATTCAGCCCTTTTGTCCACCCCTGGATGGGTCACAGAATCGCAGGCTGCTCAAATAAAGGGTTGGTAGCCTTATACCACTTGATCGTACCAATTCTGTACACTGAAAATCAATCCCGCGTAATCATAATTTTGAGACCCCATGGGCCCCTTTTTATACGGCCCTAATGGGTTAAAAAGCCTTAATTTTCGACAGAAATGAGAACCCCGCCCTTCGGAATATTTCTGACCCAATATTGCAGTCCGAGCACATTTCTGTAGATATCTTATATTTTGGACCCTTGGAGGCCCTTCTAGACGCCCTTAGGAAGGTCGAAAAAGCGACCTGACCGAACAAATCGATGGAGAGGACTTCAAAACCCCCGAGTGGAACATTTGGCCGGGTTGGAAGGGCAGTCTCATCATGTATATACCATCTTGAAAACCCCTCTACTTGGGTCGAATTTGGGAGGGGGAGGGGGCCGAGCGGCCTCCAGATTTTATACAACTTTGAATCTGAGGTCTCAATGAACATTAAAAAAAAAGAATGAGCTTGATCGGACCTTTCCGACCAAAGTTTTAAGTTTTGGGGTTTTTAGACCTATTTTAACGCGACTAAAAGTGAATTTTAAAAATGAGTGATTATAGCTCACGCGGTGCAATAAACAATAAACTCACACCGAATATCTGCAATACCAAGTGAGAGTGTGGTATGTGCGTTCGCTTTGTCTCAGTCTTTCTTACGTCGTCTCGGCATATCTCCACTTTTTCTCGGTATTTTATGCACGAGGCGAAGCGAGAGGTCGAGAAGTGCGAGCACAGCGTACACACTCTCGTTTCTATGATCTCCTGTCTTGTATCATCTTAAATAATCTTAAATAATAGTATCCATAAACCAACAACGTTAATTTTAGCAATGAGTTATTATAATTCACGCTGTTTCCTTTTATAATTCGGTATGTAAATAGTGTACAGTAAATTCTTATGCTACCTTCACTCTCTCGCGAGTGGCGAGAGCAAGAGCGAGGTATGTGCGTCTCAGCCTTTCTCGCGTCGTTTCGGCATATTTCCGCTGTTACTTGTTTTTTCAGGCGCGAGTTAAACGAAGCACGAGGCGGCGCGAGAGGTCGAGAATTACGAGCACAGCGTAAACACTTTCGTTTACCATAAGCATTTTCTACTTCATCTTGAATTTGTACTAAAGTGTCAAGAGTTTCGATACCCTGCAAATGGAGGTGGCTTTAGAAACTTTCTTCCTTCCCCGCCAACTTTACCAGTAGACACTGGAGTGGATATAACAGCAGTGCTACTAAGGAATACAATAAAACAGATACTACAAACAAAATATACAGTTATATAACCCCTTAACCACTTAGTACATCTGCAACATATATGCAAAAAAAAGAAAACTATCACAAACTTTAATTTTTCTTGTTATTATTATGAATATTTAGATTTGTAACTAATTTTTTTTCTCTATACTTATTTGTTACTAGGTGTACCTGCGACGTCGTTCGCGTGGCGTGTTGATTGTTGTTTAAAAATTTCTTCACTCACTCCATTAAAATGTTATGTTGAAAGAAGATAAATACATCTGTGAAAACCGCATTCGAATCCGATCAGTAGTTTTCATGTGATACGCGCACAAACATATAGATAGACAGACAGTCAGACAGACGTACAAAAAAAATCTAACCAAATTTTTGGGTTCTATATTGATGTATATACCCGTGACGACGTTCGCGTGATGTATAGATTATTGTATTAATATTTCTTCTTCCCCCCCCCACCGTAAAAGGTTTGGGGAAGAAATTTTTATACACCAGATGTTAAGTTAAAAGAAGACAAATAGATATGTGAAAACCGCATACAAATGGGATCAGTAGTTTTCATGTGATGCGCGCACAAACATAAAGATAGACAGACAGACAGACGTACAACAAAAAATCTAACCACATTTTTGGGTTCTATATCGATGTACCCGCGACGTCGTTCGCGTGACGTATAGATTGTTGTATAAAAATTTCTCCCCCCACACTGTTAAAGTGGTTTTCCCAACATTTCCCTTCACTGCTCTGTTCCTATTGATTGTAGCGTGATGTAAAGTATCCTATAACCAGCTCAGGAGTATGAAAAATAATTGTACCAAGTTTCGTTAAAATCCGTCGTGTAGTTTTTGTTTCTATAACGGTTATACAGATAGACAAAAATTTTACTGATTTTATTTTTGGCATCAGTATCGATCCCTAATTACGCCCTGATAGTTATTTTGGAAATATATTTCATGTACAGAATTGACCTTTCTACAGGTTTATTATAAGTAAGTATAGATTTATTGTTAGAGTAGCAGATAAAGTATAGTATGTAACTTGTGGTAATGGCCACTTTATGTATTACAGCACTTTCTTGCGGCTTTTGCTGTAAATTTTACCGGTGTAAGTTATCACATATCTTACCATTAATTAAATAATATTGTATTAAGATAAAACATTTCTTTTGGTGCTGAATTCTTATTATTGTTGTGGATTATGATGTTAAAAAACAATGAAACGTTTATATGAGGTAATAAATACTTACTGTGCTTTCGTTTTGAAGAGTGTATCGAATAATCCTCCTTGTACCTTTAACATTATAAAAGAAGTGACCGTTATACACAACATGCGTATTACCTCCAAATGGATGATTTAAATCGTATATACTAAAAAAATATAGAAAGTGTAAAAATTTTATTTTTAAAATTGCTTTTAATGCAACATATACTTACTAAGTACTTTGATCTCTTCTGTAGTCAGTCTTATTCCTGTATTCAAAAAGTTTAAATGGCTCATTTTCTCTTGTAACCCAATATTTATGTTCATCCTTTTCATTTATTGGATTAGAATCTCTCATCCAACAACCATATGAGTCTTCTGTGAATCTGAGGTATACAGGCTTTCCAACAGCATATAAGACACAGTCTTTAACAATGAAAATAAGGAAAAATAATATTAATACATACGTATTGAATGTATAAGTGCCAAATTCAAAGGAAAATTAATAAAATGGATATGCCTATACAATGACTTGAACCTGGAACCAACTACACTTTAGGCAGTTGCTATAAAATCTAAATCAAATAGTAATTTAATTGATGAAGCTTTTAGTCAAATTGTAAAGGCAAAAAGTATGGAAGGTAAAATTTTTTAAGGGAAAAAGTATGAAGGGTAAGGAGCATCATCTCATGAGGATTTAGCAAAAAATGGGTCAGATAGTAAACAGTAAATTACAGTTCAAAATTTGACCGAAATGGCGCTAATATTAAATGAGTGTATGGGAAGAGATAATAGTGATAGTCAAATACTCCAGTTTTCAAAGTAGAAGTGTTTCATTCTATATATATCCACCACTTCCTATTATTTCATTTTTAGCGCTTGATTAAAAAATTACCCTCCTGCTAGAGTGGCACTTAATGAGTTCGGACGGATACTTTTTGATACACACAGACCTTACCTTTACCTTCCATAGCAAAAAGGATTGCTGTTTCATATTTTAAAATCGATTTGACATTAATTACACAGGATGATTACATGTAGGTATAAAAGCAACAAGTCATATTAAACACACTTTATGGGCAACGTAAAAAATAATCAGATTTTCGTTTTCATTACACCAAAAAATATACACTGACCAATTTTTAAATCGATAATGGTAGAAACTTCGTAAAAAATTTACAAAAACAGTAAAGAGCATTTTAACTTGCCAACTAGTACTGTGTTTATTTCTAGAGACGTATCTACATCAGTAGTGTCAAGATTAAATGTTATAGAGTATTTAGTGGACAATTTCGAATTACTTCTACGGCTAAAATGAAACCACAAATTCTGTGACACTAAATACAAAATAGTGGATGTACATACCTATATTTTTTAGTGTTCTAGTTCAAACAAATAACGAAATTCACCAGATTGCATACATCATCATCATAACTGCTGTTTAATCCCGGTGGATTAGGGCAATGCCGAAGCATATCGTAATCCGATTTTCCAGGTGGATTATTCCTGTTTAGACTATTTCTTTATAAGTCTGCATGTGTTTTTGCGGCGTTGATTGTCTTTTTTTAATCTTATCTGTTTCTGCATTTCGTCTTCCAGTCTTTTATTTTTATTACTTTTACGTCTTCCTCTATCTGGTTCAGCCATCTTAACCTGGGTCTTCCTCTTCTTCTTGGTCCTAGCGGTGTCCAGTTCGTGATTTTTTTTATCATTTCTGTAGGTGTTCTTCTCATTATGTGTCCTGCCCATTTTAGTCGCCTTGCTTTTATGTATCTTGATATGTTCTCTCCTCCCATTTCTTGTTCAACTTCTTTGTTAGTCTTCATTCTTATTTCCCCATCACTTGTTATTTTTAATCCAATATTGATCTCATTATTTTTCTTTCCACTCTTCTTAGATCTTCTTCATCTTTTTTTGTTAGCGAAGTGGTTTCCATTGCATAGGTGATAACTGGTCTAATCAATGTCTTGTACATTTTGATTTTTGTTTTTCTGCTGAGGTTTTTGTTTATTCCTTCCAAAACTTGCATACATACACACATAAATTAGATTTTACATTTTACCCTTTTAATTTGAAAACATAATCTCGTAGTAATTTTAATTTCAAAACTGAGCTATCCTAAATTAATTAAAACAATATAAAGTTATTATAAAATGGCTCAAGTTAATTGGTACAGCAGTGGCCGTAACTTATTTTATTGAAAAACTTAATTGAGTTTTCATCATGATGCCTTAATTTTGAGACGATAGATTGTCTCTATTGACTTCCGGACTTTTTGATTTATTAACTTTGGTTATGACTCGTAATGAAATATCGATTAGGACCCTTGTTTCATACACTGAAAGAAGTATGTATATTATTTAAGTAGGTATGGCACTAATAATCAACAATATGATCATCCGCTATGTTGTGTTCATTGTCACTGAATTTTCAATCTCTTGTAGTTGTTGTTATTACTGGAAGGACAGGACTCAAAATAAATGGAAATTGGGTCCCGTTCGTCTAGAGTTGTGTTATGTTATATTTTTTAACATTCTAATGAAAAGTTGTCATGATTCCAAAGTAATCCTATAGAATTATAGATAGTTTTAGAGATATAGAGGGAAAAAGTGTGTCATATTGGCAATGGGTCTGAATAACCGTTGGTTCTTAAATGTGGTTTTGGATTTGCGAAGTTTGAATTATTTCTTCAGGTAAAAAAAGATTTGAGACTGGATACAAAATGGCAGATTATATGTTTTCTAGGGCTCTTGTGTAACTAAATGGAAAGTGGGTCCTGCTCGATTTGTGTTATTTTATAATTTTCGACATGCTGATGAAAAGTTGTCATGATCCAAAACTAATCCTAAAGATAGTTTCGTAGATATAGAGGGGAAAGTGCAATGGGTCTGAATAACCGTTGGATCTTAAATGTGGTTTTGGATCTAAGTTACTTCTGGCAAAAATAAATATGTGAGACTGCATACAAAATGGCAGATGGTGTGTCTTCTAGCGCTCTAGTGTAAGTAAGTCACTAAAGACTAGAATATCATCATCTACGATGTTGAGTTTAGTGTCAACGATTGTTAAACGTTAACCTCTTGTTAGTCTTGTCAGTTCTAGAAGTAAATTGTTTTTCAATTTTAGTTTTTTGTATTAATTTTATAAATACTAACTCTCGAATCCGGCAGATGTATCTACAAAAGTTATATTCCAGTTTAAGAGTCAAAAGGTAACTAGGAGCAGTATTGCAAAGTCACCTCTTCGTATAAAAATAAACTACAAAATCAGTGAGATTGGGCACAATATTTCTTATACCTTGATCTGCCTTCACACCTTAAGCTAAAAAGAACTTTCAAGCTGATTATGCCAAATTTTATGGAACTCCTATTATAGAACAAGACACTATCCAAGCGGATCTAAAATCTTTAAGCGAATAGTGCTCCAACTGGTTGCTACCCTTGAATTCAAATAAGTGTGTAGTTCTTTATCTTTGAAAAAACAAACCTTGTTTCAATATTCGTTTGAAGACCATACCCTTACACAAGCTCCATCAGTTTTCTGCCTAGGTTTAACGACTACATCAGATTTAACATAGTCTGAAAACATCACAAAAACGTGCCAATGTACCTGCTTACAAAAATATTTTCAAAAGTTTTTAAGACTTTTATTAATCTGTACAAGACCTACGTTCGACCTCTTCTTGAACACGGGGTGTTGTGTGGTGTCCGGTATTGGTGCGCGACCAGAATCTTCGAGAAAGTGTTCAATGTTCGGCCACTAGAATATCGTATGGTAGTATTTGTCCTTGGTATGCGGAAATGTCAGGGAATGAAAAAAATCCTAGGTTTTCAGATAGTCGTCTACATGGTGATTTAATTGTTACTTTTCGAATGGTTGAATACAATTATGGCAACCAAAATGAAATATTTAACTTGATTATCGACAATTGCCTTCGGGGTCACAACTTAAAGTTTAAATAGCTGGAAAAAACAGATCTGCCTCCGAAACTTTATCTTTGATGTCTTGTTTTCTTGATATAATAATAACATGGCGAATAATAATAACTAGAGATAAAATAGATAACCTACTTCGAATAAAGTAAATTAAAATTGAATGTTAGAGATTTTTTAAAGGTTAGAACAATATATCCTTTTCTATTATAGTCCAAAAAATGTTGGCAAACATTCGCGTATAAAATTATACAAGTTCGTCCATTATACCTATATTCTACATTCACATAAAGTACAAACCTTTAGTTCTAACACCATGTCCAGGATATGTTATATTTTGATATTTTCTAACTTCCCAATGGCTAATTAAATCAACAAGAGAAACTCCTGCTCCAATACATTTTGGTTCTGACACATCTTTACAATCAGGACAGTGTATTGGCGGTCCACACAAATCTTCCAGTGAAACTTTTTCTGGAGGTGGAATTCCAAATATAACTGGACCTCTCCCTCGTTCTGTATAAAGGGTGTGAGAGGAATTATGTCCTGTAAGCCATAAAAAATACATAAATAGAAACTATATGGTAAGTAATTTGCTTTAAAAAATAATTTAATGCAATAACACAGTGTTTCCGTATATAAGTATCCAGTTTACACCAATTATTATCTTACTTTCAAAGTCATCATCTAAGAAAATATACTACTTACTACCCAACTGAAATTCGCCTCTAGTGGTTTGTAGTTCATTCTTGCTAATGCAATAATACTTATAGTTGAAGTCGTTGTTGTCTATCTTAGTAATGTTGAGTTGCATTGTTGACTTGTATCCGTTTCTCTCTATGGAATTATCTATCCTATATTTCCCGCTGTGTTCCAGAAGACGGCCATCCGAGCGTTCCCAGTAGCTGGAAAGTTATAAAGTTTTAAATTATAGTTGTGATAAATATGAGTTATGAAAAATAAATATAATTTTAATCACAAATCTTGTAGGTAGGCCAAATACCAGTAAACATTCTGATGTTCTACAAAAAAATTGTATGTTGTTTACATGGATCGGTGCAAGTGTTTATACTAACGATTTCTACCTCCTAAATTACAGTATTTTTTTAAATTGCAGGATTTTGATGTAATATAAAACTTCTTAAAAATTATGATTTTCACTCGCTAAAAATACAATTGAAAAATCCAAACAAGGGACTAAGAGAAGACTTATAATTGCTCCTGTTAGACGAATTATTGAGATGAAAATTGATTGTGTACCTTAAAGCACCATTCTAATTTAAGCTTCAAACTGTTTTTCCTTCAATCATAAACCAAACTAAGCTGTGAAGTTGTTTAGGAACCAGTTGCAACTGTTTTTCTTGTACCAATTTTCTGACCTTTCAAAACAGAACTACCTTTGAAGATGGATAATAAAGAACAAGAGCTTTAAACCTTTTCCTCCTTTAAGCACAAACCAAACGAAGCTGTGAAGTTGTTTAGGAACCAGTTGCGTTGCAACTGTTTTTCTTGTACCAATCTTCTGACATTTGAAAGCAGAACTAGCTTTGAAGATGGATAATATAAGAGCAAGAGTAGGTATCTAGATTTGAGTATAAGTGATTTTTATTAAAACATTCCTGATAGTGCTAAATGGCATTTTTTTCTGCTTTCGTGAGCCTAATTAAGCTATATAGCTGCTAAGGAGTTAGTTGCAGGTGGCATTTTTCTCATACCACTTTTCTGATCTAACTAGTTTAGAATATGGAAAAACTTTTAAAAAGCTAAACCAGCTTAAAAAGTGGTAGCTATGGCGTGTTTACATGATGCCAGTAACTGGCGCCAGTGTTATTGGCATGCCAGTACTTTATTAGGACAGCGCTGGACTGGTATGTTTACACGTATCCAATAGCTAGCGACAGTCTCACTGGCACCCTAGTTCCTACTTGCTGAAGTTTACCCTTCACATGTACGCCAGTCAATGGAACGCTGTGTTTACACGTGTCTACAACCACTGGTGCGGGGTTGGAGTGGACGCGGACGAGGGCCACTGCCACTGGCATGAAAAATAGACCAACTGTCTATAAGTGTGCGGCCACAACGGAGCGCCGACCATCGCTCCGACCATAGCATCGCACCATAGCTCCGCTCACCAAAAAAAATAAACACACAATATTAGATCTATGTGGTCACGTCGGAGCACCGACCATCGCTCCGCGCATAGGGTGGAGCGAAGGTGCCGGGGTAAAAACTGAGCTTAGTATTTTTTGACCCTCGACCATAGTACTCAATCGATCGCATTAAATCGCCACTATCATGGATAAAGAAAAGTTAATCGGACTTGTGTTTACTCGTGAACCTATTTGGAATAAAAGAGACAAAAATCATTACAACTGTATTATATTAAATAAATTATGGAAAGAAATTGCAAAGGAGTGTGATGTAACAGGTAGGTAAAAACAATTATACTTAAATATTTTGGAAATTTTTGTTTAGTTTTAAAATATAGTCAAAAGTTTCTTTTTTCATTCTCATGTAGTCAAAAAAACGATCCGGATCTTATCTTAAATCTTTATATAGATGAAGAAATTCTCCATACAACATACGTTTTTTGTTTAAAGGGTGCACTTTCGTCTTTTGAGATTCTTTATATATAGGTACCACTTTTTAGCACTTGAATTTAAAATAATATCTTCCTTGTCCAAAGAAGAGGATGTCGAAAAATCCATGTTTATAGACGACCGTTCACGCTTTAACTGGCGCAAAAGTACGAGGCTCCAAGCCTCGATGTGACCACGGGTGAGCGTGGGTCGGAGCGAGGGTCAGAGCGAAGGTCGTGGGTATTATGCTATGGTCTAGGGTCGATGGTCCCCGTTGTTTCCATACCCTTAGTGTGCGGCCACAACGGAGCGCCGACCATCGCTCCGACCATAGCATCGCACCATAGCTCCGCTCACCAAAAAAAATAAACACACAATATTAGATCTATGTGATCACGTCGGAGCACCGACCATCGCTCCGCGCATAGGGTGGAGCGAAGGTCTGATGCTTAGTGCCAGGGTAAAAACTGAGCTTAGTATTTTTTGACCCTCGACCATAGTACTCAGTCGATCGCATTAAATCGCCGCTATCATGGATAAAGAAAAGTTAATCGGACTTGTGTTTACTCGTGAACCTATTTGGAATAAAAGAGACAAAAATCATCACAACCGTATTATATTAAATAAATTATGGAAAGAAATTGCAAAGGCGTGTGATGTAACAGGTAGGTTAAAACAATCATACTTAAAATTGTTGGTAATTTTTGTTTAGTTTATCCCCAAACTCGTTTAAAATATAGTCAAAAGTTTCTTTTTTGATTCTCATGTAGTCAAAAAAACGATCCGGATCTTTTCTTAAATCTTTATATAGATGATGAAATTCTCCATACAACATACATTTTTTGTTTAAAGGGTGCACTTTCATCGTTTGAGATTCTTTATATAGGTACCACTTTTTAGCACTTGAATTTAAAACAATATCTTCCTTGTCCGAAGAAGAGGATGTTGAAAAATCCATGTTTATAGACGATCGTTCACGCTTTAACTGGCGCAATAGTACGATGCTCCAAACCTCGATGTGACCACGGGTGAGCGTGGGTCGGAGCGAGGGTCAGAGCGAAGGTCGTGGGTATTATGCTATGGTCTAGGGTCGATGGTCCCCGTTGTGTCCATACCCTTTAGAGACAGCGCTGGCAGACAGCGCTGGATTGGCACAAGAAAGTGTTTACAGTTTACACGATGCCAGTACCATGCCTGCGCTGGCGTGCCAGTGAGACTGGCTCACTGGCATCATGTAAACACGCCTTTACAGTAGAGTTTATACTCACGAATTAGTTTTATAGATGCTTAATGCAATCACCAACATAAGATATGAAAACCTTTAGCCCTCTTAATTCCGTAAGTAAAATAACAAAAAATACATTATAGTAGGTTAGTTATATTAAATAACTTTCCAAAGTCTTGAACAATTTAATTACAAAAGTTTACTATTTGAATTTATTGAACAAAAAACTTTTTCTATTTAATTACAACCTACATCCAAACACTTAAATACTTGTTAGTATATTTTTCTATAGGCAACGACAATTAAGAAAATCCCCTCAGTATAATACTATAATCGTGTTCCTCTTTGAAACTTATAATAATTAAATATCAGGAGTTTTTGACTTTAATTAAGATTATAGAGACTTAATGCCTTTAATTAAGAGAAGTGTAATAAAAAAATATTTTATAGGGTTTCCTTTATAAAATATACGAAACCGGAGGGAAAACTTGTGAAAAGAAATACGTTTACACAACAATACCTGATTTGATGAATTGAGTTATGGATGTACAGGAGCGGTATTGGAAAATTTAATACAATAATTTAATGTTGGAAATTTTGGACAATGAACTAAAGGTAAGACAATTTTATAAAAAAAATGTATAGGTGCTTGAGTGTCTGTCAAATTTATAACAGATATCAAATTTTAAAAGTATTTGAACAATGTGTTCTAAAGACGCTCAAACTAGAATCCATGATTATGTTTTAAGAGTCGAAAATTCTGACCGAAAAGAGGTGAAAATCTCTTCTTCTTTCTCAAGTAGCCGGTATAATATAAGAGGGTTGTCTTTTTAGTTTTGCATATAGCTGCTTAAAAGGCTTCACCAATACAACCTCCACACATAAATGTAACTTCAATCTTTTGTTGAAACAAGTTGTCTAGAAACAGTGAATTTTTGAAATTAGCAAGTCGGTCGAAAAAAGGATCTTAGCAGAGACCATTTTCGAACAATAATTTTTTACAATTTTCGGAATGGATTATCCCGACAACAATGTCTCGCTAAAATCGTTTCTGTGTGTCGGAATGAAGCACCAAACCAGTCAACTATTTCCGCTGTTATTTCGAATTTCAAAGTGGTTGCTCCTTTCTTAGCGACGATTCCAGGCTAGGTCCACCCAAAACAGCAGTCACAAAGCAAAACATTGATGCGGTCGTCAGCTAATTAAGGATGGCCGCCATGTCACACCAACACGTAGAGGCATTTTTGAGCATTTTAAAGACCTTAATCCAAATCCTACATGATGAATTGTGTGATACAAAGTTGGTTTCCCGTTGGATCCCCATTTGTTTACAAAAGAACAATAACAACTCGCGTCAATTGGTGTCGAAAAACATTGCAACGGTTCAACAAAGAAAGCTCAAAAAATAGTATTCTTAGTGGCAATGAATCTTGGATTTACTCCAAGAAACCAAAAAATAAACGCCAATCCGCTGTGTGTCAAAGAAAATGATAGAAATTTTTGTGTCAAATCTGGTCATGTGACACCAATTGCTTTAGAAGATCGAAGAACTTTTATTGCCGATTGGTATATAAATGTTCCTTTATCAAAAGTTATCGGAAAACTGCGACACAACGGCGAATCATCCTACATCAGGACAATGCAAGTGCTCACAGTGCCCAAAAGACAGTCAAAATTATGGACCTTTAAAACAATGAATTGTTAAACAATCCACCGTATTGTCCAGTTCTAAGTCACAACAACTTGTTCGTGGGTGATTCAACATAGTAAGAATAACTTACTTAAAAAAGAAGAGAATAGTAGATATACTACTGATTTAGATGAGACTTATTTTCTTCAATTACAACTAATATGAGATACAAATACAATATAAAATAGAGAATGAGACAATTATCAAAAACACTTACGTTTTTATCACAAATGAAACAGAAAACATAGGTATGGTTCAATATGAGAGGTGAATTAAAAAAGAGAAAAGATATAAGTAAGAAAGTAGGAGTCTATTTGGTCTTAACAGTAATAGAAAAATTAATGAAACTCTTCCATGTCTTTTTTAATTCGTGACGATATGAATTAAAACTTTTTAGTGGAGGATGTGAGACAAAAATAAAATACATAACAGAGAATAAAGATAATAGTAAAGAATAATTCTAACATATTGGATAACTTTCTAATACAACTGTTAAGCTTATATTATAATCAGTGGAGGATCGACGGCTGCATTGACAACTTAACGTGTCAGAATGGTTTCTTGAAATACATTGTTAAACCAACCCTGGTTTTCCAATATATATTTTAAAAAGTCGGTGTAATATGATAAAAGAAATAATAAAATTCTACCTCTTCTTTTTTAAATAATAATTAAAATAGAAGGAAGTTAAGAATATATGTTAGGTAGAAACAATAGACAAAAAAGAGAATTCTCATAAGTCGATCCCAGGAGGTTAACTTTAAGAGTTAAATAAACCAAAAATTACAACAGAAGATAAAATATGTATTTTAGATATTCAAAGGATCATTGGTGCCTATACTTGCAGAAAAAATAATAAGCTTTTCAATTTTTCAGTTTCTGATGGCCTTCTGGACTTAGGGGACTCTGTGCAATGAACCGTATGTCGCTCCGGAAGCTATGTCACTGAACTGAACTGTCAACAATGACTCTCATCATACATAAAGAACAGTGTGTGTTTTACTATAGAGATTAAAAGTATTAGAATGAAACTTTGAAGAGGCAATCGAGGATGCAGTCAATTGTGAAAACCCGCTTACATTTTCATCACAATTGCAGACAAAAATGGGTGCTACATTAAAATCAAATCAAATATAATTTATTGCGTGGTAAAATAAAAAATACATTTTAATATACAAAATTAAAAACAGAAATTATACAAACATTTATAAAACTAAAATTGAACTTAAGCAAATGGTGACTTAAAAAGTCAGACATTGATTTTCCAACAACATCCACAATTACAACTAAAAGGGCGCTACTCACTCGATCCAGCAACACATATGTAGACTAAAAAACAAAAATCAAGATATACGAATATAGGCTATATTCATGAAACACGGTGTGCATGGCCTAACCCTATCCTTCACGAGACTTAACTTTGCAGAAGATGCATCCTTAAACACTTTACTTTTCCATTCAACGGAAATATCATTAAAAGACGACTCCATATCATTTAATATCGACGGAACCGACTGATAGAATGAAAAGGAATATACAAAATGTGAGAGGTTTAAACAAATATGGTGGACTCTTATAAACTAAAATCTTGTGAAAGAAAGTCAACATTTGAATCCTACGCCGACTCTCCGTATTCACCCAGCCAGAAATCTTCAGGGCACCTAAACCAGAGGCATGATAACGAATGTCAAAACTCGACAACGTTTCCATCACAATTAAAAAAAATTGTGCTACACTAGTAGTCATTAAAAACAAGAGAAAAATAAATAACTAAACGCAAAAAAATATGAAATACATTTGTAGTAACTAAGAGCCCAATTAGCCATGATCTTAATAGAAAAGGTGATAAAATACTTATTGAAGATATATGTATAAGAATAAAGAATCACTTACATTTTCGTAATAAACGTATCAAGTATCAAGTAAAATACATTTCTTCACTTGTTTTTTATTTGATACATTATACATACCATCCCATTTAATTTTTATTTCAAATCGTATCATATCGATAACTATACGTAATTTTATCAAATGCTTACTATTATGTAAATTATTTTATACATTTCTTATATTTTACAATATGTACTTACCGAAGCGGTTCTGGATAAGCCTCTGTTTCGCATTCCAATGTAGCTGTTGATCCATTCACCGCAGGCACATTTTGATTCGAGATTCTGACAAGCGGCGGAACTATGGCGAACGAGAAAAACAAGATTGATTAGACGAAAATAAGACAAGTTTATGAATCAAAAAATTGTAGAGATTTAACTTTAAGAGATGATACTCTGGTTATAGTAAGTGCATATCATCATTCAAAAACAAGATTTTTAAACCATTACTACGTAACTGTAAAAAAGATTTAGAAGGTAAATAAAATTTTAATGTAGGAAAATAATCGTAATTGTTTTAAATGGGTCATTATAATAGACATACAACTTTCACTATTTGAAAGTTCAGAGTTGCATATTAAACTCAGAGATTTTCAAGTATATAAGATACCTACTATTTGGAAATTTTAAATGGCTTACTTATATACTAGACGTACAACTCTCACTAATTGAAAGTTCTGAATTTCATATTAAACTCCGAGATATTCAAGTTTATAAGATACTATTTGGAAAGATAAGTTTTGATCTTTTAAGTGAGACTCTTGATAAGTTTCCTTTCTTCGCGTGAGGATCTGAGTTTCTAGAGTTTAATTCACAATTTGCTCTCATATAAGTATGGCAATTATTTAAGGATTTATTTGTTTTACTAGCTTTTACCCGCTACTTCATTTGCGTTAAGATTTAGATAAGATTATTGCCTGATAATACGGCTTTAGCATATAATTTTATAACAAACTTACCTGCTCCTTTGATTAAAACTTTTTTTACATTTTACAATTCTACATTTCTGCATTAAGCACAAAAAGATTCGTACATTCAATAAGTTCAACAACTACGCCAATCGGGTTCTTCGAGCGCCTCTCGCACTACATACCCCGCGCTTTACACACTCTTTTTTTAGCATACGTATTAACTATTATAGCAGGGGAGCCCAAGAGGGGATTTCGGGATTTACAGAAGCTCATCAGAAAATCAGGAAAGTTTATACCCTAATAGGAAGTACCTACCTAATATGAACCTTTAATATAGGAAGGTGTGTCAAGGGCAGCCCATCAAATTAGTAAAAAAAATCGATCCTCAAAGTAACTCGACCGCGTCAGGTTAAAAGAACTTTACCTGCACAAAAATCGTTCAAAAACATTTTTCTAGAGGTGATTCCGAATCCAATGAGCTATCGCTCATATTTTTAGGACCTTTATTTTCATTTTTCACGTTTTTAAACATGTTGACTAGAGTATGTGCAAGACTTACAATCTTAACTTGCACTATGTAGAGTGTTAAATACTGTTTAAAAGTCAGTATGAAGAACTGCTAAAAGGACATTAGGGCTATAAACATTATAGGATTATAGAAAAGAGACGAAAAAGACCAGAATGGATCTTAGATATTCTTATGGAGATTTACATGTAAAATGATCGATTTTAGCCTAGAACCGGCCTAGGTCCTTTACTAGTGGGTGATCGAATTTTATACCAAGCAATAATGATAAAATACACAACTATGTTAGGTATCAAATCCAAACGATTTTAAGCAGACATATCGGTCATATTATTTACCCTAAAGAGAAAAAATAAGACCCTGTTCTAATCATTTTTAATATCTGCACCAAGTTACATCAGATAACGCAAAAACAAAAAAAAAAACAATATATGGTGCTGACCATAGACATATGATACTTAGACTAAGCGTTCAGACTTCAGCTTGTTCTTCTAGTGCTACAGAGAAAAAAGATCAAAACAGTCCTTTTCTCTCTATCTAGTGGGCAAATCATAACATACCACTAATGTTGTTGTAACAGTCACGTATTTTGTTTTCTTTTTGCACAGGTGACTAAAAAGAGATAAAAGGACTACTTTGATCTATTTTTTCCTTTATCGCATTTGGGGAGTAAGCTGAGGTCGGAATGGTCAGTCTATCATCTATAATTAATATTAAGCCAAAACTTTCCTCCCCCTCGTATCTTTTGAACGGTTATACTTATAATAGTGAAATTTAAAGCGAGGAAATCAATGGAGGTAGGCTTCTCTACTTCTAGTCATAACAGGTGAGGTAATAGTCATAGATGACGTTAGATAGTCACTGTGACCGATAAATTTAAATTGGACGTTGTGACAAGTGATATTTTGTTTGAAAGGTATTGAAAATTCTAGTTATATTTGGGTTTAAGCTGAATTTGATGAATAATTTTAATAAATACTAAAATTGTAGTTTCGGCTTTAATTAGTAAAGATTCTAACGCCCACCTCTGGTTATTTGTCACACATAAGCTAAAGAGTTCTTATTTATTGTCGTATAAAAAATATTTGTTAGAAACTATATATATATATATATATATATATATATATATATATATATGTATATATATATATATATATATATATAAAAAGGGGTGCCAAGTATGCGTACCTATAACAAACAAAAGGGGAAAAATTAATGGGCATGTACGCAAAAAGGATGATAGGGTCACGAATAGGGAATGGTAACCGCAGACATGCATGTTTCTGGCTCGTTAGCCGTCATCAGTGCGGCATAACCAAGTAAGGTATTGCACTTGGCCAGCAAGAGTGTTGAGTACTTGGGAGCAAAGGATGGTAGGGAAACATGTATTAAAAAGCGAAAAACACAAACAACGAAACTCACACAAGAGTCCTATCGCCATTTGTGGCTTCGGCCAGCTGTGCCCACATTTCGGGGCTACGAACAGCGTCGCCGCGTTGGCGAAACGGACTCATTGTGTTTGAGCCGTTCCAAGCCCAGGATGTAAAACAAAAAAGGGGTGCCAAGTATGCGTACCTATAACAAACAAAAGGGGAAAAATTAATGGGCATGTACGCAAAAAGGATGATAGGGTCACGAATAGGGAATGGTAACCGCAGACATGCTCCCAAGTACTCAACACTCTTGCTGGCCAAGTGCAATACCTTACTTGGTTATGCCGCACTGATGACGGCTAACGAGCCAGAAACATGCATGTCTGCGGTTACCATTCCCTATTCGTGACCCTATCATCCTTTTTGCGTACATGCCCATTAATTTTTCCCCTTTTGTTTGTTATAGGTACGCATACTTGGCACCCTTTTTTTGTTTTACATCCTGGGCTTGGAACGGCTCAAACACAATGAGTCCGTTTCGCCAACGCGGCGACGCTGTTCGTAGCCCCGAAATGTGGGCACAGCTGGCCGAAGCCACAAATGGCGATAGGACTCTTGTGTGAGTTTCGTTGTTTGTGTTTTTCGCTTTTTAATACATGTTTCCCTACCATCCTTTGCTCCCAAGTACTCAACACTCTTGCTGGCCAAGTGCAATACCTTACTTGGTTATGCCGCACTGATGACGGCTAACGAGCCAGAAACATGCATGTCTGCGGTTACCATTCCCTATTCGTGACCCTATCATCCTTTTTGCGTACATGCCCATTAATTTTTCCCCTTTTGTTTGTTATAGGTACGCATACTTGGCACCCTTTTTTTGTTTTACATCCTGGGCTTGGAACGGCTCAAACACAATGAGTCCGTTTCGCCAACGCGGCGACGCTGTTCGTAGCCCCGAAATGTGGGCACAGCTGGCCGAAGCCACAAATGGCGATAGGACTCTTGTGTGAGTTTCGTTGTTTGTGTTTTTCGCTTTTTAATACATGTTTCCCTACCATCCTTTGCTCCCAAGTACTCAACACTCTTGCTGGCCAAGTGCAATACCTTACTTGGTTATGCCGCACTGATGACGGCTAACGAGCCAGAAACATGCATGTCTGCGGTTACCATTCCCTATTCGTGACCCTATCATCCTTTTTGCGTACATGCCCATTAATTTTTCCCCTTTTGTTATATATATATATATATATATATATATATATATATATATATATACAGACAAAAATAGCATAACTCATAACTTTGGAAACTCTTGAAATTATTTCTCACATTCCAATCTTTCAAGAGTCGTTTTTCCCATATAATACCTTTGCATGTATGTCTATATTACAGTCTGTATTAAAATAAAATACTTACAATGAACCTCTAACAGATAAGTTTTATTTGCCTGAGGATTGACACCATTATCAGCAATACACATGTACATTCCCATGTGGTCGCGTGATATTCGAGGAATGCTTAAGTTTGGTCCCGGGATGTGAATACCTGCAATGAAAACACATAAGCAAAATAATTCATATCAAGATATATTTGAGTCGTACGTCTATAAAGGAAGTTATTTCGTTGAATAAATATTTGGCAATAATTGAGAATATATGTAGAACAATTGATAATTCTTGAATTGAATAGCTACATAAATGGGTTTAAAAATTAATCAGCATTTAAATATGTAATTATACTGCAACTTTCTGCTAAGTTCAAATTTTACTAAGGCTCATTTTATATTTTAAATCAGAACTGTGGCCTTCTCGTGCGTCTATGATGGCTCTACAGCGTCTTTCCATACTGAGGATCAAGTTTTCCAGATCTTCTTGGGGAATCACCGTCCAGCACTGTTGAAGAGCTTAAAACAGCTGATTGAGATTATGAAATTGATTCTTGTCTTGAAAAACTGATTGAGCTGGCAAAGCAAAACTGGAATATTTTGCTCTTTCAAGTCATTTCTTGTCACCCTGGCTGTATGTGGAGTAGCATTGCTATGTATCAAGAAAAAATCAGGACCAATGTTTTGCGCGAATGGAACAACTACAGGTTCTATAATATTTGTAAAGTAGCGCTCTGATGATAAAAAACGATCCATCAGAACAAACTCAGTTCTACTGCCAAGTAAAATTCCTGCTCATACCATAATTGTGCCTCCTCTGTAGCTGTGAATCTCTGGTGTACTTTGTATTCGATTTCTTTCGCCAGGTTCTCTCCATACGCGTATACTGTGAGAATCTGGTTACAAACAAAACCGAGTTTAATCGATAAAAAGAACATTTTGCCATTTATTTTGCTACCATATAACATGTTCTTGTGCCCAACGTAGTCGACTGTCACAATTCCCTCTATTTAAAAGTTAGCATCTTCAAGGTCTTCGGTTAACTAAATTACCATCTCTTAACATTCTGCAGATGGTATATCTGAAAACACTCACATTATGAGCTCTACGGAGATGATAAATTAACTGCCGTGCCGTCACTGTGCCATTTCTTTGCGCTTCTAACTGAAAATATCGGTACATATGAGGTCCTTGATCGTCCCAAATGCCTTTCCAGAACGCCTCCCGTTTCAAGATAACGAGTTCCGAGATGTGAGATAACGTTCTGAGTCGTTTCTATAGCGTTTGGCGCATTCCTGCCTCAATAATCTCCACAGCCCTCAACATTTCGTTTTCGGTCAAACGACGTCGAAGCATGTTTAAAGTAGTTCGCATTCGATATTATTGGGTGATGTTTTTGTCAAAGGTCGGTCAGAACGAGGATTACTATCAATAGAAGTATGGTTACTTAGTTGTTCCTAGTTTGAAGCAAAATTTGATGCAAATTTTTTAATCTATTCTTTCAGAAGGTAATGTATAACCAAGTTGGATACTTTTCGGATAGACCTCGTATAACTTCTCTACTAATAGTTCATTATGAGAATTAGAATCAAAACAGTTTGCAGTTTGAAAAGAGAATCAACTAAAAAAATTATTTCTAACCAAAGAACCAATTAGTACAATAAAATTGTTTTGGTAGTTGAAGTCAAAAATCCAACCGCGAAGTATTCATCTTTTCGTATAAAAAAACCATAATCGATATTTACCAATACTAACAAAACATACCTTGCCATGTACCCATTATAACTGGTCTGTTATCCACGCGCTGCCATACGATAGCTGGAGGTGGAATACCACTAGCAATACATTGAAGATTCACATTATCCCATTCATGAACAACTATTGCTCCTGTTACACTGGCATCTGCACCTGTAAAAATATATAGAAATGTAAAGTGTGTATTATCTCAAGCTGTGTGCTGCAGTATTCAAAGGCAACTGTTTTTAGCTAGCTGGACTATCCGAATTTTCTGAAAAAAAGAGTATGATATATTAATGAAACAAGAGCAAAAGTTCAAGTTATAAAATCATTTATATTGTTTGTAAAGAGATAAACACAAATAACTGTGAAATGGTGCCTTTTGATTCCCTGATGTGTCAGGATTCATTACTCTTGTTGGTAAAATGGTTTTTACGTCGTGCAACTAGAATACTAATTTCATAGAGGATCTCATTAATTTACACAAACTAATTGCCCATTTCATATTCGTATAATTATCATTTGTATTCTATTGTATTGCTTACATTTTGACATTGCAACAATTAATGTGGCTATAACGAGATGAAAACGACTCTTTTTCACCTTGTTCTTTTGAAAGCATAAAAAACACAACGTTAATGATTTATATCTAGCACTTAATCCCTATTGACCTCTCATTTCTATAGCAAAATTGCAGAGGTGGCTTTTCGAGTAACGGCACAGAGTGATCGGCTGCCGCCGCCAACATCGCAGGTGCTGAAACGAAAAATAAAATAAACGCTAACACGACCGCTTCCACCGCAGACTCGCGGTTCGATGTTTGAGGTATATGTTGTTCACAGCACTGTTGATTTATTACCCCGTGTTTTTCATCCACCAAGGATTTGCCGCTCCTAGGGGATTATCAGAGGCGTGCTTTAAACATTACTCTCTTAGATGCATATACAGTGTTTCTCAATATTCGTATGATCAAAAACCATTTTCATCTATGAAGCTGTATATATAAATAGCATAGAAGAAAAAAGTTCAGAACATTAAAGTTGTGTCGAGGATTAAGACTTATGTTTAAATCAAGGCTTAAATACGAAGCTATATACAAAGCTAGTCAAAAAAGTTTTATCATAAGTATACAATCTTTTCTCTAATGTCCTATCTTAATGCTGTTCCCAAACTCACACTCTAATCATTTGCTGTTGTGGTATGCAAAGAGGACGTTAAAAGGTAACAAGGATCTTACGCCATTATCTAGGAACATAAATTATTTAAGTCGAGACTCACACACAAAGTCATTTACAAAGCTAGTCATAAAAGTTCAAGTTTAATTAAGCTTTTCTCGAATGTACCCTAATCGAGTTTCCACTGTGACTTTTCAGATATACACTCTTATTGTGTTATGCTAAGGAGTAACAAGAAAATATCAAAAGAGAACAAAGATCTGATGCTATTGACTACAGGTTTTAAATGGGAAGAAACAAATTTGGAACGTTATATTGAAATCAAGGGATACATATGAAGCTAATTGTTAATCAGGTCACAACAATTCAGTACTCTCAATAAAAACTCTCAGTGACTAATGTTTAGAACAATGTGTCAAAATATTTCTAAAGACAACAAGGAATTGATGACCTTATATAAAGTTTTTAAAGATTAAAGAAAATTTAAGACGTAACATCTAAATTAAGGTTTATAAATAAATCTCATTGTGAAACTAGACATGAAAAACTTCAGTCACGAGCCTTGAATGAGCCAAAAAGAAGCTTTAACTAAGATTCTTTAAATTATTAAAACAAATCGCAAAAAAAACACTGTGTTCGATTTATTTAAGATTTGTTAACACTTATATATTGATACTAGCTTTTGCCCGCGACTTCGTCTGCGTGTAATTCGAATAAAAGCAAGGTCTTTATGTATCAATAACTGGTGCCCGCGACTTCGTGTGCGCAGTATTAGTATTTCGAGTAGCTTATATTAGCGTGAAAAGAACTAACATTATGACATTAAAATTATAACATACATAATTTTTGGGTCGTATTTGAAAAATATAACAGTCTGACGATATTGAGATGTTACATTCGCACTGTAATAACGTAACAATATTGTCAACATAAGAAATACAGTAATTTTTTCAGACTTAAATGACATTTATCGTTATATTTTGGACAATTCACACAATATCTTTATAAATTATAGCCTATATGTTATTCTGATCTATAAGCTACATTACTGTAAAGTTTCATTAAAATCCGTTTAGTAGTTTTTGCGTGAAAGAGGAACAAACATCCATACATCCATCCAAACAAACTTTCGCCTATATAATATTAGTAGGATATTAGTGCATCATGAACATTTAAAACAATAGTTTTTTCTCTTTGAGAAAACGCACTTTGTTTTAAATGAGCCACTTGTACTGGAACAAAACTCGAACTTGACGCCATTTTCACTACCGAAAATGTTCTTGGAGTAAAATAATAAAAATATAGATTACAATATAAACCACCAACACTAACGAGTACTTACCTATATTCTTATGTATTAGGATATAAACAAATCCTCAATTTATAGACTAATAACGTACCTGTTTTTACAATTATACACATAGGGTTACCTTAATCCCTTAACACCCCTAACGACCACAATTATTCTCGTTAAAATCGAAAAACAAAATATTCTAAATATCGTATTA
Organism: Altica lythri; assembly: GCA_964028335.1. Taxonomy (NCBI): domain Eukaryota; kingdom Metazoa; phylum Arthropoda; class Insecta; order Coleoptera; family Chrysomelidae; genus Altica; species Altica lythri. The sequence goes on from OZ034809.1 coordinate 19,180,538, forward strand.
TGAATACTTATCCCTTACCTAATAAGATTAAAATATTATGATTAAAAGAAATTTCTTAATAGCGATACTGATTTAGGGTCTTGTTTACAACATTTTACGATTTAATGACTTTTCTTAGCTGCCAACTCTGAACAAATGGACTATAACAATTAACTAACACTATACAATTTATTTATATAGAATCACACCGTGACACCACTGGGTAAAAGACTCCCCTGTCTATCTAACACCGAGAGTTTATTTAGTAAGATCGAAACATCGAGAATACTGTCTTATCATAGGTACGGTCACTAGAAAGATTCGAACAGAAGGCTCCAGAACCTCCAGTGGCGCACCAGAGCATTAATTTTTAGTTCGTTATATTATTAATATGGTACCCAATAATTAGTGTATATATTTGTAAAAAAGAATTTCAAAGTAGTATAAGGATATAAAGCTGTTGACTAGCAAATTAAGTACTAAAACAAGTTTACGACCCTATGCCTAAGTCAAAGCTTACATTTCGAAAATGGTCATAAAAATGTATTTCACATCCTAAATAGAAAAAGCTTAGCGGCATATGATATTTTAATCATTTAGTTTTGCCTGTTTATGTTAAGTTAAATCCAAAAGCTTTTAAAAGAAAAACGTGACTGTAATTAAACTGAAAGTTTGTAGTTAACTATGAATCTAGGTATAAAAATTTAATATTCTTAACAGAAAACGGTAAGTTACTGATGTTATGAATAAACTTTTCATGATTGAACCTCAAAGAGCTTCCACTTAGACTTTTCAGTCTTCCACCACGGCCATTTCAAATTGAGTTCAAACAAGTCGATGTCAAAACAGAACAGATATATTATGGTAGCGTTGCCCAGGTACTGGAAATAGTTTTATTTAAGTCGAGATTTACGGATAAAGATATATTTTAAGCTAATCAATCATGAATGAGTCTCAAAAAATCTTGTGTAGTTTTTACTCTCTTATCACGGGAAAGTGTTAAGAAAGATTGATATAAGTAGTAATAAAAAAGTTTAAAATGGTGTATTTTAGTCGACGTATACATTTGAGGTCATGGATGGTCTGGATCTGGATCTGAAAATTTGCTGGCACAGCGGCCACATATAGCTCATCGTACATCCTCGCGTGTGTAGGGATATCCACACCTCAGATTGTCATCAGGCCTAGAGATTTAAAAATGATGGGATGAGACTCCAGAGGGAAATCTCCCTGACATCGGCTGGTGTAAGCCAGTACTCCCCCAACACAGATCTTCTGATTTCAGAAACAGCAGTGCAGTCATACATTAGATGCTCTACTGTTTGCCCTTCTTGGTCTCAACCTCTAAATAGAGGCGATTTTGCTAATTTCATCCTAAAGAGATGTTGTCGCAAATGGCAGTAACCTGTTAAGATTCCCACAGCTGTTAGGAGATTTTGCCTGGTCAATGCTTTAAATTTTCTTGCTGTTTCCTCGCCAGGATAAGGTAATAACTGTCTGGCCAGTCTAAGGTTTGTTGTTTCATCTCAGCACTGTATAAAGTTTTGGTGAGAGTGCTGTTTGATGAGGTTCACAACAGCGGACATTGTTAATTTGGTGGATACGCGAGGGCTAACATATTTGTATCACGTAGCCCTCCTTGCCAAAATGGTCCGCAATGCAGTTGCCTTTAAAGTTCACATGTCCTTTCATCCAGCTAAGAGTGACCACGTTATTCTGGTTGGTCACAGTTAGAATCTTGGTCTTGGTACGACGGCATCCGTGTCCGTCTTTAAGAGTGGTATCGCCTTTAGGGATTCCCTCCACAGACTGACCGTTCCTTATAGTGGGTTTGATACCAACCATGCGAAAGCGTACCATGGTCATCAATGTTACCTCCTTAACAAATATGTCAAGGGGTGAGACCAAGTAATACTTCCATTGCCCTGGTCGGTGTGCTTCGCATGGCTCCTGTTACAATCTTTGATTTTTGTTTAATTTGCTTATAGCTTTCATGGCTGGTAATAAGTCTTGAAAAACATCACTTGGAGTTTTTAAGCCTAAGTAGAGATTCTGCTTAGCGATAATTTAAAAAGTTGGCTTAAGAAAACGTGAAGAAGCTTTTACAAACACAACGTCGGATTAAAGATTAAAGTGATTTAAATAATTTTTTTGTCCAACATAAAATTAGAACACCAATTGCTGTACTTTATATTTTCTCCTATTATTGTGGAACATTTTGCAACTAATATAAAAAAATAAATCAAAATGTTTGAAAATGGACCTTTTCTTAATCTTGATGAATATGTCAAATTTGTCATGGGCCATCTTTTAAATCTGATTGAAAGGACGACTCTTGACAAATTTGACATATCCATCAAGTTTAATAAAATAAGCAGTGGCCACTTTCAAACATATTGAATTATTTTTTATTTTACTCGCAGAAGTTCCTCAAATAATAGAAGAAAAAATATATATTTGATGTCACAAAGAACATTTAAAAATATTATGTTATAAATTATGTTTCTGGGACGCAAACAACAGTTTTCCAACAAGATATTGTAGATATCTTTTAAACATACTGTATCTTATAAAGTGAAAATCACAATTTAGTGTAACACTGAACAATACTGACTGAAATTTAATAGCTGACTCCAAAGATCTTTGAAAGGCACTCAGAAAAACCCAAATTAGTGGTATTGGTCTTTGGAAATATCACTTAACTACGCCAATTTAGACTCTCTTAGTGAAAGTGAAACAAGCACAATTTGTAATAAACGATTATTCGAGATATCTCTTATGGGGTTTTTGAAAATTTTGAAAGTATACTTACAAGAATTTATTAAATAAAATTAAGGATAAATTGAAAAAAATGTCGAATCCAGCAGGACTCGTACCCCGAAACTTTGACTCTACGCGACACGCTCTAATAACTAAGCTATAAATGCGTAGTAATTATATCGCGTTTTCTAACCGAATGCAATTACAAGACAAGGCACAAAAAACACCTACAGTTAGATGTTTCAATTACCGATTTGACTAAATCTCCCTCTCTCTCTCTCATTATCGTCATGCTCTATGTGCTTAAGAAGAAAGTGAGTATATATCATATGTGACATGACTTAAAACTACCAAAAAGTGAAATAATTAGTAAGCATTCATAGCTTAGTTGTTAAAGCGTTGTCGGGTAAAGGCAAAGATGGCGGATTCGAGAACTGCTGGATACAGTTTGTGTCAAACAAACCTTAGAATTTAGTATTTGGTAAGATTTTTTTGAAACTGTATTGATAAACAATATTTAGTAGATAATGACCGGCAACAAATAGCAAAAAACGAGAACACTTTTTACGGCAAAGCATTTAACGTACTAATTACGTTTATAATTATTATTTATTGAAGTGCTGTTTGGTTATAAAACTCAATTTGTGTTCTGCAATAAGAAAGATACAACAGAATGGCTCAAAAAAGCCTCTAAAGTATATTGATTACCTACTGAAATTTTGATCTTGTAAGTTGATATTTTTATTTTACTCATTCATATTACATACCGAGAATTTATTGTATACATACAAATCCCGAACTTAATATCAATTTGATATCTGAAAACTTACCTAGATAATAAATCTAACCTACATGAGATGTACTTTTAGATTTACAGCAGTTCGTTTTCCCGCCGCTGTGGTTGTAAAAAAGTATGTAGCTCTAGCGTGTGAAATGTATTTCTTTTCATCTTTTCACGTTCCTGTCGACGTCTTTTGATACCCAACCTGATCTACAGATGATTTATATGATATTAATCTGTTTACTTTTCCACTTAAATGGAAAAGGAAGCAGAAAAGTGATATGAAAGCCGTTTGATTTATCAATATCTTGTTATATTGTATGTCCCTATGTCTTCCGAAATTTATTGTCAATAATGTAGTCGTCAAAAAAATTTAAAGCTACACTATGCGCTGGTACATGATTCTCCTGTAAAGAGAATTATAACTAGATTTCTATTAGTCAGTTTGTGGATATTTCAATGTAAAACGTACTGACCACTCTTCAAATAAAGCAAACTGCACTACAAAACCAGAAAATGTAGCCAGGACCGCAATTCAGATATCACGAATATTTTAGAGCGTTTATAATTTAATTATGGAATATGATCACGGTAAAATTAAAGAATAATGAGCTTCATTAAGCTGGTAGTGAACAGTCAGCAAAAGTGACTAATCTGTTCATAAGAATTTGTAGCTAAATAGTTGCTGAATGGCCGATTTTGTAGCTCCAAACGATTTCCCAATATTCGAGTTCATAATGTGCTAGCAGTAAAATCGCGAAACCGGGGTTAAATAAAACGACTAATCGGTCGGAATTTCGAAATTTGTTGCTAATTCGTAGCTGAAAAACAGCAACAGAAAGGCCTCTCTGGGCATCGTTATAGCTATTAGTAGCTAGCAACAAAATTCACAACCATTTACAGACAACAAGAACTGCGTGTCAAGACTGCAGGGAGTCTGGTGTCCCAGCTCCGGTCACTAGGTTGAGCTGACATTTTATTCTTATTTTGTTACTGGCTCTAAGGGCATCGCTAAAGCTATTAGCATCCAGCAACAAAATTGACAACCATTTAAGCATAATAAAAACCGCATGACTAGACAGCAAGAACGCTGGTGTATCTTTTCCGGTCACAAGGTTTATCCGTTTTTTGTTTTTAATTTGTTCTGGCTCTTTGGGTATTGCTGAAGGTTATAGCGGCCAGCAACAAAATTCACAACCATTTAGAGTCAGTTTTAGTTTTTAGCTATAGTTCTTAGTGTTAGTACTGTTAGTTTAGATTGCCTTTAAGTAGTTAGCACTAGTTGCTAACTAACCAGAGGAGATTCTTCAATGGAAGAGTGTCCTACATGCTACAAAGTCATTCAAATTACTTATTATTCTATTTTGAATAGATTGTAATCACAAATGGAGTTGATAAAAAAAATAATTCAACAAGAACCTCGTTTTAAACCAGCAGGGACTCTAGTGTCCGATTTCCGGTCACTAGGTTCAGCCGATTTTTTGTTTCTGTTTCGTTGCTGGCTCCCTGGGCATCTCTTAAGCTATAAGTAGTCAGCAACTAAATTTATAACGGTCGGGAGTCAATAAGAATTATGTATAGAGGTTGGGATAGTAATCATTAGTGACCGGTATGCAGGTTTTGCCAATTTTAATCTTTTTCATATCTTTCTATTACTTATTTTCAGCTACAAATTTCGACCGATGAGTCGTGTTATTTAACTCCGGTTTCGCGATTCAACTGCTAGGTTGTTGTGAAGATAGCAGTAACTCGATTTTTGGGTTGAGCTACATAATCGGTCATTCAGCAACAAATTAGCAACTATTTAGCTACAAAAGATTGGTCATTAGGGACTGTTCACTGCCATCTTAATAGAGCTAGAATAATGATTCATTAAGTCAGAATCAAAATTTAAACCTCAGTACAAACTTTAAACACTAAAGGGCCGGTTTCTTCACCGTTAGGTAAAGTACCCGGTAACACTACCGGATGGATAACTCTAAACTAGTGTTTCTTCACCCGTTGGTAAGTTAAAACTGGTCGGTAACAACCCTACCGGGCGGTTTAATTTACCTGACCTACAAAGTGCCTGATAACTGCTTAACAGAGGGTTTATAACCTCAAAAAAGTGAAATTTAAAATAGTACCATGGATATATTTGAAGATATAACAGATTTGCACGATAATGCGGATATTGATGCACTAGAAAATCAACGGGGATACAATGTAAGAAATCGTTATCGACATGTGTATTATTTTAATTCTTTGGACAATCATTTTTTTCGGCAACGGTTTCGGCTAAATAAATTTCTACTGCAATTAATTGCTGAACTACTTACTTACACCTCCAAGTAACAGGTATGTAAAATCCTTATTTAAAATGTGAATAGTAGTTATATTTACAAATTATTTTTTGCTCCGTAAATTTAGCTGGGTATATTTATTTTCCAGGAACAATCCACTTTCTCCTATGGAACAATTGTTAATTGCATTGCGATTTTACGCAACTTGTTCGTTTTATATAACCGTTGGAGATTTTGGTAACGTATGTACATAAGAGCATATGTTGTAAGATTATCTGTTATTTGTTTTTAAATAATGTTTTATTATCGGTATCCTCTTATACTGAGGAAACTAATATTTTTAATAAAAGTAAAATAGATGTTGCTACGTTTTATTAAATATAACCTTATTTATAATTATTACACAAAATATTTACATCTATCTTCCTACAAAATTATTTGTTAAATGCTATTTTCTCCTTTAAATTCTTCTTTATTGTCTCGTACTTTGTCTTCAGATTTTTGGTAGTGCGACTTGTACCAGTTTGGCTGTTAAATTCGTCCGTCATGGAATTATTTTTTTTTTGTTCCTATGTAACTGCATCCGTAGTTTTATTTTTAATAATATTAGGATGCTTATTAATTAAATTTACAAGACACTGTGATTATAAATTACTAAAATTTACAGACGTCTCAGGTTTACGAGTAATTTCTATCTTTTATTTTTTTTTATAACCACACTTCACAAAAACAGAAATTCGAACAAAAATCCAGAGTAAAAATTTAATCAAAAATAAGAAATATTGCAATTTTTACTGTCCTTTTCAGACACACAGTTAGTTCTCATAATTCTATCCTTATCTTCTCCACCAGATGGTTACTACCTTCACAAAAACATCGGGCCTTGTCATAAATCCTCTGGTTAGCTACCTAACAGAAACAAATGTTTGAAAAAACCCAAAAAGTTATAACTGATAGATAAATTTTATCTGTTGGGTAGTTACCTACGACTTTACCTAACGGTGAAGAAACCGGCCCTAAGCGTTTAAATCTAACAATTCTTATTATAGGATCTGTTTAATTTAATTATTGAAGACATAAAAAGATATTTCATCTAGTGAAACTCCAACTAGTAACCTTTTAGCTTACGCTTGCATACTAAACTATTTAAGGGTCTAAATTGTAAGTCTATAATTAAATTATTTGACGTTTTGACGTTTTTAACAAAATGCTTTATCCAGCCAGCGAGACTTTCACTTTGCGCCTATACACTCTTGACACTGAACTTATTAAAAATCCACAATTTGGATTATGTGTCTATAGCGCGTGTGACAGCATAAATTTAATATAACCTATTTTATAAATCAGAATATTTTTTTAAAATTAGACACATGCCTGTGTTTAATATATTTTTAAATATTAAATCAGATATAGTCCTTTTCATTCTTTTTGATCGATATGATATTAGAAACCACTGAATTAGGATTAAACTGTCACTCAAATTACCAATGGAGGAGGAAAATATATTTTCTAATTTTAAGATTAATTTCCAATTTGCGTCTTGTTTAAACGATAAAGACTTCTGTTTTACAGGAATCTTATTCAAAATTATTTTTTGGCTTGTAACCATTCCTGTAAATGAGCTCTTGTCCAAACAGCTTGAGACAACTTTTCTACCAGAGAATTATGGTATGAAGCGTTATTCATAATAATTATTGGTATAAGATTTTCGCAGACCCATTTCTTAAAAGATTTTTTCCATCGAATCATCGATTTCGTGGAAAATAACAGTCCAGCATCTTCAAAAAACCTATTACTAGTTCCAGCATGTAAAACAATAAAGCGTTTACCAGTATTTTCGTGGCCTTTTCGAATACTCTTTTAATTGTCTTGCCATGTAAATTTATACGACCCTTTTAAAAATATCCTTGTTTCCTCTAAAAAAAATGAACTGAAGTAGGATTGAATTAAAATAATTTTTCAGATAGCGCCTTAAAAAGTATAATTGTTTAGGAACAGTTTTCGGCTTTTCGCAAAGGACCATTCTTCTATTTTCAGGTTTGTACGAATATCCACAATGTTTTAACAAGCCCAAAAACTTGTATTAGAATCTTTGTTTATTTGCCTATTTTTGAGTTCTTTATTATCTAATAGAATTGTAACGTGTTGCTCCTTTATTTTCAAGTCATATACAACGTTTCTAATTGCGCCTTTTATAGCATCTGCGACTCCGCATGATATTGAAATTGAAATTGTTAAATGACAATGAATGCTAGTTGTCATGTTTAACTTAGAAATACTCACTATCTTTGTCTTATTAAAGCACATTAGAAAGAGAGGCTTTTAAGAAAAATGCCAAGCGTTACTAGCGCACTTAATAATGTTGTCCTGTGTTGACATTTTTCTTTCTCTCTCTCACTCTTTCATCTCTTTCTATTGCGTGTTAATAAGACAATGATGGTAAGTCTTTCTAAGTTAAACATGGCAACTAGCATTTATTCGAACCTCGCATTGGTTCAACTTGCATTTACGTCACAATGACGTCACTGACAGACAATTGAGCCTCGAGGTATAAATAGTGATATTTAGCAAACCAGACATAATACATAAACATAGAATTTAACACATCGGCAACTGAAAAATCAAAATCAATAGTATTGAGATATATCTTTGGCAGTGCAGTGAATTTTTGAAATTTTCAAGTCGGTCGAAAAATGGAGCCAAGAACATTTTCGAGAAATAATTTTTTCCGATTTTTGGAGAAAATAATCACAACAGCAATGACTCTAAAATGGTTTCTGTCACCAGTCAACTAATTATCGCTGGTACTGCAAATTTCAACGCGGTCGCTCCAGTCTCAGCGACGAATTTTTTGGGAATTTTAAAGACCAGTATCCAAAAGATAAAGATCTGGGTGCTATAAAGTTAGTTTTCCGTTGGATTTTTCATTTGGTGTCAAAAAATATTTGAAACGGTTCAACAAAAAGCTCAAAAAACGATTATAGTATTGTTAGTGGCCATAAACCTTGGATTTTCTCCTGCGAACCAGAAAATAAACACCAATCCGCTGTGTGGGTGTTTGACGATGAGGAAAAACCAAATAATGTGAACAAAGGAAATGGTCGCAACTTTTGTGTCAAAATCTGGTATTAGTCTTGGTGGGGGATATATTTTGAAAAGCAAGTCTGTACATTTCTTGTGTTTATGGCTTTATGCAAAACTAAAAAGACAACCCTTGTATTTGTGGCTCAGTTGTTAGAGTGTAGACCCAAAAAACTAATTCAGACAAAGTTTGTTGGCCGCGTTTTAATAAAAACCAACACTGTATTTGACAAAATAATTAAACAAGGTAAACTACATTGAAATTCTCTAAAAAAGTATCGAGAGCTAACAAAATATTGTGATATCTACTACGTACAATTTTTGAGTTAATTTCTCTATTTAAAGTAAAGTACCGTCCTGATGTATAGAAATAGCTTCGTAACCAGCGAGCCATATAATTTGATGAAATGCACGGTTGCCCGTAAATCATTTTAGATGTCAAATACACGTTTTAAGTGCCTCGGCCATCATCAGGAAAAAAATTTAATGCGATTTTCAGGCTTCTATAGGCCATCATAAAACGGTTTGGAATTGATAAATTTTGCGTACAGGATAAGAGATTAGGTGTGATAGGCAGCTCTAATAGGTTTATAGAAAGCTAGTGCAATTATAGTAATGGATAATTTTTTGTCATAATCTTAATTTATAGAGAATAAAGCCACGTAATTTCAAAAACGAAGTATGCTGCTTATTTGGAAAATATAATATCATCTTGAGAGAACAATTCTTCTAGTATTACCCTGCATGCTGCACTTACATTGCACAAGAAACATTTACATAATTTAAATCCAGACATACGAGGGTTGCCTTTTTTGTTTTCCATATAGATCCATAAAGACAAAAAAATATAGACTAAAAGTACCTACTTTATTGCTTTTCAAAATATGTCCCACAAAGATCGATATCAAACGTTGCATACGTTCAAACCAAATGGTAAAACAGTTATTCCAGTCTTCTGGCAACTGGAATCGCTGCCAAAGCATTGAACTCTTGATCTTTATCTTTGGGAACGTGCAGAAGTCGTTGGGACTTAGTTCGGGCTTAGTTCGGGACTATACGGAGGTTCATTGATTGTCCTGATGTAGGATGATTTTCCTTTGTGTGTTGTTTTGTGTGAGTTTTGCGATAACTTCTGGTAATCATACATTTATTTACCAATCGGAAGTATCGATCTTCTAAAGCAATTTTTGCCACATGACCAGACTTTGACAATAGTAGTGGCCATTTTCTTTGATACACATTCAAGAACAGGTCACTTTTGTTGTTTTTCTTCATCGTGAAACTCCCACACAGCAAATGGGCGCTTATTTTCCGAGTAGTAGATTTAAATCCAAGATTCATCGCCATTAACAATACTATAAACGTTTTTTGATTTTCCTTTGTTGAACCGGTCCAATGTTTTTCGACACCAATTTACGCAAACTGCTTTTTGCTCTTATGTGAGCAAATGGAGGATCCAAGACGAAACCAACATCGTAACACCCAGTTCTTCATATAGACGGTCATCCTTAATTAGCTGACGAACCGCATTAAAGTTTTGCTGTGTGACTGCTTGTTGGACCTGGTCTGGATTCGTCGTTGAGACTGGAGCAACCACGTTGAAATTCCCAGCACCAGCAGGAAATAGTTGAATGGTGTGGATCCATGAAACTCTGGATTTATGTCAACAAAAGATTGAGGTTAGATTTGTGTCTAAAGGTTCTATTGGTAGCGCTTTTTAGGCGGCTATATAAAAAACTAAAAGGACAACCCTCGTATTTGCTTGTTTTTGTACGAATTTTTGTTAAAATATATAAACCATTAAAAAAATAGTTTTATTAACACTTCTTTAAAAAAGTTGCCAAAAAATAATTGTTTGTTGTTTGTTTCAATAATAATAAATAAAACTAACGAAGCTTTATTTATTTATTTTTTATTTATTTATTTAGGGAGAAGGTACATTACAGGAATAAGTTTCCTAACTAGTACATACAACAAAAATCCTAAAATAATTACATAATAAAAACACAAAAAAAACAAGAAGTGAATAAACAAGTCATTCGCAGCCGAATTTATGAGCTCTTTTAAGGGCTGGTAGCTTAACACTAAATATATCGCACTCGGAGTAAAACTTATTGTAGTTGAAGCAAATACGATCCGAGAATGTCCTTTGACCATAGTTGGTTCGATGATGCCGAATGTGAAAATTGTGAACAGAGATAATAATAATTTGTCTATGATGTGAAACAGTGAGGTATGTCGTGTTCGCCGAGTAGGAGTCAAAAAAGTGATCTTTTCCAACAGAATGTCGCAGGAGATTTCACCATTAATTAGTTTAAAAAGAAACAAGAAAAGAGATTGTTTTCTTCTTTCTTCTAGTGATTGCATACCATATAATAACAATCTGGTTTCATATGAAGTGTTTTGGTATGGAAAATGAAGCTTGAATAACAAAAACTTGGCGAACTTACGTTGAACCCTTTCTATTCTGTCGATGTGGCATGTGTAGATAGGCATCCAGACTGAAGCACAGTACTCAAGAATGCTTCGAACCAGAGAAGTGTATAAGGCCATAATGGCCTTAGTATCATAAATATGACGAGTGTGCCGTTTAATGAATCCGAGCATTCTAAAGGCCTTACAAATGATCGACTCAATATGTTGATTAAAAGTCAGACCAGTATCGAAGATGACACCCAGATGAACAATGGACGAGACACTATCTATTGCAGTTTCATCGACTTTATAGACATTTTTGGTAATGTTGGGAGATCTTGAGAAATGAATCGTCGCACATTTGCTGACATTGAGAGACAAACGATTAATTTTGCACCAATTGATGAAACGGTCCAAATCTGATTGTAAGGCAAAGTTATCACTGGTTTTAATAGTGAAGAAGTCGTCTGCGAATAAAAGAAAGGAGCTGTTTTGAAAGCAATAGGATACATCGTTTATAAACAACAAAAATAAAATTGGACCAATGTGGGAACCTTGGGGAACACCAGAAGTCACTGAAATGTTATAAGAGACCGAATTGAGAACCGAAACACTCTGAGAACGGTCTGTTAGGTAAAAGTTAATCAATTTTAGATAGTTGCCGCAGATGCCAATTTGGGACAGTTTTCTAACTAGTAACTTGTGACAGACACTATCGAAAGCTTTTGACAAGTCTGTATAGATTGCATCCACTTGATGACCTGCTTCCATTGAGGAGGTTAAGTAATCCTGGTATATAGCAAGATTAGTGGTTGTTGACCGACCATTAAAAAACCCATGCTGGTAAGGAGAAATGTAGTTTTTAAACGTGGAAAATAATTCGTCAGTCAGAATGGATTCAAACAACTTAGGTATAGCGGAAATCAAAAGATCCCTCTATAGTTTTTGATGTAAGATTTGTCACCTTTTTTATAAATTGGAATTAAGTTGGAGAATTTCCAGACTGTGGGGAATATTCCACTATTGAAAGATTTTTGAAAAATTTGAGTCAGCGGAAGAGAGAGCGAACTACAACAATTCTTTAGCAGTAAAGGTGGTATTCCATCAGGACCTGCATTCTTGGCTACATTTAGGCTGTTTATTTTAGAAGCCACTTCTTCAACAGTAAAGAAGTGTGAAGATAAGGTTAGTATATAGTTTTTTAGTTCATTTAGAATATCGACTCAAAACGCAAACAATAGAGTGTAAAAAACAAGGTTTTTGTTTTGTCTTTTACATTAAGTGTTATTTTTTGTGGCTAAAATAACATAACACATATAACAATACCTTACATTTAGGGGTGAACATAAAAAATCTGTAGCAGTGTATCGATGTAGTTCGCAGCGCTGTACCCGGTAACATTTCCTTTTCAGGAAAATTTATATTGATGAATTTAAGTTAAAACACCATTACTCAATAAAGTAAAAAGTTGATAAAAATTGAACACAAACAAAAAATATTTATCTTCTTTAATATTTTTTTGTTTTCAGCTTGAAATATCTAAAATCTTTTAAATAAGGTAAAGCATTCGGGTCATTTGTTTTGATAACCAATGTCATGCCGATAAAAAACCCATATCGAGATGTCACCGCCAAGCCCTGCTTCTCGTTCTTACATTGTCGATTTCTTCTTTTCCGTCATCTTGAATTTTACATCACACGCGACCATTGTAAGCCACGGAGTTTTCTTGAAATATAGTCAATAAATGTTGTTCCGATTGGAATTTTTCGATTTTTCGGCAGTGCAGAGCACGCAAAGCTCCTTTTGTCGGTAGTTATCTCTAACGATAAAAATTTATAAAATATTAGATTTAGTTTTTGTTGACACGAAAACTTTAAAAAGAATGAAAGTAGATATATTTAAAGTAAATCTAATTAGTAACTAGTTTTTTAAAAGAAAATATTTAACAACTTGCAGATTAAATTGTAAATTTGGGCTTTATTACTACTTTGTGGTTGACCCTTAAAAATTAACAGGTGCAGTCTAAAAAAATAAGATTAAAAGCTCAGTCACATTCTTTTCGTCATAATACGCTAATCCTTGTTCAGTTTTATTTTTAAATTATCGAGGATAGTTTTTAATAAATACGATTATTCGGTATTATCTTATAACAATGTTTTTAGTGAATGTTGGACGGATTTACAGTCACCAGAAAAATTTTAAAAGCTTAGCTTTCCTTATTTTTATTCAAAACACAATTTCGCTACCTAGTAAATCCCACTTAACCGGGTTTTTGTTATAGGCTTATAAACTTGCACGAAAAGGATCAGCGACAATAGTCTACGGTCCAGAGCCAGTTCTAGGGGTACCAAAAAGTACAATTCGAATAAAATCCTGGGTCTGTAAGATACATTTGGAATACATCTCTGGCTAAGCACAAACAGTGCGCCAAACTAGCATAAATCAGCTACGAATGATTGTAGGATTCATTACGGTTAAGAGACACCTGCAAACCATGGAGCTATTTAATAAAAATTCAAGCCGCAGATTAAGTGGCAAAAAACCTCAAACAGTTTAAAACATACTGTATCATTGTGAGTCAAAGGATCGCAAATAACAGTCAATTTTTTAAGACATAATCACAGCCGGACTTTACTATAGTAAACTCCGGCTGTGACATAATGACTCCACTAACATAAAGCACTCTTCCTTATTAGATCTGTACGAATTAGTACAGGGTACTAAGATCCTGAAATAAGTGACATGGACCATGAAAGAAGTACAATAAGCATAATTAGGCTGCAGTACGACTGGAGAATATCTGTCAGACGACTTTTATCTTAAATAACAGTCCGATACAGCTGCTAGTTTCAAGTAAACCCAAACCAAAAACACGTTGAAGGTTGCCTTTTATTTAGTTACTATGCGCGTGCCGCTTTGTGGTACATGAGATAATATAAAATTGTGTCTGCATTTACTAAGATATATTGTTCATAAATAATATGTTAATAGATTCCAAGACATAACAAGAACCTTAACCCGAATTTCAAATATGTTTTAGCTACAAGGTTGGTTGGTGTTCGAGATATTTGAATGTATGCAAGTTTCTGTCTTATCAAATTCCTAATAATTAGTCTATTATTCTGTTTCCTCCTGACTTTCTATTGAATATGGTTAAAAAATGGTAACAATTTTTCATGTCTCGCGTCAACTAGATATTAAAATATTCCCTAATCAAAACTTACCTGCTATAGATGGTGGTATTAGTAACTTGGTAACGTTTTGCTTATCCAAATACCCATAAGCCTGTATACCAGGTTGACCAGGAGTTCCATGCATTCCAGGTCTACCAGGTTTTCCTCTTGGACCAGGCATTCCTATTGAGCCTTTAGGTCCTTGTGGACCTACTGCTCCTCTATCACCTTTTAAACCTAAAAACAAAAGAAAACATTTTACTACTTATTTTAATTAACTAGTTTCTTGGCCAGTAGAAGCTATCAGGATCTTAGAAATATATAAAATTTCTGTGAAGGTAAAGGAAAAATGGATGATTTTTACAATCTTACTAAAAAATAAGAAAAGACAAAGATAAGAGGAACAGTAATGTTTAAAAAAAAACAAATAAAGAACTATAGTATAGTATAGTAAAATATTGAAGTAGAAGGAGTCCGGGAGACTTGCTCAGGTGGGAGAGTTGAACCGCTTTTTAAAACTCAATTTAAACTTCGCGCTAACGAAATGCCAAAACGGTCATTGCCAATAATAAGCATTTTTTACGATGACCGATTTGTTTTATTAATTTTGAGATTGCGATTGTGTTTGTAGAGGTACGTATTGTGTGTTATTACTTTTTCCTGATTATTGTAGTTTGGCGTGATTTTTCGCGGGGTTGATTAATTTTTCTGTGAGTAAAATTTAGTCTAAGTAGTATATGAGGGAGACTTGCTCCAAGTCTGGTTCGGGAGATAGGCTCAGTGGTTCATGTCTCGCCGTATAGTATTTGTATGGGGATATTTGGAGTTTTAATTTATAGATGTAGAAATATAGAACTCCCATTTTAATACAAGCCTTCTGAAACAACACGCTAAAGAAAAAATCTACTATCACAGAATTAGAAAATGCTAATGTGAGGTAACGGAAAGTGCATCTTTAAGAGACATATCTATTAAGTATGGAATCGATAGAAGTACACGCCACACCATATACATGAACTCGGACAGTAGAGCAGCGCTAATGGCACTTGAAAGTTTTGACTTTACCTCTAAGGCAGTATGGGACTGTAATCAGGCCATGAAAACCCTGGGAGAGAACAACAAGATTATCCTTAGTTGGGTTCCGGGGCACAAAGGTATTGCTGGCAATGAGGGAACTGACATGTGGGCAAACAAAGGAGCTGAAAGGCCGCTCATTGGTCCAGAGCCGACGTGTGGTATTGCCTACAACACAGCACGAAGAGCTGTTCGCCAGTGGATGGGCATAGAACATCGAAAGAGCTGGGAAAGAACAGAAGGCAACATACAGCCAAAGAGAATGCTGCAGAGACCTACTGGTGCTGTAGCGGCAGATGCCCTTGGGCTGAGGAAGAAGACCCTGCGGAAAGTGGTTGGCTTCATCAGCGGCCACTGGGTATTCCGCGGACATCTTCGTAAGATGGGAATTCAAGTTGAAAACCTCTTATGTAGAAAATGCGGTGAGGAGGAGGAGGAGACAGCCTTCTACGTGATATTCATGTGCCCAGCCCTGCAAGGTCTGCGTGTGAGATCCCTTGGCCTACCGACCGGAGATCAAAGGAAGAACGGGTAACCATAGTCAAAAGGATCTCATGGTTCATTAAGAACCTGGGATTTGACGGAGAATGAGGACCTGTGAATGAGGGAGCACAATAAGCTGTACTAGCTGCGATACAATCCCATGGCCTACCCCTAAGCCTGGCCCTCTGTTAAAAAAAAAGATAGAAGTACACAAGACGTTATAAATTAAACGAACAATAATTACAAAACGTTTAAGAAAAACAAACTCAGTATAAAGAATCGCAAATATTTACTGTTTCTGAAAAACAAATCCTTGTTGAATATTTACTCTCGTTCAGTAAAATGCATTACGGTCTGACTAGAAATTGAGCATTACAACTGGCTGAGTTCGCGGAGCCGAATTTCAAAAAAGTATCCTTCTAGTTGGGCAACAAACAATGCCAGAAATCCAGAAGTGAGTTTAAGAACACTTGGAACTAGCTTGTCTCGCGCTACGAGTTTTAATAAAAAAATGTTAAGACTTCTTTACAAAGATAGTAGGTACGTATAAAATACAATTTCGAAGCTCAAAACGTATATAGTCGCGATAAAACAGGATGCAACTGTTCAAGCATGTACAAAAGTGATAGCCAGTAAAAAGTCGAAACAAGTAGATAGAGGAACCCCCGTAACAATTTGTTGGAAACGCAATACCTTCCTTCTTTATATTTCCAAGACAGATATTAAGAAAATTTTGTATCAGAAGGACCGGAAGGTTCATCTTATCCAAGTGGTTGGATGACTACAAAAAGTTTTGTAAAATACTTTCTTGTCTCTGAGAAAATTCGGGTGCTCTTACTATAGATAGTCATGAGAGCCATGTAAGCGTTAATGCTATTAATTTTGCCAGAATTTATGGTCTCTTCCGCCATACTGCAGTAATAAATTACAGACCGTCGATATTGCAGTTTATTCGTCATTTAAATCTCGATATGACACAACAATGAAAAACTGGATGATAGCAAATCTAGGCAAAACAATTTCGATATACAATATTCCTGGATTCATTAAAGCTAATATGTCTCAAACATTTAGTCAAAGTAACATATTAAGTGGATTTCAAAAAGCAATTCTATATTTTTACTAACAACGATTATTTATGTTCTGCCTTAACGGATGGACATATATGGCAACAACTTTATAAATCTGTCATTTAAGCTACAAAATGTATTTATTTCAGTTAAACAAAAAGCAGTTCAACTCTGCCAGATTTTCCCTATATTTGATGTATACAGATCCTGCAGAAGCTTATGTAAAAGACATACTCGAAGCAATAGATCCTTAATATTTCAAAGAAAAAAATGTATTTTAATTAATCAAAGTGCATATCTTTGTAAAGAATTACAAGAAAGCAAACGGTGTGATAAAAAAAGATCTAGAAGAAAATATGACCGCCGTTTATAAAAGCTAAAATTTTTAAAGAAGACTATTAAATAGAGAATATAAAGTAAATAAAACTTTATTGAACCAATGTAGGGAAAAATCTCAGTAGTTCTTAGTATATTCTACTTACCATTTATACCATCTTTTCCATCTCTTCCAGGGATTCCATCTTTTCCAGGTGCTCCATCGTAACCATTTCTTCCAGGTCGTCCATATAGCCCCGGTTCTCCAGGTAAGCCATCTCTACCGTCTAGTCCTGGTCTACCTTGTTCACCTTTCTCGCCAGGAAATCCTGTGGGACCTTTAAATTAACAACTTACTAATATTGTGTGGTAAAATTAGTATTAAAATAATTATAAAAAATGAATATGTATAAATAAAAACCAACCGTCATCCCCATCTATCCCTTTGTCCCCTTTATCTCCTTTTATTCCTTTAGAACCAGCTGTACCAGGTAATCCTACAAAAATGTGTATAAAAAAAATAAAAATAAATAAAATAACAAAAAATATAAAAAAAATAAACAAAAATAACAGACCTCTGTCTCCAGTAGCACCTTTTGGACCCATTAGCCCTCTATTTCCTAGTTGTGGTAAAAACAAAAAACAAAAATGAAAAATTAAAATTTGTTACAAAACGAAAAAAAACAAATGACTTATTATAGAAATACTAATTGTGATTTTATAATTTACCCATATCTCCAGGAATTCCAGGAAATCCACGTAATCCTTGTTGACCTTGTTCTCCTTTTAATCCAGGAGGTCCTTGAGGTCCAGGATTTTTAGGACAAAATTCTTGCACTCTTTGACAGTATCCTTCCAATGCTTTTTCCTGTAAAAAAATAAATGAATAAATAAATAAGGAAAATAAGGAAATTGACTTTTAAATGAAATTATAACTACATCTTAACATTTTAAAGAGAGTTAACGCTGTAAAATTTTCTTGTATTTGGCTTTTTCTATTTTCGTACTTGAAAGCGTAACACCAAGTAAATAGTGAAATACAAAATGAAAATTGTCACAATTTGCGAGTCTTTCAAATATAAACTTCCTAGACGATGTTCTCTACATTTCTTATATTTCACACTTCCTGGATTAACACAGGACCGCTTTTATACTTTTGAAGTCAAGTTGAAAATAAGCTCTTGTAAATATCCATAATTCTATTTCTCAAAAATTTTTGTGAATCAGTTTATAATTTTTTATAGTTTCCTATTCATTTTTTCCGCAAATATAAACACATGCAAAAGGAAGTTAGGGAAAAACTTAAAGGGTTTTAAACGCTTTATTCGCTTGTCAAAAAAACGCGAATGTGAATATGAATTGTTTCTAGTACATAGTTTTCTCGGGTTTAGGTACATTCGCGCTTTGCATGGTACAGTGTTCAAAGTCAGTTTTATGTCGCGCAAAACAATGTAAGTAAAAGTGGACATGTGGACATGTAACATGCGATAAGTGGCTCTTTCAAAACTTTAGAGACATAGTGTAAACAGCATTCTATTAACCCCAAAAATAGCTATCTTCACGAAGAACAAGAAACCTAGACTCCTAAAAGTACCTAGTCTTCTGGACGTTAAATTATGCTTTGCTACAAAAGTGAAGTTATCCTTGATAGCAAGCTTACGTGGAACTCACACATTGAAAGCAGAGTTTAAAAATAATATATGTCTTATGAGTAATGCCTTCGAACTATAGGATAGACCTGGGAATTATCCCTCAAGTTCATCATGTGGATCTAAATCAGATGTTAACATATGGTGCTGTTGTGTGGTGGCCTAAAGTGCAACAAAGGATAGCAGGATAGCTACCAGAAAATTATACAAAATTCAAAGATTCTTCTCGTAATCGGACCAAGGGCAATGAAAGTAATACTTTGACATATTTATCAAGAAGGTAGCATTGATGACCATAATACGCTTTCGCACGGTTGGTATCGGATCAGCACCCATAAGGACAGTCTATGGAAGGAATCGCTAAAGGCGATATCACTTTTACAGGTGGCCACGGATGCCATCGTAACAACTATTAACAGCAGATCCCAGCGTAGTGAACGATCTGAGCGCCTATATGGATGGAACAAAAACGCAGCAAGGTGTGGGATGTGGAATATGATCAAGATCCTTGAGCCTAAAATTGAAATGCACTATGGATGGCTTGTCAGGTGTGGTTCAGGAATGTCAACATTTACACGAACTGCCAACAAGCACTACTGATCTTAAATAGACCACGAATTACTTCAAGTTTAGTACTAGAATGTCATTAAACCCTAACTGAGGCCAGCCAGAATAACGTGGTCACTCTGAGCTGGATTAAAGGACATTGGAACTCTAAAGGCAACCGCACTGTGGACAATTTAGCAAGGAAGGCTGGGGGTTACCAATATGTTAGCCTTTGCTTATCTACTAAGCTAACAATTTCCGCTGCCATGGACCTCATCAAACAGCACTCTCACCAAAATTTTATACAGTGCTGGGATAAAACAAAAAACTGTAGACTGACCAGACAGTCCTTACCTCATCCTCGCGAGGAAACATTTAGGGCATTGACAAGACAAAATCTCCGAAGAGCTGTGGGAATTTTAACAGGTCACTGCCAATTGCGACAATATCTCTTTAGGATGGAATGAGCAGAATCGCCTGTATGCAGTGGTTGAGGACAAGAAAAGGAAACAGTAGAACAAATACTGTGTGACTGCTCTGCTTTTTCTAAAATCCGAAGATGTTGTGTGAGTACTGGCCTACACCGGGCGATATCAGTGAAATCTCCGTCGGGAGTCTCATCACCTATTTTAAATCTTTACGCCTGATGACAGCCTGAGGTGTGGACGAGAGGATGTACAATGGGCCATATGTAGCCTCACTGCCGGCAGAGCACATGCTTGCCCTTTTCCAATTTTCCAGATTCCAAATTCCGGACGTGAAAAACACATACTACAGATAAACACTGACTTCCTATATTTAAAAATCTTACAAAAATAAAGAATTGCTTACATGTAAAAACAATTGTCCCATAAAAGTTTGGAATTCTGTCCTCAAAACCACCCTGCGTTTTCATGAATCATATCATTCTGTAACTGACAAAGATTTTCGTGTTTTGAGTTTTTCTCGCTTTTTTTGTTTTACCTTTAGTGCCTTTTTTTATTCTTCACTCTCAGACAATAGCATTTTTAATCTAAAGAAGTCGTGAAAGCAAGTCCTTGCTTTTTAAAAAGTAAAGAACGTATTTATCTAGTGGCTTTTTTACTCGAGAAACTTTCAGAATTGCTGTATGTGACGTAATCACAAGTGAAATGCTAAAATAGAATATATAAGTAGCAACAAGCGGCCTACATTGGGTAATCTTTTATTCCTGAAGCAAAAAGTTAATTTGAAGTTTTATGTACAAACGAGAACGTAAAACGAATAAATTTAGAAAAAAAAATACAGAATTCGTTGAGTAATCTGTTGTTTTAAATTAAATAAATCAAGAAGTATTAAATAAATCATCTTACTTTACTGTGCTTTGAACAGATACTGGATAACATTTTATCTCGTGGTTGGTTTGTAAACGAATGTTAATTTCTTTTAGCCTTTGATGTACTTTATAAATTTTTTTAGTTATATTTAATTAACTAGCTGCCGGTTCTTATTTCTTTAATAGCTACTTAAGTATTAGTATTAGTATTACTATTATAAAATTCAAAAACATATACTTTTATTTTTCTATTTAATAGAAATAACTCGCTACATGTCTAGAAACACTTTCATGTGGAGCAATCTGAGTAGACGTGGCATTCTACTTTGTGAGTGGTGTTATACTTTTTTTTTAAGTTGTAGTTTTCGCTTTTCAATACTCCCATTTGCTCCCTTTACCCATGACTTGCTCTCCTTCTACCCCCTGAGTGCCGTTCGCGATCCGATAATTCATGGTGAGCCGTTAACATCCAGAAAAAGGTGGTTATAGCTTCCATGACACAAATTACAATATTTTTCTGACGTTGAATTCTACCTCTTGTGAGGTGTGAAAACGAATGTTATTTTCTGTAGGCTATTGGCGTACTTTTTCCAGTAGTTGAATTTTGGTAACTAGATTTTGGTTTTTATTTCATTATTTATCGTATCTTAATTTATTAAAGATGTGATAAAACACTAAAATAAAAGTATCATTTTATATATATATATATATATATATATATATATATATATATATATATATATAAAAAATGATATATCTTGACTGATCAAATATTATAAACAATTTGAAATTTTTTTGGGGATTGCAGTCACTTATTAAGAAAAACTCTTATATAATAAGTGACTGCAATCCCCAAAAAAATTTCAAATTGTATATATATATATATATATATATATATATATATATATCTATTCTCTTGCTTGTGCTTTTATTTGATATAAAAAACCCTTAGAATAGCCAATCAAATCTGATCTATAAAGCGTTATTATCTGACACTAGCTTTTATGACAAAAATTACAGTATTTTTCAGCTTGGGACCTAAACTTTTACGAGCTCGTATCTATAACTTTGTTTGAAAAGGTGAATATGCTAGAATGATGTAGTTTGCTTCATTCTGGAAAAAAGTTACGACCGGCGTGAACCGACAAAAAGATCGTAAAAAGGTGTTTTTGCTTTTTCCATCGACATGATGCTAAAGGCGAATTTCAAACACAGAATAACAAATGTTGAATTCGATAACGTTATATAGATATATAGATTTTACATTTGATCGTTATGTAAATATGAAAGTTAAACTATATTTCACCTCTTTATAAATTTTGTGGTATGTTTCAAATATATGAATTTTTGGTAAAATTTAGATCAGCATCAACTCTTAGTTTATTGTTAAATCTGTGCAAGTAACAAAGTAATCCACACCAACAACATTACAACCTTTGTCGCGGAACAAAAAAATATTCCTATCACGAAACGCGAACGTAAAATTGTGGTAGCACATGAAGATAGTGGAGAGAAAGATGAAGAATAATTTGGGCAACTGGCTACACATGTTGCGGGTTTGTCATTAAAACTCAATACAAAATTACACAGTACAAAAATATCAATCAAATTTGAACTCTCCGCTACCATCTAGTAATTACACGCATTTTCGCTCTTTGTTCTGCCATATATATGACCACAGAGATTTATTTTAATTCCATTCAAATTACCGATGGCGATATACTTACACCATGCGATGGCGTCTCTGCTCTTCGTTCGGTCCAATATTCGCTTTAGGTGTGGCCGCACACTTGCATTCTCGCCCTTTTGAGGGTTTTTCTGTGGCGAATGTTTACAATTATAAATAAAATAGTAATCATTTATTTATTCCAGTCAATAAATACTTGTGCTTGATAAAAATAAGTAACACCTACACCCACTTGTAACACGGTTTCAGACCTGATTACTCAACCTAAAATTTTAACATTTGCAGCAAACACACTCCTTCAAGGCAGATTAATTGTTGTAGCACTTCTAGATCTTTAAAAAGCTCTCGATAAAATCTGGGATGGTGGCCTATTTAGAATATTGTATGACGTTGACCTTCTTATTCAAACAATAAAGCTACCTTTCCGACCGAACAAGTAGGCTTATCTCTGTCTAATACATTTACGCCAGAAGAACCAGAAGGTTTGTCTTTTATGTTACAATATCCTAATTTTTCAGCATTTTTCTGAACAAGTGTCCTAAATGTCAGAACTAGACATTTATTAAATCAGTTAAATTTAAAACACTGGTCAAAATATAAACAGTATTTTTAAAACTCCAAAAAACGGAAGCTATTATCGTCCTCTACTTTTTCTAGTGCTGTAGACAAATCAATCCCTCAAAGTCAAACACTTTCGAGAGAGAAGCAATGGACGAAATTGACTATTGAGAGTGCGGTTTACCTGCACGCTCAAGTGACAATCAGAAATCCAACGCACCCTCCAATAAATGAGAAAACGCACTTTTCTCTTGGCGGACTTGTGTGGACGGATCGGAATATTTCTCCTCGACTACAAAACTAACATTTAAACTATTGTCGATTACAAGGCACTAAGTCTCTACCAGATAATAGTATTAGCGCGATAGAGACAAAAAGCATCCATCCGACCCAAATATACACGAACACAAATACTTAACCACTGCCTCTTTGGTTATAGAAATTTCCAGAGTATACATTCTAAGCAGCTGTAGGGATTCTAAATTACATCCGCTTAGGATGTATGTTTGTAACCGCATCAGGCTCTAAGATATTTATGTCCTTTGCGAACAATTTACTCTGCAGTTACAGATAATATGTTTAGACGTTTCATCTGCATACTCACAGAATCTGTATATTCCAGTGTTCACTTTGCCAATTTTACACAGATGGTACCTCAATGGACAGTGTCCTGTGAGAATTCTTGCGAACACTCTGAGTTCAGGTTTCTAAAGCTCTAAAATCCATTTAAAGTAGGGCGGTAAAGTACGTATTAACTTCCGGCAATACATGTCTGCCCTGATGCCCACAGCAAAATGACTGTGTTTTGTTTAGCTAGTTCCTTAAGAGACTGTTTTCAGTTCTAGGCTGTTTAGGAGCTTTTTCAGAGAAACTCCAGAAACAATTGGAAGATATGTGTTAACATGTAAACAGCTTGTTTCAGGTAGAGTATTATTTCGTAAACAGAATACAGTTGCCACAGTTAACAAACCAGGAACACATTACATTTGCAGCAGTACCGTGCAAGGTACAATAGGTTCTACAGCAGGCTATAGGGAAATAAAATGATACAAAACTAAAGAAATTGTAACAAAAAAAAATGGATTTGAGTAACAACCAAATTTTCCAATACTGTAAAGTTTAATATTTAACATAGTGATATAAGTGTTGGAAATGCTGATGACCAAAATTTTGCACATGTATGTACGTATGAGCAAAATTAGGGGTGACAGAAACTCTTGCAAACTATAAGATCTATTGTGTCCCATTTTCTAGCTATAACTCTGATTTTTCCTCACAGTTATAACAGCTATTCTAGTCATATCTTTCTTTTCTATATCGTGTGATCCTAGAGTTACTTAATACATTGCATTCTGAGAGTTTGTGTATTGAGGTTCCATCCTCTACCTCTCTCAATCTGCACATCTACCAATCCTAGTTTCTTAATCGGCAGTGCCAGGTTAATATTGTCACGCCTGGGGGGTTGGGAGGAATGTTCCATAGTGTTTTCGGGATGAGGGGTAGCTTACTAAAGGCACTTCCCATCCAGGTCGTGGTTATCTACTCCCTGGTTAGGTATTCTGCTGAGGGCAGAAAACTAACCAAGGGGAAGATGAGATAAACAACAGGAAACAAACAACAAATATATTAACAAGAAACAAGCAATAACAATAAATGATGAAAATATGAATAACGAACTAAATACAATAATCTTAACTAATCTTACCAAATTAACTACATGGTGGCATGTCACACTTACTTACGAAAATAAGTCAAGAGTCACAACGGCCCAGGCCCAAGGGTCTGTTTTGGGGACACCCCGAAGGGTGACCCTTACAGACAACCTCAGACTCCGAACTCCTCGAATGCGACCTCAACGACGCTCTTTTATAGCCAATTCATACGCTACGTGAGAATAAGAATTAAACTATATAAGGTCGCCTTGAAATCTAACGTACTGACTATGACCTGGATGATTACAGTAAAAAATAATACAAAATAATACAATGAAATCTAAAACATTTAAACTACCCTATTATCGTATGTGACAATATTCCCGTTATAATACGTTCCCTCTAGATCGTTCCAATACTTGGATTTTTCCCTATCCACTTCTTTCCTTAGTTTTTCTAGGACTGTACTTATGCTGATTCCACAAGATGGTTCTCATCCTAAGTATGGGATTGCACCTCCTTTTTTGACAGCTTATCTGCTGTTTCGTTTCCTTCGATTGCTATGTGTCTTGGAACCAATAAGTTCATTTAGTTTGCCTATGCATTCCCAGACCATCTTTGAACTGATTGTGTGAGAGTTCAGAGCTTTGATGGTTTCTTCACATCATAAGGGCTTTTGTAGCTTTTTTGTTTTCGTGTTAGTTTCAGCGTAACCTGTTATCTAGGGTTGGCCCCAGATATTTAACCTCCGTTTTCCATTCAACGATATTTTCACCTACTTTGACGGTTTTTAAGTTAGGTTTCTTTATCCTTGGAAAAAAGCTAATAAAGTAGTCTTGATGGGATTGATAATATGTCCCACCAAATTACACCATTGCTTTGCTTTGTTCAGTCCTCTCTGTACTATGTCACGGAGGATATTTTTATATTTCCCTCTTGCGAGGATAACAACGACATCGGAATACCATTGGCAAGGTATTCCTAGTTCGGTCAATTGTCAGAGTAAGCTGTCCACAGTAAGACTCCACATGAGTGGGGATGCAACTTCACCATTGCGGTCAACCTCTGTACGTATTAATAAAGATAATGTCTTGGCCTATCTTTATTTTTGCAATTCTTGTAGACAGTAGTTGCGACAACCAGGTGGAAGTCGTTCTATCTACTCCTC
Source organism: Altica lythri (assembly GCA_964028335.1). Taxonomy (NCBI): domain Eukaryota; kingdom Metazoa; phylum Arthropoda; class Insecta; order Coleoptera; family Chrysomelidae; genus Altica; species Altica lythri. Next base: position 19,206,505 of record OZ034809.1, read on the forward strand.
TATCATTAAGATTCATTAAGATCTCTTTTGACAGACTATGTGTAGAAAAGCACATACCACGGTTTGTTTTTTTGTATATCCGTAAGCATCATTACTAGTGATAATTAATATAATCAGTTTCTTGATAAATGTATTTTACCCACGACTCATAACTAAATTGCGTTTTTTTAACCTATATCTCTGTCAGTACCTAAGTGTCAAATTATTGAGGAGTTAAGTTATATTTTCATTTACTCCACTAGTGGTGTAAGTAAATAGAAACCTGTATTATGCACTGAATTAACATTTTACATCGGTTAGATAACTGAACCAGTAATGTTGGTTGCCAACAGTATACATTAAATTAAACTAACATTTGACATTTTTTAGGCAACTTATGCCAAAATTTAGATTTTATGTTTGTTATTTTTAGTTTTATACAAAACCATTTGGTAAGTCGTGGGTAAAGCATAGTACTTCACTCGAGGAACAAATCGCATATTTAGCTCGTTTCTTTAGCCCATTCGCTCGCAAGCTCGCTCATGGGCCAAACACACTCGCTGTAATATGCAATTTACTCCACTCGTAAAGTAATATACTATGAATTTGATACAGTTTTTGCAACCAAATATTGGTTGGAAATTGAATTCATTTCATTACATATAAAATCCTTTTTTATCGATTTAGTTACCTTAGAGGAGTATACAGTGCATTTTAGGATATTTTAATGGTACATATGATTACTTTTCATTTACATTAGAAGCTTTTTGTTAAGCGATATATAAAAGAAATAGTGTCTTGTAAGTCGCATTAAAACAAAACAATCTAAAAACTCAGAAGTACAACACTAACTTACCCGTTAAGAACTTTTACTTTTTTCTTCCTGAATTGGATTTGTTACTACTTTCTGACCTAATCCCATTATTACACTCTACTGTGCATGGCTAGATAAAAATATAGAGAATAAATTACTTTTAGAAAATCTGTGTAATCGATTTGATAGCTAAACTAAAGAGACAACACCGTTATTAGCAATAACACTTAAACCCGAAAGTTTCTGCCTTCCACTTTTATTATTATTGTTATTTGAATAGTAAGTGTCCTACTGACATTTTCATATCAGCACTGAAAATCTTAATTGGGTTACTTTAGTAAATTGCAAGAAGAATTTAAAATTTTTCATAAAATCCTTGTTTCTTCGAGCTGTTTAACTTTTAGCTTTGAGCACTTATTCGCATTTTAAGATTAAAGACAAAGACGAGAAATTAACATTAAATAGAAAAACTTCAGTTTCGTATTTTTAATAATTTAACTCTTAATTTGGTAAAATAAGAAGCGCTCGAGTAAAAATGGAAGTTTTAAGGTATTGGGGGTTTATCTCTTTAGAAATTAGGAAGTACACCAAAAATTTTTCACTCGGTTTTGTTCAGTTTTGTAGAAGACCTACTAAATGAGGATCCTTAAATATAATCTTTTAAATATGTATTTTCACAAATAGAAAATTTGAAAAATAACGCTCAATAACCTTTTTGCTTTTTTCTTTGTAAAAATACTGAAAAATTTGCATTTTTGAAGTAAAACTTCTTTAGCGGCACTAGGGGTAACTCAGTAATTCTAACGGACGTGACGTCATTCTAATGTACCGCGTACCGGAAACAAAACCTGATACAAAATATCTAACACGATTCTGCCTACTATATATGGAGGGTAGAGGTAAGGAGAACGATCTTAAATGGAAAAGGATTAAAAATGTGTCCACCTTTTAGAGGTAAATAACAGTTCTGAAACTTTCCACTAGAATGGCGCTAAAGTAGATGTAGGGTTTTTGACAAATTGAAGTGCGTCGTATGATTTCATGATGATTTCGTAATAAGTATAACCTAAAATAAGTGCGTTCCAAAAAATTCAGTTTATTGTATTTTAAATTCGCTTCGTAAATTTTTAGCGTTAAATATTATTAAAAGTTTTGAATACAGTTATTTTTTGCTATCATACTTTTCAAATTAGTTTTTATTTTGTCATTTCGATCGTGCTATTTATCCTCATATTAATGAATTTATTTTTTAAATATTTATTCACTTATTGCTGGAAAATAATCATTAATAAAATTTCATTTTATATAGTTTATTATTATCTTATGTCTCTTATATTATAATTATTTTAAAAAGGGTGCCATAATAAAGCGGAAATTTGTCTTCCCTTGTTTATTTATCTATCCTACTCTAAAAAATTAAAGCGCATTTTTTAAAATTTACCCTACTACGATCGTAGCGCCACCCTTATTTAACACATTTTGACGGACACTTTCAATACACGGAGACAGTTCTCCTTACCTCTACCCACCATACTACTATATTAAATAAAATTAAATCTGTAATTGTATGAATTGACAGCTTGTCATCTTGTCAACCAAAATACATTGGTGGTAAATAGTTTAAATTTGTGTATAAAGTGTTTGTTTTAAATATGAATAAACAAAGTGGATTTATTAATGAAAAAAGTGATGAAAAAATATTGAATGAAAATGGGTGAGTAGGTACTCTATATGCATAAATTTTATTTTTGGTGTGTAATTACACTATTTATACCTAATTATTTATACCTATTATTTATACCTAGCTATTTTCGTTTTATAGACTTAAAAAGCTAAAAAGAAATAGTATATTGTAATACAAGTGTTACAATGACAGGTTTCGTAGTACGAGTTCAGTTTGCGAAACGAACCGCGAAGCGGTGAGTTTCGCAAAGAACGAGTACTACAAACCGTCATTGTAATTCGAGTGTTACATACTATTTTTTATAATGAACTTTTGAAAGTATAAAAAAAAAATAAAATGAGAGTTTTTGAAATATTTATTTATGTTGGCGATCTTGACACTTTTGACACTTGACAGTTTTAATTATTTTATATTTGAATGTTTGTCAAATTTGAATAAGATATTCTGAATTTCGCAATATCGCTGATAATGTAGTTAATACAACATAATTCTTGATTTACATGTAAAACAAAAAGTTACCAAAAACAGTGTTACAATGAATCTATTTCGATACTGTTTTTAGTGTCGAAATAGAAACTTTGTGAACGTGAATTATAAAATAGTATATTGTAATACAAGTGTTACAATGACAGGTTTCGTAGTACGAGTGTAGTTTGTGAAACGAACCGCGAAGCAGTGAGTTTCGCAAAGAACGAGTACTACAAACCGTAATTGTAATTCGAGTGTTACATACTATTTTTTATAATGAACTTTTAAAAGTATAAAAAAATAAATAAAATGAGTTTTTCGAAATATTTATTTATGTTGACAATCTTGACACTTTTGACACTTGTCAGTTTTAATGATTTTAAATTTGAATGTTTGTCAAATTTGTATAAAATATTCCGAATTTAGCAATAACGCTGATAATGTAGTTAATACTTTACTACAACATACTTCTTAATTTACTACCTGAACTCTTTCGTTGACAATCAGTGCAGTGCAACCAATTGTGTAAAACAAAAAGTTACCAAAAACAGTGTTACAATGAATCTATTTCGATACTGTTTTTAGTGTCGAAATAGAAACTTTGTGAACGTGAATTATAAAAAAGAAATTGTGAACGTCAAAGGGCATATTATAAGCGCCAGAAAGATTTGAAGAAAAATGAAAATGAAAAAAAGACGAGACAGTGACATGTTTATATACATACATACATATTATGATAGTAAATAATTATTTATAGGGAAGCTTTACGTTAAGTAAAGAAGCATGTTGCACGTTTTTGTTCATAAAATAATAATATTCGAAATGTTTGAACACTTGCTTATACTTATTTTAGGTTTGGTTAGGTAGCCATAAAGGCCATAAAACCACTAGTCAGGATGGCTGATCTTTTACCAGCAATAACAGATCCTTCGTAGAACTGAAGAAAACAAACTCAACTCAGGATTTTAAATTTTATGGAATATGCTATAAAATGCTACAAAATGAAATGGTTATCTAACTATCGAAGGCTCTTGTGTTGTGTTGTATTACAATAAGGTAGATACAGCTACAAAATCACACATTCTAAACGTAATGTGTGTATATTTTTAATATTGTTTACCTATTATTGAAGCAAAACTTCTTTAGGCGCGACTAGGGGTAACTCTAACGTTAGATTCTAACGGAAGATTCTGATGGAAGTAACGGTGTGATTTCAGCTATGGGAGGAGCTTAAATTTTGAAAATCCTATTTCTAATGAATAATATAAATATAACATCTCATTTTTTGTAAAGTATATAGACAATAAATATAATTGAATTGTAATTAAATATTTATTTTCCGATACGAACGTCACACGCACACTTTTTTTTTAATTTAATATTTGTTGAAAAAATGGAATTAATAGATCAGGAGAAACGCTCTAGCGTGGCTGTTACAACTAATAGATACGATTGAAAAAATATAGAAAAGAAAAATTAATTTCAGAGCACATCTCAAAAGTGTACAAGAAAAATACAACATGCTTCAAAGACCACAGAACGGATCAAATAAAACGTAGGATGTCTAAGAAGGGAGTGAAAATGAAAGAAGGAATCGCACCAGCGTGGCCATGACTTACAACAAAAATACAGGAACTAAACCTAAGAAGATCAAAGTCAAAATTAAGAAGTCAATTGGCAATATGGCGCATGGACAGCTACAAGAACAACTCAAGTGGACAAAGAACCACTCAAGTAAGGATCTTCGATTGGAAGATAAATAAAAGAAAAGCTTGGCGCTTGTGACATGCATATGCATGAGTCGTTTATAGAAGATATGAAGAAGGCGGTGACATTTAAATGTACATTACGGCATTACCTCTACCCTCCATAGGCATAGTATAATTCATGGAGACTAGACAAGGAGTACGAACTCCATGTATGCAAATAGTGCTACCAAAATAAGAGGGCGCTGGTGTTCCATTTGTACCAAAATGACGACCAATCAGGACGTAGTTTGAAATAAAATAAATAATTTTGAATTATTTTATTATTAATTTATTTACACAATGAAAAAAATAGTTCGATCTTTCAGATATAAATAATAAAAACCAATTTAATAATTCACGATTATTTAATTGTCTATATTCATACCGGTACAAAAGGAAAACTAGCGCCGCAAGTGGTGAAAAAAGTAGGTAAACCTAATATGTACGATACCGTGGACAGATTTTGGCAATTCCCCCGGTCGAGTGCGTACTCCTTGTCTAGTCTCCATGGTATAATTGTTGACAGTACTGTAATGCTATGCTTAAAATCATAGACAGGTAAAGTACATCCTTATGTTCCATCTTTTTTTCTTCTTCTTTCTTTAAGTGCCGTGTCCTTTAAGAAGGTTGGCTAACATATGACTATTTTTAATTTTGATACTGCTGCTCTAAACAGCTCAACCGATTTACAGTTATAACATTTTCTAAAGCCATTCAACCAGGATATACGTTGTCTTCCTACGCTTCTTCTGTTCAGTATCTTTCCCTGTATAATAATCTGCAGCAACACGTATCTCTTTCCTCTCATGATATGGCCCAGGTATTGCAATTTTCTTATCTTAATTGTATTCAAAACCTCCTTCTCCTTTTTTATTCTTTTCAACACGTCGTTGTTCGTAACCCTGTCCATCCAGCTTATTCTCAAGATTCTTATGTAGGTCCACATTTCAAACACTTCTATTTTAATTGCTGATGTCCTTTTTTGGCGTCCATCCCTACATTCCATATAATAACACCGAAAATACTTAACATTTCAGCATTTGTACCCTTCTGATTCTATTAAATGTTTCTAGGGATTTCCCTATTCTTGATTTGATTTCTTGCGTATTATCGTTGTCTTCAGTTATGACTGTACCGAAGTATATGTATCTGTCTACCTTTTGTATAGGTTCGCCCCTAATCCATGACTTCGCAATGGTCATAAATTTCGTCTTTTTTAATATTTAAAGTTAGTCCGCTTTCTGCGCTTCTATCTACAATCTTATCCATCAGAACTTAAAATTCCTCAATCGTTTCTGCGATTTTCAACGTATCACCTGCATGCAGATCATTATGTTTCATAATGAATTTCAAATAGATTACATTTCACGCGAATTTATATTGTTTTTTTCTAAAGATATCTGAGGGGTAATAGTTCGCAGAGTAATAATTTTTAATATGTATGTTACTTATCTCTGGTTTTGAGCTTTAATATTTCTTTCATGGCTTAAAAAATGTAGTTTATTTATTTATTGAATAGACCATGTAAAAATAAAAATGAAAACCCTGCTGCTTCTAAAAGTTAGTAAAAATAGGTTTCCTTTGATCCGTTTTACTACATATTCCTGTTTTGTATTCTTTCCAATTTAATAGAAGTAGTTTTTTATTTGAGTCCTTTGAGACTGATCTTTTTGTAAATTTTATTTTTCATTGAAGGATTCACTGCAACCAGCTTGAAAATAAAAATGAAAATTTACTAAGTACATAAAGTAAAGACAAAAAGACATATTCAAAGAACATTACCTTCGACAGAGTATTTATCTCGTTACATTTTGTTGTAGATAATTAACATTTTTAATATAACAGGACCCATTTATTTTTTGTCGTATTAAACTCGCAAAAAACAACCTCGATTAACAAAGTAGTGGAACATTAATTTCTAGCACTACTCTGAAGAGAATCGTGGGTCTTTCAGTAAGGTATAAGAAAATCTTTAAAATTATAACAATAAACAGGTTTATACTTGAACTTGAAACCAAATTGTATTCTAAAATGATTTATTTTTAAAAACCGGAAAATTTGCTAATTCGATCTTCACCTGAGGTTCATGTCCACTTTTTATTGGTAACAAGTTTTCACTTAAACGAGTTTTTATATCAAAGAAATAAGGTACTTACGCCTAATAAGGCCCAGTTCTTAAGATGGCCCACTTTCAATATTTTGTACGTCTAAAAGTTCAAATGAATTTAAATTTTGCGCCCATGTTCGGTTAGTGCCATAGACAAAATTGCAACTTCATAAATAAGGAAGACAGTCGTCATTTTTGCAGTGGTTGTCAGTTTTTTAGTGTCGTTGCAAAGGGCTGACGATTTATAATCTTCTAATTTAAACTTTTTTAGTATTTTCTTAAGAAAACAAGAAGTTTTCGTGTTTTTTTTAAATATAGCGTTACTTGGGTTTATGGGCACTTGACTCAACGTAAGAGTTGTTTATATTATTTGTTAATTTTCATTTATAAAAAATAGTCCTTGTGGCGGGGTAAATTACCCTATAAAGGCCCATCACATCCTATGATGGCTCGGGCCAATCGAAGATATGAGACAATTCAGATGTTTTTGAAAAAAATATTTGGTCTTTAAATAAACATGTTTTTTCCAAAAGTGATTATTAGAATAACGCCACAACATTGTTATTTGTTGAGTCTATGTAGAGGTTTTTGTTTATTAGGTAAATTAAATTTTGCTAAGTCGAAGATGGCTCACCGTCCAATTTGTGACCAAAAAAAACTTTTGTATCAGACTGATTACCTAAGAATATCGTATAATATTAGGTCAAGTATTACATAAATACTTATTTTTTGTTTTGATAGGGTTTATTGATTACATAATTAATATCGGGCTATGATAGGTGCCTATGTTCCTAAAAAAGCCCACTTTGAAGGTTTTAAAAAACAATTATTATCTTAACGAATTGTTTCCAAACATGTTGATTTGTATGATTACTTTATTCACAAATAAATGAACTATGTTGTGATAAAGGCAGTTTTCACAAATTTATATATCTTTTCCAGCTATTAAAATTTAGCAAAAAGTGGGCCTTACAGGGCGCATGTACCTTAGTCGAAAAAATGAAGCACTGAACCTTCTAAATTTAAACGCAAGACGGATTTTAATGATTCTTTTTGTATTCGATTCTTGAGAGCATCAGGAAACTTTGTGACCTTATAAGATCATGTTGTATTGGAAAACTCTAAGAACTCGTGATTTATTGGCTAAAATGAGTTCAATTTTGTTACTCAGGGGTTTCTGTGGTCGCTAAAAACGAATACTTTATAAAAAGTGATCTGCTGAGTACGTGGTGTTCAGGATACCTTCTGTTTACATCACCTCCTGGAGTTTTCGGTTATATCGTTACAAAATTAAAACTTAATACTCGGTTAGTTTTGGGCTCACTGATAACGAATATGACATTGGAAAGTATTTCCAGAGTACCTGGATACTTACTGTTTACCTCGAGTCTTGAAGTTTTCGGTAATTTCCTTAAACAATTAGTCAAAACTCAATACCAGCGGTTTAGAACTTACCAAAAACAAATATAACATAGACAGTGATCTCCGGATACCTACTATTTACCTCGTCTCCAGGAGTTTTCGGTAAATTCATTAAACAGTTGGTCAAAACTCAATATTAGGGGGTTTTTGGGCTCTCTATTATATCGAAAGCGATTTACGGAGTACCTAGTGCTCGGCACAGCAACCTTTTCGTCATCTCCTAGAATTTTATCGAATATATTGAAAACAAAACCTTTTTTTTTTCAAATTTAATGCAGATACTCTTTAGATCACTTTTAATGTTATATTTGTTTTCAGCAAGCCCAAAAAACCTCCAAGTATGGAATTTTGACTAATTGTGTCCCGATATTACCGTAAAAAGTAAGTATCCTGAACACCACTTACTCCGGAGATCATCTTTAATGTCAAATCGTTTTCAGCGACCCCAAAAATCTCCGAATAACAAATTTGAACCCATTTCCGCCAATAAAAATATCAAGTGATGTTTGAAATGCACTTTAAAAATGCGTTTTTTTGTAAGCACAAATGCAGTTTTACAATATTACAGGATCACATAGAGTCACAAAGTATCCTGACCCTATCACGAATCAAATACAAAAAGGATCGTTAAAATCCGTTTTGCTGTTTAAATTTCGGTGGTAAGGGCGGTTTTAGTGCTGTATTGCTTCGACTAAAATTTCAAAGTAACAACTATTTAAAGAATATCAAAATTCCTAGCTCTCATTCCTCAAAAAGACAGATTCGATACACTATCCTGAAAAGGGCAGTAGTTGGTACAACAGGAAATTTGAAACAAAATTCATAATAAATATTTTTAAACTTAAACCAAACACTAGACTATTTCAACAAGACAAAACTTTGAGGTAAACATTATTAGCTAAGAATTTTTGTTACAATATATAAAAGAAACACAGGAGATAAAATGATATTTTTCTTTTGATAAATACAGCTACAACGTCCAAGGGAAACTTGCAACCATTAAGTCATAATAAGTAATAAATTATATAGAAATTTGTCATAAAAGTAGATTACGACCTCTGTGTTAAAAAGGTAATGAAAAATAGAAAAGCATTGTGCCAGTAGGACTAAAAACGAATAAAAAAATAGAGAATTAATTACCCTCGGGAAAAGAATGAATAATGAATTTAATGAACTTGTCACCCTACATTTATTCACAGCTGCTGAAGCTGGCGGGTTAATGTGAAAAACACGTGAAATAATGAGCTTTTTATTTTCGAAAAGAAAAAAAATATAGTGTGTCCCCTTACTGGACCAAATATTACAGGATAACGGATCCCAGAATGGAACATAAATAACTTCTACAACGAGATAACATAACAGGTTCATTGCAAAAAAGGCTATTCTTTTATACTTAGAATATAAATTATTGTTTACTCGGAATAATTCAAACCACACACTTATTCAGATGGAAATGAAGTGTAGGTACCTGGTTTTAGAATTGAATTCCATGCTTGTTTGCTTTACATTTTTGACCATTTCATCAGGTATACAAAATTGTATGGGAATCGTTAAAATTTTACCTCTTCATTTACAATTCCATATTAAAAACAAATTTTAAAAGCCTAAAAAATCTGAGATATTATAAAAAAAATAATTTTCGTCTTTTAAACTGTTAATAGTTAAATCTGAAGGTAGTTGTTAAATAGTTTAGGTCCCATGTAGTTAGGAGCCTTATATCCAAGAACCAATCGTGCAAAAGGTATGTGAAGCTCACCAGTCGTGTACTGTATTTATAAACATCATTATTTCGGTCAAATAATAACCAATTTCAAAATACATATACACATAACTCAAAAATATGCAAACAAGGGAGAGAAAGGATACCAAATTGTCTGAAAACAACTCCTCAACTAAATTATCCCATAAACACACTTAATATCTGAGTCGAGAGTCAACTTTTGCAAAGTGCAAACCGACTAGCTGACTCACGTCCAGCACCTCTCGCAAATTAATGAAGAGGAATCTTAGCTGACCAAGCTTTTCCAGTCAAGAGACTCATCAATATAAATTCCAAAATAACTCTCACTTTCATGTGTACCGTAGAACGGTGTTACTTTGCCCGCGCGAGGTGATTTTACCCAAACGCGCAATAAGTTAAAATACATTTTATTTATTCCAAGCCGGAAACATTGGATGTCTATTGAGCACAGGTGAACAAATTTGAGGTTATATTTTTATTCTTGGCGGGATTTGGAAGCAAACAAGCTAACGGTTTACTTGTAAATTACGTTTATTTTTTTAGTAAAAATTGTGCACAATTTTGTTATTCAACTTTTAAGGTAAGTGGACAAAAGGGTTATATATTTTGAAACTATTTTCAGCAATATTTCGCTTTAATAAAGTTTTAAGAAAATTGGGTTAAAAAATCTTGTTGTTTGAACTTGTTGTTTTTGACATACGAGGGTTTTTATTAACACGTGTATTTTTCGGGGTGACTTTGCCCGAAGGTTATTTGCATTGTTTTTTTAGTAGGTAATGCTTATTTAACGTAATGTTGCTCCGTTAGGTAATAAAAGTGTTTAATTACAGATTTTGGGCCGTCCATCATGGGGCGCATCTATAAAAAAAAGTTGGGTTCGAGGAAATATGCGAACTACAGCCAAGACCAGCTAGACAAGGCAATTCGGGCAGTTAAATTTCATAATTTAACCTATAATGCTGCTGCTGATTTATACAATATTCCTAAAAAAACAATATGGAATAAAGTAAACAAAAAACACCAAAAAAAGCCTGGTGGGCAGCAAAGCCTAGAAGAACTGGAGGAGCGTCATTTTGTCGATGTTTTGCTAGTAGCTAGTGAATATGGCTGTCCACTGACAAGATTTTAGTAAATTTGATATGTATTAATGTTTCTATTTTTTGTAATAATGTACCTGATCAGTTAAGACTAAATTTTAGTTCCTTTTAAGAATGCGTTTATGTTTGTGTACTTTTCTAAAAAATAAATAGTTTTGACTGTTATATATGATTTTTTTTTCAAGTAGTAGGTACGCACTTTAAAAAACATTATTTTTTGTGTGTAAAGACACCAATTTAGACGGCTGGCATTGCTTCTAAGCCATTTTATAGCATCGGGTAATTTCACACCGATGACGAGGTGACTTTGCCCAGATTTTAAAAAATAAAAAAAATATATAATGTGAAACTTTGGTAAAAGATAATGTTAGAAATCGTTACACAAAACATAAAAATATCACATATATAAATTTCACAAAAAAATATATATAACTAAACTAACTATTTAGAAAAATATGTTAGAATCGTGGCAAAGTAACACCGCTCTACGGTACTTTTAAGATTAGTTTTACCAATAGCAACACTTTATTTATCTCTTTCTCCATATGTGAAAACTCACTAATTATTTGGTCTTTTAGTAAGTGATCATTGTTTGTTCACACCATTATGAAAAAATCATCTGCATAAGCTACGTAGCTGTTCATACTAATTACCCGATTAACATAAAGAATAAAAAAATGGCCCTTGGTAAGCCAGGCTCATCAGTAGATTTATATTAATTGAATATATTAAAAGTATACGTTTTAGAAAAAAATGTTTTAGATAAAAGTTGTAGGTCTCTTTAAGACAAACAAAAAAGTCCTCTAACATTTTTTTGTACAGGGTGTAGTAAAAAAGTTACAAATTTTTTTCCATTTTGATTTAATGTCACGCCCAAACGGCCTTACCGATTTGGCCCATTAACGAACTCGAGCGAGATATTTGGACGATTGATTTATGTACCAAATTTCATTTCGATCCGTTAAGAAATGCGACCGCTATCGTGTCCACAGATTTCGTTATATCGGAACTATACATATATATATACATATATATATATATATATATAAACTTTTGAACGGAAGGTGTTTTTGAAGTCAGGGGGGCCCAAAACGAAAAACTGTAGTGAAATTTTCCCGAAGTCGTGACTTGCGAACCAGCTGAATAGTAGATATAAATCTACTAATAGTATGGGTCCCAGGACGACTCCATGCCTTGGTTCAATAGACAAAGTTCATATGTTTGTAATTTTTACTATTTGTCAAAACCGACTGCAAGTTATTGATTTCGATTTTTGAGAAATAATAAGACCAATTTTTCTTTATAAAAATAACCAAAACAAATACTCTCTTAATCGCTCTTAGAACGGTTGCAATTCAGCAGTTCTTTATCTTCGACATAGAAACAAAAATCAGACAAAATGAATAAGTTAGTTAAAAAGAAAAAGGTTACACACTAAATTGCGACAAGCAGGAACGTTTGGAAGCTTTGGAAGAAGACACAACTACACAACGAAAGTGTTGCCCAAAAAAACTTTAAAGTAAACCACTTGACCATCGTTTTTGATCTCAAACAGATCGGAAAAGTATGGAAAAATATACAGAAAAAATTTTACACTTTACGGTTAATCATTACGATCTTTTTGTTAAGGACCAAGGTTACTTAAAAAATTGTTCAGAAAGCTTCTCTAAACAACTATTAGCAACCTTAGAAAAAGAGAAACCGTTAATACTGAGAATAGTAGCAGAACACTTTTATGTAAACTGAACTTGTTTTGATACGAACGTGGTCTTTTTAGTTTTGAGCATAGCCATAAAGACAAGAAATGTATATACTATAGACTTAAAGTACTTAATTGCTTTTCAAAATATGTCTCACCAAAATCGATAAACGTTTGTATACGTTCAAACCAATTGGTAAAACAGTTATTCCAGTCTTTAGTTAACACCTACAAAAGGTATCAATGAATTTTTCTGGCGACTGGAATCGCTGCCTACAGATTAAATTCTAGATCTTTGGAAATGTGAAAAAGACTATACAGTTAATGTTCTAGCAATTCCATGGTTTGAAGCTCCAAAAACTCGATTGTCTTTTGGGCAGTGTGAGCACTTATATTGTCCTGATATAAAATAATTCGCTGTTGTAAGCTGCCTTGTCGAAGTTTCGCGATAACTTCTGGCAAACAAACGTTAATATACCAATCGGACATAACCGTTCTTTGAACTTCTCAAGCAATTGTTGCCACATTATATATCATATAATCATATATCATGCCAAAAATTTGCCATGTTTTTTTTTTCTACCTCACTTAACAAAAGGTTAAGGACTATTTAAGAAAAATCAAATATCAACAATTAAACAAATTGCGCAAGGTTTGATAGTGGTCACTCTACTGGCAAATTATGCCCGAGCTCAGCCGTAGAGGGATGATAAACAAGTGAGCCGCGCCACCGACTTAGACGGTACAAGCCGGAAACCCCTAGTTGTAATAGGTACTGACAACCCTTCCACAATCCGACAGAATAAGATAGAGTGAGCTAACTAATATGATAATATAACAAAAGTTACAACTATTTTCTTTGACACACTTCGAAAACGGACAAGTGGTGGTTTTCCTCGTCGTGAAACACCCATACAGCGGATTAGCGTTTATTTTCCGATTTGTAGAAGTAAATCATCGGTATTAAAAACTATAAACGGTTTTTTTGAACTTCCTTTGTTGAACTGTTCGTATATTTTTCGACACTAATTGACGCGATCCGTTTTTTGCTGTGAGCAAATCAGGGATCCAACGGAAAACCATCTTAGTAACATCCAGTTTTTTGTGCAGGATTTTTGGATGAGGCTTTTGAAATGCCGAAAGATACCTTTATCTTCCGGTATGTTACACGGCGGTCTTTTTTAATTATCTGACGAACCACATCAATGTTTTGCTATGTTACTGCTGATTTGGATGGACCTGGATTCGTCGCTAAAACTGGAACGACCACGATAAAATTCAAATATCAGCGGGAAATAGTTGTCTGGTGCGGTGCTTCATTCCCAAACAAACAAACCATTTTAGCGAACATTGCTGTTAGGATAATCCTCTCCGAAAATTGTAAAAAGTTATTGCTTGAAAATGTTCTCAGCTAAGATCTATTTTTTGACTGGATTGCCAATTTTAGAAATTCACTGTAGGTATAGTCGATTCAGATAGAAGTGTCATCAAGTAGGCTGGGTACGTGTGAGATCATCTTTAACTTTATTACTAGATTCAATGGAAACAGAACTTTAGTTAGGGAATTATATGTCATTGCGATGTGTCAAAATGTTTATAGTTATATTGAGCATATGTAGCAATCTGATCACAAGCTGTCTAATATTACGATTCAAATTTCACTAAACTTGGGTGCTGCCACTACAAATTTGAATTTTCCAGAGACTACTTGATGACACTTCTATTTGAATCAACTATACCTACACGACTTGTTGTATCGCAATGAAACTCTGGTTATGTCAATAAAAGATTGAGATAAGATTTGTGTCTAAAGCAAGAACGTACGTTCTTGGTCTAAAGCTTCTATTGGTGGCGCCTTCTAAGCGGCTATATGCAGAATTAAAAAGACAACCCTCGTCCTATTGTCAATTCTAATGATTATTACTTGAAATCTTTACATATAATAAAACTGTAGAAATAAAAATTCTGCACATTAAAGATAATTAAAAAATAATTAAGCGGGGGTGTTACTACATCCTACATTGATATAGAACCAAAAATGTGGTTAGATTTCTTTGTCTGTCTGTATGTTTGTGCGCGCTTCACATGAAGACTACTGATCCGACTTAAATGCGGTTTTCACAGAAGTATTTGTCTTCTTTCAACTTAACATCTGGTGTATAAAAATTTCTTCCCCTACCCCTTTAACGTGGTGCGCGGAGAAATTTTTATACAACAATCTACAAGCCACGCGGACGACGTTGTGGGTACAATATTTTAGTAATTCTAAATTTATTATGCTTAAAATATATAGAACCAGTGATTAATTCTTTCGCCCATTTTTTTTTAAAGAAATATTTATGGTAGCAAATCTCAGATTTATAGCAGTTAGTTGAAAGAATTATCTAGCGAGAAATTTAATATTAAGGTGCCCTAAGAAATAATTACGTAGTTAAACTTTAGAAGCTTTAGTGAAAAATTAAATTACGGCTGAAGTTGAGGCTAATTCTTTTCTCATTAAAATTCTGTCTTGTTTAATACTAGATAATTTAGATTAAACATAAAACAGTGTTGTTGAAATGAGAAAATTCTAAATGCTAAATCTGCAGAAGGACACCTCAACAAAAATAAATTAAAAAATTGTTTTTGTCAGCATCAGTAAGTTTAAAAAAACAGAATAAATTAAAAAATAAGAAAAATAAAGATACAAACTGTTTTTACGGAGAGCTAAGACAATGTGCAATTACCATCTTTAAACACTCGATCATGGAGATATTCTATTGTTTAAAACTATTAAGGTCCTCTAGTTTCTGGGCAATTGTCACTTTTGTAATAATTGAGATAGATACTGTTAACGCTCTTAAGCTTCTTGGCAACCCGAATCATAAATTCCCAAAAATAGAAATACAGACACTAATGAACACCTAGGAGTTAACGTTGTTAAATTGTTATAATAAAAAATGCTTCAGACGCGATCACGAAGACTGGTTTCACTGTTACATGGCTATTTAAGTTCTTCAGCTCCCTGACAATCTGAACCATAGATCCAATCAGCGCTAAAAAAAATAGTAAATTTAATAGGAAGGCAAGTTCTTTTAATATAGTCAACGCTCTCTCGCTTCTTGGCTATTTGAATCAGAAGATAAAGAATGATTAAAAGCAATGATATTAATAAAACTCAAAGAGATGATAATGCTATAATTGTTAAGCTCTTGAAAAGCATTTATGAAGATGGTTCTAAGAGTTCTTCAGGTTCTTACCAAACTTAACCAAAAGACTTACGGATACCCGAGATAGTAGAATTCATAAAGACTATGTTGTCGTTATTAAGGTATCAATTTCTAGTATGTTCAAGAGTTACAAAACTGTTAACGTTCTCTTACCTTTTAGACATCTAAACCAAATGCCTAAAGACTGACTCTTTAATTAACATTAAGTCCACAAATAGATTTCATCTGGACATATTTGAAATTTAGAAGACTTTTTAAGGTTTTATTCTTCTGAACATATCTACACCAGGAGACAAGCGACATCTAGAACAATAATAATTATGTCAATCTAAACCAAAAGAATGAAGAAATGCAAGAGACAGTGGCGTTCATAAGGACCTAAGTATTGATACTGTTTTCGTCAAAATGTAATCGAAGAGCTGTGATGATTACTGAGTAAGAAGACTATTTTGCTTTTTGAATCAGGGACAGTGGTGTTAATGAAGATTTGTCAGTTTTATTATCATTAAGTTCTCAAGAAGCTATCATATGAGAAAGTTAGAAAACTATTGCCGCTCTTTTGCTGTTTGGCTAGTCGAAGCAGAAGACTTAAGAGATATCAGTAACAATGTCGTTTATAAAGATATAGGAATTAATATTAGTAGGTATTATCTTTAAGTGGTGTTAAGAAAATTGGTTATACTATTTACGTGACTATTAACGCTCTGTAGGTTGTAGAACACTGAGAGACATCAAAAACAGTGAAATTTATCAATAATCACTAGAGGATGAAGAAATGTTTCAGTGTAATAATATGGGAATCCGAAATAGAATAGGTAAAAGCTATCAAGAACAAGACATAGAAATTAATAAATAATTCTCACCAACCACTTAAAGAATTATCTTTAACAGAAGTTTTACTGTTTAAATGACTGCTAACTATATACATCCCATCGATACCTCCTCTTGGCAGTATCGACAGATGTCTTCATCTGCTAAGTCAGTTAAACTTAGCAAATGAAGACATCTGTCGATACTGCCAAGAGGAGGAGGAGACCGCATTTCATGTCCTATGCCAATGCGAAGGCCTTGCAAGGACGCGGTATCTAGTACTGGGAGAGGAGAAACCGGCTGCTCCAAGTTATGCGGAGTGGCCACTGTCAAGGCTATTAAGTCTCATTAAGAGGGCAGGGCTGGACAAGGTTCTCTAATCCTATTCTTGAGATAATGGGTGGTCACAATAGATCTGCAAAGGTCGCAGTGATACAGGCTAACAGCCAACCCAATAAACATCTAATCTATTCTAAATACATCCCCATCGCAATATTAACCAAAAACCTTAAACCACATCGAGAACAGTAAAATTCTTAGAGATCAAGTAGTTGACTCTATTATCCTTATTTATCATTCAAAAAGCTATCACGAAAACAGGTCTCACAGTTAACGACCTCTTACTTGGCCAGAAGCCTTAAAAGACATTAGAAACAGTTATATTGATGAAGAGCTAGGAGTTGACATTGTTAACACCAGGACAGTTATACATTTTTGGTAATAACTTAACCAGAAATCACAAAACAACAAAATTTCAAGTCTAAGAATTAAATAAAATCAAATAATATAATATTAAAAACTAGGTGTACCCGCGGCGTCGTTCGCGTGGCGTGTTAATTATTGTATAAAAATTCCTCTTCTCACCCCGTTAAAGGGGGGGGAGGAGAAATTTTTAAACACCATATGTTAAGTTAAAAGCAGAAAAATACATCTGTGAAAACCGCATTCGAATCGGATCAGTAGTTTTCATGTGATGCGCGCACAAACATATAGATAGACAGACAGACGTACAACAAAAAATCTAACCACATTTTTGGGTTCTTTATCGATGTATCCGCGACGTCGTTCTTGTGACGTACCTATAGATTGTTGTATAAAAATTTCTGCCCCCACACCGTAAAAGTGGTTTTCCCAACATTTCCCTTCACTGCTCTGCTCCTATTGATTGTAGCGTGATGTAAAGTATCCTATAACCAGTTCAGGAGTATGAAAAGTAATTGTACCAAGTTTCGTTAAAATCCATCGAGTAGTTTTTGTTTCTATAACGGTTATACAGACAGACAGACAAACAAAAACTTTACTGATTTCATTTTTGGCATCAGTATCGATTCCTCATCACCCCCTGATAATTATTATGGAAATATATTTCATGTACAGAATTGACCTCTCTACAGATTTATTATAAGTATAGATAACAATGTGTAATTTTCTTATTATTTTTTTCGATTTATTACAAAATTTCCATTTCCTGTATCATACAATGTTGTGAAGTGACTATAAAAAATATTTTAGACAATTTTTTCCAAGTACCACATAAATTTCTATTGATAAAACTTCTTCTGTTATTATACAGTTTTATCATTTTAAATATATTACACTATCAAATCCTGTAAGCAGTGATAGAGAATTATTAGCCCATAAATTGAGCTTTATCATAAACAACCGCTTGGTAGTGCTATTGGAAAGTAATTAAATGTTGAATTCATTGATAGGAAGATTCAAATGACATGTATTGTTAATTGATAGTGGCAGTTAATTGTGCTGTACGCAGTATCTGGTTTGCACGTTGTTAGCAGGAAATTCAAAATGGAATCCCCTATATTAATTATATCAAATGAATCGTGATTTTGTTAGAAATATAACAATCTAATTAATTTTGTTTAATTAAATTTGATGTATATTAGATCAATCAGTAAATGACAAATATTCGTATATATTGAAATTAGAGTGAATTCTGTATAAATTTATTTATAGTTACAAAAAGCCTTTGTGGAGTATTTAGTCTGTCTAAAGAAAATCTTTATTATCTGTTAGAATGGAATAATCCGAATGAGAAGAAAGTCATGATTCAGCGCGCATTTCTAAAGACCGGAAATAAAATTTTCCTAGGATTTTATTTTATTTTTTTTACATATATTTATTATCCTGGATGTAATGTTTTCAGACAATTATATGTACTAACAATTTCATTTCATTTCTAGAAATATGCTTTGTTTGCTTTGTGAGTTTGTTTTTGTTTGAAAATAAAATGAACATAACTGTTAAAAGATAATTTGCAAATTAAAACATACACTAATAGCTGGCCTCGGGGATTTCGTACTAATATCTTTTTCTTATTTTTCGTTTTTTCGAATTTTTACGATTTTGTCTCGTTTCTTTTTTATTGTTTTCAATGCTTTTTGGTTTTGTCATTTTCATTATATTTTCTCGTTAGTTTTCCGGTAATTACTGATTAAATATATGAGATATCAACGGCGCCACCTTACTGTGGCGGCATAGTACTCAATTTATTAAGAATTTCTCATTTTAATATATGAGTTATCAATTGCGCCACGGTGACGTTATAAAATATAGGTAATTAAGTAAAAATTGCGTGTTATATATATATATATATATATATATATATATATATATATATATATATATATATATATATATATATATATATATATATATATATATATATATATATATATATATATATATATATTATAACATATGATATAACTCTTTTTATTATTATAGTATTCTATAAGTTACCATGTTATAAAGTACTTCTTACCTTGAATTTTTTAAATTTTAATATAGATGTGAAGAAGGTAAGATTCAAATTAATTTCTTTTATTTTAAAGATTATTATTTTAATATATGCTCCTAGCTATTCTCTTTCTTAGGGTCAGAGTTCAAAAATTTCAAATAATAAATGGATTCAAATTTAACTAATATTGAAAATTTCAACAAAACGATTATAAAATCCAACAATCATATACCAAATTATGTTTTTTTGAACGATAATTCTATTTTGACCTTAACCTTACTTTTTCTTACTGTTTTGTGCGTTTTTACACATTACTTTCAAAAACCAATCATCGTTAAATCAAGTGTTATGAAAAGTTCTGAATTTTGTAACCAATAAATCAAATTAAACTTATCTAAGAATGAAAAATAACTTATTTAAACAGTGAAACAGTGTACAAGTGAAATTAAATGTTCATCAAATACATAAAAATCAAACACAGGAAAGTTCTTTATTTTAAAAAAATTGGAAATTGATACCGTGTTCTGGTGATTTTGTATTCTCTTGGGACAGCTAAGGCACAGGATATCCTTTTCAATTGGAATCCACCATTTCCCAGGACATCAATGATATACGGACACTTTAGAGATTTAGACGAATAAAATTGCTTCTAATCAGGAAATAATCCGCTCTTTCATCTAATGGTAAGTAAACTAATACTTTATTTCTTATTAGAAACTAGTTTTACTTTCGTTAAATTAACTCAGGAAGCATTTATATAAATGAACTGCTCAGCATACAATTTCTAACATTCATTTCTCCATAAATATAAACTTTACGTCTTACCAGATACTATCAGGAGTTGTCTTGCGGTTTTGTTAACACTTTTGACTACTTTTATACTTTCTTTTATAAGTATTTTAAAAAAAAATCGAAATTTTCACGAAGCAAACTTTATTACATCTTATCCCTTCAAAAGGTAGAAAACAAGAGAGCGCTTCAGAAATAAACAATTTAACAACTGAATCTCCAAACAAACTTACACTATACATTATTATTTCCTATTCGCCTACTAATTATTTGTCAAATAAAATTACTAAAAATCTAATACTTAATTCCTTATTTACATTTAATACAATAATCATTCTTTTAAAATTTGCTATACTTTTAATGAATTGTTAGTTTTATAATATCTTATCTATAATATAATCTAATATCTTTCTATTTTCAGAACTTTTCATTTGGAAATTAAACTAATAACAAATCACAATATGGCTTGTAAACAAACATTGTATATTTTGAAAGTAAGTAAAATTTTTATATATTTCTTCTATGATTTCTAATATTTTATAATAAAATTTATGTAAAGTTTTACATTTATGTTTTAACATTTAATTTTCTTATTTCATTTTATCTTAATTTAGGTATTTAAAATCGGTTTTTTACCAATGTATCGTAAAATTTATAAACTTATTCAATATTTACTCTTATTATCTATTTAATACATGATCATTAAAATTTTATATATTGTAGATTAAATTATTTTGAATCTTTGAAATAAATATCTCTTAGATGTACTTGTATATTTTAATTTCTTATTTTGTTTTATTTTTCTTTTTTAGGTATTGTGAAGAAGACGATTATAAATTATACCAAATTTACTGCATTTGCACTCTGCCTTGGAATAAGAATATTTTCCTTTTCTCTATTTTTATTAATTTTCTTTATATGTACTTATTTGATATAGCATAGTAACTTATATCATCTCAATATATATATATGATATACTAGCAGCCCGCCCCGACTTTGCACGGGGATTAAAGAAAAATAGCAAAACCCATTAAATTTATTGGGTCAACGCTTCCCTGTAAACAATATTATATGTTGTTTTATTTTCTGGCAGCAAAATAAATTGATTTTCAGGTGCTCCGACCCGCTTTAGGCGGTTGGCCATGAGGAAAACCGATCCCTGCTAATTGGAAGGTTTGACCTTGAGACTTAATATTAGTAAAAACGAAAGATGTTTTGATAGGAAATTGAAGCGGTTTAAATGGATTTGGTAGATCAGTTGGGATCATCGGTATCCTCAGTGTATGAGCTAGTTGACCAGCTGGTGGTTTAGTTATAATGGTTGCTATAACTTAATTGTCCTTTAATTCTTTTATAAGTAGCCTCGTCCCATTGCACATGCTAAATTTGTGATATCTGTCGTGATTATGAAATAAGTTTTTGATAAGGATTAATACCAAGATAAAAACTTTTAATAAATTAAAAAATAGTTATTGTGACGTAACTATAATAGTTAGACATATGCTGTCGCGGCATTTTTTGTAGATATTTATATATTCTTCAAAATCTTAGTACATTATTTTATTCTATAATCAATAGTATTCTCAGCGCACGCGATGTAAGGATTTTAAGGTCATTTTTGGTTACATTAATGGCATTTTAGTAAGGATCCCTATTTTGTAAAAAAAATAAAACATAGCCTATGTCACTCGGGAATAGTGTAGCGTGCCAACGGTGAAAAATTTTTTGAAATCGGTCCAGTAGTTTCGGAGCCTATTCATTTCAAACAAACAAACAAAAAATCAAACCTTTTCTCTTTATAATATTAGTATTGATTAACTGCGCAACCTTACGGTGGCGTCATAGTACTTAATTTAGTAAGTATTTTCTTTATTCTCTTTCTTTTAGTAATTTTTTTCAACCATTTTCCATTTAATTTCTCTTATTATATTTATTTATAAATCGAAACACAACACCATCTACTGGGTTTTTTTGCAAGCTATCTGATGAATTATCTAGAAATCAACACACAGCTTCATCTACCGGGTGTTTAACCAACCAAGATGTCAAACTATAATAGAGAGTTATATCAATTAACTCACACCGCTCTCTATTAGGAATTCGTAGAACTAAACAATAAATGTCATTTAGGAGGGATTGCCACTTTAAAAATTAATTTAAAAAACATATAGTAGACCAAAAAATGATCAAGCCGTTTAGTACGAGTTCAGTTACAGACACACAAAAATTGAACACAGCGTTATCGATTGCTTACATATATAACCTAAAAAATATGAAAATATTGAAATCTCGTAGAACTTATATGTGAATTTTACCCTTTAAGTATAAAACCTTACATTCGTAATGAACAAAAAAATCACAAATTCATCGAAATAAAAAATATCCTATATTTTAAGTTAGAACAAGTGAGACATATCTACAAAATTTCATCAAAATCGATTCATTGGTTTTAAAGATTAGCGCAAAAAAACATCGTGACACGAGAATTTTAAATATAAATTCGGTCCCAGCAAGCGCTTCATTCGTTTATGAACATTTTAGTGTTATTATCTTGAAGTGTTATGATTTACAATTTACTATTGGGTTAGAATGGACTTAGTAATCCATCAAACTGAATTAAGTAAGTTGTCATATGAGGCACAAGTTGAATTAAGATATGACCAAAAACATTGACTAACTACCTATGCATCTGTGGGGAAGGATTTAGAGGCGTTACCGGACGTAGGTAGATTTTTCAGGTTTGAGTTTTGCCGGATGTGACATTTTATTTTCAAATCGTATCTTGTGTCTGTAATTTTTAAATTATAAAATTAGTGGTTAGTTACATTATTATGTTACATTGAATCTACCAGTGGTTATATTTGCCTTATTTAATTTCTTACACTTTCTGACCAATTAAAACTTAGATTGAGAACGTCATAGCCAGCGGATAAGATTGAATAATAATAAAAAATACTAGTATTGTAACGTTCGTTTTCGAGCATACCATTCGGACTATATATTTTTATTCTGTTCAATTTTTATCGCGCCGATGCGAAGGTCGATTGCCGACTTGGTAGGAGAATAGTATATTCTGTAACAAGGTTAGAATGAAAATTCGATACGAGTGGAGAATTCCGAAAGCGAGCGTAGCGAGCGAGAGGAAACACGAGTAATCGAATTTTCATTCTAACCGTGAAACAGACTGTATTTTCTCCACGACCTTGTAATAATTCTGTTTATTTAAATTGAAATATGTAGCAAAACAATTAGAACGTCGCACTGACAAACTGAGTGACAGTTTTGAAATTCGCATGGCAATCTATGTTTTTTGTTTAGCAGTTACAGAATGTTATTCCGTCACTAGTTATAGAATGGAAATACATGCAAAACACATAAGAAGCAAGTGTTTCAGAATGAATATTCTAAGTATCTCAAGAGTGGGAATAAACACTTTCTATTATTAAAGATGAAGTCGGAATTATTACATTCATTAATGGTCGTGTAGAAATTATTGTTTCTTCGACGGAATAATTTTTCAACTTTTTTTTTCATCTGTGATTTTTAAAAAATTTAGAATTAGTTTCTGACTACCTTCGCCCTTCATTCTGGGTTATTGCCAAATCTGAGAAGGGCCCTATTAAGGAACCAGATAAAGTATTCAGAAAAATTTCGCTGTCTGCCGACAGCCATTTTGAAGCCGACACCAGGTTTCCGGGATTGGTCCCTAGGAAGTTCCCTTGAAGTAAGATCACTTCCATCCACATTGGTAGTTTCGATCCACCTCTAACGAACTCCGACAGGAAGACTTCGAACAACAAAGATAAGAGATTAAATTAATTAATTAATTTCAATATTTATTGAGTAGTAAATCAACTTAAAACTGATTTTTTGTATTTTATTTGTGTGTCTGTACTTGGCGCCCTATAATTAATATTTGGAAGGGATTAAATAAAACTCAGGAGGAAGCCACGACCCTCAGGAGCTAGCCTAGGGTAATTTAAGGGTTACAATTTTGCGCCCAACGCCAATTTAACTCTTAAAGGGTTAATTAAGCTACAGTATAGATGTTAGGTTTTCTCATACACTCTTGATACTCGTTTTAAAAATATTAAATAAACTATAAACCAATTTATTTGTAACAAACTATTACTGTAAATTATAATGTATGGTTCATAAACAATGTTACCTTCATCTATTTAAAGACAAATGATAAATGTTTTTTTACATAGTATATTTTTATATAATCGAACTTCACTAATCTATTAAGCACTCTGCATGATGAACCCAATCAAAGTTAATCTTCATCAACCTTAAGAGACACCGCAGAATTATTTCTATTCCTTCCCAAAGTAATTCCCAACCCGTGTCCAGCAATTTGGCCCTCGGATAAAGATCCCTAACGTTGTGAGTGATACTGAAAATCCCACCGCGTTACTTTACCGTTTCCCTTTCCCATAACATTCCATCACGTTCTACATCTCCTGAATTGTCACAAAAGAAAGACTATGAAACTGAATTCGGTTATCGGTCAACCGCAGAACCCACTGCTCTTAATTTATTAAAATAAGGACTTAACTTAAACAAAAAATTGTTTAACATTAATTAGCTTGACTTACAAAAATATAGAGAAGTTTAAATTAGAAGTTAATAAAAGAGGTAAGTTTAGTTTGTAAGTAGGCTTATATACTTCATTCGCAATACAAATTACTAACCAAGAAAAAAGTAAAATTTAGCAGGTTTCTTGTAAGAGACACCGTACGATTTTCTACGAGTAATTCGTGATAAATATACTATTTTTTTTTACTCTTTGCTGAATAGTCACAATAAAAAATTTTTAATTTCCTATACAAATGAAGTTACAAAAATTTTAAAAACATTTTTTTTTTAAAGCTCTATACAATTTCCGTTATTTACCTCAGTTTTGAAATTTTGGTGATACGTATTCTGAAAGTTTACCTCATTGGAATTGTTGATTTTAAAGAAATCTAGCAACTGTTATAAGAAAATTCTATATGGAAGTGTTCAGATTTACCATTTACTATTTTTCTTTATCTTCAGTTATTTTATTTGTAAAAACACAAACCACATTTATTTTCAGGAGCAGCAACAATATATGAGCTTTACAAGAAACAAAAAAATTGCACAAGCAAAAGATTTGTTCCAAATGGTGTAGAAGAACCTCAGAATTGAACCGAAAAAACATTCAAAAATCAAGTATCTTGATCTTCCTGACAGTATTATGAGCAAGATTTCTTTAGTCGTGTGATCAGTGATGCTTAATCCTGAAATCAAAAACCAGAGTGAGAAGTGGCACACTGTTAGTTCGCCTGGAGCAAAGAAAGCTCTAATATACAAATTAAAGAATAAATCACTGCTGATTTATTTTTTGACAAAAAAGTAATCATCCTCAAGACAAACTATCAATTAGGATTCTATAAAGCTGTCTTTTGGAGAGTCATTCGCGTGATACCAAACATTGCATTAATCATTACAGTAACTCATGTCACACTGCCTTCTTTGTGACTAAAAAAGGCATTAATGTGGTTTCACTGCCTCATGTTTACCTGACCTTAGTTCCTTAATTTTTTTCTTTTTTACCTTAATTAAAAAATGTCCTGAAGGAATATCATTTAAAGTGTTTAGAAAGCATCCAAAATAGTTTAACGAGTGAACAACAATTTCAATGTTGTGTAACTGCTCAAGAGAATAACTTTGAAAGAAATAACATTGATATTGTAGAGTTTTTAAAAACCTGTTAATAACTTTTTTATAATCCCTTTTTAAATCAAAAGCCGACCCTGTCTCCGTAAGTCTGGCCTTGCTCGAGAAATAACGAAAGTCCTGGTCTACGAGATAAAAAACGCAGCGGGTACTTTTAAATCTAAAGAACTTTTCAAAGCGAAGTTATCGATTTTGTTTGCTGACCAATCAGTGATTGCGTTAAAAATCAGGTGAGCTTCGCGGGGGTTTCTTACGCGCCTTTTGTTCTAACGGAATTCATTCGATAGGGAGATGGCTAAGTAGAAGCATCTCGAGTATTTTTTAGCTCTAATTTTCCCGGTTTTTTATCTAAAATAAAAAAGTAATTGTGTAACTCATGTCACACTGCCTTCTTTGTGACTAAAAAAGGCATTAATGTGGTTTCACTGCCTCATGTTTACCTGACCTTAGTTCCTTAATTTTTTTCTTTTTTACCTTAATTAAAAAATGTCCTGAAGGAATATCATTTAAAGTGTTTAGAAAGCATCCAAAATAGTTTAACGAGTGAACAACAATTTCAATGTTGTGTAACTGCTCAAGAGAATTACTTTGAAAGAAATAACATTGATATTGTAGAGTTTTTAAAAACCTGTTAATAACTTTTTTATAATCCCTTTTTAAATCAAAAGCCGACCCTGTCTCCGTAAGTCTGGCCTTGCTCGAGAAATAACGAAAGTCCTGGTCTACGAGATAAAAAACGCAGCGGGTACTTTTAAATCTAAAGAACTTTTCAAAGCGAAGTTATCGATTTTGTTTTCTGACCAATCAGTGATTGCGTTAAAAATCAGGTGAGCTTCGCGGGGGTATCTTACGCGCCTTTTGTTCTAACGGAATTCATTCGATAGGGAGATGGCTAAGTAGAAGCATCTCGAGTACTTTTTAGCTCTAATTTTCCCGGTTTTTTATCTAAAATAAAAAAGTAATTGTGTTCCGAGTGCCCATTAAAAGGTTGATGATTTCTCTGATATGGTTTGGTAAATACCACCTGTAACGACTTGTGGATGAGACTAAAGAAGGGTCAAATTTCTACCGCATTTCCGAGATTAAGCTGGTCGCTAATCTTTGATTCTTCCTGAGAGACGCTACGGAGCCAATTGTAAGTTTTTTATTATATCTTTATTATCTTCACTACCAGACAAAAGAGTACTATTTATTTCTTTGGAGATTGAATCTAATTGTATTCAATTACTATCTACGTATCGTCACCGTTAAGCAGCAGACACAGTGAGTGATTCATTTTTTTTTTCAAAAGCCGGTGTGTTTTTTTACGCTATATTTACCTGTATTTTTTTGTATGCTTTTCTAGTTTTAACAGAATATGTAAGTACTCTTTTAACTCGAGTTAATAAGAAAGCTAAAGGTGAATTTTATTAAATTTTTAGTCTAGATCTCTATTGTTTCACTTTTTGCTTTATAAAGCACATCGAAATAATAACCTTATATACCTAGATATCATTTTAAGAGTAACCAAAGACCAAATTGTGAATTGGTCCCTAAAATGATTGAAATTATGTATTTACTGTTTTAATACGGATATGTACCTGTAGGTTTTATTTGTCTAGTTTATTATTCAGCAAAATAATAAGTATTGTTTATTGTTTAAATAGATATTTTTCTTTTCCTCTCTGGTGTATGTTATTCTGATCCAGATTGTCTATAACTTGAGTAAGATTATTAAAGTCATTAAATATTGGATTATTTAAACATTTTCATATTTTACAAATTTAACTTCTAACCATAAGGAAAAGTAAAGAGAAGTGTAAGTATAATTTTTTACTTTCTAATTAAAAGTGTGTAATTTTAATTCTAGCAAGACCATCCTATCTAATTTATATATCTCTCTTATTCTATCTGGGTTTCTTATATTCCCCATCCTTGGGATAAAAAACATAAGTGGCGCCCATTTTCCTTTCTCTTTCATTTCTTTCTTTTCCTCTCTTTTGCCCCTTTTAACTTTTATTATACTATTAAATATATTCTTTTTTATCTTTTCTATAATTTTTCATAGAGCTCGTCCGAATCCGCGCTCGCTCTCCACCAACCAACTGAGTGCCGTTCGCACTAGTTAACCTTTTCAAACGAGCATTTACCACCTTCCCATAAAAGGAGGTTACAATATTTCAAAAAATAAAAACAATATGTTTAATAAAAAAAAGTATCATTACTTTTTTCTACACCTCATATAGTCTAATTTTCTATAATCTGTTACAAAAATCTTGCTCTTATTTTTCGTTTGGTTGCACTGTATAAATTACGAGTTAAAATAATTTAAACCAAATGTAAATTAAAGTCAATACTTTTCATTAAAATATTAGCTTCAAACATTTCCAAAAACAGCAGCTTAATTAAAGCTACACTCTTTTGAACATAACGCTTTTTGTGGAATGTATTCGATGAATACAAACAGAAAATTAAAAAAAAAAATGTAATTTTTCAAAGCAAATGAAGTAAATGTAAATATACAACAGAATTATGTGTTTATTAAACAAAGAAAATGCTGTAGGATATATTTAGAGGTAGCTGCCATTCACAGATAGGTATCAAATGATAGAAAAAAATGGCACATTCTAAACTTAATTTAATTTTCAGTACATACAATCGCAATATCTCGTAGTAAATTAAACGACAATACCAATAGCAAAAAGTACGAAACACTTTTTCACCGATATTTGAAGCAGATATTTAACTATTTAAAAAATTCTTAAAAACAGTTTAGATTTGCTATAAAATAACCAAATTCAAGAATCTATCTCTAGAGGATACCATCAGGGGGGGGGGAGTGTTATTACCCGTTTTGTGGAATCTGGCTTTGGACGAGCTGACAGTAAAGATGATTACAAAAATAACGCGACAGCTCCAGTAAAATTCGGCAATGTGGGGATATACGCCGACGATCTCCGATCGGCGCGCGCCGCTGCGCCTCCAGTCGGAGAATTCTAGTACTATTCAATTGCTTAGCGGATTTCGTGTGCGGTGTTTGTTAGTCCCAGAGCCATCTTCACAAAACCTCTCGAACTGGGTAATCGGTAGCGTTCGAGTCGACGGTAAAGATAGGTGGGGAAACCTGAGCTGTCGCGTTAATTTTGGAATCATCTCTAACACTTAATAATAATAGAAACCATGGGATGGGTTATACAGTTAATAACATGGTCATCCAAGCTTACAAAAAATTTAATACTATAAGAAAAATGCAATGCAATGGGCTCTGAATGTATTCACGGAATGAACTTTGACTGCAGAGCTTAACATAAACTCTCTAAAGTCTAAGGTTGTAATATTTACCTGGAAAAGAAACTTAAAAGGATCAGGTCCTATAAGCCTTATTAGTACAAATACACACGTGGTGAACGATGTTAAGTACCTATATAACTCAAAACTTACCTAAAACAGCTATCTGGAATACATAACTAAGAGGGCGATAATCACCTGAATGGTGGCCAAATGCACTTACGACAAAAAGTGGTGTTTAAAACTAGACAGAAACTTATGCATCTTTGGTATGGTGACCAAAGATACTACAAAAGAAGCCATTATCAAACAAAGCATAGATTAAAAATTGCCTTGGCATACATAGAGATCTGAGATTGCAACTCAACAGCAGAATTTTTTTAGATCAGTATAAAATAAACGAGGAAATTAAAAAAGTCATCTGGAAGATGTAATCAGACCACATGGTTCCCAAATACCTGCCTAAGAAAACATTCCAGGTATAAATACACAAACGTAAGGAAAGCAATATGCGTGCACTCAAGCTTTAAGGTTGCACTTGGTACACAGATGAATATAAGACTGAAGAGGGTTTAGAAGTAAGTATTTACGCAGTGACGCAAACGTAAAAATTTCTGTTTCTCAGAGGACAGATACATATTTATTTTAAGCAGAAGTATAATATACAATCTTGCTGTGCGCAAGAAACAATAATGTAAGAACTTATAAATCTAAACGGATGTGCACAGATAGTCAGGCGGCGGTTGGGGCTTTAAACACCACTAAAGTGACCAGAACACAAATGTCGAGTAGAACTCGATATACATAACAGTATCATTGAAAATGAAAGCCTGGTTTCGTAAACAACAAAACCAAAACTGGTAACACACTCTGGCTAAGTACACAGCAGAATGTGTATTGAATAGACGTGTGCCAAGAGCTGAAACATTGCGCCAAACTGTTAGGAATCAGCTACGATTTATTACGGGTCTGGAACCAGTCAAAGAACACCAGCAAACCATGGAATTGTTTAATGAAGACCCAGTATGCACATTATGCGATAGGGAACCCGAAACAGTTAAACACATATTGTACCGTTGCGAGGCACTGTATCGCAGGAATTTAGAGTGCCTACATAAACATATGGCACCCATTTCTTAGACCTGTACAAGCTAGCAGAGGGAATCAAGATCCTGGAGTGAGTAATATGAATCAATGGAAGAAGTAAAATAAGTCTAACTAGACTGCAGTAAGGCGGCTTCCATCGTAAAAAAAGTATCTATCTCGATTAATGAAGAATTCTTTTTAAACAAACAAAAATATCTCTAAAAAGAAACTAATTTTGAAGAATTACACTTAGACTTTTTTGTTTAGAATTTGATTTACTATAGAATCGACAAGAACCAAAAAAATTATGGTTACAACCTTAAATGGTTATAGTTTCGTTAAACTTTACAGATTTTATTTTCCTAGTTTACTGATTTAAATATATCAAATTTTATATGTCCATACAGAAACGATAATATCCAATTACATCATTAAACGCAATATCTATAAAACAAAACGTAGGTAAAACGTTCACAACATGCAGCTGGGAAATATAAATGCCTTTTCTTGATACTAACGCAGCTGTTGCCGCAAATAAAATTAAAATGTTTGTCCGCAATGTGTACTTTAAACCGCGTTAATATTCCCAACAAAACCAAAAAACACCCACTTTTGAATCATTAATGTAAAGGTGCGGAAAAGCACATAACCATTAAAAGCCCACAGAGACTTTACTTTCCCGATTTTCCTGTTTCCGTGATCTATGGTTCCTTTGGGACATTTTAGAGTCAATATTTAACATTTTTACCTATATTTATTTCGATCGTTGGCGTAATCGAAAGACAGGAAAAATCCACCTTAAAGAATGGTGGTTGAAGCAAAATGTCTCCGATATAAAGTTGCTCTTTTCCAAAATATTGTTATTACTAATTTAAATTGATCCCGAAGGTATCCAAATGGAAAAATTAAATACTAAAAATTTAAGGTAGATCTATAAATTTCTGGTAACATTTATTAAGAGAAGAAATAAATGTACAATAAAAAAATACAGTTAAATTACAAACATAACACAGCTTTTATTAGTAAACTAAGCATTCTGAGAAATCTAATTTGAATTTTTTAAAATTTCGAAATTAGACAAACATTAAATAAAAGTGAGGAGACATCGAAAAAATGACACATCCAGCAAGACTCGAACCTGCAATCTCTATTTATATTCGGTAACGCCTCTAAAGCTTTAAGCCACATATGCATTAGTTGTTTTTCGGCTTTTTGATCATCTTAGTTCAACTCTTGACACTCAATTCCTCCTTTATGCGTGACGTTAATAAGAAAGAGATTATTTGATCAAAAAGCAGACTAACCACGAATGCATTTGTGGATGAAGTGGTTAGGGGCATAACCAAATAGAGATATTTTTTGCAAGTTCGAGTCCTGTAGAATTGAACTCTTTTTCCATCTCTTTATTTCTTGTTTGTCCAATTACTGAATTTCAAAAAAGTTTTTATTTTTTTAATTTTTTTAATAAATGATCCAATGATGAAATTTCAGCAACAAACTAATCTCCACAATCTATATTAAAGTACAAATAAAAAATTTCTCTTACTTTATACCACAACCAATAAAATTTTAATTTTAAAATCAATTCAAGATCAACAGCGATAATTTTCTTCATCTAACTCTTTGTAAGAAAATCTGAAGTTAGTTTAATTTTTTACAGGAAAAGCAAGATGACTGCGTTACATTACTACGACTGCGTTACGAAAACATTACGACTGATGATGTCTATGATACGATAGCGTTACGAATACACTACGACTGCATTTAAATAACGTATGACTGCGATGGGATGGCTTAATGATGTTACGAAAACATTACGACTATTGGATGTCTATGATAAGATTGCGTTACGAATACCCTACGACTACATTAAAATAACTAATGACTGCAATGTGATGGTTTCTTAAAGTCATTGTATAAAGTACAAAAACTACCAGAATGAACTTTTGATTTTCGTATGGAGAGAGGAATGGCCGATTCTGGTCACTATGACTGCGTTGGAAATACACCACAACTGAGTCATTAAGTAAACTACGACTGGGTTATTAATACATTGTCACGTGCATAAATCGGCGTCAATATATTTAAAAGTTAAGTTAATGTTTCAACGCGATCGTTAGCCTTTTAACGGGTTCTGGTCCGTGTGGTAGGAATCTTATTGACTTGACCCGTGGAAAGAGTAGATAATTAGAATGTTAGGTCGAAAACATATCGGGTTTTTACTGTTTAAGCTAATAGCTAAAATTTTAAATTAAGTAAATAAGTGCATCGATTCCTTTTGATATTAATAATACATTTAGTTTAATGAATTCGATTTAATTTTAACATCGTTTCGGAAATCAAATTAATATCTAGCAAAGCCGTTTATGCACAACGGAACACACTATTTCCCCTTCTATACTCACAAGTGTCATTGCGGGAAGGTATGCGTGAGCTATCGTGATTTTAGCGCTCCTTTTGCATTTCAACAATTGTACGAACACATTAGTGCTACTATCGAATTAAGCAACGCCATTTTGTGAAGTTGGAAGTTCTTCTGGCAATATTCAAGCCATCCTTATGGGTTTTTGAATTTCACTTCAATATTTTTATCTAAGCCTCATTTTTGGTTATTCCTATTGTGGTATTTTTGAGTAGGCGTTTAGATAATTCCATATTTTTGGGATTTAATTAAATGGTGCTTTCTTCGGTAAGTTATACCTCATGCATAATTATATAATGCCTTTTCTTGACACCGTCATTCGATTATAGTGTGATTGCTAAGAAAGTTCGTTACGAAGAAGCGTGGACATC
Source organism: Altica lythri (assembly GCA_964028335.1). Lineage (NCBI taxonomy): Eukaryota > Metazoa > Arthropoda > Insecta > Coleoptera > Chrysomelidae > Altica > Altica lythri. The sequence continues at coordinate 19,239,679 of OZ034809.1, forward strand.
CGATTTTGGAACACGAAATTTGCTACAGGTTGTTAGCGAAATAACATCGCAGATTGACTGCTTAACCCCTGGTCTTAATATAAAAGGGTAAGTGTTTACCTGTGTTTATTCAATAAAATCGTAAATTATCATCCATATAATAGCTACACGTACATACCTAAATATTACGTTAAATTTTGGTATTTTGTTAATATTAGATCTATCGTTTTCTTTTATGATTAAATTCATTTTGTGTAATTAAATTTATCAGTCATAAATAAACCCGACTAAATTACTAATTTTAAGTTTTAATGGTTATTATTAATTTTTATATAAACTGTTGTAAATAATTTTGGAATCAGGTGCAATGATTTTTTTTTGTGATATGCTTAACCTGTTTTTACTATAATTTAATCTATAAATTTTGAATTTAAATATATTTCATTGTGTTCCTTTATTTTATATCGTATTTTTTTTTTTTGTAAGTTGGATTTCTAAATTGTAAATTGTATAATGACACACGTGCATCTGATATAATTGATTCATTTACATATTAATTTCATCAATAATTCTGTTATTGTTTATTATTATGTTTGGTATACCTTTAGATTGTGTTATCAGTAATTTAATCTTTAAAATTGCTTTTTTTTTCTCTTCTTTTTATTAGGCAGAGTCGGTACTTGTAACTTTAATATATTTTCTTTCTTAAATAATTTAGTGTGTAATTTAATCTTTTAATTTTTTTTTGTAATAAGTAGAGTCAACATTTGTAAATTTAACGTTTCTTTCTTAAATAATTTAACTTTGAAATTTTTGGCTAATGCGCTTTTTTCGACTAGGGTTTTTGGTCCTGGCTGAAATTACTTTTGGACCTGGCGAGTAAAATGTTTTTGGTCCTGGCTGAAATTATTTTTGGACCTGGCGAGTAAAATATTTTTGGTCCTGGCTGAACTTGTCTTTTTTTTTTTTTGGACCTGGCAAGTAAATTGTAAGATCAGCTTACTACTGAGGAATCAACACCGAGCCTCACCATCCACAGAGCAGCAGGCTATTAACGAAAGCCTCACTACAGATCTGCGGATAAACAGATAAGCCAAAAATTTAATTTTAAGTTAAGACATTGTAAAGAGTTGGCCTAACCTTTGTCTAAGTTATTTAAATATTGTTTATTTTATAGGATTTATTAATTTTCAATCTCTATTATTTGCTGATATTATTATTTACTAACTTTCTTTGCTTGATTATATATTTATATATATTGTAAACTTCACTGTTGGGTTTATTTTCGTCAATATAATTGATAGATCTAACTTTGTGTCTTACTCAGATCATCACCCACTCACCATATTTGTTATTCAATCAATTTCTTTTTTTTTTAATTAAGATTCTTAAATTCATTATTTATCTCCAGTAAGATAGGTCAGTGTCTGGAACATCAGGGGTTTCCGATTTGAACCGTTAAAATCGGTGGCGCGACTCACACTTTTGTACATACCCTCTACGGCTGAGCTGGGCACAAATTTGCCAGTAGAGAAACCACTTACCCATCTTACCTGGAGTTGGAGATTTCAATTTAAACCATAAGTTTAATTTTTCAAAATTTGATTTTATTTTATTTTTACTAAAAGTACTTGGCAACATTACGTTTGTGTTACGAACAAATTACGACTGCATCGCAACGTTATTTTCTGGGGTACAAAAATAAATAGAATGAACATTAAATTTTCTTATAGCAATTTAAATAGAGTACCTGGGCACAAATTTGCCAGTAGAGAAACCACTTACCCATCTTACCTGGAGTTGGAGATTTCAATTTAAACCATAAGTTTAATTTTTCAAAATTTGATTTTATTTTATTTTTACTAAAAGTACGTGGCAACATTACGTTTGTGTTACGAACAAATTACGACTGCATCGCAACGTTATTTTCTGGGGTACAAAAATAAATAGAATGAACATTAAATTTTCTTATAGCAATTTAAATAGAGTACCTAGTAACCGATTTTGGTTACCAGGAATACGTTACAAAAGCATTACGACTGACGGATGCCTATGATACAATAACGTTACAAATACGTTTACGTTACAAAACCATTACAACTGTTTGATGCCTATGATACGATTGCATTATGAATACACTACAACTACGTTACGCATAGATTACGGCTGCTATGTGCCGGCTTGATGACCTTATTTTCTTCAGTACAAAAATGATCATAATATATATAAAAAAGAAAGAATGTCCGATTTTAGTCAAGACGACTGAGTTGTGAATTCACCCCAACTGCGTTATTGTTACTCTATGACTGCGTTATTGTGATACGAATAGATTACGACTGCAGTGCTTAGGCATAATGAAGACATTTTCTGTAGAAAAAAAAGGCTAGAGAATTAGAGAATTATCTCAAGCATTAACTAATTTTGCTTAATACGATTACATAACAAATAGATTACGACTACCTTGATGTCAATGATGTCATTATCTAGGGTACAAAAAAAACGAATAAACCTTAAATTTCCTCATTAGGATACTTATGTGAAAATAACCGATTTTTGTCCCGAAATCAGATAGGTTCTTTACTTGAGACTAAAAAAATCATAATAAGAACAAAGACTTCAATCACTTATTACATCGATTTATTAAAATGCATTTATGTACTCTTATATTCGTATTATTAACCAACCCTGCCAATCAAACTGTCATAAGCTTTTTCCTTAAAGCTCTAAGTGCTTGTTTGCTTCAAAAACAAATAAAGGACACAGAAGGTCTTTTATTTTATACGTTGGGATAACGTTGCATTTGCAATTCCAGTAATCTCCATGAAATCAAAACCGGCTTTGACTTCATCATAATGTCCGTTTTTCCAGGTTTCCGGTTACAAAAATTTTACAAACAACTTCACCAGTTTCTGGTTGAAAACTTGAAAAAATATTAGGTTTTAGCTAAAGGAATCTGTATGTAGCGATGTTTATTTTTTAGTGACGGAATTTAAAAAGAGCCATTTGAAAGTTTAATATTAACCTTAATAACTAAAACTGCATTTTTATGCAAAATAGTTAGTTACAAATTTAAATATATAGTCCCTGGTAAATTATTAGGTGCATTTGGTTTTTTAATAATTTTGTGTTTTATACGAGTTTACAAGCAGTACTTTTATATTTAAACACAAAATAAATTTTTATTCAGGAAATTTATTATATATTTCGTATTTGTACTTGTTTTTCACATATGGCATTACAGTGTTAATCAATTGTTACACGAAGGTAAACAAATCTAAATCTGCTACGCTCGTGTTTGCGCGTGTTTCAGTTGTGGACGTGTTTCTGCGGCTATATATGTGCTATGTTTGTGTAGTGGTTTTATATTACACAGTTATTTGTTAATTTTGGGTGTAGCATTTAAATAGTCTGTTATTATACTTTCATCATGAGTAAAAAAGCTGAAGTAAAAGACCTATTGAATGCTGAAATATTTTCAAATCGCGAAATATCACGAAAATTGGAAGTTTCTGAAACTAGTGTACGACGCATAGAGAAGAAAATTGAGTATACGAATTGACCTTAAAACAACTGAAAAATGTGACAAAAAGCCTATTTTCACTTCAAGGTCAGAAAGATCTTCAAAGAAAATTTGCGAAAAAGCTGATAAAATCGCAACTTCAAGATGTTTATGTGAAAGTGATGAGAGCACTTTTGAAATTTTTCAGAACAAAGCTGTGTTTGTGTATCGTGTTTATGAAGAAAAGAATCACCCTGACTGTGTTGTTCAGAGTGTAAGACACCCTAAAACAGTCTGTTGATTCTGGAGTTCCAAGAATGCTTTCCAAATGGGAACTATTTATTTTATGAACGATGAAACTTCCTTACATTACGGTCTGTCAAAACTTTTTGAAGTAAAGCTTCTTTAGCGACACTAGGAGTAACTCAGTAATTCTAACGGGCGTGACGTCATTCTAATGTACCGCGTACCGGAAACAAAACCTGATACAAAATACCTAACACGATTCTGCCTACTATATTAAATAAAATTAAATCTGTATGAATTGACAGCTTGTCATCTTGTCAACCAAAATACATTGGTGGTAAATAGTTTAAAGTATAAAGTGTTTGTTTTAAATATGAATAAACAAAGTGGATTTATTAATGAAGAAAGTGATGAAAAAATATTGAAAGAAAATGAGTGAGTACCTACTCTATATGCATACATTTTATTTTTAATGTGTAATTACACTATTTATACCTAATTATTTATACCTATTATTTATACCTAGCTATTTTCGTTTTATAGACTTAAAGAGCTAAAAAGAAAAAGAAATTGTGAACGTCAAAGGGCATATTATAAGCGCCAGAAAGATTTGAAAAAACATGAAAATGAAAAAAAGACGAGACAGCGACATTCATTATGATTTGATTACATATTATGATAGTAAATAATTATTTATAGGGAAGCTTTACGTTAAGTAAAGAAGCATGTTGCACGTTTTTGTTTATAAAATAATAATATTCGAAATGTTTTAACACTTGCTTATACTTATTTTAGGTTTGGTTAGATAGCCATAAAGGCCATAAAACCACTAGTCAGGATGGCTGATCTTTTAGCACCAATAACAGATCCTTTGTATAACTGAAGAAAACAAAGTCAACTCAGGATTTTAAATTTTATGGAATCTATATATATAAAAATGAATGTTTGTCTGTATGTCTGTATGTACTCAATGAACTCAAAAACTACTGGACCGATTATTATGAAAATTGGTATGTATATGTATTTTTCCACGGAGAAGGTTTGTATGATATGCTCATTGATGCCACTCGCCACCAGGTGGCGCTGCAGTGTAGCAACTTCTGTCCCGTTCAACCGATTGTCATGAAAATTGGTATGTATATGTATTTTTTCACGGAGAAAGTTTGTATGATATGCTCATTGATGCCACTCGCCACCAGGTGGCGCTGCAGAGTAGCAACTTCTGCCCTGTTCAACCGATTGTCATGAAAATTGGTATGCATATGTATTTTTCCACGGAGAAGGTTTGTATGATATGCTCATTGATGCCACTCACCACCAGGTGGCGCTGCAGAGTAGCAACTTCAGTCCCGTTCAACCGATTGTCATAAAAATTGATATGTATATGTATTTTTCCACGGAGAAGGTTTGTATGATATGCTCATTGATGCCACTCGCCATCAGGTGGCGCCGCAGAGTAGCAACTTCTGCTCCGTTCAACCGATTGTCACGAAAATCAGTATGATGATGTATTTTTTATGGGTAAGATGAATATGATATTCGTATTAATGGAAGTTACCACCAGATGGCGCTTCCATGTATCAAGTTCAATACTTATTTTAATAGATATCTATACAAATTCGTACAAATAAAAGTTCTTAAAATATATTGTTGGTGCGATAAGTAAAACAAAACTATAAACTTTCTTTCCTTCCCTATCTCTTCTTCTCTTTTATTTTTCTTAAATTTATTTTATTAGTTGATGGCGTAGCAACGCGCGCCGGTTACAGCTAGTATGCTATAAAATGCTAAAAAATGAAATGGTTATCTAACTATCGAAGGCTCTTATGTTGTGTTGTATTCCAATAAGGTAGATACAGCTACAAAATCACACATTCTAAACGTAATGTGTGTATATTTTTAATATTGTTTACCTATTATTGAAGCAAAACTTCTTTAGGCGCGACTAGGGGTAACTCTAACGTTAGATTCTAACGGAAGATTCTGATGGAAGTAACGGTGTGATTTCAGCTATGGGAGGAGCTTAAATTTTCAAAATTTATTTATGAAATTTTTAAAATTTTCAAACGGTTTCAAATACATTAATGGTTTTTAGAGAGTAAAATCTATGTTTCACATTTAAGTTATCATAAACCTATTATTTCATATATAAAAAATAATGATAACTTTCAAATTCCTATTTCTAATGAATAATATAAATATAACATCTCATTTTTTGTAAAATATATAGACAATAAGTATAATTGAATTGTAATTAAATATTTATTTTCCGATACGTACGTCAACAAGTTTTACTTCAATCGCGCGTAAAGGTTACACGCACACTCTTTTTTTATTCCTCTTTTGGATTAGCCGGGTGTAGCCACAATATGGAGCTCATTAAAAACGTTGGGGAGTTGATGAAAAGAAATGTGGCTAAACATGTAAACAGAAACAAAACCCAGATATTAGTAAGAATAATTCACCCATTTCGCATTTCGCATGTCGCCCAAAATTGAAACTTTCATAGCTAAATAATTTATTTATTTCTAATTTCTTCCAAGAGACAATAAATACAGATTTGCACCATAGTAATTACGTTTTATTTGTAATAGAATAGTATTATACGTTACAAGGTCGGTAGGTGACTTATTACAGTACGAGTTAGCTTACGGGCGAGGCGACGTAGGAGCCAAGTCCGGAAATAAAAACGAGTACTGTAATAACACCTAACGACCATGTATCGTATTATATTTTTTATAATTCACGTTCACAAAGTTTCTATTTCGACACTAAAAACAGTATCGAAATAGATTCATTGTAACACTGTTTTTGGTAACTTTTTGTTTTACACAATTGGTTGCACTGCACTGATTTTCAACGAAAGAGTTCAGGTAGTAAATCAAAAAGTATGTTGTAGTAAATTATTAACTACATTATCAGCGTTATTGCTAAATTCGGAATATTTTATACAAATTTGACAAACATTCTAATTTAAAATCATTAAAACTGACAAGTGTCAAAACTGTCAAGATTGCCAACATAAATAAATATTTCGAAAAACTCTCATTTTATTTTTTTATACTTTTAAAAGTTCATTATAAAAAATAGTATGTAACACTCGAATTACAATGACGGTTTGTAGTACTCGTTCTTTGCGAAACTCACCGCTTCGCGGTTCGTTTTACAAACTAAACTCGTACTACGAAACCTCTGTCATTGTAACACTTGTATTACCTACAATATACTATTATTTCATCCTGTTTTTATAAATTAATAAAAATAGTTTATTAAGGCATCAAAAGATTTTCGAAACATAAAATAGAAAGCAAAAATTTGTTATTTTATACTTTTTTACTCAGTTTTCTTTTAACATAAATTCTACTTAAATCTATCCCTCTATATAGAATTAAATTTGCTGTTAATGTTTTGTAAAACATTCCACTCATTACTGAGCGGAAACACAGCAAAATACCACATTCCATACGAAATTATATTTCACAGTAAAAAGGATTTATGTATCAACCGTGTACGATTAAGGATTCCAGGTTAGGTATCCTCTTCCTTCATTCATATGCTTATGAGCAATTTACCGCTGGGATGATTTTCATAACATATAATGAAAGTTTCATTACTGTTTTGAATTTCGTTTTAAAAATGCTTTGTAGGAAAAGAGCATGTTATTTCATAGAGAGAATCAACTATCAAAGAATGGCACTAATTATTTATTTTACACTCTTGTGAAGCACTAGAAACATGCGCCATTTTAACTCCTATGGGACTTAATCAAATGATATGTTTAGGAGAAACTCAGAGGTATACAAGTACAGAAGTGTAAAGACAATTTTGGTAGTTATAATATACTTTGAAGTGTGGCAAGGCTGACAAAAGATTAACTTTATATTTATTTTATATTCCTTATGCCAAAATTTAAATTTTATATTTGTTATTTTTAGTTTTATACAAAACCATTTGGTAAGTCGTGGGTAAAGTATAGTACCTCACTCGAGGAACAAAATGCATATTTAGCTCGTTTCTTTAGCCCCTTGGCTCGCAAGCTCGCTAATGGGCCAAACACACTCGCTGTAATATGCAATTTACTCCACTCGTAAAGTAATATACTATAACAAAAACTTAAAGATATATAAAGTTTAATCAAGTTTGAATTTAAGTTAAGTAATAAATAAATTTTGTTACGATTTTAACAATATTTAAATTCTAAAAATCTTACACATTTTACTAAAAATATCACCACGTCTACAAAATATTTTTTCTGGAAATATAAGCATAAAAAAAGATAACGATAAAGAGAACTTTTGTTAAACCGACAATCCTCAGTTCACAAACAGCAAAGCAATAAAGATCATCATCAATCATTGGCGTCGATCCATCCTCAATGTTTCTTTTGTCACTCGGCGTGCTGAAACCGTTAACAATAAATCTGCCAATGCCAGACTCTTCTTCATTATTTCCATAACTAGTCCAATTTCTTGAAAAATTCCCATTAAAAAAATATTCCGCTCAGCAAGATCTAAGCTTTCAGTCCAAAAGCTTTCAAGCTCCGACCAGTGGCGAAGAAATCAAGAGGACACAATACAGACGAGTTTTTTTATCTGTATACATTTGTTGATTTAAAGTATTTGGTATTTTACTGTATTACTGTAAGACCTACTGTAGTGCTACGAACTCTATCGGAAAGAAAAAAAATTAACAATTTTTTTTTTCGGAAAATGGAATTTATTTTATTAAAAATATAGCGATTTGCACGGTCTATAAGTTTTTCAAATGAGAAATTGGATGGCATCTACGTCAGCATACTGCTGTGCAAATGTAGGCTACCAAACAGAAAAAAAGTCGCACGGTGCCTTCTCCACAGGATGTTGATGGTTAAAATGCCATTTTTTGTCAAAAAATCGGACACAATTGTCGATCGATTTGATGGGCATTCTCGTGCAAAAATCGCCAACATCCTTTTTCGCGTTATTCTGCCAAACACACGCGAGACTTTTCCAAACGGCTCTTTTTCGGATTTGGCTCGCTTGGATGCCTCCATACGTAACTTTGACGCTTGGTTCCAAGATTGTATTGAAAAAAAACACGTTTCGTCACCAGTCACAATGTTGTACAGAAAGTTCTTATCTTTCGTGACCTCCCCAATCTTGAATTCAAAGCATTTTTTGGTCATCAGTGAGTTTGTGTGGATCAAACCGTGAAGACACTTTTATCATGCCCAAATTCCCGGACGATAGATTGAATCTTTGAAGATATTTAATTCCATTTGCATGTATCACAATAACGATTTTAGCTTATTTTTAATAAACAGGGGTACTTTTTCCACAGTTTCTGGCGCAATCACAAATTTTGGCTGTCCAACATGTTCGTCGTCTTCCAGCGACTCACGACCCTCTTTAAACAATGTAGACCACTCAAGGACTCGGCTAAGAGGTAAACAATCAATACCATAAAGTTGTTTCACCGATTGATGCTTTTCGGTAAATGTTTAACAAGTATAAAATAGAACTTAATATTTACTCTTTGTTCGATGCTCATTTTTCGACTGATGTAAAAAAGGAACTGTCACTTTAGGCGCGAGAACTCGGCGTGAAGAGGTTCGATTGTCATAAAATTTTGACAGAACATAAATAAAAGATGTACCTATCGAACGCTTGCCCTAATAACAGATGGCGCTGCTAGTTTTGGTTTTTTGTTAAAAGTCCTGTTTTCTAAAATTTTGAGTGAAAGATACTCTGTACTCATATAATACATCAATTAATATTATATTAATTTTATAATGTTTTTTTGTTCCAAATTTATGAAAATGAAAACAGTTTCATGTAATTACCGAAATATGAAAAGTGAAATAATGACTTTTTAAACACTTTCTCCTAGATATATAAGATGTCAGCCGCCTCTGAATTCGAAAGCTTTCAAACTGGGCTTTTAATCTGAAAAGCTCCGGGAGGAACGCTTTTTAATCGATGGCCATATATCTTAAAACGGCCAAGAGCAAAAAAAGCCGCTATAGTGAAATATGGGGCTCAGGTAAAGGCGAAAGAGTCGAATGTGCACTCTGCCCAGATTAATTTTTTATCAACCTGGATGACAAATTGCATCCGTCTACGTCTACGGCTGCATGTGGAGAATCTTTCTGAAATGATGTTTTTCTATTTGGTTTAATTTTAGCTGACAGCGCGATATTAAAAATTAACGGTTTGAATTAAATGTAAGTAAATATAAACTTAAATTCATAGAAGAAGTGGAAACAATAACTTAATCTGTTAGAAGAATAGCTGAAGCTCTGTTTGAAACTTGTTGGTATTTGTTTAAAACATCACAGAAATTCAAACACAAGTTTTTTAAAAACGTATATTAATTAAAAACGAACCACATTTAGTAACCAGTACTTATTCTTATTACGTTTTTCATTATGAACCAAGCGTTTTTGGCCCAATTACAGAGAATATAATTGGTGTAGTTAAGAATCAGGAGGTATAAGAAAAGATGATCGTGGTGGCAATGTAAGTTCACAAAAGGGTCACAAGTGTATTGAATCAAATTTAGTAGCTACTAATTTCTCCATCTTCGTTTCCAGTGCCATAAGTGTAGTTTTTTAATTACAACAAACAGTTAAAATTAAGAATTCAAACATGGAACCAAGCAGGTATATCAAGTACAAAAGTTAGTCAGAAAAACCTCGATAGGGTGTGCATGCCATCCGATTATTGAGGCTTTTAGTAACTTTAATTAAATTTCAAGAAGAATTGTATGTAAAAAATTAGTTTCCATTGAATTAGAGCATCTCTTGGTCGAAACAACTAAGGTAATTGGAATCAAAAAACTCTATATTAATGTTTGGTTCATTAAAACTGATGAAAAAAAAACTTTGCTGCTGGCAGCAAACTTATCTAGCATTGGAGTTTTCAGTGACCCAAATTAGAAAAAAATATGCGAGAAGAATTGTGTTTTACTAAAAAAATAGTTTCCCTTGTGAAACAACGTCTGTTGCTCGAAGCAGATAGGGTGAATTAGAGTCAAAACGTCTAGATTGCTTCAGTGCAAAAAAAACATGTCTGAACATTAACTCGTTCGAGTAGAGGCCGTAAATACACACCAGTTGTCTGTTTGGGTATTCTGAGTTAAGCAAAGGGTAGAAGAATGATTTATTCTGACACGGTCTCCAAACACAACCTATTATTGGACGCTGAGCTTCAATTTTTAACTTTAGGTGAGGGATTATCTAACACTAAGACCATGTAAGCTCACAAAAGGGCTTCATCTTCGATTCCAGTGTAATAAGTGTAGAGTTGTAGTTTCAAAAAACTGTTAAAATTAAAAACTCAAACATGGATGCAAGGTCTACCAAGTAGGTACAGATTTTACTCAGAAAGACCTCGATACGGTGTGCAAGCTAACCGATCATTGACGCTTTTAGTAACCAAAATTAAAACAATTTTCAAGAAGAATTGTGTGTAAAAAATAGTTTCCATTGAGATAAAGCATCTTTAGGTCGAAGCAACTAAGGTAATTGGAGTCAAAAACTCTAGTTTGCTTCAATATAGGAAACTCAAAATTGCCTCTGAAGTCAAATGCTTTCAAACTGGGCTTTTAATCTAAAAAGCTCCGGGAGGAACACTTCGCTATAAATCTTAAAACGGACAATAACAAAAAAGCCACTATACTAAAATATGCGGCTCAGGTAAAGGAGAAAAAGTCGAATGTGCATTCTGTCCAGATTAATTTTTTATGTAGGTACCTGGATGAAAAAATACATCGGTCTACGTCTGCATGTGGAGAATCCTATAGGAAACTCAAAAACGTGTAAACATCCTGAGTAATAATTTACACGAAAGAGACAAAAAATACACGCCAGAGTCTATTTGGTTTCTCCAAGGTGAACATAAGTCAAGTCAACAAAAGCCATTCTATTCTCAAAGCGTCTCCAAAAACAATTCTTTATTAGCAACAAGTCGTCGCAGAGCTTTGAAATCTAACTTCAGTTGAGATATCATACTACTCTAAAACAATGCAATTTCACATAATTCACGTAAGAGTCGCAAGACTATTGAATTTTGGATGGAATAAAACGTAAAATATTCTTTCTCCAGTACTGGCCTCAATCCCAAGAATTATTAAGTTTTCAATAGTAAAAAAAATGCAATCGATGCCTTCAAACAGGTGATTTCGACTGTACCAACAAACGAGAAGAAAAATATTGGTACGTGGAGAATACTCGACAAACCACAGAGTCGATATTGTTTTATTAAAGCTTTATATGCAAAATCTAAAATACCAATCTTGGATTCAATATTCTATCTTGTCCAAAATAAACAATTTTTATTACAATAGATATGAACAAATAAATTATATTTTAAGAATTCAGCTTGTAATATCCACAAAATATCGTTCTATATTTCGTTTTATCTTAATGAGTTTCCGTAATCTAAATTCCAGATAAATACATCTTTGCAGCAAGCAGAGATATGAATTCAAGAAGTAATTCATTCAGTGTTAAACGATTCAAAACCCAGAAGTTTCGTAAGCTCATTATTTACCAGCATCTGAGGCTAAATGGCCAACGTAAACGTGGATACGAGGATAGGCCGAATTCGAAAAGTCGTCAGAAGCTTTCGACAGCTGTTTCAGCTAATGGTGCACCTTTTAGCCAAAGTATGTTTCTGTCCTGATTAGAAAACTTATTCTGGGCTATTAATATTTATAAAGGTAAAGGAAAACGGAGATAAATTAGAGTTTGTTGGAAAGATGTTGAAATAGATGGATTGAGGCTGCGTGTTTACAGATGGACAAAAACTAAATAAATACAATAAATATATTTGATAAGAAACTCTTATATTTGTCGTATTTGTTTTCCTCGAATAAACACCAAGAAGCTGTACCGGTGTTTCTTTTTTATTAAAATACAGTTTTTTCTGCCCTAGTGGAGAAACAACGTTATTTCTGCCTGGCACATTCATTTATTTATTATTTATGTCTTTATTTCAAGTCTGTCAGAACCGTATTTGTAATAAACAAAAGCAAATAAAATCATAATCATCTGACAGCTGTCGTCAAATCGTTGTCAAGATATTTCTACGCTATTTGTCTGAAATAGTCTTACTTCAACTGGCTACAGAGATCAAAACTCGCTGTTTCATTGCATGTGATATGAAAAATATAATGTGTGGCACGTGATGAAACAAAGACGATTTCTGATCGGGCGAAGACAGCCCTCGCTTCGCTCGGGCAGTCAACTCTCCCCCTAGTCAGAAATCGTCTTGTTTCACCCCTTGTCACACAATATACTATTAGCACCTCCTTATACACCTCTACTAGTCGGTTGTAAAACATGGTATCAAATGTAGTAATTTGTCTTAAAAGGCTTCTTTTTTTAAAACTTTGGATTTAAAATAGATAAAATTTTGTAGTATTTTGCAGCACTTCCTTAACGTTTCCAGAAGCTTAAAGAGGATCAAATTTTGTGTTGTTTTGTATCATTTCTTAAGCGTTTCCAGAGGTTTCTTTAACAGATCCTTTAACTGCTTGTTAACCTAGTTTTTCGTCACTCGATTTTTGTCCATGATTTAATTTTGTGATATTTGTGTTATTTATTCAACAATAACATTACTCCCAATTCACCAAAAATATATATAGGAAACCAAAGAATGGAATGCTCTCGGTCAGCAAAGTATTTAGGAATAACTTTAGACAATAAACTTAATTTAAAACAACACAGCCAAGATGTATCAATAGGGCAAGACATTTCATAAGCCTGACATACAAAAACCATGGTATAAGTAAAAAGACAGCAACACATATCTAAGACTATATGTAGGCCCATTCTGGAATACTGCCATCTTATATATACCAATGTTCGACCATTCTCAATGAAAAACATAAAGGTAGCAGAATCTTCGACTTTGAGAAGCATTACTAAAACTAGACACCCCAGAAATCCTCTAGATAATCCACCAAATAGTAAGGCATATGAAATTACCAAAATTAAACCTATTGAACAAAGGCTAACCCAACTTACCAAAAAATTCGCAAGTACAGAACATAATATAAGAGCATTGGAAGAACTATGCTGCACAAGAAACCAAGAAAGGTAACCATAGACAAATTAAAATTAAGAGACTTTTTGAAACATAGCCCAAAGGCGCCAACATGTTTGTGCGCACTCCTGGAGGCGCAATCGCATTCTGTAGTGGTGAAAATTGGAACTAAACCAGCAAAATATGAGATATGATCAGCTGGTAGCCCGAAACAGCAGTTATGGCGGCATAGTGATAGGTTAAGTGTTAATAATTTTAGTTTAAAATACATTTAAGGTAGTTTTACCATAAAAAAGGTGTAAAAGTATAGTGAATAGTTTTGAACATGTCACTACCAGGTTATTTTGGATATAAATGCTGTGTTGTAGATTGTAAAAGTAAGTATTTTTATCCTGTATATGAAACATATTTTTATTATTAGAAGTTTCAAATATTTCTTTCAAATTCCTCACTCAGGGTAAAAAGGTTAACTGATTAAAATTGAATAATAGAAAAATAATATGTTTAAGTAAATTTATTGATTTTGATTTGTTTATGTGCCAAGAGCATAAATCTTAGTTCTTTGTATAATAAGGAAATATTATAGAGATCTTTTTAGATCGAGAGCAATCATTAAAGTTTATGTATTAGAAGTACTGCTCGTTTTTTTTTTGTTTTAGATGCTATTCAGAAGAAAGACCACTTTTTTGAGAAATGGTAAGAAAGAACTAGTCATCGGAACCATCTCTTTCCAATTTCTGTAAAAACCCTATACCTATTAAAATATCTGTTAAACATATGTTAGATATTTATTATTAAGACTTAAATACATAACTTGTGCAATATTGTATTTATTTTTTATGTTTTTGTGTTCAAATAAAAATAGTAATTATTAAAACTTGATTTTCGTTGATTTTATTTTTACTAGAAAGGAAATATATACCTTATATTTTAAAATTTATATATTCTTGTTTTAAATCACAGTAAGAATATAAAATTTTAAAATATAAGTTTATCTATTCCAATATAACGTTTAAACTAGATATGCTGTATATCCCGCCAATTTTTAAATCGATGAGCTTCTTCCAGGAGACCATGGCGCGCTGATGTCGGAACTTGTTGCCAACTTTATGTTAGGTACCAACATATCTGTTCTATTATCTCTGAAGGCAACGAAGAAGAAAATTCTTTCTCTTTCTCTCTATGTCATCATAATTTCCCCTTTGAAACTAGTATCCTTTTCTAGTCCCAGTAACTTATTAATCTTTCATTAAGATGTCTTAGAAATAGAGGTAAACATCGTTACAAGAACTGCATGCAGTGGTAACGAGCGAGGGTGTAAATTACCTAGAGCTTTTTTCTTAACTCTTACTTTTAATTAGTTATAACTTTGCTGTTATGGCCCTCAAAGGGTTCCTTCTGCATTTGCACGAGTTGCTATTAAAATTGAAATAGGTATCGGATTTAGATATGCATATTCAAGACCGTCTCTGTGTAGTTTGGGTTACTCTAAACAGTCCTAGCCTCTTTTGAATACTGAGAACGTATTTGAATAGGTTGTGAAAACACAAACTAACTGAATTATGTGAAAAGTGTAAAGACAAACTGTTGGACGCTCTCTCCAAATTTCATATGGGTTTAAAACTAGTTTGAAATTTCGAACATAAATTAGTTTATACCCAAACAAGAGGTTGGAAACAGGAAAAGTTTAAGTTTCATTCATTAGATTATGCTGTAGAAAGTAAAAGTGTTGCTTTTATATCGAGCTGAAGAAGTTTTGGTGAATAGAAAATGTATTTTTCAAAGTCTAAAAGGAATTGTATATAACCTAAAATTTAATAAAAGTACGTGAAATTTAAAAAAATGTCATGTTTTTCAGTTAATTTATCTTTCCTTAATCTAGTTATATTTATATGTTTAACTACAGGGTTCTTTGCTTTGCTTCGCTCGCTCTGATATTTTAAAGTTTCTAAAGAGTGTTTTTTATTATATATTTTACCGGTTTTTAAGTTATACCGTCACGAAATATTAAAATTATAGATACTTATTAGATATGTAATATGGAGCCATGGGCAGAATAAATTGCAAGAATTTCTGACACACATTAACAGCATCCATGAAAATATACAGTTTACGATGGAAATCGAAGACAACAACAAGCTAGCGTTCCTTGATGTGTTATTATCACGAAAAGAAAGATCATTGAGCCACACAGTGTACAGAAAACCAACACATACGGATCGTTATTTACATAGGGATTCCAACCATCACCCATGTCAAAAATATGGAGTCATCAAGACCTTAGCAGAAAGGACAAGAAGGATTTGCGAACCCGAGGCACTACACGCAGAGCTAACTCATATTCATGATGCTTTAAGGGCCAATGGTTATTCAGAACGGGAAATCAAAAGATCGATTGGACCAACAAATCGTAGACCCAAAGAAAATGAGCAAATCCAACCAGTGGCAAAAGCATTTCTGCCTTTTATTCCGGGAGTGACAGACAGAATTGGTCGAATGCTAAGAAAGAAAAATGTAAAAACTATTTTCAAACCAACGAGAAAAATCAAAAAATGTCTTCGATCGGCAAAAGACAGAAGAGATCCACTGTCGGCTTCGGGAATTTACCGCATTCCGTGCACATGTGGAAGCGTGTACATAGGAACTACCAAACGCTCGATCAACACCAGGATTAAAGAGCACAAGGCCAAATGTCGTCTGGGGTAGACGGACAAATCCGCCATAGCGGAACATTCCCTCACTATGGACCATCGGATTAAGTTTGAGGAGACCCAAGTCCTCGCTACTACATCAGCATACCATTCCAGACTCTATAGAGAAGCCATAGAGATAGAGAAGCACCCGAACAACTTTAATAAAAAAGAGGAAGAAGTCAAGATCAACAAAACATGGGTCCCCATAATTAAGGGTGCGAAAACTCCACCCTTAACGAACAACACCGACCAGAACCGATTGGAATCGAAAGCAACTGAGGCCCCGCCCACTTCCTTCCCGACGTATAAATACGGGCTCCGTTCACGCAGAGCTCGGTAGTTCGCAGACTGTCAACCAGAAAGCAACTTCTGAAGATGCCAACCGCTTGTGTTGGCGAAACGTCAAGTCAACATGACAATCGACGCCGACCTAACAGCCCAAAAACCATTGATATATTAGATATTTGTTGTTATTTACCTATATTTTATAGGAATTCTACTCTAAACCACAGTTTCGCTGCTGAATAGATAAAATAACAGTAAGAGGCCATAAATGTGAATATTAAATAATTGAGGGTAATAAAAATCGGTTGTAGTGTAATTTGTGTATAAAATGTTGTTTTTTAATTATGTACATAATTAATGCGTTATAATAAAACTTTTTTTCAATGTATTAAATACTTTTTTTCTATTATTAGTGTCGTTTTCTGTTCAAAAATGGTATAATGCGCAGGATAAAACTTTTTGAATTGTTTTTATCCTATTACCTTAAAGAAGTGCACGTTTTTTTTTTTAACTCAAAAACTATAAATATTCCTTTGTCGTCAGCAAATGAAAAGTTTAGAATCAGATCCAAGTCAACAAAAACTTTGTTAACTGTGTTAGATTAAAATTCAATTTTCCTTAAATTGTAACTCTCTGAATTTTACACAAAATAACTGCCAGTAACTGAGTTTGTCGTTTTAAATGGTGCACAAAGCGCATCTTTACCGTTGATGCAGTTTTAAACGCCTCGTTCTACTAATTAACTAAAATATTGTGTAACTTCATTATTGTCTAGACGCCTTTTGGGTCAAGAGTTGTAGTTTTCAAAATTTCATCCAGATGGAAGATACGATAAACCTCTACAACATAATAGAGGATTTCTCTGGAGGGAAAATTTTATTACTTCTGTTTTGTTTGTTCCAAACAATCTAAAGGGTTTTCTGTTACTGTACCTTGTTGAAATAAAGATAATATAAAGGAAAATCTGATTTGAAGCGGGTAGAAGTTTTATTACATTTCTATTTAATGAAGGTGTACGATAAGACCTCTAGTAAAATAACTGAAACAAACAATGAATAAATTTAAACAATAATGAATATATAGGTTGGTTTTATTCCAACCATAATTTAGTTTGTTTTTCCCAGATGCTTTATCTTAAGTATATTTATTTTTGTTGCAATATCTATGCAAACAATCTTTCTAATAGATATTCATTGATAACTTATCCCCCAGCTAAATTTACAGAAAAAGTTGGTAAGCATAATTGCAGGTATTCAAATAGCTCAGGCGAACCTGAAGGCGATTATAATTGTAAATATATAACCATAGTGTCTGATATACCAGAGTTGTCTTTTTAGTTTTACATATAACCGCTTAGTAGGCGCCTCCATTAGAAACTTTAAGCTGGGTACTCACATGCGATCATGCGAACTGTAACTGCACGGTTGCAGTAACCGTATGTTTATGTGTACGTAGACTAACGCACGTGCCTCGATCCGTCTATGAACCAACTAAAAATTTCTTTGTGTTCGCGTAAAAACCGACAACTGGTGGATCGCCTCCGTCGGGCCGTTCGACGATTCCGTAACATACCTGATGTGCTACACGTCTTTATTTACAATTTTTGATTACTGTAACCGCACAGTTACAGTTCGCATGTGAGTACCCAGCTTTAGATACAAAATCTAACCTCAATCTTTGTTGATATAAATCCAGAACACGAAGACTAGATACCAGGAGTTTAAACGTAATGTTAAAAAAATGGTCTCAATTTAGGGAACAGAACTATTGCCGGTAGAGTGCGCTTGTGTTCCTAAGGTTTAATTACTTTATTTCAAAAGATAAGTTTAAATGCACAAAAATTTTCAAATATTAGTTAAAAACTACACAAATTTTTAAATTAATTATTGATGTCCTTGTTTGTTTTATGGCTCTGCTACTTGGCAATCGCCAGATAAATTAATTGTTTATAACACAAATTTTTAACAGATATTATTTTGATGTTACTCACTTTTGGTGCTTTGAATATAACCACTTTTTTTACACTGTTATCTGCCTTTTGGCCACTAACACAAGCATAAACAGCACAACACTTTCCCATTTCTTTTTATTAATTTTATTACAAGTAATTTTAAATAAATTAATATCATATATTTAATTTAATTTCGTGAAATTTAAATATCATAAACATCGGTTCGGTTCTTAAAGTTCCTCGCGCCGCCAGTGGCAAAAAATAGAACTATGATCTGGCCCGATTATTGAGACCAGAAATATTATGAAAAAGCCTATACCGTGTAGACTCCTGGTATCCATTGCGATACAACAAGTTATCTAGGCACAGTGAAAGTCGGTCGAAAAATGGATCATAGCCGAGAACATTTTTAAGCAATAATTTTTTACACTTTTCGGAGAGGGTTATCCCAACAGTAAAATTCGCTGACATTGTTTCCGTGTTTGGAAATAAAGCACCACACCAACTATTTCCCGTTGGTATTGCTAATTTCTTTGTGGTCGCTGCAATTTCAGCGACGTATCGAGGCTTGGTCCATCCAAAACAGGATGATCACCGTGTAACATATCGGAATATAGAGGCATCTTTAGACATTTCAAAGACCTCAATCCAAAATATCCTATATGTAGAACTGGGTGTTACGAAGTTGGTTTACCGTTGGATCCCTCATTTGCTCACAAAAGAGTAAGAAGCGGTTCGCGTGAATTGGTGTTGAAAAACATTTATAGTATTCCTAGGGGCGACGAATCCTACGAACCGGAAAATAAACTCCAATCCATGTTTCACGATAAGGAAGACCAACAAAAGTAATTTGTGTCAAAACCTGCTCATGTGACAACAACTGCTTTAGATGATCGAAGAGAGGTTGGTATATAAACATTTGTGTACCAGGAGTTAGTTATCGCGAAACTTCGACAAAGAAACACACAACGGCGAATGATCCTACATCAGAACAATGCAAGTGCTCACCCTGCCCAAAAGACAATCTAGTTTTTGGAGATTCAAAACATCGAATTGTTAGACCATCCACCATATAGTCCCGATCTAAGTCCCAACGACTTCTTCACGTTCCCAAAGATCAAGAATTCAATGGTAGCGATTCCAGTCGCCAGAAGAAGCCTTTAAAATAGTCAACGAAAGACTGGAATAAATGTTTTACCAAGATGTTTAGAATCGCAAGGAGGAGGAGGAAGATTTTCTTTTGAAGCACCTTACATTAGAATTTTTTAAAGTACCCTTAAAGTTAAATATGATTAATTAAACATCCAAAAATCATTCAATAAAATAAACAAGTCTTTTTACGAATTCATTCATTTCTTAAAGAAAACAAAATCAATAAGCCCATCTTGTCATTTCAATTTCTTTAAATAAACAACCAAATTATTACGAGTAATCCTGCTTTTCATATGATTATCATAAATCTTACAAACAAAAAAGACACCCCAAAGATTTACGGATTTACTTCTTATACAGGAAAGTAAAGTAAGCCTGTAATCCATCTCCAGTAGAGAGACAAAGTATTCATTTTATATCATTGTTTACAGTGGAGGAGATTTTAATCTAATGAAATATATATTGTATTACGGAGTAAAAATTTTGTTACCAAAATCTGTATCTACAAATCGAATAATAAAAAAAGACCAGAAATATTGTAAATTATTACAAAGTGGATAAGCATCTACATAAGCGT
Source organism: Altica lythri (assembly GCA_964028335.1). Classification (NCBI taxonomy): domain Eukaryota; kingdom Metazoa; phylum Arthropoda; class Insecta; order Coleoptera; family Chrysomelidae; genus Altica; species Altica lythri. Next base: position 19,260,089 of record OZ034809.1, read on the forward strand.
AGATAAAAGGTACTATATCAGATCGTAGAAATGCACATTTTTACCTTAGTACACATATTATCCATTTTTTTGTAGATTTAGCAACAATTACCCAACAATTATCCCAAAAAGGAAAACGGCAGTAAGGAGAAGTTGAAGAAATGACATATCTAGCACGACACGAACCTGCAATCGGTAACGCCTCTTACAATTTCCGCAACAGATGCATTAGTACTTAGTCGGCTTTTTGATCCTCTTCAATCAACTTAAATCATATATGACACTTACTCAATTCATAAGAGAAATTATTTGTCAAATAGATAGTTGAAACATCAAACTCAAAGTTACATTTTCTGTACCCTGTCTTATTTTTAGGTGATTGGAACCATAGATCTTTAGTAAATTAATAGAGATATCCCTCACCGGAGTTTTGAAATTGACAAATTATAGAAACAAGAAAATGACATTAAGGAGAAATTTAAAAAATGTCGCATCCGTCAGGACTTTGTGACTGAAATAGTCAGATGCGTTACCGGATGAGACATTTTTCAATTTGTCTTTAATGTTATTTTCTTCTTAATTTTAAAGGCAAGGTTCAAGAGCACATGCCTTTAAGAGTAAAGAAGGTATTTCATCAAAGCCGGTTGCTTTGTTTGAATTTAAAGTAGCAAGGACTTTTTGCACACCCTTAACCCTAAATCTTAAATTTTTTATTATGTGAGAAGCCCGTAGAATAGAAGGTAGCTCCATGTTGTCCGGTGGGTTTAGTGTCGAGTTCTAAGAGAACATTTTGGCAAAGAGTTCTGCCTTTCCTATTGAACCACCATCTGCTGTTGTTTGGAGGAAACGAACTATTTGTAAAATAATAATAACAATAATAATACAAAGTAGGAAAAAAATAGATGTAACTTTAAAAAAATAGATGTCCCGCTACTGATAAAACAATCTTAAAATCTACGTATAGCGAATATAAAAAGAATATGATGTTAGAGCCGCAGATGGTTTCCTTGCCAAATTAAAAGTTAGTCATTTAAAAAACTTAATGTACAAATGCAGTGACTCCGTTTTTCTCTTTAGGAATAATTCAGTAGTGTAGAAACTTTTATTAGGAGCTGTGTCATTTATGAAAACAGAATGTCAACAAATAAAATAGAGTTCAGAGAAAATTAACTACCAACTAAGTTTATCTAATGTATGTTTATTATTAAAAGTAAAATACTAAGTACGAATTAAGAACGTGTTAAGTGTTCAGCTTTGAAACATAAATAGGATAAGAGGTGAAATTTGTTTATACTAATTACTTTTCCCAACTCTACAAAATTGGAATCAAATTTTTAACGTAGATAAGACTGGTCTTTTTTAAACAAAATGACTAAAATTATTATTGCACGTAAGCAAAGAATTTATCAGGGTTTTACGCTGCGAAAAATAGATTTACAGTTCTGCTAGATTCAAATGCTTCTGTGGTCAAGAAATTAAAGAACAAGTCAAGTCTTCCGGGAAATTGGAAATCAAAATTGTAAACTTAGAGTTTTTTAACTCAAAACTTACTTGGATGCGCCATCTTGCAGACAGAAACAAGAGGTCGATTACCACTTTAATAATCAATTATGTATGTCAAAGTGTGAAATTTTAAATCAATCATACTAAATTGGATCTATAACATAGTCGTTAAACCAACAATCACATGGTGGTATGGTGACTCAACAAAGGAATGTCATTAAGTAACGCAAGATTTAAAAATTGCTTGCCCAAACATAACTTTGGTCTAACTAAAACAGCAACTATGGAAGTTCTCTTAGATTTTCTCACAGTATCGTGAATAGGGAGGCGCCGATGGAATTTTACAAGGATTTCACAGATCACTACATACTAAAATGAAGGAAGAAACTGAACATTGGTACTATAACAGATCAATACCTACCTAAAATAACATTCCAAGTAGATATACATCAGGAATGACACAATGCGTGCAGTCAACCGAAGCGTCAGATTCAAAATAAGATCTAAACTGAAGAGAGTTCAGGACCAGGGATCTACAGTAGTAATGAAAATGTAAAAATATTCTATACTTTTGTAAAGAAATTGTAAAAAGATATCAGATGAAAAATAATTAAATGATTTAATTATATGAAAGAATTTGAATTTTAAAATAAAATAAAAAAAATAATAAACTAATAACAAAAAGTAATAATCAAAAAATATCATTCAATAAAAACGAAAGAACAATTAGAAGTAGAGTACGGTGCTGCAAAATGGTAGGGCAAGAGGCAAGAGGTAGAAAGTGGAACAGCTGGAAGAAGGAGTTGGAAAATAGGGGAGTGGGAAGAAATTCATTCACAAGAAGACTAGGAATTATATAGTGTTAATTTTTTGTTGTTATAGCAAACGAATTTATTCGTGCTGAATCCACGCAGAGATTTTATTGATTGGAAGGAGTCCAATATACATGCATCTAAGAGGATCAGTATATGCACAGATCATCAGGTGGTTATCGGAGTGTTAAAGAACCTTAAGGTGGTCTCCAAACTAGTACCTATACGAGTGCCGAGAGGAATTAAATCTTTTGGTGGATTATAACATTGTCAAACTACGAGTAGTTTGGGAACCAGAATACTTTAGAGTGATTCCAATAGCATATGGCTTTCATCCTCTAAAACTGTACAGATTAGTACAGGGTACCAATATCCTGAAATGAGTACTATAAACATATGGAAGAAGTACAATGAACCCAATTCATTCGGTGTCAAGTTTTTTTGAACAATGCTACACGACATCTGCCTACTACTCTAAAAGAATTTTATCCTTCTGTGAAACTAGTTTATTAAAAATTTACTGCAACCTATTAATTATTCAGTAGAAATGTGAAAGTTAAACATTTTTAACGTAATAAAAATTGGGGCAAAACTGTGAACGGTGTTTGAAAGACGATTAGCTCTATATTTTTTTATTGAGGCATCTGAGACTTCTTCTGAAGTTGTTGACATTATTATGCTTTTACAAAACACCTCCAGATTGTTTAAGAAAATAAATATGCAAGGTAATGGGAACAATCTTGGAGATTTTTTAAGACTACATAACAAGGAACTTACTTTTTTAATTGAAATACCTCACCAAAATGCTATTAAAAATAAAGAAGAAGGAACAGAAGAAGAAGAAAATGATGAAGATAATGAAAAGGAAGAAAAAAAAAGAAGCAGAAGAAAAAGAAGAAGAAGAAAGAATAAAAAAAGAAGAAGAAGAAGAGGAAGTTGAGTTGCTCTAATATAAAGGCGAAATGGTGATAAAACAAAACGTACACGTCTGTGACAAAAAATCAATATTTGAGAAGAAAACGTCTTCTAGTCACAATTCAACTAGTTTAAAATTGTTGAAACCATTTGTAAACAGTATTTAACTTTCTCTTTTCTCTCCTTGTCTAATTTCCAAATTAAAACGTTTTGCCTACCCCTCCAATATTTCTTTATTTTTTTTGTGAATTTTTGGATTATTTTAGACTTTTTACAAAATTTATTACTTTAAAAATGAACTAGCTGTTACCCGCGGCTTTGCCCGCGTGAAATTGGGATATTCACAAATTATCTATTTTGCATATAAAATTTTAATTTTAATCATTCTGTAGGTATATCCTTAGTAAAATAACTAACTAATCGCTGCAAAATTCAAAGTGCTATAGGGAAAATCGCGGCCTCCGACGCGCTATTTATAGACACGCGGCCGCCGCCCCGGCCGGCCAATACCACCGCAAGCGCTACGTCCCGCAATTTTAAATCTGTAATATCTTCGAAAATATTCATTTAAATCTTGTGTTGTACAGGACCATATAGATCTACTCGTATATTAAATCAACAATGTATTTAAGCTATTTAATTGGATAAGGATTAATGCTGTATTGGTTAAAATCGCTTCGAAAATTAGCCATTATTTGTCGTAAAAAGTAAATGACAAAAAATTTTTATTGTGGGATATCCATAAGAGATAGACATATACCATCGTTTGCAATATAAGCGGAAAAAAATTGATAATTAACGACATCACATTAGAAACCTCAAAAATAACAGTATGTCTCCACTATTTAATGGATGTTATTATACATATAAACCTTCCTCTTGAATCACTCTATCTGTTAAAAAAAAAACGCACCAAAATCCGTTGAGTAGTTTTAAAGATTTAAGCATACAAAGGGACAGAGAAAGCAACTTTGTTTTATACTATTATGTAGTGATATTCTATATAACTACGCGTATAGGTGCACATATACCTATAGTAATATAAAGCCAGCTTTGAAATCATCTGGCGTATGGGTACGCGTTTTTCTTTTACCGAATGAGCTTTTTTCTGTCACTTTTTAAGTTTAACTTAGTATCTCAAAACGGCTCAAAAAAGCTTCAAAAGAAAACAGTATTTAGAATCACAAATCAGCATACTACATAATAATTAAAACCTATAAAACTACAATAAAGGCCAAAAATTGTCTAAATAAACCTAGCCTACGCCCAAGGAAATATAATAGTGAATTTTCGTAAACACTTAAAGCACCAGAATATTTAAATAACATAAAATTTTATTACTGCTACTAACTTTTCAAGAACTCCATGAATCCTGGAAAAGTACACCTGTAATAAAAAGTTTGAAAGTAACAAAACCACTCCTTCACCCGAGTAGGTACATTCTAATTATTTTCTTTTTACTTCAAGAGTATTTCCAATACAGACGTAACTTTCTGCTATAAACCTGTCGTTTGAGGTGCCGAGAAACCAGAAAACCGCACAAACCAACATTTACGCTTTTAAGTTCTAACTATAAACTTCGGAATTATTATTAGTACGGCAACAAGTTCTCCTTGCTAGTTTATACTCTAGTCAACATCTTCAAAAACGTGAAAAATTAAAATAAAGGTCCTAAAAATATGAGCGATAGCTCATTGGATTCGGAATCACCTGTAGAAAAATGTTTTTGAAGGAAAAGTGTGCAGGCAAAAAATTGCAATTGTTATTAACAAAATAAGATGATAAAAAACAGATGTTTATGTTTTTGTTAATAACTCGAAAAATATTAATATTTAAGCAATTTTGAAAAAAGCTCGTTAAAGAGGAGGAAATTTCCGAAAAAAAAGTCCGTCCTCCCGAAACTCTATCTCCATTATTTATAATTTTAATTTGACGTTGAAAATGGGGCTTTGAGCTGCTTTTACGGCATGCGCGCGCTACCGCTAAACGGTGTTTATCAGATAAAATATTTTTTTTATGACATAAAATGTTATTTTAAAAATTTGAAAAAATTCCAGTATTTTCCTAACACTTGAAAGAATCTAAATCAGTTAGAAAAAACATTTTATCACTGTTTTTCAAAAAGTTATTCAATTGTTAACTAACAAATTTTTTCCTAATCTCTGTTGACATAAACAATGGGATAAAAGGTATAAATAATTGGCCTAAAAATTTGAAACTTCGTGGAGCCCTTTTCATATGTATACTTGACAAGATCCTGTGATAAATCTTTATAAAAGTTTATTAATTTGTTAATAATACTTTCTAATATCATACGTCACGTTAACTGTAGCGCCAAATAACTTGCCAATTAAAAAAATTATATATCTTTTAAACTATTGGAGATATGATAAAGGATATTCAGGAGTTTTTTATAGAAAATAAGTTTCTCTTTCAAATAATTCTAAGACCAAATTCGTATTTATTGTTTATTAGATACTACATGCATTTATTTGGAAAAATTCTATATTTTTCTTTACTTTTTCGCCATATTTTGCAATAGTTATGAAAAATCATAATTAACAAATTAATAAACTTTTATAAACATTTATCACAGAATCTTGTAAAGTATACATATGAAAAGGGCTCCACAAAGTTTCAATTTTTTAGGCCAATTATGTATACCTTTTATCCCATTGTTTATGTCAACAGATATTAGGAAAAAAATTGTTAGTTAACAATTGAATAACTTTTTGAAAAACAGTGATAAAATGTTTTTTCCAACTGATTTAGATTCTTTCAAGTGTTAGAAAAATACTGGAATTTTTTCAAATTTTTAAAATAACATTTTATGTCATAAAAAAAAATATTTTATCTGATAAACACCAGCTCAAAGCCCCATTTTCAACGTCAAATTAAAGTTATAAATAATGGAGATAGAGTTCCGGGAGGACGGACTTTTTTTTCGGAAATTTCCTCCTCTTTAACGAGCTTTTTTCAAAATTGCTTAAATATTAATATTTTTCGAGTTATTAACAAAAACATAAACATCTGTTTTTTTTTCATCTTATTTTGTTAATAACAATTGCAATTTTTTGCCTGCACACTTTTCCTTCAAAAACATTTTTCTAGAGGTGATTCCGAATCCAATGAGCTATCGCTCATATTTTTAGGACCTTTATTTTAATTTTTCACGTTTTTGAAGATGTTGACTAGAGTATTAAGTTGAATAGTGATTAACTTAGAAAAGGGAATAAAAGAGATTGATAGATTAGAGTTCGGTTAAGATGTAAAAAACTGCTCTAAAACTACAATTCGGAAATAAATGACTCACACCGAAAGTTTCTTGGCGAAGAAGGGTAAACAAGACACGAAAGCTGAGAGCGGAACACAATCTTGATTATTTTCTAAAAACCCCGCATTATAATCACAACAGTGATATGCCGCTTTACGGGCATTAAAACCCGAGTACTGTCAAGTCTTTGCAAATTGTAGGTACGTAAAAAATATAGAATGAGGTGGTAAAATATATAATTCGGGAGTGAAGTAATATTATCAATTATTTATAGTCAAAAAATGGTTAAAGAACGACACACACACGCACACGCAGGTTTCTAAACCCGAGATGGACAGCATGTCACAGTAATTTCGAATCCCTGAAATGCTTTGGGGAGATACTGCGGTCCTCATCTGCTTCTGTCAAGACAGTGCTCGTGCACTATATTCATGGTGTCTCGCTATTGTTGCGTGCTTAACTCTTGTGCATTCTTCTGTATTGTGCGGTCCTAAGTAACATTCTCTCTGTGGTGACTCTGTTGTCACTTTGGCGATATGTTGTCTTCTATTTCCTTACTGCTGCCGGAGCAGCATCAAAAGTCTCTTGTGTTTCCAGCACGCGGCGTCTGGGTCGTACTCTGTTAATTTCCTCAGATCACAGTTTACATGGTTCCTAGATCTTACTGGCTTTATCTTTAAAGGTATCTGTAATTTTTTAGCGTGGAATAACGTGTTGTTTCTTATGTACCAAGGAGCGTTTACCGCTTCCTGTAGACATCTGTTTTGTTGCAACTGTACTTTTACATGTGTGGCCCCATGACACTAATGCATACGGTAGGATGTACATTATTATTGTTTGAATCAGTCTTAATTTTATCCCTAAGTTTAATTGCCTTCTCCTTCGAATTAGTCCTCTAAGCTTCTTGTGTATTTTGCTTTCTTCACTACGCTGTCGACGTGTTCTTTGAAGCATAATCCTTGATCCATGCTTCTAGGTATTTTACTGATCTAGTCGATGTTGTCTTTTCCCATCGTTATATCTGCATATGGTTAGTAGTAGTAAGATACATAACGCAGGTCCTAAGACAAAGCCTTGGGTAACTCCAATATTACCACCATATTGTATCGTTGATGAGTGACCACAGTTTTTTTAAAGTGAAACTTTTATAGGATCGTTTTAAGTGCATGTCGCATGTCGGTCGAACGCCGAGTAGGTATAAAGTATAAAGTAGGCGGCGCCTTTAGTTTAATACAAAAATGTACGGGAGTGAGCAGATCTGCTAATGAAAACAATCCTACTACTCGTATTAATACGAACTTCGACTAAGTAAGTATCTACAACATGTAACGTCGACGGTTATATTGTACCTATTCGTATTAATACGAACTTCGACTAAGTAAGTATCTATGAAATGTAACGTTTTAAAAATATTACAGTCGTAAATAATACTTTTTGAAACTGAAAATATGGAACTTGAGCAATAAATTATGTAACATATATTACTAAAGTATTTTTACAGAAAACTGTATCATTGTCATCCCTACTAATATTATAAATGTGAATGTAAGTTTGTTTGTTACGCTTTCACGCGAAAACTACTCAATCGATCATCATGAAAGTTTGTACACATATTCTTGGAGGTGTTAGAAGTAACATAGGATACTTTTTATTAAAAAAAATTATTTTTTAATTTTTACGAAAACTAAAAAAATTGTTTGTCAAAAAATCTCAAAAACTGGCTTCTTCAACGCCATCTAGCGGTTCAGTAATGAAGTTCCAACCCTGAGTAGGCCACCGTAAGGTGGCGCAGTTAATATCTTATATATTTAAACTAGCAATTACGACTTAATAAAGTACTGTGGCGCCACCGTAAGGTGGAGCAGTTAATATCATATATATTTAAACGAGCAATTCTTACTTAAGGTTTATGACGCCACCAGAAGGAGGCGCAGTTTATATCTCACATATTTCAACAAATTCTTGCTAAATTAAATAATATAACGTAAGATGTCGCAGTTGCTACCTAATATATTTAATCGATAAATTACAAAATATAATAACAAAATAGTATACACCTGATAACTTACGAGAAAATATGATAAAAACGATAAAATAAAAAAAAATAATTGAAAACAAAATAAAATCGTAAAAAAGACATTAGTTTTATGCGGTACAAAGTCCGCTGGGTCAGCTAGTATTTAATAAAGCGTGTTATCAATAGATAGCAAAGAATAATATTATTCTAACGCTTTATAAGTTTTTGAAAAAACATTTTCAAAGACAATGACCGTTCAACTAAGAAGAAACAACTACCTCCTGGGCTATATGCCCCAACGGATATTGAATTATACTTCAAAGTCTATAAGTTATGTTGTCCCTTCTAACTGCAAACCAGAATGGTTGGTTTAAATATCTTGTAGATATGCCAACCCCGTTTGACTTTGAAGTATAATCCAATATCCGTTGGGGCATATAGCCCAGGAGGTAGTTGTTTCTTCTTAGTTGAACAGTCATTGTCTTTGAAAATGTCTTTTCAAAAACTTATAAAGCGTTAGAATAATATTATTCTTTGCTATCTATTAACATATATTAAATAAAATATCTTTTAAAATTAATCAAAACACTTTCATTTTTAAACAAATAAACTTTGTAATTATCCTACCCTTGTTATATATATTCATTTCATTCTTTTGTCGATTTCACTTCTATCGTGTGTGAATCGCACACACACCTTTTGATTTTGATTTTGATTTCGATTTCAATTTCGATTTCGATTTTGATTTAGATTTCAATTTGAATTTCAATTTCAATTTTGATTTAGATTTAGATTTTAATTTCGATTTTGATTTCAATTTTGATTTCGATTTCGATTTCGATTTCGATTTCAATTTTGATTTCGATTTCGATTTCGATTTCGATTTCGATTTCGATTTCGATTTCGATTTCGATTTCGATTTCGATTTCGATTTTGATTTCGATTTTGATTTTGATTTCGATTTCGATTTTGATTTTGATTTTGATTTTGATTTTGATTTCGATTTCGATTTCGATTTTGATTTTGATTTGATAAAGCGATTTTTATACCCTTAATGGAATATGATTCGAAAAATTTTTAGTTAAATGTCTATAGTGTAAAAAAAAGTTTCACTTTTACCGTGGTTTCATAAAACCACACAATGCTTTTTTTGTTATTTACACTATTTTTTTTTCTGTTTTGTAGTTTTATTAATAAAAAGGAAACATCGCTTTATTTTAAAATAAATATATATTCGCTTCATAAATTATTCAAAAAATTTCTCTAGTTTCAACTAATTCTAATAATTAAAAGTTAGTCCACAACCACAAAACCAAGCTAACTTTAAGTGCGTTTAATTATTCTAGAATTGCAATTCACGAAGACTCGCTACGAATGTTTTGTGTATTTACCATTAGTGTTAGAACAACTCTAATAATTTCGGAAGTTTATGTATGCAAGTGAGATGTTACAGATTAGTCTGGTAACTAAGATAACAAAATGGTAAATAATCCTCACTATAAAGGAAACCAAGTAGACGTGTGGTTATTATTTATCAGAAATCATATAAAAAGAATTTTTTTTGTAAAAAGAAACTTCAGAATTTTTTATCCTATTAATATTATAAACGCGAAAATTTGTAAGTATGGATGGATGTTTGTTACTCTTTCACGTAAAAACTACTGAATGGATTTAAATAAAACTTTACAATAATAAAGCCTATCCGTAAGAATAACACATAGGCTATAAAGATATTGTGTGAATTTTCAAAAATATCAACTAAGTAGGAAAAAACCTACGATCTGCAAGCTATTCTGGCGTGCGCTACCCAAACCACTAGAGTTACACATATGTAATGTATGATGGAAATGGAAGTAGTGAACCATAACAAATTTTTTTTTTTTTTTCAAATACATTTTTGGTAGTATTAAATTGATTTTAAAATGAAAATAGTTATAGCTTCTGGTAAATATACAGGGTGAGGAAAAAGTATGGAAACCCCATGATAACTTAAAAACCATGGGTCACAGAAAAAAAACTTGCAAAATATAAAATTTATGGTTTTTCTCTGGCTAACAGATGGTTAAGATGGATTTGACCATGTCCATGACCATCATGGTCAGGCGATGGTCAGGTCAATTTTTTTAAATAAAAAATGTATTTTTGACAACGGAAATCGAAAGAGCGTGAAATTTTACGTCCAAATATGATCTTGACAATTTTAAAAAAATTACCATGACGGTCATGGTCAAGGTCAAACTAAAAATTCTTAGACCATCGCAATAACTCGAATTGTATTATACGCAAAGAAAAACTTCCAAGACTTAACGTTTATGGTCTTTCCCTAGCTATCAGATGGTTAAGATGGTTATTTCGATGGTCTGGGAATTTTTAGTTTGACCTTTACCATGACCATCATGGTAAAAATTTTAAAAATGGTCATATTTGGACTTCAAATTTCACGCTTTTTCGATTCCCCTTGTCAAAAATACATGTTTCCATTAAAAAAAAAATTGATGGTCATGGTCATGGTCAAATCCATTTTAACCATCTAATAGATAGGAAAAACCATAAATTTTATATTTTGCAAGTTTTTTTCTGTGACCCATGGTTTTTGAGTTACCACGGGGTTTCCATACTTTTTCCTCACCCGGTATAAAACAGGAACTAAAATAATATGAAAAATAGTAAATAAGCAGAAAAAGTTGCGGAAAAACGCAAGCCAAGAAAATTCCTTTCTAAATTAAGTAAAATAACGTCACAAAACAGTGGCGCAGGTAATATCACATAAATTATTTAAACGTGCAATTCTTACTTAAATATCATGACGCCACCGGAAGGTGGCGCAGTTAATATATTAACTAACCGCTGACGGTAGAAATTTGAAATTTGGACAAATGTTTATTTTCTTAATGTGAACAACCACTAAGAAGAAATTTTTAAAGATTTTAACCATGAAGAGGTGAAATAGAGGTTAAAAGTTTGTATAGTTTAACTAGACCTACTTGGTCAACGCGCTGTTACAATTTCCACGGGTGGTGTTTAAAACAATACAGGTGTGAGTCGGGAAGTCAAATGCAAAATTAAATAGAAATTTTACCAGGTTCGTTCATATAATGACGTTCTTTTGAGTTTCCCCTGGTAAAATCGTAAAAATAATTCCTAGTAGGTCTAGTTAAACTATATCTCCGCGACTTCGTTCAAACAGTTATTTCCAGCACTTATCATACTTTTTTGTTTGATAAGGTATCTTTTAGTTTTTCAATATTCTTCTTAACTCAAATTGTTTCGTTACATGTTTACTATTTTCTTGCAATAAGACGTATTGATTAGTTAGTCAACATTTAAAGTTTTTCTTTTATGAAAATATATTTTGTGTAGGTAGTTATTTTATGTTCAGTATGTACATTTACATTGAAATTGAAAAAATAATTTATAGGTTATTTTTTTAGTTAGCAAGTGACCAATGTCAAATGATAATTCAGTGCATAATACAGGTTTCTATTTACTTACTCCACTAGTGGAGTAGATAAAAACTACTCAATAATTTGACACTTACTGACAGAGATATAGGTAGGTTAAAAAAAACGCAATTTACTTATGAGTCGTGGGTAAACTGAAACTTCCTAAGTTACTGTATTTATTTTAATACCGATGGTAAATATGCAAAATTCTCCAAGAATTACAATTCTAAAATGAGAGAAAAGCAGCTCGGTTTTGTGGTTGCTATGCTTAGTTTTTATTTCTCCAATTAGTATAATCCTGAAAAAAATTCAATTTTCTTAATGATTGAAGCATAAATCTAGTTGATTGAAGCATAAATATATGTAAATTTTAACTTTAACTTAATAGAACTGCAAAAATATCTGTAGCACACGAACTCCATCAGAATTTCTCATTAAGATTAATACTCAATATTAGCTATTTTCGCGGAGAGCATTCTGAACGTATTCGGAGGGAATTCGCATGCGCACTCTAAAATTTAAGTGTTCGTAGAGTAAAAATATTCTGTTCAGGTTATAAAATCCTGCGTTCGTGGAAGGCGTAGATGACCTTCCGAACATGCTCGTAACGCATCCGATGCATATAGTAGTATTACATATATGATCCGATGTGTCCGAGGATTAAAGCAGGGATTTTTTGTTCTGAATAAATTCTAACCTTAAAATTTGTCTTTTTAATACAATATTCACGTTTAATTATTTGAATGCTTTGTGTTTAATGTTTGTTGTTGTTTATAGTAGTATACTTCTTGTTTGAGTTTTACTTTTTTAACTTAGTTTCTTTATTTATTGTATAGGAATCAACAAATTTGCTTACAGATGAGTTTTTTTATATAAAATTAATTTACATTAATCGGTAAAAAGTTTTAGATAAATTTCAGTTCTAGTGATGAGGATTTAAAAGGTAATGTTAGATATATAAAGGTTCCAAAAACCATTGAAACATTCTTAAGCGTTCGCGCTACCTTAAAAATTCAGAATATGTCTGTAGAGTGACTTGCGCGTTAAGGAAATCCAGTACATACTCGGTTCTTAATCTGAATACGTTCAGGATTAGCTCCGCGAAAATAGCTATTAAGTACTTCAAGAAATAACCGATACAGATCCTGTAGTGTAAGAATTATTATTATCACTGTGTGATGTTATAACAATTTGGAGTATAGATTTCCTAATACAACTTGGATAACTATCGACAAGGTGCACTTTACAACTACAAAGAATATCTCTCCATGGGCGTGCGACAAATTTTTCATACTATTTATTAATTTGGAAATTAAATAAAATACAAATTATAATATAAGTTGAAAGATGTGTACCTAAGTAAAAATTGAGAAAATTATTTAAAAATATTAGACTTAAATCTAAACATATACAGTCCGAGGAATATCTCGTGAAATAAGGTGAAGATGCGGCGTAGCAAATTTAAAAGAGGGGGTATGGTGAGAGTCCAACAAAATTATTTGTGCGATAGAGTTGCAATAAATGACAATCTGACGCTTTGGCATCTGCTAGTTTGAGATATGAAACTTTGACATATGACATTTTCACAAAAGACATTTTGATATGTCACTTTGACAGATGATATTGTAAAATATGACATTATGAAATGTAACGAGCCACTGCGTTCTATATGATTTAAATTTATAATCTAGTTAATATGACTTTTATACAAATGTTCTTGTCTTCTTGTCTCATTTATTTTAACTTTTATGTGATCGATACTTAAAACTCGAATTTATATCCCTTCTTTTGGAGTAAATTCTTCAATATCTACATTGGATAATGAATACAGATACAACTGATGGCAGATTTATAAAAATAAAAAATAAACATAAGCAAATTTAATGAAAACTATTAATTCAGTAAAAGCTTGTCGATATGCACATATTTTTGTTTGTCGATACGAACTCCAAACATTTATTTGGGTTTATTTATGTGATGTATTTTACGGTTGCAGACGAATGACGAATGCAAGCTATATTACATTTTTATTTATGATTTTTTGGATTTCCCATTTCCAGAATATATTTTTTGGTCACATTGAAATACAACAAAAAATTTGTGTACGTGTCTACTACTAGGATATAAATTTACATAACTAAATACCATTTGTGTATGTTCAAGTTTAATTGGTGTCACATTCGGACGCAGTTTGTGGGGAATAATGGTTTGGAATAAATATATGATTCTTCAAAGAAAAAGAACAAATGGAATTTGTTAATTACAATACAAAATGTAAATATATGTTTGCCATTCTAATTAAATTTATTTCAGAAGAAATAATCGGATAAATATTTTATGGGTCTAATCTGACAGAAAAATTTAAATTATTATATTATTACAAATTGCTGGAGAAAGTCTCAAGATTCGCCTTTGAACCGTGTTCAAATCGAGGAAATTTTAGAACGTGTATTCCAATCCACTATAAATAATCCCAACAACTTGAATGCTCTTCACGAATTTGCCAGGATTAAGAATGATGCCCAAGACTCTCACGATTATCGTCGCATCTTCAACGCCACAAAAGAACTCTATGGGCCACAAAACACTATATTCACTGAAAAGCGAAAATGGTGACTTATAAAGGAAAGAACAGGAAATTTTGAACCGTTGGACACAACATTGTGCTACTGTTCTGAACCTTTATTGATCACTCTGTTATTGAACTAATTCCTCAATACCAAACGAACATAACAGTATATGCCGAATTTTAACGTTTCACCGAAATAGTCTTCGAAGACATCCGAATTCATATTCTCATGATAATATCCCGTCCAAAACGACTCAAAGGTTAACAAACCTTCTTTTAAAAATCCTTCTTCGCTTCCAACGTGAGCAATTAATTTGCCACGTATTTTAATGAATTTGAAACAAAATCGAATTTTGAAAACAACAAAAAAAAAATTAATTAACAGAAATACAACTCCAGCTGAGTTCGGTAGTGGTCTCTCTACTGGCAAATAGTGCCCAGCTCAGCCGTAGAGGTAAGTAAACAAATACTAGTGAGTCGCGCCACCGATTTAGACGGTCAAAATCGTAAACCCCTGTTCTTCCAGGCACTACTTTACCCACTGGAGATAATTAAATAAATTCAAAATTTTTCCCAGAACTATTTGAATTGTACAATAAAAAAAACAATAAAGTGAGCTAAATAAAACCAAAATGTCAACTAGACCCTTCTTTAATGAAAATACCAAGAATCTACACAACTGTCAAGCCTCATGCTTAACAACGCTATCAATATTTATATATAAAACAAAATGAATATATTAATAATATTAAAGTTAAATTTACCAATCTGTGTGATCACACTCAATACAAAGAAAAATATAAGAAAAATAACTCTTAACTAACGACTTAAATCTAGTTAGCTTATCTGTTAAACTAATAAGTTCCTGCAGTCCTTTGCTTGTCTAATACTTGGGTCGGTTCCAAAATCAAGCATATCCAAACCAAAAGGCTTGCTCCAATCACAATAACGTAAGCTCGAACCAAGTATCAGGCCTGCTCTCAACAGAAGCCTGTCTCTAGGACTATAGCTGGTAACAAGAACTTATGCCTGTATCTAGGACTAATGCCTGTATCTAGGACCCTAAAATCGTAATATAAAATCAACGATAGCTTAAACAGATTTAAATGACTCCTTGAATTAGTTTGACTTGATTACTTTAATACGACTTGAATACATTAACTTAAATTTATACTGCAATGAAAGAACAAAGTGAATTTACATGAATAATACAACATTTAGCAAATGGCTTCTCTGAATTTACATTTAATAGGCAAACTAATGATTGAAATGTACTCAACGAAACTAAATTTGACTTGCTAGTCACAACAAAATTATAACAATAAATTAAATCAAAATTTAACATAAAATTAATTTGTAATAGTACAAAAATATCAATTATAATAGTTTAAAAAAAACTAATAGGAGTCTAGTTATACAAAAATAAAACCTACATACAATACATAAAGAAATACACATGTAAAATAAAGATATTAACCGAGATTGCGATTAAATGGCGTTATTAATCTTATAGAAATAAAATTACGTGACTCACCTATCAAGATAGGGTTATTTTACTTCGTTAAACTCGATACCCCAGCTGGTAGTTGGGTAAAAACAATTTCCTCGTTGCTAACTGCAATGTTGAGCAAATTCCTACCTCGATTGCTGTCTAAGTGGTTTCAAAAATACCAGTCTCCCCTACTGTCTGTTTCATAAGGAACAAAAGGACCATAAAAATCGAATAATTACATGGTTAAAGAAGCATGTACTCACCAACAGAAAATTTTACCAAAACCCGGACACAAAGCCGTGGTGCCGTATTTTACACCGAATTTACCAAAATCCAGAAAAATACCTCCTACTCAATATTCGATGGAAACAGATTAAGCTTAATTACGCAAATCCAACCTGAGTTGTCCCCGATGTATAGGGATGCAAATTAAACTCTCAAAAATTTTCTCGTTAACACGCGTTCACTACAAAATAATAGGAATTTTCAAGGTAAGAATATAGCTGTTACTAAGGTAAATTTTAACCCGTGACAAATTATAAGTCTCTTCCCTTTTCCCGAAGGCACTTTAATACCCGTTGAAAGGCCTTCTATGAAAGCTTGACGAGCACTAGTTATATTTTTATCTTGCCACATTTTTTGTACTATACAACCTTCGTTTATCCACGTCTCATCAAGATCAAAAATTTTCTTTTGCTCTCTGCGGTACTGCTTTATACTTCTCAAATATTATCGGCTCCAGCAAACAATTTCATCGCTTTCCAGGAATAGTGCCTTTCGATTGTGCTTTTCCCAGGCAAAATTCATACTTTTTAAAGTTTTCCATAAAAGTTTTCGGGATGTCAAAGTAATACCGTCATTTTGGCCTAGCTCCATCAATATTTTGTCAAGGGTGGGTATTTCCTTTTTAAAATAAAACGCTTCAAGCAATATCCCACGCACTTTTCCAAATGAAGAACAAGTCAACTGGTAATAATATGTACATTGCCTTCATCGATATTAAGAAGACATTCGATTCTATAAACAGAGAAGCTCTGTGGAGGATTATAGCAAAGTTTGGCATTTCCCTAAAATTTATAACCGTGTATAATAGCCTTCACACAAACAACTACGCCAGTTTTCGCCATATCGGAAAAGTAACCAGGCCCTTCCATACGCACACTGGCGCCCAACAGAGTAATAGTAATAGCCCCCTTGTTTTTAATATAAATGGCAGTCCTTTCCATGATTGTCCATAGAAGGTTGGATGTTGGATAAGAGAGGACTGGGTATCAGACACAGGCATGACGAAGGTCTCTTCAATTTAGCAGGGTTGAAGGCAAAACCGAAAACTAGAAACTGATGTATGCAGAGGATTGTGCAGAGGATTGTGTATTTATAGCCAGTTCTCCAAACCAACATTTGAAAATAATTTACGTCTACTTAGTAGCTGTATATAGATTTGTAGTCGATAACTTTATCAGTTTTTTTTCAGAGAAATACAGTATAAGTCTATCTTTGGTGTTGTAACAATGCCACATTCCCCGTTTTACAGTACTTGAGCTAATTTTATACTTTTTCATACTCTAATTATTATACATAAAAAAGACTTCTTTGATACGCCTATGACTAAAATGAAACTAAATCATTAATTTTAATTTTTGGAACCCACTGAGCATCAGGTATTAATATCATTTTATTGTAAGTTCTTTGGATATTGAAAATTAATCGGAAGTTTTGAATATCCATGGAAAAGGGGTATTTTAATTATATTTCACAACAAAAAGGTTCGAATGCTCGATGGAGTTTTTCCTCTTCATCCTTTTCTATATAGGATGACTCGATTTCGGTATTTATTTATGATTTTTTATGTGTTTTGTGTCCAAAGGTAGGTATGTACAGGTTTAAGTAAAATTTACAAAATATCTTATAATCTATTATATATTGATACGGACAGTTTCATTTATATAAAAAATTAATCTTTGACTTTATTGTAACATTTATTCATAAAAATATTTTTCCTACGACCACATTGGAAAGTAACACTTATCACACTCTCTACCTCCATCAAAAGTGTTACCTACTGTTTACTGTTTACTGATTTACATTTAGGAATATAATAACTACAAATATAAAACAAAACACAAACGGACAAAACTTATACAGGGCGATTTTTCCCGATGGCACATTAGACTATTACAAATATTCAGTTTTTAATCAGAGTAGTTGTGCATAACACAATATTTGCTACAGTTATCTCGTGGTCGTAGGAAACATAGTGTACATTACGTGTCCGGAAAACGCCTTTTCACACTCGTGAGATTGTGACAATATTTTCCACTCGTGTGAAAAGGGTCATATGTAATATACTATAGAGCACCTTTTTATTAAGTAACTTATTTTCAATAATAGAAAAAATGTAACATTTTTTTTAACACAAACCATTCACCATTTTAGACAACGTTATTAGCTATTTTCTCTTTTTTTTTGAAGATATGCTCTTTGTATTAGGTTTAGCGAAGAGAATTGAGTAGGTACGTGTACTACGTGTTACTTAACTTCGTTACCATAGTTGGGTACCCTCTGTTGCCCACACTGCAGTATCTTTCTCTCACATTCTTTCTTTCTCTATGTCTCTTTTTGTCTAATATTTTATTTATCTTTTTTATTTCCAGAACATTTTAAAGTTCTTTTCCTAGTTTTTGATTTTTGTTTTAGTTAATCACTTTGTTTAATTTAGAGCACCTTTTTATTAAGTAACTTATTTTCAATAATAGAAAAAATGTAACATTTTTTTTAACACAAACCATTCACCATTTTAGACAACGTTATTAGCTATTTTCTCTTTTTTTTTTGAAGATATGCTCTTTGTATTAGGTTTAGCGAAGAGAATTGAGTAGGTACGTGTACTACGTGTTACTTAACTTCGTTACCATAGTTGGGTACCCTCTGTTGCCCACACTGCAGTATCTTTCTCTCACATTCTTTCTTTCTCTATGTCTCTTTTTGTCTAATATTTTATTTATCTTTTTTATTTCCAGAACATTTTAAAGTTCTTTTCCTAGTTTTTGATTTTTGTTTTAGTTAATCACTTTGTTTAATTATCTATAGTTTTTTAAATTGTTTATAATTTTTAAGGATTTTTATGATTTTTCATGATTTTATTTTTTTTTTCATTATTTTTAATTTTTTTTCATATTTTTGTTTTGTTTTTATATTTTTATAGTGTTTCACCATTTTTTACAGTTTTTGGTGTTTTTTTTTGTTTGAACTCCTTACGATTTTTTTTTCGATTTTTTTAGTTTATACATTTTTTATTATAATTTTTCTTCATTTTTTTTCATTTTTTCGTGATTTTTGTTATTTTTTTTTTTTAATTTATGACTTGTTTTATTTTTTTTTAATCTATATATATAAAAGCGAAAGTTCACTCATCACCGTATCTCAGAAACTATAAGACATGCAAACTTGAAATTTGGCAGGTAGGTTCCTTATAGGGTCTAGACGTCCGCTAAGAAAGGATTTTACGAAACTCCACCTCTAAGGGGGTAAAACGGGGGTTGGAACTTTGTATGAAAGTCCTATGTTTTTGAAATAAGGGACTTGAAAATTAAAATTTTTTCTTTAGACGTTGTGGAGGTGTACAAGTTTTGATCCAAATTAGTTAGTAATATTTGTTTTTTTTCTTCGTTGATTAAAATTATGTTTATTTCAAAGTTTCATGCCAATTAGGTGCTAGCTTAGATTTTTTTTCATTGATTATACTTACGTTTATATCAAAGTGTCATATCGATTACTTACTTAAAAAAAATGTGAGCCGTCACGGGACGCCTGGCAGATGTGAAACATCGACATTAACCCGTGCCTAAATCATAAGACATTTCCAATTTAAATAACATGGCATTTTTGCACTTTTTGTCGTTAATTTTTTTTACTGAAACAAATGTAGCTAAAAATAATTAAATATCTATTTCTTGTAGGAAATTTGCAATAAATTTGTCATCAGAGTTAAATTCACGATTTTTTTTTTGTAATTTTCACCATAATTTTTATTTTTTATATTAAACTAAATACATATATATATATATAGGTAATAAAATTAGCAAATACAAAATTTGGATACAAAATAATAGTTATTTATGTATCAAGGGCGTAAAACAGGCGTTTATGGACCGCAACGTGTAAATAAGAGCCCGAGCCGCAGGCGAGGGCTATTAACACGTAAGGTCCATAAACGCTGTTTACGCCCGAAATACATACAAACTTTTATGCACGACCGATTTAATAATCATTTATAAAAAAAATTGCACTGTCAATTGAAAAAAGTCAACTGTCAAATGGCAACTGTCAATTGACAAAAGTCTACTGTCAAATATCAACTGTCAAATGCCAACTGTCAAATGCCAACTGTCAAATGCCAACTGTCAACTGTCAAATGTCAACTGTCAAATGTTAAATGTCAACTGTCAAATGTCAACTGTCAAATGTCAACTGTCAAATGGCAACTATCAAATGTCAACTGTCAAGTTTCAACTGTCAAATGCCAAATTTGAAATGTCAAATCTCTACTGTCACATGTAAAATATTATCTGTCAGCTGTCAAATATCAACTGTCAATGTCAACGATTCTTTTAATAACAATACTTATAAAGGATATTTTTTATTTTTTGTGAAAAATTTAATATAAATGCCATTTCAACCTGCATGAATTTTATACCTCAAACCTCGATATTATTAACAACTTATCCTGTATAACCATTCACCTAATAATTTGTATTTATTCGGTATATTATGTTGCCTATACAAACAAACATTTTTATATATATAGAATAGATAGTAGGCGGAATCGAGTTAGGTTTTTATGAAACAATTCATACCCTGTCCCGCCAAATTTTTGAATCGATGAGCTTCTTCCCCCTATTGTTGGCGCGCCACCGTCGGCGTCGCTCAAAACATGAGACCAATTTCATATAAGGTATCAGTACATCTCTTTATTATATATTATCGATGCGTTAGGTTTTTTACGTCATACGAATCATACGTCACCGTCGCCACGCGAGAAATCTGATTCACGTGCGGCTATAGATGTTTCACATCAAAAGTTTGTATTTTTCGTTAAGTAAACTTACGTTTGTTTGAAAAATGGATGTAGAAATTGTAACAGTCACAGTTGAATGAGTGAAAGAGATACCTGGCGATGGTGCGTGTTTATTTTCATCTTTGTCTTATTTGCTTTATGGAAATATTTCAATGGCGGCTCAAGTTAGAGCTAATATAGTAAGCCACGTGTCCAACGATTGGCAAAAATTTAGGTGTTTTACTATGGACCGATCCGGGACCCTTTACGATACAAAACACCTTTATGTAGCCGATATGGGTAGGTTGCATACTTATGGCACAACTTGCGAACTGAAAGCAGCTGGAGAAACATTTCCATTTTTCAAGGTAGCAGACTTATTGCCAGATTTGGAGAGTCAATACAAAGAATAAAAAGAATGGGTTTTAACGGACATTTTAACGAAGGTCATTTTGACGTATTGATTCCTATTAATCTATATAGGTATATAAAAGCGAAAGGTCACTCATCACCATATGTCAGAAACTATAAGAACTACAAACTTGAAATTTGGCACGTAGGTTCCTTATAGGGTCTAAACGTCCGCTGAGAAAGGATTTTACGAAACTTTAGTCCTAAGGGGGTAAAACGGGGGTTAAAAATTTGTATGAAAGTCCTATGTTTTTAAAGTAAGGCACTAGAAAATTACAGTGTGAGCTCTTTAGAGGTTGTGGAGGTTTACTTATATTCTATGTTTAGAAATCAACCCCCTTCATAAGGGTTGAACGGGGGTCGGATACTTTTTATACAACAGTTAACACGCCATGTGAACGACGCCGCTGGTACATCGATTTAGAACCCAAAAATGTGGTTAGATTTTTTTTGTCTGTCTGTATGTTGGTGCGCGCATCAGATGAAAACTATTGATCCGATTCAACTGCCGTTTTTACAGATGTATTTGTCTTTTTTTAACTTAACATTTGGTGTATAAAATTTTTTCCATCTCCCCACTCCTTTAACGGGACAATAGAGGGATTTTGTATAAAAGTATCCCATTGATACATTTAAAAATACCACTGAAATAATACACAACATACATACATACGTGCTATAATTAAGTTTTGATATAACAAACAAGATAGCGCTATGAGGTTATTAAAACGAGCTATTGTTGTTTTTTTATCGCAAGTACAAATACAAATTACTATATCCTACAAATGATTAGGTCCAATGTGGAACTATCATAGATAAATATTCTAAGATAGTCATAATGGATGTTGTATGATTTATTATTATCAAAATCTGTTCAGTGATTGCAGCGTGATTGACTGACAAAAATGAAATTTTAAATAAAAAAAAAATTTTAATTAGTGAAGCTAGACTTATTTTACTAAGAATATGCCTATAGAATAATTAAAATCAAATTTTTTAGATGTAAAATAGACAGTCATTAAATCATTTGTGAATGTCTTAATGCCACGCGGGCAAAGCCGCGGGTAAAAGCTAGTTTATTAATATTTATTAGTTTGTTCAAGATTTTTTTATTACAATTTTTTTGTTATGTACAGTTTTTTAAATATTTTCATTTAAAAGGTAGAGCTATAAAAACGAAATTCTTGAAAGTTATGAAAATATTTTAAAAAACAATAATTTTACAATAATCCTTTTTTTAAATTTTTTGATATTTTTTTTTTAATTATTTTTTTTATTATTTCTTTGTTTTCTTAGATTTCTTTTTATTTTTATGACATTTTTACCTTTTTTTTGTTTTTTTAATTTCAATATCTTTTGAATTTCCAGGCTGTTTTCGCTTTTCCACTACTTTCTCATTTCATAAAATTTGATACTGTTTTAATAAACGAAACAAAAAATAATTAAAACGTGTTATAAACTATTGCCAAAAGCTAAATGTTTTGATTCATCCTGTTTAAATAGTCGATTGTCCCGGCCAATCGGTAGGAAGCGGAATATAATAACGGGAAACCGATTTGCAATTAATTTTCCCAAGTTTTTGCACGTACTGCTCTTTCCATTTTATTTCATTTCGCTTAAGTATTTCTCGTTTATTAAATGTATCTACATGCTGAGTTTAACAATACTCAACATGAATTGTATTTACTTTGTTAAAAAATAGGATAAAAAGGGTATTTTTAAATTCGTAATTATTAAAAAATACAGTTTATATTAAAAAATAATGCAAATTAATCTCCAAGGTAGAGAAAAAATAATATGGTTAAGTTGAAAATTATGTAGGAGAAAAAAAGGTTTATGAAGTTTGTGTAATTATTTTAAATAATTTACCCAAGAATATTTTGTATACGAGGTAGGTATGTTTAGAAAAAAACGAGAATTTTTGAATAACTCATAAAATTTATTCATCAATCTCTATTTTGTCCCCTATAAAGTAATCCCCTCAGATATAACACACTTGTGCCAACGCTTCTTCCAATCTTTGAAGCACTTCTGGAACTCGATTTTGGATTATATAGTCATCAGCTCTAATTTTCTACGCGGCCTTTATCTCCTCAATTGTGGCAAAATGTCGTCCTTTTATCGGTCTCTTTAGTTTTGGGAATAGTAAAAAGTCGCAACCAGCCAAGTCCGGAGAATACGATGATTGAGGCATGATACCGGTGTTGTTTTTTGCCAAAAAATCACAAACAAGCAGTGATGAATGTGCCGCTGCATATTATTGGTGCAAAATCCATGATTGGTTTTCCCACAAATCGTTGCGTTTAACTTTCTGGTAATATTTCTTGTTGACCGTACGACCTTGTGGCAAGAAAACAGTGAGCAAAACCTTCATATTCGACTGAACTTGACGTGATTTTTTCAATCTTGGCTCCTCTGGCCTCTTTCATGGGGATGATTGGGCTTTGGTTTTGATGTGATAGCCATATACAGATGTTTTATCATCAGTTATGATCCTTATAAGAAAATCTGGATCGTCGTTGGTGGTATTTAACAGCTCCTGAGCGGTATCCAGGTGAGGTTGTTTTTGGTCAATATTTATCAATTTTGGAACAATCTTCGATGCCATATGTTTCATTCCCAAAACATCCAATACCATCGCATGACATGATCCAGTTATATATTCGTATGAAAATAGTCATTAAATTTGAAGAATTCGTTCTATAGAGGAAACACTCTTCTAAATATTGTATCTGCGGAAAGTTTTTAAAGGGTGTCAGTTCTCACATTCGTGTTGGAGATTAAGGGAAAAAACCGCAGAAAAAAAAAACCTTAATCAGAACTACTTGCTGTATATTCAAAGACTCTTGATTTGTGTGAGCCATTCAATGGCATTTTGTGTCAATTCATGTAATTCTTGAAAACCGCCAGCAAATCTTGTAAGATGACATTCATTGACTAAATGTTCAATAGTTTCTTCGGCTATATTGCAAGAGCATAATGGGCTTGCTACAACACCCCATTTAAAGAGAGTGGAATTACAGCGTCCATGACCAGTGCGTAGACGGTTCAATTAACACCAGATATTTCTAGGATGTTTGAATCCAGGTGGTGGTTTTGTTGGATCTTCTACTAAACCTCGATTAAAAACGTTCTCACTTAACCAAATTCTTTTTCAATCTTCATCTATTGAGAAATGTTCGATACTGTTTACTAATAGCCAAAAAGGATTCCTTGATTTTAATCTATTATTTTGGTCATGGAGGTCTTGCCAGATGATGAAGTCTTCATTAAGTTGATATTTCTGCCACAATTTTTTCGCAGCTAGTTTTCTTCGTAAACTTGGTGGAGGAATGTTTGATAGAACAGGTAACCAAGGGATTGGAGTAGACTTCAACGCTCCACTGGTGATTCTCATTGTTGTATTTATTTGAGTGTCAATCTTGTGTACATGGACACTGTTCAACCAAACTGGGCAGCAGTATTCTGCAACAGAAAAACCAGAGCAAGAGAGGATGTACGTAATGTATGTGCGTCAGTACCCCAATTTGTACCAGATAATTTCGAAATAATGTTATTTCTGGTTTTAAGTTTTTGGCGAACTTTCTCAATGTGTTGTTTATATGTTAAGCTTGTATCCAAAGTTACACCAAGGTAAATAGCAATTCGACGATATTTTAAAACCATTTGCTAAGCTAATTCGGCGATCGGCTGTTGAAGTACCTACTCGGGCGTCCAGAACGGTCATCGTTATCAATGTCTTCTCGGCCTTCTTTGAAGCGTTTATACCATTTATACACTAGAAAATCGAAGATTAAGTATACCAAAACACGTCTAACCTTTCTGTATGTTAAACACAAACTAACAATGCAAAATGGCTGATATTGCCAACATATATTAGGGACAAGTGTACCAACATAAGGAAAAAATCGAGAATCGAATGTACAGAGGCTGTAAAATTCAAAATTTTCTTTTCTTTCTGAACAAATCCCGTATATGTAAACTGTCATCTATAGATACCACTGCAAGGACACTACACGGCAATCGTAAGATCAATAATGACTTATGGGGTAGTAACTTGAGACATGAGAGCTAATCTAACAACTACAGCGACAAACCTCTCGAAGATTCAGAGACTAGCCTGAGCATGAATCACTGAAGCAAAGTTAACTTGCCTTATTACTGCAATGGAAGAAATTCTAAATCTCACGCAACTACACCTTCTAGTAGAAAGTCTAAGGAAGCAAACAATATACAAAATAGTTAAAGAAGAAACAATCAAGGAAAAACCTCGATCATTTCAATTTAATCAAACGTGGGAAATCCTCCAAGAAGACATGCCAAAGAAATATAACTTTGTGAAAAAATTCAACACAAAACTGGGTAGTAAATCTGAATGGGACAAAGACACCATATTGGGGCTAAACCAAAATGCCATAAAATAGTATACGGATGGCTCCAAGACAGATAATTACTTAAAAAGCCTGGGTGCCTACCCAAGTCAGATAGTCAAGCACACTTCAAAGATCTGAACTCACACACAATCAGTTCAAAGATGGTTTGGGAATGCCTAGTCAATGCAATAGCGGGAGTTGGGTTAGTAGTAGTTGCTTGTTAAAGAAAAAAACCTCGAAAAATGTGCAGACCTGTGCAGTTCTCTATGCTTGCACAGGTTTGTCCTTAGTAGATACCTACTAAACACGCTGAATGAAATGTACAGGTATACCTTTCCGGTATATCGTTACGTGAGTGGCCGGGCTTATGGTTTCCAGAATAAATATAAATAGAAGGAAACGAAACAGCAGATAAGCTGGCAAAAAAAGGAGCTGAAATCCTATACTTGGGACCAGAACCATCTTGTGGAATTAGCAGTAGTACAGTCTTAGAAAATCTAAGGAAAGAAGTCAATAGAGAAAAATCCAAGTACTGGAAAGATCTAGAAGGACTAAGACAACCGGATACGCTCCTGGGAAACTATAACCAGAAGAGATTTTTCAGCTGTCTAAACCTTAGTGAAAACAACCTCCGTATTATAACGGCACTATTAGCCGAGCACAGCCGATAAAAAGTACACATGAAAAAACTAGGATTAGTAAATGAAGCAAATTACAGATTCTGTAAGGAAAAGGACGAAACCCCAATTGACATACTCTCAGAATTTTAGAGTCAGGTACCTAGGATCATACGAAATAAAAGAGAAAGATCTACCTAACTTGAAACCCTAAACTTTCTAAGAGAAATAGGACTAGAAGAGCTGCTATAAGTCTAAGGAAACATCAGAATTGTAGAAAGAAAAAGGGGGCACAATAGATATTATAGGTCGCAGGTGTGTCTCCCACCTCTAATTTCCGTCATACGCTAATACGCTCAAGATCTAAAAAATTATGTTAATTCTAAACCTTGTACTACAGAATTTAAGGAAATCATTTAAATCACATTTACAAAATTAAAGAATATTTTGGTAACTCTCCACTCTTTAACATAATTCTGTAGAATCCAACGAAATGTCTTAACATTTTACAGGAGAATACTATCAATTGTAGAATTATTCATATTATCAACTGACCTCTTTAAGATCAACACAGTTCTGCAGTTATTGACTAAATTATTAACTGCAACAACCAAGAATATTTTGTAAAGTTTTTATTTTTTTTGTATAAGAATTGTTCTAAAAGATTCTACTGGAAAATCTCTAAATCTCTCTCTCTATATCATTCAATATAGTATCTAAAAAAGTACTTTTGTAGATTTTTGGTGAGTCTCTAAACATTATCCTGTAAGATCCATAAAGATTCTAAGAATATCATAAGATTCCACAGCAGAATATAGAATACTCCGTTTCTAACTCTTCCGTTACCACATTTCTAATATATCCGTTGTTTTCATTATTCTAATCTTCTATAATTTGTATTTAAATACATAAGTACACACACATGTTTTTTATATATATTGTCATTTTATTAGCAACGGTTTTGCACTAAACACCTGTACAATTAGATAATTCTATTCCTTTTGATATACATATAAGCATTAATAGTTTTGGATGTACACATACCAATAACTCCGAAATACCCCTTGTATTGTTTTCGGATTATCTGGTAACACCAAAATCCCTCGTATAACAAAAACATTCGACCCTATACAAGTTGCTTGATTGTTCTATCTTAACGTTTCACTATAACTCCAATAGTTTCAATGTATCTAGAAAGGACCTATTTAAATTTGTCTGGGTTGTCAATTTAGAAGGAAGTCTCGACTTAGAGGATTATTCCAACAATCCACATTTCTCGGTGAAGACATGTAAACGGGTAGAGGCGTTACGGTTGTTTTAGACAACGAGAACTTTCCTGAGCTCATTACTTACCTTCCAGCAGATGGAATTAAAGGGCTTAAAGAGACAGAAAATTGAAAGGGATCAATTTGTTACGTATAACGTAAATTAAACATTAAAACAACTATGGAATAATGGAAAAAAAAATTGTTATATTTAACGCATATAATAATTATAAACTAATTAATTAAAAAACAATGAAATTTTACCATCTACTAACCAAACACAACACTTTTTACTTTAATAAGGGTGGAAATAGGAAATTTTGTTTTTAAACAAACATTTCCATTAGTTGATCTCATAACACTCATGAGAGTATGCAGATTATCAATTATACTGAATGATTCCTATCTATCATTAATGCCGGCTGTACACTCTCGCCGAGACACCAAGAGACAAGGCGAGCGCGAGAGTGTACATGGTGCTCTTGCCTCGCCTCGGCATGTCCCGAGTCAAAGGGTCTCGACGGCATTCCAAACAAGCGTCTACGTATACGGATCTCATCTCGATTGCGAAGCTTCGCGTCGACGCACAACATTCAAATAATTTTCAGGTTAAGCTGAATGTTTCCATTTTCACTTGTGGTTGTGATTTTAATAAAAGGTATTGTTTATTTGTGTGCTGTATTGTTTTTTTTTTTTTTGAAACGATTTCGTACAACTTCTTTTTTATTAAATAAAATAAGTTTTTCAAACACCAGATTATAGCACTAGACTGTCTAAACAAAAATAATTAACGAAAAATAAACTATTCCAAGACTGTCCGAGACTTAACTGGCCGAGACTGAGAGTGTAGAGGGTCACGCTCGGATTAAAGCCTCTCGTTCGAGAGCCTCGGGTGAGTGCTCTCGGCGAGAGTGTACAGCCGGCATAAGATTTTCTTAATCTGTTTCTAAAAGAAGCTAAACCACTGAGAAACGTACTTTTTTGGATTAAAACTTTGGTCTTGGTGGATGTTAAGAAGATGACTGAGGTAAATCAAAAGACATAGAGAACAACAGCTAACGCTTTTCAGAAAAAGGTAATTACAAAAATAACTATCAAAAAAATATTGATATTTTATAATCTCTACCTACAATATTTATCCAAGACACAATTTTTAAACTTTCTAAAAATCTATTCATTTTATTAAAAAAATCAAACAATCAAAGACTGAATTTCTATGGTAAGACACCTTCTGTGTATTTTAAGATTCATCTTTACTTACCGGTATTCTACTAGAACTGGTAACCCAAATCCAAGAATCTCCTCCTGGTGATATTTCTTTTCTACCAAGTTTCTTCATATCATCATCTTTCTCATCCCTTGCTTTGGGATTAAAGAACTCCACTTGTGGTTCCTCCGCCTGCACTCCTAGATAATTATATTCAAGTCTATGTTTTACACTTCTCTTTTCTCTCCTGTAAAAGAAACAAAACAAGAGATAGATGATATACAGAAATTATAATCTGAATAACTTATTTTTTTACCAAAAGTTCTGGAATATATTTGGGAATAGGTATACCATGAATTTCCACTTATTATAAGTACTACTACTACAATAACTGTTGTTAACTGCACTTTTAGAATGGTTCTTATACAGACCGAAGATTTCTTTTACCGCTTATTCCCAAGATCTTTTACTCCGTTCTCTTCTGGCCATTGTTAATAACTTCTTCCAATGATATCCTTTTTCAGTTACTTTAGATCTTCTTCAGAATTTAAACAACAAGCCACCTAATGAAAGCACCATCAAGGTTAGTTGTGAATGTATAGGTATAGACATCTCTCTGCATTATTTTACATTTTCTGTTAATTTCGGTTATTTCTTGAAGTGTACTAAGTTTTTTGATTTGGTACTCTTTTACATTTGTGCATTTGTGTATCAACATAAACTGATACCTTCTTCTTAAGATTTTTAACTTCGTAATTTCTTGTTCTAGCTAAGATATTTCTGACTAGATCTTTATTTTTTTTATCTATATTGGTCATTAGCTCATATTTCTTAAAATCTTCAGTGGCTACTACTATGGTCTTGTTATTTTTTTGGTCAGACTCCAACAATTCTCGCACTTTTCTTATTTTTTTTTATGTGGCACTAACTCCCTTTCACCTCTTATTATTAAAGTCCTTTATTTCTAGATACTTCAATGCCTTTTTTAATACCTTTCTAGTCATTGTTAAAAACTTCTTGTATTTTGTGATCATTTTCTACAATTTATTGAATGTCTTCTGTGCTGATATACTCTTTTAGTAATTTAAAAACTTCTTCAGAAATTTACAAGCATTTTATATGATAAATTAGACCTTATCTAACCATCTTCAAAGGCTTCAAAAAGGTATTTTTTTAATTTAAAATCAATAAATAGTTCTTTAACAATTCTGGTACTTTTCCAAAGGTTCTTATATACTTAAAAGCTTTCTTTTATCTCTAAGTAGTTGTACTCGCAACGCCGTTCGCGTGGCGTGTGATTGTTGTATAAAAATTTCTTACCCCACCCCATTTAAGGAATGGGTGAGAAATTTTTATACACCAGATGTTAAGTTGAAAGAAGACAAATACATCTGTGAAAAGCGCTTTCGAATCGGATCAGTATTTTTCATGTGATGCGCGCACAAACATACAGACAGACAGACAAAAAAATCTAACCACATTTTTGAGTTCTATTTCGATGTACCCGCGACGTCGTTCGCGTGGCGTGTTGATTTTTGTATAAAAATTTCTTTCCTCACCCCGTTAAAGGGGGAAGAGAAAGTTTTATACACCAGATGTTAAGTTGAAAGAAGACAAATACATCTTTGAAAACCGCATTCGAATAGGATCAGTAGTTTTCATGTGATGCGCGCACAAACATATACATTTCTACAGTTTTATTATATGTATAGATAATCAAGATCGTTTACTCATGTTTTTTCTAGAAAATTTGAGGTTTCCTAATTCCTATTGATCTCAACCAATAACTAACAATTTCTTCGTCAACATTTTTTGACATCATCAATGAATGATGCCACTTCTAGTTATTCCAGAACTTCCTCAGAGGCTTAACCATAAATCATTTGGTTAAGAAAACACCTAAATATCCGAAGGTTTTGTTAAAACAATCTATTCATTTGGGATAACAAGAAAAACCCGTAAAAATTGGAAAAAATGGAAAATGAAAAAAAAACATTACTTCTTAGCTAGTTCCTCGTAAATCTTCAAGAACAGAATTTCCTTAAAGTTGTGTTCTCTTCTGGTTATACTCTAACAAATCTTCTTTTTTTTCTCAGTATTTCTTACTCTTACTATCTTTTCTAACCCTTTAGGTTGTTAATAACTTCTTTTATATTTCTAGCAATGCTTCCAAATCGTGTTCCACATTGTCTTATATTTTTTGCACGTCTTCAGAGGTTGATGTAATCGTAGAAATAATAAATAAGCAAATCACTTGATAAAATAGAATATAATCTTCTCCAAAGGCACTATTAAGGTAATCTTTTAGATTTATAAATTCTCTATCCTATTTGATTTTCTTCTGGGTAATTTTTTGTCTCCTCCTGCTCACCTAGTGTCTGTTTAGATTTATCTATTTTGAAGTTTGACAATAAATAAAGAACAAATAGATAATAAAGAGAGATCAGCGGTTTATTCTAAAACTTACCTATTTTCAGTTCCATCCCCTCTAACTTGAACATGCGATATTACCATTTCTTGATAAATCTTTTTAACTTCATTTCTAAACTCCTCACTTCTCAATTCTAGAAGGAAATGTTGATGATGTGAACTTTTTGAAACGTAGTCCTCACGAATTTCGGAATTTATTAGTCTATAAACATAATGCGCCAAGAAGATTTCCGTTAGGAAAATAAAAAAGACGCAACAAATTACACGCACTGTATAACTTGGATTTATTTGATGCACCGGAAGTTTTGTAAAAGTCTTTTTAGGAAAGGGAGGATCTTTAAGGTCTGTAGCAGACATTTTTTTATTTATTTAATTTGTCTTATTTAAATTTTCTGTTGCATATCTATTATTGTGTCTATATTCATATTTTGATAAAACTTTTTCCACTAAGAGATTTTATAGCGGGATTTTCCGAAATCACATGGCGCAAGGAAAGCCGGTGAAAAGCGGCACTCTCTCGACGTCGCGTACGAAGGAAAACTGAAATAAATTCAAGTTTTCACAGCCACATTGGAACTCGTACCTACAGCGCAATCCGGTAAAAATGTTGAAATTGAAATAAACGCATTTGAAATTATTATTTTATGGTCATTTGTTCACGGGCGTCTCTATTTTTGTTCCTTAGAAAAATATTTAAAAACAACTATAACTGAAATAGTTCGAAATCAAGAAAAAACATTGCGGAATTAAAAAAAATATAAGTATCAATAACAATTTTAATTAATTTTACCTTAAAAGCAAAAAATATTGGAAATAAGTAATAGAAAATGGAATACGCAAAATATAGACATTTAAAATAGTATATTACATAATGAGTCTGAAAAGTCACTTTCCACACAAGTAATGTACACTATTTTTCCTACGACCACGAGATAACCAAATATTGTGTAATGTGATTGTTTTATTTATTACAGGTTCTACTATTCTAGTTCTTTGCATTTAGTTTATATTATAAATAATGCATTAATGCAATATTAAAAAACAAAATAACTATGGACGATGAACAGATATGAAAACCTTTTTAAGGGATTTTTAACGTTATTTTTTAACAATAAATCAGTTTTTAGAGCAAAATTACTTAAAAGACCACAAGATACTTTCATTTTTTCTGAAAATATTATATTGTAAAAATTTTCAAAAGATAGATACTTCAAATATGGAACTGAGCACATGTGCTGTGTTATCTCACTGGTTTAAGCGAGTGTATTACGTTAAATCACTAAAAGTCAACCCTGGTTCGATTCCATGCGTTACTTTTTTTTTTCATTGAAAATTTTTGAAGTAAAACTTCTTTAGTCGCGACTAGGGGTAACGTAGTAATTCTAACGGACGTGACGTCATTCTAATGTACCGCGTACCGGAAACAAAACCTGATACAAAATACCTAACACGATTCCGCCTTCTATATTAAATAAAATTAAATCTGTAATTGTATGAATTGGCAGCTTGTCAACCAAAATACATTGGTGGTAAATAGTTTAAATTTGTGTATAAAGTGTTTTTTTTAAATATGAATAAACAAAGTGGATTTATTAATGAAGAAAGTGATGAAAAAATATTGAATGAAAATGAGTGAGTACCTACTCTATATGCATACATTTTATTTTTGGTGTGTAATTACACTATTTATACCTAATTATTTATACCTATTATTTATACCTATCTATTTTCGTTTTATAGACTTAAAGAGCTAAAAAGAAAATGAAATTGTGAACGTCAAAGGGCATATTATCAGCGCCAGAAAGATTTGAAGAAAAATGAAAATGAAAAAAAGACGAGACAGCGACATTCATTATGATTTGATTAAGTAAGTTTATATAACATACATACATACATATTATGATAGTAAATAATTATTTATAGGGAAGCTTTACGTTAAGTAAAGAAGCATGTTGCACGTTTTTGTTCATAAAATAATAATATTCGAAATGTTTTAACACTTGCTTATACTTATTTTAGGTTTGGTTAGGTAGCCATAAAGGCCATAAAACCACTAGTCAGGATAGCTGATCTTATACCAGCAATAACAGATCCTTCGTAGAACTGAAGAAAACAAACTCAATTTTAAATTTTATGGAATATGCTATAAAATGCTACAAAATGAAATGGTTATCTAACTATCGAAGGCTCTTGTGTTGTGTTGTATTACAATAAGGTAGATACAGCTACAAAATCACACATTCTAAACGTAATGTGTGTATATTTTTAATATTGTTTACCTATCATTGAAGCAAAACTTCTTTAGGCGCGACTAGGGGTAACTCTAACGTTAGATTCTAACGGAAGATTCTGATGGAAGTAACGGTGTGATTTCAGGTATGGGAGGAGCTTAAATTTTCAAAATTTTCAAACGGTTTCAAATACATTAATGGTATCTAGAGAGTAAAATCTATGTTTCACATTTTAGTTATCATAAACCTATTATTTCATATATAAAAAATAATGATAACTTTCAAATTCCTATTTCTAATGAATAATATAAATATAACATCTCATTTTTTGTAAAGTATATAGACAATAAATATAATTGAATTGTAATAATTAGATATTTATTTTCCGATACGTACGTCAAAAAGTTTTACTTCAATCGCGCGTAAAGGTTACACGCACACTCTTTTTTTTTCTGTGGGACATTAGAAGTTACGGCAAAACTACTCTGATTAAAAAACTGAATATTTGTTAACAGTAATATGTTGGAAACCTATAATTAAAAATTCTCAGTTATTTATTCATAATTGTTTAATGTGCCATCGGGAAAATTAGTAATAGAAATAAGAAGATGTAAAATATCTTTAAAAAGAATCTGATTGTACGAGGTGTGTCGCAAAGTAAACGGGACTTTTAAGTAATATTCGATACTAGTAGCGCCATCTGTTTATTGGGACTAGCGTTTAATAGGTACATTTTTCATTGATGTTCTGTCAAAATTTCATGACAATCGCCAAATTATCGCGGTCAAAGTGACATTACTTTTTTAACATCGGTCGAAAAATGAGTATCGAGCAAAGAGCCAATATTAAGTTCTGTTTTAATGTAGCTAAAACATTTACCGGAAAGCATCGATTGTTGAAACAAGTTTATGGTGATAATACTTTATCTCGTTGCCGAGTCCTCGAGTGGTTTACACTGTTCAAAGAGAGTCGTGAGTCGCTGGAAGACGACGAATATGTTGGATAGCCGAATTTTGTAATTAAGCCAGAAACTGTCGAAAAAGGGCGTCTCTTTATTAAAAATGAGCCAAAATCTTCATAAAGATACACGCAAATGGAATTAAATATCTTTAAAGATTCGATCTACCGAATTTTGACCGAGAATTTGGACATAAAAAAGGTGTGTTCACGGTTTGTTTTGATCAAGCTCACAGATGACTAAAATATGCTTCAAATTCAACATTCGAAAGACAACATTAAAGAGGACAAGAAAGATACAAACTTTCTGTACAACATTGTGACGGGTGACCAAATCCCGTAATCAAGCGTCAAAGTTCAGCATGGAAGCACCCAAGCGAACCAAATCCGACAAAAAGCCGTTTGGAAAAATCAAAAGTGAAGACAATGTTGATTTGTTTCTACGATTCGAAGGAAATTATTCACAAAGAATTCGTTCCAGCGGGCCAAATAGTATATTATCTTGGTGTTTTTAAAAGTACCTATCTCTTTCTATTGCGTGGTAATAAAACAGAGATAGTAAATCTTTCTTAGTTAAACATGGCAACTAGCATTCATTCGAACCTCGCATTGGTTCCACTTGCATTTACGTCACAATAACGTCACTGACAGACAATTGGACCTCAAGCTATAATTAAGTTTTTTGTATTTTAGTTTTAAAGTTATACTTCTATTCGTGCACTCGGCGGAAAAAGTTTGTGTGGGGTTAGATGAGAAAAATCATTACATATGTAATGGTGTGAGTAAGAGAGAGACAGAAACACATATAAGGTATATTGGTCGGTAAAAACAAAGATGAAATATTTACCACATGTTTAGTCATAACTATAAGTCCTTTGAATACCGTTTAACCATTCAGTACATTGAAAAGAGATAGATATACAAAAAACAGTCTGAGCTAATGTTTTGAATATCATAGTGACGTAAAACATTGTGTTTGACAGATTATTTTGTAATTCTAATAATAATATTCAGTAATGAGTATTGTATTGTAGTCCATATAGTACCGTCACATGGTTGCATTATATCCTGCACTATGCTTTTGAGGTTGTTGGCTACATAAACAGAGTTTTAAAGAATAGTCGAAAAGTGCATTCCGAACAGACAATAGATAGAAGAATTACAATTCGGTAAGTATTCCAAATGGGTTCAATTTATGTACTCGGGGGTTTTGGAGTCGCTGAACACGAATATCATGATGTCGAAAGTCTCCGCCGCACTTGGTGCCTAGGGTATTTACCTCTTCTCCTGGGGTTTTATGTACATTCTGTACGAAATCAGTGCATATTTGGAACTCGGCGGTTTTTGGGTCGCTGAATACGAATATGATAATGGCGATGGTGTCCGAAACAGACGGACCTCGTCTCCAGGAATTTTATGCAAATTCGATACAAAATGAGTGTGCACTCGGTACTAGGAGGTTTTTGAGGTCGCTGAACATGAATATCATATATTGATTTTACTAAATCATTCGCATAAAAATTTATGAATCCGGGCACGTGCATAGAAGTATAACTTCTGCCGACAGTCCCACTGACTGTCATACCCGTTTTTCTTGATACGAATTATTGTAATTGTTTAGAAAATTGTGTTTATTATAAATTCTGCATTTTTTTTTTATCTTATTGTTTAATGTACTTGAATTAGGGAACTTTTTTTCTTGTAATTAAACCACACTCCTGTTTGTAATAAGCATTAGCTTTAGATACAGAAAGAGAATTAAATTAAATTAATGTTATATTATCATATT
Source organism: Altica lythri (assembly GCA_964028335.1). Lineage (NCBI taxonomy): Eukaryota > Metazoa > Arthropoda > Insecta > Coleoptera > Chrysomelidae > Altica > Altica lythri. The sequence continues at coordinate 19,296,429 of OZ034809.1, forward strand.
GACCATACCTAATTGTTATTTCTCGTGATTATTTTGTAGTTACAATTTTTCAATTTCTATTGATATCTACAAAATTAAAAGATGAATATTTATTGAAATATAGAGGTTAAACAATTTTGCAAATCTAAACATTTTTATTTTTGAATTACGAATTGTCCCTTGTACAACCATATTTTTCTATGCCTATGAATATTTGTTGCTCGAGTTGGGATTCCGTTTGAAAACAATTCAACAATTATTTTACATTTGAATTTCATGTATTCAGGATTTAAGGTAGTTCCTCCGCGACAGTCCAGTCAAAAAGTTTCGGAATCGCACTATCGTTAAACACGTTTGTTTGTACTATGACTGTACGTTAAATTTGTTAACGTGAGTGTACTTCTATCCCTGAAACGTATACACATATACTGTGAAATATAATTCTGTTTGGAAATGTGGCAACGTCGCGTTATTTTTATTCTTATTTCTCCTAACCGCTGAAACTTACTTATAGTTTATACTTTATACGTAAAGTAAACTTGCTATTTTTATTGCAATAAATAAATAAATACTTACGGGTGATCGTATTCGTCATAAAGTATTGCAATAATTAAAAATTTACTATCGTGAAAGTTTCGTTTTTAAATGTTTATTAATACCTATAATATTGTTGAATATATTTTGTATCTATTGTTATAATTAATAATAAATCACAAGATTGCTCTAGAAGATTTATTCTCTCATTTTAATAATTATTAATAATTGTTATGATTTATTAAAAAAAGTTGAGAAGTGATATTCTTAAAAATATTAAATTCGTTTAAATTTCGCGCTATTTCTTTCTGCTCCAACTGCTAACTTTAGTAAGACAAATAGATTTTTACTAAATACAGAAATAAAAATAAACTTTATTAAAATGTGTTTTATTAATAACATATAATGACAAATAATACAAATTACATATTTAATTCATGTAAGAGCTCTACACACCTTTAATTTTACATTTAAATTATTTATTTTACTCATCTTTTGCTTATTTCTAGAGGTAACATCAGAATCTTTTAATGACAACTTCTAAAAATATTCACTCATGTTTATTTCTTTAGAACTTAACAATAAATAAAGTCACTCAAACACTATTATAACTACACAATCGGCAACAAAAAGTTAGGAAAAGACAATTTAAACACGAAGTAACATGGATTTAAATACAAAACCAAAGTAAACACAACCTTTATTTGCCTCTCAGCGGCCATATTGGTAATTGAAACGTCAAAGTCCTGTGACAACGTTGCCACATCGTTTTCATTTCATTAGTCTTTATATCCACTCCTTAGAAAATTGTCGCTGAAACGAGTTGTTTATTTTAATTTTTTATCGAAACTACGAGGTAAATAATTTTAATTTTTTTTTTATATCATCTAAATATGGTATTTTACCAAATATCAGTTTTTCATCGAGATGGTGAAAGTCATTCATTCATAAATTAAAATTAATTGATGTTTCCCACACTTCCCCCATGTTACATGTACAATTAATGTCATTTTTAATTGCAAATATCTCATATCTGATGAGGTAAATCGTCTTCAAATTTTAACAGTATGTGTATTATACATTTACGAGCTTATATTCTGAGTTTTGCGAAATTCTTGAAACATTGCTTTCATAACCGTACTACCTTAATTGAAAAATTCGGGTCGGATCTATTAAAATAAATTTGAATATTAACTTGTCGGTTACTAGACAATATACGCATTGTTGATTTTTTAACAAAAAATCTATTTGTGTTCAAAAACCATTTGATGAAAAAAATTGAAAAATCAGTTACAGGCCAAGAATACAAAATGTTGGTTTAATAGATTTTAATATTAATTAAATAAATTTAGTTACAGCCTTTGATTTCTTTTAATAAATATTGGTTAATATTTTACAATCTACGTTAAGTTGCAATGAACAGGTTTTGGAACGATATAGCAATGATTTTAGTCAAAATTGTAATGGATAAAATCGGTCAGATTTTTAGACATCTATACATATATTAAAACTACAAATATGTTTAAAAATGCTTAAGGGGTGTGTGTGCCTTTATATACGCAAGACAACCCAAAACAATGTTTTGAAGTTATACTTCTAATCGTGGACCCGGCGGTGAAAATTTCTATGGGATTAAATCAGCAAAATCATTACATATGTAATGGTGTGAGTAAGAGAGAGACAGAAACACATCATATCAGGCATATTAGTCGGTAAAAACAAAGATGAATGTTTTAATATCATAGTGACATATCACATTGTGCTTGACAGATTATTTTATCATTCTGTCACATAAGAATACATATCAAGTTTAGTATTTTATACTATTATAATAATATTAACAATAATACTCGGTAATGAGTATTGGATTGTAGTCTAAAATACCGTCACATGGTTGCAGTATATCCTGCACTATGCTTTTGAGGTTGTTGGCTACATAAACAGAGTTTTCAAGAATAGTAGAGGAAATAAAGCACTAAAATCAGCAAAACCTACGAAATGCGGTTTTTTAAATTCGATTCGTAAGAGCATCAGGAAATTTTGTCGCTATTTTTTAAAATATTAAATGGGAAATTATATTTCTGCATTCAAAAATTGCATTTGAAAAGTGCGTTCGGAACAAACAATAGATAGAAAAAATACAACTCTGTAAGTAATGCTGGAAATGGGTTCAATTTTTGTACTCGGGGTTTTTGGGGTCACTGAACACGAATATCATGATGCCGAAACTCTTCACGGGACTTGGTGCCCAGGGTGCGTGGTATTTACCTTTTCTCCTGCGATTTTATGCAAATTATATACAAAATCAGTACACATTTGGTACTCGGGGGGTTTTTTTGGTCTCTGATTACGAATATCATGATGACGATGGTCGTGTGATACCAAATGAGTGTGCACTCGGTATATACTAGGTATCTATGATCTATTCTGCATTTTACTAGGGAATCTAAGAGTATTTGTTGATCTACTTAGTCAAAGGCTTTTTTTTGTTAGACTTTGAAAAGGCTTTCGAATATGTTATACCTACTTAAAAATTAAAATATATTAAACGTACGTAAAATGTTGAATTTTATTTAAAAATTGGCCAAAAATCTGACCGATTACCCATTAAAAATTTTGATAAGAATTGAAACGGTCATTAAAAACTTTTAAAGGTTTTAATATTTTATTCAAATATAAACTTCTTGTTATTAAAGTTTCTAATTTAAATATTTTTTTTCCAAAATATAGGCAGCTCATATTACAATATTCTTCTTCTTGCGCGCACAAAATTCTGTTTCTGTCAATTTAAATTTAAAGACAAACACTACATAACCTCACTTTATTCAAAATAAACAACGTTTTTCTTAAGATAAATAACGAATTATTTTATTTATAATTACAACGATGTCTATAGAGACCAATATTAATGGGAAAAACTTTAATATAAGTGCGTTTTGTAAATATTTACCAAAAGTTGTAAGTACAATACTTTTATTACAAAATTTTCACATACATTTTCAAACAACTAACACCTGGATAAATATTATATTTTATGACTGAAATTCTCATTATTTTCCATAAGAATACTTTTATTGTACTAAATACTTTAGTGTCCTAGAAAATAATTTAATAAAACAATTTACATTTTCTTTTTAAATTTTTGCTACAATTCGGATATCTGTTCTTCACAAAAATAAATTTATAAACTTTCCCTGCTTTATTTATATTCTTATTATTTAATTCAAGCGTTGACCAATAAATTTATTATTTACCTTTATTCAAAAATTCTATTTTCTGTAATAAAGTGAGATTGTTATATTATCTCTACAAGCTAGAAAAGAAGTTATAATCCATCTTATGTGCGAAAATGAACTTAATTCAGATGATTTGATTAAAAGTTTATTAATGAAAAGTGGAAATAGCGAAAAACATTATTATGATTATTATTAGTTTTTCCATCATCCTGTTTTCGCAAGACATGTCTTGCTTTTTGCGGTGTCTTGGGGCGTCCTGGATAGTTTTTATACATCGTCCTGAGTTTTTAAGGAGTCCTGTTAAGGGCCTGTTTTAAAATTATCACTATATTACTCTTTCCAATCGTTAAAAGAGTATATTTTTTTTAGTTTAGAAAAACCTCCCTGTTCATTATTCATTCTTTTAGTATTAATTATGCCGCAAGTTACTTGTTTCTTATCCACTCATAAACTAAGATTTTTGAACATAATTGTATAGACGGGTTTGAAAGGATTCTAAGGATTCCTCGATTTTTTAGTGGAAAGGTCTATAAATAAACAATTAAAGCGTTAAAATCATTATTTTGCTTGTAACTTAAAAACTTTTGTATTCAAATCTTTTATTGACATTAATTTATAACTGAATTCTACTGAGATATCCTCAATGTTCATTAGCTTAAAAAGTTCTATTTATTTATAAGCCTTTTGTATATAAAAACTTAATTGAATAAAAATATAGGTTGTTAGTTTAAGTCTTAACGATAAAAATGAGCCCCAGATTGTTAAGATCCATTCAGTCAAATTTTCTAGGAGGGCCTTAGAATTTAGTACTTTTCAAAAAACGGGATAAACAAATTAAATTGTGCAAAAACTATTCGGCCAATCTGGTTCATCATCTGCACAAAACTGTTATACAATAAAACCCTCAAGATCAGATATATTTAAACAAATTATGGCAAATAATAAAAAAAGTTATTAACATTATATAAAAACAGCCATTTTACTCTTAATTTACCAATAACTTCTTTGTTTATAAATCGTTTTTAAATTAGCAAATCTCATTTTGTTTATTTTTCTGTGGAGTTAAAATCTCTAAATACAAAAGTTTTTAAGTTACGAGCAAAATAATGATTTTGACGCTTTAATTGTGTATTTATAAACCTTTCCACTAAAAAATCGATGAATCCCTGGAGAAGATGGTTTTTGTAATATATCATACTACACACTTCGACTTTCAAATCCGTCTTTACAATTCTTTCAGTTATTCACACGAATATTAAAAGAGTGGAAACAAAAGGAAAACACCGTCGTTGAAGTAGGAAATTTTCATAAAAAGTAATTTCTATACTTGATGCGAGGATAACAAATAAGTCATGTCCTCTAAAAAATAAAATCAGTTTTAAAGAAATTGGAAAAACAGAAATTATAAGCAATAGTTTTATACCAAAATAAATGTTTTTTATAATGAATTCAATTACTATTTAAAAATGTGGATTTTGCCATTTAAGGATCTAACAGTTGTTGATTGGATTGATCTTGATTTGATTGGCAGGAATGGAGCAATGTGATACAATCATGGGCATTTTTAAAAGATCATGGCATCAGATCACTGTTATAAAACGAGAATTTATATTTTACTAAAACCTGTGTTTATCTATTCAAATTTTATTCTCTTTTAGGAACTTCATGCTCATCTAAACGGTTCTTTAAATGAAGATGTTTTAAAAGAATTAGGATGCAGCAACGCTTCAATATCAGAATACCAAAAACTAACAACTATTTTTAACAAAACAAACCGAACATTAGAAGAATGTTTCGATCTGTTTAATATAGCACATAATGCTACAAATACCAAAGAAAAATTATACTTAGCAACTAAAAGTGTAATTGAAGATTTTAATAATGACAATACAGTTTATTTAGAATTAAGAACAACTCCTAGGAGTGAGGAAGGTATGACTAAAGAAGAATACATAGAAACAGTAATTGCTGCTATTAATGATTGCAAGAACCTTAATATATTAGTAAAATTAATTTTATCAATAAATCGAAATGAAAGTAAAGATCTAACTGAGAGTAATCTAGATCTAATTTTAAAATTTAAAGACAAATACCCTAATACTATTAAAGGTATAGATTTAAGTGGAAATCCACAAATAGGGAACTTTGATAATAATCTTTTTCAAAAAGCTAGAAAATATGGACTTAAAACAGCTATACATTGTGCTGAAGTAAAAAATGATGAAGAAGTCAATCAAATATTAAATTTTGTACCTGACAGAATTGGACATGGTGTATTCCTGCATCCTTCTAATGGTGGAAATCAAAAAAACTGGGAATTATATTGTCAGAAAAAAATTCCAATAGGTATATTTATTATAAATTTATATAATTTAATAGATATAAAATAATAAGCTCCAAGTATTTAATTTAATATAGATTAATATTTCAGAATGTTGTCTTACATCAAACGTCGTATGTGGTACTGTTAAACGATACGAAGATCACCATATTCAAGAATTGATCAATTTAAAATTACCATTTTCAATATGTGTAAGTTTTTACAGTGGTACATATATTCTATTTTTTTATATTTTTGTAATTTCAGACTGATGATAAAGGTGTATTTTGTACAACTTTATCAAAAGAGTTTGAGTATGTTATGAAAACATTTAAACTTTCCCCTAAAGAACTATTTAGATGCTCTATTAATGCAATGGAACAGTCTTTTGCGTCTGATGAAGAGAAAAAAGTAGTAATTCAGAATATAACAGAATATCTTCAAAAATGGGAAGATTCCACACCGATAGTCAAGGATAATACTCATGATCTTATAGAATGTGAACGTTAATTCAATTTTTGTATTCGAAATAAATTAAATATAATAATAGGTTTAATGTGTGGGTTTAACCGACTTGACAATATGCCTCCATTCCTTTCTCTCCTTTGCTAGCTCCATCCAGTTCCTTACGACCATAGCTTTAAGGTCTCCTGCTATGTTATCCCGCCAACGGAGCCGAAGTGGTCTTTATCCAGTTGGGGTTTCTTCCCACACCTGTTTTACTATTGTTTCATTAAAATATCTAATGAGGTGGCCTTCTGTCCACTGGAGTCTTCTAAATTTTATTTCTTTTACTATATTGGCGTCTAGTATAACTATTCAAGCTCTTTGTTAGGTTCTTCTCTCTGGGTCTGGAAATTTGGGGAGGGGCGAGCTAGTGCTCAGCCAGCACTGAGGCCACATATGACCCATTGTGTATCCTCGTATGTGTAGGGATTTCCTCACCTCAGGCTGTCACCAGGCCTAGTGATTTAAAATAGGTGATGAGGCGCCCGAGGGGGATCTCCCTGACATCGGCTGGTGTAAGCCAGTACTCGCCCAACACGGATCTTCTGATTTCAGAAAAAGCAGAGCAGTCATACATTATGTGTTCTACTGTTTCCTCTTCTTGTTCGCAGCCTCTGCATAGCGGCGATTCTGTTAATTTCATCCTAAAGAGATGTTGTCGCAATTGGCAGTGACCTGTCAAGATTGTTAGGTTCTTATTCTACATTGTCCCGATACCCATCCAGTAACGGACCAAAGATTTTCCTTAGGATTTTTCTCTCCCCAACCCGCAGTTGCTTTTCGTTTGCATTACATCACTTGTGGCCTTATAACTGTTTTATAGAGATTTACCTTTGTTCGTCTTGTTAGTTGTTTCGATTTTATCAAGTCTCGAAGGGCGTAGCTACATCTGTTACATCCCATTATCGAATATTGCGGCTCGTTTACATATATTTAGTTTTGTTTTCATTTATTTGTAGTCCTATCTTCTCTGCTTCCTTCTCAAACCTGATAAAGGTTCCCTTCATTTTTATCCTTTTTTTATTAGATCGACATCGTCTGCAAATGCCAGCAATAAGGTTGTTTCTTTTCAATAGAATAGGGCAGTCGGTGTATCAATTCTTGCATTTCTGATTATGTGTCCACAGTCTCATCTGGCATACTCTATCGAAAGCCTGTTTTCCATTATTTGTTTTATAGTAAATATTTGGTCAATGCAGATCGGTCGGATCTGAATCCGCATTGATAGTCTCCAATGATTTCTTCTGTATACGATTTGATTCTTGCTAGCGCTGTTGGTTAGAGTGTATGCGCGAGGGAAGAAAAAGTCAGACAGACTGGCGCCATAATAAGTTACTATACGAAGCGATTTACCTTCCACTTTTAAATAATATTCGAAAAGCTAAGGAAAATAAATTTCTCTCATTGTTGTTTGATTTTAGTTGACCACACAATAGTAAAAAATAATTCAATATTCAAAAAGAAAAGAATACTTTTATTTTTATAAATAAAAAATATTACAATTAAAACTATATTTATTTTTAAGGCTCTAAAAAAATAACTGGTAAAACTTTGTACCATATTGATACAATTAACTCGCAAAATAGTAGTATTACATGTTTATATAATATATCATTAATACGTTATTGCTCTTATTTTTTATATATTTTATACTCTTGGCTTTTTACATACATATAGACATTCATTATCTAACTAACATTTGGATTTTTACTTACAAGTATATGCAGGGTCTGGGATTCTAGTTATTTTGCAGTTTTTTTGATTGTCCAACAATTTACATGCAACAGGATTCTGAGACAACAAAATTGTAAAACTGCAATTGGTTCCCGTTTCGTAATTTAAATACTATTTAACACAGATTTGAGAACCTAATAATTTTGAACAAGAAATTCTGAAACCTTCGAGCATATACTAATGAGTGCGAGACGAGTAATGACATGAACATAAAATGAAACTATATGCTATCTGTATTATTTGGTTTAGATAGTAGGTGATGCGCATTAACCAATAATTAGAGTGAAGTGCGAGAGAAATAAGATATACTTTCATTTTATCTGTCGTTACTCGTTTCGCGTTCAGAGTATTAGGGCTACCGCGTGTGAATTCGCCGCTAGAGGCGCTAGTGTAGCTGGAGGTCCCCGCGTCACTGTTTATGGGTGGGATGCACGGTATTACTTTTATTTTTATTTAAATTTGGAGTCATTACGAGGTATAATAATATTTAATTTAAAACATTGTTTTAATTATGGAAAATACGAGTTACGGGTCAATGAATGTCACTGCTTTAAAAGAAGAACTACGAAAAAGAGGTGGAAAGTTAAGCGGGCTGAAAGAACAGTACTGAGCAACACTGCGGCATTTTCCTAAAGTATCAAAGGATTAATATTTATTTGTAAACGTGGCGACGGATAAGTGTCAGCTGCAAATTTATTCTATGGACGGACCTACAACGCCAGTGGCGCCAATTGGTGAGCCAAAAAACGGTAGCCCTCATTGAAGACCTTGTCTAGTTAGTATATTCTCGGAGCTGCAACCTAAAACTTAAATTCAATAATGAATGTTTGTATCGTTGTCAATTGTAGTTGTTTTTTAATTATAATTGAATAAATTTCATTGTCCCTTTTACCAAATATTCAAAATAATTACAGACCCTGTACCAATATATGACTAGAACCGGGAATTAAATTATACACACATAATCATCAATACATACGAAGAAATTTACTTAAATTCACATTAATGATTACCTTGTACGACAATTTTGACACCTGTATAAATTTTACAACTGGGTAACTTTTTCATTACAAAGGTAACTAAATAAAAAATACACAGGTGGTTAATATAGTTGGTGTAATAAAAATTTTAAAGCAACAAACAAACGCCTTATATACAGAGAGCTATAGAACAGAAAATCAATTTTTTATCCACCGATTTTTAAATCAAAAGTGAAATAAAGTATATTTATTCTATAAATAAATGCAAAATTTAAGAAAAATACATACGATAATGTCAATTCGTACATAATTTTTTGAAGAGTATTATCGTTTGATGCCTATAAAATATAAAAACTATTATATAAAAAATAGAAATTTAATTGCCATTCGAAATATAGAAGATGATTAACTGAACTTTTCTAAAGCTCCTTGTATACATGCTCACAATATACAAGATGCTCTTAAAATACATTTACTTGATTGTAACAACCCCGAAGTATAGATACCAGGAGTCTACACGGTATAGACTTTTCCATAATATTTCTGGTACAAAATAATCAACCCAGATCATAGTTCTAATTTTTACCACTAGCTGCGCACGGATTCAGAAGGTACCGATGTTATTATTATTATTATTATTATTATGACATTTTAATGTCGCGAATGTTAAATTAAATATATAATATTAATTTATTTATTCAAAATTAGTTGTAATAAAAAATACTTTCCAGAGCTGTCAATAGCAACAACACTTCACGCGTAAGGATTTAAACGAGTACTTCTTGAACAATGGCGCACTCTACCGGCAATAGTTCTATCCCCTAAATTGAGACCATTCATTCAACATTACGTTTAGACTCCTCTGACTCCTGGTATCTATACTTTGTGGTAACAACCATAGTATATTAATTATTAAACATTAAATCATTATTTAAGAACACCATTGCATCAATGTACGTTTTGTCAATTTTCAGCCTCTAATCGGCCCTAATACAAAAGAAAAACAATAAATAAATATCTTAACCTTCAACAATACATAATTTTCTAGCACTCTACAACAAATTTTCATACTTTTAAATGCAGAAACATTGGTCTAAGAATCCAACAGTAAGTTTGTTTCATAAATAACATCTACACTTACCGACAAGAAACACGGAACAGTTGATTTTTTTAAACAAACCTTAAATTTTAATATTTTGTCATGTTTTATATTATAATAACTTAATCACAAACAAAACAAGTATTTTCTAACAACAGTTGGACATTCATATTAAGAAAAATTGTTAGCAACAATTGGAAAGTGGTATTTTTAATATCAGATGCTCAAATTAATGCCTTTATCCTTCCTGGTGGGCCTAAATTCAAATGGCATCTTGACTTCTATATTCAAACTAATTTAAATTTAAAGAAGCATGGACACGAGTTCGCATCCGGACTTAACGCTGGGCACTCCATAAAAGGAATGTGGACAACGTTGTACCGTTGATTGATTATCGTGGTGTGAGGTGTGACTTCGTGTCTCAGGTAATTTCCTTTAAATGCAACATAAGGAATAACAAAATCTTGAATAAGTCCCTCGGAAGTGAGAATCCAGTAAAGTTCTGGACCACATCAGACCTGAACTTCCTTGATCTTCGCCATACTCTCTCAGGACCATCTGGAAACAGCAGGCTAAATCTGGACTCATCAGCAAACAGTTTTCCCTGAAGTCTATATCTGGTAATATTTGCTTCTGAGTCGGGAGTCTTGGTTTTCCAGACGTAATAAAGTCGATGATAGGGTAGTTTTATATTTCACTGTATTATTTTGTATTATATTTTATTGTAATCATCGAGGTCAAAGTCAGTACGTTAGATTTCAAGGCGACCTTAAATAGTTTAATTCTTATTCTAACCTAGCGTATGAATTGGCTATTAAAGAGCGTCGTTGAGGTCGCACTCGAGGAGTTGAGAGTCTGAGGTTGTCTGTAAGAATCACCCTTTGGGGTGTCTCTAAAACAGACCCTTGGGTCTAGGCCGTTGTGACTTCTGACATATTTTTCGTGAGTAAGTGTGACATGCCACCATGTAGTTTATTTGGTAAGATTAGTTAAAATTTGTATTTAGTTATTCGTTATTCATATTTTACTTATTCATTGTTATTGCTTGTTTCGTTGTTAATATATTTGTTGTTTATCTTATCTTTCCCTTGGTTAGGTATCCTGCTGAGGTTAGATAACCACGATGGGAAGTGCATTCAGTAAGCTATCCCTTAACCCAAAACATTATGGCACATTCCCAATCCCCCCAGGCGTGACATGATGAAGCGATCATCACCAGCACTACGGATATTGCAATACTATCGATTTATTACTGGTATCGATATTTTTGTTTCGATAACAAGTAAAATAATATTCGATACTTTACTGATATTACTTTTTTCCGTTTCGTTTCTCACTCTATTATGAAAAAAAAGCTGAAAAAGTTATCATACTTTAGTGTATTTTAATATTTTATTTTAAAGTGCCAATGTTAACAATATCGTAGGAGCCGAAAATTTGGGGAAAAATAAACATATACCCTGCTTTGCTCATAGGGTAAATTTAGTAGTGGAATATGTTATAGGAAATAGGAAGTACTAGTAATTCACCCTTAATTTCCCAAATTATGTAAATTGTAAACTGAGAAAAAATATTGTTGTGGTTTTTGGAAATGTGTGATATTATTACATCCACTTTATTGAAAGATCAAAAAGCACCACAGTTTCTTAAAGTTTCAGGTCGTCTACTGTGTGCTCCTGTTTCCAAAAAACTTGTAAAAATACATTACACCGTGCTATTGGATATGTGATATTGTTAAGCAACATATATATCACATTGTTTGCCATGTGTTTATAAGTATGCACTGTGAAGTGATATTTCTCTGTAATTTTTGATTCTTATCCCTTGTTTTGTTTGTGTTTTAAGATATTTCATATACATAATAATAAAACATCTCAATGTAATAAAATTTTAGTGTGTCTAAAAACATTCAATTTCTCTATTTTTCGTGGCGATTAGTGTATTTAACAATAAAATAAAATTGTGCATTAAATAAACCTCATACATAAAGAAAATTTAAATTATTTTTTGTCCAAATTTTAAAGTTAAAATACTGAAGCCCGAAATTATATAAACTACCTAATTACCTGGCAGTATAGTACAACATATGTAATTTACATAAAAATTATTTACTCGTACTTATAACACACATATATAAAATTGTATTTGTATATTTAAAAATTGAGGTATGATTGGGTCCAACATTTGTAACGTTTCTTAGAAAATGAAAAAATGATGTTATATAAATCAAAGCCCTAAATTTCTTATTGAGTTTGAAATGGTTAGAAACCACAAGATAATGAACGAAAAAAGTTTAGGAGAAATAATCAGATAATTCGAATGTTTTTTACTAATTACAGGAGAAAGCCAGATTAAAATACACGATGGTTTATCTTATGAGTACTAGACTAGCATAAATTTTTATGACCAATAATATCGAAAATCTGTTCTAAATAAATATTAATAATGCGGCCAATTTAGTAAGTATTTGAATTAATTTGTGACAGGTTAAAACTAAAATAAATAATAATTAGTGTTAAATATGGCATAAGTTTGGTTCATTCTTAATGAACATATAACAAAAAAGAGACCATTTGGTAATGTTTTAGTGATCACCATTTATAAATTAACTTAAATTTTAATTGTCATCTCGAAGACCAAATGTAAAAATTAGTAATGTATAATCGTTGTAGAAATCTTGCAAATAAGTTATATCGCTCTTTAAGAGTATCTGATAATATCAAAGGAAATGAAACCTTGCTACATATTTGCAAAATTTCGTTGCAACTACGGTGAACTATATGACAACCCTTACTGAAATTATTCAGTGCACCTATCTCTTTCTTTAAACCTCTGTGTAAGTGTGTGTGGCTCAAAACCTAACATAAAAGTTGCTCTGTAGAATATTTATGAATTATAATGCTGATGCCGTCGTCTCTTAAACACCAATGCAAAGATACTCCTTAATCTCCACCACTTACTATGTCTATGCGGCTTATGTTCGTTATTATATAACCCAAGCTTTTCTCTTTCCTTTTTTCTAATCTCCCTCACCAATGTGTGAAAGGCATCGTCGACATATGTTCTCAAACAAGCTGAAGTTTCATAAAAAGGACAACCAAACTGCCTAGCCAATGATTTACCTTCTTCTGTGGTTACTTTACGCTGCATGTGTAAGTCAAATTTGTTACCCACTAATACTAAAGGAGTATCCTCAGATGCTCGTACCTTTTGAATGAGTTTTTTATATTCAAGAGCTTCTTGGAAACTGTGCCTATCGGTAACACTGTAGCAGATTAAAAAACCTTCACCGCAACGCATGTATTGGTCCCTCATAGCAGTGAATTCCACCTACAATACGAAACAACAATGAATGAACTATAATTTAGGTTTGTCTCAAAACGCATCAAGGTCGTTCTGTGTGAAGTAAAATCAATAAGGCAAGGCAATTTTCATGTATCCCTAAGTTAATTGATTAATATCTCCAATTTTTCGTTCAGTATATAGGGGAGCGCCGGGGCGGTTTGGACAGGGGGAGGCTTTGGACATATTCAAAATTGCCGCCTAATTGGAAAACAAGTCAAAAGACATACTTAAACGTAAGCTCTATTGAGTGTTCTTAGTACCGAGCTAGACGCGAAACTGGTAGGTCACTTCGTTTCGTCACATCACGAGTGTTGTGTTAATCCAAGTGTTTGGTCTAATATTTACCAATATTAAACTGTGATTTTAACAAACTTTTTTTTTGTCTTCTGAGTTCCCGCTTTGTTACCAATATAAGGTAAGCTTCAACAATTAAAGTTCGTTGTTATTTTCGAGATATATCAACATACTGTAACAACTGTTTTATTTTTTTACATGAACCATATTGTGGGAGGGTATGGACACCTGTCCAAACCGTCCCGCAAGTGTCCACATCCTCCCTAAATTTTGAACTTGTTACAGGAAACATGCCTTACAAATACAAAAGGCTAACAGATCGTGCCTTTTCGGCAGAAGCCATGAGAATTGCAACAGATGATGTTTTGTCTGGAAAATACTCCATTAGGAAAAGCGCGCAAGAGCATGAACTTAAAAAATCAACTCTAGCATTATATGTTAAAAAAGCAAGAGAAATTGGCATTGAAAATATGACATTTTCCCCCAATTTCATCACATGTCAAGTTTTTTCTAATGAACTAGAATCCTCACTTGCCTGTTACCTTAAAACATGCTCGAATATGTATCATGGTTTAACTCCAAAAGCAACACGCAGATTGGCATATGAATTTGCTAAAAAAAACGGGCTTAAAGTTCCGGACTCGTGGAAAGAAAATAAATTAGCTGGAAAGGATTGGTTCACTGGATTTTTAAGTCGACAACCTGAATTATCCTTAAGAACCCCGGAAAACACAAGTTTAGCGAGAATTTCCAGTTTTAATAAACATACGGTTGGTACATTTCAAGCTAAATTAGAGGAGGTCCTGAACAGGCACCAATTTACTGGCTCAGATATATTTAATTTGGACGAGACCGGCGTTACAACAGTTCAAAAAACGCAAAAAGTGGTTGCGACCAAAGGCCAACATCAAGTGGGTAAGGTCGTTTCACGCGAGAGAGGAGAGCTTGTTACACAAGTAGGCATTATTGGAGCGAATGGAACAGCACTTCCTCCAGTGTGGGTATTTCCACGAAAGAAATTTGATAAACATCGAATGCTAAGTGGTATTCCAGACGAATATGGCGCAACCGGCTTAGATCATTCGTCGGGATGGATGACCAGCGATAATTTTTTACGAGTTTTGGAACATTTTGTATCCCATATTCGATGTTCTAAAGAACGTCCAGTTCTTCTCCTAATGGATAATCACGAATCCCATTTATCTGTTCCTGCAATTGATTACTGCAAAGAAAATGGTATTACAATTTTAACACTTCCACCCCACACATCTAATAAACTGCAGCCTTTAGATAGGACAATTTTCGGCCCATTCAAAAGATGTTTTAACCAAGGGGCAGATGATTGGATGCTCTCTCATCCAGGCCAGACGTTGTCAATTTATGACCTGGCAGGCATATGCATGAAAGCTTGGGATCGATCTGCAACTCCCTCAAATATAAAATCTGGATTTCGTTGCACTGGAATTTGGCCGTTTGATAAAAATATTTTTACTGAAGAAGATTTCCTCTGTTCATTTGTTACCGACAGAATAGCACCTCCAACAGAAAATGAGTTAGATTCATCACTGCCTTCCACATCTTCTAAACAGTCATTACCTGAGCCCCAAATTCCAGTTGTAATCGAGCAAAAGCAAAATTTTGTGTCACCATCTAAAATAAGACCGTACCCGAGAGCTCCAGAACGGAAACCAACTAGAAAAGGTCCAGTTAAAAGAAAATCAATTATAGCAACGGATACTCCAGAACGCGATGAAATTGCGGAAAAGAAGTTGAAAAAAACGAAATCAGCAGTTGATCAACATAAAATAGAAAAAGTAAAGAAAAAAATTATGATCGACTCTTCTTCCGATGAGGAAGAAGTTATTTACAAAGATTCATCGTCAGACTTGGATTTGGAAGAGGATGATGATGAGGATGCGGACCTTACAAAACTTGAAGTTCACAGTTTTGTGGTCTGTAAAGTGTTTGGCAAAAAATCAGTTAGACATTATGCCGCCCAGATAGAAGAAGTTATTCTTAATGGTTACAATGTAAAATTTTTGAAAAGGCAAGTTGCTTCCAACCGGTTTAGGTTTAATGAAGAGCCCCCAGCATTTGTGTCCTATGAAGAAGTAGTTTTAAAATTGCCAAAACCTTTGACAGATCGAAGTTCCAGATATTTGGATATGGTATATTTTAATGTCGATCTTACCGAGTATAGTTTATCTTAATACATAAGTTTGTTTTATTTTTTTTTTAATATATCTTTGTTAAATAAACATTTTACATAATATTATTGCTTACTAATTACTCGTCCAGACCCTCCCATCATTGGGGGAGGGTTTGGACATATGACATATGGATATATACATATAAGTAACATATAATGATGTTATGCTTTTTAAAATATTTGTGCAAAAATGTATGCAGGACAAATATGTCAAGTGGTCTGATTTGAAAATTTTAGTTATTTCGTAATACTGTAGCGGACATAATTATTTATAAAAATATTGTCCAAACATTTAACTCTATTGAAACATAAACTTAAAAATAATAGAGCTTGGTAAATATTGATGGAAGGGAAACTTTTATATCTGGTGTGCTCGAAAGTTAAAGCAGCAAGTAAGAGAGAAAGGCCAGGGGAAATTCAGTTATTCAATTTTTGTGTGAATTTTTCTACCGCAGTACCTCTTCAGAACGTACATTTACTTAATTACATAATTAAATAATAAAAAAAATCTACCTGTCCTGCAGTATCCAAAATATCCAACAAGGCAGGTTCTCCATCAATAACAGCTTGCTGTTGATAAGAATCCTCTGTAATCATGATAAAATATTAAAAAACTAATGTATATGTCATGTACCGATGTATTTACCAATGGTCGGGTCGTGGTAGTCCAAGAAACTATGGCTAACAAACTGGAGCGTGACAGCTAAAATATATTTAATTAACACAATTAATATTAATATTAATATAATTACAGAAACTACTATTAGGTTAATATTTATTAAAGAATTTTACCTGATTTTCCAACACCGCCATCCCCCAGTACCACAATTTTATATACTCTTATTCCACTCCGAGTTTTATCTTGAGTACTCGCGCCAGCAATTGGTCTGTCAATATCAATATCTGAATCTTTAGCAGACCTGTTAGATTCTTGTCTGGATATCTTTCCTTTTTTCTTGTGGCTAGCCTCCCCTGCCATTCCCTTATGGATGGAAAATACGTGCCTTTTCAACTGGAAACTTGGGAGCGGTTATTAATTAGTAGCATGTAGATTGAATTGCAAATGCAATTAATAGTCCTATTAGCCTGAATAACATTTTTTACATCCCATTTCTACAATCATTCACTAATTGCGAAAATTATTCACAACTTACAGAAATATTCACAAAAATATAAAATACCCCCACGACCCGACCCAAAACAATTGACGTACTATTTTAATATTATTGACATTTAGATGACGTTTGTTAATAAAACTTATCAGGGGCACCAACTACAAAAAATTATTAATCTATTTTTTAAACATTTAAAAGAATAAACGGGTGGCGTTTTTAGTTATTCTTTTTATATTACAATTGTTAAATAGAATAAACGTGCGTTTATAATTTATATACATGAAATTATATAAAATTAACGGTAGAACTGAAATTTCTTATCTGTATTGTAAGTTGCATATATCAGCTCCTTTCACATAAGGTAAGGTACGTGAAAACTTGAGATCGCCTATAGTATACATTCAGCCGTATTCCGTATCTCGTATGTTATTTTTAACGATAGTCCGTTATGTTAAAATAACGACCGTATTTAACTATATTGTTAACTCTGATATGATTACGTATCGAGCTTCCTTAACGATATTGTTAAAATTCTATGTTAAAAAAGAAGTAAGTTTTGATTCTTATGAAGCGAGATGGAGTGATACACCTTTAACTAATGTAAAAAGAGATAGAT
Organism: Altica lythri; assembly: GCA_964028335.1. Lineage (NCBI taxonomy): Eukaryota > Metazoa > Arthropoda > Insecta > Coleoptera > Chrysomelidae > Altica > Altica lythri. Next base: position 19,314,397 of record OZ034809.1, read on the forward strand.
TCGGTCCCGTTAGAGTGTAACCCTTATATAACATAACATCAAAACGCATACCAGTAAGCGCATCACGTGTGCAATTCAATAGAAGGAAAGTTTTAATCCAAGTGTTTTAAATTTAATTAAAAATGGAAAGACAAGTTCGTCTTCCAAAAACAACAAGGGCTCAGTATGAGATGCTGTTGGAGTTTTTAGAGAATAATCCTGTTGTGATTAGAGGAAAGAACAAACCATGCGAGGTTAAATACATTAACAATTTGTGGGAGCAATTCGCAAATAGAGTGAATGAGAAAAAAACGGGACCATTCAAAACCAGCCTACAATGGAAACGAGTGAGTATTTACATAATGCATTTTACATAGAAACCAAATGCTTATCATATTTAATTGAAATACATATTTGAAATCTATATTTTATATTTCAAACCCGTAGTTAGAGTCATCATATTTGAGACTGAACCATTACTTGTTTAATTTAATTAAATTTATCATTAGATTTTCACTGAATGGAAAATGAATACAAAGAGAAAGAGTCGACTCCTACGTGTAGCAGAAATGGGTACAGGAGGTGGTCCCCATTCCGGTAAACAACTGAGCGATTTAGAAGAACGTCTTTTATCTCTGCTATCGAAAATTCATTTAGGAGACGATTCATTACCAGATTCTCTCGGTGGCGGTGTGTATAAAAATGTTAATAATGTGTATCTTTAATCTAAGTGTTGTACAATTTTTCAGAACCAATCGTAACTCACCCATCAGTTGTTGTGGAGATGGTTGAACATACTTATGACCATGGTAACATATACTTAATTATATAATTACTTATTCTATCTGAAATATGTTTCAGATTATATCGAAATTAATTATCAAAATGAAGAACCCGATTTAATGCCAGAAAGTAGAAAGGATGCAGATTTTAATGAGAGTAATGGTTAGTATTTGATATTTCCTAATGAATATTTGATTTTAACAAGTTAATAATTCACTTGCAGATATATCCTTTACTTGTCTGGAGAATGAAGTGGAACCTTGCTCATCCTTTCAAAATTCGACTCCAGTTGAAACTCCAAAAAGTAAATTAACGAAGGATTATAGGAAAAGTGAGTTTCATTTACAAAATTTTTTAATGTTACAATTATATTTCTCATTTTTTTAGAAACTGATTCTAGATATACAACTAATTTAGTATCTGAAGCTGTGCAGGAGTTCAAAAAAGTGCAGGAGGCTCTTGTTGATTCAACGATACAAAATCAGCACGCTCAAAATAAAATTGCAGAAGCATTGATGAATGTAGGCTCTGCACTAACTACTCATAATATAATTTATGAGAAAATGGCTCAGAGCCAAGAGAAAATTGCAGAAGCTAAAATGATATCATCAAGAGCTTTGGAAAAAATGGCCGAGGCAAAATTAATTTCAGCAAAGGCTAAGGAAAAATTGGCCGAGGCTGAAGTGTCAAAATATCACTGAACTGTTATTTGTGTTTTTTTTTCTTATCTTTGTATGTTTTGTATATGTGTTATTTCTGGAAAGTTACTTTATTTTTTATTCATAATTTAACAATGTACATTCATTATTATTCTTTTCATTATTATATTCTTCATTCAATTGAAATGTTTTTTTTAATTTATCCTCTATTCCATTCAAGTACTACATAAACATCTAAAAATATGCTTCACGGACTTTCGAAATTTCAAGAAATAGAGAACGTATAGTTATATCTATACCTAAAAAAATCACAAAAATCCCACATTTTTGATGTTTTATTTACATACAAAAAAAAAATATTTCTCACAGATATTTCGTATTACAAAATCTCACACTTCAGATTTCTACTTCATTAAATACAGTTTAAATTCTTATTGAAAGTGGTTTTGTATTAAAGTGTTCCTTATGATTCGTCCCTGCTGCAGCCATCCATCATCTGAAACAAAGAATAGTATACTAAATTCATTCAATATTTCAAGCTGCATTGCTTAACGATAAAAATCATACCTTCACCTCTTTGTACATTATTATGCCTTTGAGCATCATGAATATTGTCAATATCATAATCATCATACTCTACTTCCTCAACTTGTTCCTGAAGTGTTCTCTTTCGGAGCATGTTGTGTATAATGACACAAGATAGAATTATTTTTCCTGATTTAACAGGATCATAATGAAGGGTTCGGTGCTTTAACAGACAGCGAAATCTTTGTTTCAACACTCCGAAACACCTCTCAATTGTGTTTCGTGATCTTATATGTACTGTGTTATACCTTTCTTCTTGGCTTCCAGGGGCAGCATTTGATATAGGCGTTAAAAGCCAAGGTTGTAAAGGATACCCAGCATCACCTATAAAATATGTTCGTTTATCTACATGATTTATTACTAATGCCTCTGAACTTACCAATTAACCATGAATTCACCAATTCCCCATTTCTAAATATTTCCTCTAAGTGCCGTCTCACAACTGACAAACTCCAAATAGCTGAATCATGAGTGGATCCAGGGAATCTCACATTACAATTTGTAATTATTAAATCTGCATCACATATCTGAAAAATTAAAATGTTGGGTTACCTGTAGAAATTAAATATTTTGCTAACGCACCATTTGAACATTAATGCTATAATAACCTTTTCTGTTGTAATATGCAAGAGCAGGACGATGTGGATCTTCTTCTTGCGGCGAAATTATAGCAATATGGGTACAATCTATGGCACCAATAATACCAGGAAATCCAAATTTCTGTACAAACCTAAAAATATTTAAATTAGCAAACAAATACTGAATATATAAAGCATATTCCTCTTACTTCTCTTTCACTACAGTTCTTTCAGCCTCTGTTCTAGAAAAGATAATCCACTCGTTCAATAGCTGATTAATCATAAAATCAGTGAAGCTACTAAGGATTTTGCTGAGAGTACTTTGACTCAAGCCAATATTAAAACCATGACCAACACATCTTTGGTAGCTTCCATTTCCAAAAAAATTTAAAACTGCTAATACCTACCATCAAAACAATTTATGTTATTGCATTCAAATAAGTGTAAGGTTGAAATTACCTTCAGCTCTACTGGAACAGCTGTTGACCGCTGTGATAGACTAAAGGGTCTATAGAGATTTATTAAATACCTGGCCAAATCTTTTGGAACTCTAAAAAGCTTGATGAATTCCACACTAGTCATTTGAAATGGATCACTATGATCTCTCAATCGTCGCCTTTCGATCCTCAAATGATGCCTGAAATAACAATCATTTTAAGACGATAAATCAGACATACAAATATACTTTCAATTGAATTACCTTTGATTTATGTTCACCACTTCGTTCAATAGACCGAAATTCAAAAAATTTACAGCATTTATCAAAGCAGCCATTCAAAATTAAGTAAATAACCACTGTTTCACAAATTTGTTAATTATGTTGGGTTACTAAAAATAAGAAATCACCACAAATATATATCAAAAACGGATTATATTCCCTTCATTTATTTCGCAAACGAGATCGTTAAGACATAACAAGCTGCCAAACTGGTCCAGTTATTTAACAATAGGTTTTTAAAAATAACGATGGATAAAATAACGATTCTCGTTCAAATAACTATGCGTATGATGATACAGAATCGGAATTTTTGGGCATATCGTTATATAACATAAATTCACGCTTAACGATGGTCGTTAAATAACGTAACGTGTTACGGAATAGGGCCGATATTGTATGCTATTTTTTTTTAAATAGGAATCGAGATTAACATCACAAAAACAAAAATCCGCAACATATCCAACTTCCAATAGGCGTGAAAGAGATTTAGAGTGTAGACGAATACATACCTAGGGCACAAACTCAAAATCAATAAGCAGAAATAACGCGAACAATACGCCAGAGTTGTGCTGCATTCAAAACACTAGAATTTATACTTGAGAACAGACATATTCCTATGAACCTAAAAAGGAAAGTGTAGGTACGATAGCTGCGTACTTCCAGTAAACACTTACGGGCTAGAAACAGCGACCCTTAGGTACAAAAAAACAGTCTACATCGCCTGCAATGCACGCAACGAGATATGGAAACACAAATTCTGGATGTCAGTTTGAGATATCACATAAAAACAAAGCGATTATGAGAATAATAGACATAACCGAGAGAATAGCCAGATTGAAGATGTCCAGTATAGAGAGTAATAGATGGACAGCTAGAGTTTTGAAATGGAGGCCTTCGGAAAACAAAAGAAAGCAAAATTTTGAAGAGGCCTATCTCCGCCAGCAGTGGAGAAACTACGGTTTATAAAGAAGAAGATACTTTGTGTACAAGGGTCGGAGTAACCCAATCCATGATGATTCCTATAGACATTATATGCCTCCAAAATGAGATCTCAAACTTATACTAAATGTTAGTATTAATGAGTCATTAGCAAAATTCTCAGCTTACCAAAAGAGTCCTGGGAAACACTCTTACAATCTTCTATAAAGAGCTTTTAGCAATAGACTTCTGCTGTGCCCAAGAGTGCATTAAAAAACACCTTAATTCAGTCAAAATAATATAAGCCACAGATGCTTAATGGTTAGAGAGTTACCGTGTAAATATAAAGGTTGCGGGTTCGAGTCTTGCCGGATACGACATTTTTTTTCAATTTCTTCTTATTGTCATTTAATATATTCTTGCTTGTATCCGTTCTAAATTTCAAAAAACTTATTTGGAGCCTTTCTTCCCAGTATGAATATAAAAAATGTAATATATAGAAACAATACCACTGGTTTTTTTGTTGCCTTGGTAGATTCCCCTAATAATAGATATATCGTCATTTGTTAGGGACTTTTCGTTTGGATGGAGATAAAGATTTGTTCTCCAGGTTTTCATTATGGTAGAGAGAAAAGAAATTATGGTAGGGTAAATTTTGTAAATTTCTAATACCTTAACAAGCCAAGAATGCGGCACGCTATCAAAGGTCTTTTTGTAATCTACAAAGGCAGTGCATTTATTTCTATGGTTTTTCTGAGCCTGTTTGAGTATTACAGAATCTATAATAAGTTGTCCTTTACATCCCTGGTGCTCTTGTTTACAACATTTCTGCTCTTCTGCTAAAATGTTGTTTTGCTCGACATGCTTGTAAATGCGGTTGGTTAAATATGATGTATTTTATATAGTGTAGATAAGCATGTAATTGGTCTATATTGAGTAGGATCCTCCGTTTGTTCACTTTAGGTATCATATTTGTCATACCCAATGTAAGGAAGTTATGCGCCCTCTGGATTGTGAATAATATGAGTAAATTCAGTTGCTAAAGAGTTATGTATACTGGTAAATTTTTAGTACCAAAGGTTTTGAATTTTGTCCACTCCAGCAGCTTTCCAATAGATGACACATTTAATAACCTCCGATACCTCTTTGACCGTTATTTCGTGAGAGATCAGGGGGTACTTACGTTTCTGACACAAACCAGAAAGCGTTTAAATTATGTTCTTTTGGACCTGACCATAATATTGACCAGTAATTTTTAAGTTTCTCTTTGCTTGGCAAGGCATGACTGGTGTTATTACTTTGAGACCCCAATTTTCTATAGGCCATTATTGAGTTGTTGTTAAACATCGCATTTTTACTGTTTTCTTTTCGTGTATTTTACGTACCTTGTTAACCTTAAGTTTCTGTTTAAGCAGATCCATACACTCATATCTGTGCTGTAAGGTAAGTGATCTGCTTGAGTGCCGATTTTTTTACCCTGTTTTTGAGGGGACTAGATGGGTTAGGGTTCTTTTCAAATTCAGTAATTAGACCCGGTTCTTTCCGAATATTGTTAATGGCACCCTCTAGTCGTCGCTGTCACCAAGGTTTTGAAATTTTAGTATTTTTACTGTGCTCACTCTTAGATGGGCGGACTTACTGATTATGATTTTGAAGCACTGCCACTGCTCCACAATACAAATAAATGAAGTCTTTCTAGATTGTAACAGTCCCTGGAATTATCCTACAGAAGAGTTTTAACAACAGTAATAATGTTGTTTGTGGTCTTACTTATCCTAAGTTTTGGTAGTTTTAGCATATGAATGGGATCGGTGCCATCAGTGCTCTAGAGAATTCTAAGATCACACGATCGGCCATATCGGTGTGGGTGTTTTTATTGTAATCTATTAGGTTGGTGTCATTTTCCCTCTACGCTAGTGTCTTCACATCCTCCGCCAAAACATCCCATAAGCACAGCTTCACAAACCATCGGAATAAATTTACAGAAATAAATGAAGGGAAGTAAAACTAATAAAGAAAAATTAAGCATTTAACATAAGTTTTATTAGGTAGAAAATTCAAAAATGAAGGCACCTATGAATTATTAATAACTAAAAAAACATTCCATTACCAACAACTCCTTTTCCAAATATATTTACAGACATTTCACTTCTCAGATTTAAATAGACAATCAAATGCGAACTAACTAGAGAAATGCTAATATTAACATTAACCACTTTTTATTTAAAAAAAGCGTTAAGATTATTGAGCACAAGATTAGATTCCTACGAGTCATTAAACAAGATACTCGTAAGTACATTTCACCCTTACAACATAATTACTAATTTTATCGATTTAGTATCGATTCGTTAAGGCCAATGATCAAACAATTTCTTATAAGTCCATTTTTATCAAAACTGATTTTGATATAAGGACTTAAATAAATGAATCAGATGGCGCTACTGTAACTCTGTTAACCAAATTAATTATCACTAATATAATGGTCTTATAAGTCGATTAATACATACTGCGCGTCCCGATTCAATCGCTTTTTCCCAGTGTGAAAAAAAAACAGATCGAAGCAGTATATGCTTCTCTTTCTAATATTTTTATATTGATAACATTACATTAAAATGTATCAAGGTCGGTATGCTCCGCCTATTAGAAAGAAAAGCAAACACTGCTTTTATATTTTTTCTCTCTCGCAATGGGAGAAATATTTTTAAATCGAGTTCAAAAATAAGAACCTTATACAGTTCAATCTACACAAAGTTAAAAAAAAATCTTATGCGGAATTGAGACTATACAAAAATTTTAATTAAGACAAAAACAGTTACTAAAACTTTAAAATAAAAATCTCAGTATCGCCACCGTCAAATTCAATATCAATCGTTTATATACATATATATTCAATTAAGCAAATTTTTGCGTAATTCGTTCTTTTTAGAAATTCCAAATCGAAAGCCAATTGCTTTATAATTTATAATCCACTAGGTCGCCAACATAAAATCTATTCAAACACCGTAACATACACATAAATGAAGATAAAACGTTAAGAATAAATTAAATAAGCACGTATACACATTTGGAGGAATCCTATCTAAAAAAATACACATTTCATAATAAATATTAAGTAAAAGATAAAGGTGGAAACTGTGAGAAACTATGGTAGACAATGACTAATGAAAACTGAAACTTTTTTAAACATTTGAGCTTTTCACCAAAATAAATAAACAATCAAATTTTTTTAGATTATTCTTAATTTTAAAATAATGAACTTCAGTCTTTAATATCAGTTCTAGATATGTCGTTATCTACGTCAATCCGACTTTCTGCAGTTTCAGGTTTAACACTGGGACTTTCCTCAGTTTGCGATTTGCGAAGGGTTTCGTTGTAATCAGAGAATATTGTAATAATTAACTGTCAACTTTGGCGGTTAGCTCGTCGTCAGTTTTCTTTTCAGTCTCTGAAGATGAAGATGTTTTTATCTCATCGTTCGTAGATTTAGGTACATCTAGCTTTGCCGATGATCTAAAAAAAAACTTTTATTTTATATATTTATGTTCATTTAAACGGAAAAACTCGTAAATTCTAAGAAATCAAAAATGATCTAATTAATCTTACCGTCTTCGTTCAGAAATCGTTCTTTGCAGCTCTTTTTCTTCAGATTCGGAAGTATCTTTATCAGATTCTGAAGTATTAGAAGTATTATCAGTAGGTATGTTTTGAGTTGATCCGAATTTTGGTCCAGTAAGTTTCTTCTTTCTGGAAGGATTATAATGGGAACAATAAACACATGTGAACGAGAAATACTCGAATTCTTCTTTAAATGCCATCCCATTGTGACAGGAACATTTTTTACAAATCAGTGCATATCTGAAAAACATACGAAAAATAAAATTAATACGATCTAAATTAAATTAAATAATATAGAAACTTCACCACACTATCCGAATATAGTTTTTGACGTGACAACGTCTTATAATGAAAAATGATATCCATACAAAATATCTATCAAACAAATAAAATTTTCTTTTGAAAAATGCAATCATTTCATCAGTACTTTCCTTATGATGTTGTCACGTTCAACTATCGTCAGTAAACCGACTTTACAGACAACCAATTTTTATTAAATGTGGAAAACTTATTTGGCCTTCTATATAATTCTTTTAATTTCGTCTATTTAAAATTCCTGTGAGTATTTATTTAATAATTTTAATAAAAGTTAATGATCTATTGTACTCTTCGAGCATATATTATATGGTCTGAAAAGTTCGTTAGCTGACACAGTTATTATTTTTATGATTTTTAGTAAGTACCAACACCAACCTTCAATTCAAAGGATACGTAAAATATAGTACTTTGAGTACAGTAACTTTTGTTACTGTGAAAAAAAAAATAAATAAAAGAGAATTTCGGGTATTAATGAGGCATTGTTTTTTGGCGGAAAAAATATTGTTGAGGTCAAGGCTTGACTTAATAAACATTCGGACTCTGTCCTTGGAAAATAACCATTGAGAAGTGGTTTTCTAATTTAAACGAAGCCAAATGATCATTGAAGACAATGCACGCAGTACATAAATATTTGGAAATCACGAAATCTGTGTACCAAAAGGTTGCCGCGCGTGCTCACAATCGATCAAAACAAACAACGTGTTGATGATTCTGAGAACTGAACCGACTCCAAAACCTAGAAAGTTTATAGAATTATGGCATAAGTATTCTGGGTTAAGTAGAGTATAATATTCATCGATTGCCTCGAACATCAACAGCGATATGAAGAAGAAAAAAATGCTGTTTCATTAAGATAATGCACCATGTCAAAATTCAATAAAAACTCAAATTTAGGATACTAATTGCTTCATAATTCAACGTATTCCCCAGATCTGGTCACAACTGACATTCCTCTTTGCAGACCTCAAAAGAATTCTTGCTGGATAGAAATTTAGCACTGATGAAGAGATAATCGCCGAAACTGAGATCTATATTGAGACTAAAGAGAAATCGTACTATAGTCCATTTCACCGTTTTTGGCCGATTTGATATTAGAAACCACTGAAATAAGATTAAACTGTCATCCAAGTTACCAATGGCGGACAGTTTTTTTTCTAAATCAGGTCGTTAGTTTCTGAAACTATCAGTGTGGTTTGACATCTACAAAAATATGACATTAATAATTATTAAATTCAACCCTTCAACAACGAGCCGTACATGACGGTTACTAGGAATGTGAATTAAGTCAAGACTTCCGTATTGAATACATTTTATCTACCGGTGAAACAAGATGCAGTTACGTAAGTGTTGTATTAAAAAACAAACGTCCTCATTTAAATTTCTAACTTGCCTGTATCTGAGAGAGATGTAACTCTAAATTCACTTCGAGTATAATTTCTGTCATCGGCCAAAATCGGTGAAATGGACTATATCAAAATTTTATGACCGCTATAATCGTTGTACTTCCCACGAAGGCAATCAATATTGAATGATAATTGATTTTGTTAATATTGTACACCATTACAATTTACCTATGTAAAATTACTTTTTTTAGTTTGCTTACTGTTTTAATCTTCTTAATTGTTAGTTGAATTTACAAGAAAGCCTGGGAGGAATTTGACTATTGAGGTGCCTGAAATAAACTCACCGCGGGGAGGAACTCGGCTACATCCGCTTTGAATGTCAGCCAAGAAACGATAGAAAATGTGTGCTATTTTTTTTTCAAGCACCCCGCGGGATGCACAAAACTATCCCCAATCAGAGCAATGTACAAGAGAGAAATATACCAGAGTTCCATTTTATCTCTCAATCGTTACTCGGCTCCTGTTCAGAGCGTTGAAGGCTGCCTCTAGTTAGTATATGCATGTAGATTTTATTAAATTTTAGTAGACTAGTATTACCTGTTTGAAGGTCCATCGCCGACTAAATAATCAAGCATTTTATCAAATGCTGATCTATGACTTGGTAAAACAGGTCTAGGTAAAGTTCGAGGTGTTTCAGAGGGCGCTGGAGTACTATTAACAACAGTTCCAAATCGCTGGGAATCCAAAGTTGATATAGGTTTAGGTATTGCTGAGCCTAATTGGGGAAAAGGTTTAGCAACCTTTACTTGTGTAGATAACGGTGTACCGACATTTGTTCGTTGCCTTAAACCTAAAAAACAAATAATCATATAAACGTTAAAACTAAAATCAGTCGTGGGATTAATATTACAATATTTTACTAAATGTAAATATATTCCTAAATAAAAAGGAGAAAAATAAAATGACTAAAGAAGATTTAAAAAAAATAAGAATATTTTGGAAATTAATAATAAAACTCAAAGAAATCAATGTAAATAAGTACAATTTTAAAAAGAAAAGGGTAAATACAACTACAGAAAAAAAACTAAAATGGAATTTGAAAGCAAACAAATACAAAGACGTGATATGACAAGATCGTCTTTTTTTTAAATATTAGATTTAAAAAGAATTAATTGTTCTTATTTTATTTGGTACTAAATCAGATTTGTCAAATTTAATTTTGAGCTAAAAATCAAAATATATTCAATATATTTGTTATAAAAAATAACTACATGCGACTACAATTCAAGATCGAAATTACAATATAAATAAAATTTTACTTAAGAAATTAAATATGCTGTATAGCTCCTTATTTCAGCTAATAGTTTATTTCTATATACAAAATTAAGTCTTCACTATGGAACGTATTGTAACGAAACGGTCAGCGTGAGCCAGTGCGCCCCTGGTCCAGTACGGGGTACAGAGCTCACTCACGCGTATCTTCCAGATCCATCGAGGCTTCTCTAGGAAGCGACGGACCTTGGGTGCGGGAAGAGAGGGGATTGGCCTGGCACTTTCTAGTCTTCGCTGGAATCTTCGTCTGCCCTATATGAATGGCGCGACGCGCAACGATGAAGTCAGAGTTGGGCAAGCGAATTGAGAATTTAAGTGCGCGCTTTGCAGATAAATAATTCTTAACATAAATTGTACTGTATTTTTGTGTTGTATATTTATTAGTTTAGTGTTTAGTTAATATAATTGTAAATAAATCGAACCCAGACTTTAATTTCGTTACAGTATTGAATCATTCTAATATTCGTACAAATAAACATTCTAAATCATATTTATCTACTATGCGTAATATTTTTAAATCCCAAAATGTAAAGAATCGATATGAATTCCTAAAATACTTAAAAACATTTTTTAGAATCTTTTATCTATATGTACATATACTTACCTAAGTATATGTTACATATAAATACATTTGTGACAACAAGATTTATTTAACCGCCAAATATTTAAAATACTAATACAAAGATCTTTCAAATTGCTGTGAAATTAAAGGAAAATTCAACTATTAATTTTATTATTTCAAAATATTTTATCGAATATAATGAAAGATCAAATACACCATACATGAAAAATCACAATAATTATAAAAATTCAAAGAAATATCATTTAAATACTACTAAATATTTTTAATAAAAAATAAGGATTAAGTTCAATTTTTGTATTAAAACCACAACAAATCCGCTTAAAAGGCAGCTAAATAAATTTTAACATAAGTAATATAAATAGACAGTAATTATACGATTAAATACAATGTTTTTAACTTTCCTAATTAAAGAACGTAAACAGTTTTTTAAATAATGTGACTTTTTTATAATTGAATTTCTGATAATGATTAGAACACCATGTTTTCGTTTACGTTTAAAAACGATTTTAAAATATCAATAACGAATGATTTATCCTAAGGTAATGAAAATATATGTAAACTGATGAGTAATCAGTTATTGTTTATTAAAATTTAATATCTCGTTTTGGAATCACAGTAAAATTAAAACTATACTCGCTTATGACTAATATATGTAAATTAACATCAGACATATACACCACAAAATTAAACAACAGTCAACTAACACCTCAATAAACACAATTCACATGAGATACATATATGTAAATAAATTTAAATTATGATAATTAAATCAATATTTTTAATAATAAAGATAAGTGTTTTTATTAAAAAAAGTTTAATCTATTTACTAACTTTTTAATGTGTTTTAATTTCATAAATAATTTATTAAATATGTTAATACTATTAATAAATTAAGTACTGTTTGCTAATGAATGTTCTATAAATAGAAAAATAACCATTGTATTAATTGGAGCATTCAAAATCAGCCAGGTGGTCAAATTATGGTCAACAATCTGAACTCAATAAGTCTTAAAATAAAACTGCTTTCACTCTGTATGATTTTAAAAGCAAAATCAATTAGCTATGCGTAGGTTGAAAAAATATTATATATGTATGTATTACATATATATGGATTCTTGTATTTTATTAATTTAATAGGCAGTTGAGGATAATAAATTATTTAAATGAATTCAATTTTTATCAAAATAGTTTTCGGTAAAAACAAACTTACCTACAGGGCTACCTCTAACCAGTAATGCCGCTTGTAAAGGAACTTCAACTTGCTTCTTTTCATTACCAAATTTATCTAAAATTTTCTTTGCAACTTTATAAGTTTCTGTTTCCATAACCTTATCCAAAATTTTTCTTTTCTCGTCTTTTAACTTCACCAATTTCTTTTCATTTCGTTGTAATTTCTTGCTGTAATACCATCCAAGAAACTTCTTGATAAACCAAATTCTAATAAATAAAAAACGATAAGGAATAGTTTTTAGGTTATTTGTAGTGTAAATACTTACACAAAGGGGGATGCTAAAAATGGTATAATATACACAAATTTTCGACTTGATGCAATTATTGTAGAATAATTAAAATAAATTATAAACGCAAGAAGACAATAGAGAAGGATAGCAAGTTGGATAAACCTAGTTATCACTTTCTTCCGAAATAATTCTGTACTTCTACCAAAGTTTTCTATTGATGTTATTTCATTTTCCAACTTCTCTAATATATCATACGTGCTTTTCTTGCTCTAAAAAACAGTACACTTTAGAGCATTCGTTTCAATAAATAAAAATTACAATTAACTTACCCGAAATCTACCTATTATGAGACCCATTTTACACTATTTTTTTTATCTAGATATGTTGGTTTTACAATGACGTGAATAAAATCAGCCGGTACATTAAATTCTTGCCAATTATTACTCTAACCTAAAAACTGTTGTTCTTAAAATAACTCTACAAGAAAACTACATTGACAAACAACTAACAAAAAATAAGACAGGTTGACAGGTTTTTTAATTTAAAATATAAAACGAGACCCTCTTGCCAACAACAAAAAATAAAATGTAACCATTGCGCTAGAGACTTCAAATAGTTCAAATACCATATATAATACCAACATATAAAAAATATAAACTACGTATATTTGTGTTGTGTTTACAACTTTTCAGTGAGTCAAATGTCAAATTGCCAAATATCATTTTTTTTAATCACAGTAAGACTATTGATAATTTATGACTGAAAAGTGAACAAAACTTATTTAGCTTAGAGGTTAATTTATGCTGTAAAGTACTATAATTAATTGTATAATTTTTGCTTTATCTTTTGAACTTTGACTTCACAATATAAGTAAAAATATAAAAAAACAACTGTAGAATTGCAGAATACATAAATTCGCATTTAAGATGTCTGTTATTGAAACTTTTAAAAATGGTGTTAAGACTCTAAAGTTAAACCGTCCAAACAAGAAAAATGCTTTTAGTTTGGAAACGTATGAATCCATAGCAAACATTTTAAATAAAGATGCTACAAATGATGAGATAGTGGTTACTATTATAACAGCAGAAGGTGATTACTTTACTAGTGGTAATGATTTAATTTCAGGTGCTTCAGCAGCACCAGGAGAAGCCTTTAAAAGTGTTCAAAAAATGGTAGAAGCATTGCTAAATTATCCGAAACTGTTAATATGCGTTGTAAATGGAATAAGTCTAGGAATTGGAACAACATTGTTAGCGTTGTGTGATATTGTTTATGCTAGTGAAAATTCTGTTTTTGATATACCGTTTGTTAAATTGAGACTATGTTTAGAAGCTGGTTCAAGTTATTTGTTCCCTATAATGCTGGGTCGAAGTGTAACATCTGAAATGGTGTTTCTGGGACGAAAATTAACAGCTAAAGAAGCTTTACATTTTGGGCTAATATCGAAAATAATTCCTCACTCCGAAATTCCCACTTTTATAGAAAGTTTACATCAATACGGAAAGTTGCCAGTGAAAACTGTTAAAATGAACAAAGCTCTTATTATCGCCAATATAAAAGAAATTTTGCAGCAATCCTTTAATCGAGAATTTGAAACACTCCAGGAATGCATACAGACCGATGAATTTCAAGAAATGATAATCAACTTTTTGAACAGAAAGAAAAGTAAATTGTAACTTACGGATTTCATAGATTTATCTTCAATATAAACTTCAAGATTGATACGAGAACAAGTTAGTTTTTTATGTGTTAATAAAAATAGAGTACATGTTATTAAATTTTAAATACTGTTACTTTTTCATTTCTATAATAATTGTTTTGAAATTTTTTATTTAGAAATTTGGAAGCCTAATGTCACCAGAGACAATCTCTGTCTGAATGTCACCTTGTAGCCTTCCGTAGTAAATAAGTAAATGAACTCAACACTCTTGTCTGCAGCTCGCCGGATAGGTGCCGACGTCGGGCGCGGTCGAGTATCTCTGGCAGCGCTCGGGTCTAGTTCCGCGCGCGAGATTCAAAATTGTTGTGGAAATTTGTTAGCTATTGCTGACAACAAAAAAACATTGATCTACTTATCTACTATAGTAAAAGGCCACAAAAGAGTATGACGATTATTTTTTGTATTTATTTATATTTGTTTTTGTTTGGATAATATGATAAAGTTAATAAAAATGAGATATTGAGTGAACTATGAACTGTTATATCTCAACTACATTCTAATAATTGTTTGTTATTGTAAAGTTATGATTTAAAAAAATATTTTTAATATGTGTCTATAGTTATATGCTGATGCTGTGATATGGATGATTTTGAGGTAAGTTCTCAAGCCATTAACGACTACAGTTTTATAATATAACTAATTTTTAATGTAGTCAACTACCCCTTATCCTCCAGCACATTTAAGCAAAGAAAATGTCGGAATATGGTTAGGCTGGAGTCGTAAAGGAGACAGGGAGGTAGCTAGAGAGGCTGCTACAAAGGGAATTGCTGTAGATTTGGTGATATTGTTTATTTCCATGAGGAAACAAATTAAACTTGAAGACGCAGGAAACTTTTTTAGGGATGAGGTATTCTTTTAAAACTATTTTTATGTCACATGATATTTACACAAGTATATTAAAAATTATAATATATCCATGTTTTTAAATAATAACCATAGTTAACAGTAGACTTCAAGTTTGTCAAACCAAGTTTGTCTAAAAACTATAAGAGTAAGAGAAAGTTAGGACAGAGGTGAAGATGTTGCGTTGGAATTGTGGTGTGGATTAACAGGGAGAGATAGAGTGAGAAATAAGAAAGTAAGAGCTACAGTGAAATGGGGACAGTTGAGAAAGAAAATATAGAAAAATAGGTTGTGATGATTTGTTCATGTAGAGGGGAGAGATGAGAATTATGTGAGTAAAAGAGTAGATGAATGTAAGATTGAGGGTAAGACAAAGAGAGGAAGACCGAAGTTGAGGTGTATGGGCAAAAAATGAGTATCTGAAAGAGAAAAAATGGAAAAGAGAGAATGCATTAATTAGAGACAGGTGGAAATGAATGATACGGAAGGCTAACGTCAACCCCAACTAGGCTTGGGATAAGAAGAAAATATGCAGTAACTTTTCTGCAGTGCTTTTAGTTCGGTTTTGATTACTTTTGCTATATTTCGGTAATAAGAAGTAACTTAAATGTATGTTTTATAATTTACTCTTTTAATTGTTTGACAGTTTATATACTGAATTCATATTAGCACCGTATTCGACCATATCTCTAATTGTTTTAGACCCAATTTAACTAATGTAATAATTTTGTTCTACAGTTATTTCCAAACATATTAAAATCAACTGTTTAAATTGTGTAACTGTTTATTTATTTGATATTCTGTTCGGTTAAAAATTCAAATCATTACAGGTATTTGTGTGGGCCAGAGAACTTTTGGATCGAAAACAGATATTCAGAGTATCTCATATACTTAACAACATTGGTGTAAATGCTTACGAAGAGCTGCTGAAAGTGTTTACTACAACAACTAAGGTGGAACTTCGAGAATATATCGGAAATCATTTAAAAAACCAAAAGAAACTCGATGAGATATTTCAGCAATTATGGCATTTTCTGGATGTGATTTTGAGAAATAACTTACTGATTTCAAAATGGAAATTAGCTGAAGAGAGTATAGAATGTTTAAATAACCAAGAGCCTGCATGGAAGAGTGAAATAGCTGCCAAATTGTTTTTAAGAACTCATGGTATGTTTTTTTAAATAAAATTGGTTGCGAATATTGATAATTATTGTTATTTTCGTAGATATACTGTTATTACCTTTTATAACTGGTGAAGCATTATGGAAACAACTTCTTTCATATAATGACACAAAACTATTAAAAGTGTGGATTAATTTATTTTATAACGAAACTTTGGAGAATTTTGATATATCAGAAAATTGGCTAAAAGTTTTAAAAAAGTTTCCAATCACAACAGAAATGATAAACCAATTAAACTCTTTAGAAACGGCTTCTAATACCAGTAACGTAATTTTAAATGATTTAAGCAGATTCGGAGTATTTTGTGATAAAGATTCAGAAAAATTATTAAATATTTTGTGGAGACTATATCAATCAAACAATATTCATAATATATTTGAAGTAATTAGAAAAAGTACATCTAATATTTCAGAAAGTAAATTTTTAACGTTACTAGTTAATTATTGTATCGATAATAATTTATATTGCGTTTTGAGTGCTTGTGTGGAAAATTTTGTTATTGATAGAGATATTGCTGAAGAAAATAATCATTTAGCACTTATAAAAAATTTTAGACAGTTAACACAAGATTTTACTGAAGAAAATTTATGTAATAATATCCTCATGGTATCTAATTTTTTAGCAACAGATTTGGAAAGTTTTTTAATTGAAAACCCTCTCATATTAGTAGCACTTATATTTTTTAACAAAAACGTTGATATCGGAAAAATATTAGAAGATAAACAGTTACAAATTGGAAATATTACTCTAATCAACTCAGTAGAAAATTTACCAAATCAATTAAAATCGTTAAACGCATGTATGAATCGAAAAAATATTATAGTAAATTCAAAAATAACATTTTACGATCTACTTGCAAAGCATTACAAGATTAATGTTAAAAAATTATATTCTTTTCGTTTCGAAAACAAGCCATTGCCAGATTTTAATAGTCCAGACTTAGTTAAGAATTTTGGATATTTAAAAAAAGTTAATTATCTCTTTTATATTAAACATTACAGACCTAGTATAGCGTGTAAATTGTTTTTATTAAACCAATATGAGAATTTTAAAGGATTTTCTGAAGGTAATATTACTCAGTTGCAGAAAAAGATTTATAAGATAGTTGTGAGGAATTTTACAAATATTGAATTAGTTTCTAGTTGTATAGCTTTTTTTGAAATGATTGGTGTGAGTTCTACTTATCTTAGAGTTGCTGTAAAAGCAGCTAAAATTCTACAAGAAGATGGTAGGAGTCCAAACGAAATTATTAATCTATTCTTAAATATTGAAAATGATCCTGTAGCTATTTTGTCACTTTTAGAACCAATTATTATTAATAAAATTGATTTCAATGAAAGATTAACTGATGGTTTATACTTTACAGAATCAATGTTACTTTATGATATTGTTGTCAATTTCACGATTTGTTTTGAAATGAAATTGCCAGAAATGTTTTTAAGATCTTGTGCTAATAATAATATGTGGTTACCTTTTGTAATATTCGCGCAATTAAAAAATTATCCTGTAGAACAAGTCAAACCTATATTGCAATCGTTTAAAAACCCTAATTTGCTTGAACATTTATACCATAGCGTAGTTCACGACATACAGATTGAAGACCATAATGTTTTGATGCGCGAAAGGGATTCTAGAAATTATTTCCTTTCGAGAATTGGAGTCAGGAAGAGTTTAGAGAATTTGAGTCAAAATGATTCCGTTTATAGTCTTACTTCACAATCAAGTTATGGTAGTGGTGGGAGTTCAGTTAGTTCAGATTTTTTGGAAATTGATATATCAAATACCAAAGCAACGTTACTACAGACTCTGATTCGTTGTCATAACAGTACTGATCCACCAAGAGCCTTATTGCAAGCTTGTCAGTTGTATAAGAACCCATTGTTAGCAATTTTTGCCACAAGTTATGAGGTAAGCTCTAATATCATTGATAGAAATATTTTTGATTTGCAACTATAAAAAAATTAAATACCGTTTACTTTTTATTTTTATCTCAATAAGGTTTGTTAAGGTACTTAAAATCACCTGGTTTCGTGTTTTTAACTGTAAACTCGAGTTGCCACATCTTTTAATCAAGGTTAGAACTTTGAGAAAATAGGTCAATATCTTTAGAATATTAAAATATAAAATAATATTTCAAGTAAAGTCCTGTTAGACCTTCCTTCCTCCTATTCACATTATGTTATAGTGGGAAGCAAAGATGAGCTCGTACAAGAAAATCCGAACAACATTTTTATTAGATTAGGACACAACAAAATAAAGCAGAAAATTGAAAAAGACATCTGGATGATGAAATCAGACCACATAGTTCCCAAATATCTTTCTAAGAAAACATTCCAGGTAGAAATATATCAACGTGAAGAATGGCAAAATACGAGCACTCAACTCACGCTTCAAGGTAACACATGGTACAGAGACGGTTCTAAGACTAAAGAGGGTTCAGGAGCAGGACGGAAACGTAAAAATTTCTGTCCCACACTGGGAACATATATATCTGTTTTCCAAACAGTATACAAGAGAAAATTATTTGAGTAGAACTTGATATCTTGTCGGAGCATAACATTCTCAAAACTTGCAAGAAAAGGATCCGGAGCAAGCTACGGGGGTACCGTTCAGAGCAAGCGCCAGGGGTACCAAAGAGTACGGTCCGAAACCAAACGAAAGGCTGGATCCGTAGATACCAAAACCAATACTGGGGACACATCTATGGTTAAGCACATAGCAGAATTTGTATTGAACAGACGTGTGCAGAAAAGTTGAAACCAGCAGGAATCAGCTGCAGGTCATCAAAGGATTCCTTGTAACGATCAAGGGACACCTGCAAACCATGGGATTCAAGCTGCAAATTAGTCAAAAGGGAACCTGAAATAGTTTAGCAAATGCTAGGCACTGGATGGCAGGCGAAAGTTAATTTTTGAAGACTTTAGAGTGGCTCCAAAAACCTATGGCACCCAACCTTTAGATCTGTACAAACTAGTAGAGGGTACCAAGATCCTGGAGTAGGTGACATGAATCAATGGAAGAAGAATTTTTCAAATAGTTATACGTAAAATAAACGAGGTTATAAGTGGTTAGAGTTGGCGCGTGCTTGGTGTTCCCGATAGTAGAAGCAGCGAATGAAAGAAACAGGAAGGACGTTAGCTTATTTGAAAATGGGAGGAATGTTCCATTACTCAATTTTTTTTTGTATTTCTCTTCCGAATCTAATATTAAAATCTTAATTATGTATAAAAGTAATATATATTTTTTTCTTTTATACGAAATAATTAATCATTTATAAATTTTTAGCCGGATTCAATAATCACAAATTGGTTGACCTGGTTAGCAGTATCATGTGGATTATATGAAATGTTCACAAATTTTGAATCTGTGGCTTTAAATTCTCAAGCTGTAACAGAATTTTTAAATGACTGTATGAAAAACCGATTCCCAAAAACTTTATTAGAAAGTTTTGAAATTTTTGTAACAGTAAGTTGATAATATGACTTATGGTACTTTTTAATTAATAGAATTCATTTTTTTAGACAAATTCCTTAAAGTACTTCATAGAATTTCTAAACATCTGTATAAATCGAAACTATGACATTTCTCTATTAACTTTAAAATTAGAAAATTTTAAAACATCGATAAATAATTGCAGACGATATAGTGTTCTATTAGATAACGATCATGAAATGACTTATTTAAAAAATAAAATATGGTTAGAAAAAACAGCTACATGTCTACTATCATCTACCCTACATTACAATGTAAATTCTGTATGCGAACAAATACAACTCTTAGAAATTTTATGTAAAATTAACATGAAGAATTACATTAATTGTCCAGATTTAAATAATCTTTTAAACATTCTGAAAATTATTTATGAATCAAATATTGAGATCCGATTTAATATACCTATGTATTTCCACAAAAAAGAAAAACAACAAGCTGTAATTGCTTGTATTAATGAATTGGTGAAAAATGTACAATTTGATTCTGCTTACAAAATCGCCAAGATCGAAGAAATGATGCTAGATGAAATTTTGATTAAACAGTGGAAATATAATTTTGAAACCAAGGATTCTAACGATACGGAGTTTTGGGTTAAATCCAGCGAAGAATTTGCTAAACATCATGTTATGGGGGAGACTGTTGTGAATTTTTATTTGGAATTTGTTGATAAAGTTGAATCTCAGTAAGTAATTTTTTATTTTTCATTGCTTTGGTGTTTATTTACATCTACAATTCCGTATTTTCATTGTGGTTTGCTGATTACCTTTGGCGCAGAAGAGTAAACTGAAAAAATATATTTTGATTTTTTTTGTTTTCAATTAATTACACCTTATACTACAATTTGTGATGCCCGATCCAGAATCTCGGGAGGCGCCTCCTAGAGGCTCTCGGCATGAGTCTTGACGAGTGGAGGCAGCCGTAGTACTAGCCATCCACACTCTCAATTTTTTCGTTTATTGATGTCACATGAAAAGCTTTCGATAAGTTCGCATAGAAACCATATGGGTTTATAAATATCATTTATACCGGCGCCGCTTATAATTGATTCTTTTTTGCGCTTCGAATGTGGTCTTTTATGATTTTTTTTTTTAGTTTTTAACTCCAGTACAGGTATATTTAATTTTTTGCTTAACCGATCTCAAGCGTTGTTGACTTTATTTAGCTCCTTGTCATATGGATTTTCTGGATTCCAAATCATTGGTTCCATATTGGATAAAGAACGCGATAGCCCTTACTCTGCAGCAGTTAATAACAAAGTGAGCGTCCTTTGACTCGCGCCAGAAAAACCGACACAAAACATAGCATTAGCGAGGGAAGACTAGGGGATACGCACACGCGTTCTCTCGTGTAGCCTCGTGGAGAGTCTGGATCGGGCATCAAGAGTTAGCTACTGCTCGAAAGTAAAAGCTGCGAATTGGAGACGGAGAGAGATTTTTGTTACGATTTTTCTGTCGCATCATCTCTTCCGAACAGTTTCATCATTCTTAAATTTTGGGCATTACCTCATAAAAGTTTTAACAATGTCAACTTCTCTGACCTTATTTTTTTTATTTTAGGATCGAAAAGTACCATGTATTAAAATTAGCTCACCACTGGTCAAAGAAACACAACTTACCATCAAAATATGAACTCGAAAAAGAAAAGTGGTTAGCTTATATTACGCTAGAAGAAAAATGGCGTAATTCAGATACTATAGCTTCTGAACAAATATCTCGTCATACTTTATATAAAGAAATGATGGATATATTAATACAAATCCCTAGATACGAGGGAGATATATCTCCAGAAGTAATGAATATTTTAAAGAGTTGTTTGAATGAAGCACTTTGTAAAGGAAATCTGTGGTTAGCTTTAAAACTGGAAAAAATGTTTGGTTGTAATGATCCAAATTTAGATATTTTAAAGTTATGTTACAGTTTAGTTGAAGGATTATTATCACCATATCAATTGAGTACTGAACAAAGAGTATTAGTAAGCAGTGGTAGTCATTATAGAAGATTTAGCCATCGTAGACCTTTCTTATCTGCTAGAATTTCTAGCCATAGCTCAGGTATGTACTATAACTAAAATTTTTAATCTTTTTTGTTTTTTAAATCCATCTCTTATTACTATGAACAACCTGCATTGATCTAATGAAAAATAGTAGTACCTAAACCTGGAAGAATTGGATAGGATACGGCGAATTTTCTAAGACCAATAAGTATGATGTCTTCTGTACTGAATATCTTAGAAAAACTGCTCAGTAGTCTTATTAGGTATGGAATATTGCCTTAGAAACCAATTCAACAAGACTATTTTGCTTAAAGGGCAGGTACATCTACAGAAACAGCTCTAGACCACCTTATACAAAGGGTGGAGTAGGCACCTTTGTAGACATAGAGGGAGCATTTGATAATAATTCCTTTGAAGCGTTCACACGTGCTATTTGTCTCAAGGGCATAGATGAAAAGGCTGCAGACTTCATGCTTGCTTAAAGGTTATGTGAAATATTCAACATGACTAGAAGACTAATGTCGACACCGGTAACTACTCTCAGGGGAGAGAGATCAGATTCCACAAAAGGGATGATACCCTGTTCTGGAATCTGGTCTTGAACGAGCGAATAATTTGACTTAACAATGGAAGATACCATATTGTCAGTTAGGCATCTTAGCACACATTAAATTTAATACTACATCCAGAGATAGATTGTAACATGCTCTGAATATAGATACGGAATTTGATTGGTATAAAGATCATTTTTCCACATGTTTCCATATAATTTGTTTGGAGTTTCGCATTTTGTTAAAGTTATTTTTACATACCCATACAGCATCTGATCTATTGTTTAAGGTTCTCACTCTCCTGCGAATGGTTCCTTTTTGACTCAATCGGATAATTCAGATCCTCCACTACAAGATACTCTAGCAGTACTCTGTAGTTTATCGGAAAAAGTAACTAGTGGAGTGGAAATAGCTCAAAGCATTTATATGACCTACAGGATTAGTATTAACATCGAAATTCCTTATCAGTTAGTCGTTTCTAATACGGATTCGATGAAAATGTTAAAAGATGCATTAGAAGATGATTGTCTTAATAAGCTGGAAGTCGTTCATGATTTTCTTTTTGTGTATAAATGGAACAAAGAACAAGTAAGTTTTAATTGTACAATTTTGCACTTTTATTAATGTTTTCTTTTATCAGATTGCAGATTTTATATGCGAAGAAATAGTAACATCTGCAACCAGATACGTGAAATCTAAAGCAGATCAATTTATAATGTGGGATTTAAAAATGGAGCATGACTTTCATATGGTTATACAACTACTGCAAGACAATTGCTCTTTGTTGGGTCACAAAATATATTCTTATGCAAGTGCAATGCACAAATCTCAGGTACCTATTTTTCTATTGATTCCTGATTTCCATTCAGAATTAAGACTAAAAAAAAGTCAGGATACCATGTTCTCTCAGCCTTAAATCAAATTCGAATTACTGTAACCCTAATTTACCCTAGGCTAGCTCCTGGGTTTGTGGCTTCCTTCTGAGTTTTATCAATTCTCTTCAAAACATAAATTCAGGGCGCAAAGTACAGACAAACAAATTAAACGCAAAAATCAGTTTAAGATGATTTATTAAATCAATTCAAGTTAAAGAAAATTTTTTGTTTTAAAAAAAATAATTAATTTAATCTCTTATCTTTGTATCTTCCGGCTTCTAATTCGTTGGAGCTTGATTATTTGACTACAGAAATTCTTTCCTACTTCCAATTATGGATGGCCTGGGGTTTTCTTAAAAAGAATCTGCCTTAAGGAACTATCCCGGTATGGCTTGGTAAAGACTACTTAGCCAGGAACAAAATGGCTGACGGTAGTCAGCGTTTCTTTAAGAATTGTAAGGTAATCCTTACTAGGGCCCTTCTTGAATTGACAATAACCTTAACGAAGAATTCAAAAATGTTTCTGGTTTGGTGAAGAAACGGAGTGAAAATGAACGAATCGAACTAATATACTAAACAAAGTAAATAATTCGCCCGTTCTCCCTCCACGGCGACGCGATACAATTTAAAATAAATACCAAATATAGTCAGGTGGATTTCGGCCCAAAAACGAACGTTACATTACCATTTATGTTCTATCATCACTTGTGGTGCCACTATAGACCCCCGAGAAGACCTAAAAAAATGCATTCAATCCACAAGTATATATGGTAATATTTATTCATAAAGACTAGACAATCTCACACACCCTAATCGTTATTAATATCTTAAAGGTTTACCCGGTTTTGTTTGGCAAGAAAACAAAAATTCTGACTTTTAAAAAGCAATCTATTTAAATGATTTATAATTTAAACAACGTTTGTAGGTTTTAGCCGACTTGGACTTTAGAATAAGCGAACTAGCTTTAGTAATCGAACTATTAATAACATCACATGACTGTTTCACTGCGGATTGTAACATGGAAGGAATTTCTATTATTTTAAAAAAATGTCAAACAGTAATTTCCCATCTCCTAACTTTAAGAAGTTGGAAATTAATAGTGCGGCTACTGACAGGTATTGGGAGATATTCAGAAATGAATTATGCATTCCAAATACTAAGAGAAAACGATCAGTTTGAATTTCTTTTAAGAAAAGGATCGAGGAAGGATAATGGTTTAAAAACTGCTCTTCTAGATTATTTGAAAAGGCATTGTCCTGATAATAAAAAATTGTATGAGATTGTAGCACTGCATTTTACTTTGTTTTCTGAAGTAGCATTACTTTGGGAAAGAGAAGCTCAGAGTGTTATTAAAAACTTAATTGCAATCTCTAGATTGGAAATGCAGAATAATAAATTAAATCCTGATAATGAACCTTTTGTATTATTTTCCAATACAGACGGAACGAAACTCTGTCTTAACAAGGTAAGTGGAATAATGTTTATCACGATTTTTCCTGTTACCATCTGCTTATGTGTCTTCCGACTGTGATTTCGTACTCTTTTTAAGCCCTTCTGTTCATTCTTTAAGCATCTAACCATGTTGTGTCTTAATCACGCCTATTGTCTATACAACACTTATAATAATAATAATAATAATAATAATAATAATGCTTTTCAAGATTCTATTCTATTCTTGTCGTTATTCGCGATTTTATTTCGTCCTTGATGTTTAGTTTGCTTGTAAATACTGCACCTATATAGGTAAGCGTTTCCATGTTTTTAAGTTCATATATTTCTGCTTCCTCTACTTTATTTACTTATTTATTATCATTTAATACTATTTTCTTAGCAGCTCTATCTAATTTTTGTCTCCTTTGTCTTACCAATATTACCACGATCTCTGTCAAAGCAAGGCTTTGATGTTTTCTTTGATATAAAAGTTCTTCTCTTGAAATTTTTGCCAAACACGTTAGTAAACATTTGGTAAATATTGCTTTTGATAAATAATCGCTTTATATGACTCCTTCATTCATTGCAAACTTGTCTGAGGTTATGTTATTATTTTTTTTATTGTTGGTTGTACCATGTACCGTACTTTTCTGCTAGCTTAAAATTATAAATTGTTGTGACAAAAACTATTTTTACAATTTATTTTGATCTTCGTAGAGTTAATAAGTTTGTATTATACTTCAGGCTTTAGAAAATTACACTCACGCTACCGAATTCCATTTACAAGGTGAAAAGTTAGCAAAAGCAATGCATTCTGCAAAACAGGCCGAATTAATAGCTTTACAAATATCACTCTTAAAAGGATTACCCAATAATGGAACAACTCTATGTTTATTGCATTTACATCAACATCAGATTGCTAGTATTATTTCTGGACATTTAAGGTAATTATAACTCAACAGCTTAAGATAGTTTAGATATATACAATATTGAGCATAACCGGTACTTTCGATCGGATAAATTATGATTAACGTTTTTAGTGCTTGTTTTCTCTACCAAGGGAGATTTGGTCACCCATGTACATTTTGACATATTACCACAGACATTCTAATCAATAGGAAATCTTAATTATCGATTGTCGGACATAAAATAGGCTGACCGTTGCAGAGACAGAGGGAAGGAACTGTTTTTGTTAACTTTCTTCTTCTGTCTCTGTCTTTTTATTAGGAAGTGGAGAAAGTTATATTTTTGGATTATTGGAGAAGGTCCTACTGAACAGCGCACCACACTGTACATTATTGCTTAATCTTATGCACATTTAAGTCTTTACTAAACTAAACAAGGTCCTACCCATAGACATAGAGAGTGATCAATCAGTGGGTTTATAAAAAACATTCAAGGCGAACATTTGCGTTCATGTGACCATTTTAGTTGTTTTTTTCAAAGGATCAATAACCTCAGTTTCATGTCGAATGTTGCATGTGATATTTTTTTTTTTGTGGGAAATAGGCATAGTCTAATGGTATTAAATCAGATGACTTTGCCGGCTAATTGACCTCCAAATTCAGAAAAATTGTTGGAACCAAAAGTCGTTCATCCGGACAACTCTGCATACATCGTAATAGACTT
Organism: Altica lythri; assembly: GCA_964028335.1. Classification (NCBI taxonomy): domain Eukaryota; kingdom Metazoa; phylum Arthropoda; class Insecta; order Coleoptera; family Chrysomelidae; genus Altica; species Altica lythri. The sequence goes on from OZ034809.1 coordinate 19,340,983, forward strand.
TTTACGATAATATTCGTTCACCTACAGTTCCATCCCATATACCACACCACACACTGACTCTTTTAGGATGTAGAGTTTCTTGAATACTGTGAGGATTTTCTGAATTCGGTATGTGACAATTTTACTTGTTTACATGAACTTTCAGAAAAAATGAAACTCTTATGAGAAGATGATTCTTGAAGAAAAATCGTCTTCTCTTTTAAGCATCCAATTGATGAAATTATGGCGTTGAGAATGGTTTTGTGGATGAAAATGATGCCAGCAAGCAAAATTTGGCGAAGTGTTTGGGGAAATGTTCAATTATTGGGAGTTGAAGTTGATATATCACGGACATTTTTACTTACAGCGGCTACATTTTTACGCATACGAATTTGATATGCTCTACAACCGGTTTCCTTGAAACATTGAACAATTTTGCGATTTCCGAGCATTGTAGTTTGCAAAATGCAACCTTTATAGATTGATCGTTTTTATAATATTTTTGATGATTAAAATACTTTCTTGCGTTGTTGACAAATCCATGACTACATTTGCCACAATTTCTACTTAAAATATTTCAAAACATCAGACACTAATACTTTTTGACTTTGAAATCAATGGTTATACAAAAACGAGTGTGGCAGTCAGTGGGACTGCCGGTAGAAGTTATACTGCTATGCACGCGCCCGGATTCATAAATTTGTATGCGAATGATTTAGCAAAATCATTATATGATATTCGTGGTTAGCGAACCCGAAAACCTCCTAGTACCGAGTGCACACTCTTTTTGTATCGAATTTGCATAAAATTTCTGGAGACGAGGACCGTCTTAAGCCCTAGGTGTTTCGAAGACCATCGCCATTATTATAATCGTATTTAGCGACTCAAAAAACCGCCGAGTACCAAATGTGCACTGATTTTGTACAGAATTTACATAAAACCCCAGAAGAAGAGGTAAATACTCTACGCACCAAGTGCCGCGGAGACTTTCGGCATCCTGATATTCGTGTACAGCGACCCCAAAAACCCCGAGTATTTAAATTGAACCCATTTTCAGCAATACTTACCGAGTTGTATGTTTTCCCTCTATTGTCTGTTCGGAATGCACTTTTCGAATGCAGAAATGCAATTTCCCATTTTTACATTATAAAAAATAGCTACAAATTTCCTGATACTCTAACGAATCCAATGCAAAAAAAAACGCATTCCGATCCATCTTACGTTACAAAATTCGGAGGTTTTAGTGCTTTATTTCCTCGACTATTCGTAAAAACTCTGTTTATGTAGCCAACAACCTTAAAAGCGTAGAGCAGAATATACTGCAGCCATGTGACAGTACTTTAGATTAGACTACAATACTCATTAGTGAATATTATTATTAACATAAAATGCTAAACTTTATATGTATACTTACGTAACAGAATTATAAAATAATCTGTCAAATAATCATGTGTTCCGTCAATATGATATTCATACTGTTTTTTGTATATCAATCCCTTTTCAATGTACTGAATGTTGAAACGGTATTCAAAGGACTTATAGTTATAATAATAATAATAATAATAATAATAATAATAATAATAGCTTTATTGCCCAACAGATATAAAATCCCATTACAGAGCAATATAATACATAGTACAAGATTCAACATATAAAAGAGGATAATAACATAATTACTTAATACTAATAAAAAAAAAAACATAATTACTTAATACTAATTAAAAAAAAAACACAGTTTACTAACTCAGATAATTCAAACGTGCGCTCTTTGTTATGACATTTAGGTTATCTACAAATAAATCACAGGATTTACATAAATAATTAAAATTACTACACATAATATTTATGGGCGATTTAAATAATAAATTCGTTCTTGGTCGTTCACAATAAAAGGTAAGATGTTGCCTATTATTATATCTGGGTACGTTAAAATTAATCTTGGCTAAAATATCTGGACAAATAATTTCACCATGAATAAGTTTATATAAAAGAGATAAGGACGACACAACTCTACGAAAAGACAGACTATCAAAATCAAAATGTCCTAAAAGAGACTGATAGCTTATACCTCTTGACGGATAAGTTCCATTTACTTTAAATGATAAATATTTTAGAAACTTTTTCTGAACTGATTCGACTCTAGATATGTGAATTTCATAATGAGGATACCAGATAATAGAACAGTATTCCATCTTAGAACGAATATATGAGAAGTAGAGTGATTTTAATGCTCTTACATCCCTAAATCCTTGACAATTTCTCACAACAAAACCATATAACCTAAATGCATTGGTTAAGAGTAAATCAATATGTTCAACAAAGCTTAAGTGCGAATCAAAAATTATTCCAAGATCCTTAATAGAGGTATGTCTAGATATAATATTTCCGTTAATCTTGTATTCGAAATCAATTATGTTTTTTTTTCTGGAATACGATACCGTTTTACACTTTGAAACATTCAAAGCCAGTTTATTTACGGAACACCAACTACATAACTTATCCAAATTGGACTGTAATAGTAAACAATCAGTTACATTTGAAACAGAAAGATATATTTTCATATCATCAGCATAAATCAATCTACCTGAGTTTAAGGAACAATCGATGTCATTTATGACCAATAACATGTGGTAAATATTTCATCTTTGTTTTTACCGACCCATATACCTTATAAGTGTTTCTGTCTCTCTCTTACTCACACCATTACATATGTAATGATTTTTCCCATTTAACTCTACACAATTTTTTTCCGCTGAGTGCACGAATAGAAGTATAACTGCAAAAATAACGAATGGATCACCCTTTATAACTCCTGGACTAAGTGTTTGATGCCTTTTTAATAGTTTTTGCAGAAAGCAAAACCAATTTCTCATTGCTGCATCAATATCACATGATCGTTATGTTGCACCCATTAGAAAGAGAGAGAAGCAAACACTAGCTTAATTTGGGACGCGCAGTCTAGGTAATGGGTATTATAAGTATACTGTTCTGCGATATTATAACATTTAATCTTTATAAATATTCACTATTATTTTTATTTAATTAAGAATACTTTGACTTTTTTCAGCTTTGAGCAGACATTAATCTTAGTCCAATCCTACAACTATGAACCCGACTGGAGTTCCGTTCTATTTGAGCAATGTGTCACTAAAAACGACCACCTTTACCTCCAATCTTACATGAAACATAGGCCTATTACCGAATCTTTGGTTGATGATATCTCCAGAAAATTTCTATCAGCCAACATAGCCAGTCCTCATGAAATGCATAGTATGAAATTAATCTTAAACCAACTACCCTCAGTTCATGCTAAATATCGTATAGCTAGTGAACTTGGATTTAGAGATATTGTCGAAGAATTGATACGGGGAGAACAGTTGGCTTATTTGAAAGATACTGTTTGGAAAAAAGGATATAGAGGATAATAATAGTTTTAGTTAATGTTTTTATATGAATTTTTCTCGGTTTTAAAACCAATTTTTGACAATTTTTTGTGTATTAATAGCTTACCTGCAAAAATTAATGTATATATTTCACCAAATTTTATATGAATTTAATCTTCAGTTACTAGAAGTAGTACTAGATGATCATCGGTGGTCATCAAAATTTTATACAATTATAGATTTTACAAAAAAAAAATATTTTGCTCGAAATTAAGACTTTTAGATCGAGTTTTTGCAGTTAAGCTATCGGTTAAGATAGTAAGTCATAAGATTAAAAAAAAACTATTACACCAAGTGCCTTATTTATTAATTGTTGTAAAATTTTAATTGTATTTATTGTTTTATCACCACTAACCAAATTTGCTAGGGCTGTGCAAATATTTTTATTTTAATGTGTATATTTATATGTAAGTGATTGAAAATGTGTATATATCGAAACGGAATATAGTGCAATATTTAAGCCAGTTCCAATATGAGAATTTACATGAATTTTGTTGTGTAATCTATCAATTCCATTTTTTTTTATATTTAGTCAATCCACGTTTATTTCATGAGTTTACTAAACAATTTTTTACCAGATTCTTGTAATAATAACAGAAATATTATCTACTCAAATGTAAGGATTTTATGTTCCTTTTAACTATCATTATCTTGTATTGAATATATTTATAGGGTTATTTTGTTTGTAAATAAAAATCTAACAGTTTGCAGAAAAAAATATCACTATTTTAACAAGAAATATTCAAGGGTAATATAACAAGACCTTGATTATAGTAGGCTATTTTTGTGGTATCTAGATTTCGAGAATATTTTAGTATCAATTTGTTGAGAGATAATTTGACATTAATAATCTTTGATTATTAATGTCAAATTATGTCGAAACAAATTGTAAAATTTTCGAGAAATTAAGCAACAATAAAAATAGCAGACTATTAATCAAGGTCGTGTTATATTTAGGAAGATTATTTCCTGAGAAGACAAATTTTTGACGTGACTATTTCTCTATTGCAATAGTCGCTGATATTGTTCTAGTGCAATAGTCGCTGATATTTGATTCTGATTGGTCCGATTTCAAAAAATTATGACATTCTATTGGTTGATTTGAATCGAAGGAAATAATCAAGGCTAATATAACAAGACCTTGATTATAGTCAGCTATTTTTGTGGTATCTAGATTTCGAGAATATTTTAGTATCAATTTGTTGAGACATAATTTGACATTAATTATCTTATTAAAGCCCGGGAGCAATTTAACAACAACAAAAATAGCAGACTATTTATCAAGGTCGTGTTATATTTAGGAAGATTATTTCCTGAGAATGACAAATATCTGACATTTATATTTGACGTGACTATTTCTCTAGAGAAATAGTCGCTGATATATTGTTCTAGTGCAATAGTCGCTGATATTTGATTCTGATTGGTCAAATTTCAAAAAATTATGACATTGTATTGGTTACATTGAATCGAAGGAAATAATCTAAATTAATAAAATTCTGTTCATGCAAATCAGTAACTTTTATTTATATATTTCGACAAAATTATTATTTTATTGTAAAAATATGTGTATTTAAACATTTAATCGTGTTTTGTGGATTCTGTTTTTTTTAATTATTTAAACAACAAATATGGAGTTGATAGATAATTTTCAGTTTTTCTGTAAGAAATAGAAAATAGTAATTTAGTTTAAATTAAATAAATTAAACTGTTATTTTTTTTATTAATGAATAATTTTGTTATATAAACCAATTAGTTAAATTTTGACTTGCTCACTAATTTATTTATATTTTTAATAAACGAATCATATACTGTGATATTTTGTACGCATATCTTTAAATACATTTTCATTATTATTTTTGTTTTACTTGATTATTACGTATTTTGAATTACTAAATATTAGAAAATATAAATATAGCAATAAATAGAGAATTAGATATATTCTTTTTCCGAAAGAATTTGAAATGCCAATCGTTTATACAATTTAACCAGTACTACTTTAAACCCAGTGAAATTCTTATTTAATTTTTCTTACAAACCGTATTGCCTTTAAAACAACCCATTGGACATTACAAGATAGTGTCGTTCACTCACGTAACACGCAAGTTGACCAAAAGATTATTTAATGAGGTCTTTTTTTTATTAAGGATGTCCTCGTAGGTATAGACCTAAATACAAATGTACCAAGAACATCAGATCTATTGGGCAGAAGAGACAATTTATTAATTTGGGATTTAAAAGCCTGTAATAGGACGAGTGGAGAAGACGTGGGAAGGTAAGGAGTTCCACAATCTGGAGACCCTGGGGATGAAGGAACGATTGAATCGATCCGTTCTGGATGTCCGGCATTGAACAGTATAAGGGTGCATGGAGGCATTATGGAGCGGAGTTCTTCTGAGCAAAATCCGTTTAAGTATTGGTAAAACAAGGAAAGATCAGCCACTGCTCTTCGGTGGGATAATGGGGCTAGGTTTTTGGTGATACTGGTGTCGTTTATTAGTCGAACTGCTTTTCTCTGTATTGCATCAAGAACTCCGAGCCTTAACGGAGCCGCCGAACCCCATACATGCGAGCAGTATTTGGGCTTTGTAAAGAGTAGCTAAGTTCAAATCAAAATATTTTATTTGCCAACTCAGTAGTACAATTAAAATAAAATAAATAAATAAATAACAACATATAACGTCCATTTGAGTGACAAAAAGGAACTTTCCACGATTATAAAACCGATAACATTAGTTCCCTGAGAGCGAACCAATGCGAAAATGTAAAATGCTTGGAACAAAAAGATAATATATAAGAATATAAAGAAAACTGTGTATCTTTTACGTTATACCTAAGTTTTTCAAATTATTATTGTTTACAAATGTTATTCAACCTTAAATATACAGAGAGAAAAAAAAAAGAAAATAGAGAAAAATAGAGAGAGAGAGAGAGGATGGAGGAGAGACAGCCCCGAGAAAGAAGCCCTTGGAGTTTGCAAACTATCAACGAGTGGTTTCAATCTTAGTTTGAATTATTTTTTAGATGATTTCAGTTAACAATAACACATTTGAAATTTATAATAAATTTTGTTCGTTTAAAAGTCTATTTGTTAGAGCTTTAGAAAAACATAATAAAGATTTTTGCTTTAACTAAAGTAAAGGATCTCTGAAAAGCTGCTGTTCTGTGTCGAGGAGTTATAAATCTCAAATTATTTATAAACAAATCTATGCATATGGAAACTTCTACGATAATTCATGTTTAGAGTTTTGTGACTGTTTAAATTAGGAGTTATATGATTTCTGTAGGGAATATTGTAAGAAAGTTGGATGGAGAAAAATATTTCCGTGCTCTAAACAGAAAGCCTAATTTCTTTCCTGCTGCAGTTGCTATGGATGCAATATGTTCGTTCCATAGTAAGTCCTGGGAGATCGTTATACCAACCAGTGTAATGGAGTCGCTCGCTACCAGTGTCTGATCGTTGATTATTGTAATGGATGAGTCGCATGTTTGCCTCTTGTTGGATAGGCAACATGTCTTTGTCTTGGAAGCGTTAAAATTAACAAGATTATTTCTTTCCCACTCGTCTACAACTCTTAAATCTTTGATTGAGAGAGGCCGTTGTGGATCTTCTGTCTTCTTCCAGAATATGGGACGGTTGTGCGCTTTGCTACAGTGTAGGTTGCTATCATCTGCAAAACCATGTATCGGGTTATTAGTGGCTTCTAGTAGATCATTAATGTGTAAGAAGAATAGAGTCGGAGCTATAGCCGATCCTTGGGGACTCCAGCGTTGATCTTGTAGAGGTTGGAAGATTGTCCATCTACAGCAACTTGGATGTGCCTGTTGGAAAGAAAGTTGGATATCCATCTGCAAAGATTTTGCGAGAGTCCGTATGAGGACAGTTTGTTCAAAAGAGCTGCATGCCACACTTGGTCAAATGCTTTTGAGATGTCTAGTGATACTATTTGAGTCTCCCCATAGCGGTGGATGGCATCACTCCAGACATGAGTTACATATGCTAGTAGATCGGCTGTTGACCTTTGTTGGCGAAAACTATATTGCCTGTCACTTAAAAGGTTGTGTGTCTCAAGGTAGCTCAGGATTCCGTGATTGACGTATTTCTCCATAGTTTTGCTAATAACAGATAAAAGAGCTATGGGTCTGTAGTTAAAAGGCTGGGTTTTACAGCCTTTCTTGGGCACTGGTTGTACTCGAGCAGTTTTCCAGGATTCTGGAAAAATACCAGTATCATATGATAGTTGAAATAGCTTAGTGAAAACTGGCGCTAGTTCAGGAGCACAACATTTTAAGAGTAAAGCAGGTATTTCATCAAGGCCGCTTGCTTTGTTGGTATTTAGAGTAGCAAGGACTCTCTGCACACGCTTAACCCTAAATATGATATTTTTCATTGTGTGGGGAGCCCGTGGAATAGAAGGTAGCTCCATGTTGTCCGGTGGGTTAAGTGTCTAGTTCGAAGAGAATATTTTGGCAAATAGTTCTGCCTTTTCTGTGGAGGACGTAACTATTAAGCCGTCATCTGATGTGAGTGGAGGGAACGAACTATTTGTAAAATTGTTGTTGATATGTTTAGCGAGAGTCCAAAAGGACCGGCTTCCATTAGAGTTTGACATTACTTTCTCTCTCATTCGAGCGTCAAAGAGACTTTTGGAATTGGAAATAGTGGTGTTGTAGGTATCTGTTTCTAGCGTTAATATCATCCTGTTTTGTTTCTTCTGATGGATTTTGTATAAATAATTTGTGGGACTTGATCTTAGCTTTCCGAGCTACATCGCAATCCTTATTAAACCATGGCTTCTGTTTGGCTTTTAAGCGTTTGGTAAAGTGAGGAATGTAAGCTTCCATGGCACACTGAATGATTTCAGTTATACTGTTGCAAACTGCCGATGGATCTTTGTTAATAAAGCAGACTGGATTCCAGGGAAAAGCTGCAAAGTAGTCTCGAAGGCCTTCCCAATCTGCTTTTTTCAAGTTCCAAAAAGTTCTCTTGGGTGGTACCTCGAATGGGTGAGGTTCGATTGGACATTTGACTTCTTTTACAGCATGATCAGAGTTACCTAGGGGAGACAGAACATTTACATTCTATTGCTCAGGGTGAGTAGTCAGAAAAAGATCCAGAGTATTAGAACTGTGACTGGCAGCTCTGGGAAAGTAAGTGGGCTTGTCGATTAGTTGGGACAGCCCATGGCTAATTGCAAACTTTTCAGTTAGCCTGCCTTCTGTGTCCGTTTTGTTGGACTTAAGCCACTTTTCGTGGTGAACATTAAAGTCCCCAAGCACAATTATCTCTGCAGAAGGGTACTCACTATTAGGTAGGCGATCTTTTGTAATAGCTATTACAAAAGATCGCCTACCTAGATAGTCTAATAGTTCGTCGCAATTATAGTGGAAATTTAAGATGATTCAGGCTATTTCTCCCAGAAACTTGTGTTTCGGTAGTACAAGAACGTGAGGTTTTATAGACTGTAAATAGTGATGGGTTGCGTCGTTAATGTTGGTATTTAACCCGCAGATGTTAGTGAATGTTAATATGCAGTCTGTTTTGAGTTTTGGTTTCTAGGTAAGATTGTCTGAACTAGAGGTTGGTCTACTAGTAGACTGATCGATGGCTATGTTATTTCCATCATGACTTCCCCGAGATTGCCCCCCTCCCCGGAAATCCGAATGGAGAACTATTTTACTTCCGGAACATTTAACCTCTGGAGAAATCATTATGGTATTTTCTAAAAAAGAGTTTAAAAGAAAGAAGGGAATTGAAGTTAAATGGAAAGGGGAGAAGGGAAGGAACAGAACCGACTTATAACTCAAATGGGGAAACATGTTTAAAACATTTCACCCCATCTTAACGAGTTGCAGGGTGGTACCTCCTCGGGCGATGGAAAGTTCTATCTACCATCTACCACCTACTATTTGATTTCCTAGATGTTCTGTTCTACGAAGTAAGTTTTAGAGGGGTTTAAACAATATTTGCAAGATTAATGGAACGGCGACGCGTGCATTTAGTAGTGAATTTTTCAGTGTTTTTATTAATTAACATTTCTGGAGTCGTTTCGAAGATAATATACCTAATTCAAATTTTTTAAATAACAATAACGACTAAGTGTACGACATTGAAAGTCAACGAATTAACAAAAATTTCACATTACTGTTTATCGTATCATTAAGCATCAAAAGAAAAAAGTAAAAAAAAAATGCGACGATACTTATATAATTTTTCGAAAGATTTTATTCGTCTTAAAAGTTCTAATTTTTATACAGAAAATAAAATTCCTACGTTAGAAATAATTTTTCATACATTACGAGACTATATAAATACAATTATAAACATTAAGAAATATTTTATTTAAATGCGGTTTTAAACATAAAAAACTTGATAAACGAATGATAATTATGGGATCTCCACGTTTAGTTATTCTAGGACAAAATTATTTAAAGGAAACAATATCCATGTTAATGACAGGAAGAGTCAGTCGAAAGTATCCAACAATTACAAAAGTAATATGCTCATACAAGCAAAGGAGTTTCTAAAATCTTTTAAGGTTCCATCCAAGGCCTCTAACGTTTTTGAAAATATTCTATCGCCATTAAGGGGTAATGTTGAATTCTAATGGTTAACCACTTTTTCAAATCGGTCTTGTAGATTCGGAAAAGTACTGGGATTGTTAGATCAGTTGGGATCTTCGGCAAATGAGCTAGTTGACCAGCTGCTGGGTCTGTGAGAATGGTCGCTACAATTAAAATGTTCTTTAATTCCTGAATAAGCAGCGTCATCAGAAGCTCAGAAGCATGATTAGAATTCAGATATTTATTTAAGTACAATGGTTTTCATCAATTAATAACACAGAAGTATTAAGTCGAACTATGAAATTTACAAATATTCACTATTCAAAAATTTGTTGTAGTAAACCTTTTCTTTCAGATATAGTAATCTAATAAAGTTATAAGCTACAATCTGCCCAATTTCACTTTAGCTCTGACGTTGAGATTCGCACTGGTTTATGATGAACCAAGGTGGGGAGACGCTAAGATTGTTGGTCTCGAGACAATGTCTTCTGGCTTTGTTTCGATGCTCTCTCTTCTTCATTTGCGCAAATCACAGCTAAAGTGAAATTGGGCAGATTATACCTCTTTCAATCCAACTCTTAGGAAATTTTCATTTTCAATGTATTCTATAATGTACCGGTGCTCCAACATGTAATCTAATTGCTAATTTATCCATATAAAGGTAAAGCAATGGTAAATTTTCATTAAAAAGTTGGATTGAGTTGGTAGATTTCGCAGAATGCATGGGCTAATTACATTATTATATATTAAACCAGATCAAATAATTATTTTGTACAGTAAGTGCGAGATTTTGTTCCTCTAATTATGCAGACTATGAGAATTTATGATAGCTGCTTCAGTTAATGTAGACTCATCAATCCATACAATATTGTTAATAAAAAAGGATCATTATCAAAATTATGCTACAGACATATATACAAAAAATGGATCTTATAATCCTTATAATATAAAACTTGATTTTTAGTCCTAACTGAATACATCCCATTTCCCCTTTATAACGTATCCACTCGGGAAAGACATTTTGGACGACAAATTAAATAAAAATGTTCTTGGTTCGGTTTCAACAAATTTTCTTTGGCTTCACTGTTTATTTTCTTGGATTTAAATCAAGCACCAAGTAGGAACAAGTAGACAGATAGAAAGTAGTTTCTTCGATTCTCTCTCTCTTGAAAGCACAGTCGCTCACTCACTCTGCAGGTTTTTTCTTGTGTTATGCAAATACCCCTTTTTAATAATTAGAATGACTTTGGATTTGTAGGTTGCAAATATAAGATTGTAGCGTATTCGTACACTTATGCATGGAGTCAATACTTTAAAATAGAATGCGTGAGATGGAGAATCCTGTAAGTGGAAGGTGTCTTGCTTAAAGAAAGACAGAGAATCGAAGGAACTAGTCAACTGGCTTCTGATTGGCACGTAACGATAACATGGGTCACGCTTCACTCATTAATAAGTACAAAGTAAAAACGAGTAGACAAATGGAAAGTGGTTTCTCTTTGTCTTTTTAACTTCCCGCTAAAAAAATTAAAAAAAAATTTAAAATCGGGAAGTTATTGTTTTTACCCCGTTTTTCGAAAATCGAGTTTTCATCGGATCTCAACGTTTTGAGGTCTTTGGAACCTCCCTTGACTATTTTTACGAGGGTGTCTGTATATGTGTGTGGATGTATGTAAACCTCTTATACCTTTTTGACGGCTTTACCGATCGGAATGAACTAAAGAACGTTCCAAAGAGTTCCATCTAACTTAGATTCCCTGTAAGTTTGAGCCGATTTGGACCGCTAGATTTCGAGAAAAAAAAAACAATTTTTTTTTGAAAAATGATGTTTTTTGGGCATATCTTTTTGGCTATTACATCGATCAATTTCATAACCTAATCAGCTCTCAAGCTTAAAAAAACACGTAGAATGCCGTTTTGAAAATTAAAATCGATTGATTCGTTCGTGAGATATCGTTGTCAAAAAATTTCAAAAAAAAAGAGTTTTTTTAAATAATTTAGAAATTTTTCGACTAATCGATTTTGCACTTCTAGGTCTCAAAAAACTGCGTCGAATGCCGTCTTGAATATCAAAATCGAATAACGCGTTCAAAAGTTATGGCTTTTTAAACATTTCAAAAAAAGTCAAAAACGTCAAAATACGTCACGTTACTATGGCTTTTCGGTTAAAATTAGCGGGAAGTTGCAAGGATGGCCTTTAAGGTCAACCTCTTTTTCATTTTTTTTTTAAGACGAGATTAAATCTCGTGCGCTCACTATATTTTAAAAGTCCGTTGTTTGCATATATGTAATACATATATGGTTGTTTGTAAGTAGCCCTTTTTAATTATCAGGATAACTTTAGATTTGTGGGTTGTAGATAAGTGGTGATTGTAGGTTATAGAGTTAATTCTTTCAAATAGAGTGGTTGACTCTTAATGACAATATGGGTCAGGTTTCATTTAACTATAAACAAGATCCAATAGAAACTAGACTAGTAGACATGGAAAATTGTTTCTTTGATTTGTCTTTCTCTTTATTAGTAAGCACCCCGTTTTAATCTTTGGATCACAGTTCGCAGTTGACCTTTGGTATTGTTTCATATTTTGGTTCTGATGGAAAGGGATTGGTTGTAATGATCTGAATTTTAATATTTTAAAATTTAGCTGCAGGATTTTAACAAGGTATTAATTGTAAATGAAACAATCCGGCGTTTATCACTAAGAGAAAGCTGCAACGATCTGACGTAAATCAAAAGACTGGTCATCCACTACTAACAAAGAATTGAAAATCAACGTACATGTTTATAGGAACAGCCACAGATGAAAAGTTTTTAAGTCAATGATTAATAGAGGAAGTTGGATAAAGTGGTCAAATTTATACATACAATCAGTACTAACACAATCGGGAAACGATAGAAAATCGTTTCCGCTAATTTCATTGGTTGAGTTATTATGTAACTCCATAATCACTGCTAAGCAGTAAGTAAAAGTTAATATTGCGGAAAAGTTGGTGGCACTAGTTTTGTTTTATCCCAATAGTTTCATGTTCTGTTACTGATCGAAAATCTTCCTTCTGATGTCCTTTTCCTTTTTAATTATTTCATAAATTTATCATTATGTATTTTAAAAACTCTTTTGTACATCTAAGCAATTTTATTTTTACATATTATCATACTATGTCTACAACTCTTGTTTGGGGTACAAATTTCCTTATTACCAATCCTTGATATTTAGGATGTTTCTTGTAGAAGGTACATTAATTCTTTAGAATCAATACAAAAAAACTTTTTAACACCTTGAGATATCAATAATAGGAAGTCTGTTTACACCTTTTTAAATCACCCTAAACTAGTCTTTACAAACTGGTTCTTGTTCGATTCAACATTACCTCTTCTGTAACATACCATCTCTAATTTGTCTGTAAATGTAAATAAAGCCAACCAACAATACTTTAATAAATTCAACAGATTTTTTTTTAATTAAAAATGTTAGATATGCTAAGAAGAGATTTGCATGTAAAAGATTTCTGGAATTTAAAATCTCAACTGGTATATAAAGGTACTTTGCAATTCAATTATTGTGTTTCGTGTGAGAGAGGTTCATTAAAAAACAGGAATTTGGGGCAAATGATAAGAAATTATTATTCTATTATCCATTTCTTTGCCGACTCGAGTTTATATAAAGTTTTAATTTAAAATATGTTAAAGGCAGTGGCGGAACTTGTATTTTTTACAGTTTAGGTGCAACCAAATATGTTCTTATAAAAAGAAAACTTATGTCAGAAAGTTAAAAAGTACATGCTGTATGCGTTCAATTTAAGGATTCTTATCTGTAATCGTTGATAAATCAAGTACCGACCAAGTAGAAAGTGAAGAAGAAACCCAAAACTGGTACCAGTAATCGAGACATGTTAGGAACAGAATAGGACACAATATGGAATCTTGGGGAACACACTTGGAAGACTAGTCATCCAGTTTACAGATATACTTCTGTTGGAATGAATGTGCAAAGTTTTTAAATGGTGTACCAACGGCAGGAGGTAATCTGGTACCAAGCAAAACTTGATTAAATCTGTTCCAGAATGTGTGATTTGTTGTGGAATTCAAGAGATTTATTCTGCTTCAAAAGATTTGCGATGGAACTATGTTGATAAAATCTATTATAAATCAAAAGATATACTTCTTCATTGCTTTATAGATAATATATTGCCTTTGAATGGCAACGGTTTTGATTCCTTTTAGTGAGTTGGGTCTGTTGCTTCAATTCCTTTAAATGAATTCATTTCCATAGACAATCCATATGAAAAAACTTAGAAATTAAAAAAGGAGAAATGACAGAGAGAAATTAAAAAGTGACATCTGACAATACTCCTATCTATTATCTCTATCTATAGCCAATAGAGCCTTTAACCATTCGGTCACGAGTGCCTAGTATCTAGTTAGTTGGCGTTTTTGACGGAAACGTCCAATGTATCGAGAGTACCTCTCTACCCTCTAAAGTCTGAAGGTTAGGTATATCTAAAGAGACAGAAGATCACAGTACCCTTTTTGTCTCTCTCAACCGACGCATGTAAACATAACCAAATATTTCTATTTACTCGATTATATATTACACACATATAACTGATTCAAATAACAAAATACACTATGTAAATATATTATTATGGTGATATTGCTATTGTGAGTAAAATCGTGTGGAAAACGTGTGTAATTTTACAAATTTCACACGATTTTGTCATTTTGTAAACAAATCACCAACCAAAGAAATTAATTTACAACAAACCACCAAAACGTTTATCTATGCTTTTTTCCAAGCTAACCGTGCACGCAATCGCCACCGTGATAGTTTCTCTCTCTACAACCATAGGTAAGGAATTTAATTTCTCCTGTAAGACATGAGTTGAATTAAAAAATATGATATAAAACGCAGACTATGTACTGGATTCTATGGCCGAAAGGTTAAATGCGTTATCGGCTATATATAGAGATCACAGGTTCGAGTCCTGTCGAATTTGATATTTTTTCAATTTCTCCTTAATGCCACTTCTTGTTTGTCCAATTTTTAAATTTTAAAATATCGATGTTGTCGGGCTTAGATGATTCGTTGGTATTACGATTCAGGAGGGTTCTGTGCAATTGTTTGCTTTAAAGAATTGTTGTAAAATTATTTAACTTAAATACAGAATAACCGCAACTATATGTCAGATATATACTAATTAAAGGTAGTCTCTGACTAAACGCGACATGAGCAATGAAAGATAAAGTATAAGCTAGCGTATCTCGGACTAGAAGATGCGCTTTTTTATTTAAAAATGTAATTTCTCGTAGGTATAGACCGAGAACCGAGAACATCTATTGGGTAGAGGCAATTTATCAATTTTGGATTTAAAGGACTACAAGTTAGGACTAGTGGAGAAGACATGGGAAGGTGAGGAGTTCCACAATCTGGAGACTCTCGGGATGAAGGAACGATCGAATAGATCCGTTCTCGATGTTTGCCACTAAACAGTATAAGGGTGCATGGAGTTGGCATGTCGCGTTTCTTTGGCTGGTCTGGCAAGTACAGGCACTATAAGTACCTACTGGGAGATCGTTATAACAACCAGCGTAATGGTGGGCCTTTGCTACTAGTGTCTTTATCGTTCATTGTAATGGATGTGTCGTATGTTTGCTTCTTGTTGGATAGACAACATGTCTTTGTCTTGGAAGCGTTGAAATTAACAATATTCTTTCTTCTCCACTCGTCTACAACTCTCAAACCTTGATTGAGAGAAGCCATTGTGAAATTTCTGCCCTCTTCCAGAATATCTAGGAATATGGGATGGTTGTGCGCTTTGCTACAGTGTAGGTTCCTATCATCTGCAAAACCGTGTATTGGGTTATTAGTGGCCTCTAGTAGATCATTAATGTGTAAAAGGAATAGAGTAGGAGCTAAAGCCGAACCTTGGAGAACTCCAGCGTTGATCTTGTAGAGGTTGGAGGAATGCCCATCTCAGCAACTTGGATGTAGCGGTTGGAGAGAAAGTTGGATATCAATCTGCAAATGTTTGGCGAGAGTCCGTATAGGGTAGTTTGTTCAAGGGAGCTGCATGCCACAGTTGATCAAAAGCTTTTAAGATGTCTAGTGACACTATTTGAGTTTCCCCACGGCGCCGCGGCGCCGGCGTTGGATGGCATCAATCCAGGCATGAGTTACATGTGCTAGCAGATTGGCTATTGACCTTTAAATAAATAAATAAATAAATAAATAAATAAATAAATAAATAAATAAATAAATAAATAAATAAATAAATAAATAAATAAATAAATAAATAAATAAATAAATAAATAAATAAATAAATAAATAAATAAATAAATAAATAAATAAATAAATAAATAAATAAATAAATAAATAAATAAATAAATAAATAAATAAATAAATAAATAAATAAATAAATAAATAAATAAATGTTTATTCAAAGAAAAGATGCAATACATACAATGGTAATACATTAAGATCATTATAATTTCCTATAAATAAACAAATACCACTTAAAGCAGAAATGCTTGTGCAGTGGGTGGATCTTTGTTGGCAAACACCATATTGGCTGTCACTTAGAAGGTTGTGTGCACAGATTATGTTGTGTGACTCAAGTAAGGCGCCTTAACTCAAAGTAGCTCAGGATCTCGTGATTGACGTATATCTCCATAGTTTTGCTAATAACAGATAGAAGAGCTATGGGTCTGTAATTAGAAGGCATGGTATTGACGCCTTTCTTGGGGACTGGTTGTACTAGAGCAGTTTTCCAGGATTGGGCTTTGTAAAGAGTAGCTAAGTTGGAAAGTTGGAAAGAAATATTTCCTGTTGCAGTTGCGTATATTTTATTATTTTCTCGTATTCGTTACTAGGCGCTCAGAGCATTGAAGACTGCTTGTAATTAGTAAGTTCTCGAGCGTAATTAATTAGGATCATAATATTGCACCAAACGACCAATTTATAATTATAAATCTTCTTTTTTTTGCAGAACTATCACTAACCACAATACATTTTTCACTCGTCTCATATTTTTCGTTAATATTATTTCATTACACAAACAATTTTCTTTGTAGTTAAAGTGGTAAAACGGTTATTGAAAAATTTCAATACCAGTAGTGGAATTCTATTCCCTTAATTTTTTCAAATAAATTGCTTTTCCTTTGTTTAACTTTCATTATTATATATGATTATTTAATATTTAATAAATAATTATATAAATATTTTGAGACACACGTTATTAAAAAATATTTATTTACATCATTAAATAAGGTAGTTAGAAGCTATAACAATAGTTTATTTTTCAAGGTTATCACTTTTATGAATAATATATTTTTTTCATTATTATCGTCAGCTATATATATATTTTAATAAGCAAATAATCTACGTTTGCAGGTTATAAAAGTGATAATGTAACAAATAAAATATAATAAGTTATTAAATATTAAATAAATTTGGTTGGTTAATAGGTTGTGTTTGAATGGTTGTTTTATCAATATTACTTTGAATTTAATAAATAATTTATAACATTCGACCTTATCGGATTTTTCCTGAAATAAAATTTGGTACACATTTAAATAATTAAAGGAGTTGATTTGTTAATGATGATTTTCATAAAGTTGTTTATTTTTGTACAAAATTTAATTATCATTATTACTTACCTACAATATATCTTCAGACAAGTACAATTTAAGTACGAATTGTAACGCGCAATCTGTAAAGAAATCCAAAAGTGGTACCAGTAATCGAGAAATGTTAGGAACAGAATAGGACACAACATGGAATCTTGAGGAACAAACCTATGATCGTTGATAAATCAAGCACCAACCAAGTAGAAGGTAAAGAAGAAACCCAAAAGTGGTACCAGTAATCGAGAAATGTTAGGAACAGAATAGGACACAACATGGAATCTTGAGGAAGACACCTATGATCGTTGATAAATCAAGTTCCAACCAAGTAGAAGGTGAAGAAGAACCCCAAAAAGTAGTACCAATAATCGAGACATGTTAGGAACAGAATAGGACACAACATGGAATCTTGAGGAACACACCTATGATCGTTGATAAATCAAGTACCAACCAAGTAGAAGGTGAAGAAGAAACCCAAAGGTGGTAGCAGTAATCGAGACATGTTAGGAACAGAATAGGACACAATATGGAATCTTGAGGAACACAGCTATGATCGTTGATAAATCAAGTACCAACCAAGTAGAAGATGAAGAAGAAACCCAAAAGTGGTACCAGTAATCGAGACATGTTAGGAGCAGAATAGGATACAACATAGAATCTCGAGAAACACACTTGGAAGACTAGTCATCCAGCATTACAGATATACTTCTGTTGGAATGAATCTGCATTTTTTTTAAACGGTATACCAACGGCAGAAAGTAATCTAGTACCAAGCAAAACTTGATTAAATTCGTTCCAGAATGTGTGATTTGTTTTGGAATTCAAGAGATTTATTCTGCTTCAAAACATTTGCCATGGAACTATGTTAATGAAATCCATTATAAATCAAAAGATATATTTCTTCATTGCTTTATAGATGAAATATTGCCTTTGAATGGCAACGGTTTTGAATTCCTTTTAGTGAGAAGTTGGGTCTGATGCTTCAATTCCTTGGAATGAATTCATTTCCACAAGCAATCCATATAAAAATTTTTAAAGAGATCAAGACTTCCATATTGGATACCCAGTTTCATGAAGAAATCCAAGAATTTTTAGAGGCTGTTTTTAAATTAGTTATTTTTTTATTTGCTTTTTTTAAATGGCGTTGAGGAAACACAATCAAGTTTGTGACGGGTCAAAAGTAAAGAGTATCATGATTGTGTCCGCAGGAATGCAGTGTTTGCAAAGCTGAGAGAGTCCGAGCCTGATACTACAAAAGATGGTGGTAAAAAAGATTCAAAACCTTCAAAGCAACTACAGGAAGTAAAAAAGCTTATGCTGATATTATGGCTATTGGGTATTTTAGGTTTTCATATGACCGCCCTGTTGAGAGGAATCTTAAGGTAGCAGTTAACCTTTCTTGTGGAGAAATTGCAGTCCTTATAACTGTATCTTCCTTCAAGAATTTAACTAACCGTCGCTGCGACAAACCGTAGATTTTTCGAGAGTCTCGTGAGCGTGACGCCGGCCGAAATATATTTCTCCGTGCAAAATACAAACAGTCAGACCCGCCATAAAAAAAGTTATTCCCAAAATTCTTCGATAAAAAGTAAAAGGTACATGAAGAAGAAGATTGTAACATTTTGCCTCCAGACTATAAAAGTGGGTGATCAGCGCCTCCCTCGTATAAATGATGTGTAATTTAGTCAAGATTACACGGTTTATAAGGAATACTCTTCTCATATGATTAAATCACATACTAATCACCCGACGTTATTTAATAAACGTCTTGGTTTTAATTTATGTTCATCTGATGGACTATGACTACGTGATCATAAAATAAAGTAAATAAAATACCCGCGAGTTATTATTTTATAATCATTTGCTAATTATTAAAAATGTGTATTCTCTAACGTTCATTTTAAAAATTTAGTTATATGTGAGGACTTCCAGTAAAAGAATATTCAATAAATCACTTGGAAAACACAATTCAAGAAATTACGAGGTCTGTCACAAAATAAACAGAACTTTTAAGAAATATCCGATACTAGTTGTGCCATATGTAATTGGGGCTAGTTCGATAGGTACATTTTTCATTGATATTTTGTCAAAATTTCATAACGATCGAACCACTTTACAGCGAGTTATCACTCTCAAAGTAACAGTACCTTTTTAACGTCGGTCGAAAAATGAGCTTCGAACAAAGAGCCAATATTAACTTCTGTTTTAAACTTGGTGAAACATTTACCGAAACGCATCGATTTTTGAAACAAGTTTATGGAGATGATTGTTTATCTCGTAGCCCAGTCCACAAGTGGTTTACACGATTCAAAGAGGGTCGTAAGTCGCTGGAAAAAGACAAACATGTTGGCCAGCCGAAATTTGTAATTACTGTCGAAAAAGTGCGTCTGTTTATTAAAAATGAGCCAAAATCTTCATTGAGATATGTACATGCAAATGGAATTAAATATTAAGTGTTGGATCTATCGCATTTTAACCGGGAATTTGGGCATGTGAAAGGTATGTTCACGGTTATTTGTTCCGCACAAGCTCACGGATGACCAAAAAATGCTTCGAATTGAAGATTCGATAGCCATAATTAAAGAGGCCAAGAAAGATAAAAACTTTGTGAACAATATTTTGATTGGTGACGAAAGGTGTTTTCAATACAATCCCGATACCAGCATCAAAGCTCCGCATGGAAGCACCCAAATCCGAAAAAAGCCTTTTGGAAAAGTCAAAAGTATTGATTTTTTTCTAAGATTTGAATGGAATGAAATTATACACAAGGAATTCGTTCCAGAGGACCAAACAGTTATTGCTGTGTATTATCTTGGTGTTATTCGTCGTGTTTGGCCAGAATATCGCAAAAAATGAAGCAGGCACTTGTTGTACCATAATGCACCATCATGTACCGACACTTGTGTCCGATTTTTTTTCCACCTTTTTAAAGAACATCCCGGTCAATGAGCTAAAATCCTCATTCCAAAAACTTGTGGAACGTGCAAATCGCTGTATTAACTCTGAAGGGGATTATTTTGATTAATAGTAGGTATATTACTCTACAAGGGCAGAAAGTTGAGATTCCTGCACTGCGCGCCATGCAGTAAGGGCTCTCACCTTTTTGCCCATGTAGTGTATACTATTTTTCTTTGTACTAGGCCAAAAACACGAAGGAAATTGCCTTCTGTGTTAAAAGATATTGATGCCTGCCCGGACATTTGCAGTGACAGTGACATCGGCCCGCTGTCTGCGCGACATTATCGCGGCATATAAAAGTTAGGCATTCTGTCGTAATATAGAAGCCGGAACGACGTACTTTCGGCCTAGTAGGTACAAAAAAAATTCAATTTGCCAAAAAAAAACTGTTAATTTTACTGTATGACAGACCTAGTAAATGTTCTTTTTTATCATGTTGTGCTTTACTTCACTAATTTTCATTGCTCTTGTGGAGTATCAAATTCTTTTTTTACTCTCAATCACACAGTAAGCATAATAGCCAAAAAAGAACATTACTTACTTGACTTACTTTAAAAAAATAATACTCCGCTAGGCCTTTTCATACCGGGATTGAAACAGTTCGACGCGACCGATTCAACAGTTCGACGCGGCCGGTTCGACGCAGTCGTTTCGACAAAGAGCCAGTCGACGCGATCAATAAAAAATCTTTACAGAAGATCAGAACTATTTTTTTCTACTTTGGTTTTATAATGCTTACCAATTGGTCGAAAATAACAAAATGTGTCGTAAAAATCGCTATATCGAACCAATCGCGTCAAACCAGTCACGTCGAAACAGCCGTGTCGAACTATCCTAGTCCATCTTCAGCCTTCTTCCGAAACCAGTTAACCTTTTTTAAGAAAATCTAATTTTTCAGAATCGAGTACGCTGCGGAAGATCCGAATAATTTCTAGAAGCTCTGGAATGTTCGATTTGTTCGATTCTAGAAATGTAACGTTAGCGACGTTCTAGAAGGAATTAATTTGGTATATAAGGAACCGTTTTGGACGGAGAAAAAATTTGTTGTTATGGTAATAGTTGGCGATAAGTAATAATTATGATTGTTGTCGATAGATAGCGATCAAGTAGTGGTAATTTTAATATTAGGCGATAGGCTGCGATTGTGAAAATAATTGTAATAGTAATGGCTGGCGATAAAGTGCGAATTGTTGTACGAGATATTTTAAAGATCGAATTTAGTAATTATGGCTGTATCAAAGTTGTGTAAATTACTTTAAGAAATTGTTATCTATTTGAGTTTACCAATAAATTGTTAAGTTTGTCTGGTGTTTATCACTTATCCCGAATCCACGAAGGAAAGATTATAACAATACTGATATAAAAATAAATAAGGTGTAAGGCACAAATTTTAGAATTCCCTAGAAAATATTATGAATAGTTCGATAGAGAAAATTTGTTTACAGAATAATATTTTTCTGTACGCTACAGAAGCTATTAAAAAAATAACAAATAGAAACAATACATCTAATGAAACTAAGGAGTTATGTAACAGTATAAGGTAGAAGGGAAACAAACATGGAAGGGGAAAGAATAAAAACCTTCCATTGTTATACATCAAAATAGGTTAGAAATCTGTTTTATTGATACAAAGTAAAGTAGTACAAAATATCAGGCGCACTTACTATTCCGAAGGCACACGCGGACAGGCAAAACAGTTGAGCTTTCGCTTAGACTCGAAGCTTAATATCAGTGTCGATGTCAGAAAGATCGTTAATCTTATTCCGACTGTGTAGAATGTAATTATCGGATGGATATAGAGAATATCATCCATCTATCTAGGAGTTTCAAACTTTACAAGCCCAACTTTAGAATGAGAAAGAGAATAACCCGAGAAAGTTCCGGGATGGATGTATACTGATTGTCTCAAGTAAGGCCAAGAATACCACATATCATATATTAAGTTGTTTTAAGGTTGTAGTGTTCCATTTGTACCAAACACTGTGTTCAATAAAGTGAAGAGAAACTGTTAGAATATTTAATCAATAACACTATTTGGATATACAATTTTAACATATAATGAAATAAAAAATCTAATGGAAAAAAGAAGAAAGCTGTGAGCTTAAAAAACAACCATAAGGAAGAGAATAAAGATTATTGAGTAAAGAAAAAGTAAGAAATCATTTTGGAATTAAATTAATTAGAACTAAAGTGTTGAAAGTAGGCAAGAAGAAATAAACTGGACTCACTAAATTAGTAAGCCGGTAAAAAATGGATCTTAGTCGAGAACATTTCCGAGTTATTATTTTTACAATTTTCGGAGAGGATGATCCTAAAAGCAATGTCTCGCTGAAATAGTTGCTATGTTTGGGGATGAAGCACCATACCAGTCAACTATTTCCCGCTGGTATTGCAAATTTCATCGTGGTCGCCCCAGTCTCAGCAACGAATACAGGACAGGTGCAGTCAAAACAGCAGTCACATAGCAAAACATTGATGCGGTTCGTCAGCTAATTAAGAATGAGCGCCGCGTAACATACCAGGAAAAGACCTTGATCCAAAAGATCCTATCTGAAGAGTAAAAAGCGGTCCGCGTCAATTGGTATCAAAAAACATTGGAACGGTTCAACAAAGGAAGCTCAAAACGAATCTTGGATTTACTCCTACAAACCGGAAAATAAAAGTGATCCGTTCCCGAAGAAAATGGTCTCAAATTTTATGTCAAAATCTGGTCTTATGGCAACAATTGCTTTAGAAGATCGAAGAACGGTTACTTTCAATTGGTATATAAGCGTTAGTTTATAGTTTAACTAGACCTACTTGGATAGGCGTGGTCAACGCGCTGTTACAATTTCCACGGGTGGTGTTTAAAACAATACAGGTGTGAGTCGGGAAATTAAATGCAAAATTAAATAGAAATTTTACTAGGTTCGTTCATATAATGACGTTCTTTTGAGTTTCCCCTGGTAAAATCGTAAAAATAATTTCTATCCAAGTAGGTCTATTTAAACTATACCAGAAGTTATCGCGAAACTCCGACAAATCAACACACAACGGCGAATCATCCTACATCAGGACAATGCAAGTGCTCACACTGCCCAAAAGACAATCGAACATCATCGATCCACTGTATAATCCCAACGACTTCTTCACATTTCTAAAGATTAAGAATTCAATGCATCCAGTTGCAAAAAAAGCCATCGATGCCTTGAAACATCGATTTACAGGTGTTAACTGAAGACTGAAGGAACTGTTTTACCAATTGGTTTGAACGTATGCATAAGTGTATTCTTGGTGGGACATATTTTCAAAAGCAATAAAGTACTTTAAGTCTATATATTTTTTTGTCTTTATGGATACATGCAAAACTAAAAAGGCTACAAATTCCTTTTTTGGAAGCTCATACTATTTAGCGTACCTACTTATTCATATTTCATAGCGTAGAGCCTTAGTGGAAGTAAAAACTGGTGGATGAGCAGTTCCGTTCTAGCTAAGTAAGAAAAATGACAAGATAAAAAACAGATCTACTAATATACAACTAACACAATAATCAAGAGGTAAGCTTAGAAAAAATTGCTAGAGAGGTAAAGCAAACACCTACAAGCAAAGAATCGAATTTATCTTGATAATTTATACTCTGTTTATTGAATGAGATATGAAGATCCACGGAAAAAGAATACTTACTTTTGCTCAAAGTTGGTCACCATAGGAGTAAGTAATTGCAGAAATGAAATGGAAAACAGATGAAAATTGGAAGAAGTAAAAGTTTCATGAGTTGCTAAAGAGATGAAAATCGGTAAAGAAAAAAGTTGATCACATTTTGAGACAAAGAAGAGACCAGTTTAACCATATACAACAATTATAAAAAAATAAGAAATAGGGATTGATTATTCAATAAAAGAAGAATTTTGAGATCTATTAATAAACTTACCATTAACTCTTTTATGAAAATTGAAGGAGATATACCTGTGAATGTATTTGACATGTTTTAAATTTGCTTTACATCTTAAATCAGTTATTTATCAATATGAGTACCTATATTATTGTTTTGATTAAAAATTAATGACAGCTAATCCTTTATGAATTTATGACACTCTATACACATAGTAAATCAAATAGCTAAACATAAATTTCTTTTGCGATAAGACTTTTCGAAGACAAGCGTTGAAGATTGAAATAGAGGCAGTACAAAAATAAGCAACATCAATTAAGCGGTTACAAGTGGTAATCAGGAGGCTACCCTCGAAGTAAATAACAAAAATACAAAGCGGAGGGCATCGAGCGAGCCATTAGCACCATCCTCAGTCGATTAATCATACCCTGCTCGGACCCGAACTGATAATAGTCCGGTGGATTACGAACACCTACACTAAATAGCGGGTGAGGTATTTATATCCATAAATAAAAAAGGATGCCAAAAGTTTAATAATCTTAATCAGTGATAGTTTTTATTGATTCAATATAAGCAATAATAAATGTTTTGAAATATAATTGCATACATTGTGCCATTCCTTATATACGTTTGTGTATATCCATTAGGATTTAGGCAGTTATTTGGGAACCACATGGTATTATGCTGGCACCCAGAAGTCTTCACTAATTTTCTGCTTTATTTTGTCGTGTCCTGATTTTCTAAAACTGTTTTTCAGATTTACTTACCCTTCACAAGAATATGCATAGGAGAAAGGTCTAGAAAAACTTAGCTTGTAGATTGGCATTTTTATGTTGTATCTCGGATCATTAAGTATTTATAGAGTATTCCTGGCTCCATATATTTGATTATTTAGCTCAATTTCAGCTATACAAAATTTGTATTGCTTTTACTAACAAAAAATCTTGATTTTATTTAAAATTGTGTTGATTTTTAGGCAGAGATGTTCTGTTCAGGGTTCCATGTTTGTTTCTTTTCTATTTGCTGTTTAGATTACTATTTTTTTGACCCCAACAAATATACACATTGCACCAATCCTTAGAGGGAATATATACAGTGTGTTTAGTAAACATACGGTAAAAATTCAAGAGACTATTTTAAGGACATGTTGTCCTTTGATGATTTTTTGATATTTCGAATAATTTCAACGATCAACTTTGGTAATTTTAAAGAATTCCGTTGGTATCTTGTCTCTTCCGTTGGCCTCGTAAGTGATCATTTTGTATGTTAATAAAGTTCTCTATTATGAATATATATGCGAACGCCGAGATGGCTGACATGCAATTCATTTATGGACTGCCAATTTATTAAAAGCTAGGCGGTTGTACAGTGAACGTCCCAGTCGTAATAAGAAAACCTTCCAAAGTAAACATCAACGACTTCGTGAAACAGGAATATTCAAGCGAAGTGGAGGACCAAGAACGCCAATGAAAGTAGGGACGGAAGGAGTAGAAGAGAAAGTGATGCTAGCCATAATAGAAGAAGATCCGGGTACCTCTACTAGACAAATTGCAAATACTTTGAATGATAGTAACAGGACGATTTGGAAAATTTTTAGAGACTATTTGTTGTACCCATACTTACCACATGCAACGCGTTCAGGCACTTCTTCCTGCAGATTTTTGTTCACGTTTGCCTTCTGTCAATGGCTTTTGCACACATCTGTTCAAATTACTGATGCTTGTTCTTTGTTACCGATAAAGTCAGTTTTTCAAGAAATGCAATAAAGAATTTCTACAATAACCATGTTTGGGCTAAAGAAAGTCTAAATCGCTTTTAACATCAGTTCTCGTTATACGTTGGGGTGAGAATTGTGGGTGACTTCCTAATTGGACCGGTATTTCAGCCAGGAAGACTTACCGGCGAGGTGTACCACAACTTCTTGGAACAAACGATAACTTAGTTTCTGGAAAATGTACCATTGTTTACAGGAAATGCAATGCGGATTTTAGCATGTTGGCTAGAGAGTTTATAACAGTAACATACGGAGATTGCTGCATTGGTCGAGGAGGACCTCACTTCTGACCTGCTCGATCCCCGGATTTAAACACCCTGGATTATTTCCTATGGGGTCACCTAAGGTAATTAGTTTATACTACTGCAGTGGAAGATATGAGGGATTAGATAATTGATGGATGTAACGCAATCAAAAACGATCCTGGTGTTTTTGAAAGAGTCCTGCAGACGATGAGGAGAAAATTGGATTCTTGCATCCGAGCGGGGAAGTAGGTACCTACTCATTTTGAACAGTTTTTGTAGATTGAGAAACATTACATGTAATTTTTAGTAAAAAATTGTTATTTTCGAAATTCTTTTTTTGTGCCGTATTTTCGAAACGAAGCGCCCAAACCAAAATCATCATGGGATAAAATATCCTTTGAATAGTCCAAGGAATAGTCCCTTGAATTTTTGCCGCATGTTTTCTAAACCCTCTGTATACTTGGAATGTTATTTTAGGCAAGTATTTGGGAACAATCTGATCTGATACTATATCCGGAATTCTTCACACTACTGCTTTATTTTATTGTGGTCTTATCTTATAAAATGTTTCATAGAGTTCCTTGTAGAGGCTCTATCTTGTCATACTCTAGAAAATTGTTCATAGGATAGAGGTCCAGCAGAACTCCTAGTATTGCAGTTCAAAGGCAAGTAAGTCAGTAAACTTTGATTAGCTTGATGAAGGCATTTCTTTGTTAAATCTTTGACCACCAAGTGTTATTAGAGTATTACTGGGTCTCTCCTTTGGTCAGTCCTTCTTATAAAAACTTCTGTATCCAGTTCATTTGTGCAGTTTTTATTAAAGAAAAATCCTTTTTTTTTTAAATTGAATTTTAGCCAGAGATATCCTCTCTAGGGTTAATGATAATAGTAATTTTTAATGTACTTGTTTTTTGTTTTGACCCCGACAAGTCATTAAACGATCCATTTTCCAAGTACCTATGCTTCATTTCAAAGTTCTACCTCGAAAATAGAAATAAAGAGTGCCTGCTAGGTAGCGAACTCTTATCGAGGATCAAAAGGAGAATCCCAACAATCTTGTTTTGAACGCAGTGTTTTTCTTTGATACATAGCTTTTCTCTTTTGGCAGTTATAGCAGATCTTCATCTGAATTTTTATACATTTATTTGGAATGTTTTAGAAAACTTTATGCAAACTATAGTAAACTTCTTTTTGGTACTCTATCGGTTACTATTTTTGGCCACTTTGTAACGTTGTACTTTACAGAATAAACATATAAATTGTACATAATTGTTAAAATATTGCTATTTAGTTAACTTTAAATAAAATATACATAGAATATTTGTTATCAAAATTTTTATATATTATATACCAACCAATTACGACTATCAATTTTAGTTTTGTTATAATTGCTAATTATGATGCCCTGGATAAATTATTTAAATTTTTTAAACTAATTAGGAAAAAATACTTACGGATATCTATAATAAGTAATATATTAAATAATAATATAAGTATACCTATAAAAAATAGTTTTTTACGATATATACTTTTATTTGTATATCCGACAAAAAAAAGGAAAAATAGAAAAAAATATATAACTAAAAAAAATTGAAAAAGTGAAATGGAAAATCGAAAGAAAGAAAAATAGCACAGTAAAGAATTCCAGAGATCACAAAAATAGAACAAAAATCTAGAAACCTGAAACAACCGAGGAAAGCAGAAAAAAAGGAAACACAAAAAAATCAATTAACAAAAATATATTATCAAAATAAATAAAGAAAAATGTAAAAAATATCAAAAAATCTCATTGAAAAGAGGAAAACTTGAGGAAAAATAAAAAATGAACAATTAAAGAAAATAATTCGAAAAGAAAATGAAAATATAAATTACCTAAATACACGTAATTAAAAAGTAGAGACTCATTTAAAACATGTACATAATAAAAAAAATGCATCAAAAACCTGAAACACATAAAAAAAAAGAAAAAACGAGAATAATACAAAACAAAGTGTGCGTGTAACCTTAACGCGCGATTGAAGTAAAACTTATTTGACGTACGTATCATCGCAAAATAAATTCAAATTCAAAATATGTTTATTAACAAGTAGCTACAGTAAATTAACAGAAATTAGATGCTTACCTATATAAATTATAATATTCAGTATGAACAATCTTTTTTTCTAAAACTAACACACCAAGAGATTACAATTCAATTATATTTATTGTCTATATACTATATCAAAAAATGATATAATGTTATATTTTAGAAAGTTTTTATATTTTCGCCGTGTTCTTCCTTGTTTCGGCAACAAGTAATCCTGGTAAATTTATAGCAGAATCTAAAATTCTGCGTTTGGTGTAATCTTGTCACTCGATGTAAATTTGGAACCGAAGACTCTGCACCTAAAAATGACAGAAAGTAAAATAAAATTATTCTTAAATTATTCTAACCGATAATAAAAAGTAAATTAATTTTAAAAATGTATACTTGTGTAGCTGTAGTATTATCAGTATTATCTACGTTTGGTGTAAACTGGAATAGTACCATCAACAATAAAATCCATAATATTTTCACCAATTCGATCTTCTCTATCAATCTCAACTTCATTTTCATAAATGTTATGGTTATCTTCGGTGGGATCTTCGTCATAATTATCAGGCAATAGTTGAATATTGGCTTCAACATGGGCTTCATTTTGGGTATTGTATGGTATTGTCTCCAATAAATCAGATACTTCGTAAAAATGTGTGAAATGTTGATCACGAAGATGAAGATGAATCCAGTTTTGTGTATCATTCGCTTTAAAATGACAATAGTGTCTTGATTCTTTGTTGTTATGTTGTAAAAACAATAATGAACACAAACATTTTGATTGTACATTTTTGAAAATAAATACAAACAATCCAAATCTCCATAATCATTAAGTGCTTGATAGAATGTTATATACTTCTTGTGGATTGTGGCAAGAGTTTAAAAAGGGTGAACCGCGTAACTGATTTCTCAAATCACAAGTCTCAATTTGAAGATGCAAAACACTTATGAGCGAGTGGAATAGATTACCATCGCCAGGAATTGCTGTGTTCCTGTGTAGAATAACTTCGGGAGTAATGCATTTATTACGCTGTTCATAAATTTGAAGTTGTTGGCTGTAAAAATGATTTTCTTGTAGCGTTACATTTTCTATATTTTTAACAGCCCTACATTGCACGACATTCTCTTCATTACTGTCCAATTTTCGTGTTTTCCTGTGAAAAAAATGAGGAAATCGTAAAGTTAAATAATATTGAGGCATATATTATAATTTGTTTTTAAATATTATTAAATGAAATTACATATCTACGTAAGATTTTTCTTCATTACGTTGACGATATTTCCTTTGACGTTCAGCATTTGCCTTCAAATCTTTCTGGCGCTGATAATATGCCCTTTGAAGTGCACATTTCCTTTTTCTTTTTAGCTCTTTAAGTCTATAAAATGAGAATAGCTAGGTATAAATAATAGGTAGGTATAAATAATTAGGTATTAATAGTGTAATTACACACCAAAAATAAAATGTATGTATATAGATTACTCACTCATTTTCATTTTTTTTCAAATTTTTCTGGAGCTGATAATATGCCCTTTGACGTTCACAATTTCTTTTTCTTTTTAGCTCTTTAAGTCTATAAAACGAAAATAGCTAGGTATACCTAAATAATTAGGTATAAATAGTGTAATTATACGTCAAAAATAAAATGTATCAATATTTTTTCATCACTTTCTTCATTCATAAATCCACTTTGTTTAATCATATTTAAAACAAACACTTCGTAAAAATAGTCAACAACAATGTATTTTGGTTAACAAGCTGTCAATTTGACAGATCAGCAAAATATGTATATTATGTTGCCTAATAATATACAATTACAGATTTAACTTTTATTTAATATAGTAGGCGGAATCGTGTTAGGTATTTTGTATCAGGTTTTGTTTCCGGTACATTAGAATGACGTCACGTCCGTTAGAATTACTGAGTTAACCCTAGTCGCGCCTAAAGAAGTTTTACTTCAAAAAGGGAGAAGGACCTATTCAAAAAGCCTTGGAAAAATTAAAAAAGTACAAAAATAACCGAAATTAATAGAGACAAATTAAATTATCGACAAAAACTGACAAATTAGAAGAAAATCGTTAAAATGAAAATATTAGAATAAACTAGATTAATTAAAAAAAAGGAAAAATCCAGAAATCAAAAAATAAAATACAAAGTAGAAAAAAGTTGAATACGAGGCATGTCTTTTTAGTTTTGGATATAAACATAAAGACAAAAAATATATAGACTTAAAGATATTGTTGTTTTTACATTTTACGCGCAAAAATTCGGTTTTGCGCAATGATTAAGGACCTGAAGAGAAAGGTCAATAGCCCTTGGAATACGATCAAACCAATCGGTAAAACAGTTATTCCAGTTTTCAGTTGACACCTGCAAAATCGCTGTTTCAAGTCATCGATGACTTCTTCTGGCGACTGGAACCATTGCCCACACGGATGGAATTCTTGATCTTTAAGAACTTGAAGAAGTCGTTGGGACTAACAATTCGATTGTCTTTTGGGTAATGTGAGCACTTACATTGTCCTGATGTAGGATAATTCGCCGTTGTGTGTTACTTTGTCGGAATTTCGCGATAAGTTCTGGTAAACAACCGTTTATATACCAATCGGAACCCAGTCAGCACTGGACGTTCCGAAGACGTCCATTTTATGCCCAGTTTTGGTCCGAACGTCCAAGACCTATTATAGACGTTTTAAGGATGTCCATTCATAGTTTATTGTATTTTTCCATTAAAATATATGCATGAAATATAATATATACCTCATTGTGCAAAAACGAAAATATTTTTTCAGATTTTGTTTCTGTAGCAATTGATTATATGCAATTAACAACTGCACAATGATATCCTCAATTTGGAAGTACACTAAAATAAAATTTATATAAATGGGCAAACTTGTTCAACTTATAAATTTCATTTAAGTACTTCTAAATTCATCATTAGTGCATTAACGGGTGCAGTTGTTCATTGTGTTACCAATTTTTATGCTACAAAAACAAAATCTGAAAAAATCCCGTCATTTTGCAAAGGCAGTATTCAATATTTGAATTTCCCACGCGTAACTGTAGCGTGACAAGCGGCGACCGTGTAGTCTAATGTCCGTCGTTCTATGCTCAGCACGGTGTGCTATAGCACAAAAGCGTGACAATTGACAACTGATGCAACTGAATACAGGTCATATATGACCTGTATTCAGTTGCATCAGTTGTCAATTGTCACGCTTTTGGCTTTGTACTATTTCTGCTTTGTACTTCTCGTCTCGTTGTGTAGGAAGAAGCCAGATGAAGCCATTCCTTTTTTAATATTACAAACTGAAAAATTTCGTGTGTTGTATCACAACGTAAGTTGTACTTTGTGATCTCAACTATTTACTAGGACTATTAGCAGAGAATACAGTTGGTATGAATTCTCTGTTATTACTTATTAATTATTATATAGACATTCGAGAGTTACTTGTGCCTGGGTTTTTCGAATTGAAGGCAAGTATTGAAGCAGCTGTAAGTACATGTATTCTTTTTTTTTCAGCAAACTATATAGTATATTATGTTTTAGATGATTGAATTGGCAAAATTGGGAGGAGCCAACAATAACAATTTTGTAAAACGTGCCATGACATCATTGATAAACAATGAAGAGGCAAGTAGATTCAGTTGGTTGGGCCGTAAAGGCAAAAAGCCATTTATCAATTTATTGATGGCCAAACTTGTCCTGGGTGAGTAAACCTCTTTTCAAACTATGAATCTTTGACAAATATAGTACTTTTGTCTAACTCTCTTTAACAAATTCTCAAATTTTTTAGAAATGCTGAAGAGAACATATAGTCATAATGATATATTTCATATTTGATTTAATGAAATTTGTTTTTGTAGATGCAGCTGACAAAGAAACAGTTAAATTTATATGCAATCCTGGCTCAAGCGAGCGCTAGCAGTCCAGCTCAAACAATTTTAAATATTTAATAATTGTGTACTATAAATATATCGTAGTAAAGTCAAACATAATTTTATTCTGAATATCCCCAATACGTCCATTTTAGGTCCCAATATTCTGGACCTATAAGGGATGTCCATAAGACATCCTGATTAGTAACAATGGACGTCCCAAAGACGTCCATAAAACGTCTGTCGTCCGGATATGGACGTGTTTAAGACGTCCTGAATGTCCAGAGTGGACGTTTTTAAAACGTCCATAAGACGGACTTGTACTGACTGGGAAGTAACCTCTAGTTTGTGCAGAATATTAGCGGAGGTACAAATTGTGGTCCTGTAGTTTGGAGAATCCTTTACAAAAAACAACAGCTTTAGCCGCACTATGTCCAACGAGTTAATGCTCTGAATCCACTTGATCATTAGGCACGTGTGGAGTTTTGGTGCTGGTTTCTAAGAAATAATGGTAAGGACCACAATTTTATTGCACACATTCTTTTTACTGATGATGCAGGGTTTACACGAAATGGAGCTTTTAATTTCCATAATCCGCATATGTGGGCCGACAAAAATCTCCAAAGTACCTATTGAGGAATCTACCTAACCAATTAACGGGAGCTGATTCCTTAAACATTTTGCAGAACCCATTGGGTGATCTTTTAGACGATACACCTTTAATACTGTTACGTTCTAGGGGTTTAAAATAAAATCACTGCTGAACGAAAATGTCTAATTTATTTACACACTACGAACTAAACGAATTATAACTAAATAACTAAACTAACTATAACACACTAATTTATGTACAACAATTAACTTCGATTTATATTCACTATTTATTTTCACTTCGTAGATCGCTCAACTATTTAGACCGTCTCTGTTAACTTTTCAACTTCCTCGTGGGTCGTGGCTCTCCGCTTATATACCAGTCCACAGCTTCCAGAACGTCCTTCGGTAACAATTTCTAGAAAGTCTGCATAGTGAAGGAAGTCGCTCGATCGTTCTGTTCGAGAATTAGCGCGTTGTTTACCTGGAGGGCGACAGAGGCGTACTAAGGGGTTCTCGCTCGTTACACTGCCCCCTCCTTAAGACGTTCGGTCCCCGAACACCTTGGTTGGTATGTCTGAACCTACAGGTATCTCCCTTTCTGCAGCTCCCTTGCTTTTCGAAATAGCAATCCACAGTCTTCTCCTTCATTGTGTTTCCGCTCGGGTTGAAAATGCACACGAGTATCTCTATTCCTGTCTTATGGAAAAGCACCTCGAGCATGTTCCGGACGACTCTCCAGTTGAGTTGATCTAGACCACAACCCAACTTAGGCACAGCCAGCTTCTTCACTTCCAACCTGGTGAGTTCGTTTCTTAGGTTCAGCAAGGTATTCCACATACTTCTATAGCTAGGCTTGTGATCGGAAAACCTCTTAGTCATCATGTAGAAGAGGTGACGATGACCGTCAGTGAGACTTAGAATTTTTCCGGGATGGGGCTGTTGTCTGGAGAGCTCAGATACACGGCCAAACTTCTTCCTGAAGACTAATGCTATTCCCCTGGACATACGCAGATCTTCGGCGACACAATGGGCTAGGGAATAATCTCCAGGCACAGAGAAGAGGTCCTGCTGCTGCTCGGTGGTAACTCCGAATCGTGCCTTCCCAGTTCCACCATAGTTCTCCATGAACTGGTCGAAACTCATCTCAACATGCTCTGGGCTGGTCGTCCTTCTCAGATGGGTCTCGTCTTGTTCGTCGTAGTCCGCCTCGTATTTCGCCAACCGATTTACATGGACCACGCGCCTCTTGCCCCTTGGTAGTTTTTGTATACGGTACACTACATCATTGATCCTTTTTACCACTCTGTATGGACCCTCCCAGCTCCTCTGTAGCTTAGGTGATAATCCTCTCTTCTTCTGGGGGTTGTACAGCCAGACCAAATCTCCAGCGTTGAAACCACCTTCTGTAGCTTTGCTGTCATAGCGGGTCTTCATTCGGTCACTAGCTACTTGTATGTTTTGTCGGACCTTCTCATGAATGTAGTGTAGCCTGCCCCTCAATGTGCTCACGTAGTCCTCACCAGCTATCTCTGTTCCGGGCTTACATCCAAACTCTAGGTCACAGGGTAATCTTATTTCCCGGCCGAACATGACACAAGCTGGTGTCTCTCTAGTAGACTCTTGCACGGCTGATCTGTAGGCCATGGTGAACAGATGAAGGTACCGGTCCCAGTCCCTTTGATGGTCAGAGACCACTTTAGCCAAATATTTTCCCACAGTTTTATTCATTCTTTCGACTAGGCCATCTGACTGTGGGTGAAGAGGTGTTGTCCTGGTCTTCTTGACTCCGAGTATTTCACAAATGCTCTGGAATAGGACAGACTCGAAATTTCGTCCCTGATCAGAATGTAGCTCCAGTGGCACTCCAAACCGACTAAACATTTCCTTTATCAGCACGTCTGCTACTGTCGAGGCCTCTTGGTTTGGGATGGCATGTGCTTCAACCCATTTGGTAAAGTAATCCGACGCCACCAATATGTACTTGTTCCCATCGTCGGTCTCTGGGAATGGGCCTGCGATGTCTATAGCAACTCTTTCCATGGGACTGCCTACGTTATACTGATTCATTGGCGCTCGTCGTTTTCCTCTTGGGCCATTCGTTGAAGCACAAAGTCTACATTTTCGGCACCAGTCCTTGACGTCTTCTTTGCAGTTGACCCAGTAAAAACGTTCTCTGATCTTTTCCAACGTTTTCTTGATGCCGAAGTGTCCACCGGAGGTTCCATTATGAAGTTTCTCCAATACTTCTGTCGTCCGACTCCGGGGAATTATCAGCTGAGTCCTAGCTGCAGTACCCTCGTCATTCTCGACGGACCTCTTCAACAATCCATCCTCTAAAATGATGGAGTCCCACTGCGCCCAGTAGGACTTGACCCTAGGACTCAGGTGACTCACTTCTTTCCATCTTAGTCTCTGTCCGTTTGCTTTCCAGTCAAGCAACATCTTTAGTTCGGTGTCACCTTCTTGGTCTCGCTTCAGGGATTCTGGCAGCCAATCTAGATCCACGACGGTGGTTCTTAAACAGAATTCCTTCTCTTCTGCTTTGCTGCAGTGTTTGCAGTCGGAAGGACAAGGTCTCCTAGATAATGCGTCAGCGTTGCCATGTGACTTTCCGGCCCGGTGTTCCACAGAAAAATGATATTCCTGCAGCCTTTCTATCCATCTCGCAACCTGACCTTCTGGGTTCTTGAATTGTAGAAGCCACTTCAGAGCAGCATGATCTGTTCTTAGAAGGAATTCGCGACCGTACAAGTATTTATAGAAATGTTCCATGGACTTGACTGCGGCGAGAAGTTCTCTCCTCGTAACACAATAGTTACGCTCAGGCTTCGACAGGACCTTGCTGAAATATCCTATAATTTTCTCTTGGCCATTCTGAATTTGGGATAATATGCCTCCTATGGCCGTGTTGCTTGCGTCCGTGTCCAATATAAACCTTCCACTGGTCTGAGGATAACTTAATATAGGAGCTGTTGTTAGTGCTTGCTTCAGTCGATTGAAAGCATCCTCGCATTCAGTATCCCATTTGAAGTCCCTTCCATCTTCCGTCAGTCTTGTTAAAGGCTTCGCGATGTCAGCAAATCCAAAGACGAACTTCCTGTAGTATGTGCACAAGCCAAGAAAACTCCTTACTTGGTGCTTGTCCTGTGGTACTGGCCATTCTCGTACAACCTTGACTTTGTCTGGGTCAGCACTAATGCCATCTGCAGATACTACATGTCCTAGATATTTCACTTCTTTCCTGAAGAGGTGGCATTTCTTTGGACTGAGTCTTAAATTTGCAGTGCGTAGCCTTTCAAGGACTTCTCTTAAATTTTCCAGGTGTTCGTCAAATGTCCGGCCAAATACTATGACATCGTCCAAATAAACTAGGCACGACTTCCATGACAATCCTCGAAGAATGGTTTCCATTAATCGCTCGAAAGTTGCAGGTGCGTTACAGAGGCCAAATGGCATTACTGTGAACTGCCACAATCCTGTCCCAATAGTAAAAGCTGTTTTCTCTTTGTCTTTGGGATCTAATTCCACCTGCCAATACCCACTCTTCAAGTCCAGCGTGGAGAACCATTTCGAGCCAGAAAGCGTGTCCAAAGTGTCGTCAATCCTTGGAATGGGGTAGCAATCCTTCTTGGTGACATCGTTCAAACGACGATAGTCAACACAAAATCTGGTGCTGCCATCTTTCTTTTTCACCAAAACCACAGGTAATGACCAAGGACTATCAGATTGCTCTATTATTCCTTGTTCGTGCATGTCCTTGATTATATTTTCTGCTTCTTCTCTCTTTGCTATGGGAAGCCTTTGCGGTTGTTGGCGAATGGGATCTGAACTTCCGGTATTGATAGAATGCTTCACAACATTCGTCCTACCCATCTGAGTGTTGTCCATAGCAAAAACGTCACTGTATTCATGAATCAGTTTCTTCACCTTGCTAATATGTTCTGGTGCAAGTTCTTTGCAGGAAGAAGCCAATGTCTCAAATAATTTCTTCGAACTCTTCTCGCTTCTTGGTAGCGGGTTCTTCACATCCTAAACGCTTCCTGTCACACAAAGCACGGAACAGCTTTCTCCCAGGATCGTACCTTTCTTCAAGATCACAGGGTACATGTTGGTGTTCAACATTCTCACAGGAACTTCGTTTCCGCCTCTCACCAAGGTTTTTCCGACTAACAGTCCTTTCCCGAGGTTACTCTCACTGGCTGGTTCGATGAGTCTTATACAGCTATCTCGAAGGTCTCTATCTAAATACCCCTTCACTATGGTTTCCGCCTGTCCACGTAGGTGAACATCTTCGCTGAGTAAGACTCGAGTCGTGATATCTTCACATCCCAGGAATGAAATTTCTAGACTTCCGATCCTCAGAACATCGTTTCTCATATCCATCTGGAAGCCATAACCCTTAATGACATCCATTCCCAAGATGACTTCCTCCATGATATCTGCCACCAGCACCTCATGTTCGAGAGACCTGTCCCCAATGTTGATGACGATCCTCTTCTTTCCATGTGTTGGCACGTCTTCTCCAGTTGCAGTCCGTAAACGAACCATCGCTGGTAAGGTTTTTCCATTTCCTTCAACTACACTCGGCTTAACTATAGTTCGGCTTGCGCCAACATGCGACTAACATTTTTACGGACCTCCCATTAATTTTACCGTCGACATAAACACTTGAAGAGATGGCCTGAATTATAACCTCAGGGGCATTGTCGTGGCGGGTCGGTTTATGCCCCTTCTTGCCAACCCGCTTTAGTTTTCCTGTTCTTGGCGTTGTGGTTTAACCGGCTTCTTGCAGTTACGCCGAATGTGTCCTCTTTCGCCGCAGTTCCAGCATCTTGGTCCACCATTACGTTTCTCCTGGAGAACTCGGCGAACTACGTCTTCAATACTCTCGTCGCAGACTGGCGAATCATCAAGCTGTCTTACTTTGCTCTGTCCTCTGTGCGAAGCTTGTTTAGCAGCTTTAAATTCTAGGGCATGGGCCAGGGCGTCATCTAAGGTTTTGGGCCGGGCCAACCGCAACGGCTGCTGAGTCTCCGTGTCTCTCAACCCATCGACGAAGGTCTGGACAGCAAGTTGTTCTAGGAAGCTGTCCGGTGCTGAAGGATAGGCCAGCCTTACCAACCTTGCTATGTCTGCTTCGAATTCCTGCAAGGTTTCTGCACTCTTCTGATGGCGACTCTTGATTTGTGCGTGATACACTTGTTGGAGATGTGCATCACCATATCTCATTTGCAGTCTACTTGTCAGAGTCTTATAATCACCTTGTTGACTTACAGGAATGGTCTGAAGGATATTCAGTGCGTCTCCTCTTAATGCAACAATTAAGGCAGTTGCTTTCTCTTCATCGTCCCAGCAGTTGGCGTTGGCTGCTGCTTCAAATTGTTTCTGGTATGTGCTCCAGGGTGTTTTGCCATCAAAAGTTGGAGGTTTGATCTTTGTTCGGCCTGGCTCACCCCGTTCTGCCAGCTTAACCGAACAATATTTGCTGAAGTTCTTACTCAATCGCTCTTCCATGGTTT
Organism: Altica lythri; assembly: GCA_964028335.1. NCBI lineage: Eukaryota > Metazoa > Arthropoda > Insecta > Coleoptera > Chrysomelidae > Altica > Altica lythri. Next base: position 19,379,496 of record OZ034809.1, read on the forward strand.
TCACCTGTTCTTCCAATTTTACCTGCATTTCTTCCTCCATATTAACCAATCTGCCTTCAATGTTTCCCACCCTGTCTTCAAATTTTCCAATTTTATCGTTCACGTTCCCCATCTCGTCTTTTACGTTTCCCATTTCGTCTTTTACGCTTCCAATTTCGTCTTTTACGCTTCCAATCTCATTTTCCAGTTTGGAGTAATTATTCTTCAACTCATTTTCAATGAATGTCAATTTATCTCCCAAATTATCTTCCATTTTCTTAGTGTTTTCTTCCATTTTATTCTCCATTTTCTGGGTGTTTTCTTCCATTTTATTCTCCATTTTCTGGGTGTTCTCATCCATTATCTTTCTAGTATTTTCTTCCATTTTATTTGTGTTTTCGTCCATTTTATTTTCCATTTTCCTAATATTTTCCTCCATTTTATTTGTGTTTTCCTCCATTTTCAAGATCATTTTTTCAAGGGCTTGCTTGAAAAATTCCATTGTCGCCTGATCCATTTTCTTCGTCTGTGATCTCGTTACTGGCATACAAAATATTCAATAATGAAGTCCACAATTTAAATTAACACAGCAGTTTAATTGGCCCCACACCTGACACCAATTGTTACGTTCTAGGGGTTCAAAATAAAATCACTGCTGAACGAAAATGTCTAATTTATTTACACACTACGAACTAAACGAATTATAACTAAATAACTAAACTAACTATAACACACTAATTTATGTACAACAATTAACTTCGATTTATATTCACTATTTATTTTCACTTCGTAGATCGCTCAACTATTTAGACCGTCTCTGTTAACTTTTCAACTTCCTCGTGGGTCGTGGCTCTCCGCTTATATACCAGTCCACAGCTTCCAGAACGTCCTTCGGTAACAATTTCTAGAAAGTCTGCATAGTGAAGGAAGTCTCTCGATCGTTCTGTTCGAGAATTAGCGCGTTGTTTACCTGGAGGGCGACAGAGGCGTACTAAGGGGTTCTCGCTCGTTACAATACAAAGAAATCAAATATGGTTACGGCACGATTGGGCTCCGGCCCATTTTAAATGACGTAAGAGAGCATTTAGACGGATCTTTTGGAAAAAGATGGATAGGAAGAGGCGGACCTGTATCATGGCCTGCATGATCACCTGATTTATACCCCTTAACTTTTTCCTTTTGGGACACTTAAATTTCGTATACGCCACTCCTGTGAATAACCTCGAGGAGCTGCAGCAAAGAGTAGAGCAGGAATGTCATCGAATCCTAGCCAACGAAGGTATTTTGGAAAGAGTTCGACAGTCCCTGCGTCAGAGATGTTGTCACGGGCTAATTTCTCGTTAGCGATAAATATCTTAATCGGTAATAAATTGAGTACTCACCTCACAAATTCCACCATAATTAAGGGTAAAACAGAGTCAATTAATGTTAAGAACAAGTTGAAACTCGGTTGTTTGTAGGTAAACACCTTCTAGTTATTATATCCTGGCCACAATTGTTACTAACACCACTTTGAATTCTCGTCTATTTATTATATTCAGGTTATAAATTATTGTGTTGTTTACTTTAAAATTAACTGTCACTTTCGCTTATAAACAGGTGATTGTCACTTCTTCTTCTGTTTGTATAACTCGTCTGCAGTCAGGTGTTTCGTTATATTGGCATCTAACAAATTAAAGCTTGGACACGAACGAGAAATTGAGTACCTATTGAGAATTTTGGTGTTACTATGACAAGCAATAGGATTTGTTGTTATAAAATTGTTACCGTTGTCGTTTGTAAATCGTTGGCTGACAATCCTACTTTTACTGGTCGTACAGTAGTTTAGCGTAAGAATAGAACGGGTAGAGGCCATCTTCGGGTTGTGTCATTTTTCGTGAAAAAGAAAGGCTTACTTGCCTTCGACTTGATCAATTGTTTGAGGAAGAGAGAAGATTTTTTGGGTTTAAGTTTTAAATCACGGTGCATCCGTAACAATTAATTTCGGATTTTTGAAACTAAACCTTATTTTCCATTTGAATCGTTATTGGAGTTAGTTTCTGTTGTTATTTTTGGACAGAATCTTTGGAAAAGCCGCGTGGCGGATTTTTGTGAAATCTTCTGTGATAGATCACGGAACAGTTAGTGAATTATTTGGTTACTTCAATACCATTCAAGCAACGAATTGCGGTTAGAGTGGCAGAATTCCCTGATAGTACAGTTAGCAACGAGTACATTATTTCACTCTCTTACCAGTCAGGAGAGTCACGATTTTAGAGGAAAAACCCTAATACATTAGGGTCCTTGGTACAGGTTTAAGTCCTTGGTACAGGTTTAAGTTCTTGGTACGTGCTTAAGTTCTTGATACGGGCCTATTTGTTTGGAGCAAGCCTTATTTGTTTTTGGAGCAGGCTTGATTTTTGGTACAGGCCTAAATTTTGGTACAGGCTCAGTTAATTGGAGCCAAGGACTGGAAGAAATTGATAACTGGATTACCAGATAAGCTATAAGCATTGTAACTTAGATTTAAGTCGTGACTTTAGATCTTAATTTTAAGTCTTGCGTGTGATCACACTTTTCGGATAATTTTATTTTGTTTTACTTTTTACTTTCATGTTAATATCATTGTCAGGCGCTAGGTTTCACAGTAGTGTAAACTCTATACTTTTTTTTATATTAAAGAAGGGTCTAGTTTGATATTTTCGTTTTATTTAGCTCACTTTATCGTTCTTATTGTGCAATTCAATTAATATTGATTAATATTCTTAATTTATTTAATTACCTCCAGTGAGAAAGGTCAGTGCCTGGAACAATAACAGGGGTTTCCGATTTCAACCGTTCAAAATCGGTGGCGCGACTCACTATTATTTGTGTACTTACCCTCTACGGCTGAGCTGGGCACTAATTTGCCAGTAGAGAAACCACTTACCGATCTCAACTGGAGTTGAACTTCTATTTGAAGTAATTGATAATTTTTCAAAATTTATTGTTTTATTTTAATTCTTTATTACATCTAAAGTACGTGGCAAATTTTTGGCGCCCAACGTGGGGCACACATTTGTTTAATTGGGGCGAATATTTGTTAGTGGATTTTAAGTAATCGTATATATATACTTAAAGTGAGCTAAGTAGTAACTTGTTTTAACATTCACTTAATCTTTGGCGTTCTTAACCCTTGATCACACCAATCGCGAAACGATTTATAAAGTATGGATTTTAATATCTTTAGTGAGTTTGTTTATATTTATTGTACATCGTCGCTAACTTGTACTGAACCACAGGCTTGTTGTGCAATTTTGTAGTAGTCTCTTATACGTTTATTATTGAATTCGTTACGTTACGTGAGTTTTATGATGAATTTTATTTGGTGTGATTTATCTCGTCTTTTATCTTATCTTAATTTACATTATCTCAATTGTGATATTTTATATAGTTATCTTTGCTGGGACATAACTCACACGTTGCGACTTCAGTAGACCTGTTTGTCTTTGAATTTTGTTGTTCGTTCTATTACTCCTTTGTTGTTGTATCTTCTTGATTTTTTTTTTGAGCCCTGTGGTTGGGGGTTTAAGAATTCCGCCACCCGAGGATATTCCAGGCGGGGTAAGTAAAAGTCCTCCAACCTAAACACTTTCTGGATCCAAGTTTCGTTCTACCTTTAGTAAACTCATCGCTACCTTATCTATATTTTGTTATTTCGTTTACCTACTTCTTGGCTTTAGAATAACCTTATGGTTTTGGTTTCATTCGTAGTGGATCTACGACACATTTTGTGGATTTCGAGGCCAAACCTTTGATTTTCCGACTGGGCCATTGGTTATTGAGTGTCCGGTGGAAAAACCACATAGTGGGATTTGTAGAGGTATTTTTCGGAGTCGATTTAGTAGGAACATATAGTATTGTTAACTTATGGTACCTTTCGTTGCTTGGACTCAGACCCTTGTTCAACATAACCATCGTTGACTCTTTTGTGCCCTGTGGCTGGGGATAGAAGAATTTCACCACCCGAGGATATTCCAGGCGGGGAGGTAAAAGTCATCCAACCTTAACACTTCTGGATTCAAGTAATTTCCTTATCTTTACCTTTATCTTTTCCTTATCTTGAGTTACCTTATCTTACCTTACCTTATCTTACCTTTTATTGTTATTACCTGCCTCGTCTCCAGTGAGAAAGGTCAGTGCCTGGAACAACAGGGGTTTCCGATTTCAACCGTTCAAAATCGGTGGCGCGACTCACTATTATTTGTGTACTTACCCTCTACGGCTGAGCTGGGCACTAATTTGCCAGTAGAGAAACCACTTACCGATCTCAACTAGAGTTGAACTTCTATTTAAAGTAATTGATAATTTTTCAAAATTTATTGTTTTATTTTAATTCTTTATTACATCTAAAGTACGTGGCAATGTGGTAGCTGCATTGAAATGAAGGAAGGACACTTTGAACATCTTATTTGATTTTATGTTTCTGTTGTTTGTTAATAAATATCATTGTTTTTTTGTATACATTAAAAAAATGTATTGAACGCAAAATGGTCCGTATCTCCCAAACCGTTTATTTGCGGACATATGTTTATTAACACTTTTTTGGGACGTACTATCCATTATTTCATTCTGTGACACTTTTTTTAGCACCCTGTATATTATACCCTTGTTAGAACTTTAACAAATATTGTTATAAATACTATGATGATTTTTTTTGCGAACTTATTTATTCGTTCTAAAGCAGATTATTCAAATTAAGGTAAGACCATTGTCGTTAACACTTGATAATAGTCAAGAAATTTCACATTGAACCACACCCTTATTGAGGTCAAACAGTACAACCGTTTGTTTTTTATCGTCGAGGCTGAAGAATAAAGAATTCCGGCGCATTCAGAACGAATGAATTGAATATACAGAGTCCGATGGAGCGATGGAAGACAAAGTTAATATTGATAATACGAGTTGTTGGAGTAATTCCCAAGAAAAGTAAACTAAAATATTGACAGAGCATTTATAGGCCGGACGCCGAGTCTCCATAAATAGGTTCGAACTAACTTGTTAATTACTCGAGATATGCATGGACTCTTTGATGCAACCACTTGTAACTTAATTAATATTTATTTTCGATTTCTTTGTTGGTTAACTTTTACCTTGATATCGCTTCGTAAGTACCTATATGTATGCATTTGCTTTGTTTAGATTAACAGTAGCGTACTGAATTCATTCTTTGTGAAGATATATAATTAGTTTTTTAAAAAATGTTGAAGAAAATGTTCTCGATAAACAAACGTCAAGGGATTATCAAAATGGATAAGACCAAATTCTGGATGTTAACAAATTGATAAATAGGGAAAATGAAAGAGAGATTTTGTTTTTAAAAAATGCATATTCAAATTCAGTCCCATCATATATTAGATGGAAAAATGTAGGGCTTCTATGTTACCAATGTAGATAATAGTGCCTTAGAGTGTTGGGAAAAAACAGTCAAAGGTCTTCCTACAGAAAATCAACAAGTTTTTAGATGAATACTTTGTATCTAAAACTTATTTATCTTAGTGCAGGTTTTAAGTTATTTGACCCATAGGCAGTGGCGCAGTCTAGATTTAGTTATGAAGCATTCTTGTTTTTAACTTTTTGAATCTAACTGACTTTTTTTAAATAAAAATAATAATAATAATAAGTGACTAACTACAAGTGAAGCATTAAATGTTAGGTTCGGAAGAGGTGTTGCGAAAGAAAAATCGAGACAAAAATAAACTTTCTCTGGGCTCATAATTTTGAGTAAGGCAACATTACTGCTATCTTTTTGTGCCTTTCTCATTCGCTGTCCCTACTTTTGAGTACACTTAAGCATGCGTCAATTCTGACTACTTAAAGTAATGTTAAAATATTATTAGTTGGTTGTTCTAAAAAATAATTTTGAATCAAGCAACGTAAATATCACTCAGATAATTATCCATTACTTTAGCGACCCTTTCTTTGACTATAACAGACACATTATCGTTAAACTTTATTGTATGCAACTCGTGCGTAAAGGTTCTTTTTTTGACTCATGTGATTGTCGCATTCGTCAAAAAAGGTCACTTGACTCACTAGTTGCATAAATAACTATTTTTATGTCTATGTTTTTTGTTTGTTACGACCATCAATTTAGAAATTGTTAAATGCACGACCAATAATTGTATTAAAGGAGGGTGTACCCACAGGGAGGTCCTTATCATTAGTTAACAAGTGTTATACTGTAGCTGTAGGATAAATGTTAAAAAGTATCTGTACAGCTCTAACTTACTCTTTGACAAAACCACAAATTCTGTGACACTGGATTCAACAAGGCGGATGATATTAAATGTATTTTTAAAATTTTATCACGTTAGTAAACAAGTAGTGTTCTAGTTTACCTATTTTTTTGTAGTAATTGTATGAATTATTACCCCGGCTCCACACTTGCGTTATTCGTCAAAGAATAATCGGTGTTTGCGGAGAATACCGCATATGTGGATACAATATTTGTGTTCGTTGGCGAATATTCAGCATATTTCTCCGAACACGAATGTTTTCCGTCTTGAGTTGGTACTTGATACACATCAAAGCACACGAATATTCATATTGTCTGTGTTCGCACTACCGTCCACACATTCGTCTTGAATGTCAACACATTTTTTAAGTTAGATTTGTTTCGTATTGTGATAGAATTGCTAAAAATAGTGATAGTTGACATGGTGTGGACAAATGAAGCAGTTATAAATTTTTTGGAAGGCTATCAAGCTAAACCGTGCCTTTGGGATCCCCACCATCCTGACCATAGGAATAGAAATATTGCAATATACCTTGTATGTTTAAAGTTGTTTCAATGTATCTAAATAAATGTTTTTGCTTTTAAAGATAAAACGTCATCCAATTCATATAAACAAGTAGAATCTCCGAATCCGAATATTTTCCATATTTTTATTCGAATACAAATATTCGCTTTTTAAAGTAATATGTGTGTATGGTAGACAAAAGCAAATATTCAGTCACGATTATTTGCTCCAAATATTTGTACAATTGGCGAATATTCGTATACGCATGTGTGGAGCCGGCTTTATAGGTATATATATATATATATATATAAGTCAGAAAATTTTGTTAAATTTGAATCTATGATTCCAGCAGTGTATGTCTAAACGTAAAATAAGTCTTATTGTATTGTGATTCTGTATAGTGTTCGATGGCATTGGTGTAAACGATAATCCCTTTGTTCAATCTCCGCCTTTATGCCCTTTACCCTCGCGCATATCAATAATCAAAAAAAGCCGGCAACACCGTCCAATCCAACAATGTATGCGACCAGGAGCGATTGGATAATAAACGCAATAAAAACGTATGATTGCGCGAAGCAAAACCAGCAAGATCCGTCCCTCTACCAGAGCAAGCTCCACCTGACGTTTCCAACGATTGGACGCTTTGGCGAACTCGAACGGGGATAAGCACGCTTCGATGTTCTAACTTCACCGTGGTTCATTATCTGACAGACCTTAGCCAACTTCCTATCGTGTTGTAACGAGTTTGTTTTTATATTGACCGCATATGACTTAACCTCAAAGTTTTTCGGCTTGTTTGATGTGATCGCGCGCCGGGTCATCTCGGAGTGATTTTTATCGATAACATTTTTTGACATATATTTTTTTGTTTTTATATTTTGAATTGTTGTGATTGTGCGTGGAGTGCGTTTGAGCATTCTGCAAAATACAGTCAAAATTCGCGTCAAAAACAGAGAACCTGTGCCTGTTTACGCTATGGAAATGGAACCCCAAGATCGGGAAAATGATATCGGTGACGAGAGTCCAGTGGTAAGTTACAAAATTAAATTATAATTAATATAAAATAATAAAAATTTAGTTTTTTTGTAAATATTTAAAACATGTTTAGACCAGTTATTTGAACTAATTAATAATTGAAATTTAATTACTTAAAAATATCTTGTGGCATTTTATCTTCATACACCAAAGTCAACTGTTTAGTGGTATTGTCTTCAATATATTGTCTTCAATATTTTCGTTAATCAACCAAGGAGTATCTGTCTAGGGAGAATTTTTTACATGTACCTCCCGTTAGATATTTCAGCATTGTTTTTAACCATCTCGAAATGTCTTTAGTTCCTTTGGTCTGATACACTACACAAGAAATCTTTTTGTGTGTCAACAAGAGGCCTTTATGGGAAAAGTTCATCCAATTGTAATCTCTTTGTGATATTCCTATTCAACCACTGAGACTGCATTCTTGTAGATTGGAAGAGTTTATCTAATCTTCATTTTTGTGTATTTATATACAGAAAATTTGAATTTCATGTAATGTTACTATGAATTCCTCTGCTTAAAGTTCATCCAGTTGCAGTGTTTTTATAAACAACAATATTTGTTCAACCCCTGAAAATCTTTGATAAATGTTAACCTCTAATTACTTACCTATCAGAAGCCTTTATTCATCTTCTGTTATACATAACACTACAAGAAGCTTGGAACATCTGGATGTCTTTAAATCTTGTATCACCAATTCAGGATTAATTGGTGGAACTTTCATCCAATATTTAGTTTTTTTTATATTACAGATGTATTTTGAATCTCTATGTAATGGTATTTTAAATCAATTGGATTCTTGGTGGATGATGGAGTTCTCTTTAATATTTATTGACTTGAAGTTCATCCAGCTGCTATGTTTTTATACACAATTATTGTTATATATATTTACATTATGCAGCAACTGACGAGCTTCTTAAAGGATAGAAGATCTGAGTTTCTCTAATGTTTTTTCAAATCTAATTACGTATACTCATCTAGCACTGTATTGTTACATAAAACACTTCAAGATTATTGAAGGATCCGGATGTCTTTTAAATCTTCTTGTGATCTAACAGTTCTGTATTAGCCGAAAGTTTTTCCAATATTTTGATATTGAAGATTTAACAAATTTGAATGTCTTTTGGATGTTTACGCGATGGCTTTTTAAAGCAACAGTTACGTATGTGGTTTCTTGGTGTAGAACGAGTTTTCTTTATTATATATTAGCTTATAAAGTTCATCCAGTTCTAATATTTTTATTCCGAACAATTCTATATACCTATTATTTGCATTGTTGAGCTCCTCTTTGTGAAGTGGTTGACTGAGTTTAGTTAATACTTATATGCTTAAATATAAGTACTTATCTATTACTGTATTTCATTGTTATAAACAACACTTCAATAAGATCGAACGATCTGAATGACTTTTAAATCTTGTGAATCAACAGTTTAGTATCTGTGACCGAAAATTTGGTTTCTGTATTTTAAAATTGAACAAATTTTGATGTCTCTTGAATCTCTTTGTAATGGTATCTTGAATTAATTTGGTGACTTTTTGGTGGATAAGGAGTATCTTTAATAACCTATTGTCTTGAAGTTCATCCAGTTACAATGTATTCATACACACAATTTTCATTGTGCGGCACCTGAGGAACTTCTTCGTGAAAGATTTTATTTAATATGTTTTTATAATCTAAGTACTCATCTATCAATGTCTTTAATTCTCATACTACTCTACACAACACTACAATAAGATTGAATTACCGAATGTCTTGGCTGATGACGAGTTTTTTAATTTATGCCAAAGGTTAATCCAAATTTGAGTAATCGTATGGTTTTTAACAACTACAGCTTCTTGCTCGAGGAATGAGGTTTTGGAAGTATATGTTTGCTGTTCTTAACACTGCTGGAAGATATCAAGTTATTCACACACTTCACAAGCATTTGAAGCTTTTTTGTAATGTTACAAATCTTCGAACGGAGTAGATTGCTTGACTAAAATCGTTTTCTTTAGTTTTTGGATATCTATCATTCACATAGTGATTCCCTAAACTGCCAAATAGGAAAAGAATATTTAAATAAAAATCTGAATAAAATCAGTGGATAGTAAACCATTTAAAAGGATTTCCTCTAATGGAAAATTGCAACTCGAAAAAAGTACAAATTACTGTTGTTATTCATCACTTAAAAAACATAGCTTGTTCTTCAAAGTCTAGATTTGTTTATAATTTTCGTACCCACTATAATAAATCTTGGTTTACCGAACATTCATCTTTTCTTCGAATAAGAAGTACAGTTATAATCCTCAATCCTTGCGTAGAACTGTTTACTTTGTCAAAATTTTCTTAGGTACCTGTCTGATTTGCATGGAGATTGTATGACAGGTAGTTTATCGCTATGTTTCTGGTTTGTTTTTAGATTTCTGTGATACATATTTTGTATATAATTTTTGTTTTTTGTATTTGGTATAAGGCATATTTACAAATGACTCATAAGTTTAACGATTTCCTATTTTTTAAGAACTGTTAATTGATCATCAAACATCCCATTTAATATAGAAAAGTCTCGATTGCTTCAGATATTTTTTGTGTCTGATACAAATTTCAATATAGACATATAAGCATAGATTTTGTCAGGGAAAAAGGTCATTTCAAAGATGCATTTGACAAATAATTTTGAAACAGCTTGAGTTGGTGTCATTTTATACATAAAACTTTAATACACTTCTTATGTGCTATATGGTAAAAGGTCGTATGATCATGGATCTGAACGTCTAAGTGTCAGTTATTAATCAAAGCTTTATTTATGTTTTAAAAATATGTAATTGAAATTTAACATTTTTTTTTACATTTTTGTCTGTCTGTTTGTTCCGGCTAATCTCTGGAACGGCTGGACCAATTTGACGGGATTATCACTGTCAGAAAGCTGATGTAATAAGGAGTAACTTAGACTACTTTTATTTTAAAAGGCTGACTGTCACGCGGGCCCAGAAGGCGCGAGCGGTCTATTGCTAACGGTTCGTTTAGAAATTGATTTCCAGCACTTACCTATATATCATATTTTTTCAAACGCTCACGAAGTCGCGGGCACAGCTAGTAGTTAATAGAAATATTAAGTGTATATGCAATTTTTTCTTAATTACAAATTATTGAAATTTTGCTCTCGTTTAGAAGTTATGATCGATATACTGAACTGATTGCATTTTTCATCGGGCAAAAGGAATTTAGTGGAAACTGAGTCAATATTTTGGATATATTATAATTTATAATACCATAACTCGTGTATCGCGGTGAGCTAAACGAAACACTTGGGAACGCTATCAGGAGACTGGTATAGTGTTGTTAGAAGACTTGGATTAGGAAGAACGCGGCTACTACCATTCAAGCAGACCGAGAGCGTGTGGTTACTGCTCTTTCTTAAAAAAAAAAACGAATAGGTACAGCAAGCCACTGGTACACGAGTAAGTGACCAAACAATTTGCAACAGACTCCATGAAGATGGACAGCGATCCAGAATGCGTGCGGTTTCCATTAAATTGACTATAGCTCATCGGGCAGATCGTTTAAGGTTCGCACGCGAGTATTTGGATTGCTCCATGGAAAACTGGAGGAATGTGCTCTTCAAAGATGATAGTAAAATGAAGTTTTTTAGTGATAATAGGCGCGTTCGTGTGTAAGGAAGTGGATGCGAACGATTTACCGACCCTTGTCTATACAAAACTGATCGGTTTAGGGGGCTCAGTGTCATTGTGTGGGGCGGAATCAGTTTAATGGCAAAAACGGAGCTCGTAATTCTTAACAAAAGTACTGTAACTGCTGCCAGCCACGTCAAGCTAAGGAAAAAATAGTCCATTTTCGCAACGGGTAGGCAATAATTATCCTTATGTAGGATAATGTGTCTGCTCATTCTGCTCTCCTAACCCTGAGGGCTCTAACTGAAGTGACCAAACAATCCGCAACCAGACTCCATGAAGATGAACAGCGATCCAGAATGCGTGCGGTTTGCATTAAATTGACAAGAGCTCATCGAGCAGATCGTTTAAGGTTCGCACGCGAGTATTTGGATTGCTCCATGGTCAACTAGAGAAATGTGCTCTTCAAAGATGAGAGTTAAATGAATTTTTTAGTGATAACAGGGGCGTTCGTGTGTGAGGATGTGAATGCGAAAGATTTACCGACCCTTGTCTATACGAAACTGATCGGTTTAGGGTGCTCATTATTCCATTTTCGCAACGAGTAGGCAATAATTTTATCCTTTTCTAGGATAATCATTCTACTTGCCTAACCCCGAGGACCCTAACTGAAGCCAATATCTCAGATTAACCTTGGCTTAAAATGAGCTCCGATTTCAATCCAATCAAAAATCTGTGGTAGTACCAAGTGGAAATTAACTTATAAGAAACTCTTCGTGTTTTTTTGTTTGTATTAAATTTATTTTTATTAATACATATTCATTAAGTTAATGTGATTATTTGTACTTAGTTTTGGAATACTAAGCAGATTTTTATATTTGGCAAAATATTTTAATTGCGTTACGATCGATATCGATCACATTAAGCATGGAATTTGACCTTAAATTAAGTTTATATTTGATTTTATCACATATATCGTAAAAGAACACCTGCTATAAATTAATGTAAAAAGTAATATTATCTTGTTAACAACAAATGAAAAAGTTATAAACAGTAATTTATTGTATTAGTATCAACTTTTGATAAAATCAGAAGGTATTTGTTTTTTTAATGATTTTCCCTGTAAGTCCTGTAACTGTAAAGTAAAATATTTAATATTTATTGTTTTTACGTAGTTTTGTATTTGGAAATTTTGTTAATTTATTTTTACCATAATATATTATGAATATCTTTTGGTGAGTAATATTAAAAAATCGCGGGAGAGATAGAGAATATTTAAATTTTGTTAAAAGTTCGAGTATATCTTTAATATTAATTAACATTTTGAATTATTAATGATTTTGTTAACATTTTTTGCTAAATTCTTTACAATATTATGTATCTAAATGTTTAACTGGAAATATTACAATGCCATAATTGTAAATATTTTTTAAAACTACTTTGTAAATTAATATATTTATTAGAATCTTTATAATTGCTACTATCTGGTACTGAAAATTTGGGGAGCCAGAACTGAGGCCACATATTTCATCCTCCCGTGTGTTAGGATATCCACACCTCATGCTGTTATCAGGCCTAGGTGATCAGGCTTCCGAGGAAGATCTACTGACATCGGCTGGTGTAAGCCAGTACTCACCTAACACGGATCTTCTGATTTCAGAAAAAGCAGAGCAGCCATACATTATATGATCTACTGTTTCCTCTTCTTGTTCGCAACTTCTCTGGATCTGGATCTGGAAATTTGGGGAGGGGCGAGCTAGTGCTTAGCCAGCACTGAGGCCACATATGACCCATTGTGCATCCTCCCGTATGTAGGGATATCCTCACCTCAGGCTGTCACCAGGCCTAGGGATTTAAAATAGGTGATGAAGCTCCCAAGAGAGATCTACTGACATCGGCTGGTGTAAGCCAATACTCGCCCAACACGGATCTTCTGATTTCAAAAAAAGCAGAGCAGTCATACATTATATGTTCTACTAATTCCTCTTCTTGTTTGCAGCCTCTGCATAGCGGCGATTTTGTTAATTTCATCCTAAAGAGATGTTGTCGCAATTGGCAGTGACCTGTCAAGATTCCCACAGCTGTTCGTAGATTTCGACTGGCCAATGCCTTAAATTTTCTTGCTGTTTCCTCTCCAGGATGAGGTAATAACTCTCTGGCCAGGCTACAGTTCGTTGTTTTTGTGATAATGTCCACGACAGCGGAAATTGTTAGCTTGGTAGATGTGCAAGGGCCAACATATTTGTAGCACACAGCCTTCTTTGCTAAATTGTAAGCAATCCGGTTGCCTTTAGAGTTCCCATTTCCTTTAATTCAGCACAGATTGACTACGTTATTCTGGCTGACTTAGACGAACAATTACTTTGCATTTACAGATAATATGGTCAGCCGTTCCATCTACATACTTACAGAATCTGCATCTTTCACTATTCACTTTGCCTGTTTTACAGAGAAGAAACCTCAGTAGAAGGTGTCCTTTGAAAATTTCAGTAAGTTCATGTTTCTAAAGCTCAGAGTATTTTAGATTAGCGTAGTGAAGGTTTTGTTTTATCCTTTTGTTTGTATTTGGCTTGGAGTGTTTTCCAAGTAGGTATCACTCAATTCCTTTTCCCAATTACTAACTAACTTCATGCATAATGGAAATTTTGAGATTCTAGGTCCGATAAAAGTACCTAGTTCCTTCTTTTGCAAGACCATTAGCAATCCCCTTAATATCCTGATACCCATAGCAAAGTTATTGCAGTTCTAGGCTATCTTTGAATGGAACGTGGTAGATTGTAGAGAATTCATAGCAGCGCAGCGTGCCTATCGGATGCCATAAATATTCTGGTTTAAATGAGGCGTTTTTAATACACTGTCGAGCGCAGAAGTGCTATGTTGACAGCTTCGCTTGGAAGATTGTAGAAGTGTTTCCAACGGCTATTGAGGGCCTCTTATTAGAACCTCTTTCTTCGGGAATTTAGACCACTGAGTATAAGTGCGGGCTCCTTTGTAAGTTGAGTTTGAGCGATTTTGTTCCTCCCCTTAGAATCCCAATATGCCCTGTAAGATTGCTGGGTTTCATAGACTTGGTTCTTGTTAACCTATAGACACTTTTCAGAGCATATATTAGAATTACTATATAATTCATGAAATCGGTATATGTATTAAAAAAAATAATTTTTTAGAATTTGTACACTTTCTACTATAGATTAACCTTGGAACTCTTGTAACTCATCTAAACTTAGTAAATATAACATTGAGTTAAAACATTAGTGGTCCCATAAAGATCTCATTAAGTTATCGTTAGCTGGTCGGCAGTATCTTGTGATTGTCGAGTTAGCTGTCTTAAAAACAATACGTGTTTGCTTCTATTTGTAAAAAAAATTAGATAGAAATTCTACCAGGTTTGTTTATATAATGACGTTCTTCAAAAGAAGCGTTAAAATTGTAAAAATAATTGGCATTTCAAGTTCGTTTAGGAAACTATATTTGCTCTGAAGTATATTAAAATTGAACAAATAGAAATATTAAAAATTTGCGGGTGACAATGGGTACATCTGGTATATACGTATCTAAAAATATTAAATTTTACCATTTAAAAAGTAAGTTACGCCCAAATCTAAACAACCTAAAGAACTATTTCGTATAGTTACGCAATTATTACACATAATATGTGAAAACCTATATTAAATCTATTTGTATACACCAGTTAATATAAATCATTGCTTACATTTCATATCTTTTTTTTATATTTCTATTGTCTATTCTTATTAGTCATTAAAAGATTTAGCTCATTTGTGTTAATGACTGACTTCCTTAATTTCTCAACTAATGGCGTTCGGGTATTGTTCTTTGTTTTTTATTTTTCGATTAGACGATTTGAATCCAGCTTATTGTCTATAGGCGTGGAACTAAAAATAAAACCGTTCGGAATTACATTAGGCGTTAAATCTTAATGCAAACAAAAAGTTGTAAATTTTCTAATGCGCTGCAATTAGGGAACGCTCGGTAGAACAACGGATTTATTATGATGTTCCATAGATAGTGACTAATGGAAGTGTTTCAGAACGGTCTAGAACAGCGGCGTGGTACTATTAATTATTTATATACAAAATTTGTATTTGCTTTATTCGTCTATTTGAATCATCCTGCTTATAATGCGTTCAAAAAAGGCATTTTTATAGTTTTCTGCAAAAATAAGAGTAACCTGTTATATTTTTAAAATATCAAAAATCCCATTAAAGATATCTTAAGTAATCGTTTACTAATAAACTGTTGTATGCAGTAAAATCCTCAAAATTATTACCATAATAGAAAGATCTACAAGGTGGGCAATATATAACTGACAGATTTGAATTTCGCGCCATTTTTTATACACGCAAAAGCGCTACACGATCGCACAATATGTCTTCTTCGTCTTGTTCTTATTCTTTTATTAGATCTCTTGATCTGTTAATTTCGAAAGTTGCGTTGTAGCATTTCCTGTCATGTGGACTGCCAGCTGTCCCTCCATCTCTTTGGGGGTCTCCCCAGCGGTCGTTTTCCTGCTGGTCTTCCAACTAACGCTATTTTCGGTAAAATGTTTTCATCTATTCTTCTTAGGTGGTTGTGCCACTGCCTTCTTCTTTGTCTTCACCATCTTACTACATCCTGTTTTCCGCATTGCTCTCTTACTTCTGTGTTCCTGACTCGATCTCGTCTTGTTTTCCCTACTATTGTTCTAAGTAACTCTCAACATACTTTTGGTCTTATTCGAGTCCTCGCGAGCTTCTATTCCGTATGTCAGGATTGGCCTCACACATGTCTTGTAGCTATTGATTTTGCTATCCATTCGCATATACTTATTTGCCCATACCGTCTCTCTTAGACTGCCTGATGCTACCGCTGCTGATTTATTAATTAAACTCCGCAAATCCTTTGGTGGGTCATGTATGTTAGACAGCTTTATTCTGAGGTATGTAAATTGTGATACTTGCTGTATTATTTTATTTTCAACAGCAGGTTTGCATCTAATAGGGTCTTTGCTGATCGTCATACATTTTGTTTTTTCGACCGAGATTGACATGTTAAGTTTTCGACTTAGGTATATGATAGGATCTGTACAGTTGTCTTTGTAAGTCATCCTCAACTTCCGCTAGGATTGCTGCATAATCAGCATAGAACACCATACTATTCCCATACTAGTTACTTCATCTATTATTTGATCCATTAGCAAGTTAAATAGAAATGGACTGAGGCTATCTACTTGCCTTATGTCTCCTGGGGTTGGTATGGCTTCTGTCATTTTCGTGTCCATACTGTTAATACGTTTTACTAAAATAATGATTCGATTGTTTTTTCGACAAAATTTCGTTCGAAATAATGTGTCCAGTGTCAACACTATTCGCTAGTTGGTGTGGAAATTTGAAAAAAATAGGTGAAGTTAACGATGGGCCGTGTTCGAACTTTCGTACTGCGAAAATATAGAGATAGTTCGTAAAGTGTTGTGGTGCGCCCTGAGACGTCTACCAGACATCGTTCTCAAGAACTGGGTATTCTTCGCACGTCACTATACGCACTATTTTAAAAAAAGACTTCACTTGCGGCGTTACAAATTTCTGTTAACCCAAGACCTGCAACCTAGAGACCATGAAAGAACCACGTGGCATCCATAAACGACCACTACATACACGTCGAGTCACAGTTTGTTGCGGTGTTTGGTATGGAGGTTTCATTGAACCTTACTTCTTTGAAGATGCTGCAGGGAATTCTCTTACTGTCACTACCGTGATATGGTGCAAAACTTTCTAGTTCCCCAAATTCAACAATTTAACCTGCAAAACATGTGGTTCCATCAGGACGGAGCAACTTGTTACACAGCTAGGGAAACAATGAACCATCTTTTTGGGACG
Source organism: Altica lythri (assembly GCA_964028335.1). NCBI lineage: Eukaryota > Metazoa > Arthropoda > Insecta > Coleoptera > Chrysomelidae > Altica > Altica lythri. The sequence goes on from OZ034809.1 coordinate 19,396,756, forward strand.
TTTAATTTCTTGATTTGGTAATGTCATCTCGCCACCAAGGTAACCGGATTTAACCGCTCCTGACTTTTTTTTTATTGTAATGTTTAAAAGATTGTGTTAACCCAATAACTGCAACCTAGAGATCAGGAAAGAACCCTCGTGTCATCCATAAACGACCACTACATACACGTCGAGTTACAGTTTATTGCGGTGTTTACTTACTTCTTTGAAGATGCTGCAGATTGTCTTACTGTCACTACTGTGATATGGTGCAAAACTTTCTGGTTCCTCAAATCCAACAATTTTACCTGCAAAACATATGGTTCCTGCAGGACTGTTAAGATTAGTCAGTTCGTACGAATTTGGAACGAATAATACTTAACAGTTAATGACACTTTGTTAAGGTTTCATTTATTTTTTATAGTTTAATGCAAAAATTAGATTAAACTGTAATATCAATTAACGAATTATCCTATAAAACAGCAAAAAAGGCAGAGTAGGCAACACCCAAATATTAGCCCTAAAATACGAAGAAATAAAAATTCGTTGGGTTCAAAAGAAAAATATTAGATTCCGCTTTTTGCAACGTTCAAGCAACACAAGAAAATAAAAATCATCTGCGCACAAGAAATTAAAACTAGGATACCAATTTTCGACTTTACCAACTTATTTCTCCTGTTCAAATTCAACACATATGCTGTTTTTCATGAGTTTCAAATCTAAATATTAAAAATGTAGGTATAGTCCATTTCACCGATTTTGGCCGATGACAGAAATCATACTCGAAGTAAATTTAGAGTTACATCTCTCTCAGATACAGGCAAGTTAGAAATTTAAATGAGGAAGTTTGTTTTTTAATACAACACTTACGTAACTGCATTGTTTCACCGGTAGATAAAAAGTATTCAATACGGAAGTCTTGACTTAAATCACATTCCTAGTAACCGTCATGTACGGCTCGTTGTTGAAGGGTTGAATTTAATAATTAATTATGTCATATTTTTGTAGATGTCAAACCACACTGATAGTTTCAGAAACTTACGACCTAATTTAGAAAAAAAAACTCTCCGCCATCGGTAACTTGGATGACAGTTTAATCTTATTTCAGTGGTTTCTAATATCAAATCGGCCAAAAACGATGAAATGGACTATACAAATTTTTAAAGAAGTTTTTAATAAATAATTCATACAAATTCTGTTCTGTTTAATACATTATCATGTATATTCTAATCTAAAATCATTTTTATGATTGTTTTACGTTACAATTTTTTTATGGGGTTACTAGTTAATGAAACAATGTTAAGTTTTAATAGATACATTTTCATAGTTTTTTGCCATAAATGAGCCTAAACTGTAATATCTAGCTTGTACTTGTGATGGTAGGTTTACACGTTTGTCGTTTGTCAAGTCTTCACAAGCATCCACAAGCTCCAAGGCTTCACAAACGTTTGGCAACAAACTTTCCATCTCACACCAGCCAAGCCAAACATCACCTTTAGATGCTTATGTTTGTGGAAGCTTGCCGAGACTTGCCAAGCTTGTAAACGTACCATGACAGATTTAGATAGAGATAACGTTCGTCGTATAAAAAAGCAAAAGAGACAGAGTAGTCAATATTCAATATTAGACCTATACAGACAGACACAGAGTGAACAATTTTTGCCCTTTATGAATAGGTACTTTTGTGCAAATCTTTAGGAAAGTTGGGTGTGAGATTTATTCATTTTCAGATTTGATTAACCTGATTCTTTTGATTTTCGCTTGTATAATTTTGATTTTTAAAATATTTTTATAGTTAAATATCAGTTACCTACTGGACCAATTAGTAACAATTCTGGTGCTAATTTTGTGGGTTGCTTACCTTGTTTTGAGTTAACCAATGAGCACGCAAGATCAAACTTTTATATTGATGATTTTTATCTCCTGAGAAGATATTTTTGTTGGTAAAAAAATGTATTGAGAAACAATTTTTAATACAAATAAAAAAAATGTAAATTTATGACCCACTTCGAGTAAAGATTTCAGAATTTTAAATATTTTTTTATGTTAATTCCTGTATTACACTACCACCATAAACACTATTGATAAGGCAGGTAACTTCAGGTCAAATTTCTTGGAATATAAAGGTAGTAGGTATACCCTTTATTGATTTTTAATAACACAGAATTATTTATAGAATTGTTACAACAGGTAAAATTTCTTATAACATAAAACTACCTTTTACTAATATTTGATATTACAAAATTGTGTATTCGCATTTTATATCGTTAGTAAATATAAATGAGATCAAGTCAGATTTTAAAAAATGTTTACTTAGAGTGTTTTATTCTGTGATAGTACGTTTCCTTACATTGCTATGTTTTAAATAAATAAAAGGCCTTTGTTAACCCTCCAGGTTTCAAAAGAGACGCCTAGATAGATAGATATTTTGGGTTGGCTGCGACCTTTGCAGATCTATTGTGAACACTCGTTATCTGTGGAATAGGATTAGAGCACCTTGTCCAGCTCTGCCCTCTTAATGAGACTTAATAGCCTTGACAGTGGCCACTCCGCATAACTTGGAGCAGCCGGTTTCTCCTCTCCCAGTACTAGATACCGCGTCCTTGCAAGGCCTTCACATTGGCATAGGACATGAAATGCAGTTTCCTCTTCCTCTTGGCAGTATCGACAAATGTCTTCATCTGCTAAGTTTAGCTGACTCATGTGTTTTCTGAGCCTACAATGTCCTGTCAAGAGACTGACAATCATTCTGACATCATTTCGCCTTTGCAGTAAACTTCGCCGAGTAACTCTTTATGAAGAGTTTGGCTTGTCGCTTGCCCGGTGATGTTTCCCACCACTCCTGGGCCTTTTCTAGCCTCCATTTCTCAATGGCTGCCTTTCTGAATGTATTAGCAACTCCGCCGAATGGTTCCGGGCCAATCATTGGAGTGTTAGCTCCCGCACGGGCCAATTCATCAGCCTTCTCATTGCCCCGAAACCCTGAGTGTCCTGGTATCCATGCCAGTGTCAGAGAATTTTGACTAGCGGCATGTGTCAGGGCCCCAACGCAGTCCCACACCACCTGTGAGCTTATTTGTGCTGAGACTATCGCCTTTAGAGCTGCTTGGCTGTCCGAGTATATGACTACGGTTTTACCCGTTATACCCTGACTTACGATCTCCGTTGCACAGTGTTGTATGGCCGTTACTTCAGCCTGAAACACTGTGGCATACGCACCTAGACTTAGTTGGGTTTTTATCCTGTGTCCTCTACTGTATATACCTGACCCTGTGCCTTTCTCAGTCTTTGAGCCATCGGTATACCAAATTGACTCCCCTTGGATTGGGGGGCCATTGTTCCATGAGTGCCTTTCCAGTATTTCTACTCGAAAGTTTCTCACAAAGTTATACCTGGGGACTATCCTGTCCTGAGGCATACTCATTATTTGATCTGTCTTAACTCTATTGTATAACTCTGCTTGCTTTTTGCCTTTTAATAAGGTAATGGGGGCCTGGCCTTGTAGCTGTCTGTGAGCAGTTGCCATAGCCTCGCCCTGAATGTAAATGTGCAATGGTGGTAGGTTGAGTAAAACCTGTAGTGCGTCCGTTGGGGCGGTTCCCATGGCACCTGTAATATTCAGACATGCCTGCCTTTGAATGCTTTCCAGCTGCCTGATCACCCCGGACTGCTGCGTTCTACTCCACCACACCACCGAACCAAAGGTTAACATTGGTCTAATGACTTGTGTATACAACCATAGGTTCATTTTGGGGTTCAATCCCCAGTTCTTGCCACACAATTGTCTACACCTACCAAGGGCTATTGTAGCTTTATGTGTGACCTTTTGAATGTGTTGCTTCCATGATAGCCTCTGGTCAAATACCACACCCAGGTATTTAGCCTCTGTGGCCATTGGAACCAGCACGTTATTGAGCGTTATTGGTTGTAAGCCTTGTAACGCTCTTTTATTAAAATGGGACAATTGATGCTTTTTTTGGATTGACTGTTAGGCCTTCATCCTTGCACCACTTGTACACCATATTCATTGCGGACTGCATCCGCTCTGAGACTGTACCCAGAAACTTCCCCTGAATGATTATGGCCATATCATCTGCGAAGCCTAGGCAGTGAAGGCCTTCATTGAGGAGTTTTTTAAGGAGGTCATCCACAAGTGCTGACCACAGCAGAGGTGACAGTACCCCTCCCTGCGGACAGCCCCTTCCCACTGTTGCCTCAATGGACGCAAGACGCCTAAATCGAAAACCTTTCCTTAAAATTGATATTTAATTGCTTGGAAGCTTATTTTTATTGGCCAAGGTATCATTCATAGAGCATTTTTTTAACAGGTAAGTATTATTTTTTGTAAATTTGTAAAGTCTTACAAACGGCATGGATACGCAAACCTGAAACCGGATGCATTAAAACGAATCCTTTTTACAATCGTTAAAGATTTTTGGAAATCAAGCGATTTTCCTGGAGTAACTTTTCCAATACAGTAGCTCCATTGATTCTCGTGCACTAATCCATTGACATGGATTCTTGTTGTCGAAGTGAAAGCTGAGGAAGCCTTTGGAAAAATACTTTGCATGATCTTATAAAGACAGTTTTTGTTGTTCTCTAAATTAACCAACTTTAACTTCATAACGAATCAAAAAAACTTCCTGATAGGTTGGCATATTTAAAATTATGGTTATGTCCCAACACAGCAGTTATAAACAAACAGATCATAGTTTAGAAAAAAAAAAACTATTTTAAAAAGAACTTCTGGTAGGTCATTGAAAAATTGTAGCAACACGACAACAAAAGTTCAATTAGTAGCAATCCTTATCAATACTGTGTTAAACGAAACATTGCAAATGTGTGATTTAGGATGTGGTACAAATTAGGCAAGTTTCACAAACAGTATTTTATATCTTTGACTATCTATGAAGGTCCAGCAAAATCTTTTTATATGTGTTTTACCTGAGCTCCATATTTGGTACTCTTTTTCCATACCATTTGTAACTCTTATTAATAGTTTAACTGATTCTTTCAATATCCCATAGTATCGCGAGCATGTATCCTTTCGTAGTGCAGTTCAATACTTATTAAGTTCCTCGTGTCATCTAACTCCGGACCCTGAGCTGTTATCTTTCCTGTATTTACTTCTAGTCCTAGTCAAATCTCTTTTTTTGATACCAATTGTAATTTAGTTTTGTTGTTCTCGGAATAAAATCCATCATCTGCTTTTGTATTATCAACCACTCCTTTAGTAGCGCAGCTCAATACTTATTAGGTTCCTCATGTCTTAACTGTAGAACCTGAACTGTTTTCATTCTTAGTTCCCTTTATTAAAATCTGTTTATTGTTTTACGTAAGCTCCATATTTGGTACCTACCTGGTTTCAATAACGTTTAGTGATCATATCGGAATAAGATCAATTATCTGCTGTTGTATTTTCAACAATCTGTGGTATCGCGAGCATGTATAATTTGGCAGTATTTGTTTCTCGCTCTTCCTGACTCTGGAACTTAAGATGTTTTCTTTTTTATTTAATTTTTATATCTTTCAACAGAGTTAACAATTAAGTTACTCCGAACTCAAAAAATTAAACCTGGTGAATGGTGCTACTCAAAGTCTAACAAAAGACCATCAAGTCTAAGCCTGTTTTTTTAAATCGTTAAATTTGTTGGATAGAGATATTCTGTAGTTCGATATTGTTACTCAAATTTATTCTTCTTACTGCTCACAATTATTGTCTATGGTCTGGAATTCTCCTAGATATCAACATAAAAAATGTCAGGATCCACGAACTGTTTGTGGAAAGTTTAGATTTATGCCAAAATGTGCTTAAAACGTAGAAAATAAAATTATTTTTCTTTGTGAAATTAAATCAGATGGTGGAAATTCGTGGCGATTGTAAGCTAACATTTACCCATCAGATATTCTTCCTGAAACTATTTAGTACATATATCACAATAAACTAGATACAGCTAATATGTTAGAGTGAAATCAAAATGTATCAGTGAAAAATTCTACTTGGTGATTGGTGCTAAACAAACTTTGTCGTTATGAAAAGGATTTAAAACTGAACCTGATAAAGTATGTTCCTATTGTATCAGTTAACCTTTGAAAAATTCTACAAATTGTACCAAAAACTATACCTTTATTATAAATCAGTACATTTTATAACTACAGTTCTTTTTACACAGAACGTAGTTTTCATAAAGTTAAAGTGATGTCACACGTTTATAGTTTATTTAATGAGGTGTTTATGTAAACAAATCGTATAAATTTAACGAAAACGTGTAAATGTAAAGCTTTCTAGTTTAACCAATTTTCTCTCTCTGTTATATTTAGTAGTCATCATTAAAATCCACAACATAAGATTTTTAATTTCTATTGGAACTATCTAATCCTTTTGTTTTTGATATTGAAAAATATAAAAAAGAAATCTTATGACTAAATTTCGTTGCTTATATTCAAATGTTTACTTTTTATAATCGAGATTGGATATACAATAGTTTGTAAAGTGTTACATCTTCAATAATGGTATTTTTTACAGAGTATTAATGTCTTAGATGATGTGTATCAAGAAGAAGTAAATTTAACTTCAAATCGTTGTACTGCATACTCGGAGAAATGCAAAATAAGAACCTAGCATATAATCATAAAAAATAGTTAAAGACACTAGTGCTTAAACTGTCCTTATTTCGTTACTCTGTAGCAATATAAAGTAGCCTTTAATAGGATAGGAGTAGGAATTAAAGGATTTAAAAAGTTAAATTTCGGTTGGGAAATAACAATTTGATTTGACATTTAAAGAGAAACAGTTTCTTAGTGTAGTTACAGATTTACACTAATAGATGTACCTATAACCTGTAAGCAAGAGTTTTCTAGAGCTAGCATCGCCATGATGACACAATCAACTAATAAAATATGGAAAATATAGATATAATTTGTTGCTAATTAAAATTTTTTTCAATAAAACATGCGGCTGTGCCAGCGATAGTAAATAAGGGTACGAATGCTGTATGAAATTGACAGAAGGATTAGAGGCTATGGTAAGATTCAGCGTTGATGTATGGGAAGATTTATAAAAAAAAAATCTCTGATTTTTGGCTGAGCTCGCCTAATCATAATCAGCACAGTCTCGAATTTGTGGCTGAGTTATTTTAGTCATAATTAGCACAGCCATGAATTTGTCACTGAGCTAAAAGAGAAGAAGGTGAATCTGCCAAATGTTTAGAATCATATTTGTTGGTTGATAGCCTGTGGAGATAAGATCTTGGCTAAGCAGCATCGAGCATGATCGCTACTTGGCTGGGTGACAGCTGTGTTGATTGTGATTAGGCTAGCTCAGCAAAGATCTTATCTCTTCAGGTTATCAACCAAAAAATATGATTCTAGACATATGGCTGAGCCACCTGCTACGCGTTTAGCTCAACCAAAAATTCTGTGGCTGTACTGATTATGACTAAACTAGCTCAGCCACAAATTCGTGGCTGTGTTGATTGATTAGGCTAGCTCAGCCACAAATCTCTATTACAACCTGTCAGAGATTTTTTTTTTATAAATCTTCTCGTATATCAACGCTGAATCTTACCATAGCCTCTAGTCCTTCTTTTCTACTGTGGCTGTGCCAGTTAATATACCTATAGCTGGCACAGCCACATGTTTTATTGAAAATAAAAAAGCAATAATTTATTAATTGCGGCAACTAATTAGGAACAAATTATAGCTATATTTTCTATATTTTCTTAGTTGATTGTGCCAGCATGGCTGTGCTAGCTCTAGAGAACTCTAAGCAAGCGCTGTTTGCACGAACCATCCAAAACAAATTTTTAGTACAAAAGTATAGTTTTTATAATCGAGATTGTATATATAGTTAAAAGAGTTAAATTTTAGTTGGAAAATGTCAATTTTATTTGTCATTTAAAGAGAAACAGTTTCTTAGTGTAGTTACAGAATTACACTAATAGATGTAAGCAAGCGCTGTTTGCACGAACCACCCAAAACTTCCGGCAAATCAGCTCCGGCCGTCTTGATATGCGCCTTTCAACTTTGATATCACGTTTATAATCGGCTCGGATCAAACCGTGTACCGCGCTGCTGTGAGATGCGCTCCTTTCTCCATTTAGGAGGCGCGGCCCCGCCTCTTTTATATCTTTCCATTGGATCCAACGGTTGGCAGCGGCCTCGTTTTAACGTTTTACGCAACGCCGACTTCGATCAAAACTCTTCTTTGGTGGTTTTAATTGAATGATTTTATCAACCGATCGAACCGTGGCCAGCCAACAGCGATTAAACGACCGCCTGGATTGGTAACAAGGCGAAACGCTTAATTTTTTATTAGCCGATTTCGACTAAACGGGGATTTTTTTATCCATTACTCAACGAGCAAAAACAATTAAAACTAGCAACAATTTATCCTCTGCTCATGTCAAGATTGTTCAAGTTTTTTTGGCTGTATAACCACGGAAAGATAAAATAAATGGCATTCTTTAATTTCTTAACGCCATCTATGTCCACCATGAATACTGGTATTAGAGTTATTTAAATAGATATTCTACATTACTTATTTTTTTGATAAAATCCAGATTGTTATGTAGACTATTTCAAGTCTTTGTCTTCACATTTTGTTCACATCTGCTGGTTTTTATTTTTGTTTTTACACCTACTTCTATATACAAAATTATTTTATATCTAATAGCATTTACTCACTACAATATATATATACCCAGTCTTACAAAATTTACAGAGTAAATAACTTTAATTCGACTGAAAAGAGAGAACCACAAGGATCGCGAACATGAAGCCAAAAAACCTACGGAAACTGTTACAATGCGATCGTAAAGCCCGCGTTACACTATGTTTTTTATCCAGTAGGTACTCAACGAAGAGGAATAATTAAACGAGCAACAAGATATTTGTGTTTGGGTGTCAAGATGGTTTAAGTGTTTTTTAGGGTAGGTACTCCTACTGACAGAAATATTATATATTAACAATTTTACAAAACTGACATATTTTATTTGGTTAATGAGATATATTGCAATTGCTGCACTACTTTGAATTAGCACGATAAAATCGTGATTGTAATGATCATAATGCATAATTTTTTAAAAGGAAACTCTTCATTTATCAGTTTAATCTAACAGTTCCAAGTCTACCTCCTGTCATAGCACGAACGTGAAGCCGAAAGATGAAATCAATTGGCTATTTTACAAAACTGACATATTTTTATTAATTAATTCGATCTATTCCTACAATTTAAATACAGATCTGTTAGACTCGTTTAAAGAGTAATTGCTACTCTGTATTGTATTCGGATGGTGAAATCGTGGATTGTCTTTTTAGTTTTCCATATAGCGCTTAGAAGGATCACTAATAGCACCTTCAGACACAAATCTAAACTTAATATTTGGTTGACAAAAATCCAGAATGTCATTGCGATACAACAAGTCGTATAGACCTACAGTGAATTTTTAAAATCACAAGTCGATCGAAAAATGGAATTTAGACGAGAACATTTTCGAGTAATAATTTTTTTTTTCAATTTTTGGAGAGGATTATCCTAAAAGCAATGTCTTGCTAAAATGGTTTCTGTGTTTTGCAATGAAGCACCACACCAGTCCACTATTTCCCTCTGTTATTGCGAATTTTAACGTGGTCGCTCCAGTCTCAGCAACGAATCCAGGCTAGACGAATCCACCCAAAACAGCAGTCACACAGCAAAACATTGATGCGGTTCAGCTAATTAAGGATGACCGTCGTGTAACATACCGGGAGATAGAGGCATCCTTGGGCATTTCAAAGACCTTGATCCAAAAGATCCTACATGAAGAACTGGGTGTTACGAAGTTGTTTTAGTGTTGGATCCTTCATTTGCTCACAGAAGAGAAAAAACGGTTCTCATCAATTGGTGTCGAAAAATATTGGAACAGTTCAACAAAGAAAGCTCAAAAAACGTTTATAGTATTGTTAGTGGCGATGAATCTTGGATTTATTCCTATAAACCGAAAATTTAACGCCAATCCTCTGTGTGTGAGGAAAAACCAACAAAAGTATTCGTTGTCGAAGTGGGTCAAAGAAAATGGTCGCAACTTTTGTGTCAAAATCTGGTCATGTGGCAACAATTGTTTTGGAAGATCCAAGAACGTTTACTTTCGATTGTTATATAAACGTTATTTGTTTACCAAAAGTTATCGTGAACCTCTGACAAAGCAACATACAACGGCAAATCATCCTACATCAGGACAATACCAGTGCTCACACTACCCAAAAGACAATCAAGTTTTTGGAGCTTTAAAACATCGAGTTGTTAGACCATCCACTGTATAGTCCTGACCTAAGTCTCAATGACTTCTTAACGTTCCCTAAGATCAAGAATTAAATGCGATCCCAGTCGCCAGAAGAAGCCTTCGATGCCTTTAAAACAGAGATTTTGCAGGTGTCAACTAAAAACTGGAATAACTGTTTTAGCAATTGGCTTAAACGTGTTCCAAGGGCTATTGATCTTTCTCTTTAGGTCCTTACTGATTGCGCGAAAACCAATGTTTGCACGTAAAATGTAAGAAGAACAATATCCCTATCTAATTTAACAAAACAAGCTCGTGAAACCGAAAGAGACTGGCGAAAGTATCGTTTCGCGAACTCTTACGCCGCGATCGCAAAACTCGAATTACACCATGTCTTTTTAACCACAAAGTTCTCATAGCTGTATAGGTACTATAGGTACATACCTTTTATGTTCACTTTGAAGTTTCTATTAGATCTGTTTTGGTTACGTTAGGGTTTTCTGTATTTACTATTCTTATACTTTATGCGTTTGTGTTTATTACTAAAAATTGTAGTTTAAATAACGATAATTTTTCTAAAATTTGTACCATTCTAACGGCAAAATGTCAAGCAAAAAAAGGTAGGTGTATATTATATATTACATATCTAAATGTGTTAGTATAACAAATCGCCAATCAATAAATGAAATTGCTTTAAGCGTTGAAATTTAATTAGTTTGTATTTAGAGATAAACAATATAAATTTATTTGGTTATAAAAGCTTTTATGAGTTGGAGGTATTATGGTTCATATGGGAGGTGAAATCAGACCAATATTGCATGAAAAACGCAAAAAAAATGATTGCTTTTTAATCCATATTTCAGTTATGGCAGGTTTAAATACAAATGAAGAATTGATAACTTTGTATCACAGATAGCCAGGTCACTATGTGGCAGCTAATGTCCAGTATTGCAAGAAAACCATTGTTTTGGTCTGTAACCAACAAATAGAAGGTCTTGTAAACGAGAACAACCTAAAAAATTCTTACTCAGAATTAGTTCCGGATAATAAACATATTTTTAACTAGACACACTGCTAGAAGGACCTTTGAATAATTATCAAAGCCAAAGTACCTACATCCATCCATTTATATGGAAAGGTCATAAGATGGCAAGAAAATAGCTGTAAAAAGACTTTTAACCAGTAAAGCATAAACTTGAATTGAAGCAAAATGAGTCAGTACAGCACATATTAGGACAGGACCTCTTGAACACTCTGATAAAGAAACATCATAAGACTATTCGTTGGTGCAGATTATGTGACAGAAGTTGGAAGGCAGCACTGAAGAACTTTCTTCATTTACCTTTTTTATGTTCTGAATATCGTTTAAGGCCATCATTATTTGTCATTTATATAAATTTCTAATGAGTCGAACATTGAGCCTTTAATTTTAAAATATTACGCAAAATAGGTGTTAAAAAGTAATGTTTAAAATATTAAAAAAATTCTACAATTCTACAGTATCATCTAGTAAATGTATAAATTTTCAACAACTTTTACGAATAAAATTTTTCCAATGACAGAAAAGAAGTAACAGTCTAATGTTACGCGAAGATTTCAAAAAGCCGTAAAAGTCCACACCCGTGCAATAATTGCGGACTAGTTTTTATGACGTCGGTAAAATTCGCGAGGTCCAGACAGTTCGATCGCTTCTTTTTATTAGTCGTTTTGCTTGTTACTCTTTTTTTTTTATTTCTTATTTTCGTTTTCTTTTCGTACCGCTTAAGTGGAAGCAATCACCCAGAAAAAATTACATCGTTCTCCAAAATTATAGCCAGCAAATTATATGTGGTATTATAGATATTTATTACGTAGGATTTTCAGTTAAACTCATTTTAAAAAAATGATGAGTTACAGAGTGAAATATGAATTATATTGAATAAAAATCTTTCACTTTTTATAAAATCCATTAGAGTTAAAAATAGCATGATACTCAGTATCGTCCCAGAAAACTGTAGATATAGCTTAAAATAGCATAAAAACAAATGAAATTAGTGTATCTACCTATATTCAGTGTTTGAAGAGGGAGAGCAGAGAAGAAGATGATGGTTATTACACTTATCTTCAAATAATTTCACCCGGTTTGACATGTTGGCTTTTGAGCTCTATAACAAAGCACATGCTAATTCTTGATAGTCAGTATGATCCAAATAAGAATTGATTAAAACTTTATAAGATGTGAGACAAAAAAAATGAGTTAAAAAGAAGCATAGAAAGATATCGAGTTAGTGTACATCTAGGAGTAGGTAAGTAAACGGAGGAGGAGAGGAAGAAGAGTTTTGGCATTGAAGATTCCTGATTGTAATTTTAATAGATTTTATCAAACAATTCTATCTGTTTTGGTATGTTTTACTCATTATACTCTACGCCTTATTAGTTAGTATGGAACAAAAAACTGTGGAAAACTTTAGATAAGATGCGAGACAAGAAATTTGAGTTAAACAGAAGCATAGACAGATATAGTGTACATCTAGGACCAGTACGGAGAGAAAGAAGAGTCATTAAAGAACAGCAATAGACATTTTCTTGATAGGCATTTTAATGGATTTTACTAATTATACTTTTCGCTTTTGGAATACCTTAAAAAGTATCATTCTTGATTGTCCGTATGGACAAAAGAACTGTGGAGAGACCTTAGAGAAAATGCTAGACAAGGTGCATACGATTAAAGGAAAAAATTGGAGTCTAACTATGTTGAACCGAAGCATAGAAAAGTATAGAGCTTATACACATTTAGAAGTGATGAAAGGAAGCCAAGAGGAAGAATTGTGTCATTAAAAATCAACAGCAGAGGTACTCTTGATCGTTATGGTAATGAATATATCTGCAAAATATTCTGTTTGTGTTGGCATAATCTGTTAGGCAGTAGCAAAAGAACTGCAGGAAGACCCTAGAGAAGATGGTGAGACAACATACAAAAGGCTAAGTTAGGTTTAAATCAACTATACTCTTAGCAGAAGCATAGAAACCCAGGAGCGGCAGAGAAGGTACTGAGACGAAAAATAATTTTAACATAGGAGATCTTCAGCAGACCTATTCTTGTTAGTTATTGCAATGAATATCTTCAAATGTTTTGGTATAATGTATTTCTGTATTTCGTTTAAGAATTTTTCTTCCTTTAAACTTTTAAAGGCATAGCCTAGTTAAGGAGCGTCAGTATGAACTATGGGATCACCTTAAGGAAGATAGCAAAGTTATGTTCAGAACAGCATAAAAATAAATTAATTTACTATATTTAAAAAGATCCGCAGCATATCTTTTCTTTTTTTTTTCATTTAAAAACGGCAATTTAATTCATGATAGCCATTATGAACCAATACAATTGTGGAATGACCATGGAGAAGAGGACAAACAATGCACAGAAGATTACATGAAGTTGATTTCTTACTATGTTAAATAGATTAACCTGAAAATCTATGGACTGATTCAGGGACGACTGAGGAAAAAAATGATAAACTTTGTCCATAGATATCTGCAACGTTGTTTGGCATTCTTCATCTTCCCGGTTTGGAATTCCTCCAGATCATGTTTTTGTTACCAATAGAAACATAATGCTAAAGACATCTTTCCTAGTTGTCCTTGTAAGCTTCTAATTTCTCCTACGATTACATCTTCTCTTATCAAAGATCATTTTGGAAGCCCTATTGATCTCTTATTTAACTAGTAGAAATTAAAATTTCATTCATAACTTTTTCAATCTCAAAATATTTGGTTGTTTATATATGAATCATCCTGTAGAGTAGACGATTCTCAGACTAATACCAACTACTGCGATTATTCAGATTTTTATTTCTCCTTCTCTCTGTTGGCATTTTTCTCGTTCTGTGTGTCAGTCTTCAGCGGCGATCAATAAAATATATTTTACTGCAGACATACACTTCATTCTCCATTATTTTCATACCGAAAAGGCAATAAAACATCGGTGAAGGGCATTGGGGCAAAAAGGGGGGCCTAAGGGGGCGTGTCTCCGACTCAGTTCTCCAATCGGCCCCTTGGCCACCGGTGGTTTTACGACCGCAAGACCGGAATTAAACCGCCAAATTTAATTAGAAGTTAAATGTCGGACTGACAATCAGACTGTGACCGCTCATTACCGAGTTTTATGGCTGCCCTCCAAGCCCAGTCGTTTCGATGGTTCGATATCGATGGGATTTTGATGGAAAGGATTATACAGGGTCAACAATAGAAGAATTTACAATTTGTTAACCAATAAAATATATCAGATCAAACCTTCAGTTTGTTATTCAGTGCGTTACAGTCGCTCATGATCTGTTTGACGTTTTGGATTTTGAGGAGCTTTATTTGGCAATTCGCTGAAGCGCCTAACTTTCCAGCAGTCTAGAGCATGTGCTATATGTCAACACATGCGCAAAAAATAAAGTTTTAGATTTGAGATTAGGGTGCGTTTGTTATTTTTTTGTAATTTTCTTATTCACTGCATGTTTCCAACTCTCGTACCTCCGCCTGTGTGTCTATATTGCAGTCTGTATCAGGCAGACCAGTAGAGGTTTACACAAAAAATTAATAGAAGGGGTGTGAAGGCACAGAAGACTGAACACTTTACAATTTTATTAAGCCTTCTTCTGAGAATGACATTATCCAGTCGCTGCAGCATCATCATGTTGACATAAGGTCTTCTCTGAAGAATTTCTGCAAATCTTTTGATTCTTTTTTTAACTGATGGGGTTTTCAAATTTCTGTATAGATGATTAATCTGATAGTACCATGAAAGTGTGCGAAGTCACAGAAGACGGAACTCTAGACAATTACTTGAGCCTTTTTCTGATATAGGCCTTATCCAGTATCTGCAGCACCCCCTTTTTGACATAGAGTCTTCTCTCCTGGATTTTTACCCATCTTTTAAATTTTTTTTTCAATAATGGGATTTTCAGATTTCTATTTGGATGGTAAATCCGATAGTAACATGAAAGTGTAAACACTATACAATTTTTTGAGTCTTCTTCTGAGAATGACATTATCCATTTGCTGCAGCACCTCCATGTTGACACAGTCTTCTCTCGTGGAACAATCACATTTAAGATAAAAACCACCAGAAATCATCAATTTGTACCTAAAATAGATTACAAATGAAGATGAAAAACGAAGAAAAATAAATATTTTTATATGAATAACATGGTAGTAAAGATGCGGGAATATTAACACTTTTCAAATCGCAGCAAATGTGAAAAATTAAATCCAATTAAATCACAGTTACTGGTTAAATTTCAAGTAATCCGATAGGGGTACTTTTATTATTACTAATAAGGGATGAAGACAATAAAAATAATAAATTCCGTCAATTGAAATAAATGATTTTCAAGGATTTAATCTCAGAATTGACAAACTCATAATTAATTTCTAATAAATAGTTATCTATATCAGTTCCTTAATTTATTTTAGTATCAAAATATACTAATGGAAATTCTTTTAGAAATAGATTAATTCGAATTTTATAATCAGAAACTAAATTAACCTAAATAACCATTTGCGTCAATATAGCTCTGGTGCTAATCATTATTTATTGCACAAATGCTATTTAAAATATCCTAATATTAGTTTTAAATTTGTTGTCTTATCTAATCGTTTCTATCAATATGTATATATCTGTAAATTTCGAATTATACAAATATTTGACCTTTTAAAATGCACAATTTAAGGAAATTTCATTGAAAGGTAGATAATAGATATATGTTTGCAGAATGTGTTGATTTTTAAGAGAATAAAAACTAGGAAGATGTCTATAGTTTTCTATTTTCCCAATGATTATTTATCAATATTTAAAAGGTTGAGATTGTATCAAATAATAAATAAAGTATTAAAGTAAAGTGACGGATTAACAAAGAAATTGTAATTTGAAGAAACACTAAATTAACATCAAAGATTTCTAAATTTGTTTGAAAAATTGTAAGTATTTTAATTTTTTAAATACCTCACAACACTTTTTCAATTTTTTATTAAGTTTGCACCTTGTTAGTTTCATTTAAGAATTCACATAGATACATATACGAAACCTGAATATTATTGAATTCAATCTGATAAACAGTTCATTAATCTTACTGTGAAATACAAATAAAAATATTTTCAACCATCTGTGTCACACAGTTCACTAATCTGAAAGATGGTTAATAAACTCTGTAAAATAGTTGGCGAATTTAAATTACAGATGACCTACTCTTAAACACAATATACAACGTTAAACCCTGTATTAACCACAGTTCACTAAGCAGTTTATTCATATAAAGGACATCTGATGAAAAACAGTTCACTACTTTAATTGACACAACTGCTGACTTAAAAAACAGGACAATATTACAATATTCTGAAGCACAGTTTACTAAACTTAGATAGATAGATATCCATTGGGTTAGCTATTAGCCTGCATCGTTGCGACCTTTACAGATCTATTGTGAACACTCATCATCTCTAGAATAGAATTCGAGCACCTGATCTAGCCCTACTGCCAATACTAGATACCGCGTCCTTGCAAGGCCTTCACATTGGCATAGGACATGAAATGCGGTTTCTTCCTCCTCTTGGCAGTATCGACAGATGTCATCATGTGCCAAGTACAGCTGACTCATGTGAGCTGACAATGTCCTGTCAAGAGACTGACAATCATTCTGATCTCGTTTCGCCTTTGTGATAACAGCTCTGCAGTAAGTTTCCCTGAATGTTCTTTTATAAAGACTTTGTCTTGTCGCTTGCCCGCTGATTTTTCCCACCACTTCAAGCCTTGCCTAGCCTCCATTTCTCAATGGCAGCCTTCCTGAATGTGTCAGCAATCCTGCCGAATGTTTTAGGTCCAATCATTAGCATATTAGCCCGTTCGGGCCAATTCATCAGCCTTCTCATTACCCCAAAACACTTAGTGTCCTGGTACCCATGCCAGTATCTTGTGCCGAGACTATTGTCTTTAGAGCTGCTTGATTGTCCGAGTATATGACTACGGTTTTAACCTGACTTACATTCTCCGTTACATAGTGTTGTATGGTTATTACTTCACCCTGAAACACTGTAGTATAGGTATACACTTAGACTTAATTGGACTTGTATCCTGTGTCTTCTACTATCCATACCCGACCTTGTGCCTTTCTCAGTCTTTGAGCCATCGGTATACTAGATGGACTCCGTTAAATTGAGAACCACTGTTCCATGAATCCTGAGGCATATTCATTATTTGATTCGCCTAACCCTGTTATAGATCTGCTAGCTCCTTTTTCCATAATAATCTTAGGCACAGTTAATATACTCTAAAGTGCAGTTTACTAATGTTGACGTACTTTTACATGCCATTTACTGATTTAAATTCGATGAAAATCTGTTTAAACACAGTTCACATATCTGAAACACAATCTAATAAAAATTAGTGATTCTAAATATGTTTAACGATCATGTACAGTTTACTAAATTGTACGACAGTTGATCCACTCTTAATTATAGTTGACTAATCTAACTTATAATAGTTGACGTACTTTAAAATACAGTTTACTAATTTCAATTACATATATTAAAACCTATCTAAAACACATTTCACTAATATAATATGCAGTTCACGTTCTCTGAAATACAATTCACGAATTTGATTTTCATTAGACTTGGAACATTATTTACTAATCTATTCCTATTGTACACTTGAGTTATTCTCAAATCTAAAAACTTATATTCAGAAATATAATACACAAATTCAAACCTGTCTAAAATACAGTTTATTAACATGTATTACTCTAGAATACAAATGATGAAGCGACTTTTATTAAACTCTTTTTGAAACACACTACAATAATCCGAGTTGAAATTAATTTTATAATTAAAGTAACTATTCTAAAATTCAATTTACTAATTCAAAATACGTTAAAACATATCTAAAACACGGTTTACTAATCTGAAGTCCAATTAGGTTATTCTAAAATTAAGTTTACTTCTTGTAAATATATTTAACATAGTTTACAAGTCAGAAAGACAGTTCATATAATGAAAATACAAGTGATGTACTTTGAAATACAATTCTCTAATTCAAAATATGTTCAAATCTGTCTGAAACAAAGTTAATTAATTTTTAATACAGTTGTACTCTGAAATACAAATGAAGAATTCGAAATTCATTGGAGTTTGTCGAAAACACACTTTACTAATCTGAATTTGACTACAATACAAATCTTTCTATCTAAATAATTTCAAGGCTTTCTGGACAAGAATTTACTAATCTAATCAATCCAAATTTGTGCGAACTGATCTATCTTATCTGAATGAGTGTTTCACTATGGCTGGTTATCGCTTCCATTGTATTATATTACCTGGTTTTGATCTTTACAGGTTTGGTTTTCATATTTTTATGGATTCACAAATTTTAGTATTGTCATCGAAAAGTTTTTGTTATTTAGTGTTGATATTTATTCTTCTTCATTTGTTATTGTTATTTTATTTATTAGTGTTATGTTTTTTATAACTAGGTACTGTTAATTATATTATTCATAATTTTCGATGAATACGTGCTAGCCTTGTCTTATACCAGGAACTGAAAATTAGAACAATAATATTTTGGATACGAGTGATAATAATCTAATAGTGGAAGGTGATAAAAGTGTCTAAAGAGGTGAAAAAAGTTATCGGTTTGCTTTCATGCCGCTTTCCAGTTGTTTATGATTAAAGAAACTTTTAAATTTGCGCGCCTATTGTTGCGCATGTGCAATGAATTTATGTTGTTACATCCTCTCTCACGGGTGTCATTATTTGTTTAACACTGTTCAAGTAAAGTCGTTTTAAGCAAGTTTGTGTTACGTTTTCTTTTAATCATCTTAGTATTTGGACAATCAAAATATTTGTAAAGCCAGTTATATACAGTCCACTTTCGAAGTTATTGTTTCTCAACATTTTTTGTGGTTCTTCGAGCCGGATATTGAAATTTCAGTAGCTTGCCTTTGTTACCATAATTTGTTAAAGAAATCTTCAGAAATGAAATTAGATTGTGACCCGGAATCAAGAATAGATTTGGCGTTTTGAAATTTACCATAAGAATCCTTTATAAGAACAGATACAGTGGATAGAAGCACCAGATTATCAGAAATGTACAAAAAAAGAAGCACAGATGACGTTGGATTTCCTGATGAAGTTTTATCACAAGAAGATGTTTGTAAAATCGGAGAAAGTGTTGGAGCTGAAGAACTTTGTGGAGCAGACGAAAACGAGATTGTGTCCTCGTGTAGTAATGTATGATGTTTCAGTCCGCATTGTTGACATTTTCCATATTTACAATTTTTATTAATGTGCCCTGAATGTAGGCAATTTAAACAAAATTTCCGATTCTTTACTTCTTCTGATCTCTGTTTAACACTTAGATTGAGAAGTTTTACGCCAGTAACAGTCAGTAACTGTTGGTCTAATATAGATCCTACTACGGCCCTGAACTTTAAAGAATCGGCTTAGGTAGCTCTTAAGATTATTCAGTCCAACCGAAATTGGAACGATTAATATCTGGATTTTATTCAATTATTTATTTTATACCTAATTGTGGTCCCTACTCTGAAATACAATTCAAACTACATTCATCTTCAGTACTCTGATCGCTGTTTGAACTGCTATTTATTAATCTGGACTACTCAGAAATATAATTAACACTAGTGAAATATCACATTAAAAATTCGTATTATTTAAAATTTAGACAGAATTTTATGTACCTTCCTTGGACCAAATCTGAAAAAACAAAATATTCCAAGAAATTTGCAAGATCAGACCAGAAGGTATAATATTCCATTGCATTGTTGAATAAGTAATAAAAGTCCAAGTGCGTAACTAATCCCGCTCGTAAAATCTAACCTTGTGCGAGAAATCAGATGCCTTCTCGACACATTTCTGTGACCTCACCATTCAAATTCTTGTAGAATTTTATTGTTCGTTCAGTATTAATACTACTTGTGACTTATTATAAATTTATCTTTTATAGATTGACATATTTTTATAGAACTTATTCTATTGCTTCTTTTTATTTATGGCTCGTTTTAGTCGAGGAATTCATGAACCTTATTTAAAAAAAGGGATATTAAACAGTGTTTACAATTTATTTCTCTATTATTATTTACAATTTTCAAAGTAATAAAAAGACAATGAATTATCGAGTCCCTAAATAGATATATTAGAATTTTTTGTTCAGAAAGAGAAAGTCTCCAAAACCATTCAATCGGTCTCTTCATCAAAGGAAGAGAAAAAAAATATATAAACATTTAGGTGGTTCTGAATATAAAAATAATTATTTTCATTTTTCGGTTTTTCCTCATTTTCTTTTTATAAAATACCCAACGTGTTTGATTAACTAAGTTCTGAAAAGGGTGTGTAAAGTAAAAAACATTCATTAACACTGTAACCTCTTTTTGTCAGAAGGTGTTAAATGCTCGATTGAGGAGGTTAACTAATGCGAACGGCACTCAGTGGGTTAGGGGTAGAGCGAGAGTGGATTCGATCAAGCTAGATGATAAATTATTGAAAAGATAAAAAGGGATATATTTAATAGTTAAAGTTAAAGGGAACCAAAGAGAGGAAAAGAAATAAACGAGAGAGAAAGGAAAATGGGCGCCACTTATGTTTTTTATCCTGAGGATGGGGAAATATAAGAAACCCAGATAAAATAAGAAAGATATAAGAGATATAAGATATTTTAAGATACAAGAAGAAAAAACCGGGAAACTGAAACTAGGCGTCTCGCCGAGATGTTATTAGCAACCCTACCACACCTAGAATGAATAAAGCCGTTGGTACTAAAAAAGACCGGTAAGCATCCACGCTTAAGTCATCTGATCTTGAACGTGAAATTTGATTGGTCAATAAAAAAAATCAATACTTCGTTTCGAAAAATTCGTTAGATTTCAACGTTCTGGAATGTTCCATCTAATATGTTAGGCCCACAGGGTTGGCATAGGTAAAAAGAAATTATAAAAAAGAATTTTAATTAATCCGATTTTTTAAAACGCTTCACCAATATGTCACTCATTAGCCTTCATCTCATATAGTCATTATTCAGTAGTTGCACCTGATTGTTGACATGGACGAGGAGTCTTTTCTGGTACTTTTCTGTGAACCTTTTATTTTCTTCTGTCACTTGAGATTTTGTTAAATCTTTATGCAGATTGTTATACCATTAGTACTATGGCGCTGTATGAAGCTATTAAACACTATACAAGTTCAAAAAGTTTAATACTCTTAAGCAGTCTTCTTAGATCAACAATATCCAGAAGTTACAGCACCACCGTGTTGACATGAAATATAGTCTGGTCCCATGCTTTGCTTCTTTTACTGTTGGGATTTCCAATTTTTTTGTAGATTGTCGGTCCGATATTACCATGGAGTTAAATGAACTCAGAGATCACTTATTACTTTCTAAATACTAAGTTCAACATTTTTTAGCATCCTATTTAAATCGGCATTATCTAGTAGCTGCAGCACCTCCATGTTGACATAGATGTGAACTTTTTGCTCCTGGATTTCTGTCAATCTTTTAATTTCTTTTTTGACTGATGGAATTTTTTAACTTTTATGTAGATAATGAATCTGCTAGGACCATGAATGGGTCAGAAGGCACAGAAGACTGAACACTTTAAATTTTTTTGAGCCTTCTTCTGAGAATGACATTATCCAGTCGCTGTCGCTGCAGCACCTCCATGTTGAGATAAGGTCTTCTCTGAAGAATTTCTGCAAATCTTTTGTTTCCTTTTTTAACTGATGGGATTTTCAAATTTCTATGTAGATGATAAATCTGATAGTTCCATGAAAGTGTATGAAGTCACAGAAGACTAAACACTATGCAATTTCTTGAGCCTTCTTCTGAGATCAGCCTTATCCAGTATGTGCAGCATCTCCGTGTTGACATAGAGTCTTCTTTCTTTTACAGCGATAGTGGGGTGTAACACTTTTTTCTGTCGCTATCTATACGCCCAATAAATATTTAAACATTACATTTTTTTATAGTTTTTGTTTTTAATAACTATTTTTTATTTTCAGGTAAGCTACATTTATTAGTACATAATATCTTCTATTCATTGTAAGTATCATAAATTTATTTATGGTGGGAGGATTTCTTTTATATATAATATTTTTAATAGAAAATCTTGAAATAGAATACTTTATTACAGGTAGTTAAATATAATAAAAATGAAGATTTTCGCGTTGCCATCCGTTTGTATCAAATAATTCATAATTTATGGAGCAAGTGCTTTAGAAAATGATGGTGGTATCACGAACAAAAACCTGAATAACTTGGCTGCGTGCCATGTCTGCGTTTTTATATCATTTGCGGCAATTTATTTAAGAACATTTAATTATCTGGCCTCTAGCCAAATTGGTTAAATTCCTCTCTTATATATACCAATCTTACAATGGTTATTCTTTAGCGGTATCGGCATAGCATATCTTCATTAGATACAGGTCATTTTATTCCAATTTTTTCGTATTTCGAAAATTTTATTGATGTTTGGCCAAATCGGTTCTAGTCTACTGACAGGAAAACAACATTTCAGAGAAAGAATCTTTTCAAATATTGAGTTCAAATACGAAAACAAACCATTTTTAAAGTAAATATAGTTTATCAAAATCATCTCATACTGCAATAAATTTATATAGAAAAATATTCGTTTCATAAAAGAGACATTTTAAAGTTTATTTCGCCAAAGAAATGGTACAAACTCAGACAAAAGCTTCCAATAAAATTACTCAATACTTTACTTGAAGCTAGAATATAAAAGGAGAATAAAACAGTAAAGTTTGTCATTTTTAGATTTTACCGCACATGGTTTTATAAGTCTCTTGGTAGGTACCAAATTAAATTCAATGATCTGAATTTCGATTTTGCTGCTTTGTGCAATGCATAATATTAAAAATCGGCTGGTGGTGGCATTGGATATTTTTTTAACACACAAAATTATTGGTCGAAAGGATATCATCAAAGAGCCTTCTTTCAAAATTGTAGGTCAATTCCATAGTTTCTTCTTCGATGTCCAATAAAGTGATCTTCTTATAGTCATCCAAAATTGGACCCATAACAACAAAATCTACTTCCAGGTTCAAGCATCTCCATGATAAATGATCATTTTCACAAATATCCTCTGCAAGATTGTATTTATGGACTCGGAACATCGTTGAATAAATGTCATTCAATTTCTTGCAATAGCTTTGGATCCATAACTGCAGTAACATAAGCTATCAGTCCCAAAAACATTTTCAGATGAATAAAAGCAATTAAATTCAGTGTAGAATTCAGCTTTGAAAGATAAGATCCATAACCGGAGTAGCAGCTTCTGTTAGTTCCTCAGGACAACACTAAATTCTAAGAGCATCCTCAGATGAATGTCAAAATGATCAAGATTGTGCTTCTGGACCTTTCTCTAAAGATATTGTTCTAATACAAATATAAATCGATGAATTTTCTCCACATTCAAGGTTTACAATAAAAGCAATCGGTTTTAGCGTAGGATTTAACATTTGCAAATGTTGAAAGTTAAGATTCAATACAACGCAAGCTGTTACTGCGAATCCCTTAGCATGTTCAAAAGCATCTTCAGATGAATGTCGAAATGCTCAAGTTTGTACTTCAGGATTTTCCGCTAAAACATTGGTCTAAATCAAATATAAATCGATGTCTGTCTTCCAAAATAAAGATTTGTAATAAAAATTGGTGCATTTCCTTGATGTAAAATGATTGTGTCATTCTGTAAACCGGGTCTTTCTTCACGAATGTTTTTATCCAACTTGTCCAAAAAGTTGCAATAATATTCAGAGTTAATTGTTGTACCTATTTCAATATAATCAATCAACAAAACCCCTTTTGCATCCAAAAAAACTGATGCCATAAACTTTTTTGCCGATCGTTCTGACTTCACCTATTTTGGAGCTGAAAACCCATCTTCAATCCACTGCAAACGTTCTGATTGCCTACAGTATCAGCAATTTTACGCTTAGTCAAATTTAAATCTTTAAAGACAATATCATAGACTTGCTCAATGATTTCTGGTGTTGTTGCACTTTTTGGATGTCCACTATACGTGGTTCATGTTCGACGCTTCTACGACCACGTTTAAATTTTAAAACCCATCGATGCACAGTTGGAAATAAAGGAACATATTCCTTTTAAACACTTTTACCATTTTAGTATGAATATCTTTTGCTGATAAACCTTCCAAAACAAAGATTTTATCACTGCACAATATTCGGTTTTTTCGATTGTAACAACATACTCTGACACGTCAATTTTAAATGGCTTGTAGATAGAGAATAAATTGACAAATCAAAATAAAAAAAATTGTGTATTCAAATGAAAGATGAAATTTTAAAATAGCGTATAAAGTTTTTCCTACATTTTTTTTAAATAAATTAAAATAATTAAATAACTAATTCTCCTAAAATTAGTGTATATATACATTTACCCAAAGGTATGCACTCCACCCATTTCATAAGAATACCCAATAACTCACCAAAGATTGATCAATTCCAATATGTCACGTGACTGATGCCCAACATCTTTTATTATGTCTTTATCTTTTAATAATATACCAGAAAGAATCGATCAGTTCTTGAAGAATTCTAACCAGAGACAGTGGTGGATCATAGTTTGAGTAAAAAAATGTTGGTGCATCGTAAATCTGCTTTCATAATAAATTTATAATAAGAAGATAATTCATTAAAACAAAATAATGTCACATACATATGTCAAAAGAATTCCATGTAGATCATCTATAAAGAATCAGAGCTCAAAGAAGGATAGAAGAAGGATAATCTTAAAAGAGAAGGCAGAGAAAATGTTGATGCTAGGTAAATTAACAAGTATAAAATATATAACAAATTAAGTAAGAACAAAGCTAAGAAAAAAGCATAAAGAAACAAACACCTCTTAAGTAAAAATCTTTTATGAGGTATAACATTTAATAAGAAGTGGTGAATTAAGATCTATAAAAGCCCAGTAATCACAATTATATGTGAATATAATAAAAAACAGCATTGAAAACTAGCATAAATGATTAAATAAAAAGAGTATGTGAAACGAAATAGTTGCTAAAACTGATTGTAGAAGAAGTAAAAGAGCAATGAGAGCTACAGATTAACATTATCTGAATCTACAAAAACTTGATTAATGTAGTTATCATTGGAAAAATATTTTACAATTCTACATTTTCTTGTTTTAATAATTAGTCTATACCCGCCTATGTATTTAGTCTATAAAACCTGTATAGAATCGATTTAAGTCTTATTTACAATCTAAAGAATGAACCAGAATCATATCACGGCAGGCCTCAAACCTGATACCCATCTTTGGCATTCAATGAATCGACCATCATCATTTATAGAAACTAATCGATCTCTGGTTAGTATATGACAATAGCAATGGTAAAGATCGCCGTTTTTTGCTTGATACTTTGATGGGTCATTAATTGTTTCTCTTAGCTTTTTGGAGATTTAGTTGGTTGAAAATCTCAATATTCAACTGTATATAAAACGATCAAAATTTATATAAATTTAAATAATTAAAAAAAAAAAGGTTTTTATACAGTATTTTAAGTAATTTTAAGACCTGAAAGAATATGAAAGACTCCATCATTGGATTGTAGATGGTACATGTAAAGTGGTGTTGGAATTTTTTCAATGTATTGGAAGCAGTCCTCTTGGTCTATGCGCCTTTGTATTATAAATCTGAGTATTTCAACTTAGAATAAAGTCTTTGACGAAAGCTTTCGAAGAACAATTCTACATATTTCGTCCTTATTCAACCAGTTACGGTCTATAATATGAAAGAATCCATCATTGAACTCTAGATGGAACATGTAAAGTGGTGCTGGAATGTTTTCACTGTATTGGAAGCAATCCTCTTGGTCTCTGCTCCTTTGTAGCATTAATCTAAGTATTTCAACTTAGAATAAAGTTTTTGGCGAAAGCTTTCAAAGAACAATTTTACATATTTCTTCCGTATTCAACCAGTTATGATAGAATCCATCATTGGACTGTAGATGGAACATGTAAAGTGGTGCTGGAATGTTTTCACTGTATTGGAAGCAATTCTCTGGGTCTCCACTCCTTTGTAGCATAAATCTGAGTATTTCAACTTAGAATAAAGTCTTTGACGAAAGCTTTCGAAGAACAATTTTACATATTTCTTCCGTATTTAACCAGTTACGGTCTATAATATAAAAGAATCCATCATTGGACTGTAGATGGAACATGTAAAGTGATGCTGGAATGTTTTCAATGTATTTGAAGCAGTCCTCTTGATCTCTGCTCCTTTGTAGCATAAATCTGTTTATTTCAACTTAGAATAAAGTATTTGGCGAAAGCTTTCGAAGAACAATTTTACATATTTCTTCCGTATTCAACCAGTTATGAAAGAATCCATCATTGGACCGTAGATGGAACATGTAAAGTGGTGCTGGAATGTTTTCACTGTATTGGAAGCAATCCTTTTGGTCTCTGCTCCTTTGTAGCATAAATCTGAGTATTTCAACTTAGAATAAAGTCTTTGGCGAAAGCTTTCGAAGAACAATTTTACATATTTCTTCCGTATTCAACCAGTTAGGGTCTATAATATAAAAGAATCCATCATTGGACTGTAGATGGAACATGTAAAGTGGTGCTGGAATGTTTTCACTGTATTGGAAGCCGTTCTTTTTGATCTTTGCTTCTTTGTAGCATAAATTTGAGTATTTCAACTTAGAATAAAGCATTTGGCGAAAGCTTTCGAAGAACAATTTTACATATTTCTTCCGTATCCAACCAGTTACGTTCTATAAGCAGATAAGAATAATAGCTGAGGCTGCTACTACAGTTATGTACCTTATTTTTCAAAGTGAACCGCTGAATCTTGCGCTGAAACCAATTTCATTACAAAATACACATTCTTTAATTTTTGCTTCCAATACTTTTTAACCAACCTATTATTCAGGTTGTCCAACTTAAGACTTCAAGTTGACCCAAATCTCTTCTATGGCAGTTTTGAGTTAACGAAGACTATCCGTACGTCTTATTATTGTCAGACAGCTGTCCAACCATGATTCCCCATAGGTTGTCAATTGGATTTAGATCCGGCGAGCATGATGGCCACTGCAATAAATCACATTCTTTAATTTTTGCTTCCAATTCTTTTTAACCAACCTGTATTTATTTTTTAAGGATTTTCATATTTCGATATTATTTTTTCTAAATTGGTGGAATATCTGTTATTTTGTGAACAGTTACAATATTGTTTGCATTTTATTAAATTTCTACATTTATTTTGATATTTTGGTAGAACAGACCACAACTATATTATAAATGTAGGTATTCTAATATCATAGTTTTATAAATCGGAAATGAACATTTTAGAGAAGATTTATTACACATTAATACTAATTATGGATTCAATTTTGCGTCTTTCTGATTTACCCATTAATTATTTATTAATATCTAAATACATTAAACAAGTTCAGAATGGAAATCCCGAGTTCGTCAAACAATGACTTAATTGTTTGATATCAAGTTTAATATCATAACAATGATTCAAATTTAAAGAATACATAAAGTGGGTAATTAAAATCAAATTACTGATTTAACAGTGGTTTACGTAGATATCCCGAAAGTGAATAATTCTATATTACTCTAGTCAACATCTTCAATAACGTGAAAAATTAAAATAAAGGTCCTAAAAATATGAGCGATAGCTCATTGGATTCGGAATCACCTCTAGAAAAATGTTTTTAAAGAAAAAGTGTGCGGGCAAAAAATTGCAATTTTTTTTAACAAATAAGATGAAAAAAAAAAATATATTTATGTTTTTGTTAATAACTGGAAAAATATTAATATTTAAGAAATTTTAAAAAAAGCTCGTTAAAGAGGAGGAAATTTCCAAAAAAGTCCGTCCTCCCGGAACTCTATCTCCATTATTTATAATGTTAATTTGACGTTGAAAATAGGGCTCCGCGCGGCTTTTACGGCATGCGCGCGCCACCGCTAAACGTCGTTTATCAGATAAAATATTTTTTTATGACATAAAATGTTATTTTAAAAATTTGAAAAAATTCCAGTATTTTTCTAACACTTAAAAGAATCTACATCAGTTGGAAAAAACATTTTATCACTGTTTTTCAAAAAGTTATTCAATTGTTAACTAAAAAATTTTTTCCTAATCTCTGTTGACATAAACAATGGGATAAAAGGTATAAATAATTGGCCTAAAAATTTGAAATTTCGTAGAGCCCTTTTCATATGTATACTTTACAAGATCCTGCGATAAATGTTTATAAAAGTTTATTAATTTGTTAATAATACTTTCTAATATTATACGTCACGTTAACTGTAGCGCCTACGTAACTTGTCAATTAAAAAATGATATATCTTTTAAACTATTGGAGATATGATAAAGGACATTCAGCTCTTTTTTATAGGAAATAAATTTCTCTTTCAAATAATTCTAAGTCCAAGTACGTATTTATTGTTTATTAGATACTACATGCATTTATTTATAAAAATTCTCTATTTTTTTTTTACTTTTTCGCATTATTTTGCAATAGTTATGAAAAATCATAATTAACAAATTAATAAACTTTTATGAACATTTATCGCAGTATCTTGTAAAGCATACATATAAAAAGGGCTCCACGAAGTTTCAAATTTTTAGGCCTATTATTTATACCTTTTATCCCAATGTTTATGTCAACAGAGATTAGGAAAAGATTTGTTAGTTAACAATTGAATAACTTTTTGAAAAATAGTGATAAAATATTTTTTCTAACTGGGTTAGATTCTTTCGAGTGTTAGGAAAATACTAGAATTTT
Organism: Altica lythri; assembly: GCA_964028335.1. Taxonomy (NCBI): domain Eukaryota; kingdom Metazoa; phylum Arthropoda; class Insecta; order Coleoptera; family Chrysomelidae; genus Altica; species Altica lythri. The sequence goes on from OZ034809.1 coordinate 19,425,809, forward strand.
TTCAAATTTTTAAAATAACATTATATCATAACAAAAATATTTTATCTGATAAACCACGTTTAGCGGTGGCGCGCGCATGCCGTAAAAGCCGCGCGAGCCCTATTTTCAACGTCAAATTAAAAATATAAATAATGGAGATAGAGTTCCGGGAAGATGGACTTTTTTTTCGGAAATTTCCTCCTCTTTAACGAGCTTTTTTCAAAATTGCTTAAATATTAATATTTTTCGAGTTATTAACAAAAAAATAAATATCTTTTTGTTTTCATCTTATTTTGTTAATAACAATTGCAATTTTTTGCCCGCACACTTTTCCTTTAAAAACATTTTTCTAGAGGTGATTCCGAATCCAATGAGCTTTCGCTCATATTTTTAGGACCTTTATTTTAATTTTGCACGTTTTTGAAGATGTTGACTAGAGTATATTACCACTGTCCAATAAATTTCCAGTTTAGTTAAAGATATTTTTGGCCTTAACTATGTTACTTTTTACTTTCCTGTTTTCTTTTATATTAAAAATACAGAATATATAAAAATTTAAATCTTTGTGTATATTTCGATTTTTTTTACGTAATTAATTGAGAGTAAGCGGTGTTCCACACGGAACCGTTTTAGGACTTCTATTCTGATAATTTATGAATACATACATTAATTGTGAAGTTAAAACTAAAATACGTAGGTTGTCTTTTTATTTCTGCATATGGCCATAAAGCCAAAATAATTTTGAACTTTTGTTCTTCGCTCTATGTAATGTAGAATATTTTGATGTCTTATTTGTAACCTCCAAAATTCTGCGTAAGTATTATATATGATTGAAATCAGAAAAATAATAACTTTACGTTCCTTGTATTCATTCATGTTTATTTATAAAAAATTCAAGAAATATATTTTTTAAATTTAAACAATAGATTGTAAAACTATGAGAGCATACAACCAGATGCTGTAAGGGTCGAGAAAAGGGTCGAATTTATGGACCACTCGCTGTTTCCAGGTAAGGGGCGACTTCAACCGAACATTTAATAGTGAAATTATTTATTGATATTAACTGATAAATTATTTACTATTTCTGAATATTTCTGAAAGGGTCAATATAAAAAAAATTGCGCAAGGTCAAAAAAAATTTGGTGCAACTGTACTTTCCTGTAACCTGTAACTGTAACCTTTAATACAAAATTTTTATGTAACACTTAGTCATGTAAAAAAGTAATAAAATTAATTGATAACAATATATTAATATTATACCTCCCCCTTTTGTTTTTAAATATCACGTACCTACACTTTTAGTTCTAATGGTGATAGGATATATAATTTAAATTTTTTGTATTAATTAGTTATTTGTATTAATTTATGGAAGTTTTTAGTTGATAAAAGCGTATTAATATGCGCAATATTTTTAATGAACAATAATAAATGGCGTCATGTGATGATAAAAGTTGAGTATTAGCATTAATTTCCTTATTTTGCTCAAATTATGCGAATATTTAGAATTTATTGCTCAGCTCGAACGCGAGTATTAAAATGATTATAAAATATAATGTTTTATGTTGTTACTAGATACTCACTTTACACGAAAATTCTTATTAACCATTTTTATAGACCATAAAAAAATGCTATAGTGTGGCTGTAACGCCCTTTTACTCCTTTAGATAACAAAAAAAAAAATAATAGCACCCTAGTAGAGCCTAGTAGAGCCGACAGAGTTAAAATTTGCACTATTGTATTTTTTGGCATCGATTATCGACAATAGAGTTATCGATTACAATTTTGTAATAAATATTTTTCAATTAAACATGATTTAGTATTCGTTCCAAGTTCTTGCGGACTTGGCCTTTCTGATATTAATGAGGGTTTAAATCACTTTCATTCTATTCTATTGCCTGGTTTTGATTTGTACAGGTTTGGGTTCACAAATTCTAGTATTTTCAAAGTATGGTCGTAAAGCGGAGCTTTTGAAAAATTTCTGTAATTTGTGTTGATAATTTATTCTTCTTTATACGTTATTGTTATTTATTAGTGTTGTGTTTTTTGTTTTATAATTACTGTTACTTTATATTATTCATTATTTTTGATCAATATGTGGCAGCCGTGACTTACCAGAAAATCAAAAAAATAGAGTTACAAAAATTAATAAAACTTAACAATGATATGTTTTTCCTCGAAACATGCGTTTGTTGAACTGATTTTTCTTCATCATTTGCACGCCAATGGTCTGCATTGGCATCAATGATATCAAAACGCCGACAAAAAGTCGACGATAGCAAATTGACATTGAAAGGACTCTGCTGGTATGATATAGATCCTATTACGGCCCTGAGCTTTAAAATGTTAGTTTAGTTAGCTGTTAAACTTAGTCAGTCCGCACGAACTTGGAACGAATAATATGTGTAAATAATAGAATTGTCATCCACCTTTATTTAAAAATTTGCACTAACCTATCTTGATAATTGTCTTCTTGACTATTTACCACAATCCACTTTACATTTTATGATAACTACAAACTTCTGATAATAGCTGCTACTTTTTAAAAAAATACATTTATTTACAAATACCTGACAACTAACACATACAACTTCATTTCATATACATCTATGAGCATACGGCCCTTTACTGTGTAGCATAAGACATATTAAGTTCATATTTATTTTAAGTTTATAACTAGAGAGCGTAACTATAGCGCTACCCCAAATTTTGCTGTTTTTGTCCCCATAAATTAAAATTGGACTTAAGAGGTAAGAAAATGCGCCAAAAGAAGCTATTTAAGCAAACCTAAGTTAAGTTTTATTAGTTGACGCATAAATTAGAAAAAAAGTATGCAAATTTCTTGGTGCATACCTATAGCGCCTTTTAGTTAAAACTTAATTAAATCGCTAGATTAGATGTTTATTGGGTTGGCTGTTAGTCTGTATCACTGCGACCTTTGCAGATCTATTCTGACCACCCATTATCTTAAGAATAGGATTAGAGAACCTTGTCCAGCCCTGCCCTCTTAATGAGACTTAATAGCCTTGACAGTGGCCACTCCGCATAACTTGGAGCAGCCGGTTTCTCCTCTCCCAGTACTGGATACCGCGTCCTTGCAAGGCCTTCGCATTGGCATAGGACATGAAATGCGATTTCCTCCTCCTCTTGACAGTATCGACAGATGTCTTCATCTGCTAAGTTCAACTGACTCATGTGACTGACAATCATTCTGACATCGTTGCGCCTTTGTGATAGCAGCTCTGCAGTTAACTTCGTCGAGTGTCCCTTTATGTAGACTTTGGCTTGTCGCTTGCCCGGTTTTTTTCCCACCACTCCTGGGCCTTCTCTAGCCTCCATTTCTCTAAAATCCATTAAATCACTAACAAACAAATCAATAATTCATTATATCACCATTTTTACGAATTACTTCAAATAGTCTATTATTCATGTTGTCCAATAGGTTACTTAAGACTTCAAGTTGACCCAAATCTCTTCTATGGTAGTTTTGAGTTGACGACGATTATCGTTTTTCTTATTATTTCCATGACAGCTGTCCAACCATCATTCCTCATAGGTTTTCAATTGAATTTAGATCCGGCGAGCATGTTGGCCACTGCAATAAATCAAGGAACCACTCCATTGATTTACTGCTAACATAAAATCGAGGATTGTTTTGCTGGAATTTAAAATCAACGTTGTTGGTTTCATTTAAAAAGTGCACAGATGATTCTCCGCTATTCATACGTGTTAATGGATAAGCTAGAGTCAAAACATTTGCTCTTGTATCCGCACCCCACACCATTAATGTTCCATCTCCAAAATTACGCTTTGAGAGAATTTAGACTAGTGCATATTATAGTTAAGCCAAAAAACATCTCTTCTTGTGAGAAATTAGTGATTGTCAAGTACTTATTATATAGTTAAGCCAAAAGAATCTCTTCTTGCGAGTATTTAGTGATTGTCAATTTTCTCATTATACATTGTTCTCCTGCAGTCAATTTTAAGAAGCTGAGTACACTGTTAAGATGCAAAACATCCAGTTTCTGAGTATAGACCCCATCTAACTTAAGGTTTTCAAAATCCCTAGGAAGGACCGTGGAAGAGAAAAGTTAATTGTGTATAGAAGCCAAAGAGTGGTAACAATCTATGACTGTAGCCTAAAATAAATTTTACAAAGTCTTTACAGAAAAATGAGCATCGCAGTTACTGCTGCTTTTTAAAATAATGTTCAAAGACCAAACTTCTTTTTTTGATTAACCTTAAAGCTGAATTTGAAACGAATTCAAAAATTGCAAATAATAAAACGTTTAAATAACATCTGGACAATATTAAGGACAAGTACATATTACATGGTTAAAGCCACAACGGATCTCTTCTTGTGCTATATTATTAGACTTTTGTAAGATGTCAAAATCTAGTTTCTAGTACACGACTTAAAATCCTAAAAAACGTTTTGTTACTGTAGAGGTTATAGGCAATTTTCAGCAAAACTGGCTTCGGGGAAATTGACTTCTTGAGCTTTTAAAGTTGGATCCTACCATGAAATTTCAAATTGGCAAAAGCTAATTTTCTATTTTATCTCAGATTCGTCTAAGGTCTATTCCTTTCATTATCTAATTTCTTTCTCTTGGAATCTCTCTCTGAAATATTTGAGAAATGTTATAAAAAGAATTACAAATCTGGAAATATATTAAAAAAAATCTAAATTAGGACCTTCTTGATATTCCTAAAATGGACTAAGGCTGACGACCACCATTTTTTTATTCAAAAATACTTTTTTTAAGTTTAAATAATCAAAATTTATTAATTTTGATTCAATTCTGTTGTGGTCTGCTATGTGTTCCAGCATCATTACACAATAATCAAATAACCTTCTATCTTCTATAACTTAATAATATATAAAAGTAATTTATAATAATGTTGTGAATAATGTTAGTTCATAGTTCACCAGTCAAATTAATAATAAAATCTGTAAATCTCTAACATGTTAATTTGTAAAAGCGTTAGTTGTCTTTCCAAAATTGGCCAGTTAAGATCGGAGAGAAAAAATAAGTAACAGTGTCGAATTCGAGAGAGGTCATTTGTCAGATCAGATTGAAGTCACGAGTAGGAAGCGACATCCATGGGAAACCAGCGGGTTGTTTTACCTCCTGCTGACACATTCTGTATCAATATCCGTCTTGTTTATAATCTGCTTCTTCTTCCGTTATAGAAGGATTTTTTTAAATTTGATTTTAAATTTGTTAAAAAATGAAAGCTATTTATATGAAACAAATTATTAACATATATTAAATCATCACTGGAGTCATAAAGTATTTCGTTTTGGCGCTTATTATGATTTTTTATATGAAGAGATAATCTGTGAAGGTATTTAATTAGAACAGGTGGTAGTTCTACCAATATTAATAAATTATTAAATATATATAATAAGTTTTTACGGCTTACTCTCGTGGAAACCAAGACACCAAACATCTTACTATCCATCTTACAAACCTCTCATTTCCATATCGATGTCAACTTCGTCCCTACCTCTTCTTCTTCTGCCCATTGGACTCTAGTCTTGTTACTCTTTTGATCAATGCCAGCACGCCTTACGTATCCATACCATAACTGTCTCTACCCTTCGATATATGTTCTAACCTTCGAATCTTTTTCATTCTTCATCCTTTTCCGAATTTACAAATTGGGTTTCTGTCTAATATAGTTAATCTGCACCAACGCCTCCAATAGTTCACTTCCACTGTAAGTATTTAACTTTGTTTTTTCTTCTTCATCACTCAAACTTCTGTCCCCTACGTCATGATGGATCATCATTCAACTGTATCGCATATCCTTGTTTTGTTGTTCCTGGTTACATTTCTGCTCCATAATATAGGATTTAGCTGTTTGATCGCAGTTCTTGTCTGAAGAAGTCATTACATTTCTCGTCTTCAAAGCGTGTTACTAATAAAACGTACTATTCCTGTTTTCACTTTTTTCTCATGTCTCTTTTGAACTGCTAGTTTTAGAAATATCTAATTCTACTATGACTGAACTCTATTCTTTTAAAGAGGACAGGAAGACTGGTTTTTAAATTGATATTTACTGGACCAGAATCTCTATTTTGCTCAGGCTCATTGATACTGCCTCACTTGTGAACAAATTTCGGATTAAATAGAACGATTTCGGTTGCTGCAAACCCAGATTTATGTACTATAAGAAGGAACCATTGTCTTATTTCAAACAGTTGTTAAAATAACCACAAATCACTGCTTTATTATCGAACGGTCTCTATATGTTTCGCGAAGAAATTTAGAACAACAGAATTGAACATAAGCTAATTTTTGTGTATGGTGCTTCTTGGTAAACAGTACGGTTTGTTTAATGGAGAGCATAGTTACTTTAAACAAAATATGCCTGTGAAAGGTTATAGGCTACTTCTTCACCTTTTCCTATTTTTTTCTTTTCCTTCTTCTTTTTCTTCGTCTTCTTCTTCTTCTTTTTATACTTTTTCTTCTTCTTCTTTTTCTTCTGTTTTTAAGATTATTTTGATATATGATACCTGTCATGTTTTTGGATATTTCTTTTTTTCTTTAAGTATAAATATCGGAAAAAAAAATATAATTCATTATTTTAACTGTTTAAAATGAATTTGTGTGACCAACTAACCTGATATGATAATCTGTTTATTTATTTGTTGTAAACAATGATACGAATTTATGTTTTTTTTCTGGTTAAAGAATAAAATAACAAATAAATAGAGCTATTAAGGGGGCGTCCACAAATTACGTGAGGCATTTTTCCGGATTTTTTGACACCCCCGCCCCCACTGGTGAGATTTCATAAGATTTTTCCTAACGCCCTCCCCCCTCACCAAATCTCACGTGAGATTTTTTTAAATTGACATTTTAACTGTAATCGCGTTGGATTAAAAAAATACAAGAACATAATTTAGCAATAACTAGTATTTGATAATAAAAATCAATAATACTTATTCTAATTTAGTCCATGAGCTGTTCTGCGGGGTTTGGACAAATACGACAAACACTATTGTGTGAAATTTCGCTATATTTTCATTCTAGAAGTATTTTTGTACTTTAATTTAATTTTACTTTTACGTAATTTTACACCGTTTTCTACTTAAAAAAAATTACGTGAGATTTGCTAAAAACCCCCCTCTCCCCCAAGTGAGATTTAGAAAGATTGAGCTTGACCCCCTCCCCCGTCTGAACACCTCGCGTAATTTATGGACGCCCCCTAAAAGTTTATTTATTTAAATATTTCTAAAAATCATAGGTGTATATAAGCAGAAATTAGTTATTCTTAGTTCTTAGAAAGCGAATAAATATAATTGCTAGTTTAATCGTTGTCTCATGCTGAAATTCAACTCTTTGTAGATGTATTTTGCATGTGAATGACATTTATTAAGATTGATTCATAGTCGCGCAAACTAGTTTTGAAAAAGGTAGCTTTATATATTTTATACTTACTTAGAAAGTGATGGATACTCATCGAACTACTTGATCCAATCCATCATTTAGTCACAGTAAACTTAACGGTTATTTAAGAAGCCGCGCAGAAGTTACTTTATGCAAAACACATTTACTAAGAACACATGTGTTAAATCATTTATGTCAACTGATTGTTCGTTTTTGTTTTAATTTTAATTTAGGCATTAGTGATTGTCTACCATTTCAGCAATTCTTCTGATTCTCTTATAAGTCTTTTAAGAGAACTCTACTCAAAATAAAAGATGGTTTCTTAGGCTAGTTTACCATCATACTTGTCTTCTTAGACCACAATGTTCCAATGTTTTTCGACACCAATTGACGTGAATCCCTTTTTTTTACTTCTGTGAGCAATTGAGGGATCCAACGAGAAACCAACTTCGTAACACCTAGTTTTACATGTAGGCTCTTTTGGATCGAGCTCTTTGAAATGCACAAAGATGAATCTATTTCCCGGTATGTTACACGGCGGTTATTCGCTATTAGCTGACAAACCCTATCAATGTTTTGACTTCTATTTTCGGTGGACCTTGACTGGATTCATCGCTGAGACTGGAGCGACAACGTTGAAATTTGCAATACCAACGGGAAAGAGTTAACTGGTGTGGTACTTCATTCCCAAATACAGAAACCATTTCAGCGAAACACTGCTATTGGAATAATACTCTCCGAAAATTGTAAAAAGTTATTGCTTGAAAAGGTTCTCGGCTAAGATTTATTTTTCGACAAACTTGGTAATTTCAAAAATTCACTGTACCTAAACGATTGTTATATCGCAATGAAACTCTAGATTTATGTCAACAAAAGATTGAGGTTAGATTTTTGATACTGAACGAATAGGAAGTTACTATAATTATTTTGTATTTTCTTATAAAATATATATATCTCCTGTTATAAGAGGAAAATGGTACACCTATGACTCTTTGGTCCGCCAGCGGATGCTGAATGCTGAATTTAATAAGAGTAATTCCGAGAAATTAATCCAACAAAGTCTAGTTTTAATTTTAGATGGATCTTTTGATGTACGTTTCGCTGTCTCATGACTCCACCGCTTCTCTACGAAAGTGCGACTTTTTTAGCATTTGAATGCCACTTTGATTCCTTTTTAACTTGGTTTGATGAGTGCCAGCACGTGTCTCTTTTTGTACCTGTCAGATGTGGGTATAAATGAAGGAAATAAACTATGATTCAATAATTATATGGAAGTTTAAAGTTTGGTTATAGGTAGTGAAATCAGAAACTTTTTTATAATAGTATTGAAAATGTCGGGTTGTGTAAACATTATTTTCATATCCAAAGCAGTGAATTTCATTTTTAATGTGCACAATACCACTATTCTTTTTTTTAAAGCAAATGCAATCAAAGCAACAAATTTTTTAGTTGTTCGTATGAATTAAATTGCATTGCCGAAAGTCCTTATTACATCTATCAGAATAAGTAGTAATTCTAAGGGGCCAACTCTGGTGAATGCTGTGTATGTGACAGAATATCTCAACTAACGTTTTCCAAATTTTTAAGCCGCCATAAATTATTATGTTTATGATTAACTTTATCGCGTCTTTGAGTGTATCCTGCTTCCACAATAGTTACACTAGGTTTGAAACTCTTATAGGACAAGAGACCCATCGAATATATAGCACTGCGTGCTTGTTCTAGGTTGGTTTCCATATTTTTGTGCTTTGGGTGGTTAAAATATATCGCAAGTGCATGACGATTTGATTTTTTTTTTTGTAGTTCAATTCCAATTTCACACATGGTTATTTGTCTCTTTACACTTATTTTCTTTATTTGGTTTAGAGTCCCTTTTCGTTTCTTCTGGACTTTTCCAAAAGCATGTATAACTCTGGAAATATTTGCCTCTTCAAATTTGTTCTAACTTATCTTGATATTCTGCATGTTCAATTGTTTTTTGCCTACTTTCGTAGTAATTTGTCGCTTAATATTTTAATTCATTATTCAAAATTCAAACAACGCTTTTTAAATGGGTTCGTTAAACCTATCTCATTTTTTACCAATAATTATTTCGAGTAGAAACTGTGCCATGTTATAATTAAAAATATTAAAAAAACACTCAACTTTACACTCTTTATAGTTTTGTTATACAAAAATTTATGCTGATGTAAAAGGAGAATGCGTAGAGTATACCTCAACTGCTAGAGCAGTGGCATAGATTGGTATTCAAGACGTTGTGTAGCCCAAATGCTTAATGTGAGTCATTCTGCGGTTTCCAGAGCTTGGAATCGCTACCAAATTTACGGCATAGTAAGGAGAATCCCTTATCCCATTCGATAAAGGTCAACAATCCAGAGAAAAGACCGTATTTTACGACTTTGGGCAATTAGGGATCGTACCGCTTCAAAATCACCCTATAGAAGCTACGGGAATGCGACTTTCGGAGCAAACGACATGAAGCTGACTTCACAAAGGCAAATTCTATGCAAAATGACCTGCTAGAGCCCCTAGATTAACTAAAACTAATCGAGGAAATCGTAGAAACTTTTGTCAAGAGCATCTTTATTAGAATTTAAGGCAGTGGGACAATGTTATGTTTACAGATAAAAAAAAATCATGTTATTCAATAATGCTGGGAGTGTTCCGGTATGGAGACGTCTCGGTAAACGATATTAGGATGATTGTATGCAAGTAATTGTTACATATGGCGGTGGATAGATAATGGTATAACTTTGACAGGACACACGTACCTTGTTGTATTTCGGGAAGAAACTTTTATGACTGTCCGCTATATTGAGGAGATATTGGACCTTCATGTCGTCCCATGTGTCCAAAATATGGGAGATGAGTTCAAGAAGATAATGCCAGGCCACACGTAGTTAGGGTCGTGAGAAATTTCTTACAGGAGCACAATATTAATGTCATGAGACGGCTAGGATCTGAATCCTATTGAGCATCTTTGGGTTGAACTGGAAAGACTTTTAAAGGATCATTAACTTTGTCAAAATCTTAAGCAAGTTGCAGATGCTGTTTAGACGATTTACGAGCAGTTACCACAAGTTATCAGAAATTTGGTGGAAAGCATGCCTCACCGTTGTCTCAATGTTCTTAGGGTCAGAAGTGGACGTACTCATTATCAATGTACATTTTTCTTAATTTTTTTTCTAAATCTGTTTTTGACACTTTAATTTGTATTTTTTTTAATGGTATTATCAGATAGCCTTTTGTATTACCTTACAGCCAATATAAGATAGGCATCTATAAACTATTTTTAAAATATAAATGTTTGACAAAATATTACTTATTGGATTTAAAGAACACGCTCTATAATCATTTTGAATAGTTATATATTATATTTTCGATTCTTATCAGGCATTTATAACTTGAAAACGATCACGTTTAGAGAAAAATTACAAGTAAACTGTTTTGTTCCTAATTTCCCAAACAATCTGGATGACTCAAAACTGATGAACTGAAGAAGTCATTACATTTCTCGTCTTCAAAGCGTGTTACTAATAAAACGTACTATTCCTGTTTTCACTTTTTTCTCATGTCTCTTTTGAACTGCTAGTTTTAGAAATATCTAATTCTACTATGACTGAACTCTATTCTTTTAAAGAGGACAGGAAGACTGGTTTTTAAATTGATATTTACTGGACCAGAATCTCTATTTTGGTATTCAAGACGTTGTGTAGCCCAAATGCTTAATGTGAGTCATTCTGCGGTTTCCAGAGCTTGGAATCGCTACCAAATTTACGGCATAGTAAGGAGAATCCCTTATCCCATTCGACAAAGGTCAAAAATCTAGAGAAAAGACCGTATTTTACGACTTTGGGCAATTAGGGATCGTACCGCTTCAAAATCACCCTATAGAAGCTACGGGACTGCGACTTTCGGAGCAAACGACATGAAGCTGACTTCACAAAGGCAAATTCTATGCAAAATGACCTGCTAGAGCCCCTAGATTAACTAAAACTAATCGAGGAAATCGTAGAAACTTTTGTCAAGAGCATCTTTATTAGAATTTAAGGCAGTGGGACAATGTTATGTTTACAGATAAAAAAAATCATGTTATTCAATAATGCTGGGAGTGTTCCGGTATGGAGACGTCTCGGTAAACGATATTAGGATGATTGTATGCAAGTAATTGTTACATATGGCGGTGGATAGATAATGGTATAACTTTGACAGGACACACGTACCTTGTTGTATTTCGGGAAGAAACTTTTATGACTGTCCGCTATATTGAGGAGATATTGGACCTTCATGTCGTCCCATGTGTCCAAAATATGGGAGATGAGTTCAAGAAGATAATGCCAGGCCACACGTAGTTAGGGTCGTGAGAAATTTCTTACAGGAGCACAATATTAATGTCATGAGACGGCTAGGATCTGAATCCTATTGAGCATCTTTGGGTTGAACTGGAAAGACTTTTAAAGGATCATTAACTTTGTCAAAATCTTAAGCAAGTTGCAGATGCTGTTTAGACGATTTACGAGCAGTTACCACAAGTTATCAGAAATTTGGTGGAAAGCATGCCTCACCGTTGTGTCAATGTTCTTAGAGTCAGAAGTGGACGTACTTATTATTAATGTACATTTATCTTAATTTTTTTTCTAAATCCGTTTTTGACACTTTAATTTGTATTTTTTTTAAATGGTATTATCAAACAGCCTTTTGTATTACCTTACAGCCAATATAATATAGGCATCTATAAACTATTTTTAAAATATAAATCTGACAAAATAATACTTATTCGATTTAAAGTACACGCTCTAATCATTTTGAATAGTTTTATATTATATTTTTTTCGGTTGTTATCAGGCATTTATAACTTGAAAACGATCACGTTTAGAGAAAAATTACAACTAAACTTTTTGTTCCTTATTTTCCAAACAATCTGGATGACTCAAAACTGATGAACTGAACTCATATATATTGTGTTTATTTAGATTTAGAGCTGGGGGCGCGGGCGGTTAAGAGGTTGTTTGCTGGTTTAAATTCATCAAATTTAGTTTCTTGATTAATGTGGAATAAAACAACACGAATTAATGACTACTGTATCTGTATTTTAGAACTGTCACAACAATTTATGTTGTTTAGAATTTTTTACATGATTGTGAGGAGTAGACAGTGTTTGAATACGCAATGTAACGATTTTTTATTTTAATAACACAATTTGAAAATAGATATGTTTTCGGTTTTACTATTTATAAATCCGAATAAATTCGTATACCTATCTTAAATTTTTATCGTTAAAATAGAATATATATTTATCTGATATCTGTCAATTCTATAAGGAAAAAAGCCTGTTCTACAATTTTTTTTATATAAAAAAGTAAATCGTGGTATAAATAATTGTGATAAAGTATATATCAGATTGTTGTTAAAATTTATAAATTCAAATCTGCCAGTGTCGTATTGACCTTCGACGGAGAAAGTGTGGTTTGTTTCTTACGTTCTGCGAAAGTTTGTTTTGTGTTTTGTGTCCTAAGTAGTGTTTTTTGTACAATTTTAATTTGTGTAGCAGTTTCAATAAACCGTAAGTTCGTAATGTTTATTCATACGTTAACTGTTTTTATTACATAGCTTTTCGTTATAACTTTTTATATTGAATATAGGGTTAGTTGTCTGGTCTCCAAGGATCTTTTTTATTTTTGTTCAAATTAACTATTAGTTAATTTAATTAATAGGGTCAATAGTTACTAAAATTAAGAAAAAACTACTACTTGTCTCCAATCGACCGAAGATATCTTTCCGTTTTTAGGGTACGAAAGGTTATTTTTTCACAATCCAGGAAACCAGCAGGCCAAAGTTGACAAAAAATCTGAATTGAGATTTCCGTATGCAAATTATCATTAGATTAGTTTTCTTTTAATGGATATAAAAAGTAATTACAACTATTATTAATTCTCTTACAGTTAACCACGTGCACCTCTAATACCTGGTGACAGGTTAAACCAGCGAAATTTGCCGGTCTTATTTTGGTATTAATATTTTTTAACCTGATACACAACAAACCAAACTTACTTGTTTCTCTTTCTTATAAAACCTTACTGCAATGGCTTGTTTTTCATGTTTATTCTGTCCATTACCCTTTATCATCGTAGAAATATTTGATCGTATTTGATTGTCTGTATTAAATTTAGAATCTATTTGAAAAATTTTTGTTTGGTAAAATGCACAATAAGACCTCTTAATCAAGATCCCCTAAGTGTAAAAGGAAGATTGTATGTAGGTACTTATTTTTTTCTTCTAATTTAAGAACGGGCCATATTTACAAAATAGATTAGTAAAAATTGAAGATACATATTAATCTCCTTCTTATTGCGCGGTCTCCTTTCGAAGGTTAGCGATCCAGATTGCACATGTGGCTTTGGAAGCTGCAGTTCGTAAGATTTCTATAGACGAACGGTCAAATCATCTTCTCAGGTCCTTCAACCGTGAGTTCTTTTGCCCTGTACCTTGCCCTCCATTATGAGTCGAAGCAGTTCGTATCTCTCACCTCTCAACACATGACCCAAGTACTGTATTTTTTCTCTTTGATGGTGTCTAGCAGTTCTTTTTGTTTATCCATGCGCTTAAGTACCTACTTTGTCGTTGGTGACCTTTTGTGTCCATGGAATTTGCAACATCCGTCTGTACACATACATCTCGAAAGCCTCTATTCTTTTTTCTGTTTGTTAGTCCATTGTCCAACTTTCGCATCCATAGAGAAAGACAGAGAAAACGTAACATCTTGTGAAGAATGCTTTAATACTTATAAGTGTTTTTCTCACTTGCTCAATCCTTGATAGAATTTTTTTTCTGGTCGTACTGGTTGTTGATGTTAACTCCTAGATATTTTATTGTTTTTCCATTGACATGGATATAAGTATGCGTTTTTTGGCGTCTTTAAATTTTGTTTAAATCTGGGAGTATGATAAAAAAATGTTGCTCGGCTTCAAACGCCATTCTCAAATTTATTTTTGCAGCGATTTTTTTAAAGTTTATCCTCCCCAATCGAATATTAAAAAAGGGGTAGCTGAATGCAAAAACACATCTAAAGAAGTGCAAAAAATTTTGTTATTTGAGATATATTTTATGGGTTTTTGAAGTTTATAAATTAAACAAACAAAAATTTGGATATTTAAAAAATGTTACAATTGCAGGAATTGAACTTCTTCTTTCTATTTTTAGTCGATACCTTTTTAATGAGCTTTGCCATACCGACTAACCGGTAGCAATAACCGTGACCAAACGGTTTAAGCGTCTATCGGCTACGGATAAGGCATCTGACGGTTGTCACATTTTTTTAATTTTCTTCTTAAAGCTATTTCTTTATAATTATTATTTGACTGTTTAATTTTGTGTCATTTCAAATGTTGCTATAGCTACTTTATATATTTGCTATCAAAATTATTAAAAATTTAAAGAATTTATACATGGAAAGTTTACTTTGTTTCTGTTTACACTATTCATATTGATTTGCTCTTTGATTTCAAGCATTTCCTCTTTCATTTTTTTACTTATTTGATTTTAACATTCTATACTTGATTCCCACTTGGCTACCACACATCATCATCAAAAGACAAATTCTCCGACACAGTCATATAAAGTACCATCATCTACCATTTCTTGGTATAATAAAATAGGATGGAGGTAAATATTTAATCACGTGATCGATCTCGAAGGCTACTTGTCCTAAGTTAATAGAAATCGGCGTGACAGGTACTTTTATTAAAACAAATTTCGATGGGACCGTAGACGGTCTATTCATTGCAACTAAGAAATAACAAAATTAAATCAATATTATTTTTATTTAACAATCCCAGTCTGCGTTCAGAAGGAAACTTATATGGCGATATAAAAAAAAAATGTTGCATTAAGGCCGTTCACAATTTTCTTTGTATACATCTCGAGGAAAAGAATAAAAGTTGGTACGTGATGTTATTACCTATATATTCTTTCAAATACTTAAAATGTAATTTTAATTTTAAAAGTACGATCAAGTTTCGCGCTTGCGCAAGGACGTAACGTCATTCTCCGTTGTTGCTAACTTCATATTGCTGTCAATTCTTCTTTTTCGCAACGGTCTTTCATGTTCTATACTTCCAATTTGTCCTCTTTTATCTGTCAACTTAATCGAACGTACAAAACCTATAGGGACAGAGAAGAACAAAATAATTAACCGCAATGTGTAGTTGACAACAGTGGTGGATGACGTTGACAGCTGTCAGAGCACCAGGGCTCCAGCTCTCCCTATGGGTGCTCTGTACAAAAATGAGGTCGAAGTGAATTTATTATACTTTACTGCTTCTTTCTAACTTTTGGTCTTTTTTTTAGCACTTGCGATTCTTTCCTTTATTTCGTGTATAGTTTGCTGTGCTCCTGTTGTTACATTTTATATATTTTTGATTGTTTTTGTTTTATATACGATTTAATAATTTTTTCCTTTCCGTTTCCCACATCAGCTGTTACTGTGTTAATAATAAATATAAACCAGTTGACACTCTTACATTCAATAAAAAATACATACTGTTTTATATTTTTAAACATAAATCCTTAATAAAACCCGAAAGAATTTTTATACAATTAAACACTGTCCATTTCTTACGGAACACATGAGGTGTGTGCCCCCCTCTGTGATAAAACGCCACACCTCATCTTATATAAATTCAATTATTCAAAAAAAGAGTATAAGCAGTGCATCATTCTGTATAAAACAAACATTTAGACGGCGCTATAAATACTTGGTGACAATATTAGAATGGAACCGTATATTAATATATTTGTAATGTTGCGTTGCCCCCTACCGGTTGAAATGATAAATCAATTCCCAACAACGCCGTACTAATAGTGTCCTCGGTGCCCCGTTGAGACCCCCCTTTTATTTATTTATGACGATTTTATAAACCTCTTGTATCTGTTTGGACTGCCCACGTAACGATATCTTCCTTTTTATATAATATAATCTATACTAACTAGATCACCAATTTAGGTTGCGTAGTTACATATACAAGAAAGGTAACGATTGTACGGAATCATTTTATTAAGCACTTTTGTAAATAACATAATAAATCATCTTAACAACAACAATTGTAACCCTGGATGTTCCTTTTTATAACTTATCCTCTGAAAGAGACTCCACAAAAAACGCTCGTATTCATGTGACACACATTTATGTAAAGGGAGAAAGGCCATGATAACCTACAGGCTGCAATTAAATCTGAGTAAAATTTGGGTATATCAGGACATTAAAAAAGCTCTAAATTAAAGAGGACATCTGGGAAATAAGATCAGACCACTAACAGATATACATCAACGCAAGATGTGGCACAATGAGCATACTTATCCCAAGTTTCAGGAAACACCTGGTTCATAGGTCTAACACTGAAGAGGGTTGAGCAGCAAAAATCTACAGCAGCAGTGATACTTTAAAATTTGGAAATACACATCCCTGTGTTTCAGTGCAAATTTGCAATACTTAATAAAAATAAAAATAAAGGGCTTATGAATCTAAGCAGGTCAACATTTGATCAGATAGTTAGGCTTTAAAGAACCCAAATTAGTACAAAAGTTCCGACAACTTGATTTTTTGGAGGAACATAGGGATATAGGTATCAAACTAGTTTAAGTGTCAAAGTATAGGAAATATAAGGCAACAAGTATACTGAAAAACTTGTAAAGAAAGGATCAGCCACAACATTTTAAGGTATAGAGCCTGTTCTGGGAGCACTGGGTCTGTAGACGACACAACTATAACTGTTAAAACAGTTGAAACAAGCAGAAATGAGCTAAGAGTCATTATAGGATTTCTTACGAGCCACATACTGGTAAAGAATGGAGACCCTATTAGTAATCTATGGGTAAGTGAATCTCACATATTGTTAGGTATTGGATCAAAGGAAACAATCAATTCTTTGAGTAACTCCGCAAGTATATGACACCCATCCTCTAGACCTGTACACTTAAGTTCAGGCTACCAAGAAAATAAATTCGAGAACCAATAAGTACGAGTGGTAACTATGCCAGATTGCTTTTAAATAAAAAAAAAAGAAAATGTAATTTAGGAATAATGAAAGCTCAGCAGTGAATGATGAGATGATATCATTAGTTTATGTTGATGACCACATCGTCATTGAGCATAAATAAAATAAGGTCAAGCGAATAATGACCATGTAAAATTTTGTATGTCTCGATCTGATCCACTCGGAAGCTGCATAATACCAAGACTTAGAGACGTTCTTCATAGTGCAGATTACGAATTGATGGAAAAAGTCTGTAGACTCGCCTTTGAACTTGTTCGAGAGCATGAGTGACTTTTGCAAAGTAAGGGTTCCAAATTGGTGTTGCATAGTCCAAGATGGGACGGATGTAGGTTTAAATCTTAGCTAACAATTGTGTAGACAGATTTTGAAATGATTGTCTAACGATGTACATTACTCGTTTAACCTTCTTGACGATTGGCGCAATATGAAGAGCCCACTTTAGGTCAATCAAAATTACAACTCTAAGATCTTTCTGTTGGGAAGAACTAGCAATATTTACATTGATGTAGTAGCTCTTACGTGGGCTATTGTGCCCTAGATGAAGAATGTTACATTTTTTGTACATTGAGTTCTAGAAGCCAAGAAGTAAACCATTAAACTTGCAGTAATAAATATACATAGACAGTAATGGTAGTAGTGCGATAATTTTAAACAGCATTGTAGTCTAAGGAGAGTATATTCAGTGTACTAAGTAGTTAGTCCATTTCTTTCTATACTCTTGTTAATATGTTTAAAGCATTGTAAATGTTCACGAGACAAAAAAATTAATGGCAAATCCAAAATGTTGTAAATAATCACCAATTTCTAGTGGCGAATCTCACTAAAATAAAATGTATGCGTTCCAAAACTTGAGCCCATCTATTACAGTTAAAATTTATGATGTCAATAAAACAAACGATGTTTTGGCAACGGAAATGGTCGCTTAATTTTAATAAAGGATATATAAATTTGATTCGCCTGCTGTGATTATTTTATATAATTATAGACTATAAAATAATGTCACAACTCGTGGCAGATTGACAAAAGGCGCGAAGTTTATGAGCCGTTTAAAATATTTTTGTTGAAAATATTTTTGAGTGCTATCCTATTGATTATGTTTTGGTAGTAAAAGTCTAAGTTCATTACAGTTACTATAAAGATCTGTAAATGCCACTAATGCTATTTTCTAGCTTCAAAGTTGTTTCTTACATTAAAGAGATTTGAATTATTCTATCTATGGATTCATCCCCAAGTTTTGGTGGTTAAAAGTTAATGATATACAATAACTAGCTGACCCGGAGAACTTTGCGTCGAACACTTATTTCTTTTTCCCATTTTTTGGTTTTCAATGTTTTTTTTTTGTTTTTTCGTTTTTATCCTATTTTCTTCTTAGTTTCCAGGTTTTTTTGTTCTTTGACGTTGTCTTTTATAATTTTTTGAAAAAAATATGTTAGATATCAACTGCGCTACCTTATGGTGGCGTCGTAGTACTTAATTAGGTAAAAATTGCTCGTTTAAATATATGAGATATTAACGGCGCCACCTTACAGTGGTATCATAGTACTTAATTAAGTAAAACTTGTGTTAATATATGAGATATAAGATATTAACAGCGCCAACTTACGGCGGCGTCATAGTACTTAATTAAGTAAGAATTACTCATTTTAATATATGATATTTTAACTGCCCCCCTTACAGTGGGGTCAAAGTATTTAATTAGTATGAGATATTAATTGCGCCACCTGACGGTGGCGACATGAGTATTTCCTTAGTTTTCATTTGCTTTTCAGCCAAATCGGTTTCGCTATTCTTGAAGTATTATATATATATAAATAATACTATTATATTTTTCCTATGCCCTTGCGATATTACATGATAATTATCTTAAAGAAGACCCTGATATTACGTCAACCGCAAAACAATGACAATTAACTTTCCACTATGATATTTTCCAATTATCTTAACTTTTCTTTAAAACGTTAGCTCAGATGATGAAAAATAATGGTAGGCTTTTATTTTCTTTAATTACTTTTTTAATTACTATAATTCCTTTATTCTATTCTGCAATTTTAAAATTATCAGCAAATAAGATTTATATCACTTAAAAACACACTTCTCCATACATGAGAAATAGGAAAACTCATAAAATATTTATTTTAATAAACTACTATTTTTGAGATACCTCTCATGTGATTTTTAAATTTTAGAAAGTCAAAAAACAAGTACCTATATACTAAATGACATTAAGAAGAAATTGAAAAAAGGTCACATCCAACAGGACTCGAACTGGTAACCTCTGCCTCTTCGCGCCAACGCTCTAACCACTAAGGTATGAATGTTTAGTATTTATATTTTTGGACATTAAATTCAACTCATGTCACATGTGACACTAATTTACTTTTCCCTAGAGAACATATAGCATGACCTTAATAAGAGAGAGATTTTGTCAAGTCGACAATTAAAACATCAAACTCTAGTCACTGTTTTGTTTCCTGTCTTATATTTTTATTCGGTCAGAACCATGGGATTTTTGAAATTTTAGAAAGTAAACAAACAAGAATATATTGAATGACTTTGACGTCATACTATATGTGCTTAAGGCGAAAGTGAGTAAGTATCACATGTGACACGAGTTGAATTTAACGACCAAAAAGCTCAATAATTGCTAATCATCCATAGCTTAGTGGTTTAGGCGTTGCCGCGTAGAGGCAAAGGTTAAAGGTTCGAGTCCTGCTGGATGCGACATTTTTTTCAATTTCTCCTTAATGCCATTTAATATATTCTTGTTTATATGCTTTCTATCATTTATTTCATTTTATCGAAAAATGTAAATTTTTAAATGAGTAGAAGCAACTGTTAGGCAATCGCAAAATGATATTGCCATACCTAGTTTTTTAAAGCATTTTTAAATTCTCTACACGTTATTGTTAGAATCTGATAAAGATGTCTTGAGGACACGAGACAAGAAATTTTCTTATCAATTATGTAATCATTTTGACTTTTCTTTTCTTTTTTTGTTCTTTTGGAAACTTTATACTTTAATGTATTTTTTATTATTCTTGTATCAAATCTCGTTACCTTTCAAATCTAAGCTACACAATGACTAAACTTATCGTGTTACGTCTTTTCTATAACCGATATGTGAATGAAACTACCAAATCGTTTCCTATAACCTGTTGTTAGCCATACAAACATACATAGCACGTCGAGATACGAACAATAATGTGTGGTTTTGTAAAAAGAGAGCGTGCCAGTGCCAATAAGGCAGGTAGACAGTTTGTAATTCGGAAAAAGGTGATTTAGTATGCCTACACACCTTTTTATTCTGTTTTGTTGCTGTGAGGACAACAAGTGTTCTACAGAGGATAATTTATCTATTTGATCGTTGTGTGTCACTAACATTTTTTTTAATTACATTTTGATATGTTAACTTTTTTGTTTACAACTAGTTCAATTTATTTCATGAATCCTCAAATGTTGTTAGTAAATGAAATTATAATGCGGTGGTTTAAAGACGTGATTTTGACCATAGAAAAATATTAAAGTAATATAATATAATACAGAACCAATAATTAAACAATCTTATAAAACTAAACTTCATGAATCCTTATGAATCTTCAAATGAATTGATGAATCCTTGAATGCTGTTTGTAAACGAAATTATATTTCGGTAGATTCAAGAAGTGAATTTGAACCTAAAAATTTTTATTTCATAAGTAAGATATAATACAGAACCAATAATTAAACAATTTTATAAAACTAAACTTTATGAATCCTTAAATGAATCTTCAAATGAATTCATGAATCCTGTAATGCTGTTCATAAATGAAATTATATTTCGGTACATTCAAGAAGTGAATTAGTATTAGTCGCTTGGTGCCATTCGGTGCTCGTTTCCTGGTTTTCCTGGTGTTGTTTTCCTGTTTCCTGGTTCTTGGAACGTTCCTAAACTGTCACAAATTGCTTCTTTGGTGTTGTGTTAGTGTGTGTAGATGTGTAATCCCAAGTTGTGCAATGTGGGTTTGGGTGATTGACGCTGTGGCGTGTCTTCTCCGACGTAAGACCACCCATTTGGCTAGGGAACCACAGAACCCTTCGTCAAGGACTCAGTATTTTTTTGTGTAATCCTGTTGTCGTACTATTTCTACCTGTAGGAGAAGGGAGTTTCGACAAGAAGGTCGTCGAGTCTTGTAGGAAGGCCCCAGTCTACGGTTTGGAGGAGTTTTAAGAAGGGAAGGGGATCTTGATCTTCGGAATTCTTGAGGTTCTCTGGAGTCCTTCATTTCAGTGGGTATGGAGAGTCCTCGGGGCGGTGATATGTGTTCCCTGTAGAGTCCGAACGACGTATCGTTGGAAGAGAAAGTATTTTTGTATTTTGGTAGAGCATGGGTAAAGGTGGTGTCGGTGTTTTGCTTTGCGGATAATGGCTCTCTCTTATGTAAAGACCTTGAAAGAATAAGGTATCTATTATTGGGAGAGGAAAAACCGGCTGCTCCAAGTTAGACAACGTATTTTAATCCTATTCTAGAGATAATGAGTGTACACAATAAATCTTTAAAGATCGCAGTGATATAGGCTAACAGCCAACCCAATGAATATCTATCCATCTATCTATCTAGGATTGTTGGTACAATTATGGTTGTAAGTTGTTACAAATCTGTTTGCATAAAGTTTCTTCTTAATCTTCTATCTTAGCTAGTCTGGCATATTTCACTCTTATTATCATCCTTTAGATTTGCTTCTGTTCACTAAAAGCCCAAATTTTCCTTTTGACGTTTACTCTTGATAGATTAAGTAGAATGTTATTATTATGGTCATTATAATTGTTAACGAAAGAGTTGTTAGGTATATGAAAAGAAAAAAAAGAATAATAGAGTCGTAGATAGAAGATCATTATCTCATGAAAGACACATTATCCTTGTGTTCCAAAAATATTTATTTTATCTTTAAGAGTTATTGCTGTTTTCTTTTACTGGTCTACTGTTAACACTATCATGTTAGTGACCTTTTCTATCGACTTTGTAAAATTTACTAAAAATAAAAACTGCATTTTTGGTTAGCAGCTGTTGGATTCAGGGCATCTTCGTTTCGAATAGAATTGACAGGTTAATAACGTTAATAACCCTAAATTGTTATATCAATCAAACGTGGATCATCTGTTCTATACATACAGTGTTAAAAAAATTTAGATTACATGCAAAAGAAAAAGAAAACAGGTCATTGTCCTCAAACGGATACTATGCTACAGCAACTCTGCAATTTTCTTATATTATTTAATTTTCCAAAAGGGGCGTTCCAGCCTACTGAATGTGACTTTTCTCTGATTGTCATATTGTTTTCTCTTGCGACAATAAATATGGTAAAATACTTCACTCATTTAACTAGCTTTTACTTCTATGAATAGAATTAACGCTACTAATATTCCGAGATTTATAAAATAAAATAAATCGTGAAATGAAATATTTTGGTCTTTATCTTAAACCACAGTCTTCAGTGGTAAGTAACTTAATTATACGGGCCAGATTTTGGTTACCATCCCTTAAGACAACCGGAAATGTCAACTATATTAATGAAATGCTACAATATGAATGTACTATCGCTTATATGTTTTCGTCAAGGTCTTGATATTTGAGATTCATTTTTCCGCTGGGAATTTCTAAGCCACATGTCGAAACTCAACAACCCTACCACAGAGGGTAGATGTATAAGTTTATATTGAAAGCGGTTTTATTTGCCTACACTAATAACTGATTTGTTAAGCTACTAAATTCGTTTTTAACGTGATTAATCAATAACAAACTTTCTTTAATATTAGCAATTGTGAAATTGTTACATAAATTTGCGAGATCTCTAGATTTAAATAAATAGTATCTTGATTTTGTTTACATTCTGAATTCTGTATTTAGTAATCTTCTCTGTGTTTTAGAAGAAGATTAAACGTTAATATATTTTTGGCTTATAGTTTTACAAAATAGTTACATAATTACACTCAAGAAATTGGTTGTTGACATAGTATTGTTGTTTTTTGATAATCTTATAAGTAAACTAGAATTTCTTTTACAAATCTCTTTAATTTGGTGATTCACGTAAAGAGCAGATGTGAGAGAACATTCGGTGTCATATTAATAAAACCGAAAATAACTTGTAGTTGCTTCAGCCCCAGCTTTGTCGACGAGACAGACACTTTTTAATATCATACATTAATCAAAAATACACCTACGTAAATCCAGATTTACTAAGCTTATATATTTTTTACATTTACGAGGGTCATCCCAGATGTACACACCTAACAAAGAAGCAAACATTTTAAAAAATATTTGTTAATTTCTCACATAGTCCCATTCGATACCTAAAAATAGCCATCTCGTATACTCCATATCTTCATTGTAAGCAAATCTTTTAGTACCAAGCCATTTTTTTAAACTTGTATATAATTTAAATTAGATAAATAGGAGGCGTAGAGAATCAATTCAAACTTTTGGTCATCCAATAACGGACATGTAAGCCGGTGCATTGTCATGATGAAACAACACTTTTTTCTTCGCCCAATGCAGACGTTTTTTCTTGATTTTATTACTCATTAAGTTCGCATAATACTCGCCATTTTGAAGGTAATCAATTAAAATTATTCCACGCTAATCCCCAAAAATTTTTTTTGTGGATTTTCGTCACCACTTCTGTCATGGTGACCTCATTTGATTGACTACTATACGAGGGTTGTCTCTTTGTTTTGTATATAGCCATAAAGACAAAAAATGTATAGACTTGAAGTACTTTACTGTTTTTTAAAATATGTCCCACCAAGATCGATACACTTTTGCATTCGTTCAAATCCATTGGTAAAACAGTTATTCTAGACTTCAGTTCACACCTGCAAAACCGCTGTTTAAAGGCATCGATGGTTTCTTCTGGCGAATGGAATCGTTGCCCACATATTGAATTCTTGTTCTTTGGGAACGTGAAAAAGTCGTTGGGACTTGGGTCGGGACTATACAATGGATGGTCAAACAGTTCTATGTTTTAAAGTTCTAAAACCTTGATTGTCTTTTAGACAATGTAAGTAATTGTTGCCACATGACCAGAATTTGACCGAAAGGTGAGAACATTTTCTTTGACACAATTCGAGAACGGATCAATTCTGTTGGTTTTTCTTTTCGTGAAAAACCCACACAACGGATTAGCTTTTATTTTTCGGTTCCTAGGAGTAAATCCAAGATTCATCGCCACTAAAAATAGTATAAACGTTTTTTGAACTTTCTGTGGATTTATATCCACAAAAGATTAAGGTTAGATTTGTGTCTGAAGGTTCTATTGGTGGCGCCTTTTAAGCGGCTATATGCAAAACTAAAAAGACAACCTTCGTACGAAATTCATCTTCATAGCTATGTTTAAGAATTCAATCTAGCTCAGTTTTGCTGTTTACTGTAACTTTTAACTAAAAATGTTGCATCACATAGATAACCATGACCAATTTTCCCCATGCTTAAAGATGTACTATTGATCACTGCCAAACATAGTGTCTTGAAAGTTTGACTTTTAAAGTTGATGTTTTCTGTCATAGTAATTTTTTTAAACAACAATGGCCATCTATAAACTACGTCGGGTACTTCTGGAACTACCCCCGAATATTCTTCTTCTTGGACGATTACCTTCATTTGTTTTTATTTGCTTGTTTTTTTTACTTTATTGGTTCCTTCTCCAGAATTTTCAATCTGCAAATTATTCGTGAATAAATTCAGTAAATTCTTCAAGGTCAGCATTAAACTTAGCATTACGTATTAATTGTTAGCAATTTTGACTCCTTTGGCAATCTCTTGTCAGTCTTATAATTCCTTAGAGATAAATATACATCAAACGTTATGGTGGATGATAATACCTATATTTCTATAGTGCTCTAGTAAAACCATGGTTTGATGTCAAATTAATAATTATCTATCCACATTATTGGAACGAAGTTCCCTTTCGCGCGTTACGACTAAGACTAGCCGGAAAAAATTCAGACCAAAAAATGTCACGACACGACACACGCATGTTTCTCTGTCTGTCTGTCTTTCTCTCTCATAGATAGATATATCTTTTTTTAAATAGGAAACCCTAATATACATAAATACTAATAAAAGTACAATTAAAAAGACACTAATTTAAATTAAAAGAAAATTTACATTAAAAAGAAAATACTGTAGAAAAAAAATAAGTACCTATAATAGTATTATATTTTATTTCATCCGGTTTTTATAAATTAATAAATTCATAAACATTTTAAAAATAGTTCGTAACTTGACTAGTTTGGTACGTCAAATTACCTTAACTGTCAGTTACTGTCAAATATTTTAAAATTTTGTACTAAATTGTTAATTCCTGTTTTAAATTAATTTGAAATAAAAAGTAATTTTTGGTATAAGTATGTCATCTAAACCTCTGGTATTGTATGAATGGACACTTTTGTTAAAAGAAACGAACTGTTGAAAATATTCAGGTTATAATGGATTTACTATTTTCTATTTTGCTTTAAACAGTGTAGTGTCGCGACTTTGTTAAAAGTTTATACAGGTTTTTTGGAGTTAATAAATAATAAAATAATAACAATAATGTATCCTGACAGTGTTTCTCCACAAATTCCGGATATTGCTGATGGAGTTAGGTAAGTAGAGATTTTATACAGACAATAATAAATGCTTATATATGTATAAACACTTTGTTGTGTTTACAAATTACAATTCCTTCACTAATTAATCGAAAGGAACTTCGTTCCATCCGGGTGTCCCTTGACACCTCTCACTTTTTTTTTAAGTTTTCGTAAATTCAGTTGTACCAACAAATAAAATAAAAGTAAAAAGATTACTTCGTTTAAAAATTACTAAGAGTAATTTTATAAAGAGTTAAAAAGAAAAAAAATAACATTTTAAAGCTAGCACTACACTTCTAATTTTCTCATTCATTAAATTGCCTGAAAGATTTTTTGCTTGTGATTCACAAAAAATCAAATTCACGTTCACGAAATCATTTGGCCAAAAAAGCTCAGTTATTTTTGTATTAGAACCCAAATTCGCCAAACGAATTTAAAAAATTAAAAGATAATTGCATCGTACACACACACACACACACACATAATATGTCGATCGCGGTTGCGTGAGCGAAATTGCCACAGAAAAATCTGATATAATGCCCGATAAAAATATTGTGCACGTTACATTTAAATATCATGGGTACTTACAATTGCAATTACTGGAAATATTCAAGATGGCTGACGCAGATGCAACGATATTTAATATGGCACTAACAATAATAATACCTATAATAATTTAAATGCTTTATTTTATTTGAAATAAACTGCGTATTTATATTACGGTAATTTGCGTCAATATATAAAGAGATTTAATAATGTCGGTCTCAATATCGTTATCGTAAAGTGAATCAGTTATATTATACACTGATATTGTTTGAACGCCTATAAAACTATTCAAAAGCTAGTTCATTATAAAAATATTTAAACTTAAAACATTATGCGAATTCGCTTGTTGTTTTGTAAATTCAGAATTTTTTTTTTTTTAATTTAGGCATTATTTGTCCGTTTGTAATATCCTAACGTAACATCCACCATCCAGATTTTCTCTTTATGGATAAAACAAGATCGATTTATAAGTGTTCCGCAAAAACTCTTTTAAATCACCAGGTCTACTTAGTATGGGTGACCTATTAATATCAGAATCTTATTAGAACTTTAGATTTACTCTTAAGACTCACTGATAACCTATAGAGCAAAAGAAGTTAGAATGACAACATCCAGAGTCCTTAGATCTGGTGGTCAGTGTCATGTCCTTGTTCCTCATTGATCAAGTTAAGCATACATTCATATTATAATACAGGATAGAACCTACAGTGTAAGGCGACTTCCTGAAGCAAGATCTTCTTTCCAGACTTATGACAAATATACAAACAATGGATAAAAACTATTGAATTTGTGACTAGCTAGTAGCTGTTAATCATAACTGTTTACAAGAATGGTCACTTCATTTAAACGATTTAATATGACCACCAGAAATAAAAAAATAAACGGAAGATATTTAAAATCCACGGATCTAGTGGTCGATAACATTTTTTGTTCTTTGTGGTAAAATTTATGCACACATTTGTACTACAAAATAATCTAGGATCTACAGTGAACAAATGTTCTTAGGGCGATTTCTTTAAGCAAGTTCTTCCTTTCAGAACATCTCTAGACACTTCTCACAAATGTAAAAACAGTAAATGAATCCATTTAAGAAGCTTGTGTATTCCAAAGTAACAGATCCGCTTTATAGCCGCAATTATGATCTTTAGAAGCAAAGAAAAGTTAAATTGAATAAACTCAGAATCCATCTGTGACTTTTCCTGCTCCTCATAGAAAAATGTATGCATTCATCCATACCGGAAACTAATCTAGTTTCTAGAATGGACAAATTTCCTTGGCTTGGGCTCTTAAAGATCTTTCTTCCAGACACTGACAAATATGCATACCGTGGATCCACTTATAAAAGCTATTGTATTCCATAGCAGCGAACAGTTTTAAATCTTTACTTTGACAAGAATCCTTAATCCTCGCAGAAGACTTAATATACCTTTAAAAACAAAAATAATCAGAAGGAACGTATCCAAAATCTATTGATCTTATGCTATTTAATACTAACTTAATCTGTATGGTTTAATTAATGCATACATCTGTACTATAAAACAATCTAGGATTTTCTTAGGGTGAATTTTAACAGCAAGATCTTCCAGAAAGTCTTCTGTGTGTCTTCACTTTATCAATAAAAGTTATTACATGCCAAAGTATCCATAGATCTTATGATGGATTGTTTCTTTTCTTCATAGAAAATATTATGCATACCTACATCTGTAAACTAGGATCTACAGTTGACAAATTTTTTTAAGGTGAAATTTGAAAGTAAGATCTTTTTTCCAGAAGAACTATAAATACTTCTGACAAATAGGTACGCAGCGGATATATCAATGAATGCAGCGAGTCGCATTTTACAAGAAACTTGTATTTCTGTATAGACCCAATATAACCTTTCTAAACATAGAGAGTTTTACATGGATGGTATACAGAATCCATAGATATCTATATTATAAAATGCTTTGGTTACTATAATGGACAAATTTTCTTAACCCAGAACCCATCTCTTTTAAATGATGGTGTTTGTGTAGCAACTACATACTGCTCTTGCCTTCTTACAAGAATCTTAAATCTGCTTCGAAGATTCAATTGTGACATATAGAAGCAAAAGGAGTTAGACTGAAGACATTCAGAATCTATATATCTTCTGGTCGATAACATTTTTCTGCTCCTCCTGTTTTGTCTTGAAACAATCTCACCTTTCTTTCCTTCATACTCTATTAGATTGGTGATTTTGTGTATATTTCTTCAGATCACGGTTTGGATGGATCCTCGATCTCTTATAGATCTTTCTGGCTCCCTCCACTGCATTATATTAATTAACAACTCTGTTCTCTAGTGTCTTCTTTTACAAATCTAATTCTCTGACATTGGTTCAGCGACAAGGATGGTTTCTCTCCCCGCTCCTCTTTAATCTAGGTACTATACTCTTAAAGTATCTTTCAAGATGCGCTGGTAGAACTCAGATTAGGTATTAACGTAAATGGAATATGGGTCACTGTCACTAATATATGGTATGCGGACTACACAGTCCTAATTGCAGACAAAAAAAGTTTTTTAATGCCATGTAGTAGTAGCCAAAACTTGAACTCAATATCAACACTAAGAACACAAAATTTTTATAGTCTCACGCAATCCGGAGGCACATCAAGATGTAAGTTTAAGTCATAACGGTTGACCAATAAAACGAGTACGCAAATTTGGAAATGAAATTTCGGATAGAGATGGCCAGAAGTACCTACTTAAAATTCAAAAGGTTTTTTACCATTACCAAATTTGACCTCAACCTACGAATCAGATTTGCAAAATGTTACGTATGGTCAGTGTTGCTCTATATGGAATGGAGGAATGAACACTAAAAGTAAACTCCATGAACAGACTGGAAGCATTCGAAATGAATACTTAAAGTCCCGTGGACAGCTGAAAAAACAAACGATAAAATCCTATGAACAGTAAACAGAGGGCGCTAAACACCATTAAGCGTAGAAAAGCAGCATATTTAGGCCAACTAATAAGAAACGAAAGATATCAAATATTACAGATGGTAGGTAATCAAAGAAAAGATCGAAGGAAAAAGAGGACTTGGTAGAAAGAAAATTTTATGGATCAGAAATGTAAGACAATGAACAGGGATAAGAACAATAGGGGATTTGTTCAGCGCCATCAGAATCAGAGACGAGAGGGCCGATGTGATCAGAAGAAGAATCAGAGTGGATATATTACTCTTTGAAGGTTGTAGAAGAACATATTTTATTACCTAAACTGGCAGTCGCAGTGTGAAAAAAATAATAAATCTTTAATTTAAATCTTGGTATTTACACATAAACTGATTCCATGTCAAAACAACTGGTATTATATAAAAACTACAGAATGAACGAACAAAATAAAGATAATTGACGGCCATTGTGGGTGCCGGAAATAATTTATTTTTAGTGGTTATTAAAAAGGAGAATAAAATCGAAAATTAGCATTTTTAAATTGCGAACCACGATTGTTTCGACTGTTGCGGCTCTCTTCGATTTGGTCTGTCGACATGTAAAAAACTTATTTCATGCCTTTAGAAACAAAAATGGCGGCAATTTAAATGTGAGAAGTGAAAAAAAAGATGAGGCGATAAAAGTGATATTCCAGTAAAATTAATTCCTCAAGTAATTAAGTATGAAGAATATATTATTATTACTACTAAAAAATAAATCATTTTCTACTAAAGATATATACAAGTATTTCTCTGTGTCTCAGTTTTGTTACACTGACAAAACATGAATTTTAATTCGAGTTTTAAGTTTACTGTAGTGTAAAAAACATACAGTCACCCTCGTAAAAATAGTCAGGGGAGGTTCCAAAGACCTAAAAACGTTTAGAACCGATGAAAACCCGATTTTCGAAAAACGGGGTAGGTAAAAACAATATCTTCCCGATATTAAAAAAATTAAAAAAGTTAAAAAGAATCGTAAGAAGTCTATATTGACACAAACTAATATAATCATTAGCGTCTTCATAATTTTAGTTCACATAGGTCGTAGTATTTTGTTTCCCAATTTGTAAACTGCCAGATAATTTAATCTCCTTAGCTTCCACACATTTTTTTGTTTGTTGAAAGAATCAAAAGAAACTAGGATTACATTATTGATA
This sequence comes from Altica lythri, assembly GCA_964028335.1. Lineage (NCBI taxonomy): Eukaryota > Metazoa > Arthropoda > Insecta > Coleoptera > Chrysomelidae > Altica > Altica lythri. The sequence goes on from OZ034809.1 coordinate 19,456,504, forward strand.
AAACATTCAACTTGTCCTATCTTGATTAAAACAAATAAGGGCACACCAATTCAATTTTTTCCATCCCATCTATTAGTTATGTATAACTTTTGTTTTGGTGCGTGGGCTACGTATGACGTCATTTCCGACCTACCCTAACAGCACGTGACAAACTAAAAATAAAAACATACAGAAACAGTTTACTACTCAACTCTATTCAGTATGTTTATACGAAGATGACAGAAATATGGTACCCTTATCTCTTGTTAAACGATTTTTTTAATATTCGAAGGTGAGGCGATGTCGTAAACTATACTAATGTGACATTATTGGGTAGGGTTTATTAAAAGTGTAAGTTTGGTGACTAAAATTATATCTTGTTTATTTTTTATGCTGTGATAGATTATGTATTATTAAGAAATTAATATCTAATTTGTCAATAATGTTTATTTTTCTACGAGGTTAGCCAAGAAAGTCCCACTTAATATTTCTTCTTCAAATTTATTTTTATTTTACTTTGTAAGTCTACGCTGTGAAAGTATTTTCTATAAAAAAATTCTGTTCTCCGAGATAGCTCAATTTTGTGGCGATAAGGTAACAAAAAAGTTGCATTAACACTTTACACCAATGCTTGTTTCTTGTTAGTGTGTATTATAAGGTTATGTATGGCCTTAAAAAAGTTGCTTGGAGCCTGGATCTAGTGAATTAAAGGGTGCAAAAATTTAATTTGATAAATTTTGCCCTCCTAGCCCAACTTTTATCACAAAGTGGACAACCGTTGGATGTTCCCATCTCGTTAATTGATCAAATAATAATTGAATACTTGTTTAACAAGGCGATGGCCTTTTAATTTAGAAGAAATTCTGGCCAGCGTATCCACCTTTAACTGGATCTGGTGAATTAAAGCATGCAAGAAATTTAATTTGATAAATTTTGCTCTCCTGGCTTAACTTTTAGCACAGAGCGAACATGGCTTACCTTTTAGTTCACAGGGAACAATCGTTTGAATTACATTGGATAATAGTTGAATACTTGTTTAACAAGGTAATGGCATTTAAATTTAGAAGAACTTCTTCCCTGCGTATCCACCTTTAAGTAGATCTGGTGAATTAAATGGTGCGAAAAAACTGTACTTTGATAAGTTTTGCCCTTCTAGCTTAACTTTTAGCACAGACAACGCACTGAGGGAACAATCTTTTGAATACAAGTGGATGCTCCGATCTCGGTAATTGGTCCAAATAATAGTTGAAGTAGTGTTCAACAAGGTGATGGTCTTTTAAAGAAGAAATTCTGTCTTGCATATTCACCTGTAAGTAGATCTGATGAATTAAAGGCTGCAAAAAATTTAATTTTATAAATTTTCCCTCTTAGCTCAACTTTTAGCATAGAATAAATACAGCTCAACTTTTATCACAGATGGAACAAACGTTTAAATATAATTGGATGCTCCATCTCTTTAATTAATCCAAATAATAGTTATATACTTGTTTAACAATGGGATTTAGAACAAATTCTGCCTTGCGTATCCACCTTTAACTGGATCTGGGAAATTAAAGGGTGCAAAAAATTTAATTTGATAAATTTTGCCTACTTAGCAGAGGATAAATAGCTGGGTTATGGCATTTAAATTTAGAATTTGGGGGTAGGATGGAGTTACGAGTCTACAAAAATCCAAACACCAATCTGTGAATTTTTTCATCTTATATGTTCACTAAAGTGTAAAATATTTGCTTCGGATTAATACCCTCATTAACTGATACCTATAATAAATCATTTATTATAGTACAACTTTTTTTAGCAATAGAAGCACTTGTTTAGACCTACACGTATTTATGCTATTCTAATACATTATACATACAATGTCAACGTGTAGTTCCCATTCTAAACAATAAAACAAACAATTTTCAACCATTATTTTGACTGGCTTGTTACACTCGCTTTTTATTTCGTACCTCTCTCTCGAGTTGTACAGGTTGTTATACTCTCCGCAGAAATAATAACAATAAATAATAACAATAAATATTGTACGCAGTGATTGTTCGATATGGCTGTACGTGATGTTGTTTTGTTGTTTGAGAATTACACGAGAGCAGTGTTTGAGACAGAGGTGGAACATATAAGAAAATAAACCTAGAATAAAATAATCGCATTTTTATCAAGAGTTAGAAGTGTTAAAAATAAGATTTAAGAGTAACTTATTGCTTAACTTTAACTTTATTTATTAATGAAGATCCTTGATACATGTGTTGATTTTTTCTTCCACGGGTTTTCAGATCTTCTACTTTCTTATTTTTGGTTTAACGTATTTTTTCTTGCGTCTTTTTTCCACTTGTACGTTGTCATCTTATACTTGTGCGTCTTTTACTTTTATGTCTACCACCTGTATGTCTTCCACTTACACGTTTTCTACTTACTTGTCTTCCACTTACACGTTTTCTACTTACTTTTCTTCCACTTACACGGTTTTAAGTTTTACCTATTATAGATTTCCTATTTTACGTATTTTATTTGCACCTCTTCTAGTTTTATGTCTTTCACTTGTACGTTTACTACTTATTCATCTTCTACCTGTGTGCCACTTTCAGAGCTTCCAGTTTTACAAACTACTCTATTGCAAATTTTACATTTACGTGTCCACTTAGACTTCTTACACTTATACGTCTTTCATATTTATTTGTTCAACTTCTGCATCTTGAACTTTTATTTCGTCCACTAGTATGTCTTCTATTTCTACGTCTTTTATTTGCTTATCTTTCATTCCACATGAACGTGTTCCACTTACACGGCTTTCAGTTTATTGTATTACATTGTAACATCAGTTATATTTACTTATTTGCTTTTACTTCTTCCAATTTTACGCGATACACTTTTAATTCTTCTATATTTACGTCTTCCACTTTTAGATCTTTCATTTTTAAGTGTTATTTTTTTGTATCGCCAAGTCTTATGTCGTCCACTAGTATGTCTTTTATTTGTTCGTCTTTCGTTTGTCTGCCTTTCATTTGTGCATCTTTCACATGAAAAGTTTCCAGTAGTACGTGTGTCCCTTGCACTTCGTCCCAGTTTACGTCTTGCACTGTTCGACTTCCATTTGTAAATTTCCACTAGTACATATCACCCTTACAATTCGACCCATTTTACATCTTGCACTATTGTATCTTCCACTTGCACATGTTTGATTTCCACTTCTTCTAATTCTGCTTCTTCCACTACTGCAGATTTTAGTATGTTCATATCTACGGCAAAGAATCGATTACAGACGTAGTTCAGTTGTTTCTACTTAGTAAATTAATAATTCTAATTTTTCTTGATTGTTCCTTTTTTGGTACGTCGCTGGATGGAAGTGAAATGTCTCAACTTTTTACTCTTTTATTCGTTAAGTATTATATTGGATTGGGGGCCATTTTTTCGTGATATATGTGTGTATTATGAAACATGATCTTTGTTTTCAAATTCAATTAAATATGGCGTTTCATTGTTGTATCAATGAGAGATCGTATTTCTTGAGTTTCTTCGACGTGTTTAATTGGTGTTCCAATGTAGATGAATACATTGCCATAAGCATAAACGTGTTGGATATTCATATAGTGTGGAAAATACAAAATAAGTTGACTTTCACAGTACTAGAAACTAATTAATTAACCTCCAAATATGTAATTGCTTCAATAAACCATGCATGAAAGACCATTTATTCCATTTTTGTCTTCAGGTTCAGAAACTGAAGGATACAAAATCTAGATAAATGTTTTTTTTCTGGATCAATGATATTATTATTACCTACGCTTTCAAACACCAATCATGAAGGGATTATAAGCAGTATATGTGATCATAGTTTTATGTCAATATCTATTTCGGGTTCTCTATAGAGTATATTTTTTTAAATTATCAACATTCTTTAAATACACGAATTTTTTAGGGTGAGACATTTAACATTTAGATTAAATCCAGTCTAAGCTCTATAGTGGTATATTATACAGATCACCTCCTAATGACTTTTAGGAATTTTTATTGTAAATTGATATTTTTGAAAGAAATGCTTTTATAACATTAATTACATACTTATCGACCATTAAAAACATAAATTAGACGATAGTTTAATGTGTACGTAAAACGATGACCCTTATCTAACTTTAACATTTTAAATGAGTGTACTTAAATGTAAAACGGTGGCGATTCGGTACTTAAAAATTTCTAATCCAAATCCAGATTGGGCATTCTAATTTATGTAAACAAGTTAATAAATTTGATAGTAAATTGTTTTGAGCACGAAACTCTTTTATATCATTTATTTTGTTTTAGTATACCTACTTACATATCGACAGATTTAAAAGAAATTGGCTTAGAATGAGGCACCTAAATAAATACTAGAAAAAAATCGTGGTGTGTAACATATACCAAACAGAATAATTTTGTAACAATACACGACAAAGACAAAGCTCATGATAGTTAGCAGGAAAAATATAATAGAAAACCAACTCTATTTCAATTAAACGTCTAAAGAAAGAGTGAAGCACTATAACTTCTTCGGCTCCATAATAAAAAAAAATTGACTAACGACCAGGAAATAATTAATGCTCATCGAAATAGCTATATCCACATTTAACTGAATTAAAGCCGTCTTCAAAACCCACAACCTCTCTCTTGGTTACGGTGCTAAGACTTCTTTGTCCTATTTGATGGTGTTAAACGAAGATGTGTGCAAGAGAATGGAGGCATATGAGATATGGCTGTATCGCAGAGTAGTAAAGATCCCTTGGATTGACGGAGTCATAAATGAAGAAGTGCTCAGAAGAATAAAGAAGAGCTGAGAAGAATTGATCACCATCAAGTCTTTCGCAGACATACGAGAAATTAATCTAAGTTTGTCTTCTACAAGTCATGCTACAAGAAAAAATATTTAAAAAGCTAGGCCTAAAAAGAAGAAAACTATCCTGCCTGAAGAACTTTAGAATTTGATTCAGCATTGCCATGGTGATCATCTACATTCATTCAACATCAGACAAATATGGTGGGGAGAATCTACGGTAAAAACCTTAGAAACAAGATAGAAGAAGATATAAAGAACAAGATATCCAAAGATCAGGCAGGGTTCACGGCGGGTAGATCATCTATTGACCACATTTACGCAATCAAGAAGATGATCGAAAAGAAAAAGGATAAAAACAGAGACCTGTATTTCGCTCTTATAGACCTACAAAAGCGTATGACTTTGTCCCGAGAAAAGAATTGTGGAAATCGTTGAGGCAAATGAAAATACCTCTTCCTCTAATGTATGCAACAAAAGAATTATACACAAAATGTACCCGCAATCATAAAATTAGGGAATAGGTTGACTTCAACAATATATCCTACAAAAGGGCTTCTCTATAAGGACGCCCCAGGTCCTCAACTTTGTTTAAAGGTTTTCTGGGATACGCTTGAAGCAATGGAGAAGAAAATGCTCGTTATAAACTTCAGCAAAACAGAGAATCTGAACACGATGGAAGATGTTATGGAAAACTTGGATATAGATAGGAACCTTGTCGTAAAAGGTAGCGGAAATTTTAAATATCTTGGCTTCCAAATATATAAAATTGGAAGAACAGACTATGAAATAGTAAACAGACTTGGTTAGACAAGAACTGCAATCAAACAGCTAAATCCTGTATTATGGATCAGAAGTTTAACTAGGAACACTAAAACAAGGATATACGACACTGTTATACGATCCATCATGACGGGGCAGAATGTTGGGTGATGAACAAGAAAATACAAAGTAAAATAACTGCAGTGGAAATTGCCTATTGGAAGCGCTGCTGCAGATTAACTAGACTAGACAGAATACCCAATGTGAAAATTTGGAGAAGGATGAAGAATAAAAAAGATGCCCTAACATAAATCCAAGAGAAGATACTGTTTGGTATGGCAACGTAAGGTGTGCTGGCAATGATAACTGGATTAATAGAGTGACAGTCCAATGGGTAGAAGAAGAAGAGGTAGGGAAGAAGTTGAGAGGCTTGCAAGATAAAGAGTGGAAGAATAGATATGTTTGGGACCTTGGTGTGACGGGAGGAAGACGACAATAGCTACTTAAAATACATATTAAAAATTTTCTCTTTTCATATTATTTAAATCGACAATAATTATAAAACTACAGTATTTTATATTATTATCACCAGATGCCACCAGATTACGGTATGCGGTATTCGGGTCATTTATTGTCGAAATATGTGCGGTCCACTACCTGGATTATATCACTTTTAGGTAGCACTCAAAATAATTATGATTTTACAATGTCCACATTTATTCTCTGTTATAAAAAATATATGTTTCTTCGATGTTATGTTAGTTCTAGAGTTACCTTAGCACAACGATTAATATTTTCGGAGAACTATTAAATTGTATTAACATAGGAGCACAGAGTTATTAATTTCTGACAACAGGCAACAGGTCAAACTCTGTTCAATGGAAACCATACATAAAACTAATTTTTATAATATAATAAATTAGAAAAGTTAAGTGTGACACGACATCTTCAATACTGTCTACGGTCGCTATTCAAATATGAAGGAAACAATATTTAGGTATCAGTGTTTGGCGCCTGGATTTGCCAAGAATACCCAGGAAACGATTTCTATTCAATACCAGTGACGTTCGTATAAGTAATAAGTAAAAATTTTTTATAGTCTGGAAAACAATTCAATTATACTTTCTTATTAGATAGTAATAAATACAATGTGACCCATATTGTCTACCTTATATGGACATTTGGCATAATATGTAAATTTTTGCCAATTTGACTCCAACTTTCAATGGTGTAAAAACTTTAACTCACAAAGTTTAAGGAAAAAGTTTTGACAAGCTTAAGACCTTTTAAGATTCTTTACAAATCCATCACAGAAACTCGATGAATTTTCTTTATTTAAGAAGAAAGCTCTGAGGATTCAGCTTACTATTTTCAACAACAAACTTATCTGCTACTATTTTACATCTTTTGGAAATAATCATCTTCTTGTTTAGTTTCTAGGTTGGATATTTTAGTATCTTATCTTATCATTTCCAATGTTACCACGGGAACTTTTACCAAACTCTTATGTTTCAGCGCTTCAGTTTTAAATTATTTGTGTTTTAGCACCTTTTTAAGAAACACTCTGTATAAAAGGGGGTCGAATTTTCATGTTAAAGCTAATACAATAACAACGCATCTTAATTTAAAAAATACTGTTTCTCCTGGCATTATAGAGTTTGATTTTTATATATCTTTGTCAGGCAGAACTTCAATCTTAAAACAATATTTAACTTGCTTCTGGTCCCTCTTTGGTTTTTTGTCCACGTGTCTGTGGTAACTGTGGTGGTACAATTACATTACCTCTGTTTGTATGACCACAGTGGTCTCATAAGTGTAAAAACAAGCAGTTTGTAGTACCAACTTGCGTAACATGTTAGGTTACCTATAAACTTTTGAATGACTGTATGATACGAATAGATTAAAAAGAATAGTCCACGCTAATCCATAATTTTGGCTTTTTTCCTTAAACTTTGTGAGGCTAAATCAGAGCAACTTCTTCAAGTTCCGTCTTAAAATAATATTTGACTTGATTGGTACCTGTTTGGTTTTTAGTCCTCATGTATGTGATAACGGTGATGATACAACCACACTGGTTGTGTGAATAAAAATAACTTTTCGTACAGCCTTGCAAAACATACCAGAGTACACTTTCAAATAAGTCTATGATCTGAAAAGAGGGAAAATAATTGCCCACGCTTATATGTTCAAAATAATAAAATAATTTTTTTATTAAAATGTATTATAACGGATATATTTTTCTAGTGTTCTAATCTTCTTATTATAAAAGAGAACGTGTGTTCCGCCTCTGACTATTTCAATATAATCTTCAGTTTCTCTAACACAATATGAGACAGACTACAAAATATCAATGAAATAAATGCCTGGTATTTGGTATAGTGCCGATATTCAACATTTCTTAGAAATAGGGTTGTAGATAAGGTAGTAGTGAATCATACATACTGATGGGTCTATTAATAAAAGTACTGTAAAAATCCGTTACATTCAACTTATAACTAATAAAAATGGAAATATGACAGTTTAACAATACTAGTGGTGGTACAGAGTAATTTCCTATTATTAGTAAAAAGATTAGCATAAATAATCATACTGTTAAAGGATTCTATTACATATATCAATTTGCATATTTTAATGAAAAAAATGATATAGGTACGTAATCTAAATTGTGCAAAAATATAAAAATTAACGGACTTTTATTGCATTTTTTATTTTTACTGATTATCCAGATACGAGTGTTGTAAAAAATTCTCATAGCTCTATTTTTCCCCATGGTCGAAGCAATAAAGCACAAAAATCGGCCTGACGGATTTTTTTTTTTTCTATTAAAACTGATCTTAAGATCAACCATTAATTTTCATCTGATACTTCTTAAACCTAGGTACTTATCTCTACTAAGGTCCATTCAATAATGTTCTTAGTTTCTCTGTCTTGAATATCCAGATTAAACACTATCACCCGTACACAGTGCTCTGCTTTTACACAAGACCTTACACATTACACTATACGAGCTCATATGGTTTCGTCCTCTTCAATCTTTGGATATGGTGTTGATTATCCAGCAGTTGAAGAGCTTCTGCATTCTCATGTAGGTGAAGTCTATCTTCGTGCTTCTTTGCAAACCTTTTGATCTCTTCTTTCACTGTTGGTATTCCAAGATCTCTATGAATATCTGTATTTCTTACATACCATGGGGCGTTCACCATGCACGCAATATTTTATTCTGGATGGTCTGTATACTTTTGATATTATTATCTTTGGTACATCCCCATAATTGGATACCGTATAACCAAACCAGTTTAAATACCTGATTATAAATTAGTATTTTGTTACACAATGATAGACTGGAGTTTCTTCCAAGGATCCATCTATACTGTCTGTATTTTAGGTTTAATTCTGTTTTTTTCTTTTTGACATGCTCTTTCCATCTTAATTTGGCGTCTAGAGTCATACCAAGATATTTTGCATTGTTTTCGTATTTAACTCTCGTACCATTTATTTCTATTGGTAAGAAATCATTTATCCTTTTATTGGTGAAGTTTATTTAGATTGATATTAGCTCATTCAGTTTGATTTTCCATTTTTCTGTCCATTCATATATTGTATTACAAGCTCTTTGTATTTTTCCAGTAGAAATTGTTTGCTCCTGTCCTGTTGCAAGAATGGCTGTATCATCTGCAAAGGTTGCCAGGGTGATTTGTTCTAACTCTGGTACATCGCTAGTATATAAGATGTAGAGTATAGGCCCGAGAACGCTTCCTTGAGGCACTCCTGCTTTAATCTCCTGTAAGTCTGAATATTCGTCTTCCTGTTTTATCCTTAATAGTCTTTCTGAGATGTAAGAAGTCAGTATTTCTACATATTGCTTTGAAAGCATTTTGTTAAGTTTGAGAATTAATCCTTTATGCCACACCTTGTCAAACGCTTGTGCGACATCCAGAAAGAGGGCTGAACAGACTTGTTTTTCTTCTAATGATTGTTCAATTATATTTGTAATACGATGCACCTGATGAATTGTCGAGTGTTTCTGCCTAAATCCAAATTGGTAGTCCGGAATTAGTTTAGTTTTCTGTATAAGCGGTTTTAGTCTTTTTAAGAGAAGCTTTTCGAACAATTTTGAAATAATTGGTAAAAGGGATTTTAATGATTCTTTTATATTTGATTTGTGAGAGCGTCAGGAAACTTTGTTCTATGCGATCATGTCAAATGGAAAACCTGCATTTGTGCATACAAAAAACGGATTTTTAAAGTGCAGTTTAAATATAACGAGTCATTTATTGGCGTAATTTTGTTAGTCTGAGATTTTGGAGGTCGCTGAGTACCTGGTGTCCAAGAAGGGTAACACGAATTGCGAACTATGGTCACAAGTATCGAAGGGTCTAGGAGATAGCCGCTAATCCCTTACCCGAATTGCGAACCGTGCCCTTTTCGAAGACATAATGATGAGATGAATTGCGAACCAGGCCTAAAGCACCTCCATCAAGGTGGCTGACCCAAAGTGGAGAAATTTGTCGAAATTTATTTCATAATTAGGTGCATTTTAGGTGCTATTTAGGTGCGCAAAACAAAAATTAGGTGCACTAACCGTTTTTGAAATATTTACGAAAAACCATGGGCCAGCCAGCCTTTAACAACCTAGCTGACCCATAAGAAAAAAAAAACAAAAAACAAGGATTAAATAATCTTTAAATTAGGTGCTAATTAAGTGCTTTTTAAAACACGAAACATAAAATAAAAAATTTAAAAATTAAACGTCTTAAAATTGAATATATTGATTGTGTATGGCAAAATGCCACATTTCTTCTTGCACTTTGAACCAAAATGGACATCGGCAGTTTAAGAACAGTTAGAAATCGGTAAAAATTTCTTGTCCTGTAATTTTTTTAATGGATAATTCGGAAGGTCACCACAAAATTTTTTTTTTATTTTTTTTAACTCGGACCGCTGAGCGAGACTTGCAACCGGTCATTTCCGGAAATGATGATTAATATAAAATTCATTTTGTCAGAGATTTAAGTGCTTATTAAGTGCAATAGTTTCACGAGCAAAATAAACTGCTAATGAGCAATTTCAACTGAAAATATTTGTCCAAAGTTTTCTTGCGTCTCAATTAAGGGTGTCAATCTGCACTTTTTAAGCACATGATCAAGATCAAGATCATTAAAATTTTCTTGTAATTCTATTACTTAATAATTCTCTCGTCCGAAATGAAATAATTTTTTTATTTTTTTTTTAACTGGGACTGCTGAGCTTGTTACCGGTCACTTCCAAATATAATAATTATTATAAAAAACTTTTTGTCAAATATTTAAGTGCTCAGTAAGGGCAACAGACTCAATAGCAGAACAAACCGCTGATGAGACAAGTCAACTTGAAATTCTTAGCCTAAGTCTTAAACCAAGTGTGTCATTCTGCACTTTCTAAGCACTTAAAAACTGGTACAAATAGGTACCTACGAAATAATCCCATAAAATTTCCATAGTTTTTTTGCGCGTAGTTCCGATAATTAATTGACTTTAATCTGGACTTAAAACTTCTCTGCCGTTTTTTATCTGTACTCAAAATGAAGCGCACCTATTTGAATTACTCAAAAATTATTTATACCATTACTTTTCTCCTCCAAGACATTTCAACTAAAAAATTCGAACAATTAAAAAACTTCTCAATAGGTAATTATTTTTTTTATTTAAATTTTAGCTAGAAATGTTTTATCAAAGGTAATACCACGAGTCCTTAAAATTTTATTGATAAATTTTTAGTTTCCACGAAAACTTTTTATTTGGCAAAAATACGAAAACAAACTGAAATGTGATAAAATCACGAGTCTGTAAGACGAGTGATTTTATCATATTCAGTTTGTTTGAGTAGGTAGTTTTGCCAAATAAAAAAGTTTGAGTCTGGAAAATAAAAATTTATCTAGTAAAATATTACAGGACGAGTGGTATTTAAGAAGATTATTTTTTGAACCATTCTGTACAAAAACTACTTTATTTAAAAAACTTCCTAGAACAACTTATACTTCATAATTAACACAAACGAAATGCCGTTACCCCTTCCTATTAACTTATCCTGTACACTAGATAGTATTGTCAGTTGTCAGTTGTCGTGAGCGTCGTCAAAACAGGGTTAGAATTTGAATAAATATTTATTTTTATACCTATTTATACAATTATATTATTAAAGAGAAAATTACCAAAATAAAAATTATTAGGTATATCTATTTAAAGTTTACCTACAAGACCACATTTGCCTGTAGGCATATAAAAGTTTTAAATGCATGCAGAACAAGGAAGCAGGTTAGTTTTAAATTATTTCGGAGGAGAGAATTATTAAGTAATAGAATTACAAGAAAATTTTAATGATCTTGATCTTGATCATGTGCTTAAAAAGTGCAGATTGACACCCTTAATTGAGACGCAAGAAAACTTTGGACAAATATTTTCAGTTGAAATTGCTCATTAGCAGTTTATTTTGCTCGTGAAACTATTGCACTTAATAAGCACTTAAATCTCTGACAAAGTGAATTTTATATTAATCATCATTTCCGGAAATGACCGGTTGCAAGTCTCGCTCAGCGGTCCGAGTTAAAAAAAATAAAAAAAAAAATTGTGGTGACCTTCCGAATTATCCATTAAAAAAATTACAGGACAAAAAAATTTTTACTGATTTCTAACTGTTCTTAAACTGCCGATGTCCATTTTGGTTCAAAGTGCAAGAAGAAATGTGGCATTTTGCCATACACAATCAATATATTCAATTTTAAGACGTTTAATTTTTAAATTTTTTATTTTATGTTTCGTGTTTTAAAAAGCACTTAATTAGCACCTAATTTAAAGATTATTTAATCCTTGTTTTTTGTTTTTTTTTCTGATGGGTCAGCTAGGTTGTTAAAGGCTGGCTGGCCCATGGTTTTTCGTAAATATTTCAAAAACGGTTGGTGCACCTAATTTTTGTTTTGCGCACCTAAATAGCACCTAAAATGCACCTAATTTTGAAATAAATTTCGACAAATTTCTCCACTTTGGGTCAGCCACCTTGATGGAGGTGCCTAAAGCGAAATGTAACCGTTTTATGGCATTTAGGGTAATATTCAAATACATAATACAGAAACGAACCCTTTATAGTTATATCTATGGTACAAGTAAATAGCTTTAATCGTGTTCGTTTTTTTCGGAGCGTTCTAGAATTGTTTTTGAATTGAATGTTGGCTGTGTGTTAAATCCGAAAACCGTTCAAATGTAGTTTAGTATTTTTATAAACCCGAACATAAAAATCTCTTCTGCTTATTTCGCGTATTACTTCGGCAGCCTCTTACTTTTTATTTGTATACACATCTACTGATCAGTAGAGAAAAATACCATTGAAATACCCAGTTATTGTTGTTTATGAATAAAGGAATTATGTAAAAGGATATAAGTATAATATTTTTTTTTAAATTAAAACTTTTGGCAAACTAAATTCGTAAAATAAAACCCTTTTGGTAAATTAAAATATTCAAAGGAAAAAAAAGTATTTAAAATATATAAATAATAATATTCAACACAAATTATAAGCTCCACTTTCAGGTATAAAAACTTTATTACTCTGTAATCAATAGAACTCACAGCAGGTAATAAATATAATAAAATATAATATAATTAGAGACCGGATATAAGATTCTTATATTGGAATGAATAGCATTGGTGAATCGCATTAGTTTAAAAATAGTTATTTATGAAACAGTTCGTGAAGTATGCTTTTTGCGCACGCACGCGATGTTTAGAGCACAAGCGAAGCGAGTGCTATATATCGCGTAAGTGCGCAAAAAGCACTTCACGCACAGTTTCATACAATATTTTATCTACGATAAACAAATAAAAAATAATTAGAAATTCAAATTTGAAAATTTAAACTACAAAACTGTCAGAATGACTTTGGTTGAAATGTAATGCTCTCATAGCAACACCATGACAACGCGAATGCTAAGGATATTTGATTATATGAAGGTGTGTCAAAAACAGTGCGAAAAAGTAAATCCCATTTAAAATACATTGTTACTTCACGCACACTTTCAATCCTTCACGCACTGCTGTCTATAATGATAGTTTTCACGAACTAAAAAGTGATACATAATATGAGGTAGAGTAGATAAAAGTTATTTGCGCCAGAATGCATTTATTTTACAAAATATTAATTCGTATAAAGAAAAAATTGTACAAAGATATAATTTTATAAAAATTGTTTCTCATAAATATAGCCCTGTCTGACAACCTCAACATTGTATGTAGTGTCAATATTGTTTGATTATCTATAAATATTGTAATTAAATTTGGAATACTAATCTATGTAAATATTTTTATACCTACCTGTTCCTACTCGGGTTCATAATTTCGCGAAGGGATTAAACCATTCAAAAAGGTACAGTTCGCAATTCAGGTGAGAGATCGGTCAGCTGATAAGATGTAGTTCGCAATTCGGGTCGAGGATTAGAAAAATCTGACCATACTTCGCAATTCATGCGCTCCCGTCCAAGATACCTACTCCTGGAAGTTTCGGTAATATCGTTATACAATTAATGAAAATTCCATACTTGGAGGTTTTTGGGCTTGCTGAAAACGAATATGTAATTAAAAGTAATCTACGGAGTATCTGGTACCCATGATACTTATTGTTTACCTTGTCTCCTGAAGTGTTAGGTAATATCGTTAAACAATTAGTCAAAACTCATAAATTGATGGTGTTTGCACTATATTTTAAAAAAATGGGGTTTGTTTTCAATATATTTAATAAAATTCCAGGAGATGACGTAAAGGTTGCTGGCGGTGAGCACTAGATACTCCTTAGATCGATTTCGATATTATATATGTTCTCAGCGAGCCCAAAAATCACCTAGTATTAAGTTTTGAATATTGTTAAACGATTTTACCGAAAACTCTAGGAGACGAGATAAACAGTAAGTATCCTGGTTACCAGGGACTCCGGAGATCACTTCGAATATCATTTTCGTTTTCAGCGAGACCAAAAATAACCGGGTATTGATTTCTCACTAAATTTATAACGATATTACCGAAAACTCCAGGAGGCAAAGTAAATAGTAGGTATCCTGGGCACCAGGTACTTTGGAGATCACCTTCAATGACATATTCGTTTTAGCGAACCCAGAAACCTTGGAGTAACAAAATTGAACTCATTTCATGCAATAAATAACTTTTCTGAGCAAACCTATTTTTAGATAATCCAAATCCAGGATATACTGGAAGGATTTAAGTCGTTATTTTTTACAAAATTAAAGAAGTATTTCATTGGAGATGGCAAATTGATCCGATATAAAAAATAGTATAGTCCGTAGTTGCAAAAAATAAAACACTATACAGATTTCTACATCGTTTTTTTATTTATTTATTTTCTATATTGGAAGCATGTCTTTTCTGTGGATTTACTGTTAAGTTAAATAAATGTTATACCTTTTACCAAAGTTGCAATCTTTATCTTGTTAAAAGACAAATAAACTCATTTGGAGTATTTTTGAGGAAGTTAAGAAAAACAAAAAAAACGAGTGTTGCAGTCAGCGGGACTGCCGGCGGAAGTTATACTTCTATGAATGCGCCCGGATTCATAAATTTGTATGCGAATGATTTAGTAAAATCATTATATGATATTCGTGTTCAGCGACCTCAATAACCTCCTAGTACCGAGTGCACACTCATTTTGTATCGAATTTGCATAAAATTCCTGGAGACGAGGTCCGTCTTAAGCACCAGGTGTTTCGGACACCATCGCCATTATCATATTCGTATTCAGCGACCCAAAAACCGCCGAGTTCCAAGTGTGCACTGATTTTGTACAGAATGTACATAAAACCCCAGGAGAAGAGGTAAATATCCTAGGCACCAAGTGGCGCGGAGACTTTCGACATCATGTTATTCATGTTCAGCGACCCCAAAAACCCCAAGTACATAAATTAAACCCATTTGGAGTACTTACCGAGTTGTAATTTTTCTATCTATTGTCTGTTCGGAATGCACTTTTCGACTATTCTTAAAAATTCTGTTTATGTAGCCAAAAACCTCAAAAACATAGTGCAGGATATAATGCAACCATGTGACGGTACTATGGACTACAATGCAATACTCATTACTGAATATTATTATTAATATCAATAATATAAAATACTAAACTTTATATGTATACTAACGTGACAGAATTATAAAATAATCTGTCAAACACAATGTTATACGTCACTATGATATTCAAAACATTAGCTCAGACTAATTTTTGTATATTTATCTCTTTTCAATGTACTGAATATTTAAACGGTATTTAAAGGACTTATAGTTATGACTAAACATGTGGTAAATATTTCATCTTTGTTTTTATCGACCAATATACCTTATATGTGTTTCTGTCTCTCTCTTACTCACACCATTACATATGTAATGATTTTTCCTATTTAACCCCACACAAATCCAGTGCATGAATAGAAGTAGGTATAACTTCAAAAATTAACTGTATTCAATTAAATAAATACTTAGAAAAATAAGACCAGTAGATGTGTGTCCTTACTTCAAACACGAAAACTAAACAGTAAAACGATCAATGTACAAAAAAAGTGTTTATAAAACCCCATAGTGCAAAATATAATGCAACCATGTGACGGTACTATGGACTACAATACAATACTCATTACTGAATATTATTATTAATATTATTATAATATAAAATACTAAACTTTATATGTTTACTTACCTAACAGAATTATAAAATAATCTGTCAAACACAATGTAATACGTCACTATGATATTCCAAAACATTAGATCAGACTGTTTTTTGTATATCTATCTCTTTTCAATGTACTGATACCTTATATGTGTTTCTGTCTCTCTCTTACTCACACCATTACATATGTAATGATTTTTGCCATCTAACCCCACACAAATCCAGTGCATGAATAGAAGTATAACTTCAATAAAACGCAATATGGTGGAGATAAGAACTATCTCAAAGCTATGAGGAGAGGAATTGATTGATTAACAAACTTGAATTTTAATTAAAAAAAAAAGAGTAGTAAAATGTAGAGAAATCACGCTACAATATAAGAATCTCCGCTTACTAAGTTAAGTAAGGTAATCGTATGGATTCAGTTTGATCGATAACCGTAAGAAATCTTATACTTTGTGATTTGCTTGCGTGTAATCCAATTTTATTAAATTGCATTATGGTTTTTCAATATAATAATGTCATTATTAACTAGATATTATAAACATGCCAATACAAAGAAACCAATATAATTCAAAAAATCCTATCATCGAAAAAAGATTTACGTAGCAACACTTTTTCTCTATAAAAAAAATATTTATTAACTTTTCTGTTCTTCAGGAGTCAACAGTCTAGCCAAATCACTTGTCAAATTCAAAATATAAACTAACCTTTCTTGTGTAAATACGTTTAGGCCTCTGTTATTCTTTCACCGCCACTTTCCATCCATTCTTTCGGATAAAAGGAACCGAGGAGGCCAATAGAACAGGGGTGGTCCTATTCATTTATATTTTGATTAATAAACACACCCTGAGTTGGTCCTTGGAATCTGGTAAAGCTGACATTTTTGAAATGATTACAGATTTGTGAATATTATTTACTTTAATTAGTTTTACGTACATTAACAATTATTCCTTTGCTATTTGTAAAAATGAGAAATTATTTTATACACTTTTTACGCCTAAATAAATAAATTTCGTAGAACTATTTCCATTCCAAATTATCGATTTCTTTCGACGAACATGATTGCTTAAGAGTATAAACATTTAATGTATGTACGTGTATGTATCAATAAGTCTTGGAGCTCCCAGTAAATCATCATTCTTGACGGGTGCTCGCTAGTTTTTTCCATAACCTCACCCATATGGTCCATAAACGAGATGGGTAATAAAAGACGACTATTGTTTTTTTTTCACAATTTCTTTTCGATTTTAATTGTCGTCGTTGCTCCCTCCACTGGACATTCAATGAGCCAGATGACGCTTTTGTTTTTTTATTTCACCTTATGATTCTCTTCATAATAAAAATAATTTTATCTCAAGTGAAATTTCTAGGAAATTAACTTTATACTAATTAATTTATTTGATGTATTTAAAATTTAATAATTACAGGAAATAAAATAAAAGTTGGAAATTATTTAATTTTAATCTATAAAAAAATTGAAAAAATGAGAGAAAATAAATGTCAAAGGTAATAATAGTTTAATACTATTATAACGTTTTACAGAGTCTTTGAAAATCAAAGAACATATAGACCGTTTACTAAGAACCAACAACTACTTCCCTGGCTATATGCTACGACAGACATTGAATTACAGTTCAAAGTTAAACGGAGTTAGTATATCTGCAAGATAGAACTAACCATTTCAGTTTGCAAATCGTAAGGATATTACTTGTAGACCGGTTTCGGCGTATTGCGCCTCATCAGTACAAGGAAGATATCTGTCCAGAAGCTCTAAGAGCATCTAGACTGGAGATATGTCTGAAATCACACAAATACATTATCTTTAGTAAAGAAAATGTTAAAAGGGCGATAATAGCGACATCTCCATAACTAATGTATGTTCTGTTTTTTCTTTAAAATAAGCTCATCAAATTGTGGATAAAATCTAAATTCACGGATATTGTACGAGCACAACAGGTATCTCTTGTAAGCGACTCTCTATTTATTATCTTCAGATTTCTCCCAGTTTAGCATTAGAGTTGGAAAAAAAAGAGAAAGGAGTTGGTGTATTATAGAACTTAGAACAACAGAAAACTCCAAATATGCTAAAATGTTGGGTTTGTTAGCCTCTCATCATTCTGCCCTTCAGAATCCTCTGTACTGTTTTAAGTCGAATTTGAGAAACTCCATTCTACCACTCTCCTTTTATTGAATCTTAGGTATATTGTCTTCCATCTGTATAGTTTGCTTCACTTACTTAAATATTTTTCTTTTTGATTTTGTCCTTACTGTGCCACCCAACGAAAATGTACTCAAAAGAAACGATTTGTAACTCCAATTCGTGGCTTCAACAAGCAGTAATCTGCTTAAATACAATTATGAGAAAGCTAGGACTTAACTAACGCATGACAACCTTTAAATTTTACTCACTAAAAAACAGAAAACTAAATTTTTGCTATATCCAACAAAAAATCGAAAAAATATCACATGTGCCAATATCTGCAGCCAGCAACGCTGTTAACCATTCGGCCACAGATGCTGTAACCTTAAAGGTACCCTAGGCTAGCTCCCGTGGGTCGTGGCTTCCTTTTGTGTTCTACTAGATTCTCTCCAAACATTAATTAAAGGGCGCCAAGTACAGACACACAAATAAAATTCGAAAGATCAGTTTAAAATGGTTTATTACTTTAAAAGAGATTAGTAATTTAATTCAAAAATATTTAATTAATTATTTCTCTTATCTTGGTTTGGTTCCGATGGCTTCTAACGGAGTTTTGATCCAGTGGAGCGGAGCAGTAGGAAGGATGGGGTACCTTCCTAGGGACTTCTAGACGGATTTTCACACGACGTGGAAACGGAACAGCAAAACGGAATGGAATTCCCCTCTAGGAACTTCTTGTCGGATTTTTCTAACGACGAGGGATCGAAACAGCAACGGAATGGAATACCCACTCTAGGAACTACTTGTCGGAATCTCACACGTCGGAGCTGTCGGAAGGGAATACTCCTCAAGGACTTCTAGTCAGATTTTCTATCGACGTGGAACGGAACAGCAAAATGGCGTCGGCTTCACAGAATAACGTCGAACTGCGAAATTCTTTCAGATAGCAATTTGTTGGTCCTTAATAGGGCCCTTCTTCTAGTTGGCAATAACCCAGAACAGAAGGGCAAAGATAGTCGGAAAAGCTCTGAATTTCTTCAAATTCATCGATAAAGTGAACGAAATAAAATCACAAACTCACGACGAAACCCATACACTCCTTCCCAAGTAGCAATCCCCTCTCATATCAACGCGATAAGAATAGATAATATAAAAATATTTATAGTCCGGATGGAATGCTAGAAAACCAACGTTACAAACGTTACAATGCCTTAGTTGTTAGTTGGCATTTTTAATTAATTCCCTAACCGAATAGAAATGAATGACATGGCACAAAAAGTGACTCGGAATTTGATCTTTTTAGTTTTTGATTTGACAAATAATCTCTCTCTCTCTCATTAACGTCAGATATGTGATTAAGGAGTTATTGAGTAAATGTCCTATATGACATAAGTTGAATCAAGATATGATCAAAAACTCTGACTAACGACTAAGGTATTTGTGGCTAAATGGTTATAGGCTTTACCTGCTATAGGTAGAGATGGCAGGTTTGAGTCTCGCCGGTTGTGACATTTCTCCTTTACTTTATATCTTGTTTGCTTTTTTAAACGTTTTATTATGTTGGATATTGATAATCGTCTATTATGTTTTTATTGATATCATACTAATTTCTTCTTTAAAGATTATTTTTTCAATATATTTTTCTCTTCAGTTCGACAGACGATGCAATGGTTTGTTTGGTTTAGTCTTACCTTGAATTTAAAAAATTCGTGATGCACATTGCTACTGCACTGAAAATTGCGTGCGGACAATTTTTTATTTTATATCTTATATTCCGCGGCTACCCTATAATTACGTCTATTAACTTTAGAAATTCTGATCGCAATAACAAAAAATATTTATACGTGTATATAACTACTCGCGGGCCTGTTTACTGTAATTGCTTCGGCATTTATTCCAAATCAAGAAATCAACCGAAAATAAAACAAAAAAAAAAAAAAAAATAAACAGCATTAGCAATGGCACTGAGATGAAGGTGCATTAAAGAATTTTGCGAGTGGTGGTAAGCAAATGGTATTTTTAGAATACCTGAATATGCTTCAACTTTTAATAGATCTAAAATCTAAATTAATTTACAAAAATTTGGAAATGTGGTTAATCTTGTGACAATTTCATAGGTTTTTATATTTTTAATTTTTGATAATTTTTTCAATTTTTCATGATTTTTTTCTGTTTTTTTAAAATTTATCCAGTCTTTTCTGGATTTTCAAGTTTTTCACGTTTTTTTAAATTTTTCTTTTTTCTTTTAATTTTTCTTTATTTTTTTTTAATTTTTATTCATTTTTATAATTTTCAATATTTTTTACCAGCTTTTCCAATTTTTTGTTTTTATTTTTTTGTGGAACATCTGATTTTCCAAGATTTATTCCAATTTCTGTAAAAGAATTCTTACGTATTTATGTATCCCAATAAACATTGTAACGCTTCTTCCTGTCGCTCTTTTCTCATCACTTCGTCCACCAAAACCATCCTAAACAACTAAAAATCATTACCAAACTGTAGTAATGCAAATAGCAAAGATTAACACCTCCTGAAAAGCGATGGTGGATAAAAATGTTAACATGAAAGAGATTTCCACAAACCAACAAAGAGACTTTATTTCATCAATTAAGAGATTGCTGACATTGTAACCTTAAAAGTACCCTAGGCTAGCTCCCGTGGATCGTGGCTTACTTCTGTGTTCTACTAGATTCTCTCCAAACATTAATTAAAGTGCGCCAAGTACAGACACACAAATAAAATTGGAAAGATCAGTTTAAAATGGTTTATTACTTTAAAGGTGATTAGTAATTTAATTAAAAATATGAAATTAATTAATTATTTTAGCTTGGATTGGTTCCGAGGGCTTCTGACGGAGTTTTGATCCAGGGGAGCGAGCGGTAGGAAGGATGGGGTTCCTTCCGACGGACTTCTTGACGAATGTTCACACGACGTGGAAACGGAACAGCTAAACGGAATGGAATTCCCCTCTAGGAACCTCTTGTCGGAATTTTTCTAACCGGGGAACGGAACAGCTGTCGGAACAGGAATAGTCCTCAAGGACTTCTAGTCAGATTTTCTATCGACGCAGAACGGAACAGCAAAATAGCGTCGGCTTCACAGAATGATGTGGAACAGCGTAATTTATCAGATAGCAATTTGTTGTCCTTAATAGGGCCCTTCTTCTAGTTGGCAATAACCCTATTAACAAAATTGAAATCAAAACTCGCAACAAGTCTTTCCAAATTTCGAGAAAAAATTAATTACCTTTCATGTATAAATATTAAAATACCACAAAACTGACCTTGAATCAACAGCGATTGTATTCGAAAAATGTAAATGTTAGTAAAATAGATAAGATATTATATTTACCGCATTTTGGATTATTTTAACTAGTAAACTTAAAACCAAGGCAAATTGTTACTCACCAGAAACAGAAGGGCAAAGATAGTCGGAAAACTCTGAATTTCTTCAAATTCATCGATAAAGTGAACGAAATAAAATCACAAACTCACGACGAAACCCATTCTGTCCCTCTCAAGCAGCAATCCCCTCTCGTATCAACGCGATAAGAATAGATAATATAAAAATATTTATAGTCCGGATGGAATGCTAGAAAACCAACGTTACAAACGTTACAACATTACCAAAAAAGATTAAATAGTTGATAATAATCATTATTTTTTTTGATATAAATTTATGTATCTAATTATTAAAAAAATTGTGAAAAAGTTCAAAGAGGGAAATTTTAAGAAAACATGAATCTAATATCCTATCAAATATACCCTATTACCCTCTATGACCTATTTTCCTTTTATCTCGCGATTGTGAAAGACTTTCTTTGCACAGTTGTTGAAAATTTATACTTTGATAAATAAGTAGACCTGTATATTTTTAAAAGCAATCAATTTATCTGTATCGATTAATTACGTATTATAGCGAATTTTCTATTTATTCAAGGAGTGTAACAAATACTCGGATCCCCATTCGAATAAGATTAAGGAGGGTGAATTTTCTTATATTAAACCAAAACCGATAGGACTTCTTATTATCGTATTACGAAGTAATCGAATCCAGCAGATAATTAATCTAGATATTTGATATCAGAATAGTCTGTAAATGTTATTGTATCGAACAGGATTTATAAAAATATTAAACGTAATTTCTATTACTTTGTTGGATCCTCTTCATTTCTGTACCTTTTTGAAATATCCCAGTATTTCTTTGAATAACGTAAAAGATAAGCCTCTGGTGTTGTTTGATTTCTAATTTTGTCTTATTTTGTTTTAGTCTCATAACGATGAAGATATGAGCGATGGAGAAGGTGGCCATTCGGGAGGAGAACACGACGATCTTGATAGTTGCGATGAAATAAGAAGACATACTGGACTTCTTGCAGAACATGGAGATGTCCTAGCCAAACTTAAAATGCAAGTGCGGGACATCAAGGTAGGGGTAAGGACATTTTGCTGTTTCTGAAATGGTTTGAACGAATAGAAAATTTTCCAAGTAAATGTGTTTAAAAAAATTGATTATCCATTATCACACCTTCACTTTAATCCCAATTTAAGGGTTGGTATTATAAAAATGTTAAAGGAAATAAGAGAAAATTGGAATGATGCAAATAGAGAACTCTCCCCTCTCTCTAACGTTCCTTATGTATTTTTATCTTTGTATTCCCAATTATAGGAATGCTCCTTAGAACCTCCTAGATTGCTTCTCAGGTTTACACTACTCCAGTTGAACATTTACTTGTAAAATTTTCATCTTTAGTTGCAGATTTTTATTGGTGTTTTTTTATTTGTTTGTTTTAGGACGATTACGATAGTGGAGGCGGCGGTGGTCGTCCATTAAACATAAACTTTCCAAATCTAACAAACCGTATGATGCCAAATACAAACGGGAATGGTCAAGATGGCTTTCAGCTACCAGTACCATTTCCATTTCCTCATCCAGCGGCCGCCTTTCTCCCACCAATGGCTCCACAGCCTGCGGCGCCCTCTTCAGGAAGTTCACATTCATCGGAAGGAAGTGCTTCTTCTCAACACACCTGGTCCTTCGAGGAGCAATTCAAACAGGTGCGTCAGGTATGTTTCGTATTTTCATAAAATATTTTCATTACTAGTTGCATTATCAAAGAGGATTCTTTTATATTTATATTCTTTTCTACGGATAAATGATTATTTTCATTCCGAGCTATTAAATCAGAAATTTAATCTATTGATGTGTTTCAAATACACACCAATAACGGATAGCAAATATTACGTGATTTATTTTAGCAAAATTTTGGAAGTATTTATATGAACTCTGTATTTTCTCGATATATAGGTACAATTGAGTCTATAATTATATTTTTTGTATAACGTAAGCGTCCAAACTATACAATTCCTTTACAAATCTATCGAAATTAAGAAGTATTGGAGTCCATTCGAGTCGGAAGAGGTTCGTCGATTTGTCCGATTATTTCCTGACCATCGCTTATCGGTTCTACGTAGAAAAGAAAATCATCGTCCGTGCAGACCAACTTCATTATGTCGTTGATTGAGTCATTTGCTTCCCCTTCATGAGATTAATTCCATGTGTTCAGTTGAGTTTAACGCGAATTTCTCTCTGTGATGTCCTTCACGCAATTAAAAGGGGATTATAATGGAAAATTTGGATTTATTATCCGATCGGTTCTGTTTGTCTGGACAATGACTATAATAGCTCATGGATCTACCCTGTTCTATGTAATTAAGACATGTTAAATATTTTTGATGTATTACATTGTTAGGGGTGTCTAGGATGTAGGAAGGGATACAAATTTGTATATACATCGGTTACTAATTACCTGGAAAAAGGAATCCATTATATCTGATATCCTTAACAGAGAATTATAATAATCAATATCAGTAATAGTATGAAGAATAATGTGATACAGCAGTAATAATTAGAGAGCTTTGGCAAAAATTAAAAAAAGGGAAAAAACGTTGGCAGTCGTGGGACTAACTGACAAAAGCTATACGCAAAAAAGGGTTACGCTTTCTTTGGTTGTCTCGGTTTCTATTTTTTATAATATTTAGATTAACAATTTTTTAGTAAATTTTCCAACATTTTTCCTGCTTTTTTTTTCGTTTTTCCTGAACTTTCTGATGTTTCAAGTTCTTTCCTCCAATTATCCAAGATTTTTTTACAACTAAGTGACTTCTACTCACATAGCTGTAGAATGCGTAAATGACAATGAGTTACAGAAACAAATATTGGGAAAGAAATGAAAGGCAGAATTTACATGCGTAGCTGATGAAAAACGTCTCAATACAGAAAGGACAGAACGAATACTGGAAAGAGTAGAGATAAAATTGATGATAAGACACTCATAGAACTAGAAGTATAGTACGATAGAGGTGTAAAGTGGGTAAGAAAAAGAGTAGAACGGAAATACCAACAACAGAGTAGTAAAGGCGATATGACACGGTCCCTCAATAGGGAAGAGATCAGTGGGAAGATTACGAAAGCGATGAAACAACAACCTACTAAAGGCAGATTGAAGAAAAAAAAACAAGCAGAGATCATGCCTATATAGAAGAAGAATATATAGTGTAACACTTGTTGGTGGTCATTTTTTTTTTCATTCAGCCCGATCTCCAGAACATCCTATAAGAATTATAATTTTAAAAATATACATGCAACCTCTGTATATATACTTATAGTAATAACCGGTTATTCAATTACCGTCGTATATGTGGGTGTTTTTCTCTTAATTTGGGATTAGATTATATTCGATGTAACACTTTTTTCAGTCACTCTTTCCACACTTACTCCGTCCATCAAAACGTCTCATAAAAAGCATTAACTTAAGAATTTAAAGTAAGGAATATACAACTTCTGGAATGACTCATGACAAATATTGATATTTCTGTCAACAAATCTTAATCACAGTTATTTCGGATATCCGATTAAACATACAAGGGTATCTATAATTTAAAGAAAAAAGTGAAAAAGGAAATTTAGAAAGATAGCAAGACCCTTGCATTCACTGACTGAAAAGAGTTCACCGTTTGTTTGGTCACCAGAGTGTTAGCAGGCTTTTATTACCCTAAAGAAACGCCTTACTACTGCTCCAGTGCTGGCACATCCGAAGTAAGATGGACTTTTTATCCTGTATACAGATGCTTCTCAGAATGGCCTGGGAGCTGTCTTATCTCAGATACAAGGGGACGAAGAACTTGTTATTGGATATTTCAGCAAGACGTTGGGCAAGACAGAAAGGAACTATTGTGTCACTAGAAAGGAGCTTCTTGCTGTAGTTAAAGGCGTGGAACATTACCATTCGTTCCTTTATGGCCGCAAGTTTTTGATCAGGACCGACCATTCAGCGTTGCAATAGCTTTTTAATTTCAAGACTCCAGAAGGACAGACTGCGCGATGATTGGAAAAACTCCAGACCTACGACTTCGAAATACGTCACCGAAAAGGAAAAAGTCATGGAAACGCTGATAGCCTTTCAAGAAGACCATGCCTGGAGAAGAACTGCAAGTTTTGCGAACGCCAGGAAACAAAAGACGGTTGGTCCATACCGTTTAGGAATTTAATTAGAATTAGGAAAAAATATCTATGTAGTGATATTCAGATCAAGGAAACACTTGTTCTTGTGATATAGTTTAATTGGCGAAAAATTGGAGAAGGTGATTTATAGGTGAATAATGTGAGGTCAAATTAATTCACGGTATGATACGTGAAACTTTAAACTTTATAGATATACATGGTTATGATTCTCAGTCATTTATTAGAAGAGTCTTTGGTAGTAGTGTGATAGTAATTTGTTGTTTGTATGGATTTTCTTAAAAGTGTTAAATTTTTCTTAAATATTAGTCTGTTAGTACACCACAAACTATACCAGAGTAATAAATTTACTATTACTTCTACTACTCCGGACCTCTACAACGTTTGGTGGGGACTTGCTGACCAAACAATAACCAACCACTCCTTTCAATATTGCATTAGATATATCTAGCAGATTCGTTATCCCCATTGCTCTTAAATTTTCGTTTATGTTATCTTCCTACCTAAGTTGTGGTCTTTCCATAGGTCTCTTACCTATTGGTGTTTCTTCCCACACTAATTTGATAAGTTTATCGTCATCCTGTCTATTTAAATGTCCTGCCCATCTCAGTCTTATTGCTTGCATTTCTTGGAGCTCTATATATTTCTGTTAATTCCGCGTTCGTTCTTATTTTGTATTGTAGTGTCACCTCATATATTTTTCGTAGAAGACTTCTTTCATATACCCTTAATGGTTTTTTGACGTGAAACTGCTTTAAAATCGCATCGAAACATACGAGTACCAGGTTCAAAAAGTGGACCGTAACGAAAAGGTCTATATCATCGTACCTTAATAATTATAAAACTATTACTCCTAGAAACAAAAATGTGGTGTGAATATTTTTCTGGTTAACGTCCACGTTTTACATGCATAGGTAAGTTCTAGTCTAATTATATACCTTTCTGTAGATTTTAATTTTCGTTTGTCTTATGATATTTCTTGATTTCATAATTTGTTTTGTTGCGTACCAGCACCAGCACACTTATTAGCCTTGTATTCTTGCTTTAATTTCTTCTGTCGTATCATTGTTCATTGTCAATTTAGTTCCGAGGTATACAAATTCTTTTACTTTTTCCATCGTTACGTTTTGCCCTATTCTATCGCATGCTTGTAATCTGTTTTGTTTTATATTCATTAATTTTTAAACCCATTTTTTCACATTCCTTTTCTAGTTGTAGGAAAACTTCTTTTACATTGATTGTAGTTTTTCCTATGATAAATTTACTATTGCTGATTAATAGAAGCTCTCATTAACGGTTTTTACCTTAACCTATTACTTTTGTACTGTTACTATAATGAGTAATAAACTTCTTCTAATCTATTGATTGCAATCTCGGTCATTCACCATAAATTTATACCAATTTAGTGTGTGGCCGTCTATAGCCGAAAAGATATGAAATTAAAATTCAAGTGGAAGTACGAACACAAACAATACAAGAAGTGTGCAAGAACGGGTATGAATTATCACGTCGTAGGTGTTATTATATTTTAATATCAACCGCATAATCGTTTGGGTACCTGCGGTGCTTATACACGGTGTGCCCACTGCTAAAAAATTGTTATTGTAAAAAATTAACTTCTTCTAGTAGACTTAACTCTTGTTGAATCTTGCAGGTCCTTAAACTTTTTTAATTAAGTATATATTTGTGGTTTATTTCTTCTATAGAGTAGATCAAGCTCTTGAAATACTTTTCTAAATCTGGCTTTTTATGGTTCTTTGTTTATCTGATATTGAGTGCGACTGTCGTTGCAGTTCTTTGCAATTATATTAAGTTGAAGTATTTTGTGGGTCTTCCTGTACAGGGCACATCTTGTATTTGAATATATAAATTACTACAGTTTAATTCAGTGTCTGACACAAAATACAATGATAATAATAAGTACGGTTGAAGCGAAATTATACCATAACCTACACCTTCTGAATGGCCAGACAATAAAATCGTATAAGGTGCAATTAACATGTCACAGTGTGTATGCCTATATGTATATTGATATTTTGAATGAAGAATGATTCATTATAATGATAATGAATGAGACAATGTGTGATGCGACAATGATATATATAAGATTCTTGTAGGTATAAGAAATAAAACAAAGCCAGTTCCGGTTGTTCTGAAACTCAGATTGTGTGTTGAAGATTTATAACAGTATCTACATATTATTGTATTTCCTGTTGAAACCTTTTTTTACTTAAGTACTATTATTCTAAAGACAAAGTGAAAAAGAATCCTTGATGAACTTTTATGAAATATAATTCGAAGTGGAATAAAGAAAATGAAAATAGTAACCAAACGGTGTGACTTTTATTAATGATAGTATCACCCGCAAGCATATATTAACTAGATGCAGCCTTCAATCTCCTGAGCGTTGGATCAGTAACGACAGAGAGATAAATAAAACTACATCTATCTCTAGTAAACTAATACTTGTGAGGTGTATCTTTCATGGGATTCTTAAATTATACAACCAAAACAATGCATCTGTTGCTAAAATAGTTAAAGGCGTTATCGGCTGTAGGTAGAGAGTGCAGGTTTGAGTCACGTCGGATGTGAGATTGTTTCGATTTTTTCTTAATGTCATTTGCTTGCTCGAATAATTTCTAAGTTTTAAAAATATAACGATCTCTCTCGTATCTAGCTATGCTGGGTGGAAAGATGGTTCTTGCGAGAGAGTTAACATAATTTTATTTTATATATTTGTCATCACTCGTCTTGTGCTCTAAACATTGAAGGCTTTCTCTAGTAAGTATATGCTAGATTGGGATATTGTTTTAAAGCATAAACTGGGTATGTATTATGATGTTAACATCTATTAGAATATTACTAACTATTGAAATGGAATGGATTAAAACATGGGAACTAGAAAAGTAGAAATAAAAACAAAAATATAACAGAATAATGCAGAAGATATTTTTCAACATATGCATGTTTGTTGATTTTCAGCAGGCATATGACAGTATAATAAGGGAGATGATCTTGGAATTTGGAATACCATACAAAGTAGTATCAGTGACAACGCATGTGTGGAAAAGTCCCAGGCTTGCGTAAGGGAGTATGGAGAATACAGCGAGATGTATGCTCTGAATTCGGGGCCAAAACAAGATGATACCTTATCACCCATTCTCTTCAATATTGTCTTAGAAAAAGCTACTAGAACAGCACCAGTAAAAACTCACATATTTGGACTGAGTGAGCCAAACATGCTGTTGGCATATGCGGATGATATCGATCTGATAGGAGGTAGCACAGTCAACGTGAAGGAAAATTTCGTATGGTTTGAACAGGAAACAGAAAAGATGGGCTTACGCGCCAACAAAGCTAAAACAAAATATATTTATGTAGCAAGAAACTCACATCGCATACGTCAAAACGTCACAATGAATACCTACCATTTTAAACACGTAAAAGCCTTTTCATGTCTGGAAGCGATCGTAACAACAGACAATAATATTCATCAATAAAAAAAGCATCGTATAACACAAGGAAACAAATGTTACTACTTGTTGCTGTCACTATCTAAGTCCTAACACCTCACAAAATCAATAAATAGCTTATATATTATATAAGACCATAATAAGACCCATAGTTACCTATGCCAGCGAAACACGGACCATAACTGTAAACGATGAACACACCTTGAGAAGATTTAGAAGAAAAATCTTAGACCCAGCAACTCTCAGGATATCGTACCAGAAATAAAAGCACACAGATTACACTGGGAAGAACATATACAGAGGAGCCAAGACGCAAGACGCCAGAATTATAAAAGCAGTATGGGAAGAAACATGGAAAAAGACTAATTGGGAGGCCTAGATTAAGATGGCGGGATAACATAAACAAATATTGGAATAGTAAGTATATGTCATTGATAGGAGTACTAAAATTATGCCGAAGTTAACAATTTCAATGATCAATTTCCATAGCAAAAGTACGGAGAACAGAAGGTGATTTTCTTTAATTTTAGTTGCATATTCTACAAACGAAACCTGACAGTATATTTTTAGAACTATGTAAATTTTGTGACAACAAACGCTAAGGAGTAGTTTTTTATAAATAACAAAATCCTAACTTGTCTATGGTGGTTGGAGGGATCGGACGTCTTGAAGCAAGCACGCAAAATGCACGTACCATTCAAATAAAATAAATATACCGTGTTGAAAAATTTAACTTTCTTCCCTATAAACTTTTCACCGAAAGTGGATATTTTCGACACAAGGGAGCGAAACACAGTAAATGTTGGGATTGTTTACTCGCTCTGTTTGTCGCGCATTGGCTACGAATTTTTGACCAGATTGGTAGAAAACTAGTTTACATTACTTTAGACAAAAGTATCCCTCTCAGTGAATTTCAACCGTTAATTTTGCCTTAGGAGAAATAATTGACTTTCTTCCCGTGTAATGAAATTTAAGTATTCGCTCATCGCAGCGACAGTTGTAGACGTAGACGATCTAAAGTTTGTATTTGTATAATATTCTCATTTATATATTCTTTCTTTATTTAATTATAGTGAACCTGATAAAGATAACTTAAGATAAAGTCTAACACCAAATCAAATGTCCTTTTCATAATGCGTTGTAGAAAAATTTCTTAGTTATTGAGTACCAAGCACCATCAATATCTAAATCATGAAGTCTGGAAGAAATTAACCTGTGAGAATTGAGACTGTGAAATATTGCACCTACATACAATTATTATGAGTGCGCTGCGTTGTGATTTATGCCCAAATTAATTTCTCGACGTACTATGAAAACAAATTACGTAGGGTGTTATTGTTATTAGAGAGAAAGAGATGAACTCCTGCCGGTATACTCGCTGTGCTTGGTTTATATCAGACATACAGAAATAGCAGACCATACACAAAAAATACTTAAATGGATGTAATCAGATCAGATTTTAGTATCTTCCAGTTGATCTTATCACTTTTGTATCTATTTTTTTTCTGATTAAATAGATTTTCATCGAGAATCCGGATTCTAGAATTGATGACAGAGAGGTGGGACTTTAAAAAGTACTTACGAATATTAATAGTTAAAATTATGTTAATAATAAAATATCTTTGATGGTGATCGACTGTGAACGATCAGATCTAAAAGAAGGCGGTCCATCCCCTGAATTTTTTGGAGAATTTAGGTACTTTTGTTCTTTTACTATTTAAGAGAAGTACTTAAATAGTTCAGTTATCACTAGATGAGCTTTAAGACCAGATTCTCTGTTATTATGAATATGTTACTATTAGCAGTAGGTAATCTCGTTATTTTTTTCAAGTTTATTCAGATCAGAAATTAGTGATTCTAATGTCTGCCGTCGGATTTGTTTATTAATCGAACTGGTCTGATATTTTTAGAAAGTTTTTTATATTTTCGCCGTGTTCTGTGTCTCTGTGTCATTCCGTGGAATTTGTAATCGAATTTAAACCTATTTCCCGACTACCTAGAGCTCTGAAATTTTCAGGATAGCTGAGAACTGGATGACAATGCATGTTTCAAGTGTGTTTAGGCATATACATAGATTTCGAAATTTATACCGAATTGATATTAAACATGATCTAAGTTGTGTATAGATAATATTATTTTGAAAGTTATTAAATAAATCGTTCGTAGCGTAGTTGGTTAGGCGGCGGATCAGTCCACTTGTGACAGTTCTGTTATGTTATCATAATGGGATCGATTACGCGACAGAGAAGTTTTTTTTTCTTTTTTTTTTGTTCTTACATGTGAAAACAGTAATTATTATTTTAACTGGTAATAAAATAAACTGTTTTAGAAAGTTTTTAGATACAACTACCCTTGATTTTGTTAACAAGGAAACAATCTTCTCTATGATCAATCACAGCGTTGTATGACTTAATATTTTTGCAAAATCAGGGATGCTGTGCATTGTTGAGATGACACAAAATATGACCTATAAATCAGTAAAAAACTTTCTATTATAAAAAGTTCTTTTTGTAATTTGTGCTTATTTTTATATTAAAATGATATTGAAAGTTATACAGGAATAGAAATACTAAAAATGATATCAGGCAGCAGTTGAGAATACTACACAATTGACTAAGGAAACCCGAAATATTAGAAGACTAAAAAAATTTACAATTGACAGTCCGATCGAAAAGTACATGGCATATGCGACAGACTAAGGTATTCCAGTTTCCCATGCCTTTTTTTCTCTATTAAGAGTATGTCATATTTTCAGAAATTTTTGTCTATGGTCATATAATTAGAATAAATATTTGCTAAGTTAAATAAAACCATTGTTGTTTATGAGTGTTAAAGGATTCTTGGGGGTATTTACAACTCTTCGTTCTTTACATACTAAATGTGCAGAGTGGAAAACTTTTATTAAGAACACTGGATCTAAGATATATAAGTCTTTACTTGAAATTAAAAGCGTTTGGAGTTATTATACCTCGAGGCCCAATTTTCTGTCAGTTAAGTCATTGTGACGTAAATGCAAATGGAACCAATGCGAGGTTCGAATGAATGGTAGTTGCCATGTTTAACTTAGAAACCCTCACTATCTTTGTCTTATTAACGCGAAATAGAAAGAGATACTTTTAGGAGAAATCTCAAGCAGCACTTGTGCACTTAATAATGTTGTCCAGTGTTGACATTTTTTTTAAAAGCACCTCTTTCTATTGGGCGTTAATAAGATAAAGATAGTAAGTTTTTCTAAGTTAAACATGGCAACTAACATTCATTCGTACCTCGCATTGGTTCCACTTGCATTTACGTCACAATGACGTCACTGACAGACAATTGGGCCTCGAGGCATACTTGACATTTTAAAAATATGACTTGAGTTGCACGAAACAATTTTAAGTTACGGTCGACTGTTTACTGTCGTAGCATTGTATTCAATTCTATAGAACTTAATTTGCTTCTTATTTGTGTTGACGCGCTTTTTCTTCGAGTTAAATACTTTTTCTGTTGTATTACAGTATACATAATACTTTATTATCTTTATGTTAAACTTATGTTATTAATCGAAATTGATTTGGTTCTGTAAAAATGTAACTGATCGCTGTCTATACGTAATATCTACCAAGTAAAATAGAGCTTAGATCTATATGATAAATTGTATTAAATAGGATTCAGCTTAAACTGTAAGCGGCCACGGGGCACGGACTGCGGGAGGTGCTCGGGCAATTCTACGGGCGTCGTTGTTGAACGTATCAAATGTACAAATTTTTTTTTGATATTCAAGTTCTTGAATAAAATCAATAGTTTTATTCAAATTGAGCAAGCAAGTTTATTATGATATAATATTCTATTCTATTCTAATCTAAATTGTGACGCGAACAATGTCGCGGGTAAAAGCCAGTTTATATTAAAATCGGACATATTTCAAGATAAAATCCTGATAGCAAAGTTCCCGTCGTTCCACCTCTATTCAAAATTATGAGATCTAGACAGCTGTGTTACACATTTGCTCGACCCGTCATGATTAAGAGCTGTGCGGTTCGAATTAGTCGAGGCCTGGTTGATTATTTTGTTAATTCATTAATTTACCCCGCAAGCAACAACACACAACGATTTGGCAATTTCCGCCTTTAGTCACGTGCAGGATACAAAATTAATGCTATTTGGGAGAGTAAACATCGTTATTTTAAAGCATTTAATGAGCTACGATAAAAGATATGTAATTTAATTCAACTTAAATTTAGTCATGAATTTATTTCTATCCTTGTATTTGATTTGAAATCAAATTTTCCACGACAACATTCAAAGCGTATAGGAAATTATCGTTAAATATAAAATATTGTTTCTGTTCATGAGAATCCACACGATCCAGTTTATCAAATAAATTATTATAAATTCAACTTTAAAGATTAAAGATTTTTCTACTAGAATATTAACGTTGGAAAATTTTATTTTTTAAAATTAAACCTCTAAAAAAATTTTTCTACAGTAAGAACCACATACACATTTCACTAATGCTGCTTAATATCAAACTAATTCACGCAGTTTTAGAAAATACCGTTATTTAATGAGCCTAAAGAGAATTCCAAATTAATCT
This sequence comes from Altica lythri, assembly GCA_964028335.1. Lineage (NCBI taxonomy): Eukaryota > Metazoa > Arthropoda > Insecta > Coleoptera > Chrysomelidae > Altica > Altica lythri. Next base: position 19,490,457 of record OZ034809.1, read on the forward strand.
GTTTTAAAATTTGGTTTATTGAAACATCTAGATTTGATAGAAGACACTTTTAGCAAAGTTTAACGCAATTTCAACTATAAAAAAGCGCTTTCTACTACAAAAAAACTTTAGTAACTTACGTTACTAATGCTTACTCATCCATCCATCGATATAATCAGATGGTGAATGTCTTGCTGCGGTATTCTGTTTCACTCCATTGAAATGCACTAAAACAGTTGTTGTCTTGTATTGAACGCAATATTTTACTGTAAAATTGTAAAATATGTCACATACATGCTCAATTGGGTTAAAATCTGGCGATTGTGCAGGCCATGGTAAAATTCAATTTCATGATCTTCGAGGAATATTCGCACGACCCTGGCAGTGTGCGGACGCGCATTGTAGTGCATTAATTAAAATTGGAGACCAGCTTGCCGTGCAAAAGGTACAACAATAGGTTCTGGAATAATATCCCTATAGTCTGTTGCATTTAGAAACCGTTCCAGATAAATGAGATTGGTTGTTCCACCAAGAGTGTGCCACCCCATACCATTATACTGCCGCCCTTGCTGTCTTGCACAATGGCCAATCTTTCAGCATTGCCAGATCGTCTCCAAATTCTTGTCCAGTCTTGTATATCTGGTGCAAATACCCGATTTGCGTGTTCTTGTGCCCACTGAAGTGAATGAGCGCGATTTTCTCTGGATAACACAGGCATTCTCACAGGTCTTCGAGTATTTAACCCTACTTCATGCAGTCTATTTTTAATGGTTTGGCCACTTATAAACACCTAATGAATCTCTTGCAGCTTCATTTGTAATTGTGATGCAGTTACAGTGCGATCTCGCAAAGCCTGCAACCTAATTAAACGGTCTTCAATCTGGTTGATTATTCTTGTATGACGTTCATCAACATCACCAGTTTCTTGAAACCTTAACCACAAACGATTAATGGCACTTCTGTTCGTGTGGAAGACCCCAGCAACGTCTCTTTGACTTCTGCCAACTGCGTTTCACGGTTTAACTATTGGCAACTGCAAAACTAAATAAAAATCTACAAAGATATCGAAAATCAAGTACCAATTAAAGAAATATTACTTTTTATCTTATGGGCAAAAAGTTTTGTTAAATTTTTTGTAGCCATTCTTATCAGCATTACCGTCTAAGTTGGTACAATAATCGATTAAACAACAAAAAAGATAAAAAACATAAATCTATTTTTGTATTTTTTGTTAACCATGATTTAAAGCTATTAATAGGTATAGGTGCCCCTTAGATTATTTTGATGTGTGTATAACAAACCTGAAAGAGAATTCTAAATTGAAATGATTGAAATACTTCCTCAGCATTGGTAGAACGGCACCAATTCAAGAAGTGGCCTAACCTCAATTTCATCATTTCTAAGAAAATTTTTACCCATAATATTTCAACTATTAAATGCCAACAGAAACGCCTAAGATATTTCATTCAATGATCTTTACCCTTTATTACTGGTCTTCTTAGTAAAAATGTGGGTTTCAATGTGCTAAAACTAAACGAAGCCTAAAAAAAACAGAAATACTTGAAATATGTGGTTTATCAAACTAACTGTTGATAAAATGTACCAATTCTGTAACCTGTAGTTAATCGAACTAACAAAAATTCTTAAAATTCTAAAATACTCACATAAGGAGAATTTTCTTTTATAAAGTTATCACAGTTTCAACCAATAATTCTGCGGTAAAGACAACATGCGTAACTTACTTGATTGACTCTCTTGCCATTACTAAAAAATGCCTTTGGAAGCTTAAGATAATCTAGAAGTTGGGTTTAATTAGAGTTTGACAAGAATTCTTACCTAAAATGATTAAAAACATCTAGAATTGATGGAAGATCTCCTTGAAAAAGCTGCTTTAGATAGATTCAACTAGACCTAAAAAATCTTACTAACGCTGCCTTGATCACCAATCACAAAAATTGCGTTCCAATTTCAACCATTAAAACAGGTGTTTTTTTAGATAATACGATAGAAACACATGAGATGGATTTTTTTACCAACATAGCCACAATACGAATTTTTTTCCTTTTTGATTTGATGTCACGCCCAAACGGCCGTACCGATTTGGCCCATTAACGAACTCGACCGAGATTTTGGGACGATTGATTTTTGTACCAAATTTTATTTCGATCCGTTAAGAAATGCGACCGCTATCGTGTCCACAGATTTCGTTATATCGGATCTATACATACATACATACATATCATAACCACGACCCACGACAGATATCACAAATTTAGCATGTGCAATGGGGCGAGGCTACTTATAAAAGGACAATTAAGTTGTAGCAACCAATCTGACTGAACCACCAGCTGGTTAACTAGCTCATACACTGAGGATACCGATGATCCCAACTGATCTATCAAATCTATTTAAACCGCTTCAATTTCCTATCAAAACATCTTTCACTTTTACTAATAATAAGTCTCAAGGTCAAACCTTCCAAATAGTAGGGATCGGTTTTCCTCATGGCCAACCGCCTAAGGCGGGTCGGAGTACCTGAAAATCAATTTATTTTGCTGCCAGAAAATAAAACAACATGTAATATTGTTTACAGAGAAGCGTTGACCCAATAAATTTAATAGCTTTTGTTATTTTTCTTTAATCCCCGTGCAAAGCCGGGGCGGGCTGCTAGTACTTAATAAAGTGAGTTATTAATGAACAAATGTTGCAAAATGCAGAGTATTAGTTATTCTATCGCTTTACTAGTTTTGAAAAAAAATTTCAAAAACATTGACCATTTAACTAAGAAGAAACAACTACTTCCCTGGCTATGTGCCTCGACGGATATTGAATTACACTTCAAAGTCAAATGGGGTTGACATATTTAACAGATAATTTAAACCAACCATTTAAGTTTGCAGTTAGAAGAGACAACATAACTTGTAGACCGGTTTCGACCTATTGGGTCTCGTCAGTACAAGTTATATGCTATCCGTTTACACTTTCGTTACTGAAAGTAATATATCGTTCGTGATTTTAGTCTAATCTTCAGTCAGCCATTATGCCTTAAGCTCGCTGACGGATAACATATACCTTGTACTGACGAGACCCAATAGGTCGAAACTCGAAACCGGTCTACAAGTTATGTTGTCCCTTCTAACTGCAAACTAAAATGGTTGGTTTAAATTATCTGTTAGTTATGGCAACCCCATTTGACTTTGAAGTGTAATTCAATATCCGTCAAGGCACATAGCCAGGGAAGTAGTTGTTTCTTCTTAGTTAAATGGTCAATGTTTTTGAAAATATTTTTCAAAACCAGTTACGCGATATAATAACTAATATTCTGCATTTTGCAACATTTGTTCATTAATAACTCGCTTTATTGAGTAAGACACTATTACAGTTTTCTGTAATAATACTTTAATAGTATCAAGACCAGGGTCTTGTTGTCAAATCGAATTTTGGTTTGCAATTAGAGGTGAAGATGTCACTACTATCAAGACGTTTACACTTTCGTTACTGAAAGTAATATATCGTTCGTGATTTTAGTCAAATCTTCAGTCAGCAATTATGCCTTAAGCTCGCTGACGGATAACATATACCTTGTACTGACGAGACCCAATAGGTCGAAACCGGTCTACAAGTTATGTTGTCCCTTCTAACTGCAAACTAAAATGGTTGGTTTATATTATCTGTTAGATATGCCAACCCCATTTGACTTTGAAGTGTAATTCAATATCCGTCGAGGCACATAGCCAGGGAAGTAGTTGTTTCTTCTTAGTTAAATGGTCAATGTTTTTGAAAATACTTTTCAAAACTAGTAAAGCGATAGAATAACTAATATTCTGCATTTTGCAACATTTGTTCATGGTAGAAGGTAGTTCTAAGATCACTGATAAAAGATTCTAAAACATCAATTTAATAAAGCTTAAGAAAACAGCTTCAAATTTTTAAATTATCATATCAACTACTATAGGTTTAAGGTTGCTGTTTCTCTTATTCTTTGTGCAAATTTTAACTAATTGTAAAACCTTTTTAATAACCTTTTTGTTAATTTTGTTATAAAATAATCATGATTAATAATTTGAAAGTAAATTTTCTTGCTCATAGCTGCTAAACGAATTGGTAATCACAAAAAATAGTTCTCGTTGTTAACGCTAAATAATATTTGCAACCGTACCAACTAGCAAATGGTCATTAACCAGTCGGTTTAGTTAAATCGAAGACTATCCATAAACAACCGAGACTACGTTACAAAAACTTGAAAACAAACTAAACACAAAACATTTCAACGGTACAATTTGTAATAAATCAACATTTTTGGGCGCTGAAACAGTGTTGCGCGTTCCGCCATTCTCCTCCAAAACTAATTTTCGAGAGTTCGAGTTAGATTTTCTATTTCTGTGGAAGTTTATTGCCGTGAGAAAGGAACATCCTTTCAGATTGTAAAATCCAGTCCAAACGGAACGATCCAGTCATCCGGGCCGAGGTTTTCCGAACCGGAGAATGGGAAAATTTCTAGGGTTCATTTGTAGATGATTGAATCTTGTTTGAAATGTAGTAAGGGAGCTTTCGTACTTTTTATAATAAAACACTTTTAACACATTCCAAAATTAGACTCGTTGAGCCAAAAATGTGCTAATATTTTTAACTGTATACCAATCTAGTCAAGAAGTTGGGACTTCATAAAAATAACGTTAATTTCACTCACAATAAACTGTTTTGAAAGGTGAGGCAACTATTAAGTAATAGAGAGATTGACCTACTATACTTTATCTTTTCTAAAATTGCGCGATTCGCATCGACGTGTTTAATTAGTGTGCTTAAATCACCCAAAAGCGAGAGTTGTCTAAATCGCAAAGAATTGTATAAATCGTTCGAGACTGTGGCCAAAACGCTCGATAGCGTTGCTTAAATCACACAGAAAGATTAAATAAATTGCATGGGTGGGTTGTCTAAATAGCACTTGAAGAATTGTATGAATCGTTCGATAGCATTGCCTTAAGCGCTCGATAGCGTTGCCTAAATTGTTGTAAAAGGTCACCAAAATCTTACAAAAGCGTTGCTCAAATCACAAAGAAAAGTTACTTAAATTACACGGATGGGTGAACTAATTAGTACGAAAGGGTGGTCTAAAAGGCAAAAAAGCAATACCCAGAAGAGTTTTGTAAATAGCCCAGAAGAATTTCCTAAATTGTTTGATATCGTTGCCTAAATTGATCTAAAACGTTGCCTAAATCGCTCCTATAGCGTAGCCTAATCCGCTCATAAAGGTTACATAAATCATACGAAACCGTTTCCTAAGAAGAGTTACAAAATTAACAAGAAAAAGTTGTATAATTATGACAAGAGCGTTGTCTAATTCACAGTCAGAGTTACTTAAATCGCACAGATTGATGGTCTCGTTAGTACGAAAGCGATAACTATATTGTACGGTTGTATTTTCTTAATAAGACTGAACAATTTCCCAAATCGTTCGATAGCGTTGACTAAATCGTCAAAAGCGTTGTCTAAATCGATCTGAAGCGAAAGTTTTTACAACAAAAATGGTGTTAAGACCTCAAGGAAGAGTTACCTAGATCGCACGAAATAGTTGTATAACTAGTACAAAAAAGTTACCTACATCATAGTGATGAGTTATCTAAACCACCCGAAAGGGTAGTGTAATTAGCACGAAAGGGTGGCGTAAAACCCACTTAACAATCCCTCAATCGCTTGGTAGGTTTGTCTAAATCGCACGAGAGAATAGCCCTAATAGTTTGATAGCGTAAATCGTACGAGAGCATAGCCCTAATCATTTGATAGCTTTGCCTAAATCGTACGGAATAGTATTATACGTTACAAGGTCGGTAGGTGACTTATTACAGTATGAGTTAGTTTACGGACGAGGCGACGTAGGAGCCGAGTTTCGAAATGAAAACGAGGACTGTAATAACACCTAACGACCATGTATCGTATTATATTTTATTTCATCCTGTTTTTATAAATTAATAAATTCATAAAAATGTTAACAGTAGTTCGTAACTTGACTGAAAATAGTTCGTAACTTGATTAGTTATGTCAAATTACCTTGAAAGCGATCTGTCACTGTCAAATAATTTTTTTATTATTAAGGTTTAATTGTTAATATAAAATTGAATAACATTGACTTCCTTTTAAATATGGATGTAAAAGTAAGTAACTAATTATTTTATTTTTATTTTATAGTCATTATAGTATTTTTAAATGTCAAAAATTAAAAGTAATTGTCTTCCCTTAAGCAATCAGAGCAGCGTTGCTAGGCAACACATTACAGTACCTGATACCGTAATGTTTTACTTATCGGCGCCAAATTGATTATAGGGAAGTGTATTTACCGGACAGGATGAAATAAAAGTTAATTAATTCGCATGAGAATGTTGTCTCAGAAGCATTAAAAGGAGAGCCTAAAAATACTAAAGGATTACTTAATTTGCACTGAAGGATTATTTAGGTAAATTACACACAACCGTTGCATAAATGACATGAAAAAGTTAACTAAATTGCACGAAAGTGCGGTCTAAATAGTACGAAATAGTGGCCGAAATCGTATGAAAGTATTGCAAATGGTACAGTGGAGTTGTCTTAATCGTACGAAAGAATTGCCCAAATCGTTCGATATGGTGGCTTAAAGCGCTCGATGGCATTGTCTAAATCGTATAAAATTGCCTACGAGTTGTCTAATTAGCACGAAAGAATTACTTACATCGCATAGAAGAGTTAGTAATTCGCATGGAATAGTTACCAAACCTGTAAGAATTATTCTTGAATTATTGAATAAATCTTATATGCAGAATAATTATTTTATTTCTTTAAATCAGTAGTCCTTTTTAAATCTCCGCCAATGTATAATAGTAACAAATATTAAAATGAAACATTGTCTGATGCATCCACCTAAATATATAAGTCATTTACGGCGGGTTTACGAGGCATAATTTCATCAAGGCACAGGAATTACACCACATTTTAGTTAAGTTATATCGCAATAAAAGTCGAATCCCTTTGTCCTTTTCTCTATCTTTGCACCGTTTCGACAAGCGGAAAGAAAAGAAAAAGAAAATCTACGGGCGTTAATTTGTATCATAATGTCGGCTGATTTTTTTCTCTTTCAAAATTTCTTGGTAGTAGCTCAATTTTATTTCAGCTTCGGACTTGGTTAAAATTATAGGTGTTGGTTAGGAATAAAATTAAATAAAAGAATATCTCAGAAAATGATCAAATAATAATTTAAGAATAAACATATACAAAATGGGTAGGTACTTGCAACATGTAAAGAAGAGGCAATTATAAATTGTGTGAATGCAGCAAATTAGCATCTGTTGAATCTTATAAATACAAAAGAAACAACAAATACAACATTATTTTACAATTATGTTTATTTTACTAGTAGAGGAGCTACAAGGAGTTATTGGGCAAGTTTTTTTTATCATAAAGATCTAATAGAAAAAACAATATACTCGTGTGACAGAAAATACTCAAATACTAATGATTTTAAGCGTTTTGTTGCCATCACAAGAGATAACAGAAGAGAAACCTATTGTTTATGATAATGTATGTAAAAAGCATTGGAAAAACCAAACATATCGTATGGATGGGCTGTAGTACCGCATAGCTGATATATGCAAAAATACTTACATAAAACTTGAAAACAGTATTCAAAGAATTTATAGAAAAAATATACAAACGTATAATAATGCCTATTCATCATTAATCATTAACATAAGACATTTTTCTGTAGTTAACTCTTGTTTGATATGTAGCTAATGCGAGGTCTGATCGAATTTCAGTTATTGGAAATAGGTTCCTTACGGCAGGCTTGGATGAGATAGGGATTTTACTGCGTGACCGAACTGAAAAAAATGTAATAGTAAAAAACCGTAACGAAAAATCGTTAAATAAGCTGGGTTCCATTCCTGGCCGATGCAATTTTTTTTTTTTTGTATATATCTCTTAGCATTTACCTTTTTTTGTTAAAGTAATATGAGATACAATTTTTAAAAATCTTGATAGTTGAAAGTAGTTAATAGGGAATGCAATCCCGATCTCGCGGGATCCCGATCTCGCGAGATCCCGTGTAATTTGTCGGGATCAATCCCGAAGCATAATATGACGAGATCCCGTTCGAGATTGACGAGATTGGGCGGCAATGATCAGCGATGCTACACATATAGAGAAATTTCAAGAAAGCCGTTAATAATTTAACTGCTCAGTGCAAACTATGTAAATCTTTTCTCAAAACCTCGTACGGGTCTACAAAAGGTTTACACGTCCATATGATGTCAATCCATAAAATCGACACAAAATTTAATGCAGGAGTCGAAATAACATCAAGTACACCTGAGCCAGATAATGTATCACTACCTTTGACGTCGTCAGCGTCTACTAGAGCATCGTCGTTAGCTGCACGGCCACCTTTTGATGTTGAGGCTCAATTTACACCAGACGATCGTGAAAATTACCAAACACCACAGAAGAAAAAGAAAATCAGTGATTGTTTTCCATTGGATTCTAGCGTAACCAAAGAGTTAATAATTTCTTGAATGGTAATTAAAGATGGTTTGGACGTGCAGAGTCTTTTTGCTGCGAAAGGTAACAATAACAAATTGCCTTCTTCACCAAATACGATTAAAAAAATTGTGATGAATTATGGAACGACGCTGAAAATGAAAGTGAAGGAAGATCTTCTAAAGTTGAAAAATGAACACTATAGGTTTACAGTCACGTTAGATGAATGGACATCTGGAATGAATCGGCGCTTTTTAAATGTTAATGTACACACAATTATCAACAGTCAGCCTACTCATTGGAATATTGGACTAGCGCGCATTTTTGGAAAAAAAAAACTATCAGAATTTAACTAGACGAGATCCCAAATATTTCGGGATCCCGCGGGATTGACATTTCTAATCTCGAGGGATCTCGAATTTACGATCTCGAGTCGGGATTGCATTCTCTAGTAGTTAGGAAAGGTGAGAAAAATAAATGTATACATTACTCTTTAAAGCTCACCTTGAATTTTAAAGAAGCTTCTTTCTTAACGCCAAGATTTCACTGATTTTGATATATTGACCGTTAAATAAGGCAGGCGCTACAGTCGTATACACAAGCGAGAAGCGAGTAGTGTTATGTGTTGATTCTACATTAGACGAAGGAACTTAGTTCCTACCTGGTGTCCCACGACACAATTTTAACTTGTTTTGCATTTTTTAATTGTTTAATTCTGCTCTCCGATTTTTCTGTTGTTCTAAAATCTTTATTCTACGGATACGAGGGTTGTCTTTTTAGTTTTGCATACAGCAATAAAGTCAAAACTATATAGGCTTAAAGTTAATTATTGCTTTTCAAGGGATCGATGGCTTCTTCTGGCGAATGGAATCGCTGCCCACGCATTTAATTCTTGAAATTTGGAAACGTGAAGAAGTCGATGGAATTTAGGTCGGGAATACGGTGGATGGTCTAACAATTCGATGTTTTGAAGCTCCAAAAACTCTTTTGGGCAGTGTAAGCTCTTGCATTGTCCTGATGTAGAATGATTCGCTTTGTAAGAGTTTTGCGATAACTGTTTGAGAATAAAGAACCACACCAGTTAACTATTTCCCGCTGGTATTGCGAATCTCAACGTGGCCACTTCAGTCTCAGCGACGAATCCAGGTTCGGTCCACCCAAACATTCATGCGGTGTTACGAAATTGGTTTCCCGTTAGATCCCACATTTGCTCACAGAAGAGCAAAAAGCGGTTCGCGTTAATTGGTGTCAAAAAACATTGGAACGGTTCAACAAAAGAACCTCAAAAAACATTTATAGTATGAATCTTGGATTTACTCCTTCCACTGAAAAACAAACGACAATCCGCTGTATGGGTTTTACACGGTGAGGACAACTAACAGAAGTAATCGTTTCTCGAATGGTCGCAATTTTTGTGTCAAAATCTGTTCGCTTTAGAAGAATAGAGTTTTGGAGCTTCAAAACATCGAGTTGTTAGACCATAGGTACACCGTATAGTCCCGATCTAGTCCCAATGACTTCTTCACGTTCCCAAAAATCAAGAATTCAATGCGTGGAAGCGATTCCAGTCGCCAGAAGAAACCATTGATGCCCTTAAAAAAGCGATTTTGAAGGTGTTAACTGAAGACTGGAATAACTCTTTTACCAATTGGTTTCAACGTGTGCAAAAGTGTATCAATTTTAGTGGGACATATATTGAAAAGCCATAAAGTACTTCAAGTCTATATATTTTTTGTCCTTATGGCTCTATTCAAAACTAAAATGACAACCCTTGTATCTAATAGAAAAAGAAGGTGAGTGTTACAGTATGAATTTTTCAGTAAGATCTAATAACTAATTATTAAGTATTAAACTCGCTTTATAAACCGACTATTGTATAATAAAACTTAAGAAAATAAATAAAAATACAGTTTCTAAATTAATTTACCGCTAACTTTTTTTGGATACACTTTATATTTACTTTATTTTATTGTCCATATGAAACGTTTAAGGAAAACCGGAATACATATACAGAAACATGAAATTTCAGCCATTATATTTATTGCATATTTACAATTAAAAACTATAGTTTTATTGTTATGTATACTGAATACCGTCAACCTAACTGTCCCTTTTATAATTATTTTCTATAAAAATTTAATGTGTTTTTTGCATGAGATCTAATCAGTAAAATGTAAATATTAGAAAACATAATTAACATTACGTATAATAAAAAAATCCTAATCATAACTTTAGAATAATTATAAGCTATATCTAAATTAACAATTTTTTTTAATAAATAGTAGATATATACTGAAAAACTAATAATTTTGGGAAGTTTTTGAAGTTATACATCTATTCGTACACCCTGTAGAAAAAGATTGTGTAGAGTTAAATGGGAAAAATCATTACATATGTAATGGTGTGAGTAAGAGAGAGACAGAAACACTTATAAGGTATATTGATCGGTAAAAACAAAGATAAAATATATACCACATGTTATTAGTCATAACTATAAGTCCTTTGAATACCGTTTCAAACATTCAGTACATTGAAAAGAGATAGATATACAACAAACAGTCTGAACTAATGTATGAATATCATCTGTGAATATCATAGTGACGGACCACATGATTATTTGACAGATTATTTTATAATTCTGTCACGTAAGTATACATATAAAGTTTAGCATTTTATATTAATAATAATATTCAGTAATGAGCATTGTATTGTAGTCTAAAATACCGTCACATGGTTGCAGTATATTTTGCTCCATGCTTTTAAGGTTGTTGGATACATAAACAGAGTTTTTACCAATAGTGGAGGAAATAAAGCATCAAAACCTCCGAATTTTGTAACGTAAGATGGATCGGAATGCGTTTTTTTTGCATTGGATTCGTTAAAGTATCAGGAAATTTGTCGCTATATTTTATAATGTTAAAATGGAAATTGCATTTCTGCATTCGAAAAGTACATTCAGACAATAGAGAGAAAACTTACAACTCGGTAAGTATTGCTGAAAATGGGTTCAATTTATATATTCGGGGTTTTTGGAGTCGCTGAACACTAATATCACGATTCCAAAAGTCTCCGCGGCACTTGGTGTCTAGTGTATTTACCTCTTCTCCTGGGGTTTTATGTAAATTCTGTACGAAATCAGTGCACACTTGGTACTCGGTGTTTTTTTTGAGTCGCTAAATACGATTATAATAATAGCGATGGTGTTCGAAACACCTGGTGCTTAAGACGGACCTCGTCTCCAGGAATTTTATGCAAATTCGATACAAAAAGAGTGTGCACACGGTACTAGAAGGTTTTTGGAGTCGCTTACCACGAATATCATATAGAAGTATAACTTCTGCCGGCAGTCCCACTGACTGCCACACTAATTTTTTTTACAAAAATTTTGGGTTTCTAAGCCATCATCAGTGCTGTGCAATGTCAGTTATCAAATTACCTTCGGACTAGCTTGGCCCAAATATAAACACTGCGAAGTCTGTGGTTTTGGTCATAAGCCGAAAACTGAATGTACAAACAAACATAACGATTTACGGGAAACCAATTGAACAGGTATCCAGATTCAAATACTTGAGCTGTTAGCTAACGGACAATTTAGACCCAGACCAAGAATAGCAACAAGACTCAGATTCGTCAACTGCTATGTGTATCCGGTTCTGTTGTATAAAGTTAAGGCTTGAATAAAAAAAGTAGGTACAATGAATCGCCTTGAGGCTTTTGAAATGTGGATATTTCGACGTATGCTCCGGATATCCTTTGTGGATCACGTTAGGAATGAAGACCGCATATTTATTACACATATCTCGACACAAGAGATACGAGCTCCCAACACTCATTATGAAAAAAAATAGAGGATCGCAAAGGATATGGTAGAAGACAACGTTCGTCGCTGAAGAAATTTCGTAACTGACAAGGCTTGATTCGCATTCACTCCTGAGAGCGTAGAATCCACACGCCGAAATTGTTGCCAACCTCCACGATGAAGACGGCACTTAAACAAGAAGGTCAAGTTTGGATAAAGCAGTAAGTACCTAAAAAAACTACTTTCCAACAATTTGCAGCAAAGATCTGCCGCTCTCAGTATCCACATAATCCAGACCTATCAATGGAGATGATCCTTTCAACTTACAGATTATATTTGCCTTTTGTAGAAGCAACATACGTAGAACCAGATACATTGTACTGAAACTATTTAGAAGTAAATCAGAGATGTGTTTCAAAAGTAATTTATTGGATTTCTACTAAAGTAAACTTAAACGTTCTTGTATGTTGATATTGACCCAAAGCGCCATCAAGTAAGAAAAAAAGGCAAATTTAAAAGAGTTTGTATCAAAAATCTGTCCCAGATAATCTAGACCTACCAAGTTAGTTCTTTCATCCAATTAACAAATTATATTCGTTTTGGTGGAAACAGGATATGTAGAAGCAAATAAATTTTACCAGAAATATTCAGAAGTAAACCAGAGATAAGCACCATCAAGTAACAAAAAATACAAATTCCAAACAATTTGCAACAAATATTTGCCGCTTACAGGATCCAGATAATCCGGCTCTATAAAGGTGATTTATCCTTCCAACAAACAGTTTTTATTCATCTTCGGCGAAACGATATGTGTAAAAGCAAATACATTTTACCAGAGATGTACCTACCAATTGGAAGAGTACTTGTCTATAAAATCATATTTTACACATTCTGCAATTACCTCCCCTTACTGATGAGATGTGGATCTAAAATTGATCAAATACTTGTAAACTAATTGAAGCTTGTCTTTGTTTTTTTAAAAATGCTTTAGGTTTCTCGTAGTCCATAGTATATGTCTATAGGTTTGTTCCAACAGACCAAAGAACCATTCTAGAACCGTGCGGGAACTGAGCAGTGGACGATTTATCGTTATCTTCGAAGTAATGAGTCGTTTAGTAACGGTTCTAGAACGGTTTTTTGGTCTGTTGGAGTAGACCTATTAAATAACATCATGTAGTAGAAAATCTACCGAGCTGGCGGTAATCTCAGAACTGCAACGATTTAAAAAAATATTTTGCTGTCGTGTTTTTAGTTTTGCTGTATTTTGATATAGAGGAAAATTTTAGGATTATTTGTGAACTGTTTAGTTATAGTTTAAAACCGACGTATATGTCCTTCTGAATAGTATGGGCGCCTAGACAAGCGGAATCGTAACGCTAAATGAAAGAGAACGAAAACCCAATGAACGTATCTAAAACTGTCTCACTCGCTTCTAATTAGTGCATATCATGTATTAATATCTGTTTTTCATGTCATATATTCTATTTTCATAAAAAAAACGTATTGTTCTTGCTTGAAGCACATGTACGAGAAGACAACTTGACCTCTCAATTTTGATCTCTTACCGTGTGGTAGGTTTTTCTTGATGCCTTTGTGCACTTTTTACTACAATTTTAAAATAAATGACAGTGAATCATACCGATAGTTCCTTGGCGAAGAGAGGTACGACGAAAGATGAAAACTGAATCTTGAATATTTTCTATATACCACTCATTTTAATCACAACAATTAAGCTCATATAATATGCCGTTTTACTCGAGTTCCTGTTAAGTATTGACGAATTTGTAGTTTATAGAATTATGTCCCATTCTTTGAGAGACTGAAACAAAGTATCCTCAAAGATAGGTACTCAAGTTCTTTTGGAAAATCTAATACTAGTTAACTAATATAGGTACCACCGAACAATTATGTTCACACAAATATAACCACCCTGTAGAAATTACGATTGAGGAGAGTATCATAAATAACTTGCATAAAACGCTGACATTTGTAGCTTGCGTTACATTTTCGTCTTAAAATTAATGATGTATCCGAATTTTTTCCTTCCCAAACTAACAACACGTTGATGTATGTTTTTAGCTTGCTGTTTATGTACCAGATTGATTTCCATGATGATTAGGCACATACAATGTGATACAAAATGTCGTAATAGTTTGTGATAGGCGCTAAGGAGACAGGAATGCGCACGTAATGGCCAGATATAATTGATTGATGTGAGTTGTTAATTATAGTTTACATACATTGTTGCTATTGAAGGACAAATCATATCAATAATCGTGGGATTCGGGATAGAATTCAACAAAATCTAAATCAGCAAATATTACTATATGTCCCTATCATATTTATAAAAACATAGATAAAAAGTAATATCAACAAATAAATAAATTACTTTTTATTCCAGATATATCACTAATATTAAAAAATGGATTTTTGTGTTCTTTTCGTGTTGAATTCGTTATTCCAATTTTGTACTCAAACAATAAGCTGAAGAAAAACTAGGTAATTCCTAGTTGTACTGACATTAAGCTCTACTGAATGCTACACCATTCTAAGACATGGTTTAGATCTTAAATTGCTATAAATTTTTAAGTTTCTCTTAAAAAGTTCAATAGGGATCTAAAAATATATAAAACCTAGATCGACCGTTTCGACTTAAGTCGGTTCTCTGGGTTCGAGAGAGAAATAAAAATATCGGCGCAGTGTTTACTTCTCTGTCTAATCACCTTCAAAGCCAATACTTGCTACTTCAATATCATGTGCTTGGTATGCTCCGTCCATTAAAAACGAAACAAACACTACTACTATATTTTTCCTCTTTCGCACTTGGAGAACGTGCCTGAATCTGGAATATCATCAAAAAATACTGATAGCTATATTATTGATAGGAAAGAGGTAACTAATAGCTTATGGACAAGTACAAAGTTGTACACATTCTACAGTTCTTAGCTCAGGAATAAATAAAGAATTTTGGTACAAATTACAACCCGTGTTTTATATTAAAATGTATTATACTGGGCGTACCGCAGCTTGAGCTAAAAATTGGCTGCTATAACTAGATGTAAGAGTAGGATACGAAATTTGAAATAACAATTTAAACATATTTACTGATAAGCTCCAATTTTGTACAGTAATGCGGGTTTTGCATTCGATTCGTGAGAGCGTCCAAATAGTTTGTGACCCTGTGTCACACATTGCTCCGATGCATGTGCATTTTTAGAAGCTCGATTAAATTTTTTTTAAGCGTTGGTTAGTGGAATCACTGAACCCAAATATAATATCGACAACGACCACCGGAGTACCTAATGTTGGTTTCTACATGGGAATTTGTTATAAAATTAACTGAAATTTGTTATAAAATTAACCTAATTTCGTTACTCCGCTGGTTTTTAAACATTTCTAGGTACCTACCTGGTGCCAAGGATGACAGTTTCCACATCATTTTCTGAAATTTTGTGGGAATTTATTATAAAGTAGATCCCAACCCATCACTATAGTGATTTTTGAGGTCGCTGAACACGAATACCACTACCACCGGAGTACCTGAGGTTGATTTCTAGATGGGAATTTCTTATAAAATTAACCTGACTTCGTTACTCTGGGAGGTTTTTAAACTTTTCTAGGTACCTGGTGTCAAGGATGACAGTTTCTACATACTCTTCTGAGTTTTTGTGAGAATTTATTATGAAGTAGATCCCAACTCATCACTTTAGTGATTTTTGAGGTCGCTGAACATGAATACCTCGTTGGTAATTGCCTCCGACTGACCTGGTGCCCAATCCGGCTATTTTCTACATCGTCTTCTGAAGTTTTATGAAAATGGCACCAGATACTTCGGTGGATTTTACAATTAAGATATTCGTGTTCAGTGACTTCAAAAATCCCAAGTTTTAACCAAATTTAAAAGAAGTTCTGATAAAAATCCAGGAGACAATATTGTTACGAGCTGGTCCGGACCTGTCCCCCAAGAAGTAGCGCTAGACAGAAGCCAGTTATTAGAATCTTCGAATATTCTAGTGGGTTTTTGATCGATCGGAAAATTCGAGAGTGTTCTGTTCTAGAGACGCTTCGAGAAGGAATTAATTTCAAGAAGGAAAAATATAACAATATAGAAAATATCTGAATTGGACATCAAGTACTGCAGTGGTTGTTTTAGATATTAGATATGTATTCAGCGATCAAAAAAATCTTCCAAGAAACAAAATTGGTCTCTTCTCCGTATATGTATCGAGTTGCAATGTTTTTAACATGCAGATTTTTCTTAAGCACCGGTACAATTTTTAAAATTGCATTTGGTCACATAGGATTACAAACGTATATACGTTTTCATAAATCGACGGTGAAGCATATTTTTGTGCTTTATTCCATCGTGAATTATGCTCCGGTGAATCTTAAAACTTACTCGAGCAATGTTAAGACAGTTCCTTGTTAGAAATAATGCATGCTACAAAAGAGTAAAGAGATAGGTACAATGTTTTACATGAAAATATAAGTTTATTCTATCTATATATATAAAACTCAAAGGTGACTGACTGACTGACTGATTGACTGACTGACTGATATAGTGATCTATCAACGCAGAGCCCAAACCGCTGGACGGATGGGGCTAAAATTTAGCATGCAGGTAGATGTTATAACGTAGGCATCCGCTAAGAAAGGATTTTGATTAATTCCACCCCCAACGGGATAAAATAGGGGATGAAAGTTTGTATGATCTATCAACGCACAGCTTAAACCGCTGGACGGATGGGGCTGAAATTTAGCATGCAGGTAGATGTTATAGTTGTATGAAACTTTGTCAATTTTTAACCGATCGGGCTG
Source organism: Altica lythri (assembly GCA_964028335.1). Taxonomy (NCBI): domain Eukaryota; kingdom Metazoa; phylum Arthropoda; class Insecta; order Coleoptera; family Chrysomelidae; genus Altica; species Altica lythri. The sequence continues at coordinate 19,507,555 of OZ034809.1, forward strand.
AGATTTTGCATGAATGTAGCTACTATGACGTAGGCATCCCTTAAGAAAGGATTTTGATAAATTCCACCCACAAGGGGATAAAATAGGGGTTGAAAGTTGGTATGAAACTGTGTCAGTTTTAAACCAATCGGGCTGAGATTTTGCATGCATATAGCTACTATGACATAGGCATCCCCTAAGAAAGGATTTTGATAAAATCCACCCCTAAGGGATAAAATAGGGATGAAAGTTTGTATGAAACTTTGTCAATTTCATACCGATCGGGCTGAGATTTTGCATGCATATAGCATGCAAGTTTTTAAAGTCTTAAAATAATAATAGTCTAATACCACTCGCGCTTTACTGAGCGGGGTGTGTGGAGCGATGAGACGGTAGCACGCTGCTGCTGGCCGACATGGCACTGTCGATAGACGCGTATAGTCTTGAAAATTCGAGAATAAATTTGTTTTATTACGTAGTGGTGTACTAAGAAATTACTTTTTTAAATTTCATCCCTAAGAATTTAAAATAGGGGTTGCAAATTTGTATGAAACTCGGTGGCAAAAATCTAAAGTCCACGCGGATGAAGTCGCGGGCGGCCGCTAGTTATCCATAAAATATGGAATTATTCATATTTGACGTATTACATAGTTACACTTACAAGTTTAGAGTGACCAAATCATAAACTTAAAAAAAAACGGGATACCTACTCCAAAAACGTTTGGAAGCGATATTCTCCAGCTAAAGGGAGTTTCGAGGGATCTCCATCGAGATGTAATCATTGAAACATGACCGTTTTTTGCTAATTTGAGACATAAAAATCTTTTTTCTACGGTTATTATACAAATGTATCATTTTTTGACAGTAATCTCTAAAGAAATGGGGTTCGTTGTTATATCTAATAAAGAAATATCTCATTTCTTTATCTGATAACACAAAGTGTTCATTTCTTTATTGTTTTGACTTAATCAAGTATACTGTGACAATCATGTATTCATATATTTGACTAACATTACAGGTTGACAGTAATAAAGAAGTGACAGGTACAACAGATAGTTTTTAATACATTATTTAAATTAGATGGTTATTTAAGTAAAAATGTTAAGTAGTGATAAAAATGAATTAGAATTAACTCCTGCTGAAATAAGAGAAGCGGAAACGAAGCTTGTCAGAATTTGATTCCCGAAATTTCAAAACATAAGTACCAGAATGCATGTAAAAGTTTCGTGACCTGGCAAAAGAAAAAGGCAACAAATTTCGTTTCAGAAACTGTGCTTTTAGCTTATTTTTCTGAATTAACAAATAAATTTAAGGTATGATAACTGTAAATATTGTAAATAATAGTTAATTTTACTTAAATAATATAACTTATATCGTTATGTTTTGTTTTTTATTTGATTTATTTTTGAATTATTGTATTATTATGTGGTATAACCGTAGAAAAAGTAAAAACATCGTACTCGTGGGAAATGAGTATCATTCCTTGCTCGTAAAACAATATACTATTCCAATTTACCTTCGAATATATAATTTAAATAAAAACAACAATTTTGAAGTGAATAGTTCTTAATTATAAGTATTATAAAATACTTCAAGATATAATTAAACAAGTTAACCAAAATTGTTAGTCAAAGTTAAGTCAAAGTCTTTATTTAGGATTTGAAGTGGGAATATTTTTCAATTGTCCGTGGAGAGGGGAAGACGGCCGAGGGGAGACGCGGGACAAAAGCGTATCATCAACCCAACGGTACATTTAAGCGTCCCGGGAGACTTTTTTGCGACCCCGGGTACGATTGTTAAAAAACGCGACAATCTCTTTCTTACGGGACGGTTGGTTACCCTATTTTAGATTAACACGAGCATCTACCATCCTAAACCAGTGTTTTGGTTGACCGTTAACAAATCTGAAATTGATCTATGTGTTGTATTTTGCAGTTTTTATTAGTTTCACTCTTTTAGAACCGTTTGGACAGTATTTATTGCAAAGCATATGGTGTTTATTTTTGGTTTAAATTCTACAAAATTAAATCTAAATTTGTACGTATTATACAGTTTACGAAAGATTAATGTTAATATGAAGTCTACATTCTTGCTTTAGAGTTCATTCTATCGACATTTATCTCAATTCGGTTTCAGTTGAACTGCATTTTAAATTACCAATTCTATAATCCCGTTAGATATAGTGAGTAAAATATTTAATGATAACTACATTTCAAGGATTATTCGATTATTTAGAGCATATAATCATGGATATTACTATTGGCGATATGCGATCCATCAAATCAATGACTCTTTTGCCCCTGGCGCACGGTATGCAACTTCCGGTGCACTAGGATGTTTGGCATGTGTTTGCCAGTTGTGCTTTTTCGAGTCGAGTGGATTGAGATATTATTATTACTTAGAATTGATTTTCGAATGTGGTCATTCGATTTTACAATTATATTTTTATACAGAACGTCCAATGTTTAATTTGTCTCTAATATAAGTAGTAAACAATTTGAGAATTATTGTTCATAATATCCATCGAGGTGCAGCTGTAGTTTTTTAAACCCAATTAAATAGTAGAGCTAATAACGTCCTATATTTAGAAATGCTGTTAGAAAAATTTAAAATAAAAAATGGGTAACTGCAAGAACTATGTAAATAAAAAAAGATTAGCTAAATACCGAATATAGAGATTGATAGAAAATCATAGAGTACCTAATCAATAAACGGTAAAGAAAGAATAAAAAAGCAGTAGTCAACGTAAGAAGTAAAAGAAGTACCATCGAATTTATTTACCGTTAAGGTTATCCGATATGGATCGAAATCAATAGAGTTTTTTTCCGTGACATGTATTATCAGATCTTGGCCAAAATGACCCTGTGACTTCCGTTCAAGAGTTATAGCGCACACAAAAGCAAGGGTAATATGCAATATATACACGAGTTTTGGAAAACCGTTAAGGTTATTCGATCCGGATCAAAATCAATAGGGTTCTTTCCCATGACATGCGGATTCTATATATCAAATTCCATAACCCTGTAACCTTCAGTTGAAGAGTAATAGCGCATACGGTCGGAGGGATACATAAGTCGATGTTTAAAGTACATCGATGGTACTTAATAAAAGTTACGAATACGTGGAAAAAGCACCCTCAAGTGTGCATTTTGCTTCTTGATGAAGTAAACGTCAAGAAATTGAATTTACCATTTAACAGGTATAGAAGCATTTTTCTTCTTCTGGCATTTTCTTGTAGTGCATCTTATATTTCTTGTTCTGAACCTCCTTCTTGTATTACTAGGTTCCTTCTCTTGGTTTGGTTCTTCTCATAGTGTTTTAACAAGTAGGTTTGTTTTAGTGCTTCTCCTCTTAGATCTTCTTAGTTAATAAGCAGTTTTCGTTATAGAATCTTGAAAATGAAAATTTCGCAAGACTGGAATAATTGGAGAGGGTATAAATGTATTTATTTTTTATTGAAACATCCTTATGGATGCTCTTTAAATCTTCTTCTTCTCTTCTTTTGGTATTTTTTCTTCTGCTTCTTTTACTTCTTGTTCTGAGGCCCAATCTGTTTGCCAAGTTTCTTGTACATTTTTGTGTATTTCTCCTTTGTTGTCCTCTTCTGACTTTTTACGATGAGTGAGCTGTTTTCGTTTTAGAATCTTTAAAATGAAAAAAACGCAAGGTACAAATAATAAGCTAGAGAGTCTGCTCCTCTTGTTTTTCTTCAATTAATAAAATGTCATGGTAGGTTTAGACGCTTGGCAAGTCTCCTCAAGTATCCACAAGCTCCAAGCTCGCGAGTGGGCTACTGTGTTACGGCCAGAGTTCGCAAACATGGCATACATAGACCTAGAAGTTGTTTCAGCACACAACCGTATAGTGGGAACAAGATCTTCCCATCTCACGCAAGCCAAGTTTGTGGAAGCTTGTCGAGGCTTGACAAGCATTGAAACCTATCATTTTCGTTTTAAAAACTATAAATGAAAATATAACAAGGTAAGAATAATAACAGGACATAAAGTTTTTGTTTTTTCATAGCTACATCCTCATGGTACTTTGCTTCTTCTAGAGTTACATATCAGAGATATGATAGAAGCTTCGGATCTTCCGTTATTGCTCTTTCTGCTTCTTGCAATTCTTTCCCTGAGGTTTCAACTTTTGTAGTTGAAACACCTTGCTTCTTAAAGAGTTACAAATCAAGTAAATAACAATGATTATTATATCTAGAAACTTTCCTCTTCTTCTGTTATTTTTTTCTGCTTCTTGTCTTTCTTATTTTAAAGCCCAAATTTGTATATTTTGTCCTTCTGTTATTGTTCAAACAAGTCGAGGATTATTATTGGTTTCTGCTTATTGTTGTGCTATTGGATTGTTTTAGTTTTAGAATCTTTGAAACAAAGTAAGTCCCAAGAACCCACCACTGTCAGTATATTGACAGAACAATGTTATACAACATTTCAATGAATTAAACACAATATTTTAACGATCACATTCTTCGAATCGAAATGTTTTTATATTCGGATTATGCGTCAACAAATCAATAAGGCGAGTTAAAATGTTCGTGACCGTATAGTGAGATTTATTTTGGCATCCACTGGTAAATTTAATAAAATATTATTTAGACATAACATCAACCGTCTGTTTTACGTCTATAAATTTTGGGTTAATTTTTGTTTTGAAAGCTCTTCGAACTAAGGCATCAGCTACCAGTCACGACTTATTTAATACGTTTTTTTTTATTATTTAATTTATTTTAGAGTTTTACCAGGTGTTTTTATTAAAACAAATTTTACAATCTGCGAATTGTTTCATATTTACCAAAACAACAAGTCGACATGTATCCCAACACTGATCCATTTTTCAAAATTGAACCTTAAAATTCGTTTTCTGATATACTCGTCTAAAACTTTTGGCTGCGACTGTAAAAATCACGGATACATAATTCAAAAGTAATTTACCAAATTTTTGAACTAAATCAACCCTTTTAACAAAGTCAGACGCCGAAAAATTCCGTAAATTCATTTATCCGAAAATAGCACGAGCTCCGAAGATATTAACATGGGGTTCGTACGAAAATACCCCTTGTAGATTGATCACAAATGTCAAAAGTCTGAAGGTACACATTTCGGATGCACTTATTTTTGGAAATAAGGGGATGAATTACGCGAAATCGATGTGCCCTCTTAGCCCTTATTGACGTATAAGGCCAAGATAACAGGAAGAAGAAAACAGTTAAGCGACATATGGGCTCGATAATTAACCTTTTAAAATGGTATAAATTTTTGTTTACCAACTTATAAATAGATCCATACTGAAGAGATTATTTTAGATTCCAATAACTGAGTTTATTTCTATCCGATTATATATTTACTTTTTTTGTAGATTTTTGTTACGTTAAGAAGCTATCTGACGTAGTCATCGATCATACTGGACATTAATTAAGTTTATTCTACATTTTCAATTAGTCCATTCTAAGATTTTCAATGGAGAAGTATTTGGGAACCATCTGCAAGCTCAAAAGGTTAACCAGATTTCTTTGCAGACCTGTACAAACTCATCCTTTCTGCAATAACGTGCAGATTAAAACGTTCTAAAAGCAATTTCCTTGCTACTGTTGGAGTACCAATCAAATCTCAGTTTTTTATTTTGGTTTTTAAATCTTTGGCCACCAAGTGTTGGTAGTGTACTTCTGATTACATTTATAAACTGACTTAGTTTCTGTTTCTATTGCCAAAAATTAAATTCCTGTTAAGTACTTGATTTCTGAATTTATTTTTCGTTTAAATTGTGCTACTTTTGCTAACGAAAAATCTTGATTCAGAATTCCATATTAGTTTCTATTCTTCTGTCTCCAACAAGTTATCTAAAGTTACGCTGTAGAAACATTCTTGTGAATCAACATTTAGAACAAACAGCTTTTGGATGTCATGGTTGATCTCGATCTGGATGAAATTTGAAATTGTTGTTGTAATCTTGGAAATGATTTACCTAACTTCTTCTTCCTTAAGTGCTTTCTTCATCGTGGAGGTTGGCAACAATTTTGGCAAATTCTGTGCGATTCTATGCTGCTCTAAAGAGTGTATGCGAATCAAGTCATGTCCAGTCACGGATGTTCTTCAGCAATGAACACTGTTTTCGGCAAGGTTCTCTGCGACCCTCTATTTTTCCTTCCATGATGAGATTTTGGAGCTAAGATATGTGTCCTAGATATATGGTCTTTGTCATCTTGCTGTTAGCAACTCTCTGTCTTCCATTCCATTCTCCGTAGAACTTTTTTATTGGTGAAGTGATCTACCTAAGATATCCCGAGCATACGTCGAAATATCCACATTCATTGTACCTATTTTTATTGTCCAAGCCTCAATCAACTCCATACAACAAAATTGGCATAGCAGTTGACGAACCTGAGTCTTGTTGCTATTCTGAGGCTACGACTGCTTATTACCTAAGTTTCTCATCTTGATGAAAGTTGCTCCTGTCATCTCTATTCTGGTTCTTATTTCTTGGTCTACGTCTACCTACATTGTTCGTTATCCAACTGCCCAAGTATTTGCTTCTTGATACTTGTTCAATTGGAATAGAAGGATCAGCTACAGGTTGTAGAAGTACCAAAAAGTATGATCTGAATTCGAATGAACTCTGTAAGTTTATAGCACCCATCCCCTAGAGCTACGCACATAAGTAGGTACATATAAACACACATAAACAAATGAAAGAATACAATGGGCCCAATAAGTCTGCAGTACGACCGATGACTACGTCAGACAGCTTCCAAACGCAAAAGAATATATAACAATGAGTTATCCCTCTATAGTATATTTTGCTGGGCTAGATCCTTCTATATGTTTTTGGGTTGACTTTCAAAATTCCATATAACTTCGGGATGCCTTTCTCTTGCTACTTCTTTTTCCCGACTCTAAAACTTCCTATCTCTATAAGCGCATAAAAGAATTTAACAAATCTTTGTATTCTGCACTCATTATACATTTCTTATAATAACCGTTGCAAAGTTAAAAAGACTGCCCTTAAGAACATCAAATATGGGATTTTTACTTACGATTAATCCAAATTTATCTTCATAATGAAATTTCTCTTGCAATATGTATTTGTGTTACAAAAATTAAAAGCTTTGAACATCGCCATGTATATTATTCCATCTTTATCTAGCATAAACAGACATCAAAATATTATTGGAGTAAATGAAATCGCGTGGACAAGTCCCAACTGTATCCTGTGTAGTTAAGTCTTAATTTTCCAATGATATTTCCTTTGATATTTCGAATTAACGACCGTGCCACTTTGATCTTCGCCGTATTGATAAACAAATTCTACCAACTTACTCAAACATAACGCGGCCGGAGTTGAGAAAACAAAAGATTTCGTTTCACACATCCGAAAATTTCTACTCGACACTTTTCTATCATTTTTTTACCCACGTTTTTTAAGTTAGTTTATTCTTAGATTTGATTGAGATGCGTTTTGAACTAAAATTAAAACAACAGTAAGATTAACGTAAGTATCATATACCAATTTTTATGTTAGGTGATATTGAGCAATTTTTAAACAGCTGCTTTATAAATATTAAATTAAAACTTATATTGACAAACTAAGAAACTGTTTTGGAATATACGACGTATTATATGTTAGTCACTTTCAGATAAAGATAAGAATACAAAAAATACAAAAATTAACAAGAGTTCACACCACCCAAAAGGTAGAATGCACATGGCGTTAAAAATCTCTTTCAAATTTAATGGGCTTCATGTCAAAATATTTAAAAAATTTAAAAATAGTGTCAATCAAGTCTCAGAATTTTTTTCCTTAGTAAACAAGACCGAATACCAATGACCAAATTTAAATTTCTAAATACACCTATATTCATATATTGTAAATAATAGAAATTTCGATATGTATCATAAGTTGGTTTTGCCTGATAATTTTTCAATACTGATCCAAATTAAAGTTCAGTACGAATACTACAAGGGTTTCCTTTTTAGTTTTGCAATTAGCCATAAAGACGAAAAATAGACTTAAAGTACTTTATTGCTTTTCAAAATATGTCCCACTTAGATCGATACATTTTTGCAAACGTTTAAACTAATTGGTAAAACAGTTATTCCAGTCTTCAAAATCGCAGTTTTGGTATCGATTGCTTCTTCTGGCGACTGGAATCGCTGTCAACGGATTAAATTCTTGTTCTTTGGGAACTTGAAAAAGTCTTTTGGACTTAGGTCGGGACTATACGGTCGATGGTCTAACAATTCGATGTTTTGAAGCTCCAAACACTTAATTGTCTTTTGGGCAGGGTGAGCACTTGCATTGTCTTGATGTAGGATGATACGCCGTTGTGAGTTGATTTGTTGGAGTTTCGCGATAACTTCTGGTAAACAAACGTTTATATGCCAATCAAAAGGAACCGGTCTTCGATCTTTTAAAGCAGTTGTTGCAACATGAGAAGATTTTGACACAAAGTTGCGACCACTTTCTTTGACACACTTCGATCAAAGAACACTGTTGCTAATAATTCATACTGTGTGACCTTAGTTTTCGGTGAAGTAATATATGGATCTAATGTGACCTTGCACTGCGTTCCAGAAATGATACTATACAACTTTTAAAAGCAGAAATGTAAAAATATTGTTTATTAAATTTTTTATCAATCTCAACAACCAAAACCACCAACATTCATCTTAAACAAGGGAGGATCACTTTAGTAGCGGCCTGTATACAAATTCTAGGTGAGACTTAAGCCGGCTACACACATGCCAGTAGCTCGCACACTGGCATACGAGTAGCTAGCATAAACGAGCTACTGTGCCCAAAAAAGCAAGTGTGTACGGCAACTGGCATGCTAGTTACTAGCATGCCAGCTAATCGCAAACAATTTGATTTTTCGTGCTAGTAGCGTGCTGTGCGATGCAATGCAAATGCGTGGGGAGTGGCACAGGCATGTGTGAACGCACAGGACAGTAGCTGGCATGCCAGTAGCTGTCCCGTGAATAAAGTAGTGTTGGTATAAATCCAGAATCCAGAAATAGTCGAATTTCCAACTCTATAATGCATCAAGCGATTTGTAAGAATCGCCAGTGGCCAAAAATCGGAGAGTAATCTCTAAGTTAGTAATTGCTGGGATCGCATCTCGCATATGGGTATTTTTTTTAATATTGCTCTCAATTTTTCCAAGCAGCTCATCAAACTTTTCAGGGAGCATTCTTAAATGGTTTCTAAAACCTTCTACATCTTCAAGTCTCATCTCTCTGAGTAAACAAGCACTTGCACTATAATTTTCCCGCCTGCTAATCCAATCCCTCACCCAAATTTTTCTCTTTTTTGAGTTTCGTTTGGATTTTATTATTTATTATCCGTGGCCATAAGCAACGCCCGCTTGTTTAATTCACTCCGAATACTTTCCATGGATCGCCTATTTTTTGTACGAAACTCAAAAAATTGAAGAAAAATCGGACACTTATAAAAAAAGACAACAATTTCACATGAAAACCTTTTGCGTTTTTACCTTGAACTGGCATGTGTAAAACTGCCCACGCTAAAAAGCATGAAAGCTACTGGCATGCTAATTACTGGCAAATGTGTTTTTGTGCGCACGAGTACTGGCTTATGCCAGCTACTGGCATGCCGGCTACTTTCCCAATTTACTGGCATGTGTGTAGCGGGCTTTAATGATAGGAGCTGCTTTCTGATGGGTGACGTTTGTCACGTCAGTTTATTATTGCGCTACTGATTATTATTAGATGGCGTTAAATAATAGTGATTAAACTTTATATAAGAAGTAGTTTAAAATTTGAATTGCATTACGGCCTCACTCTATTGTGTTCTGATTTTTATAAGTTGTTTGCTTTTAATCATATTTTTTTGTATTTAATCACTAAAAAGTAGTTGTCTATAGAATAAAACGGATGCTGAGTGCATCACCCTATATTAAATTTAACAAAGTTTAAAGGTTATAAACACCCAACGTAATTGCTCATTTATATAAACTCAATTAAGGAAGACGTCCAAAGAATCAATTAGTATTAAGTAATGAAATTGTTAAGTAGTGATTTATAAATCGTCGTCTTCAACTATAGCCGTTTTATATCTATAAACTTCTCAGAAAAGTAACAAATATTTAACAGCGTTTTAGCTCTTTACTGATTTACTGGCGAATAAAATCCGTTCAAACAATATCAGAGCTTAAATTATTTCACTTTTAAAGATGATTTATATGTTTAGTAAATGTTGGTTACATTGAAGCACTAATTTCTATGGTTTGCTTTATTTAATACACAGTTAAAAATAGATTGTAATATTTGTATTGACCTGTCAAGTTCGAGATGTGATTTTACCGTTAGGAAATTGTTTATTTTTTCTTCAATATCAAACAGAAATTCATAACTAAACAATCATAACGATAGAATTATGACTGATAGATTAATTAATTAGTTTTATATTTTGTCCATAAGTATGTGCTTTTATGTTTCCATCGTTTTATTTAAAATTTTTCCTTCATCGTACTTTTCTTCTTCCCGTTCTTTACCAATTTGTCCAATAATGATAACTTTAGTTAGTCTGGTTTCTGTGCCTTTACACTTCTTATTATACTTGATTCTGTATATAAACCACACTTTTAAATATGATAAAGTCACTTCAAGACTGTCTTTTCATTTAAGTGTTTTTTCGCTTTTAATATATCGTATTATACCTTTTCCAGATAAGGTTTTCTCTTTTCTATTACCATTTTCGTACCGGGGTTGTCTTTTTAGTTTTGCATATACGTAGCCGCTTAGAAGGCACCATGCCACCACAAACACAAATCTAACCTAAATCTTTTGTTGATATAAATCCAGAGTTTCATTGCGTTTTTGATATATAATGAATTTTTGAAATTAGCGTCTTCGAAAAATTGATTTTAGCCGACAACATTTTCGAGCAATAATTTTTTATAATTTTCGAAAAGCATTATCCCAACAGCCATGTCTTGCTGAAATAGTTTCTGTGTTTGGAAATGAAGCACCACACCATCCTCCGCCATGGGGAAACTCAAATAGTGTCATTAGACATCTTAAAAGCCTTTAATCAACTGTGGCATGCTGCCCTCTTGAACAAACTGCCCTGATACGGACTCTCACCAAACATTTGCAGATGGATATCCAACTTTCTCTCCAATCCAAGTTGTCGTAGATGGACATTCCTCCAACCTCAACAAGATCAACGCTGAAGTTCCCCAAGGATCGGCTCTAGCTCCTACTCTATTCTTTTTACATATTAATGATCTACTAAAAGCCACTAATAACCCGATATGGTTTTGCAGATGATAGCAACCTACACTGTAGCAAAGCGCACAACCGTCCGATACCTCTAGATATTCTGGAAGAGGACAGACGATCCACAAGGGCTTCTCTCAATCAAGATTTGAGAATTGTAGACGAGTGGGGAAGAAAGAATCTTGTTAATTTTAACGCTTCCAATACAAAGACTATATCCAACAAGAGGCAAACATGCAACTCATCCATTACAATCAACAATCAGACACTGGTAGCGGGCGACTCCATTACGCTGGTTGGTATAACGATCTCCCAGGACTTACTATATGGAACGAACATAGCAACTGCAGCAGGAAAGAAATTAGGCTTTCTGTTTAGAGCACGTAAATATTTTTCTCCACCCAACTTAGCTACTCTTTACAAAGCCCAAATACGACCTAATCTTGAATACTACTCGCATGTATGGGGTTCGGCAGCTCCGTCAAGGCTCGGAGTTCTTGATGCAATACAGAGAAGAAGAGCAGTTCGACTAATAAACGACACCATTATCCCACCGAAGAGCAGTGGCTGATCTTTCCTTGTTTTACCGATACATAAACGGATTTTGCTCAGAAGAACTCCGCTCTATAATGCCTCCACTTGTCAGACCAGCCAGAGCAACGAGACGTGTCAACTCAATGCACCCTTATACTGTTCAATGCTGGACATCGAGAACGGATCGATTCGATCGTTCCTTCATCCCCAGGGTCTCCAGATTGTGGAACTCCTTACCTTCCCACGTCTTCCCCACTAGTCCTAACTTGCAGGCCTTTAAATCCCAAATTAATAAATTGTCTCTTCTGCCCCAACAGATGTTCTCGGTGCATTTGTATTTAGGTCTATACCTACAAAGACATCCTTAATAAAAAAAGTTGGTTTCTCGTTGGATCCCTCCGTTGCTCACAAAAAGCAAAAAGCGGTTCGCGCCAATTGGTGTCAAAAAACATTGCAACGGTTCAAGAAAGGAAGTTCAAAAATTTATAGTATTGTTAGTGGCGATGACTTTTGGATTTACTCCTTCGAACCGAAAAACAAACGACAATCTGCTGTATGGTTGTTACACGATAAGGAAGTGACCGTTCGCGAAGTGTGACAAAAAACATGGTCGCAACATTTATGTCAAAACCTGGTCATGTGGCAACAATTTCTTCGGAAGATCGAAGAACGATTACTTTCGATTAGAATTTATCACGAAAATCCGACAAAGCAACACACACCGGCGAATCATCCTACACCAGGACAATTCAAGAGCTCACATTGACCAAAACACAATCGAGTTTCTGGAGCTTCAAAACATCGGTTTGTTAGACCATCCACCGATCAAAGTCTTAACGACATCTTCACGTTCCTAAAAATCAAGAATTCAATGCTTGGGCAGCGATTCCAGTCGCCAGAAAAAACCATCGATATCTTCAAAACAGCCATTTTGCAGCTGTCAACTGAAGACTGGAATAACTGTTTTACCAATTGGTTTGAATGTGTGCAAAAGTGTATCGATCTTGGCCTTTATATGTTTTAATCTTAATGGCTATATGCAAAACTAAAAAGACAACCCTCGTACTGTTGTTTGTTGTTGCTATTTTGATCTTTTTAATTTCTTGTTTTTGCTTCTGAATTATTTTTTATTTATTATTCAAAAGACCGAAATATATGATTAGACATTTTTATATTTTATGTAAATCTCTTTGTTGAGGTACAAATACCAGTTTTATAGAATATAAAATCGTCTCGTGTGCAACATCTGCCCGTTACTTTCGTTTTTAACATAAAGAAGCAAAATAAATATAAAATGAGGAAAGGAAATCCAAAATAAACACACATCTACAACTAATTGTTATGAGTCGAGGAAAAAAGCCCAAATTAATGGTTTTTTAACTTAGATAAATACACTTTTAGAAGTAGCAGTTACATGTCAATTTGTACAACGAGCTTTAGAAGTATAGTTGAAAAGCACCTAATTAGTAATTTAGTAGATTATATTTCCGAATAAAACGGTAGTCTTTATTGCAATTAATACCTTTCGAATGTACTTAAATAGAATGTAATGTTAAAGAAATTTATGGAACACCCAAGTAATATCATTAATTTCTTCAGAGTAATGAATGTCTTTTCCTCTCCAATAATAGATCTGAAGTCTGATACAGTTAATCAATTTTCTTAAATCCAAATAATATAAAACAAGAACTTGGCGTCATTCCAAAAGTATTGTACCTTTTACTAATGCGATTAATAACAAAATTCACCATAATTTCTTCTATTAATAAAGTCGTTCCACATTTGTTTCTCTCAGCGTGGTAATTAATGACAGACAATGAGGTTAATTAGTTTATAATTGCTTGATTCTATAAAAAAATAAACTTTTTGTGACGGAGGTTCACGTCGAAAATAAATATATCTAATTTTATTTTTAATTAGAATAGTTCCGATGAAAATAGGTTTACCTGCCAGTTAAGCAATGGAATATTATGCAACGGATATATCATTCGTTGTGCTTTTTTAGTTCCACCTCATGTAGCCTCAATTCGGCCACTGTTTTGATTAGGCTCCATTTTTCGTCTCGTATTTTTCAATCATATACACATTGCTGATATTTTACTAAATTGAAAAGAATGGTAGGTGTGTTACGAGGGTTGCTACTTATGTTGACGAAACTTTGATCTGTGCTTATGAGCCCTAAACAAAAAAGCAGTCCACTTATGGGTCTTCCAAGACGAGCCAAAGCCGACAAAAGTAATTCGTGCTCGAAGCACACTGTCGCCTGTTTCTTTGGTATAATTGGGCATGTGGCACCTGTACCACTTGAGCAACGTAGAACGGTAAATTTCGAATGGTACACAACTATTTGTTTGCCAGTACTTGGTGCAATACGAAGAAAGAAGCGGCAACAAAAGATCATTCTTCATCATGACACTACAACTTTTCACACATCAGCTGGAATAACCACCTATTTGACCGGCCAAAACGTCAAATTGATGGGTCATCCTCCATACAGACTTGAATTGGCACCAAATGACTTTATTAATTCCTGAATCTAAGGATAAAGAATAAATTGGGTGACCAACATTTTTCGATGCCAGAAGAAGCAGTTGATGCATTTAAAAATCATGTTTTGGAGGTACCTCATTTGAAGTGGAAAAAGTTCTTTAAAAATTGGTTAAACGCATGAAAAAATATATTGATCATCATGGAGAATTTCAAAAAACAATAAAGCTATTTTTGATAATAAAGTACTTCTTCTTCTTATGTACCATGTCCTTTCAGGACGTTAGTTACCAACAAGGCTAGTCGTAATTTGGAGTAGAAAATGTTTTTTAAAAATTGGTTGAGCGCATGAAAAAATATATTGATCATCATGGGGAATTTCAAAAAAAAATAAAGCTATTTTTGATAATAAAGTACTTCTTCTTCTTATGTACTATGTCCTTTCAGGACGTAAGTTACCTACAAGGCTAGTCGTAATTTATCGACGGCAACTCTAAAAAGTGTACATGAGTTGATTTTGTACCAGTCACGTAGGTTTTTTAGCCATGACGTTTTTCTCCGGCCTGGTCCTCGGCTGCCATCTATTTTGCCCTAAATGATGTTTTGTAGGAGCCGGTATTTTGTTCCCCTCATCACATGGCCAAAATACTCTAATTTTCTCTTTTTTATAGTGAAGAGGATCTCAGTGGTCTTATTCAAGCGCTGCAATATTGTCGTGTTGGTGATTTTTTCAGTCCGGTCCAGTACAGTGTTTTCATTATTAGGCTCAAAATATAAACAGCAACCCTCGTACTCCTTAAATTTTTTACGTTCTTTGACTTTAAACTTTGGATGCTCAGTTCTTACGTAAGCCAGAACCTTTTTAATTGACTTCTCACTTTTCTTCACTTTAATTGTATGAATTCAATTTTGTCACTTTTTCCTTACTCTTTGTTTCCTTTTAGTAATTTCTATTTATTCATTATCTGCAGTCTACAATTTAACCAATTTGGCACTGTTTCCCTTTCTGATTCAAATTTCCTTAAGCATCTTCAGTTTCTTTTATTTTGCCATCAGTTTTATTGGTATTCCCAGTCTTTTCAATTAAATAATGTTCTTATTCTTGTTTTTCCTTTTTCTACAGGTATATCTTCGATTCGTGTTCAGTATTTATTCATTATTTGCTGCCTTCTTTTTACCAATTTGTCTGTGTTTACTTTTTCCTCTTGTCTATTTCTTTGTTATTTTCTGTTACTGAAACCTTCACTGAATGCTTTTCTAGTTCTGTATGTATTTATAAGCGCTATATTTATATCAATATATCTTAACTTCCTCTAAGTGCTTTACATCTTATTTACAACTAAATCTATCGTCATAAACGTCATAACATACCGAAGAAAATGATATCTGCCTACACTGACCCAGACAGAGATCACTCTCAGTATTCAGATATGATAATTCTTCATAGCTGTCGTATGTGATGAATTACAGGGACCTACACCTCCACGCCATCTTTGTCTGTAAATACTTTATAATTATACACCGGTATGCTTTGACTTCCTCGTCTAATGAACTCCATAATAGCCGTTTACAACCATTCTAACCCCTTAGAATGCAATGATTATGCTAAACAAACCTTTCTTTCTGTGTAGCTTTCGTAATATTTCACACGTTACCAGTCGGCTCGCGATAAAAATCAACATTCTGAAGCGCATTTTCTCCCATTGCAGATCACCATACTGTGGATAACTGGTTTAGGAAATAAATATACTTTTCAGATTTTCTGTACTATACCACATGTGTAACATTCTGATTTTCAGATCCGGAAGACCAAATAAATTATGATATGGATTGACGTATTCTTTTACTGGTACAGAAACAGTTTCTTTGAGTTGCTCTTAAACTTTAACCACCTTTGTAATTGACTTCTGGAAATAAAAAGACTGATAAGATATTGACAACTGCTGATAATACGACAGCGTTAAAGAGCTCTGAGTCTTCTGAGGTAAGGATCTCGTTCTACAATTTTACATGATTGCGTCAAACAATTAAACGCATTTTGCTGCCCTGAGAATGACAGAAGCTATACTGCTACTCTTCATTTAAAAATGTGTTACCAGAGCTCTTAGTAGGTACTTTTTTATTTTATTTTTACCAATAGGGAATCTTGCGCTAATATTTTCCTCTAGCGTCAGAACATTGCCGTATTTCGTCCGGTTTTGTAAAATTTTCTTATTTTTCATGATATTGTTTGGGTTCTCAACATTTTAGTTTTTCCTGAATTTCAATTTTTTACGATTTTGTGTATATGGCCATCTGTGTGTATGTATTATGCAATAAACTTTAGTATCCTTTAACGTTTTCCTCTTACCACGAGATATCCCATGAAACGCTTTTTTCTATCGCTATTTCTACATTCACTTTCTCTACCAAAATGTTTATAATGTCGCTTCTTTTTGTGGATTACATTGGTTAATTACCAATTTGTTATAAAACTATTGTATTAAGAAAATATTTGTGTCGGCATTTTACAATCAATACCATATTTGACTACCGAGTGTGTTTACTTAATATACCTTTTAAAAACATTCAACCATTTAAAATATATTTAAAAACGCAAAAACAAGCTTTTGAAACATTTTTTAAGCATCGGTTGAAAAACCTTTTTTAATAGTTGAAGCTTTTGTATATTGTTGTACACGTACGAGGGTTGTCTTTTTAGTTTTGCATGTAGCCATAAAGACAAAATTTATATAGACTTAAAGTACTTTCTTGCTTTTCAAAATATATTACACCGAGATCGATACTCTTTTGTATACGTTCAAACCAACAGTTATTCCAGTCTTCAGTTTACACCTGCAAAATCGCTGTTTCAAAGGCATCGATGGCTCCTTCTAGCGACTGGAATCGCTGCCCGCGCATTGATCTTCGATCTTTGGAAACGTGAAGAAGTCATTGGGACTTAGGTCAGGACCATACGGTGGATAGTCTAACAATTCAATTTTTTGAAGCTCTATTGTCTTTTGGGCAGTGTAAGCACTTGCATTGTCCTGATGTAGAATGATTTGTTTTTTGCTTTGTCAGAGTTTCGCGATTACTTCTGATAAACAATCGGAAGTAACTGTTTCTCGATCTTCTAAAGGAAATGTTGCCACATGACCAAATTTTGGCACATTTTAAAAACAGATCAATTTTGTTAGTTTTTCCTCATCGTGAAACACCCAAACTGCGGATTGGCGTTGATTTTTCAGTTTGCAGGAGTAAAGTCTTTGTTGAACCGTTCCAATGTTTTGTCACGAATTGACGCGAACCACTTGTTGTTCTGTGAGCAAATGAGGATATAACCAGAAACAAACTTCTTAACACCCAAAGATGCTTCTGTCTCCCCATTTGTTACACGGTGGTCATCCTTAATAAGCTGACGAACTGCTTTAATGTTTTGCAGTGTAATTGCTGTTTTGTCTGGACTTGGCCTGGATTCGTCTCTGAGACTAAAGCGACAACATTGAAATTCGCAATACCAGCGCGAAATAGTTGATTGGTGTGGTGCTACATTCCCAAACACAAAAACCATTTTAAAAAGACATTTTTCTCCGAAAATTGTAAAATTGCTCGAAAATGTTCTCGGCTCAGATCCATTTTTCAGCTAACAAAATTCACAGTACCTACACGACCAAGAAAGTTTTAAAAAAATTATTTGACAGCAAAGTTTAGTTATTTTTACATTTTTTATCGGATGATTGAAAAGTTTAATATATTTTCAATTAAATATAATCTCTAATCAATTTGGCATTGTTGATGAGAAATTCATTAATAAATACAGTTTCATCTAACAGATAATGATTGCCATTAAAAATGACGTCTGATAACATTTAATATTTATCAAATAACTGAACTTTCTTTTTCAATGTCCTGCTTAATTGTTTGTATAAGAGATAGTTAACCATCGATAAAGTAATTATTAGTTTTATTATAAAACTAGCTGTACCCGGCGCGCGTTGCTACGCCAATAACAAAAATAAATTTAAGAAAAATAAAAGAGGAGAAAAGATAGAGAAGGAAAGAAAGTTTATAGTTTTGTTTTATTTATCGCACCAAAAATATATTTTTCGAACTTATATTTATACGAATTCGTATAGATATCTATTAATCAGTATTGAATTTGATACATGGAAAAGCCATCTGGTGGTAACTTTAATTAATACGAATATCATATTCATCTTACCCATTAAAAATACATCATCATACCGATTTTCATGACAATCGGTTGAACGGGACAGAAGTTGCTACTCTGCAGCGCCACCTGGTGGCGAGTGGCATCAATGAGCATAACATACAAACCTTCTCCGTGGAAAAACATATACATACCAATTTTCATAATAATCGGTCCAGTAGTTTTTGAGTTCATTGAGTACATACAGACAAACATTCATTTATATATATATATATATATATATATATATATATATATATATATATAGATTAAGATTTTTTGTTAGTTCTCAATATCTAATATATAGATCCAAATATCGCAAAATTTTACCATAGATCACAAAAAAATAGAATTTCTTAACTTTCCTTAAGATCTGCATGGTCTGATAGGAGTGATAGGTAGGAAGTATTAAACGCTTATTGATTGTCTTTAAAATCTTCAAAATATTTTAAATTTAATAAGATCTGTTACAGTTGTAATACTTTCTGTCTCTCGCTACCAATAACAATTTCCCTCAATTAAGCATTTTCTTGAAATTGATTTAAATCCTAAAAAAACACTTTTTAAACAAAAAAATGACGCAAATAAAATTCTGGTAAAATTCCAAACAACGTATTTAATTTCCGATTCCAAAAATTTTATTTTGTTTCATTTCTACCTATAGTCGACCCTTTAAATTACCCGAACAATAAGTTACGGATAAGGTATAATTCCAATTCAGACAAAATCAATATCCACCCCGTTGGTACTTATATTAACCTTGAATATTTGATTCTATCCTTGTTTAACTTCAAGTATTTTATATACTTACATCTTTGTTGTAATGGTACCTGTAGCCACCCGTACATTTTACTTAGAACTGTCCGAATTTAACAATTGAAAAATCGGCACGCCTAGAACCGGAATCAGATTATTTTGTGCCCATAAACAGTGGCGTAAACACATGAGAGGAAAGCTAGATTTCACTTTTTAAGAAACTCTGAAATCATTAAATTAAATAAATTAAATGTTATGAAACTAATAATAGTATTTTTCTGCACATGTAGATAGTTTTTTATTTTCGTCGTGTTCTTTGTCTCTTTGTCATTCCGGGTGGAATTTTGTAATTGAATTTAAACCTAGAGCTTTGAAATTTGCAGAATAGCTAAGAACTGGTTGACAATGCCTGTTTCAAGTGTGTTTAGGCATATACATAGAGATTTTGACACAATTTCAAGAAATTCTAAATTTTATATGGGCCAATAGAAAGTTTTTTATTTTCGTCGTGTCATTTTTCTCTTTGTCATTCCGGTACGAATTTTCTAATTGAATTTAAACTTATTTCCCGACCACCTAAAGCTCTGAAAATTTCAGGATAGCTAAGAACTGGGTGACAATGCATGTTTCAAGTGTGTTTAGAGATTTTGACACAATTTCCAGTTGTTCTTTGTCTCTTTGTCATTCCGAGTGGAATTTTGTAATTAAATTTAAACCTAGAGCTTTAAAATTTGCGGAATAGCTAAGAACTGGTTGACAATCCATGTTTCAAGTGTGTTTAGGCATGTACATAGAGATTTTGACACAATTTCAAGAAACTCTAAATTTTATATGGGCCAATAAATAGTTTTTTTTTTATTTTCGTCGTGTCTTTTTTCTCTTTGTCATTCCGGTAGGAATTTTGTAATGGAATTTAAACTTATTTCCCAACCACCAAGAGCTCTGAAATTCTCAGGATAGCTAAGAATTGGATGACAATGCATGTTTAGAGATTTTGACACAATTTCCACTTAATATGAGTTTTAAATTCTATTTTTCATTATTCCCATAAAATCGTATTTTTTGAAGCATACTATATTAATTAAAACTTTTTTAAAATACTATAATTAGAAAAACATGTTTGCAAATCTAGTAACAGCAGATTTTAAATTACCGACGATAAAGCTCTCGAGAGCGTTTTCTCTCAGGTAAGAATAACGCTCAGGAAACAAAACAGTATAACCCCATGTTTGGGACCAGAACCATATGTTGGAATCAGCAGTAGTACAGTCTTAGAAAAACTAAGTAAAGAAGTAGATAGTAAAAAGTATTGAAGGACTAAGTAGCTCCTGGAAAACTATAACCAGAAGAGACCTTTCAGCTGTCTAAACCTTAGTTAAAAAAACACTGTATTATAACAAGAATATTAACTGGGCACTGCCGATTAAGAGGACAGATGAAGAAACTTGAATTGGTAGATGAAGCAAAGTACAGATTCTGTGAGGAAGAGGGCAAAACCTCAATACACATACTCTGAGAATACATTGCATTACGTAATTATATGGTTAGATACCTAGGATAACGTGAAATGCGGGAGAAAGATCTACTTAACTTGGAGCCCAACGATATTCTAAACTTTCTAAGAAAGATAGGACTAGAAGAGCTGCTGTAAGTCTAAGAAAACATTAGAATTATAGCAAGAAAAGAAGGACACAATAAATCTTATACATCTGATTACGCTTATTTTATACTATTTTCAAGATTGCGTCAAAATAATGAAAAAATCTTTGCAGTCATGGGAATAACTAACTATTAGTATTCTTCATGCAAAAATGAGTTACCAAAGCTTTCTGCGATTTTTTATTTATCACCAACTTTTGCCTTCTACTTGTGTTTTTTTCTGGTTTTCCTTTTTTACTTTTTCTTGAATTTGTAAATCTTTAGAATGTTACTTCTTTCTGTTGATTAACCATTGTCAAAATTGAAAAATTGTACTAGTCACAATCGTGCCTTTATAATTGTAAAAGTCAGTCAGAGATTTTAAGATTGTAAAAAAGTTTAAATCATTAAGTTTAAGATTTAGGCGTCTAAAGATCGAAAAGTGTTTACTTTCTTTACGATTTTTAAGTAATTTAAACAAACGTCTTTATGTCTAGTCGGTCTATAAGTAAAAAAATCTATTAAAGCAAAATACCTGTTTTTAGCCTATTTTTTTTGTAACAAATGAGGCCTGGAATATATTTCATATAACGCCTTTTTCATCGCTTTTGATACGTTTCTTCCTCCTGCAAAACGTCCCATAAAAACAAATCTTTAGAATGTTACTTCTTCCTGTTGATCAACCGTTGTCAAAATTGAAAAATGTTACTATTCAAAATCGTGTCTGTATATATATAATTGTAAAAAACTGTCAACAAACGTCTTTATGTCTAATCGGACTATAAGTAAAGAGAACTCTTTTTCTATTAAAGCAAAGTACCTATTTCTATTCTATTTTTTCTAACCAAAAAGGTCTTTAATATAACAAAATATTTATATTTTAGACCATTCGGTATTTGCCGAAATGCAGATCATTAGACTAGTTTAGAGGGTCGAAAACAATAAAAGAATAAAAAAAATTTGTATTTTTTTGTCAACTATTGCTGTTTTTCCAACAATAAACATTAAATTTTCAATTTCCAACTAACGAAATATGTGTAAAATTAAATAATAAAACTTCTTTTACTTTTTACCTTCCGAACAGCAACGCTGTTAGAGGAAGGTATTGTGATCGCGAAAAATTTCGATCTCGGGTTTTTAGCGGAAGTGCGCGTTTTAGGGTTCCTTGAGCCTAAAAAACCCAAAAATAAAAAATGTCTGTCTGTGTGTCTGTCTGTGTGTCTGTGAACACATTTGCGGCTAAACGGCTAATCGCATCGGAATGAAACTATAAAACCTTACTTATAATCACCATCGGAGGAATCTGATAGAATTTGAGTAAAATCGGCCGACCGGAAGTGGACGTTTAATCAAAAAATGGAATTTTTTGAAAATATTGGGTTTTCATATAGTTATTGGCAAAATATTTATACTTTGTGGAAAGAACATTTAATTTCCGACATTTTTTTGATATTTTTATTAGTTTTCGAGATATTGACACTTTTATCAAAAACTGGAAATATGTGAAATAAAAATTGTGAATTCGCTCTTGTTCGGAAGGTCGTGTGGTGCCCACACCAGATTTTTTGTTTAGGAACAATATTTTCCGAATTATACGCGAAAATAGAAGCAAAAAAATGAAAAATTTTCAATTTTTTTCAAAGTTTGTTAAATAAAAAATTTAGCACATGGTATTGACTGGCGCATATCGTGATTATCGGCACATCCTGAAGGGATTCCAGCAAAAAATAGCTTCCTATGGAAAATATCCAATCCAAAACAGATATCACCTATTTGTAAATTTTATTAACGAATTTACTAAATATAATTTTTAAATTCCCCAAAGCAAGCCTACATAATAATTATACATATTTATAAAATATACACAAAAAAATCACTGAACCATCAAAAGCATTGTGGGTGATAATTTTTTTAATTATATATACTTTTATATTCAATATTTCAACAAGTAGCTTATTGTGAAAATAACAAAAGATAAAATAAGCATTTTAAAAATAAATTTATCAAACGGTACTTTAGTGCTTAGGTAGATAAAATAAAAACGAAACTATTATTATAAGCACCCTTCAAAGGGCACCCAGCTTTCAATATAATAACCCAACAGTCCCAACACTCCCTATCGGTCCGCCTCTGCGCCATTTTATACCCCGTAGAGATGGACCAATATCGAAAACACCTCTTCTAATTCATTTGGGTTTAGTTTGTTGTTATATCTCGGTATGTATTGACTCCGAGTCGTCGATGTCGTATTATTGTTTGGTCTCGATGCTTTCACGTTATCGTGTGTCGTTGTGTTTGTATTTAATAATTTTTAGTTGCCGTATCGTGAAAAAGTGAGGTTAGAACGAATAGTACTCGCGCCACCATAATTTTTTAGTATCGATCGGAGTATGGATATTGATCCTAGTAATTATTGTAAAATGGAATTAAGAGAGGTTAGTTGTTTTAGTTAATGTTTCGTTAGGAATTAAGATGTTATTGGGTACTATTATGGTAGTACCTACAAATAGTTATATTTAGTAGAGTTTTAGTGGATTGCCACCATAATTTTTTTAGTACCGATCGGAGTATGGACATTAATCCTAGTAATAATTATTGTAAAATGGAATTAAGACTGGTTAGTTATTTTGGTTGATGTTTCGTTAGAAATTAAGGTGTTATTGGGTACCTACTATTTTGGTAGTACCTACAAATAGTTACATTTAATAGAGTTTTAGTTTATAAAAACATACCTAAGAGTGATTTTATTATTTTATTATGTATTGGTTTTGATTCCAATAGAGCAGTTCTATACCGATCTTATCAAACTTATGCATATTAGTAGGAACGAACACACAGCTTGGTTCTTATCGATTTGAGCGAACAATATATTTTGAGTTCTGGATTATCAGATGATTGAATTTGATCATTCATTTATTGCGTACCAACATTTCAATTTTGAATTGGTCTCAGCAATCAAGATCTAGGTAACTACCTGATTTCTGACTTGTTATTTGACATTCTACTTGCCAACCAACTGTTAATAGCTTCATTAACAAATCTTTTTTTAGGGTTTGTTTATAGTTAGCGATCAATGAGCTTTAATCAAATGGCGATTCTAATTGACTGTATACAATTCGCAACCTTCAGCAAAACTATCAACTTTCTTAGCAGAGCAATTCTGATTTGATCACAATGAACCGATTGAGTGATAGATCAATTATAATTGGACAGTATATGAACAATTCAAAAAACTGAGAATAGATCCAACAGCTTTTTAGTATGTCAATTTTGTATCAATCGAAGTGAAAGAATACAATTGTTGGAATGGATCACATTGTTGTGGATCATTATCATTCTAATTGACTACCAATAAAATTATATCAGTTCTAATTGGATCTGTGAATTGGACAAGTCTTATTGCAATTCACAACTTTCTACCAACAATCGTTATAGACTAGTTCTCAATAAATTTTAGCAATAGAACCTAATTTTCTTAGATTCGTAACCTTCAGCAAAACTAGCAACTTTCTTAGCAGAGCAATTCTGATTTGAACTCAGTGATTGAGTCAGAGATCAATTATAATTGGACAGTCTATGAACAATTCACAACTCTGAGAATAAATCCAACTGCTTTTTAGTATGACAATTTTGTATCAATCGAATCGAAACAATACAATTGTTGGAATGGATCACATTGTTGTGGATCATTATCATTCTAATTGACTACCAATAAAATTACAGCAATTCTAATTGGATCTGTAAATTGGACAAGTCTTATTGCAATTTACAACTCTTTCTACCAACAAACGTAATGGAGTAGTTCTCAATAAATTTCAGCAATAGAACCTAATTCTCTTAGATTCGCAACCTTTAGCAAAACTAGCAATTTTCTTGGTAGAGCCATTCTAAATTGAACTCAGTGAACCGATTGAATAACAGATCAATTATGATTGAACAGTGTGTGAACAATTCAAAACTCTGAGAATAAATCCAACATCTTTTTAGTAAGACAATTTTGTATCAATCTAAAAGAAAGAATGCAATTGTTGGAATCAATCACATTGAGTTGGAACATTCTAATTGACTACCAATAGAGTTACAGCAATTCTAATTGGATCTGTGAATTGGATAAGTCTCATTGCAATGCACATCTCTTTCTACCAATAAACGTAATAGAGTAGTTCTCACACGACAGTTCTAAGTGCTGCCAACAATTCAGAGCTTTTTCCATCAACAATTTTACGTGTTTATTTGTAGATCAATTATGATTTAATCTTAATCCGCAAACCAAAAGTTTAAGTAATTTGACATTCTTATTGCCTGTGAACAGTTCACAACTCTGTGATAATAAATCCAACAGCTTTTTTCGTAAGACAGTTCTGTAATGAACTAATGCAACTCTTTAAGATCTGAATCGATCATAAGGCAGTGTTGAACAATTCCAATTGGCTGAAAGCAATTTACCATCAGAGTTAAAACAATTCTAAATAACATTTGAGTGTGACCTAATCAGATCGGTGAGTTGGACTGTTATTACGGTAACAACTCTTTTTGTTCTTCTGAATAAATTTCAAGGAATAAAAGGTGACTTTCTAAACCTTTCTAACCTTTTAAATTAATATTGAATGGAAGTGGCTTTTACTTGATGAATATCCATGTTAACGATTTAATCACACGAGTACTTTTTGATATTCACTTTTATCGTTCTAAATTAATGTTATTGAGGTTTGAAATGAAATGATCTCATGACTGAGCTTTATTTGTAACAGCGGGTTTAAACTCTTTGAGATCGCATGACTGAATCGGACCATTCTAATAGGGTGTCTACAATTTATCAATAATCGATTCTGAATCAGTGTCAGCAAAAGAATTGAATATACCAGATAATTCAATTGGATCATTCTCTTAATTCACATCTTAAAAGTGAACAGCTTTGCTTTGAAGTCAATGGCACAACTTTCTCTACCAATGCAGTTTGTAGCTTTGTTCTTATAGTAATGCAGAATTAATCACAGCCAATAAAATGTAGTTCTTTGGTAACTCTATCGGTCATGTGACACAATTAGTTGATTATATCTGATTTTTTGTTGTATTTGAGGGTACATTTAAATATTTGGTCTGTAGTATACTCGATACATAACTGGCGTAATAAGCTGCAGGAAATAGTATATTGTGTGGCAAGGGGTGAAACAAGATGATTTCTGAGTAGGGCGAGAGTTGACTATCTTCGTCCGGTCAGAAATCGTCTTTGTTTTGATCCGGTGCCACACACTATATTTTATATTTTTCATATCACATGCATTGAAACAGCGAGTTTTGATCTCTGCAGCCAGTTTAGGTAAGACTATTTCAGACAAATAGCGTAGTAATATCTTGACAACGATTTGACCACAGCTGTCAGACTATTATGATTTTATTCGCTTTTGTTTATTACAAATGCGATTCTGACAGACTTGAAATAAAGACATAAATAATAAATAAATGAATGTGCCGGGCAGAAATAACGTTGTTTCTCCCCTAGGGCAGAAAAAACTGTCGGTTTCTGACTGACAGTTGCAGTGGTCTGAAATTGTCTTGTTTCGACTGACAAAACAGGGATCAAAACAAGCTGTTTTAATGCATGTGATATGAAAAAATATTTTTCTGCCATAGATTAATTTAACAAGGTTATAGGTAGTTAGTGTCGAAAATGTTGTAAATATGATTTCGAGACCACCACAGACTTTGTTCGTATATGCGTATTTTACTTTTATAGTTTTACGTAAGTAATAATTATGCATTTAATTTTTGTGGTATTAAATAACTTTGAATAGATAATTTAATTAATTTTGCAATTAAAATAAGCCATTTCCACGGTAAGTATTTATTTGAATTATCATTTTAATCAACTTTTTAAACGTGTGCATATATGCCAGATAGGCAAATATAATGATGAAATTTTATGGATACTTATTTAAGAAATACCTGTTTTTTTTTACTGAATACAAAAATTTTTAACATTAATTTTCTGAATTTAATATTCTCTGACATTCATTATAACTATATTTTATATTTAAATGATATGTATAGCTTTTAGAATACAATATAAAAATTTCAGTCTCTGGTTAATTAGATATATTAAACTACAATACAATTTAACCAATTAAATTTTATTTTAACTATCATTAACTAAGAAAATTAACACCTGTCAAATATTAAAAATGCCAAGAAAAGTGCCCATTTATATGAAGATTTTTTAAAAATTGTAATCATTTTTTAAAAATATGTTTATAATTACACTGTCGCTATTTTGATTATATGTTCACCGCCTTCAAACACTTCTTTGTTTTAATATTCTTCAGTAGCAACTTCTTTGACTGATAAATAAATCATTTTTCTGATTTTTGTGTATTTATGTTTCCTATTTGATTTTTTACAGTTTATTTTGTTTATCACATGCATCTTTGCAATATCGGTAGAAGTTCATGAATTTATTCAATATCATGTTCAGGGGTGCCACCCTTATTAGAATAAAAAAAGCTGCTCAGTTCGAATTGCACTCGCCCATGAAGAATTTCTGCTACGGAATTCCAGAAGTTACAGGGACACACACATTTTACCAATTTGGAAGTATCTCTCGCGCAAACTATTTAGTTTGGAAAAAAATGATATAAGATACCTAAATATCATTTTTGAAGATCTATCCATAGATACTCCTTACCTATGGATTTGCTGAACTTTTTTTTAGTATTAGTTTTAAGTATGGGGATTCCCTAAAATTTATTTGTTTTCTATTTTTGTGTAAAATCTTACGGCGGTTCACAGAATACATGTACTTACCAAGTTTCAACAGTACAGTTCTTAAAGTTTCGGAAAAAAGTGGCTGTGACATACGAACGGACAAACAGACAGACAGACATGACGAATCTATAAGGGTCCCGTTTTTTGCCATTTGGTTACAGAACCCTTAAAAAGTAAGGTTATTGTCAGTGTTTGTTCCACGTTTGTCTGAATTATTTTTTAATTATATTTTAGTGGTATTTGGTAAGTCGGGTGTGTGTCATTTTTCGTTGTTGGTTTTGTTTATAATTCATTCAATAAAGAGTAAAGTTGACAAATATAAAATGAATTACTAAAAAAGTTAATTAACCTGCTTTTTATCACAGAATTTGGGGAACTTTGATACAAACCGTATCGTGAAGAAAACTTTGAATAAATTCATACAATTTTTGGTGTCTTCTGTTTCCGTGATTTTTAATGAATACAAATCTTAATTTCTTCATTTTCAGCATCAAAACATATTTTTCTTTTGTCTCCTTTCACGTTCTTTAATTACTTCGATCTTCTGGATCTGGAAATTTGGGGAGGGGCAAGCTATTGCTCAGCCAGCACTGAGGCCACATATGACCCATTGTGCATCCTCCCGTATGTAGGGATATTCTCACCTCAGGCTGTCACCAGGACTAGTGATTTAAATAGGTGATGAGGCTCCCGAGGAGGATCTCCCTGACATCGGCTGGTGTAAGCCAGTACTCGCCCAACACGGATCTTCTGATTTCAGAAAAAGCAGAGCAGTCATACATAATGTGTTCTACTGTTTCCTCTTCTTGTTCACAGCCTCTGCATAGCGGCGATTCTGTTAATTTCATCCTAAAGAGATGTTGTCGAAATTGGCAGTGACCTGTCAAGATTCCCACAGCTGTTCGGAGATTTTGTCTGGTCAATGCCTTAAATTTTTTTGCTGTTTCCTCGCCAGGATGAGGTAATAACTCTCTGGCCAGTCTACAGTTCGTAGTTTCATCCCAGCACTGGTGGGATAAATTTTTGGTGAGAGTGCTGTTTGATAAGGTCCACGACTGCGGACAATGTTAGCTTGGTAGATGGGCGAGGGCTAACATATTTGTAGCCCGAAGTCCTCCTTGGTAAATTGTTCGCAAGGCGGTTGCCTTTAGAGTTCCCACGTCCTTTGATCCAGCTGAGAGTGACCACGTTATTCTGGCTGGCCTCAGTTAGAGATTGGTAACATTCTAGTAGGTACTGAACTTGAAGTGAAACGTGGTCTATTCAAGGTAAGTAGTGCTTGTCGGCAGTTTGTGTATATGTCGTAGGCAATCGCCGTAATCCGTCATTCCCTGAAAAGCCTAGGCATTACAGGTACTGCCGGCAATCGCTGTAATCGAATCATTATTACGCTGTTTGACGGAAATTATCCGTCATTTCAGGGACTGACGTTTAAACATTTAGGCAAACGGTGTAACCGCCCGAATGATTGAATTTTACAGCGATTGCCGGATGCATGTTTAGTCAATTCAGAATTTGTATCATGAAGTTAGTGATGGTCCCAACATTTGCAAACTCTTCGAAATATCAACATCACACTCACACCCAATAAGTCTTTTTCAGTTTTCCGTTACTTAAAATTCCATTTTTCCATCCCTTCCCAACATTTGCAGACTCTTCGTAATCATCAACATCACACTCACACCTAATAAGTCTTTTTCAGTCTTCCGTTACTTGAAAACTATAATTTTCCATCCCTCCCTAACATTTCAAAGCACTTCGTAATCTACATCATACTCACACCCAATAATATCCTAATATTTTTTCTACCTTTTTGATATTATCTGTACTCCAGGTTGACTGGACTAATAACCCCGCAATTTACTGAAGAATTGACGGACTATACAACCGTCAAACGCCGTAATTTTCAAAAAATCAGAAAGTTACACCGTTTGCCTAAAACGTTAGCGTCAGTCCCTGAAATGACGGATAATTTCCGTCAATCACCGTAATAATGATTCTATTACGGTGATTGCCGGCAGTACCTGTAATGCCTAGGCTTTTCAGGGAATGACGGATTACGGCGATTGCCTACGACATAATATAATTTTATGCAAAATTCCTATTTTTTCCCTTTTTGTCTTAAATCTGTTTCTTTTTTGTAGTCTTCTGTGAGTTTTTGGTTTTGTTTTCATCTTTCTTCGAATGGAAGCGTATATTGAGTGTCCGCAAATAAGATATCAAAACTTTCTGACACCTATTTTTGTTAAAAATGTCTAATCTATTCTTCCTTTGTCTTCTTTATTAACTTTAATTTGGGTAAATATCTTTTTGGAAGTCTTCAGTTGATGTTTTAATGCTTACAAGAAACGCTAAATCCGTCTTTTTAAAGCCGTACTAACATTGTATATATTTTTTCGTAAACATTGATCTCTTAAGGTGACAAAAATAGTCTATTAATATATTTTTATGATGTCGTTCTTCATGTTAAAATGGAATATATCTTTCTTCAGATTATTCGAAAAAAGGCCTCATAAAAGTCGTGTCCTTGACATTACTTTACCCTCTTGGATTGAGACTGTTTTGTACAAAAACATAATCTTTCCTTTCAAAAATTTTATTATACTAGAATATATTAATCGAGGACCATAAAATGTATTAAGTCGACGAATTTGGACCCTGGCTTTATATTAAAAAGCAACATTAAAATAAAAATATTAATATGAATTATGTGCGAGACCATCATAAAAATTTTATGTTCTTTTTTTTGGGTATTTTATTTTATATCAGTTCTATTGTACTTAATGAAATTTTGTCGGCTTTTCTTACTCTAAAGGTCTGTGGCAATTAATTTTTTATTGGAATATAAAATAAATCGACTAATTTCCATACGAGGTTAAACCATGGTAGAAACCTTAATACTTAGATTTCAGAATCCTTTGTTACAGTTTACTAAGAAATAGTTTGCTATTGTTAAAATTCTTAAAGTAATGCAATAACACCTGAAGCTAAAATGGAATAAAACTAAAATTGTAATAAGTATCTTAAATTCCAATAAATCTTGTTAAACTACCAGGAGTGGTTCCGTAAGCTTTAAATTTCTAAAAGATTTGTTAAGTATTGTTTGTGGACTATAAACAAGCCTCTGACCTGATTAAAGATAATACTTTTTTTTCTCCACAATGGGATCAAGCATTTTGTTATTAGCGATAAAAATAGTAATAAAAAAGTTTATTTTTGAGTTATGCTATTACTGCTTCTACATATCGTGAGTTGGGATTCTATTATTTGCTTCTTGTCAGTTATTACCTATTTTTTATATGGAGTACAGATCAAGCGAATTGCTTGACTAAGACAATTATTGATACTTTTTTTAGCAAGGAAAGTAGGCTTTTGGATTAAACCACCACTTTCTCCTTTCTTTACATTTGTAGCTTCTGTTAAATGTGTTACTTAATCATTATTATTAAACCATACTCACATTACTCACACATGATTTTTATTAAATTCTGTGCTAAAATTACTGACTGCCGACAATCAGGAGAGCTGTTATTTCATCCTCGCAAAGACAGCAATAAAATTTAAACTACTCGACAGAATATTCATATAATTGTGGGAATCGCGGCTGCTCATTACTAACTAAAAGTTAAGATCAAATAAATACTCCCTGGAATCTAAACTAAAGAATAATACAGAGGAGCACATACTCTGTGACTTGTTTGCTTTTGCCCAAACCCGAAAATCGGTTTATTCCAGCACCCACATTAGGAAAATCTCTCTTCATTTATTCTATTTTGATAAGTTTGATGACGACTTATGGGGACGAGTCGGTATCTCTTTTGGGAATTTGCATAATAGCTCAAATGTGGCCTATATAAGGTTTAGTGGAGCCCAGCGTATACCTGCTCCAATTTTCCAGATCTGTCTAGAAGATCGACGTTAAAAGGTAAAACATCGAATTAATAAACCATCCACCGTATAGTCCCAACCTAAACCCCAACGAGTTTTTCACACTCTCACTGATCCAAGAATTCAATACGTGGACAGTGATTCCAGTCTTCAGAAGAAGCCATAGATGCCTTTAAAAAAGTGATTTTGCAGGTGTCAACTGAAGACTGGAATAACTATTTTACCAATTCGTTTAAATGTATGCAAAACTGTATGGATCTTATATGTATGTATGTAAGGTGTTAGGAGTGACAGATACACCTGCGACCTAAGTATAAGATCTATTGTGTCCCCCTTTTCTTGCTATATTTCTGATGATTCCTCAGACTTATAGCATGGATCTTAGTGGGACATGTTTTCAAAAGCAATAAAGTAATTTAAGTCTATATATTTTTTGTCTTTGTGGCTATATACAAAACTAAAAATACAAAACTCGTATAAAGACCAAACCATTATGTCCAGAGAATATTTAAACCTTTTTGTAAAATAATTTGTGTGTTTCCGTAGTTCAAATGAACTTTTGTTCAGCAAAATCTGAAACTTCATCCGAGTAGCTTTATAAACTAAATCAAAACATAATCGATTCTTATGATCAGCAGTTATATTTCGGTGTTGGTTGGCTCATTGCAAAAAAAATTTTTTGATTTGGGAAGGTTTTATTAAATGTCCTATGCTAAAAGTCTCTGGAGATGATGAATTAAGACAATTGGCTAAGTAAGACTTGAAAGTTCTGATATTTTCTTTGAAAATGAGTGGAATGAAGCACTTATCTTCAATTTTCTGAAGAACGCTCCCCACCAAACAAACACATGTTGCAGGTTTAGTGTTAACAAAGAAAATGATTTAAATGAAAAACACTTAATAATCTATTGTGTACAGTTAAGCTATAGAATAAGCATTAGACAAACTATAAATATTTTAAAAATTGTCTTTTGATTGATAAAGTATTTATGTATTGTTTGCGGTAATTTGATGTGGCTTTTTATATAAAATACTCATAATTTGGATTAATTGAAATAGAAACAAAAATTCTTTTCTTGAGAGGGTCTCTAAACGAAATCAGTTTTACAAAAAATAAATTGTTGCATTGTAATATTGAATAATCGTAATCGTTATTAGCAGTGATGTTAAATTAAAATTATTGGATTTTCCACCTAAATTTTATCAGAATTTGCCTTACAAATATTGATATAAAATGACTCACATACATATATTACGAAATGAAATATATCACTGAATACTTTCACTCCTAAACCCATCTGACAACGTTTAAAAACTTTATATTCTCCCAATAATGATTCTTTTGTCGTAGGTAGTATCGTCAATGTCTACGCACTCTTAACTTCTTCACATTCATTAACACTCTGAGCAGTTCTACCATTTAAAACTAGATACTTATTAGTAGTATGGTTCTAACCTATAATACAAATAATGACCAACAAAAGATTTGATTTTTTTTACTTAAACATACTTTATTAACAAAGTGATGGCGTGTAAAAGCGATTGTAATATCTCAGGTCTCAGAAGGCCTGTTTAGTAGAACAGAGGTGGCTCGTTTAAAGGTGTTTATTGGATAATAATAATACAGTGTTGTTTCTGTTGTAACTTTTATTATATTATTTCTAGAATCATTTTAATTCTGCAAAAATCCCTTGGTCCCTTTAGACTGTCTCAGTATATGTTAGGTAAAGAACTGTATTATCAACTTCCTAATTTCTTTTTATTTTGCACTCTTAGAACTTAGAACTGAAGCTAATATTCTTCATCTTGTTCAGTGTTATTTATTCTCCTAGTTTACTTCTAAAATGTTGAATTTGCGCACTCTATTTTACTATCTCTACATTTCATTACTACTTCTTCAATTTTCGACTTATATGATCCATATGATCCAATTTTATCTTCCTTATATTGTTCTTTCCTAATGTTGGTCAGGTTTTCTTGAATCTTATAGATCACCATTAGGCACATAAGTAGGGAGGCCCAGTAGAAATTTTTTCGGTGCTGTTGGAGTGCTTCTAAAGAGCTCTGTAATGAACGAACTTGAGTTTGTTGTTTCTTTAATTACCATACCATAAATAATATTGTTGGTTTGACATAAGTGTATTGGATACAATTGTGGTTCCAAATCTAGTAACACACACTTAATATATTTACTCCTTTTACCATTTGAGGACAATGTAAAGACCTCTTTCCTAGAAATTCCTTTTTCTAATAAATTTTATTGAAGATGCAGGTCGATGTTTTTAATATTTACAACATGTTAAACTCAATCTAAATTAATCTTTATAACTCTGTATATGGTGACTTTTATTATCCATAACAGATGGTCCACGACCAAAGTAATCAAAACTTGTAGTAGGATTCCATTTTACACCAATTTAAGATTATTAAAGAATTATACTCAAATTGATAAAATCTGTGGTAGGTGCTACTGAGTTATTGTGTGTTCTTAGCAATTTATCCATTCCAATCCTTTGTTTGTTTGAACATTTTCAACGTGTGTGGGATAAGTTTTTTATTAAGTGATGAATCTTACACTTTTAATATCTTCTTTATTTTCCGAATTAATCAACACTTAGCATTCCTTTAATAGTTGGATGTAATTGAGTTTATATAAAAGTTAGTCAGATGTATTAGTCATGTTGAGAAAATATTGCAATTTTATTGATTTTCATCGAAATCGATCTATTATTAATGACGTAGGTGTAACAAATTGAAAAACGATAATTAAAATTTTCTAATGCCATCCGAAGAAAATTAAAAAAATATATTATTAATGGATAACCTGTATTTCTTTAAAGGTTTTTATAGCACTAATTATTTTATATAATGCATAGGAAACCACTGTTTTATTGTAATTTATTTTTAAATGTGAAATTATCAGTCAAATAACACGACACAGAAAGGAAAATTTTATTTTTGATGCATCGTTTAACATCAACAACTATACTTTTAAAGTAGAAATATAGCTGATTTTAATATGAGGAAAAGTGGCTTTTCAGTGGCTGGTTATTCGGATTCTTGGATCCATTATGTTTATCCAACAAAAGATCTTCATTTCTCGCTCTACATACTAAAATTGGTAATACAAAGGTTTACGAAGACAATGGTTGCTTGTGAAATATATAAGTATAGTAGAAAAACCTACACTCATCCTTGTACCAAAGCAACGTACAAATGCCCCGATTATTTTCCTCACAAAATTTTTATTACCTAAAGTAATTACTGGAAATACCAGTTGAGTAACCTATCATATTATTTATAGAATTTACAATTTATTTTTATGGCAACTAAAAGCCTTGAAAGGACGAAATTAAGATATATGAATAACACAAACCTTTGCAATGCAACTGCACGTTTTTCACATTCAAGAACCCAACCAATATATTTGCTGGTCTTGGAGAGGAAGGAATAAATCCTCACTTTCTTCGTTCTCCATATTTATATCTACGGTTAAATATATTAAATTTATCTTTCCTATTAAACAAAACTTTCCGAAAGTGCTGTGATAACACAACAAATAACTGCAGACTTTCCAGCAAACTATTACTTTATAATCGCAAAGACAGAGCAATAAAATTAAAGCCACTCAGACAGAATCTTCGTGGATTATGGGTGTCACGACTGGTTATTGCGACCTAATAAAGAATCTCTTCAGGATCAAATAAGGTATGTCAGAGGTGAATCATAAATCAGAACACATACTTTGTGACTGCAATGTTTTTTTCTTAATCTAAAAATCTCAGCGAGTATTGGTTACTCCAGCTCACATAACGTAAATCATTATCTGTATTGTCGTTACCTGTGGTATGTCAGTAAGCTTAATAAGGCCCTACGTAGAAGAAATCTGGTAGAACCCTTCTCAACCCTTCCAACTCCATAACCGAATTTGGTACCTATCTACTATACCGATATCAGTGACCTCTGGTAATGATCAAATACGTTGACTGCTTTACTTTTTCCCAAACTTGAAAATATGAGCAAGTATTAGTTCACTAAAGATCACACAAGAAAAATCCTATGTATTGTCATCACCTCTTTTATATCGATAAGCTTGATGAGGAGTTCGTTATTACTATAGTAAAGATACATAATGATCTGGGGATCTGGATCTGGAAATTTGGGAAGGGGCGAGCTAGTGCTCAGCCAGCACTAAAGCACCCATTGTGCATCCTTCCGTATGTAGGGATATCCTCACCTCAGGCTGTCACCAGGCCTAGTGATTTAAAATAGGTGATGAGGCTCCCGAGGGGATCTCCCTGACATCGGCTGGTGTAAGCCAGTACTCGCCCAACACGGATCTTCTGATTTCAGAAAAAGCAGAGCATCCATAATGATGGCCTAAGTTCTGGTAGAGCCCAGCTCACCTTTTCCAATTTTCCAATCTGTCTGGGAGACAAATGTTGTGTTTTGTACTTTATTTCCATCGCGTTAAAATCATTAAAGATTTTGTGTTGTATATATTTTGACCTGTAAAATTTATGGGCATACCGGCGCACTTCTATCATACCGATATCATCAGTAACAGCAAGAACAAGTACCAAAAGACAGGGTGTTGATTTGCAGTTTGGGGTGGTTGTCACTAAATAGTGTTCCTTTTCTTTGTAGTAGCTCAGTAGCAGCAGTTTTGTGTTTTACGGTATTTTATATATATTTCCAACTTAATCGTTTAACTTAACCTACTTTCAGTAATAAATGTCCTTAAATAAAATACTTTTATAAGAAATTATATAAAATTTAAAATAGCTACCTAGTATTAGATGTAAGTACCTACCTACTTAATTAGATCTTCAAGTGATAACATCAACAAATCTATTTGCTCGTGGCATCTAACTTAACATCTCTATTAAGCATTCAAGTGAAAACATTATACTGACAATAATTGCAAGCAAAGAAAAGTCTTTAAAGGTCTCGGTGTGCGTTTTAGATTTTATTTACGCCTTTCAAAATGTTCAACAACGTCTAAGCTTAGTTGGTGCAAAACAGTTAGATAATAAAACGACGATAAATTACAAGCGTACTCGCAAAATATAAACACTTTGTCTTAGATCTATCGTTAGAGTATGCTACAAATACGATAGAGGCAAAAAATTATTGCTTTAAGAAAAAAATAAATCTGTTGAAGAAGCTAGTTGTAAAATTAATTAGCTTGCTTTTCAATTGGTTATTGGTAATTAATTCCTACATTTAAGAATGTAGATGGTACAATATACATTCATTAATTATATTATTCGGTGAAGTCGTCTATTATAATAGAAGGATTTTTTCAGATACTTTTTGTGATCGTTTAATTAGGTGTGTAAATTGATTTAGGAACTTTTATTGAAGAAAAACTAAAACCGTTATAAGCAAGTGAAAACGTTGACTGGTAGAGTGTAGAAACTTTGGTAATAATGAAATTTGGGCCAAGTTGACACTGAAACATTTGTAAATTACCAAAATCTGAGTATTAGTTTGGATTATGTGCTACAGAATATATTTATGAAAAACTCAAATTTCTTCATCAATGAGATAATTATGTGCTACTATTTAGCGAAAAGCATATCATTCCACAATGTGGGTAGAGTGCACATTATCTTTAGAGAGGATCAATTCGTGCGAAAGGTTTCATAAGGAATCGTTTTAAACAAACCATGCCAATATGTACCAGTTTGTGGAAGTTTTAAGCGGTATTAAGGCTAAAACATAAATAAAGAAAAGGTGTTTGAAATTCTAAAGAAAGCAAAGCTATCACTCTGCCGCTTATGCCATGAGAGCGAGGGATAGTGTCATCTTCTGTACGTACGTACACAGACACTTTTTCTCTTGCCCAGTCGTCGAAACCCACATAAAAAGATTTTCTTTTTTAAATAGTGTTAACAATGGAAAAATAATCAAAAAGCAGTTACTTTAACGAAAAAACATATTGAAAGAGACATTTTTCGCTATTGGCCCAGTAACTGTGACAGTGACATTTGACAGTTCCACATTGTGTTCGAAGTGGACGGCGTTGGGTTAATGTAAATTATTCGTATGTGACTCAGTACAACTCTGCATAATTTTATTTTTACAAGCTATTTATAGTTGGATTTAGATTTTTTCAAGCATTCAGCCGTTTTCTACACATTTATTTTGCAAATTATTGATTTATAAATCGTTGAAAAATTGCCAAAATAATTTTATAAGTTTACTCAAGAAATATGAAAGTGAATCAGTTGTGTCTCAATAAATTTAAAAAATCATAACTTCATTTCAAAATTGATTTATTCCCGCATAATTAACATAGTGATGATTTGAAAAGTCTGATCACATTTTTAAGTCAATATCTATACATATAATAAAACTCAAGGAATGTATTGTATATGTTTGTGCGCGCATCACATTAAAACTACTGATCCTATTTGAATGCGGTTTTCAAATACGTATTTGTCTTCTTTCAACTTAACATCTGGTGTATAAAACTTTCTCGCCTTCCCCACCCTTTTAACGGGGTGAGGAAAGAAATTTTCATACAAAAATCAACACGTCACGCGAATGACGTCGCGGGTACATCGAAATAGAACCCAAAAATTTGGTTAGATTTTTTTGTCTTTGTGTCTGTATGTTTGTGCGCGCATCACATGAAAACTATTGATCCGATTTGAATGCGGCTTTCAACTTAACATCTGGTGTATAAAAATTTCTTTCCCATTTCTTAAATAGGGTGGAGAAGAAATTTTTATACAACAATTACACGCCACGCGAACGACGTTGCGATTACAACTAGTTTATTAATAAAAAAAACTGTGTACAATCTTAAAAACTTAAAGGCCATAAAAGAAGAGATTTAAATGAAGCAATACCAACAGCTCAACAATTAACAAGTAATTAAAAATAAAATCACCAAAGAAACAATGCAAAATGGGTAAAAGGATCCAATATTAAAAACAATCACAATGAAATATTTGTGAAGGCTCTCTCTAACTTCTTAAAGAACAGTCACTTATTAAAGAAATTTTTAAAGTACGGCACTGTTAAAGTAATTAAATTAAAGTATGAATCAACAACATAAAATCAAAACATGCACAATAATGTTGTTTTCGGAATAAATGTGATTTGATCTTGTTTCGCCGACAAAAGTTTTACGATTTCGATTAGAAGTTTTATATTTTTGAAATTACTGCCTATAAATGACTAAATTAATCATGTCATTTGAAATTAAGCCGCCATAAAAGTAATTGTTTTTATTAATCTGTTTTGTAATGACAAATTTGATGAAATCTGCTCGAATAATCACATTTTTAAATTATGTTTACTATATATATAATTTACTTTCTATTCCCAAACAAAACAACAAAACAATTTTGATTTAATACTTACATGGTTATTATTTATTTCATACTTTGTATTTCATTTTGCTGCATCATATAATTTATCATAAACAGTATATAACTAGTAAATAAAATCCTGTTTAAGCTTGTTACACTAGCACAAAAAAAATTGTGGAGCACCTCAGGGTTCTGTTGTTGGACCATTACTTTTTCTAATTTATCCTAATGATCGGAGTGTAGATCCAAAACTGTGATATTTGCAAATGATATGCAGATTCAGGCTAGTGAACATCTGGAGGTGAAGACTAAAAGATGATGTCATTGAATGATTGTCTGAAAATGAACATAAAACAAAAGTTATATACTTTAGACGTAATAAAAGTGATTCAAATGAAGAAAGTTGAAATTTAACTGAGGTGTTTGTAATCTAAGCGGAAAAATCTCTGGATAGATAGTCAGGCGGCTATTAGGGTATTAGATTACTCTAAGGTGGTGACTAGTATACGAGCTCCGAAACAAACTCGATGTTCTGGTAGAACAAACTGGTTTTGGGTGTCAGGAATACAAGGCAACGAGCAGGCTAATAAAATAGCCAGGAAAAGATCAACCATAATATTCTACGGTACAGAGCCAGGTTTAGAAGCCGGATAAAGGCCTGGATCCTTAAACAACACATCTAGAAGATCTGAAGTATTGCATATAATAAGCAGGAAACAGCGAAGAGTCATTACAGGTTACAGGATTCCTTAAGGGCAATTCATTGGTAAAGGTACATTTGCACACCATAGAGGAGACCTTAGCTGCAGACTAAGGGGCAAGGAATCGGAAGCAGTCAAACACATACTATGCCATTGGTGGATCGCAGGAAGCAGTCAATTTTTGGAGACTTGACAGTGACTCAGCATGCATTTAGCTCCCATCTTCTAGACTTATACAGATTAAAACAGGTTACCTGGAATGGGTACCAAGAACAAATGAAAAAAGTAGAATAAGCCTAAGTAGGTTTATATATGTCAGACGGCTTTGGATATAGTTCTGAGTAGGTCTTGTATTGAAAAAACCATACTGATGTTTTGGCCAATAAACTATTAAAGAACATATTTGTAATTAAATCTCTAGGGAGTCCATTTTTATAACCTCTTTTTTTGTCCCATTGTTTTCAAGTCACTTGCCTAGAAAAAGGTAGTTATCTTACTGCAAGTCAGTAAAATTATTTTTACTGCCTTGGCGATTAACAATTTGAGTATTCTGAATAAAAATTAATTAATATAAGCTTATCAACGAAGTTGGCAAAGATGAAGACACATTTGAGTACTTGGAATATAAATTTTAAATGATAGATAATCAAAATTTGAATTTGAACAATGAATATATATTTTTATAAAAGGTAATATTTTTAGAAATCGGACAAACAATTTAGGCACTAAGAAGAAATTAAAAAAAATGTCAGATCCGATAGGACTAGAACCTGCGCCTTAAACGCCTTAAACCGTTTGGCTTCAGATGATCCTAGTAGTTAGTCGACATTTTTGATCACATCATGATTCCTTTTATGTCGTCTACGACGCAATCCTCCTATAGTTAATGAGAGAGATTTGTAAAATGGTCCATTGAAACATCAAATTCTAAGTCAAGTTTTTTTAAGTAAGATTATTTATGTATAACTCTTAAAAAACAATTCTCACCTACAGATTTAAGTAAAAATATATAGAAATTGGTAGGGAAAACTACACAAAGATAAGTCTGTATAGGGTGGCAAATGATGCTGGAGTATAGGTACTCATACAGAAATATTCAATATGAGTTATTTATTATAACATTTACATGATGAGTCATATTATGGTTAAAACTAAAAGAATGAAACAAGAAATATACTTCCTTAATTTAATATTCGAGCAATACTTAGTTTTGTGGTTGCACAACAAAAGCAATAACACCCATAACATTGTATATAAACGTTTATTGTGGATCTCAACAAAAGAAAATAGTACGATGCCATACCGCAAGGTGGCGACATTCCACCGTGATATATTTGACAGGTAGAAGTGAGGCCGATGATATATTGACTACTTTTTAATTAGTTCACATTAAAATTAATTTGTTAAATCAAATTGTGATCATTTTTTTTTTTAATACCAGAATAGGTGACTCCAAAAATAAATTGCAAACTATAGATACTGGACTTAAGATTTTTGTTTGATTTATGATATTCGAATTCTGAACAAACCTGCTACAACCCAAAAAGGTATTTAGTACATTGTAGCACAGGTATATTTTTATTGTTATATTCTTCTAGAGATCAAATGCCAATATATCACTTGAATAAAAGTAGAAATAGAAAAATAAATGCTCTTCTGTGGTTACAGGTTTAACTTTAATGTATTTGACGAAAAACAGGAGCATTTATTTTAAAATTAATTCTAACTCATCTAATCTTTAACTAATTTTCTTACTCTTCACCGATTCAGGTCCATTCTTTAAAACAATAAACAAGTGGATAATTTAAAAAAAAATAATCAAGTTCATTAGCTACCAATCCAGAATGGCTTTTCTTCTGGGAAAAATAAATTTAGCATATTACCGCCTAATTTTTCCTAAAAAATTTGTGGAAATCGGATACGCAAAGCTTTTAATATTATCTTTGGCACAGAAGAGTCAACTGAATAAATGTTATGTGATTATTTTTTGTGAAAAAAGACAACAAATATATATAAACATTAATAAACAACTTTCTCACATATAAAGTTATAATCAACTGTATATTACATTTTATGTACCACTTGTTAGTATTAGGTATAAAAAAGAGAGAGAAGAAGAGTTGGCAACGAAGTAACTAGCAGTGGTAACCATATAAAGTAACGGAGACTTTTTTTAGCTCACTTAAGTATTTGCATTTTAAACATCTATTCTATATGGGATCTATAATAAAAACATACAAATATCTTTAATAATTTTAACCATATTTCAATGTCTACAAATTTTGCAGGTAGAAAATAGACCTTTTTGTAAAATATAAACCTTATCAATAGCTATCTATCCATTCTTAATTACAAGGGTTTTATAATATTGTAGTCAGTTACAAAAGAAATGATTAAAACTTTCTATTTATTAAATTTAAATAATGAACTAAACTTGGAACTTTCTAAATACTTATTAACATTAAATTTTTGTTTCAGGTAAGCTAGAATTTTATTAATCCACCGTCATTAGTAGGTAAGTATAAAAATCTATTACCATAACTCTCATTGCCTTCGTTTTTAATGCATTTCACTTTTATTTGTATCTAAAGATCCTTTTCATTTATTGCTGGTTGGTCTTCTTTGTGTTAGCTATCAACTATTGAATCCATACTCATTCCTGATTTACAAACCATATTTTGTTCCGACATGCTGTAGAAATAAAACGTACTTTAAGAGTTGTTTACTGTTCCAACAACTTTTGTTATTTTATTAGAACCGGTTTCGAATTGTAACACAACAATTGGACCACTTTAAGAATCGTTGACAATTCACTCAAATAAAAGTGTTGTACTTTAAATTTTGTGTAATTTTCTTTTTAACAACTTAAAACTTGATACATCTGATATTGACATTAACATATTTTAAATAAGTACACATGACTTTTATATATAGGCACTACGAGGGTTGTCTTGTTAGTTTTGCCTATGTAACCATAAAGACAGAAAATATATAGACATTATAGACTTAAAGAACTTTATTGCTTTTCAAAATATGTCCCACTAAGATCCGTACACTTTTGCATACATTTAAACGAATTGGTAAAACAGTTACTCCAGTCTTCAGTTGACAACTGCAAAATAGCTGTGCTTAAAGGCATCGATGGCTTCTTCTGGCGACTGAAATCGCTGCCCACGTATTGAATGATCTTTGGGAACGTCGTTGGGACTTAGGTCGGGACTATACAAACTCGATTGTGTTTTGGGCAGTGTGAACATTTGCAATGTCCTGATGTCGGATGATTCGCTGTTGTGGGTTGTTTTGTGGGAGTTTCACGATAACTTCTGGTAAACAAAAGTTTATATAACAATCGGAAGTAACCGATCAGTTTCGCCGTGTGACCGCTGTTTTGTGTGGCTGTGGATCTAGCCTGGATTCGTCGCTGAGACTGGAGCGACCACATTAAAATTCGCAATAGCACTGTATAATTTGTAAAATATTATTGCTTCAAAATGTTTTCGGCTAAGATCCAGTTTTCAACCGACTTGTATCGCAATCAAACCCTGAATTTATGTCAGCAACAGATTGAGGTTAGTCTTATGTCTGAATGTTCTATTGGTGGCGTCATCTAAACGGCTATATGCAAAAATAAAAAGACAACCCTCGTAAAACATACGCTTTTTTCTAAGATAATTTCACATTCATCAAAACACTACCGGGTTACTTGAAATTTCATAGAGATGATTTACATCACTGCACCAAAATGTCAAATTTTATCCAATACAAGTTTTGACATGTGTCAGTATCTGTCTTTTGTCATCAGCTACTTTTATGCGTGGTACTCTGGTTCTAAATCTGTTCTAATACCAGTTTAGTTCATCATTCATCAAAACACTACCGGGTTACTTGAAATTTCATAGGGATGATTTACATCAACGCACCAAAATGTCAAGTTTTATCCAATACAAGTTTTGACATGTGTCAGTATCTGTCAATTGTCATCAGTATTGTATGCGTACTACTCTGGTTCTAAATCTGTTCTAATACCAGTTTAGTTCTAGAACTGTATCTGACTCGTTTTTACGCATAACCGGATTTTATCGGATATACGAATTCCTAACCGTGGTCATAACATTTGTGGATTAGTAAGTAATTCGGTAATCCTATGTCCGAATTCCTAACTAAACATTTTTTACCTGTTCTTGGCGACTACTTTAGATTTTCTTAATCGAATTGAAGAAAAGAAATATTTCATCTAAGTAGTACTTGAAACTTATCAAATGTATTTTGTATAAATTTAATAATTTTTAATTTAAAATTAATTTATTTATGTATATATTTATTTCAACTATTTTTTTTTATATATTTTGACATGTATTTTATTAAATGAACAAAAATAAATATATATTTGCAATTTTGAAATTTCTTTAATTTTAAAACGAAGATAGAAAAAAATTCCAAAAATAAAAATATAATTGCAATTTTGAACTTTTTTTAATTTTATTAATCACACGAAGAAAAAAAATACTTCAAACAGTTTATCTTCACTTTAAGATTTTAACGCGCTATACTTTTACGAGTAAAATCTAATTAATTAGAGAATCGTACAAAAAATAATGTAAAATTTTCCAAAACACATTTCGTTTTTAAAATTTTGAAAACTATTTTAGATTTATTAAATTCAGAATTAAATAATATTTGTATGCAGTTAGGAATTCGGACATAGGATTAACGGAGAGGGTCTGAGTTCGGTAGCCCAGCTGGGGGTCGATCGTAATGATCTGACCATAGTTAGGAATTCGGTATCACCCGATTTTATATGGTGGTCTAAAAATAATCTTAATATCATTCGGAAATTGGATTGGAAACTTATTTCCTCTTTCATTATACCAACAGTTTCAAACCAATTTTTAATACAACATAATTCACTTAGTATGTTGATATTAAAACAAATAATGAATATTTCTACTTCTACCAAACAAAGAAATGATTACACTTATTTTAGTGATCTAAAAAAAGAATATAATCATTTTTACTTTTTAAAACAAATTACATTTTAATTGCTTTAATAATTTATCTACTAAGAAACGATAAAAATTCAATAATAAGGTAAGTTAAAATTATTGATATATATACCGCATACTTTCGTTAGTCACCTAAAACTAACGATTAAATAAATAAATTATCAGTTTTGT
The DNA here is from genome assembly GCA_964028335.1 of Altica lythri. Lineage (NCBI taxonomy): Eukaryota > Metazoa > Arthropoda > Insecta > Coleoptera > Chrysomelidae > Altica > Altica lythri. The sequence goes on from OZ034809.1 coordinate 19,552,237, forward strand.
TGGCTTTATTAAGTATGTTAAGTTAAAATATTCTTCGATGTTATACCTACCTATTACCTACTACAAATTGCAGTTTTTTCAGTTTAAAATTAGATCGTTATTTGTTATACAAGCTATAATATAATGATGAGAAAACACCTTTCCTTACTTTTGACCCTGGTGTGTGTGCCAAAAGCCAATCCATCTTTTTCGGGGATGTACATTCATACTTAACAATTCTTACAGTTTGTTAAACAAAACTACTTAATTATTACTAATTGTAGTTTATTTTCCTTATTTGTACATAGTAGGACATAATTTGATTTTTTTGCATTATTATCATCTTCATTATCAACTTCTTTACATTGATTTTAAACAGGTATATTGTGTTGTATGCATTTAATTTGCAGATATTTTTTGTTTACCATCCTGCTATTGTGTCTTTTTTTTCTTTCAGAAATCTATTTCTACGTCATTAAAGATGTTTTTACAACATCTGTAACTCTGGTCATATTTCTCAGATGTTCCAAGCTTAGGTTGTCTTTTAGTGTAACTCCTATTATTCGTACTTTTGCTACTCTTCGATCTGAAATATTTTTCTTTATGTATATCAATAAATGTTATATTAACTTCCTCAAATTGCTTTTAGCTTTTTTTTATTCATCTTGAACCAGTTTTCTTTATCAGCGTATGGAGTTTCCAAGATTCTCTTAAATAATTTTCTTTAACCACAGTCTTGGTTTGGTCTTAACTTAATCAATATAAAATTCTACATGATTCCTAGAACTATTTAAAATCATTCAAATATTTTTTAGTCTCTTATGGTCTTCAATCAATTTACTTTAATTTTTTATCCACAGTTTTTCTCTATATTTAAATTAATCAAAATAAGATTCCAATGGCCTGTCTGTTTAAAATCTCCCAAACAATTTTTAGCTTTTTATCATCGTCTTCAATCACTTTTTCCAATTTCTGTATACATTTTTTGTCTTGTGTCGATTACAAGAATTTGCTTCAATAAGATTTTTTTCAGTATTAAATATTGGTACTTTCACAACATTAATACCTGCCAATCGTGCTGGATAACATCGCATTATTTTCAACAAAAAAATGTCATTTCTCTTTTTACGATATCATAATTTATATATTTTGATATTATAGATTGATACATACACGAATTTTATGACTGGTTTCAGACAAGCATCGTGTATCAAAGTACAAAAGATAAAGACATATTGATTGTAAACCATCAATAGGAGTTCAATAAAATAAAATTGAATAATATATCAATTTCAAGCTTGCTCATAACGGCAGTGATTCGATCTGGTATTTATTCTTGTTTTCGTTTTGTGAGATGCTTATCGCATTTTTGGGATAGGTCCGAAGCTTTCTATTATGTTAGGTTGTCTGGAGTGTCATCAACCAATTTTGAGTAGTTTTTTTATTATTGACAAAGAGGTAACCGGAAATCTTATCTGTTTTAGTAATATAGATCACAGTTTATCCTTTACTCTTCCTTGTGATTAGTGTTAAAAATATGATACACATATTGCTAATATAATTATCCTTTTTTTATTTTTTTTATTGCCTACTATCTGACCAAGTTTGTACCTGTATTTCAAATTTCAACGAAATCGTTAGAGACGTGTTGAAGAACCTATGGCAATACATACAGAAAGTTGCTCGCTTAATATTATAAGATAAGATATTAATTGCGCCACCTTACGGTGGCGTCATGGTACTTAGTTTAGTAGGAATTGCTCGATTATAATTATCTGATATTAACTGCGCCAACTTGCGGTGGCGTCATAGTAGTTTATTAAGTATGGCTCTTTTAAATATATAAGACATCTTACGGTGGTGCCACAGTAGTTTTCTCTCTTCGCATTTTTTGTTGTTGATTTTTTGACTATTTTTTATTTTAGTTGCTCATTTTTCTATTTATTTAGAAATGGAAATAAAACCGTACATGTAACATAGGTATCCAAACAAATTAACTTACATCGCCATCTATTAGGAATTCATTAAACTGTATATAGTAAATACATAATTTGTATTGGAATAGTAAAAGAACCCGGTCGAACGGAATAAGTCAAATATCTTTTACTTCATCATCTCTTTGGTGATCTGCTTCACAATTTACTTATTTCTAGTTTCCACTCTTTTATAATTTTCTCTATTTTATTTTCTGTCGTTCTCGATACATTTAAATCTAGTTCCTTCTTTGTTATCTCCTCTATCTTACTGTTTTGGATATTATGTGATTTCCCATTCGGTCCTATTATAGTTTTCCTGATTGGATTTCTTAGCACTAGTTTTCATATTTTTTGTTTCTTGTTGTTCTATTTGATTTGTTGGCTAGTTTGTTCAGCAGTTTCGTTCTCTGCTCATCTTGCTATATCTTTTAAATTTCGTATTTTTAACTTATGTCTTCGGTTTCTATTTGGGTCTATCTAGTTTTCCCTAGTGCTATTTTTATTACTATATCTTACATGATTCCCTAGGTTTAGTTTTTGTACTTTTTTTTTGATGAGATCTTTACATATTCTTGTTTTAACATTTTTACTTCTAATCTATGTCTAATGTGTAATAAGTAGGTGCTTTTTTCTTTACTAGACTGGTATTTCATTGGTAAATATTTTGTTGCTTGTTCTTCCTTAAAATGTTAATTCTTTTTATGGTATTCCAGGTTTGAGTTTTGCAAGACTAGATGAGCGAGCAGATGTTTATGCCTACACCAGGGCAGTTTCCTACTCGCTCATCGGTGTGGAGGAATGATGTTAGTCAGGGTTCCCTTTCCCGGTCCTGTCTTAAGAAGATTTCCAACCCTCATAAAACAAACAAAAAAGTTTGATTTTTTGTAAATCTGACACCATCCCTTTATTTTTGATATCATCTTTAATCTGGATATAGCATTGTTCCTGATGGCTTTGGTTCTCATTAGGTCCCATCTAGTTTTCTCTACTATTATTTTTGATGACTTTTCTCACAAATTTTCTTCGGACCAGTTTTTTAATAAAATGCAGATTTAGTGGTTGCCTCTTCCCTTACTGAATTGGAAGTTTCTTGGCTTTCGAGCATTTACTACTAAAGACATTAGGATATGGTATCTCTTTCGAGACTTTAGCCTAAATGACTGGAAATGACTTCTTTATCTTTTTGGGTTATTTAAAGTACTTATTGTCTTTCATGTTAGGATCTTATTGGATATCTTACACATATTCTTATTTTTTTAATATTATAATCTAGTGTTCTTAGACAATTTCGTTATACGTAATGTTATCGTTATCAATATATTTCTGAACTCTTTGATATACATTTAACTTTGTGTGTTATTTTTTCTATCAACAAATAAATGAGAACTGGTCTAAAATATTTTAATCACACAAATTTCTTTTTAAAATTAAGTTTTTACTTCCCTCTATCGAATTTTTTAAAAATTTAATTAGGCTTATATTATTCTATTTTAACTTTAGTTACATATAACTTTATAATGATTTATTTAATGATTATAACTCGGTCATTGTAAATTTATGCAACTAATGAATATTGAGAGTCACACCTCAACTTTGTAAGTGGAATACAGTTCAATCGTTATGACTAACGTAATAAATCAAATCTTTTATGCTTGAATTACAACTTTCCTGTATTATTGACTTAAACGTTCATTGAACGGTCACAATCTGGCTATAAGCAAATTAAATAACCATTTTCTTTCACTGTTTGTAGTAATAACTAGTTAAATTGTGTTTAATTAACCATTACGTGCATTATTTCTTAGATAAAATTACCATTTTTTGTCCTAAAAAGTAAGTACTTAATCAGTTGATATTAAATATTATTTTTACGATTTTAATTAAACATATAAATACTGTAGATTGGGTACAAGGGATAAGATTTTTTTATAATTCACGTTCACAAAGTTTCTATTTCGACACTAAAAACAGTATCGAAATAGATTCATTGTAACACTGTTTTTGGTAACTTTTTGTTTTACACAATTGGTTGCACTGCACTGATTGTCAACGAAAGAGTTCAGGTAGTAAATCAAGAAGTATGTTGTAGTAAATTATTTACTACATTATCAGCGTTATTGCTAAATTCGGAATTTTTTATACAAATTTGACAAACATTTAAATTTAATATCATTAAAACTGACAAGTGTCAAAAGTGTCAAGATTGCCAACATAAATAAATATTTCGAAAACCTCTCATTTTATTTATTTTTTATACTTTTAAAAGTTCATTATAAAAAATATTATGTAACACTCGAATTACAATGACGGTTTGTAGTACTCGTTCTTTGCGAAACTCACCGCTTCGCGGTTCGTTTCACAAACTCCACTCGTACTACGAAACCTGTCATTGTAACACTTGTATTACAATATACTATTATTTCTTATTACATAATTTTAACATATACCTATAGAGAACTAGCTAACAGGGCGAACTTCCTATCGCTTAACAAGTAGCGATTTTTTTTCACTTTCTGTTTCTTAAAAATTATACGATTTTTTGTTTTTTCGATTGATTTCAATACTGTTTTCGTCGATTTTCTCTTTTTTTTTGTCTATTTAGAGGTTTTTACCTTATTTTTTGTATTTTGTAATTTTTATGGTTTTGTCCCTTTTTTGTATTTTTTTCCATTTTTTTTTTAAATTTTCATCCATTTTACATTTTTATCCATTTATTTTTTATTTTTTTTTTCAATTTTGATAGTTTTTAATCTTTTTTTTTTCGGCTTTCCCCATTTTTTATTTTTTTACGATTTTCTTTAATTTAATACGATTTTCAACATACTTTTTTACGATTTTTAACATTTATACCAGAATTTTCAAATATTTTTCATAATTTTCAGCGATTTTTTTAAGATTATTAGGGACTCCCACCATTATCAACGATTTTTTCACAATCTTTCAGGATTTTTAACATTTTATTAAGGATTTTCGTCTTTTTTTTTACAATTTTCAACAATTTGTTTTAATGATTTTGATAGTTTTTTAACTATTTTTATCAATTTTTTAAGATTGTCAAGAATTTATCTTCGACATTTTTCACCATTTACAAAACTTTTTCAAAATTTTTAACATTTTTTATGAGTTTTAACAACTTTTCACGATATGGTTTGAAGAGTTTTTATCTTTTGTTTTGACCTTGGGTCAATTCCTAATACTTACAGAAAAACTGACTGAAAAAAAATTGTTGTGAAGCTCTACAAGTAAAATTTTTGTTTTTAGATCGTTTTTCGAGATATTTCGACATTTATAAAAAATACAAAAAATTATGTAATTTCAATAGTGTCTTTTTGAACAGAATTAAATTCGATACAAGAAATGTATAATACTTTTTGATTTTTAAGATATTTAGATAGATATGTATAAAAATACATTTTATTAATTATCCATCAAAAAAATGATATAGACCGTATATAGAAAAAAATAGATCACTCTGCCTTTGAAGTTCTTTGTACCACATTTTGCTCCGATTTGCCAACGTGTAGTTTTTTGAGAACTGTTTTTTGGTAGATCTACCAATTTAGGAAGTAATCTACCGATATACCGATATTATTTAAGTTTTTTATAACTGAATTTAAGCGTCTCTTTTTTTATTAAATACACACTTTTTTAAATTTGTCGCCATTTTTTAAAATCTACCAATTTCTACTTATTGTTTTGTATCAATCTACCGATTTTAGTTGGCAACGCTGTTGATGAGCGACAACGATGCAGACCGAAATGCGAACCGAGAGCTTTGGCGGAATGGAACAAGTATATAGTGTCATTTTTAAACCCAATAAATTCTTTAAAGTAGAATATGTTTCTAAAATATTTTAAAGAATAAAAATTTTGAAAAATCATCTGCGAAGTGTTTGTATGTGTTTAAGCCATAACTTAACCTCTATAAAGTTAGCACTACCACATGCGAAATAAAAGATGGCATTATGTGAGTAATTTGTCGATTTTTTGTCGTGATTTTATCGTACAAACAAAAAATTTGTCGCGATTTTTTTTTAAATCAATGGTAGTGCTAACTTGTTATCAAGTTAGCACTACCACCTCTTGAAAACGATCTTCCAATGATCGGACAAATGTCTTATGTAGTGCATAATTTGTCGCTTTTTTGTAGTGATTTTGTCGTGCAAAAATAAAATTTGTCGCGAAATTTTTTTGCCTTAAATCGATGATAGTGCTAACATAGCATCAAGTTAGCACTACCAACCATCTTCCGATACTCTGATAAAAATCTCGGCAGCGCATAATTTGTCGCTTTTTTGTCGTGATTTTGTCGTGCAAAAATAAAATGTGTCGCGAAACTTTTATGTTATTTCAATGATAGCGTCAACTTAATATCAAGTTAGCACTTCACCACCTTTTGAAAACGGTCTTTCAATGATCGGACGAGTTTCGCATCTAGTGCATAATTTGTCGCTTTTTTTTCATGATAATGTCTTGCGAAAAATAGATGTTGTGGTGTTGAAAAAAATTAATATTAGTGCCAACTTTATATTAAATTAGTACAACCGCCCATTAATAAATGTCTAGGCAACTATTCGTTTTAATTTAATAGAAGTCTAATTTAGCCCAAATGATTAAAAAAAATGTCGCTCAATACTCTTGCAAAGTCTAGGGAGAGGGAAAAAATGTTTTTGAAGTATAAGTAAAGGTTGTATTTTTACACACACAATAGCAAAAACCAACATATAGTTAAGAATCATTACAATTGATACAAAAAGTTGATATGTAGAATCTAAATTGCACCGTACAGAAGTACAGCCGGAGAAATACTTTTGTTACTCTTTATTTCTTTCGACTTCTCCCTGAGGACAAATTTTATTTTTGCAAGACAAAATCACGACAAAAAAGCGACAAATTATGCACCAGATAAGACATTTGTCCAATCATTGAAAGATCGTTTTCAAGAGGTGGTAGTGCTAACTTGATATTAAGTTAGCACTACTAATGAAATAAAAAAAAATGCAACAAATATAATTTCGCACAACAAAACCACGATAAAAAAACGTTAAATTATGCACGAGAGGAGACATACGTCCAAATATTACAAGATGGGTGGAAGTGCAACTAGATATCAAGGTCGCACTACTATAAAGATGAAAAAAATTTCGCGACAAAATTTTTTTTGCACGGTGAAATCACGACAAAAAAGCGACAAATTATGCACTAGATGCGACACTCGTCCGTTTTTAAGAGGCGGTAGTGATAATTTGATATAAAGTGAGCTTCTACCATTAGGTCCAAAAAAAAAATTTTGCGAAATTTTTTTGTGCATGACGAAATCACGACAAAAAAGCGACAAATTATGCGCTGGCCGAGATTTTTATCGGAATATCAGAAGATGGTTGGTAGTGCTAACTTGATACCATGTGAGCACTATAATCGATTTAAGGCAAGAAAAATTCGCGACAAATTTTATTTTTGCACGACAAAATCACGACAAAAAAGCGACAAATTATGCACTACATAAGACATTTGTCCGATCATTGGAAGATCGTTTTCAAGAAGTGGTATTAATTTACCATTAATTAAAAAAAATGGCGACAAATTTTTTGTTTGCACGACAAAAAAGCGACAAATTAATCACATAATGCCATCTTTTATTTCGCATGTGGTAGTGCTAACTTTATAGAGGTCATAACTTATCCATTTACTTATTTGAAATAGAATAGGACTTTTAAAACCTTATAAGCTTCTTAGTATTCCGTTCGTAAGAGGTTTTTTTTCATTCTTTTTAAAAAACCAAATACTGACAATGTATCATTGTTACAATTTATAAAATCTAACTATAAGTTGATTACATAGTCAAATAAGGAAATAAGGTTGATAAAAACTAATCTCGCAATAACAAAACTGACTTTTAATAGCAATTAGAATAAGCAAACATTTTCTCGACGCACCTCTTAATCAATTTTACGGAAATAATGAAACATAGTTCATGACCTGATATAAGAATTACTACGAAGTAGTTTGTGATAGCTCTGGGAACGTATAAACCGTATCTAACAGTTTTAATGTATTCAAACAACCATCGTCGTGATGTTAAAACGCGACCAAACAATGATTCAACAGTTCCTCTTTATAAAAACTAAATAATAACGTAGTAATATAAAAAAAAAGAATGCTTAGCAAACAGATCACCCTAGTTTGTTAGCTCATTCATACGTAAATATAAATTGAATATTATGACGATAGAAGGCGTCCAAGCATTATAATCTACCTAATTATCGATAGTTTAAGGTATTGTCCCGCCATTTTGTTCTATTGTGATATCGACAAAGCATGAAAACATCCTATTCAAAAAATAACAAAACAGGGGTTACGTATTTACACAATGACGGCTCCCTCTCGTTGAGGTCACACTCAGGTGAGGTGGCGAGCTATTGTGTAGAAGTCAAGTGATTCGATTCTCTTTTTGGATATACTGAGAGATTGGTTTTATTCGAGATTTCTATCTGGCCATGTTTGGTGTTTGGTTTATGCATTTTCAGTGGTTATCTTGAATGTCATCGCTAAATAATTATATCGTCTTAGTTTTGATTTTAATGGCATGCTACTGTATCACTTATCCAAATACAAATAACACAAAAATAACTAATCTAAATGTATGGTAATTAACCTTATGAACTAACTATAAAGCTTTATTGTGTTCTGGTTGTAAAGTTATTTTAAACAAAAAATAATAAAAATCAAAACGCTTCTTGCAAAGAGACACATCAATAATTGTCTTCTTTTTCTTATAATAGAGCTAAGACTTCGACTGAAGAAGACAGTGTATGTCGGAACATATTACGATAATTTATCGTTAATATAGTGAAAAGCTAATTGAGAAGAAACACATAATTAATTTCCTAAAACTGTAAAAAAGAAACTGTAGTTTAAGAAATCTAGTAAAAATTGTTCATCCCAACAGTGCTGGGTATAAAATCTAATTATTTAATTGTATTTTGTCAATTTTTTTTATTAAGGATGTCCTCGTAGTTATAGACCTAAATACAAATATACCGAGAACATCTATTGGGGCAGAAGAGACACTTTATTAATTTGTGATTTAAAGGCCTGCAAGTTAGGACGAGTAGGGAAGACGTGGGAAGGTAAGGAGTTCCACAATCCGGAGACCCTGGGGAGAAAGGAACGATCAAATCGATCCGTTCTCGATGTCTGGCACTGAACAGTATAAGGGTGCACGGAGTTGGCACGTCGCGTTGCTCTGGCCAGTCTGACAAGTGGAGGCACCATAGAGCGGAGTTCTTTTGAGCAAAATCCGTTTATGTATCGGTAAAACAAGAAGAGATTAGACACTGCTCTTCGGTGGGACAATGGCTCTAGGTTTTTGGTGATACTGGTGTCGTTTATTAGTCGAACTGCTCTTCTCTGTATTGCATCAAGAACTCTGAGCTTTGACGGAGCTGCCGAACCCCATACATGCGAGCAGTATTCAAGATTAGGTCTTATTTGGGCTTTGTAAAGAGTAGCTAAGTTGGATGGAGAGAAATTTCTTTCCTGTTGCAGTTGCTATGGATGCAATATGTTCGTTTCATAGTAAGTCCTGGGAGATTGTTATACCAACCAGCGTAATGGAGTCGCTTGCCACTAGTGTCTGATCATTCATTGTGATGGATGAGTCGTATGTTTGCCTCTTCTTGGAAGCGTTGAAATTAACAAGATTCTTTCTTCCCCACTCGTCAACAATTCTCATATCTTGATTGAGAGAAGCCGTTGTGGATCTTCTGTCCTCTTTCTAAATATCTAGAGATATGAGACAGTTGTGCGATTTGTAGGTTGCCATCATCTGCAAAACCGTGTATCGGGTTATTAGTGGCTTCAAGTAGATCATTAATGTGTAAAAGGAATAAAGTAGGAGATAGAGCAAGGGTCATTTTCAAAATATTGATTTATCATTTTATTATTTTGATTTTAGTGGCAAAAGTTCCCCGATTAAAGAAGTAAATATACTTATACAATTATGCCACAAAGAAGTTATAGACAATATTTAAATATGAAAACTCTAGTACGCGCTGGTGTTAAAACAAGGAAGGTTTGTGGAGGAGGGAAACATGGAAAATTGAATGAAAAAAATTGACGCATTCCAACAGTTGAAATTCCATTGAACTAAAGAATGAAAGTGGAAACTCTATTTACTGGTTCAAAAATGATTGGAAAGCTTGTTGTGGAACTACATATAAAAAAATTCACATTTGTGATTGTATTGGATAGCTTCATGAAGGTGCTAAAAAATGATTGAATATTTCAACATTACGATAAAATTTATAACAAAAAGAGTGCAGTTTCATTTATTTAATGGTTTAACTTACAGGGAAAGTTAGATATGTCGCTTGATCAATCTTCTCCTTCAAATCCTACTAATATTATATAGGCGAAAGTTTGTTTGGATGGATGTATGGATGTATGGATGTTTGTTCCTCTTTCACGCAAAAACTACTAAACGGATTTTAATGAAACTTTACAGTAATGTAGCTTATAGATTAGAATAACATATAGGCTATAATTTATAAAGATATTGTGTGAATTGTCCAAAATATAACGATAAATGTCATTTAAGTCTGAAAAAATTACTGTATTTCTTATGTTGACAATATTGTTACGTTATTACAGTGCGAATGTAACATCTCAATATTGTCAGACTGTTATATTTTTCAAATACGACCCAAAAATTATGTATGTTATAATTTTAATGTCATAATGTTAGTTCTTTTCACGCTAATATAAGCTACTCGAAATACTAATACTGCGCACACGAAGTCGCGGGCACCAGTTATTGATACATAAAGACCTTGCTTTTATTCGAATTACACGCAGACGAAGTCGCGGGCAAAAGCTAGTAGTTTATAATTATCAAAATTCCTACATTCAAAAAAAACAACCCTGTTTTGTGTGTAGATGATAGTATATTGTTTTTAAAACTATTTCAAACATATCTGGTTCATTTTTCACCTGTTCATCTACCGTCACGCCCCTACTTTCACATATAAAAAATTCTGGATCCGATCTTGTGTGTAAAATCCCATCAGCACATGTAAGAATGAAAAATTAATAAAAGATCCACGCCCACAATTTCTTGTAATAACTCACGACTATTTTTTTTCGTTCTGACTTATAATCATACGGCCATTAGATACAGCAATTTTCTCGTAACCAGTGGGCAGATACGTTTTTATTATTTCAATTGAGGGGTAATATGATAGATAACCTGTATAGAAACCGACAGATCTTCAAGTAGATCATTTTTAATCCAATGACTTGTATCAAAATCATCATTAAATAGACAGGATATGATGATTTCTATGATTTCATTTACATTTTTAAAGTTAAACTTCTTTAGGCGCGACTAGGGGTAACTCAGTAATTTTAACGGACGTGACGTCATATTCTAATCTAACGCAAAAAACCTGATACAAAAAACCTAACACGATTCCGCCTACTATATTAAATAAAAGTTAAATCTTTAATTGTAAATATAGGCAACATAATACACATATTTTGCTGACCTGTCAAATTGACAACTCAACCAAAATACATTGTTGGTGAATAGTTGTACGCCTAAAATTTGTGTATAAGGTGTTTGTTTTAAATATGAATAAACAAAGTGGATTTATTAATGAAGAAAGTGATGAAAAAATATTGAATGAAAATGAGTGAGTACTCTATATGCATACATTTTATTTTCCTGTGAATCGTTTAAAAAATTATGTTGAAATCTCCACAAAGAATAAAAGATATAAAGTTATTTGTACAGAAAATTAATGCACTATAAAGTCTATTTATAAATGTATTGAAATTTCCAGATGAGGATCTATAAATATTTAATATACAACAGGTGGTTTGAAGTATTTTAAAAGAGATACTGGAGATTTTAATATCTAATTCAAGTGATAAATTAGTCAAAAAATCGTGTTTCATAATTTCTATGGAAGATTTTGTCAAAATTAGTACACCGCCATGTGATTTATTAGTTTTATTGAAGTAACAGTAACAGAGTAATTATTAAATCGTATGTAGCCGATATTGTCATTATTGGACCATGTTTCGGATAGACATAGTATGTCTGGTCCATATTGCTTTAAGATTAGGTCTATTCTATTAGTTTTGTTAGAAATTGATTGACAGTTAACATTTAAAATACGGAAGAAATTATCAAATTTCTCATGATTTTCTACTGACTTCCTTGCGATACGTACGTCAAAACTTGTGATTAGCTAACCTAATCTAACCGTTAATTTCTGTCAAAATTTTTTAAAACGTGAAAGTGAAATTAATGAATTTTGGATTACAAAAACAAATAGTTGTCACTTGAATAAAATGGCGGATTTTTAAGAATATTTTACTTTTTCATCAATAAATAATAATAATAAACGAAAAAATCAAAAACCTGTATCTACTTGTTAATAAACATATTTTGAATTTGAATTTATTTTGCGATGATACGTACGTCAAATAAGTTTTACTTCAATCGCGCGTAAAGGTTACACACACACTCTTTTTTTTATAAATTAAGTGGAAGATTATCCATATTTAAGGTACAAAAATACTAATATATTTTTTGATTTAAATTTAGATTCTTTGGAGTCATCTTCAATTAATTCAAGATCTTTAAAATGTCCTTTAAATTCGATTAAATATTATTGTAAACTTTTTTTAATGATTTAAATATGAAAGTTATACACGTATGATAGTATTTACTTGTAAAGTGGGACATACAGACCTAAACAATTAGTACATAATTTATAATAATCGTCTCTATAACGGTGATAAATATGCATAATTAAAATAAAACATTTGTTAATTGATATACTTTAAACTTGATGTAAACAACCGTATCCAACCAACCATTAGAAATATAGGTATATACAGGATAGTGCAAAATGATATTAAACATAAAGTTTACTTTAGGCTAAGTTACTGAATCTGTTGAGAATTAGTTAAATTGGATTTCTTGGTCTTTTCTGTTTTAAGGCAATCTTAAATACATAAAGACACAAATTAGATTTAAACAGAGAGAGACTTAAATACTTGCAGACACAAATTAGATTGAAAAATAGTTGAAAGCTGTTAATAATGGTTTCTTCTTTTCAAACATGCTGAAATACATGTAGACACAATTTAAATTGAAAATTAGTTGTAAGTTGTACCTAAAGTGGCCATACGTCCCGTTTTTAACAAGACTGCCTCCTTATTGAACCACCTGTCCCAAACAATAATCTGGGACGCAAAATAGTCTTGTTAACGAAAACTGCGCAAAAATTTAATATATGGACACGTCGGAAATGATTGCCGGTGCACGCTCTTTTTTGCTCTAAATAAATTTTGCATTTAAGCTGAACTAGAACATCACTTAAATGCTGACTTAAGCTTAAGCCTGCTTTGGAGAGAGTTTTGAAAATGTACCAATCTTTACAGGACTATTTTTAAACATTGAGAAATGTCCCAACTCCTTAAAAGACTTTTTAAAGATCCTGTATCTTAATTTGTACACACTTAGTCAGCCAGTTTTCAACAAGTTGCTTTGAAGGTTAAACGTTAAACTTTATTGGCAATTGAACTTAAAGACAATTTGATTCAGAAACAAACCAATCACTTTTTTCCATTTACTCTTAGCAATTTGATCCTAAAACTAAAAAATATTCTAATATTGATGAAGATTTTGTGAAAAGAACAGCTACAGAATTTTATAAAACTTGCCCTTAATATCTGGAAGAATGGACTTGTCTTCTTACTAAAGAAATGAAGATATTCTATTGGGCATATTTAAGAAAAGTACCTAAAAAGTTTATTTTCATTGTTAACCTACGCACTGGCATACCTATATTTTGAAAATATTAGAAGTATGTTCCATAATATATGGACGTCCCGTTTTGAGTTAACAATATTTAGTTATACCCATAAACTTCTGGATCTGGATCTGGAAATTTGGGGAGGGGCCAGCTAGTGCTCAGCCAGCACTGAGGCCACATATGGCCCATTGTGCATCTTCCCGTGTGTAGGGATATCCTCACCTCAGGCTGTCACCAGGCCTAGTGATTTAAAATAGGTGATGAAGCTCCCGAGGGGAATCTCCCTGACATCGGCTGGTGTAAGCCAGTACTCGCCCAACACGGATCTTCTGATTTCAAAAAAAGCAGAGCAGTCATACATTATCTCCTGTTTCCTATTCTTGTCCGCAACCTCTGCATAGGGGCGATTCTGCTAATTTCATCCTAAAGAGAAGTTGTCGCAATTGGCAGTGACCGGTTAAGATTCCCACAGCTGTTCGGTGATTTTGTCTGGTCAATGCCTTAAATTTTTTTGCTGTTTCCTCGCCAGGATAAGGTAATAACTCTCTGGCCAGTCTACAGTTCGTAGTTTCATCCCAGCACTGTATAAAGTTTTGGTGAGAGTGCTGTTTGATAAGGTCCACGGCAGCGGACAATGTTAGCTTGGGCGAGGGCTAACATATTTGTAGCCCGCAGCCCTCCTTGCTAAATTGTTCGCAATGCGGTTGCCTTTAGAGTTCCCATGTCCTTTGATCCAGCTGAGAGTGACCACGTTTTTCTGGCTGGCATTCTAGTGACATTCTAGTACTAAACTTGAAGTGGTACGTGGTCTATTCAAGGTCAGTAGTGCTTGTCGGCAGTCTGTGTAAATATTTACATTCGTGTCTGTGATATTCCTATTGATTAATTCTTTTGCAGCTATGGTTATGCCTGTCAGTTCTGACTGAACCACACTTGACAAGCCATCCATAGCCCATTTTATTTTTAGGTTCAAGGATCTAGACTAAATTCCTCATCCCACACCTAGCTTTGTTTTTGATCCATCCGTATAGGCGCTCAGAGCGTCCACTTCTTTGGGGTCTGCAGTCTTGTTTGTTAATATTTTGTAGGGTTTGTCAAAGACAAATCTTGGTGCGACGGCATCCGTGTCTGCCTGTAAGAGTGGTAACGCCTTTACCGATTCCCTCCACAGACTGTCCCTATGGGACTCACAAACTTATTCGTAAGTTTCTTTTGGTTAAATGCTAAAATATATGAAATTATAAATTAGATTGATAAATAGTTAAAAATTGTAAACAACAGTCTGATTTTTTGCTTCCTTGTGTTGTAAGCTAGGCCCAAATTTAATTAAAATTAGTAGAATGTTGTATACAATCGTCTGATTTGTTGCTTTCTTCTGTCTTAAGGCAGGCTAAATTAAACGCAGACTCAAAATGTTCCATCCGTGATTGCTAAGGTACAGAGACACAAATATTTATCAGAGACAAACGTCATCTATTATCATATCAAAATATTTTCGAGCAAAAGAATTTGGAATTAAATGTTATCTGTATCGAATTACTGGAAAATAATAGATGAAAATGTCAACCACTTAAAAATAAAAAATCACCCTGTATGTAAATAATAGATATAAAGTCATATTCGTGGTAGAAGTTATTAACGTCATTAAA
Organism: Altica lythri; assembly: GCA_964028335.1. NCBI lineage: Eukaryota > Metazoa > Arthropoda > Insecta > Coleoptera > Chrysomelidae > Altica > Altica lythri. The sequence goes on from OZ034809.1 coordinate 19,567,669, forward strand.
AGCTAATAATTTTATTGAGTACACGGCTTTTCCGCCCGCATTGAAAACACAATAATTAAAATGATAGTGATAATAATGCTTATCGATTTAAATTCAAACAAAAAGTATATTAAATATACAGCAATATAAGTACAACTGTTAAGTGTATCGTTAAAAATTATTAGAAAGATACCAGAGGCGTCCTTTATATTGTTATGCTTCTTTCAAATTAAATAAAACACTTTTTTATTAGCTTACGTAATTTCTTTATGTTAATAATTGGCGTATTTCTATTTATTAAATGGAACAAGAATAAAAATCCATTAAGTAAACGTTCACACTCAGCTATGTAAACAATGATTTTAAAAAGCGAGTTTCGTCATTGCTTGGTAAAAAAAATTGCAAATTGTAACTGCAGAAACACAACACTCAATAAGTAGTACAAAAGCGTCCAATATGCACCAGACCAAATTACTCCTTCCAAAAAGTTAATTAAACCGAAACATTAAATATTTAATAATAGGAAATGTAGCAACAGGATCTTGGATCAAGACTACAGAAAGAGAAACTTTTAAATTTACATCTACATCAGTAAATGGATTACAAGGGAAAAATAAAATCTATGAAACTAGGACAGAAGAAAGTGTGAAATACACTGACGAGACTCAGCTGAACCATGCAGCAAATATACCAGTCATAGGCAAATATCACTAACTTTATAATTACATATACTACAACTACTATTTAAAACTCCAAAAAGTCAATTAAGTAGCATACTAGCAAACCAAAAGCTGTCAAATATGCCAGGTGATTATATAAATATATACACAGACTGCCGACAAGCACTAGTGACCTTGAATAGACCACGTTTCACTTCAAGTTTAGTACTAGAATGTCACCGATCTCTAACTGAGGCCAGCCAGAATAACGTGGTCACTCTCAGCTGGATCAAAGGACATGGGAACTCTAAACAAGGAGGCGTGCAGGCTACAAATATGTTAGCCCTCGAACATCTACCAAACTAACATTATCGGCAGTCGTGGACCATATCAAACAGCACCCTCACCAAAACTTTATACAGTGCTGGGATGAAACTACGAACTGTAGACTGGCCAGAGAGTTATTACCTCATCCTGGCGAGGAAACAGCAAACAAATTTAAGGCTTTGACCAGACAAAATCTCCGAACAGCTGTGGGAATCTTGACAGGTCACTGCCAATTGCGACAACATCTCTTTAGGATGAAATTAATAGAATCGCCGCTATGCAGAGGCTGCGAACAAGAAGAGGACACAGTAGAATGTATGACTGCTCTGCTTTTTCTGAAATCAGAAGATCCGTGTTGGGCGAGTACTGGCTTACACCAGCCGATGTTAGGGAGATCCCCCTCGGGAGCCTCATCACCTATTTTAAATCACTAGGCCTGGTGACAGCCTGAGGTGAGGATATCCCTACACACGGGAGGATGCACAATGGGTCATATGTAGCCTCAGTGCTGGCTGAGTACTAGCTCGCCCCTCCCCAAATTTCCAGATCCAGATGCCAGGTGATTTTAAACCAGAAAGACAACCAGATCAAATATTTTTCTTTTCGAAATATTCAAACCATTGACTTGTTCATTTACAATAGATGTACTTTGGTTGTTTGAATCAGTAACAACACATGTAGTTTTTAAATATTTTAGGTTATTCTAAATGACAATCTAGTTAACTGGAGATTTGAAAAAGACATCTGGTAGATGAAATCAGACCAAATGATTCCCAAATACCTGCATAAGACAACATTTCAAGTAAATATACCTACATTAACGTCAGAAATGGCAAAAGCGAGCACTAAACTCCAACTTTAGAGTTATACCTTTTTTACAGACTGGTTTTAGGTTGAAGATTGATCAGCAGCAGAAATTTACAGCATTGACCAAAATGTAAAAATTTCTGGAAACACACACCTCCAAGCTTACAATAAGCAAACGAATATAATTTGAAAGGTTATAAATATAAGGGGATCAATATATACGCTAGTTCTAGGTATACAAATGTCCTAGACAACACAATCATCACTGGGAACAAATCTTTGGTCAAGCACCCAACAAAATGTTTATTGATTAGACATATGCACTGCTTAGATATCAACTAACTTGCAAACTATGGTACCATAGCTGCAGATTGTGCGGTAGGGAACCTAAAACAGTTTACACATACTGTATCATTTCAAGGCACTGAATCGCAAAAAACAGTCAATTTTTAAAGACGTCAGATTGAGTTGGTACAATATGGTACCCATCCTCTAGACCTGTATAAATTAGTACAAGGTACTGGAATAGGTGCCATGAACCATTGGAAGAAGCAACAATAAGCCTAATTAGGCTCCAGCACGACCGTTGATGTTAAATAAAAAAAACAAAACGCCTATGACACTATATATCATATAAATTATTACATCCTTGAAAATGGATACAACTTATGTTAATTTCAGTTATCAATGAGTACGATTACATTATTCATGAAATTTATTGTTTGTATTGTTGCGTTGAGTAATAGCTTTAACGCTATTTGCTCTATAAAATCGAAACTTAACTACTTTAAAAAAGGCAAAAGTATCTTAAAACCAAGTAATTCTTTTTTAGAATACTTAGATAGTTAATTATTGTTTTATGTAGTAGCATTGTTTTCTTTAATTGATTGTACATGTTATTTTGATGTCTTACACTCAAACAACCGGAAATATTGTTGAAAGGAAACACTATTAAATTTAAATATATATTTATCTAGTTGGAGTACATTAGAGTAATTAAAAATTTAATACCCGTATAGAAATCTGTATAATAGAATGTTACTATATAACACATGATAAAAAATAGAAACACAAATTAATCAATTTTGTCAGTTCTTGTTTATTTTTCAAATGGTTTGATTTACCTACATTTTCTAATGCTTTGTTGAAGACTAAAAGTTATTGAGGTCTCTTATGGAAGTGTAGAAAGTGATGGAAGAGCATAAGACATTCCATCCAGTTAAAAAAAAATAAGGATCAACAAGAGTATACCTATATAACATAAAAAATCAATTAGAACTAACGATATCGAAAAAACTTGCCAAAATAACTATCAAATATTTAAGATAGGTACACGGTTCCCATTAGGTACCTATTTTGGAAACAGAAGCCTTTAAAGTTACCTAGGAAGAGGAGGGAGTTATTAGATCGCAGAATATTGTAAACTAAGTCAAGTTTTAAACTTGCAAAAGTACCAGAATTCTGGAGTATATGTCGTAAGAGAAGAGATATCATTGTTATCAGCTTGCAGAACGATTGGCGTTTATATCTGATGGTACTTTTGATGGATGGATTAACTAATTTATACAGTGGAGTAACATGAAATATATTTCCTACAAACAGAACTTTCTGTTAATTACATTTGGAACCATTTTTCGTGCGCATGTATTGTTGACTTAAAAATATAGTAAACTTATACTCTTCAAAATAAATACTTCCAAATATGTACATTTAATTAATATTACCTAAATATAAAACACTATTAATCTAAATATTATAATTTTTATTTTCTAATAAATGATCTGAAGAACTGTCTAAACTTCGTAAGCGTATACACTTAATTAAAGATCCCTAAATGATGAGTAATTAATATCTGCTGTGAATAAAAAAAAGTTAATTTAAAAAATGTTAATTAAACAACAAATCGGGGAGAAAAAAGATGAGTTTAAAGTTTGAAGAACAGTACGCGAGAAAGATCCAATAAAACGCTAAGTAAAAAGTAATTTCGGGATTGGTATATAACGCCTTCAAACTGACTGAAGTTTAGTAATTAATCATTTAAGTATCAACCACATGGGTTTAATAAGTGTCTAAAAGAGTTTAATTTTAGTTGTTAATTTTTTTTTACATATGTGTAGATACTAAATTTATTTTTATTAGAATGTAATAAATTATCCATATTCTTATATGGTACAGAATAAAGCTCGAGGTTCTATTAACCACTTAATTTTATCAAATTAATTCAAAAGACAGACTGGTTTCGGTACTTCAGTAGTCAATCGTTAAAAGCGCTTTCGGCTATAACATCGTATTCTGATTCCTGTCTCAAATAATAATTAAATTGCTAAATATAATAAATATGTTTATATGAAGCAACTTTGTTTCGTCATTTATCAATCGTTCCTATGTCGTCATTCTTAATCTTTTGGATTTCTCGATTTCATGGCATTTTGTATTCGATCCTTCCTTCTGTTTTTAGTTCTTCCCGATTTATTTTTCTTGGTGGAGGATCCTTAGTTCTAAGAGGGGGATTTCTTCTCTGGCTTTCTTGTAATCCTCTGGAGACCACTCTTCCAGTAAGTTTTAAAGTCCTATGAGCTATGCTTCTAGGTTCATGTAGTGTGCACGTGACATATCTTTCTGGTAGGATCTAAAATCAAGAGTATTTGGCATTTTCGTAAACAAGGTGACTTAGTTGTAGACAGTGAAGATATTTCGGTTTGCGGATTATGGTTCTCTCTTTAACTAGTAGTGATTGTGATCGTTTCAGATAGTCAAGCAGCCATCAAAGCTCTGAACTCAGATACAATCAGTTCAAAGATGGTCTGGGAATGCCTAGGCAAATTAAACAAAGTAGGAGAGAATAACACTGTTACCCTCCTATGGGTTCCAGGACACATAGGAATAGAAGGAAACCAACCAGCAGACAAGCTGGCAAATGAAGGAGCTGAAACCCCATACCTGGGACCAGAACCATTCTGTGGAATCAGCAGTAGTACAATCTTGGAAAAACTAAGAAAAAAATGGATAGTGAAAAATCCAAGTACTGGAATGATCTAAAAGGACTAAGACAATCGAAGATGCTCCTGGGAAACTATAACCAGAAGAGATCTCACAGCTTTCTTAACCTTAGTAAGAAGTACCTCCGAATTATAACAGGAATACTAACCGGGCACTGCCAATTAAGAGGACACATGAAGAAACTAGGATTTGTAGATGAAGCAAAGTGCAGATTCTGTGAAGTAGAGGATATACATACTCTCAGAATGCATCGCATTAAGTAATTCTAGGGCCAAATATCTAGGGTAATACGAAATAGAAAAGGAAGAACTACCTAACTTGAAACCCAATGATATTCTAAACTTTCTAAGGAAGATAGGACTAGAAAAGCTGCTATAAGTCTGAGAAATCATCAGAAATACAGCAAGAAAAGGGGGACACAATAGATCTTATAGGTCACAGGTGTATCTGTTACCCCTAACTTGCTCATATATACAACTAGTATTGATTAGAGGAGTCTATGTGGAACGGTTTTATAAACCACAAAAGTTGGAAATTAATGTTTCATAAGTAAGTTTTGGTATGACATCTTCCGAATCTACAACCCAATGCACCAAGGACGCTCGTTTTCCTATTTTACTGAGTGCTTCTTTTACCTCGACTGCCCATCTGAGTGTTCAAGTAAATCGCAACTCATGTAGGGCAATTGGTCTTCTGGACCAGTTTCCCCAGAGTGATAGATTAATATTTTTAAAGCACAGATTTTCTCTAAGACTGAAGTATAGCTGTCTTAATGTAATAATTTGGCTCTTGGCGGGGTTAAGTGCTACACTCTGCGTTTTCCTGTTGAGAATTTTAATGTATGTTGCGGATCTCATTATGGATCTTCTGGATAAACTAAACAACGAATAAAAAATATCATCAAAATTTTTAGCAATATTATTGGTTTGTTAAAATCAACATTCCTCATAAAAGAAGCCCCGAGCGCTACAACAAATAATGCTATAGAAGTAGTATTTGGTTTCACTTCTTTTGACATATATCTTAAGGATGTAGCTTTGATGATTATGGTATGCTCTCGCTCTGTTGGTATTGAATCATTTCTAGAAGGAAGATTATTTTTAGAAGAAAAGATAAACGAGCACAGAATTTAGAACTAAATATTTTACAGAACCAGTCACATCAATAACTACTAACATACTAACTGAACTTCAGCGCAATGCAATTTCCTCTTTTTTAGAAGGCAGTTTTAAGGAGTGCAGATTTCCAGATGGATTACAATATTTAAAAGAGATTCCTACTCGATTAATTGTAATAGAAAATTTAAAGAAGCTCCATGGGGGTTTGGAGTGGTATCGTTTGCTGTCAAGAAAGTTGATTTGAAAGAGATATAACAATCTTAGAAAAACACGTCCTATTTGCTTTATTTATTAAAGAAAATTTTATTAGCATCCATTCAACAAATAGAGAGCAAGTTGAAATAGGAGTCAACAAGATTTTTTTGGTGGATTTTCAAATTACCCGCAAAAAATCAGATACAGTATAAGGTACCAAGTTGGTGTTAATTTCTTCTCGTGGATTGTTTAAATATATATTTTTTAACAAACATATGGGAACTCAATAATTCAATATTAATTTTAAATTAATATATAAACAAGTGGGAATCAAGTAAATAAATTAAATATCCTGTAACTAATTTCCACAAAACGCCATAATATTAATTCGAAATTAAAATCTATATTTAGCAATGATTCTCTCTAATATAAACTAATTAATTAGAAACCACGTGCATGTATTAAAAAGATTTCCAATAATTATCCATAGTCGCCAACTTGACAATAAAACTTATTGTACATTTACTGGAAATCGTGTAATTAATTAAAATTTTATTATAACATTTGTTACGAATAATTATTTTTATTATCAACGTGTGGGTGTCGCTATAAGTCGTTAAATCTCTTCGTGACAATAATATTATAGTATAAACAGTAAGGTCGAAAATATTAAAAAAATATGAATTTCTATCATTCTATAATATTTTATATTTATGCTGTTTTTTTTTAATACGGTATAAAAAAACAATAACTATTGATTGAAAAATAAGTTAACTTAATGTTTGGTATACAATTTTAAATATAAATAAATTTTAAAAACAATCTTATTGTAAAAAAGCAATAGAAAAAATGAATTGGATAAGCATACAAACAAAAACATTAACTCTACGTAAAAATTACATTTCGGACTTAACAGGCAGTTAGCATTGATGAGCGCTCAGTTTATTTGAGTTTCTCAAGGAACAGAACTTAGGCCCGTTCTGTTTATTATTTCCATAAATTAAAACAACCATGTAGTAGTAAAATAAGAGGATTACCCCAACAGCAATGTCTCTTAAAAATGTTCCTGTGTTTGGGAATGAAGAACCGCACCAGTCAACTATTTCCCGTTGGTATTGCGAATTTCAACGTGGTCGCTTCAGTCGCAGCGACGAATCTAGGCTACGTCACACAGCAAAAGATCCTACATAAAGAATTAGGTGTTATGAAGATGGTTTCCAGTTGGATTCCTCATTTTCTTACAAAAGAGCAAAAAGTGTTGAAAAACATTCAACAACGGAAGCTCAAAAAATGTTTATAGTATTGTTATTATTATTATTATTACTATGATAATCTAGGATTTAGTTTTCCCTTCACATTGAAACTTTTCGTTCGATCTATCATGTATTATTTTTTCACACATATATAGACTCTTTCACTTCTTTCTTTCTTATAAGAAAAAAAAGCAGTAAAATAAGAGGAATATCCCAACAGCAATGTCTCTTAAAAATGTTCCTGTGTTTGGGAATGAAGAACCACACCAGTCAACTATTTCCCGTTGGTATTGCGAATTTCAACGTGGTCGCTTCAGTCGCAGCGACGAATCTAGGCTAGGTCACACAGCAAAAGATCCTACATAAAGAATTAGGTGTTATGAAGTTGGTTTTTAGTTGAATTCCTCATTTTCTTACAAAAGAGCAAAAAGTTTTGAAAAACATTCAACAACGAAAGCTCAAAAAATGTTTATAGTATTGTTATTATTATTATTACTATGATAATCTTGGATTTATTTTCCCTTCACATTGAAACTTTTCTTTCGATCCAACATTTATTATTTTTTCACACATATATAGACTCTTTAAGTCCTTTCTCCCTTATAAGAAAAAACTTATTAACCCTTTTTTATCGTTAGCAAATCATGAAACAAAAAAAACTACGGTCATCAATTCAACTCTCCAGATCGGTACAGGTGATTACTCTTATCTTTGTATAATTTATGGTGGTTTTCAGTACAATTTAGGCCCAATATCGTTCTGTTTATATCGGAGATTGATTACTGTCGATTTACAAGCAAGCTCAAGTGGAAGTGGATGATCCTTCGCTCGGGCCCGCTTGATGAGCGCTAACAGCCGTTTGATTGATGCCAGTTACCGCCCCCGTACGTCTACCCGCGCAGTGAAGGCGGAAATCGAAGGGCCCGTTGATAAATATTCACAAAATTTGACTCTAATTGGTATCAGCAATTCATGAATGTAGTGAAAATAAAATACTCTTCAAATGCAAGCTCCCTAAATATTGCACAGAATTTCAAATTGTACTGATTTGTGCCTCCATATTGCAGAATCCTCTTGGATCAATTGTTAAGTATGAGTTTTTTTCTTATTATGAGTTTTTCTACAGATGATCTGTCAGATCAGTTGCAGAATGAATAGACTTGATGTTCATTTCAGTTGTTGAATATTTCTCTATATATTGAATACTATCACAATGTTTTCTTATTGGGTTAAGCGAAGATTAATCTATTTTTGTGGACATATTATGTCCAGTTTCCCCTCGATTATTCTGCACGAATTGTAGATGTATTCCAATCTGATAGATTTAAGTAACTTTTTATTCAAAACAACTTAAGATACTGTACCAGGCCTATTGCAGAACATTCACCATATTGTGTTTATTTCTGGCGCAAACTTTGTACTTAAATTGTAAAGCTGCTCCTCTAATTTCTTTTTGCACAAATTGTGGATGTGTCTTAACCTCCTTGATTCGATCATCTAACTTTTTGTTCCAGACCAACTTTAAGCAATGATTAGGGAAATGGCAGGACATTCAATTTGATAATATTGTGTCCATTTCACTCACATGTTTCTATGACACATTGTGTCTAAAGCGAAAGCAGGATATTTCTGCACAAACTATTTGTCAAAACCTTCCTTAATGGATCAAGTGACTTTTTATTCCAGACAACTTTAGGGGGCAATGTGCCAGAAGGTGTTCTACGTGAATTGTAGAACTAACCTAATCTTTTTGAATCGAGTTAAGAAAAAAAAGGTTTATTTTATAGGACACAATTCATAAAATCATAAAAGTAACTCTTTTACATAAAAAAACTAAAATCGGTATTAAATAATTTGGTACGGCACTGGTATAAAAACTGTATAAAACTTAATAAGATATATTGCTTTTAATTAACTTTTGTTATATCGTACATCAATTTTAATGCATAATTTATAAATTTCCCTCTCGTCATATACCTGAATATTATTAATAACTTTCTTTAAATAATGGAAATGAATATTTCTGTGTTATCGGTTCATTAGGAATTGTATTGTTTTTATTGTCTCATATATTTATTAACTACTCTTTTCTATACTTAGCTATTCTCAAATTGAAAACTATAACGATCATTGAAAAAACTGAATCAATTTTTTATTGAAGTTTTGCAAAAGACGTGTTCACTTTGGATCCTTCTTTTGGATAGCTCCAAAATTCTACTCCAATTCTTCTTATGTTGTCAGTTTTGTAGTTAATGTTTTTTTTTGAAATCCATGAATCGCTTGAAAAAGCTGAGGAAGGATTAGGTTCCTATAAGGAGAACGCTAAATAGGTGACATTGATAATGACCAATCCGAGGAATGGAGTAGTGATGATTTATATCCTACTGACTTTTATACAAAAATAACTCCAAAGAAGAAAAGCTTTTAAGTTTGAAGAAGGGATTCATAAAAAGTGATTCTCTGTGAACATAATATGATGATCACTGAAGGGATCTGGATCTGGAAATTTGGGGAGGAGCAAGCTAGTGCTTAGCCAGCACTAAGGCCACATATGACCCATTGTGCCCACATATGACCCATTGTGCCCACATATGACCCATTGTAACCACATCTGACCCATTGTGCCCACATATGACCCATTGTGCCCACATATGACCCATTGTGCCCACATATGATCCATTGTGCTCACATATGACCCATTGTGACCACATATGACCCATTGTGACCACATATGACCCATTGTGCATCACTCAAGGGAGTAATAAATAATTTGTTTAAAAGCTCATAAATCTTTTGATGGTTTTTCTTAAGTCCAATGTATTACACCATCAAAAAACACAGTTTAAAATCTATGCACAACAATTAAAAGTAAACAAATGAATAAATAAATGGAAAAGTATTGGAGATTACAAAAACAGGAAAAACCGTAATTGTGAATTCCTAGATTAATAAAAACAGAAACAAAGGAAAACAATAGATGATGACGGCAGACAAATGATGAAAATACCAAAACTTTAATTCAAATTTTTATTTTTAATTCATCGAATGCATTATAAAATAAACGGTAGTAGTATCTTTAGTGATTGCCGGTAAACCGTGGTCGATGATTGTAATCGGTTGTAATGTGGTGTTAAAACACATCGGCCATTGTTGCGAGGTGGGGTTGCGGAGGTTAAACACGGTCATTAATAACCTTGCTTAACTAATCTGTCCGTCGAAGTCATCTATCTTTACAAGTTACTCTGTGTTCGCCCTCAGGCTTTCCATAGTATCGATATTATCCAAAGCGAAGGGGGAGGTGCCCATAGGGTACAATGAGAATAAGAATATTTACTGGGTTCTACATTGCGATTAATGTATCAGTATGTTTATAGCGATAAATAATTTACAGCCACCAGGAGTAAATTCGAATCAAGCTAGAAATCGAATAGTTTTATATTTGATTTTTTTTTAAGGTTACACTTACCTAGTTAGATATATATTTTTCCTAAATTAGATGAAATCGAAATAATTCCAAAACTCGAACCAATGTAAGAGGACATGCGAAAATCACAGCAAACAATTCGTGCTTGAGTGTAAAGCGCCCAAAAAGAACCTCACCTTTTTCGCATAGAATCTGAAAAATTAGTTGCTCTATAATTATAAAGAAATACTGCCTTATTTCTTATTATTATTTGAGTAAAGGCCAGAGAAAGACACTTAACGCAATTAATCGATGATCAGAAAGATTAGTCCACAAGTCTCAGTAAATAAAAGTATACCAAGACCAGAAGAAATGTAATATGAGAAAAAATAAGGGAGAACGAAAAATTGATACACCTATTTTTTGCACACCTTTGAAATTTTAGGGAACCAATGTTCTAGCAAAGACTTAAAAACTATTTCTGAAAACTATTTAACAATGTTATGAATATTTATTGTTATTCTTTTAGAGTATAGTATTTATCTATTCGTGTAAGAAATATTGTAAAAGATTCCTTTGAGAAATGCAGTTCTCATTAGAATAAAGTCAAACGCTAACAAATAAACAAATATGCTTTCATAACTCAGTGTACGAAAAGGTGAACCTCTCATAAACGTAATGAACCCATTAACACTAATAGTAAATAAACATTATTAAGCATTCCAATTCACGCTAAACATAATTTATTTTTATTGTGACAACTGCTAATGTTCTATCAGTTAGTTAACATTAAAATTACTGTGTTCCACAAGGTACAGAGACCGGCCCATTGTGCTTGCCTAAATTCATTAGCGGTATTTAATAAACATAGGTAAAAACAAACCACATACATTTTGTATTCAGCGTTGGTAGATAAGTTTAATATAAATATAGAACTTGGTTAAAGAAATTGAAAAGGGGTTGCATAAATTGAATAGGAATTGTCTCCTCTCGTTTTATTGCAGCATATTGATAAACTTTGTAGTTTAGAGATGTTATAGATATAAAACTTTAATAATATTTAACTGATATTTTACCTAGAATTTGGCATAAAAATAATTTTGTGTTGTTAAAGTATTGCTTAATATTTACTCTAAAGAAACAACGTTATTCACTGAGTAAACTAGCTGACTCAAACTTCGGACCGTCTTACAATTAATGAATATCCTGTTACTTTTTAATAAACTTTATTAAACATATATACAACTAGCAGCCCGCCCCGTCTTTTCACGGGGATTAAAGAAAAATAACAAAAGGCATTAAATTTATTAGGTCAACGCTTCCCTGTAAACGATATTACATGTTGTTTTATTTTCTGGCAGCAAAATAAATTGATTTTCAGGTGCTCCGACCCGCCTTAGGCGGTTGGCCATGAGGAAAACCGATCCCTACTAATTGGAAGGTTTGACCTTGAGACTTATTATTAGTAAAAGCGAAAGATGTTTTGATAGGAAATTGAAGCGGTTTAAATGGATTTGGTAGATCAGTTGGGATCACCGGTATCCTCAGTGTATGAGCTAGTTGACCAGCTGGTGGTTCAGTTATAATGGTTGCTATAACTTAATTGTCCTTTAATTCCTTTATAAGTAGCCTCGTACCATTGCACATGCTAAATTCGTGATTATGAAATAAGTTATTTTGATAAGGATTAATACCAAGATAAAAACTTTTAAAAAATTAAAAAAATAGTTATTGTGACGTAATTATAACAGTTAGACATATGCGGTCGCGGCATTTTTTGTCGATATTTATATATTCTTCAAAATCGTAGTACATTATTTTATTCTATAATCAATAGTATTCTCAGCGCACGCGATGTAAGGATTTTAAGGTCATTTTTGGTTACATTAATGGCATTTTAGTAAGGATCCCTAATTTTTTTGAAAATGAAATATAGCCTAAGTCACTCGGGAATAGTGTAGCTTGCCAACGGTAAAAGAATTTTTGAAATCGGCCCAGTAGTTTCGGAGCCTATTCATTTCAAACAAACAAAAAATCAAACCTTTCCTCTTTATAATATTAGTATAGATTCTATGGATCCCCTAATTCAGTGTATGTTTTGAAATCGTCAGTATCGCAATCAAAATCTCCTAAATTTATAATAACATCATCTAACACCAAATGTATTCTTTTGAAATTAATTCTTTCTCGATGTCAATAACTTTATTCCACTCACTAACTAACTAAAATAACCACTATGATTTGGAAATACTGCACTAAAGACACGAAGCGAATACCTCGACCAATTTTTCAAATTTATGCTGGCGCCATCTTCAAGTCATGGTTCAATTTTGTTTGGCCAAGTCCAAGTAGTATTTACTGTAAAGTTTTATCGACTAAAAGTTAAATAGGTCTACCACAGAGACAAATGTAGGTATTACTATTTTCCTGTGTCAATAAAAATTCTTATTTATTTTAACAAATAAATAATACCAACCACTGTCTTCAGATTATATCTATCTCTCTCAAAAGTGCTGGCTTTTACATCCTATAATTCATTCCATTAATATCGAACACCTACGTTTATAACAAATCGATTAAAAGTCGAAGGAATTAATCAGAATACCATCGTTGGATCGAAGAACGGCGTGGAAGTGTAACACTCCTCGAAAACAATTAATTCCTCCCTTCTTCTTGTGAGTTTTTTTTTTAAACGAGTGTGTGTGTGCCCGAGAACTTACGACCTACAACGATCATCTATCACTGCAATCGATGACATTTACCAAATTAAAAATGATCCATGTGATCAAGCTGTTAGTCCTACTAGTTTAACTAATAATTTACTTTTTTGATTGGCTGTAGTAAATGCTTTTTGACTTCATTGTTAAAACTAATAAAAATTGATCTTATTACTTGAGGAAAGTTGTTAAATAGAAGTAACAAATTGTGCCATAAAGTCCATGTCTGTAGTCTTCAAGAAACAACCATATATTGCCAATAGATACAACATCCTCTTAAAGCTAACTTAGATTCATAAAAAATCGTCTATGAGTTAGCAGATCCGTTAAAACTGATCAAAAATCAAACTCAAATAATTCGCAAAGTTTTTCCAAAGGTTTCGAAATTGCTGTCAATTTGTTAGAAAGGAGTTATAGTTTCACAAACTTATTTCTAAAAGTTCTCTAAAAGCTACCTAAGATTAAGAACTTATCCTCTTTAAGATTTTTTTTAGAAATGGAACACATAAATTAACTTCGGTTAAAAAAATCAAAATTGTCACTCAAACAATTTGAAGAGTTTCTAATGGTTTCAAAACCTATTATAATAGATAAGATAAGTTTAATTCAAGTCAATAAAGTATCAGTAGCACCGTATATAGACAAGAATAGAGGAATCACTCTCGTTAAAACTGATTCCATGCCACCGAAGCTGTTGGTCTGCATTTCGGTCTGCATTGTAGTCGCTCACCAGCATCGTTGCCAACCTAAAATTTCTGAAATAAGTAGAAATTCGTAGATTTAAAAATAGCGGCAAATTTGAAAAAAATAATAATGAAAAAGGTAAGTTTAAATTAAGTTACAAAAGAGTTAAATAATTATGAAAGGTTTTATTGGTAGATTAGTTCCTAAATCGGTAGATCTATCGAAAAATCGGTAGAGTTGGCATCGTTGCTTACCAGTTCTAACAACGTCGGCAAACCGGAGCGAAATCTCGTACAAATAACTTCAAAGGTGGCGGGCAAAGTGATCCTACTATTCTTGTCTATATACGGTATCAGTACAGTTTGCTAAAAGAGTTATACAAAAATATAATAAAACATTTTCCTTGCGAAAATTAGGAGACTGAAAATTTTTATTTCCAAAAGTCACCTTTATTTAACTCCTTAAATTTCCTGAAAGCTACCTCTTTATATAACAATCATCTGAGATAGCGTCTTGATGAAACAAGTGAATATAAGTTAAAATTCTGTTGAAGCTTATCAAAATTCAACCCAAACTAATTTTCAACGGTTTCAAATTTGCATTTAATCTATCTGTTAATCATTGTGTCATTTCCGCCAGATGAGGTATCAAACATGGTAAGCTTTTCGCAAAAAAAAACTGTGGCGAACATTCTCGCCGCGATTCTTGAAAAATGTTCGCGGTGAAGTTATCGCAAATTAGCGATTTATGAAAAGATCTGTTCTTTGAGACTTGTCGGAGAATGTCTTCACAAAAAAATAGTTTGTAGCTAAATAGAAAGCCTCTACATGATTTATAAATGTATTTGTGTGCGATAAATTTTACCTGTTATGTGTTTTAAGCCCATGTACTATATCAAGAAGTGCTGATCAGTGATCAGTTAAAGGGTATTGAAAAATGAGCACTCCCTTAATATTGTGATATCTTTTCGCCCGGGAGGAGGATAATAAAGTACATTTGTAGTTAATAAACACTGCCGAGAAGAAATTAGTTATTAGTTTGATAAATGTTTAATCTCTTCTCGCCTTGTTTCTTTTTCTTTGGTAGTAATGTATTAATGGCTTCTATCAGATACCTTTCGTTGTTGATTATACAGGGTTATGTTAACAGGAGTTTAATGTTTTCAATAAAAAATGTAATAGATAGGCACGAGTATTAACATTAATAAAGCACTGTAGCACTGTAAATTAAGATAAAGAATAAGCATAATAAACCGTAAAACTAAACATGTGCTACTATTTAATTTATTATACTTTTAATAAATAGATCATTGGAATCACCCTGTATTTAATACACTTTTTAATAACTTCAAAGAATTTCATCTGATAATTTTGATTGATTACGAAATTTAGATTTGTAGAACTAACGTTCAGGTGTGTATTTGTGTATTAAAAACTGAGATGGTTTCATTAATAATGATAGATAAATCAGATCTGGTGATTATTAACTAATTCTGAAAAGAATTATAAAGGAGAAGTATCTTATAATTCATTAGAGATGTAAATCAATGTCAGAAAGGGTTCGTAATGCTTGATATAGACTACTGTTAATCATTTTGTAAATTAATCAGAAAATAAAATAAATCGAAGATAGGAATAAATAAGTTTCATTAATATGCAGAATAAATATTAGATGGGCTAAAATGTTCGTAGGCTGACACATAGTTAGCGTTACAATAATTAAAATCAAATCATTTTTAGTTAGTACCAATTATCAAAAGATACCTTCATAAACAATATTCAGATTCTGTACAAGGACACAAAACATTGGAAAGTCGTTTGTTAAATTTAAACGATGCGAGTAACTCAACGCATACATCAAAAAAGTCCACAAAATAATTTCGAATGATTGTAAAGTTGATCGAAATAGCTGAGAATCTAAAGATGTTGTTACCAGCCGGTCCGGACCTGTCACCCAGGAAGTAGCGCGAGACAGACGCCAGTTCTTAGAATCTTCGAATATTCTAGTGGCTTTTCGATCGATCGGAAGATTCGAGAGTGTTCTGTTCTAGATGTAATTTCAGAGACGCTTCTAGAAGGAATTAATTTTATATATAAGGGACCGCTTGGGACGGAGAAGAGGAATTGTAATTGTAATAGCTGGCGATATACTGTGAAATTAGTGGGAGATATTTAAAAGACGTTATCCAGTAGTTGTGACTGTATCAAAGCTGTGTAGACTATTTAATGAAATTGTGTTTATCAATAATCAATAAGTTTATCTGCTGTTTATTAATTAGAACTCTTTTGTGTTCGACACGAAACTTTCCAACAATCTCCAAGGATCAGTTCAGTCTCGCCACGAAAATAATTAGGATCGGATTGTCTCGGTCCTGTCTCGATTTGGAGAGTGTTCTGTTCTAGATGTAATTTCAGAGACGTTTCTAGAAGAAATTAATCAAAGGGTTGATGATGAGTCGGAGCAATGTTTACCAATATTCAAAGAAAATAAGGACGAATTTTTCCATAGTTACATCGCAATTCCAGAATCTTAACGTGACGAACTAACTCCAAAGGGTGTAAAGACGCAAAAATCTGTTGGTAATTTTGTGACCTCTGTAATTTGGGATACGCAAGGTATAATATTCATCGATTACTATGAAAAGGGACAGGCAATCAACAGCAAATATTGGACCGTTTGAAGAATCAAATCACGAAAAAAACGAAAGAAAAAAAGTACTTTAGCTTTAAGAAAATGCACCGTGTCACAAATCATTAAAAATAATTGCATATATCAAACTACGAATTGTGTCCACATCCACCTTATTCTCCAGATCTGGTCCCCAGTGACTTTTTCCTGTTTGCAAACTTCCAATGACAACTGCCTGAAAAAAACAAGTTAAAATGGTGTCGTGGGACACCAGATAGGAACTAAGTTCCTTCGGCTAATGTAGAATCGACACATAACACTACTCGCTTGTGTATACGACTGTAACGCCTGCGCACGGTCAATATATCAAAATCAGTGAAATCTTGGCGTTAAGAAAGAAGCTTTTTTAAAATTCAAGGTGAGCTTTAAAGAGTAATGTATACATTTATTTTTTCTCACCTTTCCTAACTACTTTCAACTCTCAAGATTTTTAAAAATTATATCTCATATTACTTTAAACAAAAAAAGGTAAAAGTTAAGAGATATATACAAAAAAAATTTTGCATCGGCCGGGAATCGAACCCGGGCCGCCTTCTACCAATAAACCCCCGATGGTACGTATAATAACTTCCAGAATGCGTTTGATGCACGTCTCATTTAACGGTTTTTCGTTACGGTTTTACTATTACATTTTTTTCAGTTCAGTCACGCAGCAAAATCCCTATCTCATCCAAGCCTGCCGTAAGGAACTTAGTTCCAATATATAAAAAAAACTAAGGTCTATTTTAAAGCTAAAGAGAAATAATGTTTAGTGTGAGATACTTCACATTCTTCATAGTGGAAATGTAGTTGAATTCTATATTCACAATTTATCCCTTCCAATCCTTTGTTTATTCCCGTTTGGATTTTTATAAGCAGAAACAAATATCTCTTGGCTATACTTGAAAAAAAGCATTAAAATGGATAATTAAAAATATTTTAATTAACTTATTAATAAAACCTTCCAAGTTAGGCGCCTCTAAATGAATTTCCATAATTAATTTAAGAATACGTAATTACCCCGCTTAGAAAAAAATCTCATTTCTTTAATTGATTTTCTTGTGTTAACAGTTATTAAAATAACCGAAAATATGTAATAGCAATAAAATATATGAATTATGTTTATTTTAATTTTTATAACAGCGTGTTTGGCCTGTTACGATCAGTTTAATCTCGAAATAGTAATCAAAACGATCGTGATTTATACGAGATTCATGCAAATTAACGTAAATTGGATTCGAACAATCCAATAATTCTAATCGACACCTTCTTGCACCTGGCTCATTGGCGTACAACATATCAACTTTCTTCATTAAAAATTTTGTATTTATTTTTTCTTTGTAACTATTTGTAAATCTTGAGAATGTTAACATAGTACTTTGTAAGAAATAAATCTGTATTAAAAAGAAATCAATAACTTTCGAGAAATGTATTTAAAAAATGTAGATAATAATAGCATTATCCTACATCTCTAAAATTAATTTAAAAATATTATCTACTTGATTTACAGTTTCCTGCGAATCAATTGTCATTTTAGTAAAGCGTTTATCAAATAGAAGTCAAGGGTAATAATAGTTTAATACTTTTATAACGTTTTACAGATTCTTTGAAAATCAAAGAACATAGACCGTTTACTAAGAACCAACATCTACTTCCCTGGCTATATGCCCCAACGGACATTGAATTACAGTTTAAAGTTAAACGGGGTTATAGTATATCTGCAAGATAGAACTAACTGTAAGCGGAAATTCGTGCCATCGAAAGATGTATAGAATTTTACATTGAAAGGAACTATCGTAGACAGAAGATTGTAATCATGTCAGATAGTCAAGCAGCCATCAAAGCTCTGAACTCAGATACAATCAATTCAAAGATGGTCTGGGAATGCCTAGGCAAATTAAATGAACTAGGACAGAATAACACTTTCCACCTATGGGTTCCAGGACACGTAGGAATAGAAGGAAATGAAACAGCAGACAAGCTGGCAAAAAAAGGAGCTGAAACCCCATACCTGGGACCAGAACCATCCTGTGGGATCAGCAGTAGTACAATCTTAGAAAAACTAAAGAAAAAAAACGACGGGTTGCACTCCGGGAGTGCCAGCAGAAGTGAAAACTTGATTATTAACGTTGTTCATGTTTAATATTTTGGAATGGTTAGGGAATAATTTTGCACGAAATGCTTTATCAGTATAAAATTACTATCATCTATTATTGTATCCGATATATCGATATTTTTATTGTATTATTGTATCCGATATATCGATATTTTTATTCATAGTAACATCGAATATTCGTTTTTTTGTCGAATCTATTTAAAACCTATATAATTTTTTCACAACTTGATAATTTCATAATTTTATTTATAAATAAGTTTATTAAGACTAAGGCACTATAAACATAGGTATTATCGAAAGCCATGTTTTGACCAATGTCAACTACAAAACCAGAGATAATAATAGAACGGATGTGTTGATGCATAATATAAAGTTGGCAACAAGTTCCGACATCAGTGCACCATGCTTAAAACTATTCACTATTATACTTCTACACACTTTTTATGCTTAAAGTACCTTAAAAAATTATATTAAAATAACACTACTAGTACTTACTAAGGTACTATCCGGTTATAACTACGTTTCGGCTTTTCGCGCTACCAGCTGGTTTAGTTCCTATTTTCACCACTACAAAATATGATTGCACGTCTCTTTAATTTGTTTATTTGTCATCTTACGTTTTTTCGATCAGGGTCACGTGTCCTGACGCGAATTTAAGATTTTTTACCCATTACAGAAAATATGCTCAACGCAGCTAAAGAAGTTTTCACTTCAAAAATGGATAGCAAAAAATCCAAGTACTGGAATGATCTAGAAGGACTAAGACAATCGAAGAAGCTCCTGGGAAACTATAACCAGAAGAGATCTCACAGCTGCCTTAACCTGAGTAAGAAAAACCTCCGAATTATAACAGGAATACTAACCGGTCACTGTCGATTAAGAGGACATATAAAGAAGCAAACTGCAGATTCTGTGAGGTAGAGGATGAAACCTCAATACACATACTTTCAGAATGCATGGCATTAAGTAATTCTAGGGTCAAATACCTAGGGTCATACGAAATAGAAAGGGAAGAACTACCTAATTTAAAACCCAATGATATCCTAAACTTTCTAAGGAAGATAGGACTAGAAGAGCTGCTATAAGTCTGAGGAATCATCAGAAATATAGCAAGAAAAGGGGGACACAATAGATCTTATAGGTCGCAGGTGTATCTGTCACCCCTAACACCATACATACATACATACATACATACATACCTTTGACATCTAATTTAAAAATTTAACTTATCTTTCCTTTACAACTTATAATAAATACAAACTATATCGAATATTAAAGTTTATTTATCTAACTGTCACATATAAGTTCATATTTATAAGTCTATGGCCTTTTACTATATAGCACTTAAGATACTTAGTTTTTATTTCATATCGTAATATATTGTTACACTTTTGAATTTTTATTTGTCGTAAGGACTTTCTATATTTTGATACAAACGTTTAATCAAATAAATACTTCGAAGCTATGATTCCTCTCCTCGGGACTTCCCAAATCTCATTTTTTATTTTAGTGTTTAAGTTATTCTTAAAATCTTAACACTAATTACGATACTCGTATGCTAATATTACGTGTATTTTTTTGGTGTAGGTACTTTTAGTGGTATTAAATTTATATATTTTTTGTATCTGTTGCAGTTATACGAAATAAATGACGATCCAAAGAGAAAGGAATTTCTAGATGATCTCTTCTCATTTATGCAAAAACGAGGTAAGTTTTAATAATATATAAATTGTCTCGAATGCCTCGGAGGTGAAGTGCAATATATTATTTTTTCACCTTTAAAAGATAATTTTTTAATTTCTTCTGAGGTTTATCTAATTATATTAAAATATTAAATAATGATTCTTTGCTGGAACAAAAATTACTTTTTTCCTAATATTTGAGAAAGTAATTCCTTTAGGAATCATTAAATTTGACATTTTGAGATTTTGTAACCAACAAAAAACAGTAATTTCCGCTAAACTTAAGCATTATTTTGGTTAAAAAAATAAAGTAATAAAGTTTTGTAGCGCAGTTTACCAATTTCTTAGCGGGCTTTACGTACCAGTGCACCACGAGATAGGACAATAACGAGACTTTCTAGTCTCGATTGCAACAACAAATAAAAATTTATATCTGCTCTCGATCCCGTCTCGACTTTAAAAATTTCTCGATAAAAAATAAAATTAGTTTTGACACTAAAAAGAACTTTGTCCCATTATCCTGTTAGTTTATATGATGATAATTGTTTAATTAATTTAAGTAGAGTAGGTAACATTTTACTGATATCTTTTAATTGAAACTCTTTTGTATTCGAGACGAAACTTTACAACAATCTTGACGGATCAGTTCAGTCTCGCCACGAAAAAAATTACGGTCGGATTGTCTCGGACCTGTCTCGATGTCCGATCGAGACCATACGATACCGAAAAGTTTCTCGAAGTCTACGCACGCTACATGTGAAAATTCGATGCATTTTTACATGTAAATTGTGCGAAATTATGTTCGTCTTCAACTACTCGAATGCAAAGCTGAGAAAACGTTCACACGCGAACATTTACGCTCGTATGTCCGTATAAGTTTTGTAAATGTGAGTCAAGATTTGCGCCAGAATTATATTTGTTTAGATGAGATCCCAAATAAGAATTTAAATATATAATGAGCTATTAAGAGGAAAACGATATAAAATGAGAATTAATTTTTACTGTAGTCTATATATCTATATATCTATATATAACATGGGCGTAGCCAGCCGTGGGCTCAGGGTGGGGCAACAGTCTAAAATAATATGTAACTTGCAAACTATACCCGCGTTATTACCCAGGTTATTTTTTTCCTACAAAATGGTTATACCCACAACCTACACCACGCTGTATCTGTCTCCTTTCGAATTATCCACAACACTTTCTGATTGCTCACCTACCTAGGTACACCATGAAATCTCCCATCTAACTTCAGCCTTTTGGGCCCTCTGTGTTGCCAATTTTTTAATCAGTCAATTAAGAGGTTTATATCTATATCTATAGATAGGTAGTATTTTCAGGTACAGTAAGTAAAACATAGGTATTATTAGGTTGTTTATTTATTTAGGTATGTTAGATTGATAATATTACTTTACGAAAAGCTGGCGTGGGTTTTGACAGAACCTACTTAGTAGCACCTATAATTTATTTTTCGCTTCGGTGATTCTTATCCTGTGAACACTCAGCATACAGAGACCGCTAAAACGATTTTCACTCATGTACTCTAGTCAACATCTTCAAAAACGTGAAAAATTAAAATAAAGGTCCTAAAAATATGAGCGATAGCTCATTGGATTCGGAATCACCTCTAGAAAAATGTTTTTAAAGGAAAAGTGTGCAGGCAAAAAATTGCAATTGTTATTAACAAAATAAGATGAAAAAAAAACAGATATTTATGTTTTTGTTAATAACTCGAAAAATATTAATATTTAAGCAATATTGAAAATAGCTAGTTAAAGAGGAGGAAATTTCCGAAAAAAAAGTCCGTCCTCCCGAAACTCTGTCTCCATTATTTATAATTTTAATTTGACGTTGAAAATGGGGCTCCGCGCGGCTTTTACAGCATGCGCGCACTACCGCTAAACGGTGTTTATCAGAAAGACCTCTGTTTTTTTTTAATTCTTCGATTGTCACTTGCAACATGTTATATGGGTGCAATGACATCAAAAAATATGCCGGAATAATCAACGATCGTTTCCAAAACTGAGTAGAAATCTCTGTCGGAAGATTTACACACTGGAGCAAATCAAGGATTTTTGACTGTAACACATTTACGATAGTTTAAAGCAATGCGGAATATTTCGCAATAAGGCAAACAAAGACAATAAATTCTGAATTTATAGCAGCGCATATAGCTAAAAAGCCGATTTACTTGAAGCGTTGTTGCTTTCTTTCGAAAATGTCATTTTTCTGTAAAAAATACATTTTTGCGACCATCGCGTTTCGCACAGCATCGTGCTACGACATTGAGCCGATTCTCGAAAGAATTTTGTGATTTCCTTTTTTGAGCCAAGTGTTTTAAGTACCTACAGCAGAGTTGGTTTAAATCATGAACGACCAAATTTAATTTGTGGCTAGCGCAGTGGAAAAAGAGGGCTTTTTTTTATTTTTCTCTTAGTAACTTTTAAACGCCACACGCCAGCATCTTTCCCCGACATTGTGGAGTACTCGTCGGCCTTGCCCCACACACTTTTCTGGATCCTGGCCCACGTTCGTTATGAAGTTATCTATGGCAGAGGCAATAGATGTGGCGTCCATGGCAATTAGTTCGATGAAGCCTAAAAGTTCTTCAGGAATCAACATCTTTTCTTCGTCAAAAAATTTAACGCCGATTGCCAGTTGCTCGTTGCCTGCGATATCGCCATTCTCGTCTGCCAAAATACTATATGCATATGCATGAGACACCATATATTTCGCATTCTTTGCACATGATTTTGAGTGCTCCTTTAATGTTTTATCGCCAGACTCAATCTTAAGTTTGATAATGTCTTCAAACAGATCCTCATGAAGGTCTTTAACTCTTAATGGCAGATCGTGGGTACCACAAAAAACTTTATCTATACAGATGCAACAAATTTGTATGATTTTTTAATGCACATCCAAAGGCATATTCTGTATAAAATTTTTTGGGGACGTGTTTGAGATCTTGTGACACTGAAGCGTTGCAAAGCTCCCCCTCAAATCAACCACTCTCTTACGTACACAAACGAAAAACAAAAGGATTGCGTTTAACGCAATATGCGTTTGTGTATGCATGAATGTCAGCTGCGCATGTGCTGTCAATCGCGCGAATCTTTTTTTCTGATCGATTTTTTTATGTGTATTAAGTATTATAGTTAGGACCTATGTAATTAAGTGTTTTATGTTTCATTAGGTACCTTACAGGTCAGAACCCACCCTGCCCCACCGTGGCTACGCCCATGATATATAATAAAACTGTAGGAATGTATATGTTTGTGCGCGCATCACATGAAAACTACTGATCCATATTTGTCTTCTTTCAACTTAACATCTGTTGTATAAAATTTTCTTCCTTTAACGGGGTGAGGAAAGAAATTTTTATACAAAAATCAACACGCCACGCGAACGACGTCGCGGGTACATCGCAATAGAACCCAAAAATGTGGTTAGATTTTTTGTCTGTCTGTCTGTATGTTTGTGCGCGCATCACATGAAAACTACTGATCCGATTCGAATGAGGTTTTCACAGATGTATTTGTCTTCTTTTAACTTAACATCTGGTGTATAAAAAATTTTCTCCCATTCCTTAAATGGGGTGGAGTAAGGAATTTTTATACAACAATCACACGCCACACGAACGACGTTGCGAGTACAACTAGTCTATAATAAAGAATAGGGATTTTAAAAGAATATGATATATTTTTTGGGGAGAAATAAAAATTGTACATTATATAGCAATTTCCAGTCTTTAAAATATTATTAATTGTTGTTACTACGACACGCAACAGAATGTTCGCACGCGTGATCGGCAAACAGTTCACTGCAAACATTGCGCTTCGTAAAGAGAGTCCGTAATGAAGATTGCGCAAGATTTTTTTTGATAGTAGGAGACCACCAAATACGAATTAACGTATATAATGACCTATTTTTGCTGTTATGAACTAAGAAACAGACGTTATAAAAGGAAAGATAAATTCAATTAAGATACAGGAACTGTTAAATAATAGGGTTTATTTTTTAGGAAGGACTAAATTTGCATAATAAATAACATCTAATTTTCAAACTAAAATTCTACGAACAAAAACTGTCTTTTATATAATAACAGTGACACTATTTTTTACAAATTCTCACAATTCCAGGTCTTTAAAATGCAATAAATCAAGGCGCCAAACTAAGATCAACGATAAAATAACCTACAATATTCAAGAGTTAACTAAAAATTACCTTTTAAATTACAGCAATCTTCTGTAAATGCTTCGTATCAAAAATACTCAGGCACTATCATTAAGTCATTAGAGAATTTATGCGGTTCTACTGCTACCGTTTAATTCGCTGTTTTCGACGAATCATCTTCAGTGCGACAGGTAGTAAAGGTAGTGATTCAGCGGTATTTTTATTTGGGCCTAATTTGATTTCGAGATTGATCTCGTGATACTGAAATGTGGGTGAGATTTAGCTACCTACTGAATATTGTTTATCATGAGTAGCTAATTTATACTAGAATATAATTTTATTGAAAAATTTATATACTTAAATATTAATTTTCTCTTTACTTATCACTCTTGGTATCAATCAAACCGCTTTTTAAGTAATCTTTAAGCAGATTAAATACTTTGTGTTTTTAATTCTGTATTATACTTCGCAACATCGATTTCTAGAATCTTTTCCTAATCTGAACGGTGCCTTTGATTAATGTTTCTTTCAAGTGATCTCTTACTGTGAAGCAGGTATTAAAAAGTACCGGATTTTCTATTATTCAAGGGTGAAATCGAATTTCTTAGAAGGAACACTGGTGATACCCAAAAGGTACCTTAATACATTTTATGTACATCAATTGAAAAACAGCTTTATTTATAAGTATTACTAAGAATATAAATCTATCCATTGATTTTTTTTCTTCGGTCACAGTCATAAACCTATTCTAAGACTTAACGGTATATATTTAGAATTCAATATTAATAGAAATTTTATTATTATAACTCCACTTTTACTTTTAGTTATTCTTTAATTTCTAGTTTGCAACTAGTCTAAATTATGCGCAGATTTGATTAGGCAAATTTTTACCACAAACCCAACACTATTTTAGCCATTCAAGGTAAAAGAAATTCATAATTGATAAATTACCCATCGTTTTTGGTACGTAACTTAGTGGTCGGAAACTGATCATCTCGATCCGCGATTTATCAGTACGAATATGAAACCACATTTTCATTTGGTGAGCTAAACTGTTTTGATTTTTAACATTTTTGAACGGTTCTGCAACGATCTTACAATTAGTATTTAGTGCAATGTTTAAAATTTATTACTGTCTGACCATATATCAAAGAAACTCTGATTTTACAATTTCTTGTTTTCCCTTACTCTTCAAAGGTTTTGGTAACAAAATACCCACTGAAGAAAAACAATTCATTTATAAAATCGTTCGCGCAGATTTACGAACATGATACATTTTTTTTGTCACATACGATAAAAGGGTAGTTTAATTGTTTTATATTTCATTGTAATATTTTGTATTATTTTTTATTGTAATCATTCAGGTCAAAGTCAGTACGTTAGATTTCAAAGCGATCTTATATAGTTTAATTCTTATTCTCACGTAGCGTATGAATTGGCTATAAAAGAGCGTCGTTGAGGTCGCACTCGAGGAGTTCGGAGTCTGAGGTTGTCTGTAAGGGTCACCCTTTGGAGTACGCCTAAAACAGACCCTTGGGTCTGGGCCATTGTGACTCTTGACATGTTTTTCGTAAGTGTGACATGCCACCATATAGTTTTATTTGGTAAGATTAGTTAAGATTATTATATTTAGTTGTTCGTTACTCATTGTTTGTTTCTTGTTAATATATTTGTTGTTTGTTTCCTGTTGTTTATCTCATCTTCCGCGTGGTTAGTTCTCTGCCTTCAACAGGATACCTAACCAGGGGGTAGATAACCACGACCTGGGTGGGAAGTGCCTTTAATAAGCTACCCCTCATCCCAAAACACTATGGCACATTCTCCGATCCCCCCAGACGTGACACTTTATGGCGTATTTTACTACAGAGAAAGGGCTACGTATTAATCACAAACCAGTAAAAGTTCACCACCACGAAAAAAGCATTTGCGGTGAACCTTTTGCCATTTTGTATTTAATGCGCATTTTAGTATGGATAAAGGGTTGCGTAATAACCACAGTTCATTAAGGGATTGCTTCTACGAACAAAGTGTTACAGGTGAAATTTTTGTCAATCCGATATGCGAACAACCTATTTGTTGAATGTTGAGTGTGAATAAGTCATAAGATTTTCAAATATTTGTTCCACGCGCATTTTAGTATAGATAAACGATTGTATCACAAATCGCTAAAGGATTGTTTCCTCCAATATACGGTGAACTTATTGCCTCTCTGGTGTGCGAGCTAGTTACTTGATTCTTGTTTTGTCGAAGACAATCACGAAGTTGTCAGCGACCAAGTCGCATTAACAATGTTAGATCAGTTGATTATACAGGTAGATAAATTTCGAAACTCTAAAAGATTGCACAATTTTCACAGTACATAACGGTATTTTTTCATATTTAAATTGCTAGCGCTGTATAAATTATGAAAATTTAGGTTTTTCTACAATGAAGATGTAGACTTGAACAAAAAATAAATCATAAGATGGGTTTACATCAAGAGCGCATCCTTAAGGATTTTTATTTGTCTATTGATTGCGTTAATTAGGTATAATACGTTCCAAGTTATTTCGTTGAATCTTTTAATTTATAAACTGATTATCACTGATAGGTTTAGATTTTTCAGTTTAGGCAGTTTATCCATTCAGTATACAAACCAGAAAATGAGCTTATGGAGATGCCTTTGATCGTCTTGATTCAACTCATGTCAAATGTGACACTAACTCACTTCCTCCTTAAGGACATGTATCCTTGACATTAATGACAGATTATTTGTCAAATCGACAATTGAAACATGAAACTTTTTTGTACCCTCCTGTCTTATGTTTTTTTTTCGGTCAGAAGACTCAAAACGATTAGTAAACTAATCGTTTTGAGATATCTCTCAAAGGATTTTTGAAATTTAGAAAGTTGTAACCCTTAAATTATCCTAGGCTAGCTACTGAGGGTCGTGGCTTCCTTCTGAGTCTTTACCAACCCTTCCCAAACATTAATTTAGGGCGCAAAGTACAGACAAACAAATAAAAAGCGGTAAAATCAGTTTTAAGTTGATTTATTAATCAATCAAAAGTTTAGTGAAAATTTTAAAAAATATAATTAATTAATTTAATCTCTTATCTTTGATTTATTTCGATTCTTCCTGTTGGAGCTTGATTTCTGTGATTCGGAACTGCTCTAAATCCAAACGTGGATGGAAGTGGTTTTTCTTGCAAGGAAACTTCCTTTGTGTCCAAACCCGGGAATAGTTTCACCTTGTGTCGACTTCTAGATCAAGATGGCTGTCTGTTGTCAGCGAAAACTTTCCTGTTTTACGGTAATCCTTAATAGGGCCCTTCTTTGAAGTGGTAATATACCCTAATAATAAAATTAGTATCAAAACTCCAACCTTTAAGTAATTTAATATCAAATACATTCGCTATCTGGTTCTCCAAATTTCGAGAAAAAATTAATTACAATTCATGTTTACACATTTTATCACCACAAAAAACTGACCTTTCACAATAGCATTATGTATTTGAAATTAAGTGTTAGTAAAATTTTTAAAATAATAAATTCACCGCAATTTGGATAATTTAATACAAATAAAAAATTAATACTGAAGCAAAAATGTACTTACTAAATGAAGGGTTAAGGTAATCAGAAAATATTTCCGATTTTATTCAGAATCAAAGATAAAATGAAAGAATTGAAATAATTTTC
Source organism: Altica lythri (assembly GCA_964028335.1). NCBI lineage: Eukaryota > Metazoa > Arthropoda > Insecta > Coleoptera > Chrysomelidae > Altica > Altica lythri. The sequence continues at coordinate 19,596,127 of OZ034809.1, forward strand.
TAACGAAGTAACAACTTTCTCCTACCAAATCGACGCGAACAGACCATCCGCACCAGCGCGATAAAATTGAAATAAATAAAAATATAGTCCGGAGGATATATATTTAAAAACGAACGTTACAAAGTATACAAACAAGAAAATAGTATTACGAAAAATTGAAAAAAATGTCGCATCTGGCAGGACTCGAACCTGCAACCATTACCTTTCCGCGATTAGAGCCTTATCTGTTAATTTATTTAACAGATTATTTACAATCAACTACACAAATCGGTACATTCTTTAAATTTAGTATTTTATACCTACTGTAATAAGTGTTGGTACTACTGATTAACTGTCAATTTTGTACAATTCAGGACCACATCGTTTTATCAATATTGTTATGAGTTTAAAACCATTTTTTTTTCTTCATAATTACCTTTAAATTAATGCCGCTCTAAAACGATAAGAACTGCAACTCTAACTGAATCACAAATCGTGTGCGTAGTTCATTTTTCTTACGTGTAAATATATTAAAAATACGAGCTAATATCCCATTTAATAATTACAAACTCTTTTGGTTAATATATTTATCTTGTAGGTTTATTTTTAGTAATTATCCTGTTTATAACTATTAAAGCCTAAATTAATATTGCAGAACAAAAATTTATAAACATATCGTTTTCAAAAATTTCGTAATTATATATACGCCGTTTGCGATACGAAATACGAATTGTGCAGAACTCGAAAATTGTCCTAATTATATCGTGACCAGAGAGAAATCGTGCCGTTATTAAATTTATTAAATTGCTCTGGCAGTTGTTTGAGTTCTTGGAAAAGAACAGTGACTCGCAAATTCAGGATCGTAATATCGAATTTAATAAATTTATCTTATATTTTTTTGAAATAATTGGTCGGGAATTAATGAATATAATAAAATTACTTCAGTTGATCCTATTGACTAATCTTAACAGCTACCTAAGCCGAAACTTTAAAGCACAGGGACGTAATAGGATCTATATTATACCAGCCGGTACCGACTGCTTTTTTCAATTATTGTACTGAAGAATATAAAATAACCATAACATATGAAGAAGAATAAATATCACCACTAAATAACATAAATTTTTCGAATGTTTCGGTCGACTACAATACTCTGAGATACTTGAATTTGTAAATCCATGAAAATATAAAACCTGTAAAGATCAATACCAAGTAATATAATACAACAATTTTATTTGGTCAAACAGAAACATGAAATTGCAGAAAAGTGAATAAAGGAGGAACAAGCAAACTTCTTTTGTTGAGGCTCCACAGCTCAGAGTGAATGGTCACAAAATGACACGAATGCGCGAATAGATGTGTGGTTTACTCTGTTTCGGATTTTTGTTTCGCATTGTTACTTGTACTACAAAATACGACAGTTTTATGCAAAAACGAAGTGCAAATTTTGCAAAAATGAATAACCGATAGCATTCTAATTTGCAATCTCTACCTAGCCGGTAGGGTCTTTAATCATTTAGGACACTTACTTAATTTTTCCTTAAATGTCTTAGGTGACATGAGTTGAATTAAGATATGATTTAAAAGGCCGACTAAACACTAAGGTATCTGTGGCCGAATGAGTAAAGGCATTACTGGTTAAAGGGGTAGAGGTTGCAAATTCGAGTGCTGCATCACAAATCAGGGGCGTCCATGTCATTAATGTTTTTCCAAGTTCTGAATTTTTAAAATTTCTTACTTACTGTTGAATTTTGTAAGAAAAAAGATACAGGTTACAAGTCCAATTAAGTCTTCGTACGTAAGTTACAGTGTTTCAGGCTGAAGTAAGTATAACCGGTAAAACCGTCGCCATATACTCGAACAGCCAATCAACTCTAGAGGCGATAGTGTCGGAACAAACAAGCTCACAGCTGGTGTGGGACTGCCCTGGACACTCAAGGTTTTGGGGCAATGAGATTGCTGATGAATTGGCCCGAGCGTGAGCTAATATTCCAATGATTGACCTGGAACCATTTGGTGGAGTTGTTGACTTGTTCAGAAAGGCAGCTATTAAGAAATGGAAGCTAGAGATGGCCTAGGAGTAGAGAGAAAAATCACTGTGCAAGCGACACGCCAAAGTCCTCAAAAAAGAACACTCTGTGAACTGGGCAGATAAAGACGTCGATACTGCCGAGAGAAGGAGGAAACCGCAAATTATGTCCTATGCCAATGTGAAGGCCTTGCAAGGACGGGGTTTCTATTATTGGAAGCAGAGAAACCGACTGCTCCAAGTTACTTGGAGAGGCCACTGTCAAGGCTATCTAGTCTCATTAGGAGGCAAGGCTAGATAAGGTGCTCTAATCCTATTCCAGAGATGATGGGTGTTCACAATAGATCTATAGAGGTCACAGTGATACAGGCTAACGGCCAATCCAATGAATATCTATATCACTAAGGTATATGTGGCCAAATTGGTATAAGCATTACTGGTTAAAGGGATGGAGATTGCAAGTTCGAGTCCTGAAACAAATTCATGTTTGTCCAATTTCAAAATTTTAAAAATGTCATACTTATTGTTGAATTCTGTAAAAAAACATTTATATTGTATTGAATGATTTTTCAGATAATTTGTATCCCTAAATTGTTGTCGAGGAAAATGAATTTTAAATCTCTTTAACTACGACTCTTTGTAATTACATTTGTGAAAAATACAAACATTTGGTTATCTATTTGCTAAATTTTTATATCCATTAAAATAACATAGAAAATTGATTAGTGTCCGTACTGCTAATTCATTAATACTTTATTTAATTTTGATTTACTTTCTGTATGTACCTAATAGAAGCCTGAAGAATTAGAAAAGCATTAATCTTTACATTAATTTTCATTGCTGTATTATGTGAATATGGTGAACATTTAATTAAAAAACTTCAGAGCTTTTGTTTTTTGCATTTTTAATTTTCTCAGTTTAATAAAGAAAATAATGAAAAATATATTGCTACCTTGAGATTGACTACCTATTTTATGTTATCACTAATATCTTAATAAAAAATAATTAAAGACTTCTGGATAATTAAAAAGAAAACCTGTTTTTTTTGTAATTTTTATACATATTGCAAGAATTAGTAGGTAGTAAGTAGTACCTACTTGAACGTCTAAGAAAATTACTTATTGTATAAAAAATATCGATAATGATTTGAAAATAAACTTATCTTGTTCGTTTTACCGATAAAAACATTCTTTAAAAATAGTTAAAAAATGTTAACTATAACAAAATTTATAAACGTATTACAGAAAAAACCTCACCTGGCTTCTAAATACCGACAGTTTTATCCCTTTTCTCGACTATTTTAACCAAAATCTTGTCAAACAGTTTAGTCTCCAAAATTCCAACATATATAGTAAGGTCACGTGCCACTTTACTTTGTAACCCATCGCCCTTTTACCGTCTATCATGCCCTTTATAGAATCCGGTTTTCTAAAGCCCTATCTTAACCTCGAACAGGGCTCGTGCCCACACCTGTCAAGCGCTATCATTCGTATTGCTACTGAAAGACATGACATGCGGTCTCTTTGGATTTAGGTATTTTATGTTTTTTCTTGGGGTAGAATTTTGCTTAAATTTTTTGAAATTATATTAAAAGTGCCGCTGTCAGTTGTTTAATCATAAACTATGGAAAATTTACCTCATTTACAGATTGGAATGAAATTTTTTCATGTCCATATTCGAAGGAAATTAATCGGCAAGGGTTTTAAACATATTTACATCGTATGTAAACCTTTAAATACAGGATTGTTTCAGTTTTCACAGTTTCGGTCTTTTTGATATTTGCGCAATTCTAGTTTGGCTTGATGGCATGTAACTTTACACTAACGCTTCTAATAAACTACATTTCATTGTTATGTAACGCAATGTTTTGTAATTACTGAACCAGTCTAGATATCAAAACACCATCTTATCGTCACCAAAAGAAATTGGTACATAAACGTCTAAAGCCCGGTCCAGGTCAAAAAAAGACTTTTATTATTTCTTTGTAAATATGACATATTGACAAGTCAACAGTTTGGATTACTTAGTGGCAGTTGCACAAATGATGCTATGTTCTCTGTCTTCTGCAATATATATTCTAACTTAAGTGACCAGCATCCTACAGCTTCAATTTTTTGCGATTTCTCTAAAGCATTTGACTGTGTTAATCATAATATCCTGATCAACAAGTTGCGGCACTATGGAATCCGTGGCACTCCTTTGCAGTGGCTCAAGTCTTACCTAAACAATAGAAATCAGCTGGACAGAATTAATTCATCCACCTCCTCAAGCAAACAAATAGATTTTGGAGTGACTCAGGGCTCTGTTTTAGGCCCCATTCTATTTCTGTTGCTCATCAACGACGTTGCTTGTTTGGACATTAGCGGAAAAATCTGCCTTTTTGCTGCTGATAATAGTTTTACTTGGAGCAGCCCGAATGTGTCAACTCTGTATAGAATTATGTCCAATAATTTGCTGACCATCAAGTCTTGGTGCGATTCGAACCTTCTATGCTTTAACGTTGCGGAAACTAAAATAAATTGAAATAAGGTTGTACGATAAGTCGAAAATTTTAAGTGCGATGCATCATATTATGAAAATTGATTCAACAAGTTGGAACGTGTTGAAAAACTTTGAAGTGATTGCTTGGACATGGTGGTGTTGATTTCGAAATCTTTGTAAATTCTTCCTGTTTCAAGAAATCTTATTAACATAGCAATAAGTGTCTCATGAGCAGTAATGAATTTTCTCATGCAGGTATTTTGCCTTTTAATGTAAGATGTCACAGATTTTAAGAAATCATTATAAGTTCCAGTGTCCATCCTCATGTAATTACGCCAATCCTCTGGTTCAAGTTCTCGCAAAAATCTCACATGAGAATATTCCCGTCTTTTTAGTAACCATTCTTTGTAGCTTAATTAACCCTTTAAAGGTTAAATTGGCATTAAGCGCCAACTTTGTAACCTTAAAATTACCCTAGGCTAGCTCCTGAGGGTCGTGGCTTCCTTCTGAGTTTTATTTAATTTCCTCCAAACATTAATTAAAGGGCGCCAGGTACAGACACACAAATAAAATTCGAAAAATCAGTTTTAAAATGGTTTATTATTTTAATTATGATTAGTAAAAAAAATTAATAAAATGAATTAATTAATTCTCTTATCTTTGGGGATTTTCGATGGCTTCTGACGGAGTTTCGACAACTTGTGGAACGGAACTGTAAGATGGATGGAGTTCCTTTCAGGGAATTTCCTGTCAGATTTTCTTTTGGTGTGGAACGAAACTGCAATTGGATTGTAATTTCCCTTCAAGGGACTTCTTGTCAAATTTTCGTTAATGGCGGAACGGAACTGCAAAATGGCGTCGGCTTCAACTGATTGTCGACTGACTGCGTAATTTCTGATATGTTTTTAGCTGGTCCTTAATAGGGCCCCCTCTTAAAGTTGGCAATAACCCAGAATGAAGGGCGAAGGTATTAAGAAATAACTCTGAATTTATGAATTTAATCAGATTCACCGATAAAATGAACGAATTTAAATCAAAAACTCTCGAAAAGACATATTCTCTCCTACCAAACTGGCAATCCCCTCTCGTATCGGCGCGATAACAATAGCTAATATAAAAATATATATAGTCTGGATGGTATGCTCGAAAACGAACGTTACAAACGTTACATCTCTTAGCGATTTTAATCTTCCATTTTTTTTTAATTTTTTCTTTTTATTTGACCTATCAATTGGAAACTTGTGGATGCGTTATCTTCTTTATTTTTTGTCGAACAACTTGCATATCGTTTGGATAAGACGTTACATCTGGACCGGGGATAAAGTAAAAATTTGTTATATTTTTAATATTTATATATTTTCAAAAATATTACAATTTTATAATAGAAGCAATTTTCTAAATATATTCAATTTGAAATAAACTTATACGTGTTCCCACCGACCAAATACCGAATTCATAAATAATAAATGTATATAGCTTACGGTGTGTCAATCACCGTCTTCCAAAGCATAAAATTTGCACCACTATTATTAGTATTATTATGAATCACATCAGATATATTCACGTATATTTTCTAATGTAATTAAATTGTTTAAAACGGCGCCGTATATTCGTGAGCGACTTTACAATTCGAATTCGATGCTTGCGTGCTGGTTATGATTCGATGCATTTTACAGGTTTGAGTTAAAAGCCCTAAGCAGGGTACGCTTCGTACACTGAGAAAAAATATTTAATAATATAATCGCATTCATCATCTACAGTAATTTGAATAAGATAGGAACGTATACTTAATCAAATAATCAACTTTAAAATCAAATATTCAGATTTTTAAATTTCTAGATTTGAACTGGCATAATGAGGATAGCAATCGCAAAAAACAGTGACAACTATTTTTATAAATGGATCACTTTTTATGTTTTTTTCTAGGGTTTATGGTTTCTTGTCTGTGTTTTGATTTGACTTTTCTTTGCTATTGAATGCAATATGGTATAAACAGCTTTAAGTCACAATAACCAATTTTCTAAAAAAAAAATGATATTCGCCAAACTAGATACTTTTTGGTAGTGAGCCAGCAAACATTAATTTTCTCATCCTTTATTTTGACTGTTTTTGATTGTTTTTTGACCTCGCATACAAAATGATCAAGAATTCATTAATAATAATAAACCTCCTTAAAACTCCATTACATTAAATTCATAAATAAACCAAATACGACAGTTTTCAATAAAGAGGCAATTTTTCATGCCAATTTTTTTTAAGACCAGAACCGAAGCTGCATTAAAGGACCAAATATACAAAAAATAGTACATGTGAATATAAAAACTGCAAATAGATTACTAAGTTTGTAAAATTTTTCTCTTGAATAAGAAATAACTAAATAAAATAATCTTAACAAATCTTACCAATTAAATTATATGGTGCAGGTTATACTTGCTCACGAAAATGAACCAGAACCACTATATATTACGTCACGTCACAGACCTCACGTGTGATGTCACGTTGTTGTTTTCTGCGCTTGTACATATTTTGGCTCCTTGAGTTCATAGATTTTAGTGGCTTTAATCTGATTAAAGGAAATAGACGAAGTTTTAATAAAAAAATACGGAACCATCAATTAATATATGTATAATCAAAAATCAAGTGAATATCGCGATCAACATATTTACCTAGAAGCTTGAGAGAAGATTGGAAGAGAATTTAATTAATATTCTTTGTTGTACACATCTCTGGAAACATCTCCAACAAGCAGCTAATATTCTAAACGCAATGGCGTCCTTATTTATATCGTTTATCCATACTCTGTTTAGGCTTTTACCACATTTAACCAAAACTATACACTTTCCAGTTCTTCTTCCCATTCAGAAGAACTAGTTGAGCTATGAAATTCATTCGCATTTGAAAAACAAACACTGCACTGGAAATGAATGTATTATTCACGAAAATATCGTTAGACGTGAAAACAGTGTATTTCTAATCATGACATTACGATAAAAACATAATGTGAGGGTATATGAGCTCACGTGACGTGATAGCATTCTGTTTCTACCTTTACAGACCACTGCATACACCAAACTCCTCCGTTTCGTATTTTAACGACGCTCTTTTATAGCCAATTCATATCCTTTGTCAGAATAAAAATTTTACTATTTAAACTCGCCTTGAGATCTAACGTACTGACTTTGATCTGGGTGAATATTATGTAGGTTAAAACTACCCTATCATCGTATGTGACAATATCCGATTTATTTAACCTGCTTTTGCATAGTTGAGAAAAATTATCGAAAATTCTATAATAAATTATTTAAAGTCATTAAATCGACTAAAAAAACTTCTACCGTTTTCGGAATTTTAGTAGCGGGAAAAGCACCTTACAAGAACGAGTTTCATTAAAAAGTTATTGACTATATATTTTATTTGCAAGTTTAATCGTTGGTTTGTCTCGATTTCCTTTGGTGTAGATGAAAGCATTTAAACAGAAACAGAGAAGTTCACAATCTAGAGATTCATTGAAGAAAGTAATCTAGAACAATCATAAAATTTATAGCCAACGTAATATGTAGTAATTCGTTGTTTCCATGAATGGAACTGAAGCCAGGTTATAATTTTAATCAATTCGCCGGACGTCATAGGTGGCTTCAAGCAGCAACACAGGTGGTCACTGTGCGTTCAGGTGAGAACCGGTGTTTAACACTTTAAAATTTTTATTTCGCTCTTTGTAGCCGTTTATTGTCGTTTTATTCATTATACATTATTATTATTAGTGTTATTATTGTGGGGAAACACTTTATTTTTTTATCTCTAGGTCCGTTTTATTGCCCGCATTTACTGATACGACTACAGAAGTTCGGTAGTAGTTATTATAATTTTGTTGCCTTTTGACGACTAAACAAAATAGAATTTTCATGCATGAAATGTGTTTGGTTAAAAGAATATAATGTATTTTTTTTTCTTATTACATTTACTATTTAAATTATTTTTTAATACCCAAAAATACTTTTTTTGGTCCTCCGTCCAGAAATAATACTATTAATTACTTCAAAATCGTCCGGAAAATGGCATTTTCCGGCCTAGGCCGGCAAAGTAGCTTTTAGATTATCTAAAGAGATGGCGCTATGAGTTTAAATTTTAAGTCACCAAAAATACATAATAAATATAACTTTTAATTAAATTTAATTAAAAACAACGTACAATATACTAAACTTACCTATAACTTTTTCTAAATGTAAGCAGGATTCTAATTTACATTTAATTTCTCTCACAACTTGTATTATAAAATTTGACATTTATGTCAATTTACAACTACTTATCATTCGATTATGGATATAGTTCATTGTCTCTGCTATTTTTATATAAAATTATTAGATATTGATTTTAATATTTTCAATATAACAATTTTCTCTGTGCTGCTTATTAGCCAGAGATAATAGAATTAATTAATTAATTTGTCTATGTTATTAGCACAGTATTTGTATGTATAAAAATTAATTACCAGCTGACATTTTGTCGGCTATCTTCTAGTCAGTGGTCTTAGTTCAGTTAGCACAAGCAGTCAAAGTCTTGAACATAACAGAACTTTTGAAAATATTAAAAATTAGTCGAACCAAAAAATAGTGTGTGTTACACGTCCGGAAAATATTTTGCAAGTGCTCGTATTGTTTCGCCTCGGTGCTACGCACCTCGGCTACACAACTTTACTCGCTCTTGCAAAATGTCATTTTCCGTCCTTGTGTCACAAATAACTATTGTGATAAAAATGCTTTGTGATAAGCCATTAAATTAATAAAAACTCATTGTCAACAAATATGTATTTCGTAGATATAACAAGATATTTATAAAATTATAATAATACAATAATTTATAATAGATCGTCTTGCTTCGATCATTTGTTTTTAAATTGATATTTTGTTTAACTCATGAGAGAAGCGAGACAAGACGAGACGCAAGAAAGCTTCTCTGAGGCTATATAAACTATAAACGTCTTCTCGTCTTTATAAGATACCTACCCATTTTATCTCGTCTAACGAAAAGAGACCAGAAAACGTTTATTCACGGCACCTTTATTTGTGATTGGAGCTGTACAAGTTCAATTGATCCAAGATTTTTTTTACTTCTATATCATATACATTTCCTAGCAAAAGGTTATACAAAGAAGAAGAAAGAATCCTAACACTTCCAAAACTGGATATTTCTGATATTCTACTATTACTCTATACCATTTATGTACGAGGTGCGTTCAAAAATTTACCAGGAATTTTCAAATTTCGCATGTTTGGAAGAGTCCAATCGTAACAATTTTTTTAATTATTTTGGTATACATTTCACTAATAATGATAAAAAATTGCTGCTTTATTCATTGTTTTTAGTTTGACTGTGGCAGCCGCGTGTTTTTATCAGCACGGCCATTTTCGGTTGTTTAAGAAATGGATCAAAGAATTTGTATTAAATTTTGCATAAAAAAAGAAGTAAAATGTAACAAGGTGTCTAAAATAAAATGTTAACAAAAACCTATGTTAAATCTGCTATGAAAAAACAATTGTTTACTAGTAGTATAAGCGTTTCCAAGATGACCATAAATATGTTGAGGATGACGAACGCCCCAGCTCATCAAGAACTGATAAAACTTAAAAAAGTGACAGTAATGGTTATGAAAAAAGGTGAATTACAGCTAGAGAAGTTGCTGATAAAGTCAGCATATCGATTGGCTTATGTCATAGAATTTTTCGAACGTTTTCGGTATGATTTACGTGTCGGTAAAATTTGTTCCAAAATTGTTGAATTTTGAACCAAAACATCGGTGAACGGAAGTTTCTCAGGAGTCACTAAATGACGTCAACGAAGACCCATTTTAACTAAAAAGGGTTATAACAGGTTACCAAACATAGGTTTACGCCTAAGACATCGAAACTAAGGCTCAATCGTCCCAATGAAGTGAATCTGGTTTGCCGAGACTGAAAAAGTCTCGATAAGTACGGTCAAACGTGAAGGTTACGCTCACTGTGTTCTTCGCTTTTAATGGAATAGTGCATCATGATTTTTTTCTACGAGGTCATTTAATCAACAAGCAGGGACTACCTACAAGTTCAAGGCCATTGGCCTGAATCTATCCGAAAAAAAGGACCGGATTTGTGGAAAAACAATCAAGGTTTTTGAATCACAATAATGCACCTGCTCACACTTCATTACTTGTTCGTCAACCTTTGGCCAAAAGCAATACTGTAATGATGCCCCAGCATTCGTGTGACTTTTACCCATTTTTACAAGCGCGCATAGCTAAAAGAGCTAAAAGCTATCTCAAAGATCGAGTTTGAGAATTGTTTCAAGGATTGGCAGATCGTTGGCACGAGTGCATACTATCTGATGGGGACTACTTTGAAGGAGACAACATTATGATGTAGACTATTAAATAAATATATTTTTAAAAAACGAAAACCGTGGGTATTTTTGAACACGCCTCGTATATATTTAAAATTTAAATTTAAAGTATCTTACAGTATCTACTCATAAAAATAAACGTTTTATTTTCGTAAACTTTTATAATCGAGTTTCTATTTCAGTAATTTCACAATAATTAATTGTGTGTCTTTATTTACTCTAGTGAAGATTATCTTGTAATTCTGAGTCACGGTCCGTTTCTTTATAAAAACGACAAAGCCTTAATTAAAAGTGGGTAATCGTTTTCTATAAATATTTACACAGAGCGGCAGAATCTCTTCATCTCTAGCTTTTGATATAAAAAGCGATTCGAATGAAATCGGTGCTAGAGGAAACACGTGTTTTCTTAAATCCTATTTTTATTGTTCTTTTATTTGAGTCACAGAAATTACTGTGGCAATTAGTGGATATAAAAAAAAAATCTGTTTATTTTTTCTTTTATTTCATTTTCATGATTCTTCTATAAATATATACTGTCATTCAGAATTACCGTATTAAAAGCTATTTATCTCTCTCTTTCTGGCTTACATTTTCACATAAGTACTCATTACGTATAAGCAAACATGATGTTCTTACATCGATGCAATTTTGTTATGGTATGGCTGGCCGCGACTTACTCTCTTTTCTTTTCTTTTATGCTTCATTTTGCAATCAACCAGTGCGATGGCGGCCAATTTGAAGCAGTACCTAACTGACCATTAATATAGCCATCTATAAGTATATATTAAAATGACAACATACACTTAGAGTCACTTAAAAAGAAACAACAGATTGTATTTTTGCAAAAAAAATATTTTAAACTGGATTTTAATAACATATTTCACTATCTAACTGCTAGAATTGTTCTAACTATTCAGAAATTTAATGAAAATTGAGTACAGATTTAGTACTAACAATGTGCGTTTTTTTACTTGATTGACAGAATCCAGTACTTAATGTGAGAACAATAAGAAGTGCATTGGTCAAAAGAGACCTAAAAATTTCGCCTAATTCGAACATGTACATATGCATATAATGAAAATTTGCTAGTAATACAATGTCAAGTATAAGTCATTCTATATCGGAATTCAGATAATACCTCCTAGACCTAATCTTATCACTATCAAGCACATTTATAAATCTTAGAAGAATAGTTAGAGTAGAGAAACCATCTACCACTATACTCAGAGTTAAATATTACTTTGGTAGAGGAGTAGCTTTTAAATAGATGAATTTCCAAAAGGCTACAAGGAGTCATCAGCGGCCAGAAATATTTACACGCCATATTAACTGTAAAATTTATTGTGTAAATATAAAATAAAGAATTTAAAACGTTTGTTACCTTCGAGGGTAATAGAACGTTTATAGTGCTCATACAATTTTTCGATACCATTTTTAAAGTATGAATTCTCCTTAGCCTCAAATAGGCCTTAGTTTCAGCGATATCCTCTTCATCAGTTATGAATTTCTGTACAGCAAGTATTCTTTTGAGGTTTGCAAAGAGGTATTTGTTACTGGTGGCCAGATCTGCAGAATACAGTGGATAAGGATGTAATTCTAACACATACATTCATATGTGATTTGTTATGCCATTACTGTTGCGTTTTTTCACACTTACGTGATTTAATCCTTCAAACAGTCCAATAAGGCTATGTAAAAATTGCTGTTGATGGTCTGACTCTGTTCGAGGTAATCGATGAACGTTGTACCTTGTATATACCAAAATACTGAGGCCATTACATTGCCAGAATACTGTTGTGTCTTTACAAGTTTTCTGGTCAGCTTATCGCGTTGAGTCCACTCTGCTTACTTTCGATTGGACTTTGGTATGTAATGATGGAGTTGTGTGATATCCATTGTATATATTGACTAAAAAAATTGTCTTTATTATAATTGAATATCGCTAAACATTGCTCCTAATCATCAACCCGTTCTTGCTTTTGAACCAAGAGTACGCGGGACACCTACTTTGCACACAGCTTTCGTATGTACAAATATTCATGCACAATATGTCCAACACGATTCCTTTGATATCTTTAGAGACTCAGCTATTACTATCAATTTCATTTTATGATTATTCAAAATTATTTTGTGGACTTTTCGTCTGTAACAGCCTTTTTGGCTGCGTGCATTGCTCATTTGGTCTCGTTTGAATGTAGCAAACCAACGGTTGATTTATCTGGTGCAAAGTCCATACAGTATGTATAAACATGTATGTTATGATGATTGGTACTAACTAAAAATCATAAATTTAATTGTAGTAAGGCCGTCTATCCGACAGTCTACGAATTTTTCACTCCATTTAATTTTTGATAGTGATTTCTCATTCATTTAAATCAGGTAGGAATACTATACTTCTATCGTTAAACTGTGAAATCGGTTACAATGTAAGTCAGTGTATTTTATTTTACTACACATATCGAAAGCAGCTTTGACTGTATTTCTGCAGTTTGTTTATAAAGGTGTCAAAGCACGTTTCAGTCATTAAGCTTTTTGTGGTTTTATTTTTATTTATTTTCCCTATATTATAAATAATTTGCAACAGATTTTGTACTGTTTTACGATAAAAACAAATTATTTTCCCCTTTATAACGAGCGAAAATTTTAACAAAAAAATATTTTATCTACCCTACCTCATATTATGTATCAATTTTTAGTTCGTGAAAAAGCAGTGCGTGAAGAATTGAAAGTGTGCGTGAAGTAACAATGTATTTTAAATGAGATTTCCTTTTTCGCACTGTTTTTGACACACCTTCATATAATCAAATATCCTTAGCATTCGCGTTGCCATGGTGTTGCTATGGGAGCATTATTTTTGTTAGTATCTTGTAAATGAATTGAAAATAAATTGCTTTCTTGTAATTATTTTTTATTTGATTATCGTAGATAAAATATTGTATGAAACTGTGCGTGAAGTGCTTTTTGCACACTTACGCGATATATGGAAACATCGCGTGCGTGCGCAAAAGCATACTTCACGAACTGTTTCATAAATAACTATTATAATACAAAAACGATAAAGTAACATTTTTATAGCAGTTCAAATTGTTACACAAAGAATTATAAATTAAGTAATTTTTATTTTTAAACTATAAATATCAAACTTTTATTGACTGTTTAAGAAAAAATGAATTATTATGAGTATTTAGTTAACACGCCTTGATATAAAAACATCATTCTGTACATTTTATTGCTTTATTTACAAAGAATGATTCATGATTTTGAAACAAAGCAACACACATTCTAGATGAAAATCCCAAGATTAGTATCTAAGCAATTAAATTATATAAATTTGTATTCCTCACAAAATTATTGTAAAAATACAGGACCGTACACAGTTTTATTGGAATCAATCTAATAAAATTCATATTAGAATAAAATAGTTATTTATGATAATATGAGTGTTAAAAGTGAGGTTTTATTTTGTGAGTGAAAACGTTTGTGAAATGAGCGGAGCGAATTGAACAATTTCACGAACAAAATAAAATCACTTTTAACACAAATACCATACAATGTTTTTTGTACAACTTCCCTATTTTGATAATGAAACGAGCGAATTTGCAATGACAATAAACCAAACCGTGTTAAAAGTAAACTTAACCGTGTTAAAAGTAAACTTGTTTACATGGCAACGTGTTAAAAGTATTTTTAACACGCTGCTATGTAAACAATCGTTTTTAACATTGTTTGCTATCATTAAAAGTGTCACTTTTAATGACAGTTGTACAAAAAAGTATTTTAGAAAATTCATAAAAAAGTTAGCTTCCTATTAGACAATTTTGTGCAATTTTTGCAAAGACGAACAAAAGATTTAACAAATTCTAGGACTCGAACCTGTAATCTTTACCTATAGCTGGTAACGTCTCTAATTGCTTTAGCCACAGATGCATTAGTATTTAGTCGGCTTTTTGATCGTCTTGATTCAACTCATGTCACATATGACACCTATCCAATTCCTCCTTAACCACATATATACAAGACGTTAATGAGATACAGATAAGTTGTAAAATCTACAATTGAAACCTCTAACTCTAAGTCACTTTTTTGTCGTTCCGGTCTTCTAACCGGAACGACAAACAAAGTGAGTCAAGGAATTACCAGCTATAGGTAAAGATTGTAGGTTCAAATCCTGCCGGATGTGATATTTTTTCGATTTCTCCTTAATCTAACCCTCTGTCACTCCTGTATTTTTAATGATTCCCATGGGACGAAGTTACTGAAGTTTAGTAAAAATAAACTCGAAAAGATTTTTTTTTTAAATATGGTTTGCAAAAATTGTAGGTACAAGAAAGAACAAAAGTTTACTTTTCCCGAAAAGGTTGAATTCGATTCTGATAATCATAGCGAATTTTAACGGATGGATGATTAGAAGTTTTATTATATTTTTTTTTATTGCAAGTTTGTCTTTCAATGTCAAATCGTAAAAATAAAACAAACACTGTATTAAACAATCCTTAATTGATAATAAAATAAATAATACTAAAAATTAATAATTATCTTGTATTTGTTCCGTTTAAATGCAAACATTATAACACTATTTTCCAATTTATGTTCGATTGTGTAAATATCCGATACGTGTGGGATTCAAATACCAAAATATCAAAAAAATTATGAAACCACACATATATCTATTTCGATGTGGTTTTTGCTAAAATTCTTGTAAATAAGTTAAATGATGATAAACTAGCATTTCTCAATAAAGTAAATAGACGGTATTTTTCTTAAGAATTAATTGTTTGGAAATAACATTTCCCGAATATTTACAGTAAAATGCATTTTAAATAATTTTTTACTTTAACCAGATATCAATGTTTCGAAGTTAGAGCAACTATAATGATAAATAATAAAAAAATAACAATAGCATTATCTGCTGACGGACTAATCTTTACAGCTACCTAAACCGACTCAGTGCCGTAATAGGATCCATATTATACCAGCAGGTACCGACTGTTTTTTCCAATTATTTTACTGAATAAAATTAAATAGCAGTATTAATACAACAAAAAACATAACACTAATAACTAAAATAACAATAACATATGAAGGAAAAAACACTAAATAAATGAAATTTTTCGACAGCTCCGGTTGACGTAATTCTCAAAGAATACTAGAATTTGTAAATCCATGATAATCCGATACACGGTGGTCGTAGTTAAAGTATAGTACAGTACATAACTCGAGTGGCAATGTGTTTTATATACTGATGATTTTTTAACTTAACAATTTATTGATAAACACAAATAAATAACAATTTCTTAAAATAATCTACACAACTTTAATACAGTCACAATTACTGAATAACGTCTTTAAAATACCTCGTACAACAATTCGCACTTCAATCACTGTCTATCGCCAACTATTACAATTACAATTATTATTATTGCTCTCTGTCCAAAGCGGTCTGTTATATATGAAATAAATTCCTTCTAGAAGCATCTCCACAATTACATCCAGAACATACAACACTCTCAAATCTTCTGAACTTACCAAAAGCCACTAAAACAGATTGTTAGAACTGGCGTCTGTCTACACTACTTCCTGGGTGACAGGTCCGGACCGGCTCGTAACAATATATAAAGATATTGTATTAATATTTGTGTTCCTCTGCTAACGTTAATATTAAATTTTGTAATAAGATTTATGAGGAATTTCACTTTTAAAAAATTGCTTATAATTTCAATAGTATTAATAAACAAATGTTGTAAAATGCAGAATATTGCTTATTCTATCGCTTTACGAGTTTTGAAAAATATTTTCAAAAACATTGACCATTTAACTAAGAAGAAACAACTACTTCCCGGGCTATGTGCCCCGACGGATATTGAATTACACTTCAAAGTCAAATGGGGTTGGAATATCTTAACAGATAATTTAAACCAACCATTTTAGTTTGCAGTTAGAAGGGATAACATAACTTGTAGACCGGTTTCGGCCTATTGGGCCTCATCAGTACAAGGTATATGTTATCCGTCAGCGAGCTTAAGGCATAATCGCTGACTGAAGATTCAACTAAAATCACGAACGATATATTACATCTGAATGAAAGTATATTAAAGATATTCAGGCAGCAATTCCGCCTGTGGTGTAAGTTGTACGTTACATAACATTTACATATAAAGTATAACTGTTGAAGGTACCATTTTGATATTAGGCATAAAACAAGAATACTCTAACGCATGTAAAGTAACTTCTTCACGTATTTAAAATTCATCCGACTTGCTACCTGAACTATTTATATGTTTATATAGTTATTATGACACCATAGAGTCTGAAATTAAACTTTTTAAATATCTTAATTTTAAACCTAAGCCGACAGCATTGTAATATTCACTGACAACAATAAAAATAAATTCTAATTAATATTTCGGTTGAGGTTGCCTCGGCTGACAATCGAATATTTGAAGAGCCGAATGTCAGATGCGTTGTGATTGATGAGAACACATTTATAATTAGCGGACACTTCCGGTGTGTTTGTGTTGGCAGCCGTGAATGCAATGCTCGCGCATACCCATCACTCAATAAATGAATGTCGTATTGCCAACTTTACATCTGTATGTGTGTTTTATGTTGTTTGTTGCTACAATTTGATTTTCGATATCTTGAATTGTAATCTGTACAAAACACCGTGTTGCCACGATAATACATACATCCCGAAAGATATTTCTTGCATTGGATCCTTTTAGATGAATTTATTTTCAGATATCCAAAAAATTGCTCGATAGGAATGTTTTTTAGAGTTTTTGTGTTGGTGGGTTCTTAAATTAAGCACATTTCGGTAAATTTAATACATTACAACGATTTTTAACAAAAGAAAGAGCATCCCACATTTCCAAAATATACAGTAGCTTCCTTGTAAAATTTTATATATTTTTTATAATCTAAACCTAAAGTATAAGAATTCTAATATAACTGTAATTGATCGCTGTCTGTACATAATTAATAATCACAATTTATAAAAAGAACTTTTTATAGTAAAAGGTTTTTTAGTGATTTATAGGTCACAAATTTAGAATTTCTTGAAATTGTGTCAAAATCTCTATGTATATACCTAAAAACACTTGAAACATGCATTGTCATCCAGTTCTTTGCTATCCTGAAAATTTTAGAGTTTTAGGTGGTTGGAAAATAGGTTTAAATTCGATTAAAAAATTCCACCCGAAATGACAAAGAGAAAGACAAAGAGACAAAGAACAGGAAGAAAATAAAAAAAAATCTAAAAATACATAATGGAGTGCCTTTTATTCGCAAGAGAAGCCAAAACAATGTTTTTTCATTTCGTCTGTTTGTATGTTTGTTCACGCTTATCTCAGATACTGCTTAACCGATTTGGATGCAGTTTTCAGGATTATATTGATATTGAAATCCATGGTTAAATAAACAATAGTTTTAATCAAAGGTGGCAAGTATTATTATGGTACCGATGGACGTAAGATCAGATAATATTCCCATCTAAATTTTGGCGCCAACGAAGGTATTTTAAAATTATCTCTTTCTTAAATTTTCAATTTTTGTCGTTTTGATTATGTAAGATATAATGACATAAACATTTTAGTGCATTCGGATTTTATTTAATAATTGTTAATTTGAAAAATACAATATGCTAAAGAAATTGGAATTTCTAGAATTTCGCTTTTAAATTCAGAAGAGGTATATTTTCGTTCTGTCACAATATTTAGCGGTAATTTATATCGTAGTTTTATTTTAAATAACATTCTGCTTAATTATACATCTGTCAAAGAAAATTTCTTTACAGCAGTGTTTTCTTTGAGAGATTATTTGTTGATATACAATTTAAATTAGGCAAAAAAATCTTAGACGTTTCAACATTTTTCCGCTAAGAAAATAAAATGCAATCAAAATAACAAAACTTTAAACATCCTAGACTCCCAAAACATATCGTAGTTTACCGATTTTTTTTTCTATAGAATAATTTGAACACTTCACGAAATATAACGTGGAGAAGAATTTTTTAATAAATTTATCATTGTTATAATACATTAAGTCATATTTAAAACATAAATTATGTTTTGAATAAATATGAAAATTAGCTCTTTTAAAAACAAATTTCACTTTCGGAATTGAAGTATCTACCACAATATAGGTACATCAAAATTCAGAATACCAAAAAAGTGGTATATCGTGAATTTCGCTATGTACATGAGAATAAAGGCAGAAACAGGCTACTATCACGTCACGTGAGTTCAAGTGACCTCACGCAGACTCACGTCATGACATAAAGGTTTGCAATGTTGTTTTGCATGGTTCGGTATGAACGAGAACCATACTAAGTCACTTCCTATTTATCACGTCACGTCACTGGCTTCACGTGTAATTTCACGTTGTTGTTTTCTACGCTTGCACATATTTTGTCTCCGTGAGCTCATAGACAAAATCGGATTGTACTTCTAAACATCTCCAACTAGCAGCTAGTATTCCAAACACAATTGCTTCCTTATTTTATTTATCATCTACCCATACTCTGTTTAGGTTTCTACCACATTCATACAAAAATTTTAGAACCACCTACACTTTCCAGTTCATTCGCCATCGAAAAACAAAAACTTTCCCTGGAAACCAAAGCAATACTCACGAAAATTCCGTTAGACGCGATAGCAGTGTTTCTAAGCGTGATATTACCATAAAAATATGATAATGTGACGGCACATGACTCATGTGACGTGGTAGTAGTTTCTTACCACCTTGATCAGCTTGATTTTCTGTAACAGCAAAATTGACAGATAAATGGGTCGTGGTTTTATTTGAAATAACTATCAATAATATTCTTAATAATAATATATTTTTCTGTTCTATTAAATTTACAAACAGTATAGTTTAGAAAACGTGGCATTCATGCTTAATCCAACTCGGAGAAATAATAGATATGTTCTGCCTTTGAATCGTAAGTGACATGATGTGGGCGTATTTTTCATTTTGATCGATTTCAATTTGTGTGGACGATATTTTTGATTTAATGTTGTATACGCTAGACACTTTTACATTAGTCATTAGAATTACATCTTGTGACTGCTTTTATTTTTATATTATTAAATGACTAAGTGTTTTAAATTCAGATTTTAGTTTCATATTACTAAAAATTTGTTAATTATGAATCCTGGACATAACTGGCTTCCTAGTTAATCTAAATTATTTTAGTAAGCAAATAAGTTATCCAGTTGATTCAGGTCAAGGGGATATAGTAATACAGTTAGTAAATCTTTAAATTACATCACACGATTTTCATGAATCTCTCTAATTTCCTTGTCCCAGGACAAAAGAGTAATTAATATCATGAACCAGGACTTAGAGGAAAAGCGTAATTGTGCTGCAGTTTTCTTGATTGTTAAACAACAATTACCCATGGAATTCTATAGTATTTTCAAATCCTACATAACACTAAAATCTATAAACTCTGGTGTACTTCAAGGTAATGTACTTGGCCCACTCCTGTAACTTGTATATACGAATCAATCGTCCCTAGCAACAATCGCTAACGATACAGTTATCCTATCGGTTCAAAAGGAGAAGGTTGCAGGACTACTTGAATTCTATTCAAAGGTGTCTAAAGAGATGGCGAATCAGGGTGAATGAAAGTAAACCAAATCACGTACCTACCTCTTACAACAAAAAGTCAGACATACCCTCCATTAAACTTAAATACCTTAACTATTCCACAATCTAACTAGAAGAAAATTGGGAAACCCACATTTTTAATAAACGAAAACAACTTAGACTAAAATTAAAACAACTTAGTTGGCTACTTTGGAAAAATGTTGGAATTATGGCTTGAAAATAAGCTGTTATATAGTGTATAATGTTATCCTGAAGCCCATTTGGATCTACGGATTCACTTGCACACAACTGTGTTAGGACTTAAAATAAATATTTTTCTTTATTTAGAAAATTGGGGTTTACCTACCTTATCTAACTTCTTTTATTTAAGAATTATTATCGTATCATATATTATCATAATACGAGTATTTACAAATTTATTTATTCAAAGAATTCTAGTGCCTACTTATTGAACACACCTCGTATTTACTGTAAGTAATCAAAGCCACTTGTATTAAATTATTGAAGCGAAGCACAATTCTGATAGATAATCGAGAAATAATAAATAGAAGATCGGATTGGTTATATCACGGCAACAAAGGCGTTCTAAGGTGTGCCCTTTACTAATAAAAAATTGACTGACGAGGACGTTGAATAAAACGAGTGCCTGTCTGTACTAAGAGTGTGAATGTATATGTATGCCCAGGTAATTTGATGTTCTGCTTCACGTCTCAGGATTGCGTCGACTGCGGCGCGGCGGCGGGCGAATCTTTCTTCACCCAATTAACATTTATAATGATTTCCAGAGGCGGTCCGCAAATTTGTTCACAATGTTGTTTTCTATTACTTAATTAAATTTGTATTATTTGTGTGTATTTAAAGAATATCTGTTTGAGACCAGATTTGTTCAGTCTATTTTTCCCAGTTCTTTTAGATGGTTAACTTCTTTTTCAGATATAATCATCAACATCGTTTCTCAATGTATTCCACAATTTGTTCACACGGTTATTTTCTATTAATTAAATTTGTGTTATTCGTGTGTATTTAAAGAATAGCTGTTCGAGACCAGATTTGTTCAGTCTATTTTTCCCTGTTCTGTTAGATGGTAAACTCCTTTTTCAGACATAATCATTAACCTCGTTTCTTAATGTATTCATCATACTTATCTAATCTATATTTCTCAAATTTTGCTGTCTCTCTTCACATTCTTTTGTGGATTTCTCATATCCAGTGTATTCTTCGGTTTTACTTACTTTATGAAACCGTAGGTGGTAATCGTGTCTCGATATACTTACCTCATTAGATTTTACGTATTTATCTAGTTTTCTTCGATTTCTCTCTACTTTTTGGTGTGGGTGTGGGATCTTCATATCCAGTCAATTCTTTAGGTTTTATATAACTTTCCTATTGTCTTCTTCACACTTATCTACTTCTCTCAAATTTCTGTACGTTCTGGGAAAGATCCTTATATCCAGTATGTTCCTTCTTCTTTTTGCAACTATAGATGGCAATTTTTGTTTCTCTATATTCTCATTAGTCCCTTTTCTTAATGGGTTCGTCGCACTAATCTATTTTTCTCCAATTTTACTTTCTATCTCTCCTTTTTGTAGGATCTTTATATCCTTCAGGTTTTATGTACTTGATTGAACTGTAGATGGTAAATCTTTTTTTCTCTATTCTCAATGTATTCTTCTTCAATTTTGTTTTAACTCTAGATTCTTATAAAGCGGGTTTTTTTCAGATTTTCTTTCCTTTAAGGAAGGATTTTAGTTCCTTAATTCATGATTTGTTATTCGTACCAAACACCTGTTTTAAACAAAATAAAGATGGCCGTCTTCATTTACAGGATCAATGATTAAATTTTTAACCTTAAAACTTGATTTAAAATCTTTAATCAAAATACATCAACATCTGTGTTTGATTGGATTTTTTCAGTATTTCTAGTCTGCTGTTTCTTTTGTGTCTTAAATTTTGGTTTTCGAGGGGTACTTTAGTCATTATTCTGATACAGGATCCTCTTTTTCGAGCTTTAACCAATGAAGTATTTATGAAACTGGTTTACAACTTGGTTTGTTATTCCTTCTTAATCAAATTTTCTGGCTTAGATCCAAGGTCCTTATTTCGCTGGTATTGTGATGATATCTCAAGATTTGAATTTTTGAACGTATAAGAGCCACGAAAATCTTTTTTTTTTGTCCAAACACCTCTTCTAACGAAGATTAAGTTTCTTGTTTTGATTTAGAGAATCAAACATCAAACCTGAATGTAACATAGGTTTGTTATTTGCACAATAAATTTTTCAGATTTTTGACATTATTTGGACTAAAGATTTGAACAAAGTAGCTGCGTTTTAATGGTTTATGCCAAACTATCATAAGTAGCTGATGCATTTTTTCTTGTATCAAACCTGTCTTCTCCATCTTAATCACTGGTTTCTTTATTAAACTGTTTTATTTTCTGGCTTCGATTTTTGTGTCTTCTGAACAAGATCAAGGTAATAATGATGGGTCACAGGATCAAAGATAAACTCGTAAAAGTTTCGTGTTTTCTGCCCATCTGTCTCTCGACATTCGGCTTTTAAAACCGTTAAGTTTGTGTAATCGATCAAATCGTAAAAGTTGGTGTTTTCTGCACATCTGTGTCTCAAAATTCGTCTTTTAAAACTGCCAAATTTGTGTAATCGAAGGCATTGTTGGATGAAAACTAAGCCTTACAAAGGTGTAAGAGTCTTCATAAACTTGAAGATCTAAAGAGTTGTTTGGTGGCTTCAGACCAAGTTAGTTGTTATGTCGAAAGTGAATTTAGTTGATGCATCTTACATTGTTGCCAAATTTGTGCATCGTATGATCTGCAAGGACATTGGTTTTCCCTAAATTTAGAGATACATTTTTTACATTGAAGCAGTCATCATTTTACATTTGCTATCAGACTAATATTTTGTACGCCTATGTAGCATAAAGTATTTATTATGGCATCATATATGTAAATGATTTCTTATTTGCCAATATATTTTTTGCCGTTTACAGCAAAGTTTAAGCGCCATTTCTAATTTATAAAACGAAATGAATTAATCATGGTGCGTTGAAACGAGAAAAAAGAAGAAGACGATCAATTAACTCAAAAGATGGCGATGAAAATTGCAGGAAATCGCCAGAGGTTGATGTTTTATGTAGCACTGATATAAAACACTAATTAACACCATGGGAAGGCTTTTTATGGAATTGCTACGGCGTCTTCATGTGTGAGAATGGCAAGTACATTTGACTAACTCTGACTAGATGCTTATATTCACTGAAGATACTTTATAGACATAATAAAATATTTAATGTTTAGGTAAATAAGTAACTGAAAAAAATAGTGTTAATTACTATAATTAGACAATAAAAGTTTTCATTAAAATTTGACTTACTGTCGACACTAATTTATATTTTACTTTCACATAATTAATTGTTCCTATTTATTATACAATCTATTTTTGCAATTCTCAATAAGACTAACGTCTGGTGAGTTTCCAGGCCAGTCTAGAAAAGTTATCTTTTTATCTTATTTCACAATTTTCTTTAAATAATGAATCCTTTGGAAGAGTGGTTCGCTAACTGCTTCAGTCCTTTGAGAAACACGTTTTGAACAGCCCTTTATCCTTTATCCTCATATAAACAGCAATAAACATTGTTTATGACTGTTTCACTGTTTGGACCAAGTGAACTGAGGTCAAATTTTCGTCCACATCTCTTTGCACAAATTTTGATCTGTCTACCAAAAAATGTCTCATCTGATACTACTTCAGTGTTTCATGATATTTTGTACACTCTGCGTTAGAAGCTGTTGCTTTTGAGGTTTAACAGTTGTTCTTGCTTCCTCCAAAGATATCTGTGAATCTTCACTCCATTCTCCTCAGTTTTGATTAGAGTCATAGTTTCTCTTTCTGGTTTTCATTTTATAGCAGAAATGATTTATCTTCCCCATATCCTCTTCCAACTATAACTGATCCAGCCTCCCTTTTTTCTTTACAATATTCTCCGCAGGTTTTGTTGAAACTTCAACTCTTTTGACATAAAATAAATTAAGCTTTTGTACTACTTTTAAATGTGTTACTTCGAAGGATAGTTGATAGTTCCAATTATCTTAGTATATGTTACAAAATTTATTTTTGGCAATCTAGTCTTGGGTTTAACCCATTAAATTTCAGTAGGATTAACGTTCGGTATTGAAGGGTAACCTCTGTCTGCTTTATTTAAACATTTTTTTCAAATGCTGAAACCTGCTGGAAGGAGGGGTTTGCGAACTTCTACAACTTTTTCGAGATCAGTTGTACAAATACGGTTCTAACTTCTCTTTATATTTGTCCCTATTGCTTTTGATGCGCAGCTCTTCACTTCTCCAATCAAACCTTCATTAACACTCCTGCAGAGAACAGTGTTTCATCTGCAAACAAGACATTTCTTTATCGTATCTTTTGTAGAATGTCCCTTTTTACTACCGTTGTCTTACTGAAGGTGTAGCTTGTCTTTCTTGCTATTTCTAAAAACAAATAAATTGTTAATACCCACACTTTGTATATTAGTATTTTACTGTTGTACTTAATTGACTGATAAATAAAGAAATATTTGCTTCTTTTTGATAAAAGTAACTACATTAATCGCCCACGAAGCTATATATATTTGAATTCCAGATCAAGCCAATCCCATTTTTGCTCCATTACTCACTGTACAAACCTCATAAAAGTACTTAAGCTCGAATAACGAGAATTTGAGCTATGGCAGTGATATAAACAAACCTTGTAAAACCGACAAAACATTGGCGAAAAAGATCGAAAAAAGCAAGATGTACCTCCAAATGCAATTATGAAAATGTGACTTAATGTTGCCGAGATTTATGCAACGACTTTTAAATATATTAATTTACGAGGCGATCGCAGCCGCTGGCTACAAGAATATGAACACCCAGGTTATTTTTTATTTTTTGTACCAGTGTGTTAATTCATTCCTGTATAGTATTGAGTATGTTCGGACAACCTAATCGACTGTTTTTGATTTATTGGCATGGATATATTTTAGTGAAATCGGTATTGTTATATTTATCTAGAAACGCACTCAGTTAAATGTAGTAAACAAAGAAATACCTTTACAATCATCCAAAAGAGTCTCTTACATTGTATAAATTTGTTAAAAAACTGAAGACAAACTAACAAGTTGAAATCTTCGCTAACAACGACTGTGTATCTATACAAATAAATAACATTGGACGGTGTTTATAATATTAAAATAACCGCTTTTTTCTAAATTCGTATGTACGTATACACGGTACATATGTATACCAAAATATTTTTTTACAATTTTTGTCTCTCTGTTTCGGTTTATGTCTAGAAAGGCTGGACCGAATTTGACAGGATTTTCACTAGCAGATAGCTGATGTATACGGAATAACTTAGGGTACTTTTATTTTAGAATTATATCTATTTGAGAATCATACACAAAGACTGAGCCCTAACCCAGAAAACGCGAGCGGGCTATTGCTATTGTTAACGACTTTGTTTAGAAATGGGTTTCTAGCACTTTTTTAAACGCGCACGTAGTCGTGGGCACCGCCAATCTGTATATATATTTCTTCGATTTGATAAAAAAATATTGTTTTCTAACTCTACTCTACTCTACACTACACTGTTACCGCCTTGTCGAAATTGTGGCGTGGTTGAATAAAAAAACTTTATTTTGAACAATACATACAACTCTAGATCAGATTTTCTTTTCCGTCAGAGGAAAGTTCCTGTATGATGCATTTATGGCAATTTTCCTGCAGTTTTTAATTAATTTTTCAATTTTCATAAAGGTGACCTTCTCAACAGTTTCGGTCCACTTGGGAAAATTGTTTTGTAAGCTTTTCGATTATTTTTACAATATTGGAAAACGTGTCACATTCAACAGTTATTGGATCTTTTTTCTACAATTTTTACAAACGACAGTTTTGGTGCATTGGCGACTTTACCCACTCAACAGTTTTGGTTCCTTTGTGATAATTATCGATAGCATTTGCGATTATTTTTTACAAATAAGTTTTATTAACCAGTTTTGGTACACTTCGATTTTAATACAATCTTCACACACATGACCCACTTAAC
The DNA here is from genome assembly GCA_964028335.1 of Altica lythri. Taxonomy (NCBI): domain Eukaryota; kingdom Metazoa; phylum Arthropoda; class Insecta; order Coleoptera; family Chrysomelidae; genus Altica; species Altica lythri. The sequence continues at coordinate 19,622,694 of OZ034809.1, forward strand.
AGTTTTGATGAACCAGTGACAGTTTTCCTTCCAAAATTTTACATTATTTTTATAATTTTCACGAACTTAACCGTTCTTAATAATTCTTCTGAAAACTTTTCCATTATTTCAACAGTTTTACAAATTTGTCCCATTCAACAGTTTTGTAATATCCGAGGCACACTAACTTGTCCCACTCAGCAGTTGTGGTGTATTTTTGTCAATTTTCATGCAATATTTTCCATTGTTTATAGAATTTCCACAAACGCGTCACTTGGTACAGTTTTGGTGCAATCATGAAAATTTTCCTGAAACCTTTTTGAATATTTTTGCAATGTTCACAAATGTGTCTCACTTAGGAGTGAGTGTTGTTGCTTTAGTAGCAATTTTACTGTAAGTTTCGATTTCTAAATCCGAGCGCGCTATCTTAATAACCATGAAATTTAATGAATATAATAAAGTTTTTATATCTTTAATAAATACTATCTATTCAGTTTTTTATTATAAACTTATTCTGACAACTGTCATCGTATATAAAAACATAAATAGTGGGATATTAAGAGAAACAAGATGTTTATGTAAGTGTTGTGTCAATGATCCTGAATTGGGCTAATAAACTTGTATAAACCGTCGAATTCCGCTGCTAAACATAAATCAGATTTTCAATTAAACCGTATATAAAACTATATTTGTCTTGTAAAAATAAAATTTCCCTGACTGATACTTAAAACAACGTACTCTAATTTAATGATGACAGAATGGATTCCATATGTTTTTAATATCGTCCGTCACTCTACACATTTGGCACTTAACTATGGACAAATTCGAGGAAAAAGGTCGATATTTATGGATATATACAGGGCGTTTATTGACAGTTACATTTTGTTAATGTTGCACTGAATACAAAGTCATTACGCTACATTTAGTTGCAAGGTAACTACAGTGTAATATTATGTGCTTGTTTATGATGTTATTTCCAGATTTAAAAAAGCCAATTACATCTTTTCTATTGACATCGTGAGAGTACCTAGATAACATCACATATTCCAGTTTTAATATTTAGACATTTTTCCTTTTTAAGCTTACATACCTGTTTTTATTGCTTTAAAACATCTTCGATTCATATAATTATTATTAATTACATTAAGTATCTACATGCATGTTGCTACATGCAGAAGCTAGGTGCTTTTTTGTGTAAAAGATAACATTCATAAATATCGCATCTGATACATCAAAGCCAAATAGAAAAAAAATCGAAAACTGCTGTTCTATATACTTGATGCATGTTTGTTTTGTCTATCGAGAGAGAGCGAGTGGAAAATTGCCCACTTCGTGTTGTTGATCTTTTATACTGTCAGATTTTCCCGCCTGCATCTTAATCTTACACCTAACCTAAATAGTGGTAACATTTAATTTAACGTAGATGTGAATTTTTGTAAATACTTGTCATTTGTGTTAAACGTAACATTAATTCTCTTAGAACAGAAGATATAAGACGTCCGGTGTGTGAATTATTTTTAAAAATATATCTTCCATGTAACCCTTTAACTGTGAGCTCTGACGCTATAGCCTCTCATACAACTTTTTTCCATTTCTGTTGATTGTCTCTACCAGAATGACTTCATACCATTTTTTAGATATCCAGTATGAAGCTTTTTCGTAATTTGTCCTAATAACTTTCTCCATTGATTATAGACCTAACGTTCTAGCTTACAAGTGATAAAGAAAAAAACTTCATCGTTCAGTTGACACTTCTCGGATAGATTACGAGCACTTCTTAGAATATAAGTCCTATCAGACGCTTTTTTGCAACAATTCCTGATATTCTCACTTTCTGGCTTCCAACTGATGTTAAGGAAACATTTAACTTTTTTTCGCATAAACTATCGCTCCATACTACTATTTCGAATTCTTAGAATGATTCCAACAGAAGCTTTCTTGCAACAATTCCTGATATCATCAGTTATGGATTCTATTCCTAGGTTCAATCTTGCAACTGATAAAGAAAGATCCTTTGCTCATTTAACACTTTTTGTATAAATTACGATTTCATACCACTTTTTTGACTTCTTAAGGTGATTCCTGCCTGCAGCTTCATTGTAAAAATTCTTGATAACATCATATATTAATTATAGCACCAGTGTGCATTTTCCTTTCCTTTTTTTTTGACTTTTTGGGATGGTCTCATCAGAAACTTCCTCGTTACCATTCCTCATAATATCTCCTTCCATGGATTATCGGCTTAACGTTCCTTATCGCTCCATTGATTCTTTTCGTATATGACTCCATATTATTTTTTCCGATATCTTCCTCTATTAATTGTGGCTACAGCGTTCTGGATAATAACAGATACAAGAAAATCTACCCTGCCACGTATAAGTAAAAAATCTTCATTTTTTAGTTCAAACTACCTGGATAAACTATGATTCCATTTTTTGAATGCTTTGTTTCGAACATTTTTGATCTATTGAAGTTTCTTGTAAATTAAAAATCCTTATCCCTACTATAAGCATTTTCGTCACCATTGTAGAGATCGTCCTCTATTAATTGTACCTAGCGTTCGTGCTTGTAACAAACCTTTCGTTTTTCGACTACTTGGGATGCTCACCAACAGAAGCTTTCGTTCAACCGTTTTTTTTTACTTTCTTCACTGAATCTTCCAGCTTGTATCACTTTTTCTGCTTCATTGATACTACTTCTGATATCTTCCTGCATTAATTGTATTTTCAACGTTCTGGCTTCTCGTAAACAAAAATTTCAACTTCCTCGTCTGTCATTCATACTAAACGTTTTGCTACAACAACAAAATGTATGAATTTCTTTGCTTGATATAAAGAATTCTCGCATGAAACATTATGCTTTAGGTCTTAACCTAAGTCGCTTCATGGGATTGGTCCTGTAAGTACTTACCCACACGACATCATCACCAATCTACCTTCATCTCTTTTACAACGTAAATTACAACAAATTGCTGATGATATGCATATAACATATAATGATAGTCTTTGGTTAAATATACACGATAATATTAAAATCGGTTCGTGATCTACTAACAGCAATCATATCGGTAACATTGTTTTGGAAGGCAGGCATTTTGATTCCGTGGATATTCGGTAACGTTACCAACCTTTTGATATTTTCTTTCACTATAAAATTTATGATTGATGTTAGCGTTTACACTGACTAATGTTTGTAACAACTTTCAAAAGATTAGGATCTGGCAAGGCATGAAAATCTTCAGAAAAAGTTGTATCTTTTACAGAATCTAGTTTATTCTTTGTAAACTTCATTAAGTATATTTTGTAACTAATTTTTCAGTATTGGGGTATTTATAATTTACTAACACCACTTAGCTACATTTTTAAAATTCAGATCCTTTCTCAATATTTTATTTATACATACTTTTCTTTTAAATTACTATTAATTTAGGTAAATACGAATTCCTTTGGTGATTAACTTGTCTTCTTGATACTTCTAATAACCATTTTGTTCCTAATGTGAAAATTATCGTAAGTTAAAAATTCCAAAGAGTTGGGTTTTATGGTATAATGATCTTGGATTGACTGCACACATTCTATAAGGATTATTTTTTTTTACTACTCAAACGTTCAACAGTTAGTCATACTTACAGAGTGTTTTTTAAAATTTATATTGTGATTTGTTAGAAGGATATTTAACTTTTCAAATATCTCAATTAACACCAGAAACTAAAAAGATAACCCTCGTATAGAACAACTGCTATTAGCTGCCGCGTTCTTCCACCTTTTAACCAACATTAAACTATAAGCTAGGACATGCTTATTTGTCAAATTTTTAATATGTTTTGGTATGCCAAATCCTCCCGACAACCAAGAGCTTCACAAATAATAAACATAAGATTTAATTTATATATAATGCTCTAGATTATTGTTTTAATTTGATTAATTGGTAAGGTAAAACAGCAGCCAATCGCAAGTGTGCGAACGAGACATTTTCTCCTATTTAAGCCAAAATTTATGATTTTTTATAGAAACTGTAAAAGAAAATCTAGTTCCTGGAAAAACAGCTTCATTTCAAGTTTTTGGTGTAAAACAGATAGTTTTTAATAGGAATCAATGAAAAGCAAAAAAAAACGACATTTTTAACACTTTCGGTTTATTAGATCTTCTAAGTTAAATTTTCCCATAAACTGTCACAAATCAAATGTATGTAGTAAAGTACAAATCATGAAATAAAGGTATAAACTATGTAATATAAACAGTTTAAAGCTAATAAATTGGGGACTGCGGTATTTTTTTATTAGATGATTTGTATTGTATTTCTTCTCCCATATGTTATGTCATTTATATACACTAAGGTAGTTACTCACACAGCTAGTTCTTCCTGTTTATTAAAATATGTGTAAGTAAATTAATGTGTGCAGTTGGTTTGACCCGAAATAGTAGTGACTAGTGAGCGACTGGAGTCGTTTATCAATGCGTGTGTCGCTGACATCACGTTGTTTTCAAACATGTGGAAATCAGAACACTTCTGTATCAACTATATTTATATATGTGCGATTCGAGGTATTAGGGATATTTTTATTTGTCGGCCTCCGCGTGTACGTACATTTTCTCTTCTCTTCCCTTCTCTTCTGTTGTTAATACGATCATGTGACCGCAATCATTCATATTCTGTCATTCGTGTCAGTCTGCTATTTTAATATTGCCAGACGCTTTATTATTCAGACTTTGTTTCAGGTATACCTACAAACACTTATACTGGGTGACATCTTTTAACAAAAATTATTTTAATTTTAAATTATTTATTAAAAGCAAATTGATTATTTTATTTACAAAGCCCAAATACGACCTAATCTTAAATAGGTACAGTTCGCATGTATCGGGTTCGGCGGCTCAGTCAAGGCTCGGAGTTCTTGATGCAATACAGACAAGAGCAGTTCGACTAATAAACGACACTAGTATCACTAAAAACCTAACCCCATTGTCCCACTGAAGAGCAGTGTCTGATCTTTACTTGTTTCACCGATACATAAACAGATTTTGCTCAGAAGAACTCCGCTCTGTAATGCGTCCACTTGTCAAACCAGCCAGAGCAACGCGACGTGCCAACTCGATGCACCCTTATACCTACTGTTTAATGCTGGACATTGAGAACGGATCGATTCAATCGTTTCTTCATCTCCAGGGGTTCCAGATTGTGGAACTCCTTATCTTCCCACGTTTTCCCCACTCGTCCTAACTTGCAGGCCTTTAAATCCCAAATTAATAAATTGTCTCTTCTGTCTCAATAGATGTTCTCGGTACATTTGTATTTAGGTCTATACCTACGAGGACAACCTTAATATTATTATTTTTTTTTTGTATATGTTTCTTCGTTTAGTAAATAGTAACAGGATAACCAAGGTAATGTTATAAATTGATTATCTTCTTGTATATGTTTCTTCGCTTAGTAAATAGTAGCAGGATAACCAAGGTAATGTTAGAAATTGGTATATGTGTGCGTCAACAATACAGCACAAGCACAGTAATCAGAAAGAGAAGCTATTTTAGTTAATCTGATCGTGACCAAACTATACATTGGTTTCGGTCTTATTAGGTCTCATCAGTATAGTAAAAATTACTCCAACAATAGAAAGTAGAGGGTAGTATAGTCCTGCCAAAGTGAGTTTACCATCATTGGCTTTTTAATCTCATTGAGGCCAATGCCGCCCATTGGCTTGGAAATGAAGCAAAAGAGCCAGTTCATCAAAGGCATATTTCGAGAAATATCACATCATTGTTAAGTTTTATTAATTTTTGTTTTAAATTATGCATCGTTGTTGTTATTTATTGCAAGTTACATGTAAAACAAAATTCGAAAAAAAGACAAATTAAAATAGAGTCTTTAGCAAATGAATTTGAACACTTTTTTAAACATTCAAATCTAGATTTTAAAATTAACAAATGGTTTTAAGAGATGTTGATCCATCCGGTATAAATTAAAAATGAACCACAGTACGTCTAATTCCAAATATAAATTTACGTCTTTGGAAAGAGATCAAGACTTTTATAGTCCGCTTCTGTAGATTACTTTTCTCATGGGTATTTTTATAACTTCTTAAACCGCTGTCTTTTTTTGTGAATCGCAGCCCCAACATTTTTCGATCCTGAATACTATTTAAGTTAAATACAGTTCAATAATTGCTTGTATTTGTATATTAATATGGTTGGTATATACATTTAAAAAAAATCAAATGCTTTCAAAGCTAATCTATCAACAGATGTTTATTATTTACACTACTGATAGTCTTAGAGCTCGAAATTTCGCGTCATCTGTAATATGACATTTCTTTTTTGCAACATGTTCATTCCACACGTTCCTGTTCAGGCGGACACCCTAGTGGATACAGGGGTGAAAGTCAATAATTTTTTACGGAAAATCGAAATCCCGTCGGGCATACACCTGAGGGGTTACAAAGAAGGTGGCGGACAAGGTTAAAGAGAGCCAAAATTTGGGGCAAAAAAAGACAGCGATAATATGTCTACCATTTTTACCACGTAATGTTGGATTCTTAAGAAGCCTTAATCCAAAATAGCGGACAGCTTGGTGGATATAAAAGAGGTGGCGGATTGACGAAAGTTAGAAGACCAACTCTCCATGAATACAAGAGGAAGATTTGTGGGAGCGGAGCCGACGACAGACAGATGCTAACTCCTTTCCAACATTCCATCCATCCCCTGAAAAGGACGTAAGGCCTACAACAGGGTCCTCTTACGTACCAAACTCCTAAAAATTTCCATATTTTTCTCCCAAACTACTCATTCTTGAACTTGAACTTAAACTTGAGGGTAAAGAGGGCCAACATTTGGGGCAAAAAAATCGTCATCGATAATATGTCCGCCATAAGCTACCTCCTGTATCGACTAGGGTGTCTGCCTGAGCGAGAACATAAATACCTGTAATGAATGAAAATGTTGTAAAGGAGAAATGTCATATTAAGGATGACGACCCTAGCTCTGCTGCTATGTCTGAATTGGGTTTCTTCATATTCAGCTCTACTTCATGTTTTCAAGTGGTGTTGGTTTATTTCAAGGAAAACGTTCCGAGTTTAAAATTTTTATTCCTGTGAACTTAGTTCTTCGTTTGTTTGGAAGGGAAGCTTGGACACCATTATTGGTAACTGATCCATTTTAACGGTTTCTGATCAGGAATTTCTGACATTAGACCAGTGCATTCTGGAAGAGCCTCTACTTCTTACGTTCAACCCTATTTTCTTTATATCTTTGTATCACCCATTTAACGTTTTATTTGCTTCATATTTCTATTTTACACAGAATAATATTTTGCATAAACGTTTTTTTATTCTATTTCTGAAAAAAAGGTGTTTTTTAAGCAATTATTTTTAATCTTTAAGTTCAATTCTATTTAAAGAAAAATGAATGAACTAATTCATTTTTAGAACAGCTTAGTTTTATTCAGCGAACCATTTCAGCTATCATTTATATCACCTGTGTTCTATGAAGCATAGTTTTTATACCAGATGTAATAAATTTATGATGTCTTGACATTATTAATAGTTTGTATATATTATATTCTTTTTGGCGCGTAGATATCAAAGCCAGCTGAATGAATTATGACAGCGAGGACACATCATTTTTTAAAATTGGGCGGTAAAGTAATTTGGAATAGTTCAAATTATGTTTCTATTAATTTGTACAATTTATAATTCGAAAATATTATATGTTAAACATATAGAATAATGTTAACAACTATTTCAGCGTAATGACTAATTTAAATACTACTTAAATTAAAGATATATGTCAAATACGATCATTCAGTTTGTTGTGGTTAATGCATCTAATGTAGATTTTGTAAAAATCAATAGATCACCTGAAGAAAAAAAATATTTCTACAGTCCAATGATGGTGGACTATTTACTATTTTTTATTCTACCAATATTTTTTACCAAATCTTCTGCATTGTATCTCCTTGATCTTGTAGTTGACCACTTCCAAAATTTCAACCATCTGATCAGTCTCCAGTATCTTTCTATATAATTGTTTCTTTTTAACTTCCATAACTCCTTCTTTGTTAACTTTAACTACTGCTTCCATCATTTTTATTCTACTGTCAATTCCATCAAATTTTTGGTTTACTGATTTACATGGTATTTTCAAGCTTATTATCAACAGTACTTTACTGAATTTTGCTTTAAGGTTTACTTCTTATTTTTTTGCTTGATTCTTTTTGTTAAAAGCCTATTGATGGTTTACTTCTTATTGTTATTATTCCATGATCTACTCTATAACTTCTTTGACCTGCTTACTATAAATAAATAAACACAGCAAGTAATCTAGAAATTATCTAATGGTTGTCAGATCGATAATCACCTATGCTACGCAATAGGTATTAATACAGTTGCAAAAGATCAAGTACTCGCTTGTATAGGGATCACTGTTGCAATAAGATCGTGTCCCTATGTGGCCTTGGTGGAAATTCTAGACCTTCCTCACTTACATTTACATGTAGCGAGGTTGGAAAGTTTATCTAAAAACGGCAATCTTACAGTATATTTTGAGGTTCTAATGATCGGAGCAACCTAATCTATGAACAGGATTCCAGATATTATGTCCCAAAAACGGAATTTGAATGAAGTTTAAAATTCGGAAAAGGAAGTTAGTAGAGCACTGCAAAACACTTCAGCCAAAGAGAAAAAATACTGTGCTACTGTAAATTACTCTTAGAGCTTCAGAAACCTGAACTCAGAGTAATCGCAGGAATTCTCATAGGTCACTGTCAACTGAGGTACCATCGCTGTAAAATGTGCAAGGTAGACAGTGGAACATCTAGGTTCTATGAGTATGTAGATATTTTAACTGCAGAGTAACTGTTCACGAACGACATAAATATCAGGGACTTGTCTTCTTAGAGCTTAATTAGGTTACAAACGTACGTCCTAAGTGAAGAATATTATGGACTCATAAATAGATTTGGACTATATACACAAGTTTTTTTGGGCCGCGGTGTAGTAATGTCACCTGGGCCAATCGAACCTACTTACAATCTACAATCCCAGAAAATATCTTCTTATTTTATAAAAATAATTATTTTTTATTGTGTTACATATGTTACTTATTCATGATAAAATCATACTTATACAGACAATACACTTGATAATAATAAAGAATTCTGTAACAATATGAATATTATTAACCTGTCATTAACACAACGAACGTTTCTTCTATTGATTGAAGAGAATATTGCAACACCATCAAATTGTCGAATAAATCAAAAACCAAATGAACTTTATATGGCCTGACACTTATTCGCCCGCAACAAAGTATCAAATTAATAAAAGATTGCCAGACCAAGTTGATTCGCCAAAGCCGTTATCATGTCACATAACTCAGGAATATCGTACTCGTAAGATGGAGGGACCAAAACAAAACAATGTTTAAAAGTTTTTTATTGAAAATTAATACCTCTAGATGCAGGGTCGAACTTACGAATTTCTAAAAGATCTAATGATCGATTTTTTCTATGAATACAAGTCTCTAACTTTTTGGAATGGTAAGAAATTATAAGATGTTTAAATATATCACAAAAATTCTAATATAACTACCTACTTCTAATTTACTACCCTATAATTAGCCAACATGGCTTATTACAGAGTACTAAAAATATCGTAAACTGCCAAATAAAGAAGTTCTCAGAAGGTCGAAGAAGATCGGAAAAGTATTGATAACCGTCAAGTTTTAAAAACTATTTCGATACATTATGCGAAATAATCCTTGTATGCTTTCCTACAAAGAGCAATATTTGGGGATCGAGATCCAGGAAGAAGAAAATCCTGACCGAAGAACCTCAAAACGTGGTTCAACAGAACATTCCTGCAACTCTACCGCATGGATGCAGACAATATAAAGGTTGCTATGACATTCGCCAACATTCATCGTTGCGAAGTTTCGATAATTTTACATTTCTGGGGTAGGAATACTCCTAAATAGAAAATTTTTCGTGAAGTTTCAGAGTGTAAAGAAAAATTTACAATGTGCTCATAGAGAGAAAGAGGTTTTGAAAAATATTGTCAAGCAAAAGTTCTTTTTTTATTTTATATAAAAATCGATGCTATAAACATTTAAGGCCTCTTTCTATGCAAACAAAGGTAATTTTGAAACGTTCGTGATGAAATAGCCGAGAGCTCGTAAATCAATTTGTGATGAAGAAATCGCGACAATTTTTTGATCATTCGGAAATGTAATCATCGAGAGAAAGAAGATTTAGAAAAATATTTAAACAAAAGTTCTTATATGATGAACTACAGTCCTTCCAGATAAAAAAGAAAGACGCTAAAAGCATATGGGTCTCATTTTATTCAAACAGGAAACTTTAAAACGTCGAAAAAGATGTTCATCATGAAATACCCATAAGCTCTCAAATGCTTCTGGTTTGAAAAACGTTGGCCACATTATTTGGGATGCAGAAGCTGCGACAACTTTTTTGCTGATTCGAAAATTTGGAGTAGCATTGCTCTTAGTGGCTTAAAAATTAGGAAAAATTTGCTGAAAAATATAATTTTTCTGTTCTTCTTTTCTTTGACTTTTCTTCAATAGATAGTGCAGCAAATTTTTTTCTGTGAGTAAATCTCCATACTAGTGTACTGCCTACCTTAACTGCTGTGTTTAAAATGCGTCACAACCACGTCAATTGCTATAAAAACTAATCAGGTTTAATTTTAATAATTTTGAAATCCAACTCTGGCTTGGAACTAAGTTACAACCGATTTATTTGATTTTTTAACGATGGCATCGATCAAAGAAGCCGACATTTTATTAATTTCATTTGTTTTCTCGGAATGGTATTCATATAAGTACCAGTGTTGTACATTTTCAAATTTTACGCTTTTTCTCAGAACGCGATTTCATTTCAGACCGTGTGTCTGCACTTTAATCACCTTGTGTGCCGTATGAATGAAAATTTTTTCTTAACATGTTGCCATATCAAGTAAATATAATAAAAAGTTGGAAAAATATTACAATTATTTATTCGACAAGTACTTTCACCGCTTTTAAGGAATAAATTAAAAATAGACAATTGTAAATATATAAAAGGTTGACATATTAGTGTTATACATGAATCCACATTTTTTTATGTACATACCAAACAATTATAGTTCTGAGAGGCATTTCAACAGCAGCAGGCTGATAAACCTGCAAGAAAAGGTTGAGTCACAATATTTTACAGTGCGAAGCCAGCTCTAAGGTTATCAAAAAGTTCAGTCCGAAGACGAATGAAAGACTGGATTTGTAAACAACACAACCATCACTGGGAACACATCTTTGGCCAAGCATACACCGGAATGTGTATGAAACAAACGACTGCTGAAAGTGCTTAAATACTCCGCAAACCAGCAGGAATCAGCTACGGGTCATTAAAGGATTTCTTACGGGGCTTACACCAGTCAAGGGACCCTTAATAGAGAGTCAAGCTGCAGATTATAAAGCGGGGAACTTCAAACAGTTAAAGACAGTCAATTTTTGACGTGTGCTTCCAAAAACTTATGGCAACGATCCTTTAGACCTCTACAAACTAGTAAAGGGTACGAAGATCCTGGAGTGAGTAACATAAATCAATGGAAGAAGTGCAATAAGTCTAACTAGACTGCATTACAGCTGGTGACTATCTGTCAGATGACTATATATGTAGATCAGACGTTTTTTGATAGATTTGACAATAATGAGCAGTTTGTTAAAAATTGGTCAAATCACATTAATTCTTTAAAGTACTTTTATTACAACCCTTATTATACAACATAAAACCTGCTGTTGTCTTATGAAACTAAAAAAAGGATAACTACATATATAAAATGCACGTAGATGCCAAATACCATTAATGATTAATCATTTCTAGCATTCAAATCGAATCTTCTTCCCTATTACTGTCAAAAAAATCTTTTAAGATCCAATCAACGACACCTCGTGTTAATATATATTTTTTGTTTTTCTGTCTAGCGTTTGATGATTTATTTAAATCTAGTCGTGGTCTTGGTGGATTGTTTATGATTACGATTCTATTTTAGTGGGACGGTAATTATATACTCAATGTATTTCAAAGCTCAGAAAAACAAATGGTTTCAATCCCCAGTTCGAGTTTAAATTTTCATCGTGTTTTAGTTCATTTAACAATTGTTTCGTTTCTTCTTAGATTGACACTGTATAAGTTTATACAAATAATCAATTGTTTGTCGCTTGTTTCGGTCTAGATGATACCTTGTACTTTTTACATCATTTAACATCACTAAGAGCATAAATATTGTGTTGTTTGTTTCTACTTTTTCCTTATATTTTCTTTTTTTTATGTTTTTATCTTGCTTTTCAAATAGCATCATGAGCCCTTTTTGCTGTCTTTATGAATATGTTCATATTTACATAATTCTGTTCAAGCTATTCATCCTGTTTCAATTCTTATGGCATTTTATAGATGTTCTCTTACTCCTGCACCATAATCTTATCATTAATAGCAGTTACAGAAAGATTATTTTGATTACTTTAGGCAAGATAAGCTCAAATCTCGTATTTGACTTCACAATCAATAAAAGGATGTCTATAAAGTCTTGGAAGTTCTTATAATTCCGTAAAATTAAAAATTAATTCTTGAAATGTGATTAAAAAATTTTTTGATTCAGGAATTTTTGTTAAAAGAAAATAATAATAAAAAACGCAATGTGGCACTTAAGAAAGTATATTTAAAAACAATATTTGAATAAATGCTTTTATAGTTGCACAAAATAAAGTAAAATTAATCATGTTCATAATATCCAATATTAATTAGTTGTTAAATAATTATATAAAAATTAGGTAATTTAAAAAATCCTCGTACAGTTAAGCGCTTGGTCAACAGGCATTTGATTAAAACCGATTTAATATGTCGCAATCTACGTTCTTAATTAAATAGATACTCCTAATAATAAGTAATAAGAATATGCAAAATTTATTTATAGCTTTAGAGTATATAGATACCCGCTCAAATTTTAAAACCAATCGATATAGAAGTTTCTAATATTTTCGGTTATGAACAAACATACAATTGTTTTCTATTTTTTTCTTCATTTTTGATTACTCTGTTGCCCTTTCTTTCGCTTGTAAAGTATGTGTGATCTCAATCTAAAAGCAGATTGTTTCAGGATAAATTTTCCTAATGTTTTTTTATGCGGGGTAATGTTACCACAGACTCGCACAAATATAGCAGGGAAACATTAATTTGAAATACTACCCTAAAAAAGGCAGTAGTTCCTATAGCGGGCTATATATTGAACTTAACGAAAAACATTTTTAAACTTAAACTTTCAGGATAAATTTTCCTAATGTTTTTTTATGCGGGGTAATGTTACCACAGACTCGCACAAATATAGCAGGGAAACATTAATTTGAAATACTACCCTAAAAAAGGCAGTAGTTCCTATAGCGGGCTATATATTGAACTTAACGAAAAACATTTTTAAACTTAAACTTGAACATTTATTTAAGCACTTTACGTAAGAGTTTTGAACAAATATTCTGGCAATTTTTTAAAATAAATTCTGGAAATTTAGAAGTGCGAGAATTTGTTGTGAATTTTGTGAATCTGAGTTTACCTATTTTGAACTTAAAGACTTACGGAATTTTACATAAAATTTGTTTTGTTTCAGGAACACCTATAAATAGACTACCAATAATGGCAAAATCGGTACTTGATCTCTATGAATTATATAATTTGGTGATAGCAAGGGGCGGGTTAGTAGATGTAATAAATAAGAAATTATGGCAAGAAATAATAAAAGGTCTTCATCTACCCTCATCTATCACATCAGCAGCATTTACACTTAGAACACAGTAAGTTTTTAAATATTTTTTGTATTTCCTTAGAATACTTTAATAATAGAAAAACTCATAATTTTTTAATAACATTCTTGAATTGAAAGAAACATAAAATCGTTTACTAATACCAACTCTTTTTATAATTATAATAAAACCTATGGGCAACACCTCCGAAGATTATATCCAGTTGGAAATAAACTCAGTATGCATTAACCGACAGCAATTAAATTTGCATTAAAATGGTTCGTTTTGTGGTTTAAGGTACCTCATTTTTTGTAGGTCTACTTTTTATGATTGCCTTTTTGACGTATCAGTTTATAGCGTATTATTTAAATTTTTATTAACGTTGCTTTGGTAATAAATCACATAAAGACGTTTTCTTATGTTGAGAGGTATTGGTTGTACAACAGACTCAATCTTAAAGTTAATTAGCAAATTTTATATATTACAAGAATTTGTTGTTATATTATTATAATTATTATCATTAGAAACTTTTCAAAATTCTTAATTTGCGGTAACTCAACTTTCCTCAACTAATTTTTTCTTGCGTATTTTTACTTAGCTTGTAAAGTACCGTTTACAAATAATAAATTGGCATGTATTGGGTTGTTAAGAATACTTATAGTAAAGTTACTGATGAAAGAGTTAAAGTGTAAGTAATCCTATTTCTCTTTATATTATTAAAATTCTCCATTTGTGATAATTAAACTTATTCTTATAAAAGTAAAATACATATTGAATTGTTAACAATATTACAGTAATCTTCTAATCTAAATAACCTGGCATGGTCCCTCCTGTGGAGCTTCATGTTTTAAGCACTGCTTCCTATGGGAATATTGTGACCAGGTTCGGCACCAAGAGTCCTTGTATGCACCCGATGCGTGCAGGACTCTAGTTTGTTCAGCTGAAAATCATCACCACCGCTGATCTTCAGGTAGGCATAAATCCAGGTGCCCCAAGTTCTTATTTGGATGACTATCCTTGAGTTACTGTTGCCACAGGGCAGTTTCCTTTATAAGAGATCTGAGTCCTATGACCAGCTCCTCAAGATGATGATAGGATTCAGGATTCGTGTCACCGAAGATAAGGAAACGGTTATGGTCCAAGGCCTCACACTCAAATATAATGTGAGTTACCGTCTCATCTTCCATGGCGTACAGTCGGCACGAGGTGGGTTCCTGTGTCAGAACCCCAACCTTCAAAGGTGTAGTCTGAATGGTCCATGCCCAGAGAGCAGGCCCACCAGTACTCTTATCTGACTCCTGCCAAGATTCAGTATGTCAGACGTCAGTTTTTTGGAGTATCCTTTGAGCGTCAGCTTCGAATGCCTCAGCCCTACCGAATTACTCCAGTGTTTGGTCGACTCTTCCCAGACCCAGTTCCTGACTTTGGTCCTTACCCAGGCTCTAGGCAGTCCCATTACAGGTTCTGGACCAGTGAATCGTGTATCCGCTCTCTTCTTGGTCAGTAAAGTCACTCTTCAAAAATTCCTTTGCCGATGTGAGATCTGGTTTAAGTTTCTCTTTTTTCCTTTATAAAACTGCTTGGTCTTTTTAATAAATGTTTTTTAGAAAAATCTTTTTTATTGTTCATAAAAATCTAACTGATCTTACATAATCAAAATATATTATTGTATACCAATCTATTTTTGTCATCTTTCTGCATTTTTGTTTCATTGTTACGATATGCCACCTACTCATACATGTAGCTTATTTGTAATTATATTTAGACAAGACTCTCTAAAGTTGATGACTGACGAACTGTGTATTTTAATGAGGCAAATTGAAATATTTTTATTTGATATGTAGTATAACTGATAGACAATAGGATGTATAATATTAATCATTGCCAAATATTTGTCACATGAATTTTATTTTTGAAAATATGTGGTAAATAAAATGAATGTGTATATTTATATATATCCAAGGTATTTCATATCATATGTATTTTTTTACGTTTGAAAGTTGATTCCCATTAATCGACCGACCACAGTTAGGCATCGATTTGAAAAAATATTTTGTTTAGCATTTTTACAAAATTACATAAAGGAAGTTTAAGAATTTTCTTCAATCTTATTGAAAAAAGACTTGGTTTAACGAATTTTCATGTTGCAAGGCTCAAAAAAGGTCAAAAATTGTTAATATAAGGTTTGTAAAAGCAAATTTTTCTTTCCCTATTTTGTCATACCGTAATAAGTTTCCTTTAAAGTTTATAGATTTCGAAATATTTGAATGCAAAATTTACCATTTTCATCTACGAAAAATTATATTAAAACCCCAAAATTTAAATGGTATCAATGCATCAAAATATTCTTCAAACATTGATTAACAAAATTCCGAAACATTTTAGGAGCGAAAGTTATTATAAACTTTCCTTTTTCAATTGTTAATCAAAAGCTGGATGTAGTTGCTCCTATACAGCATCTCTCTCTCGCACTCTTGAAAGTATAGGTACGAACCTTATGCAAAATAAGAAATGAAAATTTATTTCAATTTAAATGTTTAAAACGTAAACAGAATTACAATTAATTTCTTTATTTTGGACTAATGTCTCGGTTTGCCTATGTTATTTGCACTAAATTTCAATACACCCCAGAACTTCTTTTGATTATTATCTTCTCCTACATTTTCTCTTACCCTGTTTTGGCATTTTCGTCAATACATAATCTCGAATCAAAATTGAAGCATCTGTGAGCCTTATTTCGGTTACTAATAAAATCACACTTCACTATCTGTGTTTATTTTATATTTAAATTTTTGAGCCATATCATGAAATCTTTTGATTTTTTCTTTAATTTACATATTGGTATCTAACATAAACGCAATTTTTTGGTATTAAAATTATCTAACTCTCTTTACAGATACATGAAATACCTCTATCCATACGAATGTGAGAAACGACGACTAAGCACTCCTGCAGAACTCCAAGCAGCAATTGACGGCAATCGAAGGGAAGGAAGGAGAAGTAGTTACGGTCAATACGATTCAATGCAAAGATCACCAAATCCTACTCTCCAAATGTCACCTCTATCCTTAGTTTCTCAGCAACAACAACAACAACTCGCTGCCAGAATGATGGGGGGAGGTATTAATTTACACAATGGGGCACATCATCCTAGTCATCCACAACCAATGGGACAACCAATTAATGGAGGTCCATTACCAGGTAAGTTATCTCATTTTAAACTTTATTTTGTACATTGATACCAGTTTGACGCTGAAACCTTACGATATTTATCCATGTATAATAATTGATATCTTTACTTCCAGGTTTAGCACCTAGTGAGTTCGAAGCTCGTATGATGGAGTACGTAAAGCTTCTGAACAAAGAAATACGTAGTTCAGCAGCTACACCACCACGTCAAGGTGATATTTCTCCCCCAAATGCAACTTCCCCTCTTAACCAACTCGAAATGTCTCGAATGAACCTCTGGAACCTTTGGAATACCGCTCAACCTGCGGTAGAACCACAGAAAGAACCAATAAATTTATCAGAACCCTCTTCAGGACTGATGAAACGAGAACCAGAGTGTAGAGATTCACCTCCTCCTCCGAAAAGGATTAGTAAGGAAGAAGAAAATGAACCTGTTCCAAAATCTTTATCACCTTCAACACATATAAAAATTAACAGTAGAGGTAAGTTTCATTCCATAACATTTTTGAGTCTAAAGATCATTTAAGTTGTTATTTAACAATTAAAATTTACTCAGTTTAAGGTAAATTTGAATTTCAGTTTAAATAATATTTTTAATTTCCATACCCTGCTGTAAGACTACGTGTTTCGGAGTATGACTAGAAATAAATGTTTCCCGTCTTTGTTTGTGGGATTGTGGGAGCCGTGACTATGTTTTCCACCATTAAAATCATAAATTTACAAATATTCTGCTTTAACTATTTAAGAACTTATATATCAAGTACCTATCTAATGCATTATTTACAGTTCGGTTTATAAGTAGTGCAAAGTATTAACGTTATTTCTAGTATCAATTAGGCTTTACCGAATCAACAGCAAAACTTCTATAAATAAAAATACCCAAAGTAAAACATCAAAGATCATTAAAATTCTTATATAAACAGATCCCCTTAATAATTTGAGCAAGTTAGATGACGAACCGTATAAAAGACAAACAAAAGCTGAAAGAGAGCACAAGCGAACTAACTCCCAACATTTTGAATGTTCGACGTGCCAAACAGAAAGAAATCCATTAATCTTCCTCATCATTAAAGTGGTTAATTTCGCTCTGAAGTGACACACAAGAGAACGAACGGCCGACATCTACTGACTATCTCTGACGCGCTTTATTGAAATTCGGTTTCGGGAAACGATCATTAATTTCACGTGGAAACTCATTTCGCCGCATTTTCAATTTCAAAAACATCAACCCGACAATTTGGCTGCCACCAAACTATTTTATTATTAAAAAAGTCTATTCCAACTATATTCATTTTAATTTTTTTTTGGCTTACGTCAATTATTACAGTTTTACATTGTTCAGTTTTTGGTTCAACCAAGAAGATATGTATATAATATTTTAGACCCAAAGATTTATCTACTATGTCTGTTAGAATACACATAAATTATAATTAAATTACTCGATAAATGTTATACCATCCGCATCCTCAAATACTGACGGCAAAACTTTGCCAACCCACTGTTGAGTGTTTGTACTAAAAAAAACGTTTCAAAAAATCCTAAAACTATATGAAAAACGGTTAAAACTAAACAAATATGAAAAACTAAAAAATCGTAAAAAAATACAAAACAAAGTGACAGAAATCTAAAAAACGACAAAAGAGCCTTAAAAAAAATTAAAAATTTGAAGAAAAAACCCCAAAAAACGATTAAATTTGCAAAAAACATAAAAAAATGGTTAAAAAATTTAAAAAACGCAAATATTACAAAAAGTTATAAAAACCACAAAAAAATTGCAAAAATTGTAAAATCACGCAATAAAAACAAATATTTTCGAAAAAAATTCTTACAATGTTTTTAAAAACCACTAAAGACTGTAAAAAAAAATAAAAATTGAGAATTTATAAAAAAATCTGAATTTGTATAAAAAGCAAAAAAGACAGAAACGTAGAAACTTGTAAAAAAATAAAAAAAACGAAAAGGAATTAAAAAAAAGTGAGAGGTGTCAAGGGACACCCGGATGGAACGAAGTTTCTTTCGATTAATTAGTGAAGGAATTGTAATTTGTAAACACAACAGAGTGTTTATACATACATAAGCATTTATTATTGTCTGTATAAAATCTCTACTTACCTAACTCTATCAGCAATATCCGGAACTTGTGCAGAAACACTGTCAGGATACATTATTGTTATTATTTTGTATTATTTTATTATTTATTTACAAAAAACCTGTATAAACTTAACAAAGTCGCGGCACTACACTGTTCAAAGCAAAATAGAAAATATAGTAAATCCATTATCACCTGAATATTTTCAACAGTTCGTTTCTTTTAACAAAAGTGTCCATTTATACAATACCAGAGGTTTAGATAACATACATCTACCTAGAATTACTTTTTATTTCAATTTAATTTTAAACAGAGATTAACAATTTAATACAAAATTTTAAAATTAAAATATTTGACAGTAACTGACAGTTAAGGTAATTTCACGTACCTAACTGGTCAAGTTACGATCTATTTTTAAAATGTTTATGAATTTATTAATTTATAAAAACAGGATGAAATAAAATATACTATTATAGGTACTTATTTTTTTCTACAGTATTTTATTTTTAATGTACATTTTCTTTTAATTTAAATTAGTGTCTTTTTAATTGTAATATATCTATCTATGAGTGAGTGAGAGAGAGAGAGAGAGAGAGACAGACAGAGAAACATGCGTGTGTTGTCTCGTGTCGTGACATATTTTGGTCTGAATTTTTTTCGGCTAGCCTCTAGCCTCAGTCGTAAGTTACGTAACTTGTCGTAACGCCCGAAAAGGAACTTCGTTCCAAAAATCTGAAAAACTAAAATAAATCGTGAAAAAGTGAAAACAAAACAATGGAAAAAAATGAAACTGGAAAATATATTAAAAACTATTCACAGGAAAAAATCGCTAATCAGTGGAAAAAAATAAAAGAAAATCACAAAAAATGTAAAAAAAAGTAAAAAATTAATTTATATATTTATAAAAACGTCAAAAAAATGTGGAAAACTATCATAAAAACTGTGGAAAAATCATGGTGAAAAAACCTAAATAAAAATGGTAAAAAATGCAAAAATACAAATAAAATGTAAAAACACGAATAAAATACAAATTTACGAAGTAAATATTGGCAAACAATACGAAAAACTAAAAATAATAAAAAAACTAAAAATGATTGGAAAAAAACGTCTCCAGAAAACGAAAATTGATGATATACTAAAGAAATTGAGAAAACCTGGAAAAAGTAGAACACAATATAACTTAAAATTGACATATTTCTGCCTTTTTTAAAGATTTTTAAATATTAAAAAAAAATTATTTAACATAAAAAATAGTTTTAGTTTGCTAAAAATTTAAAGCATTCTTAGTAATATTTTCGCTTTTTTTGTTATTTTTGCATTTTAAGGTAAAAATGATCATTTATGATCAAAATTTAAACTTAAAACTTTCTTTTACGTATTTTTCTAACTTTTTAGAAAAACTGCTGTAACTTGCTTAATTTTTGGAATTTTTGAAAAATTCAAAAAGTGTCTGAATCAGTACAAAAATCTTAATCAAACACAAAAACCACATTTTGATACCAATTTGATAGTCAGTTTACTTTTTCTACGTACTTTCCCAAATTTTCCACGTACTTTTTTTAAATTTGAAAATGAATTTTCATTTTTAGTCATTTTGAGTTCAATATGCCAAAACACCACTTTTCTGTCGATTTAACGCATTCTGAGTCGATTTTTCGCTTTTTTTGTCATATTTACATTTTAAGGTGAAAATGCTCATTTATGATAAAAATTTTCATTTTTAGTCATTTTGAGTTCAATATGCCAAAACACCCAAAAAATAGCACTTTTTTGTCGATTTAACGCATTCTTTTTAACTTCCCGCTAAAAAAAATTAAAATTTTTTTTAAAATCGGGAAGTTATTGGTTTCACCCCGTTTTTCGAAAATCGAGTTTTCATCGGATCTCAACGTTTTGAGGTCTTAGGAACCTCTCCTGACTATTTTTACGAGGGTGTCTGTATGTACGTGTGAATGTGTGTGTGTGTGTGTGGATGTATGTAAACCTCTTATAACTTTTGAACGGCTTGACTGATCGGAATGAAATAAAAAACATTCCAAAGAGTTCCATCTAACTTAGATTCCCTGTAAGTTTGAACCAAATCGAGCTGGTAGATTTCGAGAAATGTGAAAATAACCGAAAAAAACAATTGGTAAAAATGATGCTTTTTGGGCATATCTTTTTGGCTATTGCATCGATCAATTTCATAACCTAATCAGCTCTTAAGCTTAATAAGCCACGTCGAATGCCGTTTTGCAAATTCAAATCGGTTGATTCGTTCGTGAGATATCGTTGTCGAAAATTTTCAAAAAAAGTGTTTTTTTTTCAATAACTTAAAGATTTTTTGACTAACCGATTTTGCAATCCCGGTAACGTTTTTAGGTCTCAAAAAACTGCGTCGAATGCCATCTTGAATAGCAAAATCAAATAAGGCGTTAAAAAAAAATGTGAGCCGTCACGGGACGCCTGACAGATGTGAAACATCGACATTAACCCGTGCCTAAATCATAAGACATTTTCCAATTTAAATAACATGGCATTTTTGCACTTTTTGTCGTTATTTTTTTTTACTGAAACAAATGTAGCTAAAAATAATTAAATATCTATTTCTTGTAGGAAATTTGCAATAAATTTGTCATCAGAGTTAAATTCACGATTTTTTTTTTGTAATTTTCACCATAATTTTTATTTATATCAAACTAAATACATATATATAGGTAATAAAATTAACAAATACAAAATTTGGATACAAAATAAAGTATATTATCGCTTATAAATAATAGTATCACAATATTTATTGTACGTTTTCTCAGATTGCTCACAGATGTCGTGAGATTACAGAACGAAAATAAACTTAAAACGTGATTTCGTTTAGCTTTTTATTTAATTGCCTTAAATTCAATAATCTTAAAAAAGGAAATTATTAAAACACAAATTTATATAGAAGTACGTTGCTATATTAATATAATTGTAGTTACTTCATAATTTTAGTACAAACAAAAAGCGATAGTAAATAAAAAATAGGAAAATGATGAATTTAACTATGAATACAACTTTATCGTTGAATAACTTTTAAACGGTATTTAAATGGGAAATGTATTATGATTTAGACACGGGTTAATGTGAATATTAAGGGCTGGTTTGGGTCTGATAATTTTTGTTAGGTCATAATCTAAAAATTTGATGGGTGTTTGGAGAACAAAACCAAATTTGGGAAATAACGGGCACCCTAATGTATATAGAGTAGGTAGGTACTCACTCATTTTTATTCAATATTTTTTCATCACTTTCTTTATTAACACTTTGTTTATTCATATTTAAAACAAACACTTTATACACAAATTTTACAGGGACTATTCACCAACAATCTATTTTGATTAACAAGCTGTCAATTTTACAGGTCAGCAAAATATGTAGGTATATTATGTTGCCTATACAAACAAACATTTTTATATATATAGAATAGATAGTAGGCGGAATCGAGTTAGGTTTTTATGAAACAATTCATACCCTGTCCCGCCAAATTTTTGAATCGATGAGCTTCTTCCCCCTATTGTTGGCGCGCCACCGTCGGCGTCGCTCAAAACATGAGACCAATTTCATATAAGGTATCAGTACATCTCTTTATTATATATTATCGATGCGTTAGGTTTTTTACGTCATACGAATCATACGTCACCGTCGCCACGCGAGAAATCTGATTCACGTGCGGCTATAGATGTTTCACATCAAAAGTTATGGCTTTTTAAACATTTCAAAAAAAGTCAAAAACGTCAAAATACGTCACGTTACTATAGCGTTGCGGTTAAAACTAGCGGGAAGTTGAAAGGATGGCCTTTAAGGTCAACCTCTTTTCGAATTTTTTTTTATGCTTTTTTTGTCATTTTTGCATTTTAAGGTAAAAATTATCATTTATGATCAAAATTAGAACTCAAAACTTTCTTCTACGCACTTTTCTAACTTTTTAGAAAAACTGTTCTAACTCGCTTAATTTCTGGAATTTTTGAAAAATTTGCGGAAAAGTTGTTTTTTTCGGCGTGGACGAGATTAAAACAACCGGTGAATCCGGAGATCGACCTGAGCGCCTTAGTCCGCTCGGCCAACCAACGCACTAAAATTGGCTACAAGCTCTTAGTCCAACGGAGAATTATATACCGACAAACAAACATACAAGTGAAGCTAAAAAAAGCGTGTTAAAAAGAAAAGAAAAAAATGGATTCTGTATGAAATTATCTTAAAACTGCAAAAACTTTCCCTTCGATATCAATTAGATTCTTATATATTAGTTAAAAAAATACTGAAGTGTTTAATATTCAAGATAAAAATTTTTTGTTCTAAAATTCTGATTTTCTATTTGTATTTATACATTTTAATTTATTTTTCAGGTGATTCTCGAAATGGTGATAATTCATTGGTAGTCAGTATGGAACTGAATGGAGTGACATACCAGGGAGTTCTGTTTGCCCAAAATACACCGAATGGGAGCAGGACGGCACTGGCGTCTTAATTACAATTGTAATGCCCCAGTGGCATTCACAGAGTGTTCAAACGTTAGTGCTCGTCCGAGACTGTATTTTTTTTGTATTTATTTTTATAGTTTTTATTATTTTAGTGCTTGCGTACATAGTGCACAAAATTTCAAGAAAATATAAATTTAAAAGGTGTTTTATATATAAAATTAAATGACCGCGAAGGGGAAGCACAGCATTTTTAATGTACGTTTGATCGTTCGGCTCGTTGGATCGTTCGGCGCGATTCAGCCATTCTGTGCGAACCCGCGTTAAAAGAACTATGCTTCCAACTATGTTTTTTTATGTATTTAACAATGCACCTTTTGTATTAATTTCTTATTTAATGATTTGTTTTTGTAAGGATAAAAATTTACCTACTCCAATCATATCCGATTTGTGATTATTTTAAATTATTAAAAATAGTAATTAAGGACGTTAATATACATACTTTTTGTGTGTGTATATTTTGTTCCTCCACTTTACCTATAATAATTAGTAAGAATGGCCAGTTCTAGAATGCATTTAGAGCATTTTCTGTAGAATAAAATGCCATTGTGTCATATACTGAATAAATAACTTAATTATTTTTATTAATCCAATTTTTTTCTTATTTTTAAAATCTACACCAATCAATATATTTTTATTATTATATATCATTTTTGGTACAAATTAAAATTTTGCTATTTCGGTTGTTAATGTGAATTTTGTTATTGTTTTATCTATTTATTTTCTACTACTTATTATTAATTTTATTTTTTTTTCAGTATAGTCTGTTGAAAGTTCTTTATTTATTATTAACAAAGAAAAGAAAATTCTCTCTATTAAATTCTAATCTCAGATATTTAATAGAATTTTTTTGGGATATTTCTCTCAGATTCATGTTATCTTTATCATTATCATCTAAATTTCTTCATTTGACTTTGATTAACTGCTTCCTAACATTTCTGCAAGATATATTTGGTTTTTTAGAGAACCAATTTTAACAATCATCGTTTTCCTTTGTTCTTGATCTCTGATTTATTGCTGCTTTACACTTTGGTTCTTTAGTGATCCAATTTTTACAGTTATCTTTTCCTTTTTCATATTCTCCAGATTTCTAATTTGCTGCTGCTTAACATTTCTGCAAAATATATTTGGTTCTTTAGAGAATAATAATCTTTTTCCTTTTTCCCTCATCTCTAATTTGCTACTCCTTAAAACTTCCTGCAATATACATTTGTATCTTCAGAGAACCAATTTTAACAATCATCTTTTTAATCTGTGATTTGCTGCTGCTTAACATTTCTCCAAGATACATTTGGTTATTAAATTCTAATCCCAGATAGTTAATAGAAACATTTTTTGTGATATTTATCTTAGATTCATGTTATCTCTGTCTTTCTCATCTTAATTTCTTCATTTGACTTTGATTTGCTGCACCCTAACATTTCTGCAAGATATATTTAGTTCTTTAGGGAACCAATTTTAACAATCATCGTTTTCTTTTGTTCTTGATCTCTGATTTGTTGCTGCTTTACACTTTAGTTCTTCAGGGATCCAATTTTGACAGTCATCTTTTCCTTTTTCATATTCTCCAGATTTCTGATTTTCTGCTGCTTAACATTTATGCAAAATATATTTGGTTCTTTAGAGAGTAATAATCTTTTTCCTTTTTCGCTCATCTCTAATCTGCTACTGCTTAAAACTTCTGCAAGATATATTTGTATCTTCAGAGAACCAATTTTAACAATCATCTTTATTCTTTTTATTAATCTGTGATTTGCTGATGCTTAACATTTCTGCAAGAAACATTTGGTTCTTCAGAGCATCAATTTTAACAATTATCGGTTTTCTTCTTTCCTGACTCTTATATGCTGCTACTTTACTTTGTTCGTCTTATTGGTTGATATATCATTTTTTCTCAATGTTATTATTTTTTTTTTTTTAAATCTTTCAGGAACTACCAAAAGAATCCATTATTATACACCCATTTTTTCCTGATCTTCATTAATTTTTTTACAGGTTTTGATTATTTCCTTTTAAAGATTTTCTAATGATTAGATTACGTCTTACCATATCTTTAAAGTAATTTATCTTTATCTATTTTTTTCCAGATATTTGTCAAAAAGTTTAATCTATTCCAGTTGATGTTCTCCATTTTCTTCTTTATTAAAAAATTGTTTATCTTTTTTCCCGTTTCCTTTAAGATCGTTACAAAGATTTTTATCTTTATCATGTTTGTCATTTGACAAAATTCCTTTCTTCATTTTCTTTTTCTTTGAATTCTTTTTTAAGGTTGCCTATTTTTTTATATACTTTTACTAATTTTCTTACTTTCCTTTATCTTTAAAGTCCATTTAAAGTTGTTCGCCATTTTCGTCTTTAACATTCTTTCAAACATTTTTTCCTACAAAATTCTTTCACCGATTGTATTCATTTCCTTCGTCTTATAAATCCTTTCAAAGATTTCCTACCTTAGTAGCTCTTTACTGTTTTTTCCGGTATACTTTCTTTGCTTTGTCTTTAAAGATTTTCATATGATTAGACTACCGCTTACGTTACCGTTGAAGTATTTTTTAATCTATTTTTTTTTTAAATATTTGTCAACAAGTTCAGTTTCTCTTTCTTCATTGTCGTCAAAACTTTTCTTTCCCTCCTACATCTTTAAAGTCCATTTAAAGATAATCTTCATTTTCTTCTGCAACATTCCTTTTAAAGATTTTTTTTCTATAAAATCCTTTCACTGATTTTATTAATTTCACAGATTTTATTTATTTCCTACGTATAGTTTATCCAAAACCACTTGAATAGGCGTGGTCAACGCTCTTTTCGAATTTTCAAGAATTCTCTTCATGGGCGTACAGGTGTGAGTCGGGAAGTTAGAAGCAACATTAAATAGATATTTTACTAGGTTCGTTTATATAATGACGTTCTTTTGAGTTTCCCCTGGGAAAATCGTAAAAATAATTCCTATCCAAGTGGGTCTAGTTATACCTTTTAAATAATTTTAAAGATTTCCTACCTTAGTTTATTCTTTACGGTCTTTTTTTGATGTACTTTCTTTGCTTTATCTTTAGAGTCTTTTTAAAGATTCTCTAATGATTAGATTAACTCTTACGTTACCTTTGATTTTTTTTTATATATTCTTCAGATATTTCTCAATAAGTCCAGTAGGTGGTGGTCTTACTTTCTTTCCCTTCACAGATTTCCTTGATTTCCATCTTTTTTAAATTTTCTTCATATTCTTTGTTAGGTCTTTTCAAAGATTTTCTTGCGTTATTATTTTGTTACACCGAAATTACCATTTCGTGAAAAGCAAAAGAATGGAAATAAATAAAAAAAATTTCAACAGATTGCATTGATATTTTGTATAAAAAATGAATATTGACACAATATTGTTGGTTTACCAATCATATCGGTAAAAAATTTATTTCACAACATTTTTGTAAATAATATAAATAAATACTTAGTAAAACAGTATTTTAGATAATAGTGTGTATGATTTTTATGATTTTTTTGTATATCTGCCAAAAGACTGTTACTTTATTGAATTTGTATTTTGAACTACAGGGTGTAACAAGAAAATCTTTACTTAAACAGTAGTTATTTCATTTTCGTAAATGATACCGTATTTAAGGATATCTTGATACACACTGTAATATTTATCGCAAATTAGTGTATTTATGAAAAATCGTAATTGTGTAGCAATATTAGGCTGTAAGATCGATATACAGATTATCTCAAGAATTTATCGTATAAAAATAATATAACAAAAAAATCGAAATGATTTTTTGTTATACTATTTTAAAATATGTTTTTTTAGATACGCTGTATACAAAGTATGTAAAATAAAATTGACCCGTATATGTTCCGATTTTAGGCATTAGATGAATATTAAACCTGATACTGTCGTTATTTTGAATGGTAAAATTGCGTTTTTGATCTGAGAGACTCAGGGAATTTTGATTTTTAAATAAATATTATAATTAAAATAAAAAAATGTGTTTATGTAAATTTTGGAGAAAATATAGTTTGTGTTTTTGTAATATTTTCTTTTTTTTCTGAAAAACATTCTCATTTGTATTCTGTATATATGATTTTTATCATTAAACATACTCAGTGAAAATTGACTTTTTTTTACCTTTTCATTAAAAGTCACACTCTACAATTATTAAATATTCGATTTTTTACATTTTTATAATTCATATACTAAAGTTTTGTTCAGAAGTTTAAAATAGAAGGACTTAAGAGTATATATTAGGAAGGTAAGTGTGATAGTTTTTAGGAATTTGGTATGTAAGGGGACACTGCTGTAGGACTTTTCAGGGATGGATGGAATGTTTGCCACGTATTTTAATGAAAGTAAAACTAAATCAAATTTTGAAAAACTAATAAAAAGGTTAACTAAATTTACCCAATTGAAATTCAACTCCAGCTGAGTTCGGTAGTGGTTTCTCTACTGGCAAATTAGTGCCCAGCTCAGCCGTAGAGGGTAAGTACCAAAATAAAGTGAGTGCGCCACCGATTTGTACGGTTAAAATCGGAAACCCCTAATGTTCCAGGCACTACTTCACCCACTGGAGATAATTAAATAAATTCAAAATATTAAACAGTACTAATTGAATTGCACAATAAAAAAAATAACGATAAAGTGAGCTAAATAAAACAAAATATCAACTAGACCCTTCTTTAATAAAAATTAAGAATTTACACAACTGTCAAGCCTCGTGCTTGACAACGCTATTGATATTTATATAAAAAAAAAAGAATATATGAATAATATTAAAAGATAAATTTACCAATATGTGTGATCACACTCAATACAAAAAAAAAGACAAGAAAAATAGATTTTTTTTCTTAACTACTATAGTTGCGACTTAAATCTAATTAGGCTTATCTGTTAATCCTCGGCGTCTCTAATACTTAGGTCGGTTCCAAAAACCAAGCCTGTTCCAAAACCAATAGGCTTGCACCAACCACAATAACTTAAGCTCGAACTAAGTATCAGGTCTGCACCCAAAATTAAAGCCTGTATCTAGCGCTGTATCTAGGATTTCAGCCTATAACTAGGACTTAAACCCGTAACTAGGACCCTAAAATCGTAATTCGGTATTAACAATAGCTTAAACAGATTTTAATGACTCCTTGAATTAATTTGATTTAATAACTTTAATACAATGAAAGAATAAAAATGAATAATACAACATTTAGAAGTTGACTTCTCTGAATTTACAATTAATGATCAAAACTAATGATTTAAATGTACTCAACAAACTTAAATTTGACTTGCTAGTCACGACAAAATTATAACAATAAATTAAATCAAAATTTAACATAAAATTAATTTATAATAGTGAAAGAATAAGCAAAAGGAGTCTTGTTTCACATAAATAAACCTACATACGATACACAAAGAAATACACATGTAAAATCAAGATATTAAAACTAAAATTGCGTCTATATGGCGTTATTAATCTTATATATAACAAAAAAATATAACATAGTAACTCACCTATTAAGATAGGGTTGTTTTATTTCTTAAAACTCGTGACACCACTGGCTGGTAAACGGGTGGAACAATATTCTCGTTGCTAATTGCACCAATCGGGAATTCTACCACAGTTCACCGTGTGAACGGTTTTAAATCACCAAATCTACCTACTGTCTGCTCTATGGGCTACCTACACTCATAGGGAACGAAAGAACCATAAGAATCGAACAACCACATGAATAAATAACGTGTACTCACCACAGAAGATTTCCTAAAATCCGCTAAAGCGATTTTCCTTACGAATCCAACTAAACTACTGAAAATCTCACTCCAATACTTGTTTGTTAGGAAAACTGAGGTTTAATTTCGTAAATCCAAAATGAATTGTCTCCGATGAATAAAGATTACAACTTAAACCCCGAAAATCTTCTCAATGCCACGTTCTTACGACAAAGGCTGGTAAAAGAAAGACCTGGTTCTTTTATATCACATGCACGAAATTTTGACACACGTCGAAATAAGAGGTGACCTCGACTACTATAGGAACAATAACCGTAGGATCTCCAGCTACCAATTTACGAACAAACAGTAGTCGTTAGATACGACTAATCTTATTATTTATCAAGATATCGATAAAAATCTCAACATTATCTAATCCCTCGTTCATTTTCGATTTTATTAAGCAAGATAGAAATATAACTGAACACTGACTGTAGAACACTAAACGTCAAATTATCGACAAAAGAAGAGAAATAGTACCTCAAGGATTCATAAACGTAATTTTAATAAATATACTTCTAAAAATAATTCCAGCGATATCAGGGATAATTTATGGCTAGAATAATAAATATAATAGCTGGCGATTATCTATGCCGAACCAGATCAACCGGTTCCCGACCCAAATAAATCTTTAATAATGGGAAATTTCAAGGTAGGAAGACGCTTATGTTTACAATTGAATATTTATCACTTGCGAAAATTTAACCCGTGACATGTTGGAAAGGAGTTAGTATCTGTCTGTCGGCGGCCCCGCTCTCACAAAAATTTCCCATTTGCAATTCCGGTGAAGTTGGATCTTCTAACTTCTCTCCATGGTTCTTGAATATGCCTAAAAAGTCATTTATCTTTGGTGTAAGTGTAGGTGTATGTGGAAATGTGACCCACGTGGTGCAATGTGGGGTTGGGAGATTGACGCTGTGGCGTGTCTCCTCCGTCGTGGAGCCCTTCCATTTGGCAAGGACGAAGGGAACCACAGAAACTTTCGCCAAGGGCCCATTTTTTTCAGTATCCAGTGTGGGGTTGGGGGTACCATCTAGAGGTAGGAAAAAGGGGTTTCATCCAGCAGGGTTTCCGGAAGGTCCAAGTCTACAACGGATTGGGGGAGTCTAAGGTTAGAGAGGGGGATCTTCTTTTTTGGGACTCTGGATCTTCTTTGGAGTCCTCCATTCCAATGTGTATGGAGGGTCCTCTGGGCAACGGTGTTAGTTCCCTGCAGAGTCCGGTTAAAATAGAAGAAAAAATACCGTGTTTAAAGCATCAATTTAAGTACAACAAATTGGTCTTATAGTGCCAACAATTTGAACTTTTTAATACCTTCAAATGTAGAAACAAAATACTCTGATTTAATTATTGACACATTTTTATTTAAAAATCTTATGCAATTTAACTCAGTACTAAATTTGAACGGTAAATTATTAGATTTAATTCTTTGTAATAAGTTTATTATTTCTAATTTACAGCAATGCTCTTGTCCACTTGTAAAAGATGATACTCATCATCCTTGCATAGAATTTTTATTTGAAGTTTCATATTCTAGACAACGGAAACCTTCATCGTCGATATTCTTTAATTTTAAAAAAGCGAACTATTCTCGAATCAACGACTCTCTTGCTAATATTTCTTGGGAAGACATCTTAAAGACTGATTCTTTGGATTCCTCTGTTCAGAAATTTAACAATATTTTAAATCAATTAATTGATCAAAACGTTCCAAAATTTCATAAAAGTAGACAGTTTCCTTCATACTATTCGGCTTCGACTATTAAAATAATAACAGAAAAAAATAAGTTTCACAAAAAATGGAAAATGTATAACAATGTAAACGACTTAAATTCCTTTAAACTCCTTCGTGCTAGATCAAAAGCAGTGATAAAGAAAGATTTCGACAACTACATTTTAAATATCGAAGCTGACGAAGTAAATAATCCCAAACGTTTTTGGAACTTTTTATCAATTAAAAAGCAGTCGGTCAACAAGATTCCCCACAAAATGCATTTAAATCATTATGAAGCAAATAGTGGTTAAGAAATAGCAAATTTATTTTCAAAATTTTTTAAAAACGTTTTTGTTGATGAACAGAATAGTTTATTTTCTTATGATCAATCAAGTGATACGGGAAATAATTTTAATTTATCACAAATTATTTTAAGCAAAATTTATAAATTATTGCGATAATTTAATTTCAAATTATTATTTATTTTTAATTTAGGCACCATGTATATTATAGGTTTCTTTTAAAATATTGTTAATTTAATTGTGTGGATACTGTAGTGGATTTTCTGTTTGTATCCCGAATAACTAAATGGAATGGAATGGATGGATCACTATGTAAGGGAGGGGGTACCACTCTTCATACTAGCGGTCAGCTGTTTATCCAATCTTTCTAAAATTACGGTTCTCTTTTCATATATGTATTTTCTTCTATAAATTACAGTCTCATTTTATTCTTGAGAATAAACAACAAAATAAGTTCAGTTCCAAGTGGATCACATCAAATTTTATTCACCTACCAAAAAGATCAATAAAACGAAATGCGACGAGCATAGAATGATTAATTAGCCACACATTAAAGATATTCCTTAAAATCATACACTACAGGATTCTCACAATTGGGAATTGGGTTTCAGAACGGGTCTGGAAACTAGAGTGGCTATAGTAACAACTCAAATGTTAATTCAGAATTGCTCAGAAAGATGTAATGTTATCATCGACTACGAATAAGCATTTGATAGAGTTCAACATCATAAACTCATTCAAATCTTAAGGAAGATGGATATGGAACAAAAAGATATGCGTTGTATAGAAAGTCTCAATTTACTCAATATTTTCAGTTTCTTTAAAGTTGTTTGAAATTTAAAAATGGTTTTTGTATCAACAAGTATAAAAAACTGGATTTTAATAAACCACATTTTGTTATCTTCTTTGGTTTTTGAAATATTGATATTTCGTTTTTTGGAAATTTTAAAAAAGTGATTTTAATATCTCGATTGTTTTTGTTATATTTTGGAAATTTAAATTGGTTTTGGATCAGTGCACAATTTGTAAACAAATGCAAAAACCGCGTTTTTGTAACTTTTTTGGTTTTTAAGATACCGATATTTCAGTTTTTTGAGAAAAATTTCATTTATCTGTTTTTTGCAAAATCCTTTTTCAAATTTAAAAATAAATAAATAAAATATCTCAAAATTTCGATTTTCGGAAATTATCAAAAAATCGAGATATCGGTATCTCAAAAACCAAAACAGATATCAAAATGCGGTTTTTTGAAATAGGTTCGAAATTTAATTTTTATTTAAAATATACTTTTCAAATTTCAAAAAATTTTAAAAAACAAGAAAAGTATCTTAAAATTTACAAAAATTGCATATTTTGGACAAAAAAAGCAAAATTAAAAAAAAAACACATTCTTTGAGTTTCGATATCTCAAAAACCAAAAATATTAATATTATAATGTAAATTTCTTGCATTTAATTCCAAATTTGTTTACAAATTTTGCACTGATTTAAAATCAATTAAAATTTTGCAGATGTAAAATATTAATCAATAGATTTGTAGATTAATTAAAGTCTGTAGATTTCACATAATAATCAGTAGATCCGTAGATCAAGTTAAGAATCCGTAGATATACGAAAAAATCCGTAGAGCTTGCATCAATGGTTTGTTCTTACTTCAAATTGCTTATTTTTGTTTAATTTACATTTTTAGTTCTTTAAAATATTTGCAAAAAAAATTTCAGTAGCTAAATTTGGTGAACCCTACAAAGAGTATAATTATTACTGTGTCTATCTACATGCGCCATCTAAACCTAACTCTATTAAGTTTGGTATATACGTTATGAAGTAGAAGGTAATATAATCGCCATCTACCAGTTTTGTTTGCTACTAAATTCGTATGCATGAGCCACTCAGTAGGGAAGTCACCGGAGTTGTTGAAAATTTCCCCTTGATCGATGCTGCCACCTGGTGCGTATGGATAAAGTTCTCTGACGCAATCGCACGTGTTCTTCGGGTTGTAGACGATCAGGCGCAACTTTAGGCCAGTTTTATTTGAATCTTCAAATCGGGATAGACGAATTGTGATGTTGTTCCGTGTACCGTGTATGGCTGTCACATGCGCTTATATTTAAATTAGAACAATATAATAAAATGTCCAATTAATTGAAGATTAATAAAATTTGAATGTGACTAGTGTGTGTTTAGAAATATGTTATCGCAACAGAGCGACACCTGAAGATTAAAAAGAATAGGCAAGTTGCGATATTTCATATTTTATATATTTTTCGAAATTGAGAAGAGTTGTTTTTAAATTTGGATTATTTACATTTGTACTATCAAGAAAGTAATCTTCGTAAATTATGATTTATTAC
This sequence comes from Altica lythri, assembly GCA_964028335.1. Classification (NCBI taxonomy): domain Eukaryota; kingdom Metazoa; phylum Arthropoda; class Insecta; order Coleoptera; family Chrysomelidae; genus Altica; species Altica lythri. The sequence goes on from OZ034809.1 coordinate 19,656,336, forward strand.
TCTTTTTACGTATTTCAATTCTATAATAAAGATAATTCCGTAGATTGTGCCGCTGAACTTGATTTTTTTGTTCAAAATATTTTTAGTTTATATCAGTAGCGGAGATACAATTGTATGTATGTATTGAACAAAAAAGGCTTATAAACGTGTTATTTCATTTTTTTAGAAATTTTTAATATTTTTACTCGTACAAAAGAAGCTTTTTGCAGTTTAATGTAATTTATATATTTTGCGCTCTAAACGCAATATTTAAAAAATAAAAATGACATTACTGGACAATTTTACATAACAATTCAATACTGTTTCTATTTGAATTAGGCTTTTAAAGAGACTTTGTTTTATTATTAAACTAAAGATTTTTTAAAAGCTTCTAAATTACACGACTTACCTCAATCGTTGTGTACTCAAAAGATCACATTACGCACGTTCTACATGAAGCGTACCTTCAAAAAATAGAAAACACTAGGTAATTGTAATTCAGTAATTCATCTGTCGTATGTGTGCGCGTTTTTCTTTTACCTTGAGAGTGGGGTATTATCCCATGTAACGCTATTTTCTGTCGCTTTTTCTTTGTTCAGTCCGCTCCGATAAATAGTATGGCTTCAAACAAACCTGGCAGTCGTAGAACTGACTTATAGAAGCTATGCCTCTACTCTGCATTCTTGAAATGAGTTATAAGACCTCGTTGATCATTTTTACAATGTTAAACTTTTTTTATTGTTTTTCAAAAGAAGAATAGCTTTAAAAATCATTAAAACACAAAAATTGTGTTGCTCTGTCTACATTCACTTAGTCGGCCAAAATGCCTCATAAGAAGCATAGCTTTGAAATAACAACCAAATGTTGATTATATCTTAAAAAATTTTAAAGATGCTACCTAATTTTAGTTTAATAATGAATATTTGATCTGTATGTTCTTATTAGTGAATAACTGTGTCACAATTAAAAAATCCACGTAATACTGTTGATGTCTATTAATCTTCCAGTGCGGTAATTTTGTAATAAAAGCGGATTAGTGGTTGTTTCATATACCCCTAAAGTTGACACTTCTATGAGAATCTACAAAATTTAATAAAGAATGAGTGACATGGATCTAAATTTAATCAAAAACAGAATTGTATCGACATTTTTGAAGCTAGGCTTTTTATGGGTAGTTATGGCAGACGGAGAAAGCGACAGAAAAAAGCGTTACTATATTCATACGTGAACCTATATATATGCGTTTTAATATTTACATATATTTAAATACAATTACAGTTATGGTGCTTTAATCATTTCTGGTGATCGTTCTAAACTTTAAGAAAATGGCACTAGAAGCAGTACATTATTTATTGTTGTTCCCAATTGTTTGAAATCTAAGAAAATTGAAAATCAGAAAATTCATTAAAATTTAAAAATTTTGAAATTTCACGAAAAAATGGATAATAGTTTTCAGGCACATCGAATAGAATTTTTGAATTTTAGAAATTGGATAAACAAGAATTGACATTTGGGATTGATGAAAAAAATGTCAAACTTGCGATTTCTACGTATAGCCAGTATCCAACTTTCTCTCCAACGGACACATCCTAGTTAGATGGACATTCCTCCAACCTCTACAAGATCAACGTTGGAGTTCTCCAAGGATCGACTCTAGCTCTTACTCTATTCCTTTTACACATTAATAATCTACTAGAAGCCACTGATAACGGTTTTGCAGATGATAGTACCTATTCTAACCTATACTGTAGCAAAACGCACAGCCGTCCCATTACCTCAGATGGAAGAGAACAGAAGATTTACAACGGCTTCTCTCAATCAAGATTTAAGAATTGTAAACGAGTGGGGAAGAAAGAATCTTGTTAATTTCAATGCTCCCAAGACAAAGACATGTTGCCTATCCAACAAAAGAGGCAAACATATAGGACTCATCCTTCTCAATGAACGATCAGACACTAGTAGCAAGCGACTTCATTACGCTGGTTGGTATAACGATCTCCCAGGACTTACTCTGGAACGAACATATTGCATCCATAGCAACTTTAGCAGGAAAGAAGTTAGGGTTTCTTTTTAGAGCACGAAAATATTTCTCTCCATCCAACTTAGCTACTCTTTACAAAGCCAAATAAGACCTTATCTTGAATACTGCTCGCATGTATGGGCATCAGCGGCTCCGTTAAGGCTCAGAGATCTTAATGCAATACAGAAATGAGCAGTTCGACTAATAAACGACCCAGTATCACCAAAACCCTAGCCCCATTGTCCCACTGAAGAGCAGTGTCAGATCTTTCCCTGTTTTACCGGTACTTAAACGGGTTTTGCTTAGAAGAACTCCACTCTTTAATGCCTCCACTTGCCTCCACTGTTCAGTGCCAGACGTCGAGAACGGATCAATTTGATCGTTCCTTCATAACCCAGGGTCTTCACATTGTGGAACTCCATACTTTCCTACGTCTTCCCCACTCGTCTTAACTTGCAGTCGTTTTAATCCCAAATTAATAAATTGTCGCTTCTGTCCCAGTAGATGTTCTCGGTACATTTGTATTAACTCTATACCTACGAAGACAGCCTTAAATAAAAAAAGCACCAATAATTGCCTATGGGCTTATAGAGAAATTAAATAACTCAAATGCGACATAATTGAATTAAGACTAACAACTTATGTATTTCTGGCTCAAGGTTGAGATCAAAGGTTCGAATCCTGCTGGACGTAACATTTTTTAGATTTTTTCTTGTTGTCAATTCTTCTTCCATAGAAAAAAAACAATGAAAACTAATAAAAGTCGTAAAATTGGTGAAAAATTGTAATTTACTATTAATATTATGCAAAACCGACAAATGGAAATGATGAAAGAAAGTTCTTTTAACTTATTTGTGAAATTTTGCCAAGTTTTTTTGCTACATTAAGAGTTACCTATTTTCGTTTTTGATGATCTCACACATCGATTTACAGCTTAAATATTGATATTGACCACCCCAAAACATTAACAGAAAATACTTATAAAAAATCAGAATCTATTGGGGGAATATTTGATTGTGTCTTAGCTTGATTCAAATTTCACCTGAACTCAATGCAACCCCGCTTTAAATTAATATTAATAACGTTATGTACCTACAGCTTCCTCGCTCCTCGCCTTTCTTAGCAAATAAATATGTACAGATTATAATTAAAAAAGCAACGCAATATTCTTGTTTTCTATTAATCTTCCAGTACAACAATTTTTTAATAAAAGCTAATACGAAATTCTTTCATATAAACGTAAAGTCAGCACGAAAAGAATCAAAATTTATTCAAGGTGGAGCCTAAGCTAATATTAGCAAAAAGTGGAATATTCTTTTTTGAAGTAAAACTTCTTTAGCGACACTAGGAGTAAAAAAGTTATTCTAACGGACGTGACGTCATTCTAATAACAGAAACCGGAAACAAAACCTAATACTGACACGATTTTGCATGGGCGCCGGCAGCAGGGTGCAAGAGGGTGCGCTTGTACCCCCCTGCTATGAAAGAAAATACCTGAATTTACCAGAAAATTACATATTTTTTTAATTTTTTTATTAAATTATTGTTTGAATAAAAACTAAAGGCGTCGCGGTTGCTGTCCAAATCATTCTACATTCTATATATATATATTAGATCACAATAGTGTGTAGATGCAGATGCACCCCCTGAAAATAATCCTAGCGGCGCTCATGCGATTTGGCTCCTATATGAAATAAAATTAAATCTGTAATTGTATGAATTGACAGCTGATCATCTTGTCAATCGAAATACATTGTATAAATAGTTTTTTGTGTATAAAGTGTTTGTATTAAATATGAATAAACAATGTGGATTTATTAATGAAGAAAGTGATGAAAAAATATTGATTGAAAATGAGTGAATAGGTAGGTACTCTATATGCATAAATTTTATTTTTGGTGTTATTACACTATTTATACCTAATTATTTATACCTATTATTTATACCTAGCTATTTTCGTTTTATAGACTTAAAGAGCTAAAAAGAAAAATAAATTGTGAACGTCAAAGGGGATATTATAAGCGCCAGAAAGATTTGAAGAAAAATGACAAAAATGAAAAAATGAAGAGACAGCCACATTCATTATGATTTGATTAAGTAAGTTTATATACATACATACATATTATGATAGTAAATAATTGTTTATACGGAATCTTTACGTTGAGTAAAGAAGCATGTTGCACGTTTTTGTTCATAAAATAATAATATTCAAAATATTTTAACACTTTCTTATTTTAGGTTTGGTTAGGTAGCCATAAAGGCCATAAAACCACTGGTCAAGATGGCTGACCTTTGACCACCAATAACAGATCCTTCGTAGACGTGAAGGAAACAAACTTAACTCAGGATTTTAAATTTTATGGAATATGCTATAAAATGCTACAAAATGAAATGGTTATCTAACTATCGAAGGCTCTTGTGTTGTGATGTATTACAATAAGGTAGATACAGCTACAAAATCACACATTCTAAACGTAATGTGTGTATATTTTTAATATTGTTTACCTATTATTGAAGCAAAACTTCTTTAGGCACGACTAGGGGTAGATTCTAACGGAAGATTCTGATGGAAGTAACTGTATAATTTCAGCTATGGGAGGAGTTTAAATTTCCGAAATTTATTTATGAAATTTTCAAACGGTTTCAGATACATTAATGGTATTTATAGACTAAAATCTATGTTTCACATTTTAGTTACCATAAACCTATTATTTCATATATAAAAAAAAATAATGATAACTTTCAAATTCCTATTTCTAATGAATAATATAAATATAACATCTCATTTTTTGTAAAGTATATAGGCAATAAATATGATTGAATTGTAATTAAATATTTATTTTCCGATACGTACGTCAACAAGTTTTACTTCAATCGCGCGTAAAGGTTACACGCACACTCTTTTTTTTTTTCAACAATACGTTTTACTTTTTGGTGATCAGATCGATCCGCAGGTTTACCAAGGTACACTCAAAGAACATTTACTAAAATAATCACTGGAATAATTATGATTTTTACTTAAGGAAAGATTTAAATATGCGTACCTATGTGTTTTAAAGCTAGTGGAATGATTTAGTATGACAAACATTAGTAAAAGGAGTCAAAAAACTAAACATTGATTAAAAGAAGCTCAAACTCTGTTTACACCAACTATAACACTGTTTATATTCTGCATTGTTTCAAGGTAAACATATATAAATATTATTGTCTCCAAGTCACATCATTAAACATAATTTCTTCACAAAACAGAATAATTACCGAGTATACATCAAAACGTAACAGCTTGTTTAGAAAAGTTAAGACATAATGTGTTCGGTTCTGTGCAAGATTAATCCTATCCAAACTTTATTCCTTTAAGAATACGAAATAAACTCCATGATTGGTAGTATAAAATCTAAAGTTTAACTTACACGAACTAATTTAAGAATCTCCTGACCAATGTGGTTTGCCTGATCATGATCTTACCATTTTCCGATCAAAAAGAAAACATAAAATTTATAAGGAAGATTTAAAGATTTCAAACAATTTTAAAGCTAAATTAGTTTTTTCAATGAAAGACTTAGAGATTTAAAATTCTATAAAAAAAAAACACGAATCCCAAAACAGCTAAATTTAGAAAAGAATTATACTGATAATTAACATTTTTGGCAGATGCACTCAAATCTCATTTACAAAAAATCACTGAAGGAATTTTGATTGGGATATAACGTCAAGATTTAGATATGCTTAAGTGTTTTAAAGATAATATAATCCAACATGATAAGTTGAATTTGAAAAAATTGTAACAGGTATCAAAACAAAACAAACTGAAAAAGAAACTGAAAATATGGCAATCAAACCACCGTTTATGATCCAACTCAAATCATTTAAATACACTTTCTTGGAAAGCAAAATATCTAGCGATTATAGGTACATCTTTTTCAGAAAAGTTAAACCATAACAAGACATCATGTATCGTGTCTGTGCAAAATTAATCATCGGATACAAACTTTATTTCTCCAACATAGGTTAGTAGTACTGAAACCAAAGTTCTAATTCAAGTAAAAACTCATGGGCAAAATTAAAGTACCACCTAACTAAATAAGCTCAAGTTTTCCTGTATTCGACTGATATGTTTGGTAGCTTTACAAAACTTGTAAATAAAGCAAAGCAAGTGTTTTAGACAGAAATTGGCAAAAGAAGACCCAACAGTTGATTTTGGTGAGGGCCTATAACTTCGAACTTTTTTTTAAGAACGTCCCATAGGTGCTTTATGGGATTTAAGTACGGACTGTTGGCTGGCCATCCATTAACTAGGTAACCACTTCCCTAGCTACATTGGGACGAGCATTATCTTGCATGAATGTACAATTTGGCCTCACGAAAGGAGGACACAGCATAACATGTTCAAGAACGATATTTTCGAGATAATAATTCGCATTCATGGATCTCATGCGAATAGAAACCAACTCTGTGATGCCATTTTAGTCCGGACTGTTGGCTGGCTATCCATTAACTCAAGATTAATTGCATTTACGTAGTTAAAAACTTGCCTACATTGGGACGAGCATTATCTTGCATGAATGTACAGTTTGTCCTCACGAAAGAAGGACACAGCGTAACATGTTCAAGAACGATATTTTCGAGATAATAATCCGCATTCATGGATCTCATGCGAACAGGAACTAACTCTGTGCGGCCATTTAAGTCCGGACTTTTGGCTGCCAGCCATTAAATCAAGATCAATTGCATTTATGTAGTTAACCACTTGTCTAACCACGTGGGGATAAGCATTATCTTGCCTGAATATACAATTTGGCCTCACGAAGGAAGCAGACAGCAAAGCATGTTCAAGAACGATATTTTCGAGATAATAATCCGCATTCATTGATCTCATGCGAATAGAAACCACCTCTGTGCGGCCATTAAAACCAATTCGTCCCCAAAACATCACAGTGCCTCCACAAAATGAAATTTTGGGAACAATATTGCAGTTCGCAAATCTCTCTCCAGGCCTTCGCCAAACATGCTCACAGCAATCCCAAGATTTTAAGTTGATTCTAGTCTCATCTGAGAATAAAACTCTCTTCCATTCGTCAAAGGTCTAGTTTTGATGGTTACCAGCGAAACGTAGTCTTGCAATTTTGTGTTCCCCGGTTAAAAAGATTTTTTCGTAGATTTTATATACAGCTTCATTTAAACATCTTCATACAGTTCAAGACGATATCAGTACATTGCGAGCAATAAGCAATTCATTTCGTAATATTGTACCAGTGACTGTTTCGAAGAACAGACACACACACAGAAAGCGCTCATCTTCTGCATTTGTATACCTTTTGCGCCCTTGTCCAGGTTCGTGATTGTAAGATCCTGTCTGGTTAAAGTGTTTGACCATACGAGAGTGGGTAGTGAAATATTTCCTTCCTAACAAATAAGCTACATAATTCACGTCAGTAAAGTTGATGCCTTTATCGCATCCTTTACTGATAAAATCTCTGTCACGATTCATTTTCTAAGACTAAAACTATTAACAAACACAACACGTTCTAGCAAATGAAATCTTTTTCTAATCAACAATTTTAATGACGGCAATATGCTCAACTTTCAACACAAAGTAAAATTATGCATTTATAATTTCAACACAAACGACTATTTGACAAAATGTGTCTAAATTAAAAAATTAGCAACCTTAATCATGATCATTATTTTGAAATTTAAAGCAAAAAAAAGAGGTGGAGCCTTAATTTGCCTATAAGTTTATAAAAAATATTAATTAAATATGAATATATTGTAATAAACAACCCCCTTTGGTTGCTTCACTGTCTTACGTGGATATTTATTATTTAGTTTATGGAATAAAAGTGTCCGCTTTATGCCAAGAAAAAGAAATGATGGATAGGTTTATTTTTATACTGAACGTCTGCTTGTTGTAGGTGTGTATGTGTGTGATGAGATGCGTTAGATGACTGCTCTGCTCTCTAATATCAAAACAAATTAAAAAAAATCTACACCTGATAAATAAATAACTAACATGTGATGTTTGTTGATTTTGATTCGTAACATTTCGGATTTTCTCGGGGATTAGAAACGCTAATAAATATTGTGGAATTTTTATTTTTAAAATATTTTTTTGAAAATATATAATATTGTGTTATAAAAGTTGGCAAGTGTAAAATTCATGTATCATTAGGACGTTTCTACGAAAGGAGATATAAATATAAACATTCTATATTACTTTCTCTGATAAAAAAGTATAACTATAAATAGTTACTCCTAGATTCGATTCCTATCAATTTTAACAGATTTTCTATAGTCAATATTGCCTTTCCGATATCACATAATTTGTTTTTAAATAGGATTAGGTTTTTAAAGAAATTATTTCACCTTGAGTGATAATCTAGATTGAATAACATTTTCTATTTTTGAAGTTGCGATAGATATCCAGATAGTTTTTAATTATCTAATTGTAGAAAAACGTAAATATTTAAAGCAATCTATTATTCTAGATTGTAGATTACAAGTGGGGTCAATTGACTTAGGTGACCTTATCAACTGTGACCTAAAAAAACGTTTGTGTTTATCCTACATCTAATTATGAGTCTATAAGTTCGAGACATTTAAGAAAGTCTACTATCTGCTTAGGATTTACGTTTGGTAACTGATCAGGCTCTAAAAAGACCTGTCCCAGAAATTAATTTGTGTCTTTGACGAACAATTACTTTGCAGTTATAGATAATATGTTCAGCTGTTTCATCTGCATACACTCAGAATCTGCATGTTCCACTGTCCACTTTGCTCATTTTTCGAAGATAGTACCTGAATGGACAGTGACCTGTGAGAATTCATATGATTACTCTAAGTTTAGGTTTCTGAAGCTTTAACAATATTGTAGAGTAGAGCAGTGAATGCTGTAATACTCTTTTGATTGTCTTTGGCCTTTTTTTAATTACCAAATTTATCCATAATGTGGAATTTTGAGATGCCACAGAAAGATTCTATTACGATCAATGAAGTAAGAGCTGCTTCTTTTGCAAGACTATCAGTAATATCGTTACTTTGTTGTCTTTAGTCAGTTGCTTAAGAGACTGTTTGCAGTTCTAGGTTGTTTTGGACTCGAACGTGGTAGAATGTAGACTTCAAAACAGCTTGGTTATCGGATGCAATAAATATTCTGGCTGAGTTCAGGCGTTTTTTAATGATTTCTTAAGCACAGATGTCTATTGCGAGCCTAGCGTTAGGACCTGTAACATCTATACCTACTTCTTCTGGTGTTTTAGATTGATCTGTATAATAAATGAGGGCTATTTTTGAAAGTTAACCGATTTTGTTTTGTGTTAACTCACACTCATTAATACTAGGTTCAAAATCTTGTTCTGGAGACATAATGTCTGCAGGCATCTCCATGAATTTTTTATTCAGCAACAATTTTTATTTTTGAAGCTGCGATAATTATCTAGATGGTTGTTAATTATACGTTTGTAAAAAAACGAACCAACGTCTAAGATTGAGGTGGATTCCAAATTTTTGAAGCTCCGCTGGATATCCAGTTTTTTTTTTATTAAAGATGTCCTCGTAGGTATAGACCTAAATACAAATGTACCGAGAACATCTATTGGGGCAGAAGAGACAATTTATTAATTTGGGATTTAAAGGCCTGCAAATTAGGAGGAGTGGGGAAGACGTGGGAAGGTAAGGAGTTTCACAATCTGGAGACCCTGGGGATGAAGGAACGATCGAATCGATCCATTCTCGATGTCGGGCATTGAACAGTATAAGGGTGCATGGAGTTGGCACGTCGCGTTGCTCTGGCTGGTCTGGAGGCATTATAGAGCGGAGTTCTTCTGAGCAAAATCCGTTTATGTATCGGTAGAACAAGGAAAGATCAGCCACTAGTTTTTGGTGATACTGGTGTCGTTTATTAGTCGAACTGCTCTTCTCTGTATTGCATAAAGAACTCCGAGCCTTGATGTTGATGGTTGTTATTTACTCATTTGGAGAAAAACGTGAATAATTAAAGTTATCTAAGCTTCTCTACTGTTCTAACAACTTCTATTTACTTTACATCTTTAAGCAACATACTGAGCGTATTCTCTAGAACCAGTATTTCCATTTTGATTACAAATCATACGTTTTAGTCACAATTTTCATAAGAGTGGACTAAGTAAATTTAAATATTCGAACAAATTCGATCTATATGCAGCTTCGCGTTGATTGTGGGATAGTTCCAGAGCTGACAACAACCTGCAAATTAGCAGTGAACTACAAATTGAATTTACCTGCTCGATTAAATAAATTCTATAATACTGGTATTACTACTCGCCATTTTTTAGTTTATTAAAACAGTAACCTGAAAACACTCACGGAATCAAACCTAGCTTCATCGATAAATACCAACTTTCATGGGAACCGTTGGTGCCGTTTCCGTCCGAGATCCTGCTAACATATATATTGATATGGAGTTCCTACCTGGGAACCCTTCCACTCACTATATTCTCCGGAGTGTGGTAGTGTGGATTCCGCACCTTGAAGAAATCAGCACCTATTATACATAAAATTTCAATATTCCAATATTCCACTCCCTAAATACAAAAAAAACTTTCTTCCTTTGCCAATCGCTGGTCTTCTTTCAGTTTCTCTAACTGCTAGCTCCAGCTTCCTCTGAAGTTTTAGTTCCATTTATATACTTATCAAATTCCTATATTCATACCTATTCTCTTAAAGAACAAAAACAGACTAGGTAAAACTAAACTACCAAAAAAGCAAATTTTAGCAATTTATATAATAAAAGAATTGCTCGTTTAAATATATTAGATTTGCCGATTTAGTTTGTATTGGTCTTGGTAAAGTCCTTTGAATACAGAATTTGGTGATTCGTTGATTAAGAAAAATTCATAGCAAAAATGCAAAGTAAATCGAACTGTAACTCATAATTTTGTTGTTAGTATTTAGTATTTTTTATAAAGAAATTAATCATTTCTAACTATACAATCGGCAACAGCGTATATCCATAACTTACAATGCCAATTATTTGTAGAAACAATTAACGAGTACGTCTAATAAACATTTTTTTTACGGACGTATCATGTGTAAATATGCTGTTAAACATTCATATATTTGACTTTTCATGTAAATAACAACAAAGATGTGATCAACAGTCGAATGAACTATGTTGTGTCTCTTCACCAGAAGGTGTTATAAACCAAGAAAAAGATGGAGGTCTTTTGTAAGTATTTCGATGTTGCTATTATTTATTTACAGTAGCTATAATAAAAGAAGTAACATATTAGAGGATAACCTTGAACTCAAGGAAAAAACTAAATTATTTACCCTGAAACGAGTAATGTTGTTGATGAGTAAATAAAAGCAATTAAATAAATGACATTTTTATAAAATATAGAGTGTATAAAAATTAAAAATAATGAAGTACTTGATCTTTTTACCATACTATCTAAATTTCAATCCAAGCTAATACTTTTTTAAAATTAAAATTCAATTTAGGAGGCGAGCTCATCAAGTCGGAATGAGATTTCACAACCATACCTCATTTTTCATTTCATTTTTACATTGTGTAATTTTTTCTTGTCATAAATAATTTTCTGTGCGAATTAGTCTCTAGTATTTTTTTCTACTTAATTTAATTTTTATCAAATCCAGTTTACATAATTTCCATTTATTTCTGTACTTGCTTAGAAGAAGGCTAGAGAAAATATATGTACATACACACATGCTCAAGATCTAGGGATATTAAATTTTTTTAATATTTATTAATTTATTTTACACACTAACCTATGTTGGACGGTGTAACACAATTCTAGCAATATCTGTTAACGTAAATATACACATATAAAATTGATCCGCAAAGAATGTTACTATAAAAAATGTATTTTTTTTTATTGGGACCCTATTTTGCCTTTTTAAAGCACGCCTGTGCGTGTTTAAATCGAACTTTCAAACACGCGCGTTTTTTAAAGTTACCATGGCAACATAACAAATTCAAAAACGTTCATTGTAAATGACAATTTTTTTATTATTGATTTGGCAGGAGTATACTTGTAACGTCAAATAAAATATTACTAACAAATTTAAAACCTTTATTCAAACATTATTTAACAGTAATTTTAATTTTTTAAATGAATATGAATAGTGCAGTTAGTATTGTTTGATATAGTAATTTGTCGATTTTTTAAATCGGAGGAAATGCTATTTAAATTAATACCGCTAACACTCTCTGAACACAATGAGGTTTCACTTCCATTAATGGCACTACCAATAACGTTTGAAACATGATTCTTATTGTTAATGCTCTCTTCAACGTAACCACTCGCTACAGCTGCCGATTTCCATCCTACTTGTCGTTGGATTTGATCTATTGTCATGCCACTATTTGCCATAATGGTAGCGGACGTACGTCGAAATGCATGTCCCGTGTATTTCTCAGGATCATCCAATTTAAGATAACGTGCAATTTGCAACGGACATGATCCAAATGTATTAATACCAACTACTTGATTGGTACATTTCCCTTTATCATATCGTAAGAAAACTCGGTCTGTACTTACATTTTGCGGGCGCAATGATAAATACTGCTTCACCAAACGCACATAACTAATTGCATCATTATCGGCTACAGTAAAACGCCGAGCCTTTATTGTCTTAGACGGTCGGATAGTAATAACCAATACGCTTCCTTCTTCTTTGATATCATGTAAGCGCAAATCGCATAATTCACATCTTCTAGAAGACCCAAAGATGCCGAAAATGGCTACCACCTTCAAAAATAAATACGTTATGTCCGGCGCATCTATGAAAAACTTCCGCAAATCATTTTCTTTGAAAACATACGCCTTCTTGGCTACATCATTCTTGCTAATTGCCTTCATGAATGCGTGCACTTTTACAAATGATTTTATATCAACTCCTTTGTTTAACCTCAACAAACATTGCAATTTCGAATGGATAGCCCACATAGTCGACGCCTTGTATTGCTCCGACATTTTCTGAAGGTAAGCAAGCATAACTCGTTCATTTATATCTGTTACCTTTTGATCTTCCAACCATGTGATAAACTTGGCGTATTCTTTTTCATATGCGTCTTTAGATTTTTGCGGTATCAACCGCGATTCTGCTTTACTATTTAAAAAATCGATATTAGAATTCATTTTTAAGCACTGCGGTGACAACAATTATTCTTTGATGACAGATTGCGATCAATTTTTGATATTCTCATTTCCATAACAACCAAAGGTATATTTATTTCATATCACGAATTCGACCATTTTTAACTCCCATTTTTTTTAGTAATAATACCAGTATTTATGATTTAAAACTGCACCAATAAAAAAAAATAGCGTAAAGTATTCGTGCATAACTAGTCTTAAAAACACTTGCTCTATTTCAAGCACTCCGGCTGCGCCGTCGTGCTTGAAAAATCGCGCGTGTTTTAAAGACCTTTTTATGCACTTATACTTTAATATACTATTTAAAGAAATAAAAGATAAAAGAATTTGTCATAAGAAATTATTTTCATAATTTACAATTTTAATCGAGATTTCATTAATTGTTTATCAATTGTTTTTTTGCAAAAATTGTTTTAACATACCTCTACATCATTTGGCCGAAAACAAAATGTTGAGAGCTGCGGGGATGATTGAGGCAGGAATGCGTAAATTTATGTGGCAAACCTTATCTTAATTTTTTGGACCCCTTATCGTGAAACGGGAAACGTTCGGGGAAAGGCATTTGGGACAATCAAGTATAACTAACCTCATATGGACCGATACGTTCAGGTAATTAATCATCTCCGTGGAACTCATAATATGAGTGTTTTCAGACATACTAAGTATCTACGGAAGGTTGAGAGAAGGTAAATTAGTTAGCCGAAGACTTTGGAGATGCCAACCTTTAAAACGAGGGAATCGTGCCAGTCGCCTAGGTTGGGCAGAAGAATATGTTATATGGGAGCAAAATCAATGCCAAAATGTTCTTTTTACCGATGAATCTCGGTTTGATTTGTATCCAGTTTCTCCAAGGATACCCATATGGAGAGAACCTGGTACAAGAAATCGAATGCAACATACACAAGAGGTTCACCGCTACAGGGGAAACACAATTATGGTATGGGCAGGAATTTCGCTAGGCAGTAGAACTGAGCTCGTTCTGCTGGATAGTTATTTTATCTTCAGAGTAACAAGAAATTTCTTGGAAGAGCAGAATATTCCAGTTTTGCCCTGACCAGCTCAATAGCCCGATCTCAGTCCTATTGAGCATGCATGACATATGCTTCAGCGAAGTGTTTTCAAGACCAGAATCAATTTCAAAATCGCAATCAGCTGTTTCAAGCTCTTGAACAGAGCTGGATGGCGATTCACCAAGAAGATCTTGATCCTCTGTATGGAAAGACGTTGTAGAGCCATCATAAATGCACGAGGAGGCCACATTCCTTATTAAAATATTTTTTCTTTGTTCAATGATAAAAAATAAAAAATTGGATTAATAAATTTTCGTTTTTTGCATACGTTTTAAATTGTTCTTATTTTTTTATGATATTTTATTTTTTTATATCTTTTGTCCATTTACCTCTTCCCACGTATCCGGCTCACACAAGTTATTCCATGAAATAATTTTAAACCATTTTCTAAATAAATTTTTTAACTATCCCTAGATTTTGAGCATGTATGTATGTACTTGAAAGAATTGTCTAAATTTTAGTACTCAAATTATTTTAATTTCTCTTTTTTTATATTTAATACTTTTTTGAACAATCAAATACAAAAGCATCATGATTTTTTCACAATAACACCTATAAATTTATTATTCATAACTTAAAGATGACCATGTTATCGAAAACAACTGTGAATTACCGATAGACTGGATAACATGTAATGTATCATTAATAATAAGGTTTTTACTTTATTTATTCTAAAAATACTTGCACTCAAGTAAGATACATAATTAATTTAGGGTGAATATTAATTATTTTTTTCTCGCAGGAAACGCACCCTTAGGGGGTGAGGCAGCCAGTTAGCGGTGGAAGTGGAATGGGCTGCTCCCCGAGTGCCTTGTTGGAGCACATCCACAGGGACCCTTCTAATAGCCACCAGGAAAAAGTACACGTTGCTAAAAATTCAACAAGATTGACACCGACTACTACACAGGCTCATGCTGTGAAAGGTAAAATATTATTTATAAAAGATAAACTTAAACAAATACAACATCAATCTATGAGGTCCTTCAAAAAAAAAACAGCTGCTTGAGTAAATCATAACCGATTTATCAATGTTTCTTACTTTAAATTAATTTAATTATTTTAATATGCGTATAATCATTAATTGAATTAAAACAATCTAGTTCTCCTAGTGTACATTCCTATTCTTCTGAACGAACAACATTATAATAAGGGAGAGGAGTGTGTTGGATATAAAGCAAGAAATTTTAAATTGCAAGTAAATTACGAAATAAGATAGGGCTTCTTCTTTAATATAGCAACTTTCTTAACTTTAGATATAATCTAATAATTCTGGTTATTACTCTTTTAGCAGACTAATTTCATAACTTTATTACCAATTTTGATCGCTTTTTACTGGAAAATTATCCAAATTATTTTATCTTTTTGAAATTAAGATATTAGAGAAACAAAAATTTATATTAAGAAGAAATTAAAAAAATATTACACCTGGCAAGAATCGAACTTTCGATCTATAGCCGATAGCACCTTAAACCGCGTGGCAACGCATAATCGTAGCAGTTAGCCGTCGTTTTGATCCGAGTGTATAATTATCGACTGGTTAGTCATCAGTGATATTGATCTTATCAAAATTCATAATGTTGTCGTTTTTGTGCACCCATATAAGCATGATGAACAGCCATTTAAGAACAAATATCAACGCATAAATTAAATGAAGAAAACAGCGTTACAGTTACGGTGGAAACAGACTACTACCATGTCACCTGAGCTTATATGCCGTCACATTATCATGTTTTTATGGTAATATCACGCTTAGAAACACACTGCTATCACGTCTAACGGAATTTTCATAAGTATTGCATTGGGTTTTCAGTGGTGTTTGTTTTCCAACAGCGAATAAATTTGACAGCTTAATTAGTTCTTCGGAATGGGAAAAAGAACTGGAAAGAACTGGTGGTTGTATAGTTTTGGATGAATGTGGTAGAAACAAACGATAGGTACACGATATAAATTAAATAAGGAATTAATTGTGTTTGGAACATTAGCTGCTCGTTGGAGAAGTTTTCCCAGATGTTTAGAAGTACATACAACCCGATTTTGTTTGCATCTGACACCGAAATAATGCAACTTTCTCAAAGTGTTGTTAAATTTGAACCCTATAAGAAGAAATTGTAGTTGCGAAGTTCGAAGTTCGAGGGAATTTTAAGGACTATTTTATTTCAAAAATGGTAGTATAGATTGGCAAAAAAATAGTGTGCGGAGAAGAAGAATTAATGTGCAAGCGCAAAAAACAACAACTTGAAATTACACGTGAGGCATGTGACGTGACGTTTATAACGAACCATGCAAAACAACATTGCACACTTTTTAGCCGCGACGTGACAATACGTGAGGTCATTTGAACTCACGTAACGTGATAGTATAGTCTGTTTCTGCCTTAACTGTCATATGTAGTGTCTGAATAAAATTCAAGATTCGTTAGAATTAACTGAATCAGTTATTAATGGCAGAGAACTAAAAGAATTGGATTTCGACACAATCGGTACGAATTCAACATCAGTAAAATCATAGAATTTTTAGAATCAGAGAGTAAAAATATATCTATAGTGTGCTATTATAGTCGAGCCAAGAAAATTAATAAAACTCATACAAATAGTAAAGAAAACTTAAGATGTCTGTGGCTAAAATGAATAAGTTATTTGTGTTGGAATTTTGTAGAGATGCTGAAAATTACAGAAAACTGCATATTAATACGATGAACCGTGATTAAAAAAATATCACTGTATAAAAAATTGCTCATTAGTTACTACAAACGGCGTTCATGTAGCCCTAAGTAGATACTAGCTCGCATCCCTCATTCAGATCAGCGCTCGACCCCAACCCGTCAGACCACAAGACTGAGGTGGATATAAAACAAGAAAGAAATCCCAATAGAATAATCATTTTCCTCGCTTCTGGTTCGCTAGGACTGAAAATGTTATTTAAAGGACGCTTGAGACATCTTGTCCGCTTGTTCCTCAGTACTAGTAATATAATAAACAAGTTTTGCTGTAAATACTTTGTTTCCCTCCGGTCAACACACCAATTCAAGTAGTCTCACGATACAAAATAAATAAAACTCACATAAAAGTTATAATTGATGTGAAGTGTGGGATCTAAAAAACTCAAGCTGCTAGAAAAGAAATGTTGGAGTTGTGGTGGTAGAACTCTGTAAAAAACTGAAAGGACTGAATTTGAATAGAAAGGGTATGAAATCAATATTAATACGGCGACTAAAAATTACAGAAAGTTGTGGTTTTTAAGACCTCATATTGACTTGATCAATAGAGATTAAAAAAAAATGAACAAAACTCACACAAGTGTCAGGAGACTCAGGAGTGCGATTAATAAAACCCCAAGATATCTGGAAAGGCATTGAACGAGTTATTGGCGGTGGAATATAAAAGAAAGTTGAAAGCTTTGAATTTAATAGGAGTAAAAATCAACATTAGGACTGAAAATTACAGACACTTACTGTTTTGTTGCACTCATATTGTCATCCAGTGATCAAAGGAAGTATCATCTTCTAATGAAAATGAAGAAAACGCACAAAAGTGTTACCATTAATGCCAGGTGTGACGTTTAAAGAAAATTCACGATACATATTAAGCTACTAAACAAGTTATTGGTGATAGAGTAGAGAATTGAAGAATTGCTTTTAGATACAATCGGTACCAAATCAACATTAGTACGAAGACTGAAAGTCACAGAAAGTTATTGTTTGTACGTTATTATTATTGCTTATAAATAAAATTCACACAGTGGGTGGTAGTTGTAGCAACTGAAGAAATCTCAAGATGCTGGGAAGAACAAATTATTTATTATATTTAGTAGAGAACTAAAAGGACAGAATTTGAATAAAAGTGATATACAATTAACATTGATAAGCAACTGAAAATGACAAAAAAATGACCTCATCACTTCGTGAGTGGTCGGTGCCTATCGACTGGAAAAAGTCCGGTTTTTAAAAGTGGTTACAAGTTAAATCCAGCTAACTATCGACAAATTAGCCTAAATTGTTTAGCCTGTAAATGCATAGAAAGAATCATTACTGTAGAGCTTACTGATTTTTTCTTCATACAAGGCATTCTTCGTCCACAGCAATACGGTTTACTCCATGGCCCATCTACAGTTTCAAATCTTCTAAAATGTGCCGATATCTGGACGTCCGAAATAGAGAAGGGAAATACTGTTGACATAATTTACCTTGATTTGAAGGAGACTTTAGATAAAGTCCCATACGAACGTCTTCTTTATAAATTGGAGCATTTTGGTGTGAGAGAGTCGTTGCTACCTGGATTCGTGCCTTTCTGAGAGAGTAATGTAAGTCAGAATTGAAGATCAATTATTGTATAATTTCTAGTAACTAGTGGTATACCGCAGGGTTCTGTTATCGGTCCCCTGTTCTTTAACTTATATATCAGCAATTCCATATGGAGTCAGTGTCTGTGTCCTCGGTATCACTAATTGCAGATGACACCAAGTTCTTTTCTAATCCACTATTACATTATGAAGAACTGATTAACTATCTGAGTAGAATTGAACAATGGTGTATTATTTCGCTTCAAGAAATCAATGTACAAAAATGTAACATTCTTCATCTAGGACACAATAACCCACGTATAAGCTACTACATCAAAGGTGTAAATATTCCCAGTTCTTCACCACAAAAAGATATTGGGTTTGTAATTGCGATTGACCTAAAGTGGGCTTCTCATATTAAGTCAATCGTCAGAGTTAACAGAGTTATGTATAGGGTTAGACAATCTTTCGAAAATCTGTCTCCATAATCGATAGCTACTATCTACAAAACCTACATCTGTCTCATCCTAGACTATTATGCACTAATTTGAAACCCTTACTTTGCAAAAGACACTCATGCTCTTGAGCAAATTCAAAGGCGAACATCCTGACTTTCTCTAGCAATTCGTAATCTCCACTATAAAGAACGACACCAAATTTTGGGATTATGCAGCCTCCAAGGAGGAGACCCGTGGTGATCTGGTCGAGACATACAAAATTTTACATGTTCATTAATTGCTTGACCTTAGTTTATTTGTTATCAGTGTTAATGTACGGAATCGAAGTCATCGATATAAACTAGTGCGCAAATAGTTTAAAAAGCTGTGTCCACCACACTTTCTTACAAACAGAATCTTCAGAGATTGGAACGCGCTTCCTGATTTTTTGGTTTACGCTACCTCTGTAAATACTTTTAAAAATACTTTAGACACTCTTTAATAAGTTTTAGTTTACATTATGTGATGACAGTGTTAAAAGAGGTGAAAGAAAAGTTATCGGTTTTTATAGTGAAGATGCTCAACAAATAATTTGAAATATGTCTGAAGGGTTCAGAAAAAAAAAAGTGCGGCTGTTAACCAGACTGTAACCCTTACAAAAGTGTCTCGAACCACCGTATATAAATTACTAAAAAATGGACCCTCCGGAAAAAAAAACTCGTTTTTCAAAGGTTATAAAAACGCATCATTTAGGATAAGTACGAGATATTATATATAATATGTGGGCTGAAAGATATTATCCTATTTTATGTAGGATTCAAATCGAATTGAAAAGGAAAGAAGTGATAGATTGTACAAGAACAACTTTGTGGCGTTTTATGCAGAACAACGGATTTAAATTTAGGACTTTCGATAAACGTCAGTCTATCACGAAGAGCTTGTTACTGGTCGTGTAAAGAAAATAATACGTATTTCTGTTGAACTAACCCTTCTTCATTTCCACGCCAATGGTCGGCATTGGCCTCAATGAGATCAAAATGTCGACAAAAATCCGACGAAAGTAAACTGACTTTGGAAAGGTTTTACTTGAGTATAATAATCATTACGATTTATACCTTTTTTACTTTGTACTATAATAAATTTATATTTTGGTCATCAATAAATTAATAAGTAAATTAAAACTTTTCAATTGAAAAAGTAGTAGTCTTTCATGCCGCGGTTCAATAAAACAATTGAAAAGAACAGTCGATACCTGCTGGTATAATATAGATCCTATTACGGCCCTGAGCTTTAAACTCTCGGCTTAGGTAGCTGTTAAAATTGTTCAGTCTGCATGAACTTGGAACGAATAATATATGAACTTATATTGTCATGATCAACAGTTTAAAACAATTTAACGTTTTAGAAAATAAATAAAGCGTAAAGTACTATCAGGAATGAAAAAATTCAAAATAAAGGTATCGTTCCAAAGTGAGTCAAATTTTAAAAAAATCTTCATAAATTCTACGTATGTCAATAATTAAGCTATGTCACGACCAGTTAGAACTTCAATTTATACTAATATTATAAAGAGGAAAGGTTTGATTTTTTGTTTGTTTGTTTGAAATGAATAGGCTCCGAAATTACTGGACCGATTTCAAAAATTCTTTCACCGCTGGCAAGCTACACTATTCCCAAGTAACATAGGCTATGTTTCATTTTCAAACAAATTAGGGATCCTTACTAAAATGCCATTAATGTAACCAAAAATGACCTTCAAATCCTTACATCGCGTGCGCTGAGAATACTATTGATTATAGAATAAAATAATGTACTACGATTTTGAAGAATATATAAATATCTACAAAAAATGCCGCGACAGCATATGTCTAACTGTTATAGTTACGTCACAATAATCAATTTTTAATTTTTTAAAAGTTTTTATCTTGGTATTAATCCTTATCAAAATAACTTATTTCATAATCACGACAGATATCACAAATTTATATAAAGGAATTAAAGGACAATTAAGTTGTAGCAACCAATATAACTGAACCACCAGCTGGTCAACTAGCTCATACACTGAGGATACCGATGATCCCAACTGATCTACCAAATCCATTTAAACCGCTTCAATTTCCTATAAAAACATCTTTCGCTTTTACTAATAATAGGTCTCAAGGTCAAACCTTCCAAATAGTAGGGATCGGTTTTCCTCATGGCCAACCGCCTAAGGCGGGTCGGAGCACCTGAAAATCAATTTATTTTGCTGCCAGAAAATAAAACAACATGTAATATTGTTTACAGGGAAGCGTTGACCCAATAAATTTAATGGCTTTTGTTATTTTTCTTTAATCCATGTGCAAAGCCGGGGCGGGCTGCTAGTTGGTAATAATCTGATTCTGAAAAATGTGCAGAACTAATGTAAAACCATGTTGACAGAATTTTGTTTTTGGTATAATTTAAATAATTGATTAAACACTGTTAAGTTAATGTATGTCATGTTGACTGTTTTTTTAGTTACGTATGAAACTGATTTTACGTAGATTATATCTTAATTTTATCTGATAATTTGATATCGAGCAGTTATTTGATTATACTCACAACGATAAGGTCCAACGTAAATGTTAATCATTTACTGCATTGTTAACTTAAACAATTATTACATCTTTGAAACAAATGTAATATATCACAACAGCCATTGTTTAATTATTCAGTTATTTGACAAAGATCAAAGTGTTTATATATTTACGAGAATTTATTCACTACGTTTAGGTCTATATTGTGTGGGTTTTATGAGCTTTATTTCATTGTCGGTAAGCTTTACAATTAAAATTAACTTCGAGAACTCACACCTATAATATAAAGGGTGTTTTTAAAATACTATAAAGGTATTAAATTACATTAGAATTTCTTATACAAAACCACTGAAATAATCTATAGGAACTAAGGTTATAAGCCGGGGTAATAAACTACTAAATAATGCTTTACTTTCGATTTTTGTGCAATAAGATGGATTAAGATGCAGTTTTTTGCATTCGATTCGAATGTGACCTTATTTCCCAGAATGTGGAAAGATGCGTATATTATTTCTATTCCAAAGGATGAAAATATCAAATATGTCGGGCCTATTTCAAAATTACCAATTTTTCTTAATCAATCAAAACTGACTTTTTCTATTTAATAAACATTTATTAAACAAAGAACAGCATGGTTTTGTCAAACAAAGATCAGTCGAAACTAATTTATTTGTGTACACCGAATACATTGTGCATAATCTTAATGCCATATACACTGACTTCAGCAAAGCTATTGACAAGGTTAATCACACAATATTGTTGAAAAAGCTTGCTGATGTCGGTGTTCAAGGAAGCGATCTGAAATGGTTTGGCTCGTACTTAATTAGAAGACGTCGAGCCCTCAGGTGTACTTTAGGGATCACATCTAGGACCTACATTATTTAATATATGCAAAGAATAACAGTTCGGAGAAGTATGATGCGGGGTACTCTGGGCGGTGATGTTGGTATCCTGTAGAGTGTAGAGTCCGAGCGACGTATCGTTGTTGTAGCGTCCAAAATCGAGAAGGAAGAGGAAATATTTTTGTATTTTGGTAAATGTGGTGTAGGTTTTTGGCTTTACATATAAGGGCTCTCTCTGTGGCAAGAAGCGAATGGAGGAGTCTCTGACGAAGAACAGAGTATGACATTGCCTTATAATCGACAAGAGGTCAAATAAAAGTTTTGTAGGTCTGGAGTAGAGTTTTGGAGTGGCTTCTTACGAGTCTACAACCCATTGCACCTAGGAGGGACGCCCGTCTTCTTATTTTATTGATGGTAAGTTGGATATCGGTGTCCCACCGCGTACGAGTGAATCCTACGCCCAAGTAGGTCATCTGGTCTTAAGGAATGAACTGTTTCCTCCATAGTGAGAGGTTGATATGGTCAAAAGAGAGCTTTTCTCGTTGGCTGAGGTAGAACTGGGTTGAGGCGGAAAATTTTCGATGGATATTACATTTTAATCACAAATTTTCTATGCATATTACATAGGATATGTGTCGCCAAAGGTACTTATTATATCCTGGTAAATCTGATTACCTCTACATATCTTCCATGTTCCTAATTTTTTAAATTTCCCCATTTGGACTAACGTACTTTTTTCCAGATTTTATTGCGTAACTCTTTAACTTATTAATATGACCCTTCTACTAAGCTAATCTTTGTTGATATGGTAACATATTTTTTTATCCACGAAACCGTTCTGGGCTAACTAGATATCTTTACTTTCTCGTAACTTCCAAATTAAGTAAAGATATAAAAAAATAGAACATTTCCATAAGTTTTTAACGAAAAAAACTGTTGCTTGTAACAGTTGTATTGATATATGCATTAAAAAGTTTCGTTAACAGTATGGTAGATGCGGGTAATAAGGCCTGAAGTTTCCGGTTTTTGGGATCATTTAAAAAATAAGATAGGATATGAAATATACAAATATCTCAAAAACGGAGTGAGACAGATAAAAACTAATCGAATTTTCGGATTTTTGAGATCATTTTAAATTAAAATGAGTGGTCGCACTATACGGTTTAGAGTGGTACCTAATAAAAAAGTTAGATTAGGGTATAAAATAGCCAGATTTCTCAAAACCGGAGTGAGACAGATAAAAACTAACTGAATATCAAAAAAACAACTTAAAATGTTCGATTCCTTAAAAAAAAACACTCGTATATGGCTATTCAAAGTTTCCTGGACTCGTTTGTTTTGGCCAGTGTGGTGTGATTTGTTGGTAAGAAGCAGTTGTGTAGAGCAAATAATAAAAAATCCCACTGAATCTTAAGTAATTTTTGTTCTAGGTTACATTTATATATAATTTTCCACTACAGTTGGTTGTTTTTCTTTCTTTTATCAACCCGTTATATCAACATAATTGATAACGAATCCTTTATTGTACTTTTCTGTATTTCTTTACACACGGTGCTAGCGGTTAATAAGAAAAAAGAACTCAAAGATAAAAACGACGTAAGTGTTAAAATATTAGGCCTTACTATCCTACCATAGTATAGTTTACAGCAAAAGATACCATTTTTTTCAAATATTTTATAGTAGTTCATCTGTATGTTGAAGTAATATTAAAATTTGTCGATTCGGATACTTCTTTTTATTTTATACTAACAGCCCGCCCCGACTTTGCACGGGGATTAAAGAAAAATAACAAAAGCCATTAAATTTATTGGGTCAACGCTTCCCTGTAAACGATATTACATGTTGTTTTATTTTCTGGCAGCAAAATAAATTGATTTTCAGGTGTTCCGACCCGCCTTAGGCGATTGGCCATGAGGAAAACCGATCCCTACTAATTGGAAGGTTTGACCTTGAGACTTATTATTAGTAAAAGCGAAAGATGTTTTGATAGGAAATTGAAGCGGTTTAAATGGATTTGGTAGATCAGTTGGGATCATCATTATCCTCAGTGTATGAGCTAGTTGACCAGCTGGTGGTTCAGTTATAATGGTTGCTACAACTTAATTGTCCTTTAATTCTTTTATAAGTAGTCTCGTCCCATTGCACATGCTAAATTCGTGATATCTGTCGTGATTATGAAATAAGTTAGTTTGATAAGGATTAATACCAAAATAAAAACTTTTAAAAAATTAAAAATTAGTAATTGTGACGTAACTATAACAGTTAGACATATGCTGTCGCGGCATTTTTGTAGATATTTATATATTCTTTAAAATCGTAGTACATTATTTTATTCTATAATCAATAGTATTCTCAGCGCACGCGATGTAAGGATTTTAAGGTCATTTTTGGTTACATTAATGGCATTTTAGTAAGGATCCCTAATTTGTTTGAAAATGAAACATAGCCTATGTCACTTGGGAATAGTGTAGCTTGCCAGCGGTGAAAGAATTTTTGAAATCGGTCCAGTAATTTCGGAGCCTATTCATTTCAAACAAACAAACAAAAAATCAAACCTTTTATCTTTATAATATTAGTATAGATACATACTCTCTTAGGTAGGCCTTGTTAGCCGCACCTGTCTATTTGTAGTAGGTACTTTAATAACGAATAACAACTTTTAAGCACTAAATTTCAGACTTTTTTAAAAACGTACTAGTTATACGTTTCCTATTATCTACGTACATTAAATGCCTATAATAAATATAAATAGTATGTAATTAAATTCTGTGCCAATTGATAAAAATACACCGATTGGATTATCTTCATAAATGATTTCAAAAGGATTTCCCGTTTTATAAAACAATTGAGAGCGTAATGGAATTAAAATACGCTAAATCTTTTACGGAAAATGAACTAATTAAAAGACAAAAGAACAAATGCAATGATTAACAAAAGGGAAAGAAAATGGAAAAGTATCATACAGATTTTTACGCCGACTTTAACCGATATGTGTTTCAGAAAGAGGCGATTATATCCAAAAAGAATTCTTTCAGTTGGAAAATCTGTTAAAATACCGATAAGTCTGTGTGACCAGTGACGTACTTAAGTTTGTCACAATAAAAAATATGACAAATGAGGAGTTAGAAAGTTATTTCTTAATAAAATTATTTAACCCGGGACGGCAAGCAAATTTGTCAACTAAATTTATTTTCCTTCCTTCTACCAACCCCCGTAGTTTCACAACAGGAATTCAACAACTTTGGTCCCCTAGGTCGGAGCAAATCTAATTTATTGTTCTTCTGTTAATTTATGGGCACTTTAACTATGATGTATGTCTTAATTTACAATTATTTCTTCTTATCTTACGAAACCAACTTAATCAACATTTTTTTGTGTTATTTACAATTTTATTTCAGTATCTTAGTTTTATTATTTTGACTATTAACTTTTCAGAATAATAGATCTCGTAGTTTTAAATATTATTTTTCGTAGTCAGTGTTCTCTGATCTTTTTTATTCTCCCAAAGTTAGTTCATTTTATGTTGGAACAAATTTACCACAAACTCATTATTTCGGTTTCCTGTGTTTGCTGACGATTACCTTTACTTCTCTGTAGAATATTTTATTCCAAACTGTGTTGTAATACCTAAGCAATTTTCTGTTTGAGTCCCGGAAATTTTTACTTCCTGAATAATATTCACATTTTTCAAAGTAAAAACTCAAGCCATAAAGAGCTGGTTTTCCTTCTTTCACCGAGCAGAATACTTAATAGGCACCAATTTACTAATTGCTGCAGTATATTTTAGCTCGTTTTCTTCAATTTTTTAAAAATACGTACGGGATGCTTTACTGTCAAATTTGTTATTTTTGTTTTTACATCACGTTTTTGAAATATAAATCAAAAGATAAAACACGAATTGAAACTTCCACATACAGGTAATTAATCTAAAATAAAATATTAACATTTCATTTTTAATATTGCTTAATTACTCTGTGGTATGTTGACGGAAATATATATTCTTAATACAACACAGAATAATATAAAACATTGTACGGTACACGGCCGTGTACTGTGCAGTGTCATTACGGTACTCGTTTAGAAATTCCAGCCTCGGCTCCTTCGACGTCTCGGCTTTAAACAAATTTGTCCAAATTTATTAAATGTAATGGATTGGAAATTTTTAAGTAGATACCTACTGGAGAATCATTATCTGGTTTCGTTAGTGTCTTTCCCATTTTGTTTGTCTCCACACTTGCTAGAAGATTGGTTTTTAATATAAAGATTTTTTCGGTTATGACTGTTTAAAATTTTAATAACAATAAGTGAATAATTTTTTAAAATTTTACCTGTTCCGGAAATAAATGAGTCATATATTTCTGCATATTCCGGATTATACCTGCTTCATATTTGAGTTGAGTGTATAATTAAACTGAAAAATCAGCAAAATGCCAAATACACTTTAAATATAAAATTGAATAAAGTGAGTGATGTTAAATTTATCACCTAATTGAATAGTAGCCCAATTTAATTGTTGCATCTACTATAGCTTGGACACACAGAGAGTATACCAATTAATGGAAGCAAATTGTGCTTTAGTGAATTAATATTGAAATGCCGTAGACCAGAAAATGTTAATAAACCGCGATTACGTGTCAATCAAAACTAAAATAGTCGACTCCTACAAAACTTTTGTTTTTGCTTTTGTTGGAGTTCAATCAATTTGTGTTATAAAGAAATTATTTCCATATCAATTATAGATATGCAGCGCTCCGAAAATGTTTGCTATTTTATTTTTCTGCTTAATTGCTCTGTGGTATGTTGACGGAAATATATATTTTTAATACAACACAGAATAATATAAAACATTGTACGATACACGGCCATGAAGAGTCATTACGGTACTCGTTTAGAAATTCCAGCCTCGGCTCTTTCGTCGCATCGGCTCTGAACATCTGCCTACCTAATTAAACTGAAAAATCAGCAAAACGCCAAATGCACTTTAAATATAAAATTGAATAAAGTGAGTGATGTGGAATTTATCTCTTTATTGAATAGTAGCTCAATTTAATTAAAATGTTGCATCTACTATAGCCTGGGCACACAGACAGAGTACACCAATTAATGGAAGCAAATTGTGCTTTAGTGAATTAATATTGAAATTTCGTAGACCAGAGAATGTTAGCAAACCGCGAATACATGTCAATCAAAACTAAAATAGTCGACTCCTACAGGAATTTTGTTTTTGCTTTGGTTTGGGTTCAATCAATTTGTGTTATAAAGAAATTATTTACATATCAATGGTAGATATGCAGCGCTCCGAAAATGTGAGCTATTTTATTTTTATGTATGCCTAATTGCTCTATGGTATGTTGACGGAAATATAGATGTGGGAAGATGAAATGGATTAATTTAAAACAGCTGTAAATTTGTATATGTTTTACATGTACACATACATACGACATAATAAATAATTATTCACTATGTTGAATGGATATAACTCATTTGAATTGATTTATGGTCACAGTTTAACGAGAAAAAATATTAGTTGTTTACTTACCGGGTTGATAAGCTTCTTTCTACCCTGTGCATCTATTGGTTTACTTTCTAAAATAGAAACGTTGGCCGGAATTCATATATAATAGTGTACGACAGCAATTCAGAACTTTTCTATTGTTTGAATGACCCCGGTATTTTGATATCCGGCATAAGTTAAAAGTTAAAATTTTAAAATCTCATCCTGGTATTATTCATACTACCTACCTAATTTTTTTATTGATTAAAACTCGCACCTCATTACAAACTTGCTTTTGTAAATAAATAAGAAACAGAATTTCATGTCTTTAGTGCATAAAGGATGGCTTTGTTTTGAGTACGATGTTCTATTAACAATTAGTTGATCTCATGATTTAATAATTCCTGAGGTAGTGTATGTTTTGTCTTAATAATTATACTATTCTTTCATTGGATATTAACTGAGTTAAATTGACATATTATTACAGTTTAACCAGAATAAGATCATTTGTTTAAATCAGTTTCATGAGCTTCTTCACTGTTACCAAGCTGTTTTAAAGGTTGTAGATTGTAAATAATAAATGGGGTATATTGGCCCAGGTGACTTTACTACACTGCAACCTAAAAGAACTTTTATGAATACCCTATATCTAATTATGAATTCAAAAGCTTTAGAATTTTAAGGAAGTATATTATTTGCTTGGTATGTACTTTTGTAACTTGATCAGGCTCTAAGAAGACTTGTTCTAGATCCTTCTTTTGTAAGACTATCATCAGCAATCTCCTTTCTAAAAATCTCTTTATGTCCTGTACTCACAGTAGTCACAGTACAGTTACTTTGTTGTGTTTAGCCAGTTGCTTAAGAGACTGCAGGCTGTGTCTATACCCCAAGATTAGGACCTGCAACTTTTATACCTACTCCTTCTGGTGTTTCAGATGAATCAGTATAATAAATAAAGGCTTCTTTTGTATATTAAGAGATTTCATTTTGTATTAACTAATATTTAGGGTGAGTTCGAAATCTCGTTTTGGAGACATAATACCTATAGGCATCTTCGTAGATTAGGTTGCTCTGACCCTTAGAATCTCAAAATACCCTGTAAGATTGGCCACACTATGTCATGATTTCATTAGGCCAGTAATCGCTTTTACAAACGAGTTTTTGAACCTTTTGCAGCCAAATTATTGACCTTCGGAGCGTTGTTTTGTTTTAGCAAACCAGCGCAGCATAGGTGGTTAGGGGTGTAACAACCGCTAGATATTTTTGGTTTATGACCCTATGTTTTTCTAAAAAGGTTACGGCTGGTCCACATAGCTCTGTAGCTTTGGAGCTTAGGTGTGTCGAGGATAAGTCCAAGGTATTTCACCTTTTCTGAGAAACAAATATCACTCCATTTATAAAAGGAGTTTGAATCAATTGGTGAATGAAATGATAGCCGTTTTGTGAGGATTGGCTCTAAGTCCTTTCTTCGAACATCAAGTAGTTATGAGGTTTAAGAAACTTTGTATGCGGTCAGCAATAATACTATCATTTTTACCTCTTACTGTCTTTTTTTTTAAGATTTGCTATGAGAAACTCCTCCTTGAGGACAGTCTTTTACTGCTTTTATGGCAGTTATTTGATCTCCAAGGATGGTTACTATATTTCTAGTGTTTAGCATAGTCTGTATTTTGGTTTGCTTTCTTATTTAGAGATCACAGCCGAAATACAATCAATGCTTAAAAAATGTATTAGTCCAATTTATTATTAAAGTGTATTTGATATTCGACTCAGTGAAACTAAAATCTTCAGATTTCAAACTTAAAGGATTTTACTGACATTATTTAATTTTGTATAAAGATAAAAATTATTGAACATCAAGTCTTGAATACAATGAAGGATAGTTTTGTTGTGAGAATAATGTTCTATGTGCAGGAAGTTGATATCATGATTTAACAATTCCTGCGATGTCTTAATAATAATGCTCTTTATTCAACCGATATACCTGAGTTGAATTGATATTTGGGTACACTTTCTTATAAAGAGACCTCTGCAGAAATGTAATCAATAGTGTATGATACCAATTTAAAACTTTTGTATTTGTTACCTATGAATTTCGACAACAGATACCAGTGCATCTAAAATCTTGAGATCTTATCTTCAGCATTTTATTGTGTAAGATACCGCTGGGTGCACTCTAAGGGAGATACACTTAAATATATAGAACGTGACCTACTTGCGTCTTAGCTGTTTCGAGAGTCGAGACTAATGGGCAGTAATTGTTAAGTGGTAAATTGTAAATGGTCAATGTTGTAATTTCTAAGGTATTAGTTGTGAAGGCGGTATAATTGTGTTAATTTATTTAAATTAATTGTGTTAAAAGGATATTTAACCTACCCATTCGATCCTGACAATTGGTATTATTTAAAACATTATACATAGTATACTCTTTCCAATCCTAATGTGAAATTTTGTGCTCTTTGGCGGTTTTTAAGTGCCTTTAACGACATTTCCGACCATTGGCGTGGAATTAAATAAAAAGAGTTCATAAATTTTTATTAATTTTTGTTTTAAATTTCAAAAGAAAAACGGTTTTTGTATATTTGTAAATTTTAT
This sequence comes from Altica lythri, assembly GCA_964028335.1. Taxonomy (NCBI): domain Eukaryota; kingdom Metazoa; phylum Arthropoda; class Insecta; order Coleoptera; family Chrysomelidae; genus Altica; species Altica lythri. Next base: position 19,686,765 of record OZ034809.1, read on the forward strand.
ATCAATTTGAAAATTGTCAAATAACAAATTAATTCTTTCAAATTGAAACTTGTTAATTTTAGTTATTAATAAGAACATTTGGCTCATTAGTCAAATAGTACATAACTTATAATATTTTTATAACAATTGTCTAAAAATAATACTCATTTTATCAGACAATCTTAAAAGATTGTCTGTCCAGCAAGGACCATGAGGAGGTATGAGCCTTCCTTGCCTGGAAAGGAAAGGGTTGGGTACGTTAGTAAGAATATAAAATTAGTTTGTTTTTGAAAACAAGTTTTCAAGATACATCACGATAGTTGTAAAGGAAATTGGTTGGAATTAATAACAAGAATTGTCAGAGTCTTCTGAAGTAGAATCGTTTCCAGGTTGAATAACTAATGGTGCTATTGGCGGTAAAACAGGATATTTCTTTTCTATTTTTATAACATGTGTTTGGCAATTTTTCCATACATCGCTATTAATGTCACTAATTACCTCTCGAATATTATCAAGAACAACTGCGCTTAAGGTTGGTGACTGATTATATTTTCGTAAACGTTTCTTTACAGTACTCCAAACCATTTCGATTGGATTAAAAATACAGTAGTAAGGAGGTAAACGCAAAAGGGTATGACCATGTCTGCTGCAAATGGTGTCAATGACATATTCATTTTTAAAATTCTGACTTTTGATCATTCTTATTAATTCGTTCTTTACTGGAACCTTTTTAGGAACATTGATATTTTTGATTGCCATAAATCTTAAAAAATCATCGTTTTTTGTTTTATTATTAGATATTTTGTTTAATATGCGGAAATGATACGTAGCATTGTCTATAACAATTATTAAATTGTAAGAAAACCCAAAAGATAGTGTTGAATTTCGATTCATAAATAAATAAATAAACGAAAAACTAAAAGAAACTGGAAAATTAAAAACAGAAAAAATGCGTAAAAAATTAAGGCTAAAAAAATACCTTTCTAAATCAAATAATATAACGCCACCGTAAGCTGGCGCAGTTATTATCTTATATATTTAAACGAGAAATTCTTACTATATTAAGTACTATCAAGCTGACCGTAATATATCTAATATAAAAAATCAATAAAAATCAATCACGCTACTGTGTACTGTAATGGGGAACAAGACTATTCGCGGTATTAAACTCACGCAATTTTTCTCTTTGATCTTTCGTTTGATGCACCCCGCGCTTAGTAAAAGCCGTCGGCATTTCTTTACAATAATATCAAAAGGGTGCGTACCGACTTTTAAATGGCGAACTATATACACAATGTTGCCATTATTTAAAAATGTATTTAAGTATAAGTAATATATACAAAATTGATATCATTAGAAGTGAAAACTGTTTAAATAAGAAGAACCTAGTTAATTAATTTAAGTATATATTTTGTAAGAATATTTTTATATTATCTTTCTAAAAGTCATTGACGAACAATTGAATAGTAAAGTAGAGAGAAAATTTTCAAAATATATAAACTTAGGAATATTCGCAAATATATCTGACAACCTAGATTCAAAAGTCGGTTCCTTTGTTGGGGTTTAAGGGCGTGGTTATGTTTTCACATTTAGATTGGATAAACTTTACCAGCTACTTATTAGTTTTTGTTATGATTTCAGACTGTATAGCATTCGAATGCTCCTATAGTTCGAGTAGGGTTTCCCAGACCCAGACGAGACGGTTAAAATTTCAGATCTAATTTATAAGATACTAATATACTGTTTGACCTACCTAATATTTTTTGCTCCGAAACTATGTCCTTTAAAGTTAAGATGTTAAAGTTTCAAAACAAACCTTGTATAGTTTATCCAATCTTAATGTGAAAACATAACCACGCCCTTTAACCCCAACAAAGGATCCGACTTTTGAATCTAGGTTGTCAGATATATTTGCGAATATTCCTAAGTTTATATATTTTGAAAATTTTCTCTCTACTTTACTATTCAATTGTTCGTCAATGACTCTTAGAAAGATAATATAAAAATATTCTTACAAAATATATACTTAAATTAATTAACTAGGTTCTTCTTATTTAAACAGTTTTCACTTCTAATGATATCAATTTTGTATATATTACTTATACTTAAAGAAATTTTTAAATACCGGCAACATTGTGTATTTACTGTGGGGATTTTTAAGTCGGCTCGTAACGCATTGATCTTAACTCAAACAAATGCCGACGGTGCGCTTTTTATCAAACGAAACTTCAAAGAGGGAAATTGCAAAATGCGACAACAGTCAAATACAGCCAATAGTCTTCTTACCCATTACAGTACACAGTAGCGTGATTGATTTTTATTGATTTTTTATATTAGATATATTATATATTACGGTGGCTTGATAGTACTTAATATATATAGTAAGAATTTCTCGTTTAAATATATAAGATAATAACTACGCCACCTTACGGTGGCGTTATATTATTTGATTTAGAAAGGTATTTTTTTTAGACCTTATTTTTTTCGCATTTTTTCTGTTTTTAATTTTCCACTTTCTTTTAGTTTTTCGTTTATTCATTTATTTATTTGTTTATGAATCGAAATTCAACACTAGGTATCTATTGGGTTTTCTTACAATTCAGTAATTGTTATGGACAATGTGTCGTATCATTTCCGCATATTAAACAAAATACCTAATAACACAAAAAAAGAATAAAATTTTAAGACTTATGGCAATCAAAAATATCGATGTTCCTAAAAAGGTTCCAGTAAAGAAGGAATTAATAAGAATGATCAAAAGTCAGAATTTTAAAAATGAATACGTCATTGACACCATTTGCAGCAGACATGGTCATACCCTTTTGCGTTTACCTCCTTACTACTGTATTTTTAATCCAATCGAAATGGTTTGGAGTACTGTAAAGAAACGTTTACGAAAATACATTCAGTCACCAACCTTAAGCGCAGTTGTTCTTAATAATATTCGAGAGGTAATTAGTGACATTAATAGCGATGTATGGAAAAATTGCCAAACACATGTTATAAAAATAGAAAAGAAATATCCTGTTTTACCGCCAATAGCACCATTAGTTATTCAACCTGGAAACGATTCTACTTCAGAAGACTCTGACAATTCTTGTTATTAATTCCAACCAATTTCCTTTACAACTATCGTGATGTATCTTGAAAACTTGTTTTCAAAAACAAACTAATTTTATATTCTTACTAACGTACCCAACCCTTTCCTTTCCAGGCAAGGAAGGCTCATACCTCCTCATGGTCCTTGCTGGACAGACAATCTTTTAAGATTGTCTGATAAAATGAGTATTATTTTTAGACAATTGTTATAAAAATATTATAAGTTATGTACTATTTGACTAATGAGCCAAATGTTCTTATTAATAACTAAAATTAACAAGTTTCAATTTGAAAGAATTAATTTGTTATTTGACAATTTTCAAATTGATATAAAATTTACAAATATACAAAAACCGTTTTTCTTTTGAAATTTAAAACAAAAATTAATAAAAATTTATGAACTCTTTTTATTTAATTCCACGCCAATGGTCGGAAATGTCGTTAAAGGCACTTAAAAACCGCCAAAGAGCGCAAAATTTTACATTAGGATTGGAAAGAGTATACATTTTATGTGTATCTTCTTTCCTATCCATAAACAATTTCCTATGGATAAAAATTCGTTCTGGAGAAACCCTGTTTTTATCATTTTTTTAAATTTGGTGTTTGATGTAATGAAATAAACAAAAACACGTAGTAAAACAGTAAAACAAGCAAACACCCTGTAGATATAGTACAAAAGAGACAGCACGTATCAAGATTACTTAATGACCATTTGACCAAATATGGTCGAGAGGACCGGATCTCTTCGGTAATGTGTGTAAATATAGGTTAATTAGTAGCTTGTAGAACGATCATTTATACCATTTACCTCTATTTGGTTGAAACTTTTCCGTAATTGCTGTGTAATTGCCCGCCTCTGTGAGAGCATTTTTTGATTGTAAAAAGGAATTTTTGTTCGTGTATGTCGGTTTATTTGTTTTCACCGACAATGATATTGCTTTGAGTTTCATGTTTAATTTTCCTGATAGCGCACTGCAGAAAAATGCCATAATATTTGTAGCAAACTTTCTGCTAAACGAAGGAGAACATAAAAAAATATATTAAAAGTTCGTATAACGATTTTTTTTATGTAAAACTGTTACGGTAAACCAAATTATAGTATAAATGTATAAAATTATATTTCACAAAATATAATTTTTTAAAAATATGTTTTTGTTTTTTTAGTTTCGAAAATAGCCATTTAAAAGGCGCCACCAATAGAACCTTCACACACAAATCTAACCTCAATCTTTTGTTGACATAAATCCAGAGTTTCATTGCGATACAACAAGTCATGTAGGTACAGTGAATTTTTAAAATAAGCAAATCGGTCGAAAAATCGATCTTAGCTGAGAACATTTTCGAGGTATAAATTTTTACAATTTTCGGAGGAGATTAACCCAACAGCAATGTCTCACTCAAATGTTATCTGTGTTTGGGAATAAAGCGCCTCGATCCAAAAGAATCCTATATGAAGAACTGTGTTGGATTCTCATTGAAACCTTATTTCCTCAAAAAAGAGCCAAAAACGGTTTGCGTCAATAGGCATGTTGACAGTAGTTGTAAATCCACGTAAAGTTATATTTAAATGATTAATGGTTATATCTAAATACCCAAAATCATATATTTTAAACGTAATTAATAATATTTTATTAATTAAAATTAATTCAAAAAACTTTATTTAATACACATTATCACGTGACTGTGAACGCCCATCACAGCGCATGACGTCATGAACCGATAAACAACTTAGCGTCGCTTGGTGTCACTATGTGAACGAGTTATTTCTTTGATTTCTTTCGCTAATTACTCGGTATTAGTATTTGCAACTCACTTGTTATCATAAACCGAATTGTGTTTACAATATGGAGACTGGATTCATCAAAGGAAACAGTTCTAACTTGCCGAGAATCGATGGTGGCAAATTTCTTTGCTACAAACAAAGATTTTTGTGCAGCGGAACGTGAAAACACCTTTGTAAGTATAGTTATAAACTATACTTCCTCACATTCTTTTATCAATGCTAGTCTTTGCCTTTTTGCAGCAGCTGGTCGACACGAATCAGAAGTACTAGCTCGTTTTGGTGGACAAGCAAATTTTGATGGCATACAACCAGTTTTCATCCTAATTTGTGACTCTGTATACTCATTGTAGCGTATTCTGTATAATTTTTTATAATTCACGGTCACAAAGTTTCTATTTCGACACTAAAAACAGTATCGAAATAGATTCATTGTAACACTGTTTTTGGTAACTTTTTGTTTTACACAATTGGTTGCACTGCACTGATTTTCAACGAAAGAGTTCAGGTAGTAAATCAAAAAGTATGTTGTAGTAAATTATTAACTACATTATCAGCGTTATTGCTAAATTCGGAATATTTTATACAAATTTGACAAACATTCTAATTTAAAATCATTAAAACTGACAAGTGTCAAAACTGTCAAGATTGCCAACATAAATAAATATTTCGAAAAACTCTCATTTTATTTTTTTTTATACTTTTAAAAGTTCATTATAAAAAATAGTATGTAACACTTGAATTACAATGACGGTTTGTAGTACTCGTTTTTTGCGAAACTCACCGCTTCGCGGTTCGTTTCACAAACTGAACTCGTACTACGAAACCTCTGTCATTGTAACACTTGTATTACAATATACTATTTCATGTCATTTGAAGCTAAAATTTGATTTGAATTAGCATTAGACAAAGTGATGCAAATACACTAATTTTTCAATAATATTGTCAACATAACCTAAAAAAAACTATCTGCATTTAAATATGTAGATGGTATTGATATTGTGATTTGTAGTTATAGAAAGAACTTACATTAAAGTGATCTTCACAAAAATAACTCGTACTTTTTGTAACTAAAGCTGCTGGATCTCTTTTGGCAAGTGATAACCACTTTCTTCTTATTTGTTTATGTACAAATAAGAAGACAGTTTATTTTTCGGAAAGTGTATAAAAAGTATTTCCGGTGTACTGATTGATGTGCTTTTACACATGGGCGCTGCGCAGCATTTGTAAAGCTTTGTATTCATTATTAACTAGTATTAAAGCCTAAAAATAATTATTTCTTAAGAAAACTTTCAAGTTCCTTAGACTTTGACAGATCGCGAGCCTTGTTTATCGGTTCGTGACGTAATCAAAGTCACATGACAGTTTTGGGCGTTTTAGCGGGAAATTTTAAATCTATTCTAATTTATCACTTTTTTCTTTAAAATAAAACCATTTTTATTATTAAAATATTCTTTTCGCGTTTATTAAGAGTTTATCTATAAAATAAAAGCAGATCCGGAAATTAGTCAACATCCCTATTGCTGTCGAAAAACATTGTACCGGTTCAACAAAGGAAGATCAAAAAACGTTTATAGTATTGTTAGTAAAGGTGAATCTTGCATTTACAACTACGAACTGTTAAATAATGGCCAATCCGCTGTGTCACGATGAGGAAAAACCAACAAAAGTGATCAAAGAAAATGATCGCAACTTTTGTGTCAATATCTGTCCATTTGGCAACAATTGCCTTAGAAAATCGAAGAACGATTACTTTCGATTGGTATATAAGTTCCAACGACTTTTTCACGTACCTAAAGATCAAGAATTCCATGCGTGCGCAGCAATTCCAGTCGTCAGATGAAGCCATCGATGCCTTTAAAACAACGATTGTGCAGGTGTCAACTGAAGACTGAAATAAATCTTTCACCAATTGGTTTAAACGTATGCAAAAGTGGATCCATCTTGGTGGGACATATTTTATAAAGTACTCTATATATTTTTTGTCTAAACTAAAAACTAAAAAGACAACTTTCGTATCGATATCGATATTTTTATAACGTGAGTATGTAAAATCCTTCCAACTGGCTTTAATGTTTCAAATTCTTCTTAATTTTTATTGTCATGCGTGTGTCGTGTCGTGTCGTGACATATTTTGGTCTGAATTTTTTTCGGCTAGTCTCTACCCTCAGTCGTAACTGGTCGTAACGCCCGAAAGGGAACTTCGTTCCAAAAATACTGGATTTTTCAACGTTCTGATAGTGTGACTTTTTATTGATATATGCCTTCCTTATTTAGAGTAGGTACGTTTCACATTATCTCCACTAAATATTTTTAACTTCTTTACTCAAAACTGGTTCTATGCTTACTAGTTAAGATTAAGTATGTTAAAAAGTCTTTTTCCACAATTTTTTAAAAATTTTATCTTTTATTATTGATCTAACTAAAACATACCTATATCTATATTCTAAAGTATGGTCATTAAAAAGTTTGAATTTCTCACTTTTATAATTCTTAAACACGATTCCAACGTGCAAATACAATAAAGACTCGTTTAATTCAACTGTTCCAAAGGGCTTTTAAAGAACATTATGTAAACAGCAGAAAATATTCGCTTTTAACGTCTTAAAATGACAAGAAATTTGCGGATAATGAAACAGTACGAAGCAGTGTTTGATTGAAACTTTATTACAGTTCATTATTTTCTCTTACATTTCCTGCCTCAACTTTAATCATCACAATGAAAATCCCCATTCCTTTTGAATTAAACTCCCGAATTGTATCATTTTTCCGGTCGTTTTCCCTGAAGGGTGGGAATATTTGAGGAAACGTAGCATGACACAGCGATATCGTAAACAAGATGTCTGTCGAAATTCGGTTACCATCTATCAAAATGGAACGGTTTCCTTTTCGAGAGAGTAAATGTCAATATAGTATGTGTCGCTTTATCTCCTCGAACACGATTATTTAATATAGAAAGTTATTGTTTTTTTGCTCAGTACAGGAACGGAATACAAAGTAGTCCCTGAGAGTTCTTGATGAAATTGGAACGGAATACAACTGTTTTAACCTTAACTTTTCTTAGGTATTTTTTAATCTAATAATAATGTTCTTACTAGTATTTTAACTAATCTCCAATATAGAATCTGTAACAATTTACGAGTCTGAAGAGGAAGCAGCTAACAAACACTTTACATATGAGTCATCAAGTGTGGTAAAGACCAAATAAATATCTTTAAAAATGAAGGCAATAATAGTAACGTATTGAGGATTCTGATCTAATTGGAATCAGTCAATACAGAATTTCATTTGGATCTATGCTGAATTAAAGAATACTTATGCAAATAAATTTGCGTATGGCTAACAACTCTTTGAGTTGAGTTTTAAAGAAATGCGCTGGCATAAACGTCCATAATTAGGCAATGAGAAAAATTAATGAAATCTCATATACATGATGAATTCAGAAAACGTAAAAACACAAGACAGACAAGAAGAAGCTCATTCTTCAATATACAATGTATATCAATTTACGAGGCTAAAGAAGAAACAGCTAAGAAGCACTATATAAATCTTCACGTGGTATGGTACAGTCTAATTAAATATCTTCTGTCATGATGGATCACAGACTCTGATAAAATACGAGTTTAGTTCTAGAGCATAGAATACTATCTACATGAAAAAGTAAATACACAAGATTGAGACTTTAAACCTACTGAAGAGGAAGCATCTAACAAACATCCATAATAAAATTACAAACGCGAAAGTAATTCTGTCTGTATTTCTGTCTGTTACGCTTTCACGCCTAAACTACTGAGCCGATTTGAATGAAATTTGTTATAGAGATAGTTTGAGACCTGGAAAGGGACATAGGCTACTTTTTACCGCGGAAAAATAACGCATTCCCATATACAAAAAAAATCAATTGTGGTACCAGCACGATGGTGCTCCGGTCCATTTTTTCAATTGCCGTAAGAGAGCATTTAGACAGATCTTTTAGAGAAAGATGGATAGGAAGTGGCTGACCTGCAAGATCGCCTGATTCGTATACGCCACTTCTGTTAATAACCTAGAGAAGCTGCAGCAAAGAGTACAGCAGGGATGTCATAGATTCCTAGCCAATGAACAAATTTTGGAAAGCGTTGGCGGTGATCTCTTAGCTGCGTTTAAATGGAGGGAGGGCATTTTGAACATCCTAGTTGACTCTGTGTTTCTGTTGTTTGTTACTAAATATCATTGTACAGATTAAAAAATTATTTTGAACGCAAAATGGTCCGTATCTCCGAAACCGTTAATTTGCGGATATATGTTTATTAACACTTTTTTGATTATTTTGGAACATTCTATCACCCATTTCATTTTGTGGCACTTTGTTTTTAAGATTCTGTATAAGTGTTACACATCAATTAAATATATTTAATAGATCACAGTTTACATTTTAGTGTTTATGTAGGTAATAATAGTAAAAAACGGGTGAGGCAGTCAGTGGGACTGCTGGCAGAAGTTATACGTCTATGCACGCTCCCGGATTCATGAATTTGTATGCAAAGGATTAAGCAAAATCATTATGAGGTCGGTAAACAGGAATATCATATTCGTGTTCAGCGACCTCAAAAACCTCCTAATGCCGAGTGCACATTCATTCTGAATCCAATTTGCATTTGCACCAGGTGTCTCGGAGACCATCGCCATCATTATATTCGTATTCAGCGACCAAAAAACCCCCGGGTACCAAGTGTGCACTGATTTTGTATAGAATTTGCATAAAACCCCAGGAGAAGAGGTAAATACCATGCACCCTGGGCACCAAGTGCCGCTGAGAGTTTTGGCATCATGATATTCGTGTTCAGCGACCCCAAAAGCCCTGAGTACATAAATTGAACCCATTTTTAGCAATCCTTACCCTTTCTATCTATTGTCTGTTCGCTTTTTGAATGCAAAATGCAATTTCCCATTTTTACATTATGAAAAATAGCGACAAATTTCCTGATACTCTAACAAATCCAATGCAAAAAATCGCATTCCAATCCATCTTACGTTACAAATTTCGGAGGTTTTACTGATTTAGTGCTTTATTTCCTATTCGTAAAAACTCTGTTTATGTAGCCAAAAATCTCAAAAGCATAGTGCTGGATATACTGAAACCATGTGATGGTAGGTACTGTAGACTACAATACAGTACTCATTACTGAATATTATTATTAATATTATTAATATAAAATACTAATCTTAATATATTAACTTACGTGACAGAATTATAAAACAAGTTGTCAAATACAATATTATACGTCACTATGATATTCAAAACATTAGCTCAGACTGTTTTTTGTATATCTATCTCTTTTCAATGTACTGAATGTTTAAACGGTATTTAAAGGACTTATAGTTATGACTAAACATGTGGTAAATATTTCATCTTTGTTTTTACCGACCAATATACCTTATATGTGTTTCTGTCTCTCTCTTACTCACACCATTACCCATTCCCATTTAACCCCACACAAATCCAGTGTATGAATAAAAGTATAACTTCAAAAATATTGAAGACACTGATCTAATATAAATCAGTCAACACAAAGTTCCATCTGGATATACGTTAAGTCAAAGAATACCTACTTCTTCAAATAAATTGTTGCATGTCCAACAACCGAATATATACTACGAATTGAGTTCTAAAAATATATCCACAGCATAAAGTAGGGAGGATATCAAATAACTTCCATAACTCGGAAATTGAAAGATTTGTTGGAATATTATATAGACATGATGGATTATGGAAACCAAAGAAAAATTTCTTGCGAAAATTTCGTTCCTTCAATTTCAATTTGTGATTTGCAAGATGAATTTGACTTTTGTTTCTTACACTCAATTTAATATGTATTAAAAATTTCTTTGTTTTTCCAAGGAATTTTGTTAACGTACGTTCGAGTCTCAACTAACTACACACTACACCTACCATTCTTTGTAGACAATCCATCTCTGTCACTTTATCGACAATATTCAATCAATTTTTATACACGAATTTTGAAACTACCTAAATAATCACATTATAATACACCAGCTTTAGGCAAGTAAAGTATATTTTTCCAATATAAATCTGGGACAACAAAAGTTTAATATCGCCCATTTACATATTTATTATTTACAAGATTTATAGCGTGTTTTATTTTAAAGTTAGTATGAATAAATAAAAGTTAATTCCATTATATGTTACTATTTTCTTGCTTCTTCTACCTTTTTGTTTTAGTTGACCAGGATATGATCCCAGTATTTTTTACGGATTCAGATTTTTATCCTTCTCCAAATAGTACTCTTTGGCACCACTACAGAACTGGTTTAGGATCGTAGAATATTGTAGATAAGACATTTATAAGCTGGCTTACTATTTATTTTTATTTTATTAAGGATGTCCTCGTAGGTATAGACTTAAATACAAATGTACCGAGAACATTATTATTGGGACAGAAGAGACAATTTATTAATTTGGGATTGAAAGGCTTGCATTTCCTGCAAGTTAGGACGAGTGGGGAAGATGTGGGAAGGTAAGGAGTTCCACAATCTGGAGACCCTGGGGATGAAGCAACGATCGAGTCGATACGTTCTCGATGTCCAGCATTGAACAGTATAATGGTGCTTGGTCTGACAAGTGGAGGCATTATAGAGCGGAGTTCTTCTGAGCAAAATCCGTTTATGTATCGGTAAAATAAGGAAAGATCAGACACTGCTCTTCGGTGGGACATTGGGACTAGGTTTCTGGTGATACTGGTGTCGTTTATTAGGCGAACTGCTCTTCTCTGTATTGCATCAAGAACTCCGAGCCTTGACGGAGCCGCCGAACCTCATACATGCGAGCAGTATTCAAGATTAGTAAAGAGTAGCTAAGTTGGATGGAGAAAAATATTTCCGTGCTCTAAACAGAAAGCCTAATTTCTTTCCTGCTGCAGTTGCTATGGATGAAATATGTTCGTTCCATAGTAAGTCCTGGGAAATCGTTATACAAACCCGCTACCAGTGTCTGATCGTTCATAGTAATGGATGAGTCGCATGTTTGCCTCTTTGTCTTGGAAGCGTTGAAATTAACAAGATTCTTTTTTTCCACTCGTCTACAATTCTCAAATCTTGATTGAGAGAAGCCGTTGTGGATCTTCTGTCCTCTTCCAGAGGTATGGGACGGTTGTGCGCTTTGCTACACCCAAACTAGTTTAAGACTTTGGTTCTGCAAAAACATCGTGTTTTTTGGCACTAGTTTACAGATTACCTTGAATTTCTTGTCTCCAATAGCTGCGACTTGTCTGTGCATATATTGTTCTTTTTGAGTCACAAACCCCCAAATTGTATTTACTTGCGCACTGCAATATTGCACATACTTCTGAAACGCGGATGTGTGTAATCAGATGGAAATTTTCACATTTCTATCACTTCCTAAGTCTCATATAATTTGAAACCTAGATTGAGTGCCCACATTGACCCATTATAATATCAAGATTTTTAATTGCTCTTTGATGCTTTATTTTCATCACTATATCTTCCTTAATTTCGTCAATTATATCATAGTTCGTTATTTTTCTAAATTCATTATTTATTTTTATTGGTCCTAATATTGTTCTTGGTATTTTCCTTTACAGTATTCTTAGGTCATGTTAATGGTTTCGGCTGCATATATCATCATCGGTCGAATTAATGTTTTGTATATCTTTATTTTCATTTTCTTACTCAGTAATTTATTTTTTAATAGTTTTTTATTTGCATGATATGATAAGTCTCCTTTGCTTTTATTGATCTTTCTTTGATTTCTGTTTCTTTTTCTCAATTTTTTGTTAGTAATATTCCCAAGTACTTAAACTGTTCAACTACCTCAAATGTATGTTCTTCTATTCTAATCCTTTTATTTTCAAATTTTTTGTCAAATCTCATTATTTTTGTTTTTTCTTGATTTATTACTAATACCAATATTTTCCTTCTGCTGCTTATTTTTGTAACATCCTTTTCAGTGTTTTTCTATGTTTGGTTATGATCACAATATCATCAGCATATGCTATTATTTGTCCTTCTCTTGTTCTAAGTGTACCTTTATTTATTTTCGTGACTATGTATTCGAAGGCCAAGTAAAACAGTTGCTGATAACGTATCTCCCTATTTAACCCCTTTATTTATGACAAATTCTTCTGTTTCTTCTACTTGGGTTTTTATATTTAGTGCATTGTCATTTTTATTAATCTTCTTAATTTGTTCCGTATTCCCATTTCGCTTAGAGCTACCAGAAATTGCGATCTTTCTGTTGATTTGAATGCTTGTTGGAAGTCTATAAAAGCAGTTCAATTTTTACTTTATACCCATGGGCTTTCTCCATGATTTGCTTAACCGTATTTATGGCATCTGTTGTTGACTTGCCTTTATTACTGTCCTGAAATGTTTGTCGTCGCTTTACTCGGTCTTCGTTGTATTAAGGTTGACATGATTTTGTATGCTGTGATTAATAGTGTTAATCCTCTGTAGTTTTTGCACATTTGTTGGTCCCCTTTTTTAGGGATCGTAATAATTTGTCCTTTGAACCACTCTTCCGGCATTCTATCACTTCCTAATTCAGATATAACTCGAAACCTGGGTTGAGTGCTAACATTGACCCATTAAATATTAAGATTTTGAGTGTTGAGATATAATCCTGGTATGTAAAAAAATAAAATTTTCATTTTTAACTACTTATCCTTGTTCATATTTAAACAGCTAAAACAAATACCTATAAATTAAATAATTTTAATTTATGTATGAATAACGATATTTAACGATATACTAAAATTAATTGTTTCAACTTATTGTTGATCGCAAAACAACCATATACATTGATAAGCATATAAACATGTTACACAATAACATTAAATTAAATATATTCCAAATGTTTTGTAAACCAAAACGATGATAAAGTTGAGTCTACGTCAAAACTTCGAATTATTTTAAATACTTATACAAAAATAATTATTTCGGTTTAGACTTTTTTTAAATTTTGTATAATTTGTAAAAGCATTCATATTTATTTTAGATAATTTAAGATTAATGTTAAATTTAAACTGTGTATTATAGCGATAATGGCATAACTGTGATCAATTTATTGCTTATACAGATTTTAAAGTTGTTTTGTTTTCGAGATGACACATTTTGATTAAGCTGATTAAGTTTAAACCCGACAATACAATATTCGATTATCGTTTAAAAGTAACCAGATTTCATTCAAATATAATTCGTAATATTATGCTAGCTTTAAAGCTCACGAATAATCAAAAGAGCTTGAGGCACTTTTACCACTTGAGGATTATACTGTTGTACGATCAAATAGTGAAGAATACCACTTACTTTGGATAATAGAGAAGGACAAAATAGCCTCTTTAAAATATAAATTTAAAAATGACCAGGAGCAAATTCCCAACCTCTTGTTAAAAACTTTGCATGCGTATTGTGATATTAGTCGTTGTCGGATCCGGAGCTATGGATGTTTTTTGATTGCAGGAAAGCTAGAGCCAAAATTACACCGTCATCCGTAATATAACATTTCTCTTTAGCAACATCTTCATTCAATACTGGTATTTTTGTTCTCACTCAGGCGGACACCCTGGGGTGGAAGTTATTTTTGCCCCAATCGACAATTCGAAATCCTGACGGGCGAACACCTGAGTGGATACAAAGGAGGTGACGGACGTTTTTTTGCTCAAATTTTTGTCGTTTTTACCCTTGTCATATTACAGATGACTGCGAAATTGTGACTTTAGCTCTTAGACTATGATGAGACATCCAGCGTTCGCGTTTCATAGCAACAATAGTTGGCAACCTGTTGGAACGATTCATTCTTGAAGCATGTAAAAGTGGTCCAAACCTATGCAATTGAGAGTTTTCCGTAATGTCAAATATGATTTTTGTTTCATCTTCATTTAATTTTTTGTAATTTATTAAATAGTTTAATTTCGTTTTGTAAACTTCTTCCACCTTCGTAATTTAAATAATCATACAACTGTGATAGGTATTCTAATCTAAAAGTACTTTCTTTTATGTATATTACGTTGTTTTTCTTTTTTCACTGTAGAGTATTGATAATAAGAGAGCGATTGAAATTAAAAGCCAGTTATTCATCAGTATTTTGTGAAGCTGCTCAATCACCGTGAATCTTCATTAGTGCCCATATGTTTTCAATGGGACTAAGATTTGGTGAAGCTGCTGGCTACGGAACTGTTGTCACTTGGTGTTCTTGTATCCAAACTTGAGTATAGGCTAAAGTATGGCATCTTGCATTATCCTGCTGAAAAGCCTCCTTTCTGAATATAAAGTATGAGCCCTTTTAAGAATAAAATTATTTAGAATGTTCCAATACTTTTCACTATTAATTGTACCATTAACTATACAGAGAGGTGTAGCACCACGTTGAGATACTGCTTCCCATACCATTTGGGAAATTTGAAAATTTGTACAGTAACACGTTGTTTTGATAGGATATTTAAGTGATTTGCACTAAGTTGGAAACAACTTTTATCCGATATAAAGATATTATTAAAATCATCTTCTTGAAAACGTTGACGAGATCCTATCCTTTTTAAAAGGTATTATTATAGGTTTTTTTTGGTTTGCTTAATATGAAGTATTGTCTTTCTAGTGATATACGGACGGTTTCTGCACATATTGTTACATTTCGTTGATTTCCAAATACGTTAGCCAATTTGCGAAACCCTAGACGAGTAGTGTGTCGTCCTAAGGCCAATAAATCGTTTAAATTGTTTTCTTTAATCTTACGCGGTCTTCCTGAGATTGGTCTATGTCTCATATCTGCGCCATTGTATATCCTCATTATTGTCTCATGTACTGCACTTTTTACGAGTTCAGTCAATTGCACTAATTTATTAAAATATAAAATATTCTACCGTTTCTTTTTTGTAGTTGCAACATTATTTCAAAAATAGTAAACCTGTTGACAATTTACAATAACAAATATTGTTGTCATGGAGATTTAGCCATTGACAACTGTCGGCATAAGATACTTGATGCAATACCTAGGCCTTACAATGTTACAAAAAGAAATATCTGAAAATTATAAAAAAAATAATAAATTCCGGATACTTTCTGGACGGACAATAAATTTGTCTTTCGCGTTATTCTCGAGTTTATGATATATTGTGGATCAAGCATACCTACAATTTGTAAGGCAGTGATCCGTACTTGTCGCGGATTGGTCCCCCTAACAAAGTTTATCTAAGTGACTATATTGCTCACAAGTTTTTCTTCCGCTCTCCCGAGATTCAATGATAGTTGCAAACTTTCTTACAGAGATAAAATACAGGATGGCGCAATAGAAAATGCATTTGTTAAGTATAGGCTAAAAAAATAAATACAAACGGTATAGTTAAAATAAAAGATAAGATGTACTTACTGCAGTTTATTTTAAAATAACACCATCTAAATGACGGCCCCCTTGAAGACGGTACTCCTCTTAACGCGATCGCAGATTTGTGAAAATCCTTGTCAATAAATCTGGGGTGATTGCTGCCATTTCTACACGAATATTTTCCTTTAGTTGACTGATGTTCTTTGGATTGTTCATGTACGCTTTATGTTTGAGGTATCCCCACAAAAAAAAGTCAAGAGGCATCAAGTCAGGGTTACGTGGGGGCCAAGGAGTATCACCTCTTTTGGAAATAAATCTTGCAGAAAACATCTGTCTTACAAGCGCCATAGAGTCATTTGATGTGTGACAGGTCGCTCCGTCTTTCTGGAACCAAGTACTCATATTCGCTATTCTTGATCTCGCTTTGCGCTATTCTTGATCGCGTCAAATATCCCTCTAACATCGCAACATAGCCGTCGGTGATGTTTCGTCCTTGTGAATCTTCAATCTTCCCTTGCTTGATATTGCTGCCCAAACCGTTACTTTTGGACTATGCAGTGGTTTTTGATGTTTAATTTTTGGATTCTCTTCGTTCCAATAACGATAATTTTGTCGGTTTACGAACCCATTCAAATGAAAATGAGCCTCGTCAGAAAAAAGAAAGTTGTTAAAAGTGGAAAATCGAATTAGTATTTCTTCAGCAAATGCCAACCTTCCTCCGAAGTCGGACTCTTTTAATTCCTGTGTTAACTGGAGCTTATATGGATGCAGTTTTAAGATCCAACTTCAAAACTCGCTGTTTACTTCGTCGCGACAAGTTTAACGCCGCCGATCGCTTCCGAGTAGACACTTGCGGATTTTTTCGTCCTGGTTTGAACGTGGATCCAGTCCCGCTTTTTCCATATTTTAATTTAATTTGCGCTCGGAGCTTCATTAATGTGTGTTAATCCGTTCTCGTAAAAAGTGCGAACGCAAAAAGCGTAGCTACTAAAACTCAACGAGTGCCACAAGCTATATACGCTAGGCTCACCTCTCCCGCGCACTGGTTACCTCGCAAAAAAAGATGACCCAATATGCACGTTTTATTGCGCCACCCTGTACATCAGATTCTACAGCTTGAGTAACTTTTAAAATTGGCATAAGTAATACGTCAATTTTCAAGTACCTATTATTAAGGTGACAATCAGCTACTTATGGAACGACCTGATTTTTTATGTGAAACCCGGTATTTTTATTGTTTTTCTTTTTACATTTTTTATTCTTCTGTGATTAATATCTACTTTTAGATATTTTACGAATAACTACTCGCTACACCATATGCCCTTATATCTAAACATATTTTAGCCCTTTAATTAATATTTGATCGTTCTCTTATACTTATTATATGATAAACACAATGACGAATTTATTAAAAAATAAAACTAAAACAGCATAGTTTCCTTAATAGTAGTTTACGTAACAAGTCCCGAAAGTGGTCTTTTACTGGACGAGTGGGCAAATGCAGGGCGAGCCGTAGGCGATGCCTGCAAGCCTGCGAGTCAGAATTTAGTAATTTCCAGTTTATTTTTGGGTCAAAAAATCTCATTTTGTCGGACCTGGCCAGAAAATAAAAAGCTTTTACCGGACTCATTTTTATTTTCTGACCTTGTCCGATAAAATGAGACATTCTGGCCTAAAAATAAACCGGAAAGTACCAATTTCTTGCCGATTTAAAAAAAATCTATTATTCCGGCGTCAAACCGAATAACATTATAAGGCAAGTCACAAAATAGGTGATTTAGAGTTTAATGTTTCAATTGTCGATATGAAAAGTGATCTCTCTCATTGAGATGAATGAGTTAGTTTCTTATGCGAATTGAGTTGAATCATGATAAGAACAAAAACGCCGACTATCCACTAATGCATCTGTGACCGAACGTTGATATAGGTAGAAATCACAGTTTCGATTCCAGTCAAATCTGATTTTTCTTTGATTTCTCCTTAATGTCAAATTTTTTTATTGTCTAATTTCTAAATTTAAAAAATCTACTTTATTATTTTTGTAGATGTTTTATGAGTGCATCATACATTGAGCGAATTAGGTCGTTCTCGCATTATTAACCTCTAGATCAATTTCTTCAATTTATTGTTAGAGCTCCATAAACGATTTAATTTGTTGTTGTTATTTTAAAATATTAACAAAACAACAGTAACAATTTCTATTATGTAAATTAATTTTATTTGATACAATATAAATATAGCAATGTTAACAGGTTTATTCAATTCAGTGAGTGGTAGCTAAATATGTAAATAGAGAAAGCAATGCACAACAAACACATATATTGCAGGAAATTTTAATGTCAAGCAAAGAGGTATTATTTTTGGAAAATCAACAATCACTTGTTTAAAAATTAAACAGGAATTTTCGGTAGAATTGCTCCAATTTAACGGATAAATTTTGTTTGTTTTGAGGTTCAAGTTTTTATTTTTTTACACACCAGCTAATATTTTTCGTTAACAGTAACAACGAAAAGCTAAAAGTTTGTCGTTTTTTAACTCGATATCGTGTTTATACGAGGGTTGTCTTATTAGTTTTCCATATAGCCGCTTAGAAGACGCCATCAAAAGAACCTTCATACACAAATCTAACCTCAATCTGTGGTTGACATAAATACATAGGTAGAATTGTGATACAACAAGTCGTGCAAGAGCCGTGAATTTTTGAAATTAGTAAGTCTATCGAAAAATGGATCTTAGCTTCGGAGAGGATTATCCCAAAAGCAATGTTTCACTGAAATGGTTTCTCTGTTTGTGAATGAAGTACCACACCAGTCAACTATTTCCCGCTGGTTTTACGAATTTCAACATATTCGCTCCAATCTCAGCGACGAATCTAGGCTGGGTACACCCAAACAGCATCAGTCACATAGCAAAACATTGATGCGGTTTGTCAGCTAATGATAACCCGATGACCGCCGTGTAACATACCGGGAGATAGAGGCATCGTTGGGTATTTCAAAGACCTCGAAGTTGGGTGTTGCGAAGTTGGTTTCCACTTTGCTCACAGAAGAGCAAATCGCAGTTCGCGTCAATTGGTGTCGAAAAATATTAGAACAGTTCAACATTGGATGGGCAAAGAGCGTTTATTGTATTGTTAGTCGCAATAAATTTTGGATTTACTCCTACAAAACAGATAATAAACACCAATTCGTAGTGCGGTTGCTTCACGATGAGGAAAAATCAACAAAAGTGATCCATTCTTTAAGTGTGTCAAACAAAATGGTCGAAATCTGGTCATGTGGCAACAATTGCTTTAGAAGATCGAAGAAAGTTTCTTTCGATTGGTAAATAAAAGTTTGTTTACTAGCAGTTATCACGAAACTCCAACAAAGCAACACACAAAGGTGAATCATTCTGCATCAGGCCAATGCAAATGCTCACACTGCACAAATGACATCGAGTTTTGAGGTTTGGAAACATCGAATTGTTAGACCATTCACCGTATAGTCCCGACCAAAGTTCCAGTTTCAACGACTTTTTCACGTCCCCAAACATACAGAATACAATGCGTGGGCAGCGATTCCAGTTGCAAGAAGAATCCATCGATACTTTTAAAACAGCGATTTTTCAGGTGTCAACTGAAGACTATAATAACTGTTTTACCAATTGGTTTGAACGTATGCAAAAGTGAATCGATCTGGGTGGAACATATTTTAAAAAGCAATAAAGTCTTTATGACTAAAAAACAACCCTAGTACTCTAAACTTCTAAACTAATATTATATGGAGGAACCATTTGTGTTTTTGTAGGTTTGTGTTTGTTATGTTTTTACACACAAACTACTGGACCGTTTCACCATTAGAAAGCTGTATCTTCACTATATAAGCTATTATATTTTCCACATGAATAGAGCTCTCCAATAAAAATGCAATAAAAAAACAATAATATAAATCTGTGATTGCGTGCGTTGCGAAAACTATTGATAATAGAAAAAAAATTTCTACGGTATTATAGTCCAGTAACTTTATACATCACAGCATGCGTCAAATCCGGTAGTTCTGATTTTTTGCAGACTTGTTTATGATGTTGGCCTAATGAATAACCCAAGTTTGTGACCACGAGCGCCGAACGCAACTTTGTCAAAAATCGAAAAAACCGCGAAAAAATCGTTTTTTTTCAAATTTCGACGATTAAAACCCTGAAGGACTAGTTTTTGAAAAAAACTTATTCAGTAAGTTTTTAAAGAAGACTAAATTTGCTACAATATGATACCAGAACTGTCTCTGTAGGCCCAATAGTTTCCGAGATTAAGCCTTTCAAAGTTTATCATTTTTTTCGAACTTCGCAACTTCTTGCAATTCTGTCTTTCTGATTAATTTAATTTTGACCCTGATTATACTATCGAAGCTTTTTATGATGGGATGTTAAAAAAGTGATGTAAAAAAAATGAGAAGTGTGAACGATGATGTTTAAGGGTGAAGAATGAACTAGGAAGAGAATGAAATAAACCACTCAAAGAGGAAGGAGAGAAATGTAGAAGAATTGATAAATTCTTATTTATGTAATGGAACACATGTTTTATAAAAGTCACTTTATTCTTTTCAAATAAAACAATTTCATCTTTGATTTCGTCTATTATTTATTAAGCTACGAATAATGGAGTAAAAAAGATAAGTACAACAAAAGTTAATAAGTTTATTTGTAGGAAATTGAGTAATATTAAAAATAAATCAAATTGAGTTATAAATCAAATTAGTAGTAAATCAATAGAGTAAATATCGAGTAATAAATCACAAAATTAAATTAATTTAGCCCTCTTGGAAGGTCCCGGTTGAGGTTCGTCCGTGTCTGGATCGACGTATTGGGATGGCATATCCCCATCAGGGAATGGTAATGAATCGTCGACGTCTTGTACCCACAAGTCATCCTCCATTTCGACATCAGACAGATCGTCGCCTTCTGGGATATCTACTACTGCAACATCAGGTGTATTGTCACACGAGGCCCCGCTGCAGTGCCTGCAGACTGATGATCATTTTAATCCTGCCTTTCTGCAGCTGCATGCGTTCCCACAACCCTTTGAGCAGCAGCAAGAAATCATCTGTAAGAGGTGTTGTGGTCATCATTTTGGTGTTGAGGCCTTGTGGCGTGGATATCCATCCCCAGGAGAGAGGGTTCAGTGTGACTCCCAACCACGCCTGTACCTGTAAGAAGAGTGTACATGAGAATAGAAAATGATGAATGATATGTAACTGATGCAAGGACACATGTTTACCTGATGGTATGTCCGCAAGGAGTGAAATACTTTTTAAATAATTTAGAGCCCCTGCCTCGCTCTAAAATTAGAGCTGCATTTTACAAACACGAAAAGTAGGTACGTAAAAAAGAGAAATCTCTTACCTGACGATGAAGAATTTTGAATTTCCAAAGCAAGAGCCACCAATTTTCTTGTCCTTGACGAAAACACCTTTATTTGCACAATGTCAAAATAGCACAACCACTTTCACAGTAAGATGTATGGAAAGACACTGACTCTGACAGCTCCCGTAGTTTCTTTATATTGTTTTGCGATAAAGAGAAAGGGAAAATTGTATTCAGATGTCATAATAATATACCTGCTTGTCAACCCTTTTGTTACTTGTCGACCCTTTTGTCACCCATCTGTCTTTCTTTGAACCCATAAATTCATTTTCCTATTCTGTAAATCTATACTTCTCAAATTATTATAATTATTACTTGTGAGTCTGCAAAAAAACAAAACTACCGGATTTCAAAAACTAGTCCTTTAGGGTTATTATTAAATTAATCAGAAAGACAGAATTACAAGTTCGAAAAAAATGATAAACTTTGAAAGGCTTAATCTCGGAAACTATTGGGCCTACAGAGACAGTTCTAGTATCATATTGTAGCAAATTTAGTCTACTTTAAAAACTTACTAAAAAAGTTTTTTTCAAAAACTAGTCCTTCAGGGTTTTAATCGCCGAAATTTGAAAAAAACACGATTTTTTCGCGGTTTTTTCGATTTTTGACAAAGTTGCGTTCGGCGCTCGAGGTCACAAACTTAGATTATTCATTAGGCCAACATCATAAACAAGTCTGCAAAAAATCAGAACTACCGGATTTGACGCATATTACCCCATACTTTCAGGCGACAAAGTTACTGGATTATTATAGAAAGTATTAATAGTTACAAAAAAGTCGGGAATACCATATGTCTAACTACTGTATTTATGCCACTATACCTACTTTTTTACATTTTAAAAGTTTATAAAAGTGCCGACAATAGGTAATCATACCTCTGTTATTTTATTTTATTAAAGACCGTTTTAATACCTGTAAAACACTTTTTAAATTATTAAAATCGTACATTCGATTTAAAATCGATATATCGTATATAAAAATGCCAATCCATAGAAACTACTGCGTGGTAGTCTTTCCACTACTCAAGTCAAACTGCTAGTCGCATATATTTATAGTAAACTACAAAATGCGAAAAAAAAACGACTAGTATAAACGATAAACGACGCTTTATCATTTTTCAGTATAATCTCTTTGAACAAAATATGCCTACCCTGATCATTAACAAAAAAACGAACTCTCACTTTTCATATTTTTCCATGCAGAAACGAATGTGTTTTCCCAGATCACCGTTAAAAGACGATAGCTGTGGATTCTAAATTTCCACTATCAACAGGTGCCCTATTTATCTTTCCGTTTCCATCGTCCTTCTTTACTTCGTTTCGGCAGTCAGTTACCAGACTAGGGTGGTTCAGTCGCCCCCAATATCGATCTTTATGAAACTACCTGTTTGAATTAGTTCGGTGACCGACGGCCTTTTTGTCGGTGGAATAAAGACAAACGATTTTAACAACCTGATGAATTAAAACACATGTGCTGAGTTGATTGTAATCCTTGTTTCTAATGATACAAAAACATGAAATAGAAAGACTAGTTACGCTATTGGATCTTTAAGGAATTGAGAAGTATAGCAATATATAAGAGGCTAAGATTATTTATTTAGACTCAAAAAATTACCTCCAAAACCTGACCGTTAACTTAACGAAATATACCTACTGTTTAAGTGGCCAAAAAGATGTTTTTAAAGATTTCATCACATTGGAGTGTTATTGTACATATTTTTCCTTCTACAAAGTATAATTATATCAATTGATGTTGATGATCCTGTTAATGTATCTTGAAAATATTCAAAGCAAATTTAACTCATTTTCAGTTTTCAAAGTTTTTTTGGGTGTCTACTTGAAACTTTTTTATTAGTTTACGTACACAAATATGTTATTCGTTTTAAAAGTGTATAAACATGTTTAGCTAAAAGGATTTATGACTATTCTTGGCACATCTTGTGTGGATCTACATTTGGCTCATTTTACAAAGTTCAGATATTTTTTAACCGTTGTTTATAGAAGCGTGCATTCTTTAGACTAAAACTCAAGAATCTTAAATTTTCATTTCAACTTCTTTTCTCTTTTGGTTAGTTGTTATTTAAGAGATAAGTTACAGGGCTACACTCACGATATATAAATTGGATTAAGATTGAAAGGTAAATTAAGAAAGATCATTTACAACCTGACAAGATAAAGGTTCTCCAAACTGGAGGTAGACGCAATGTCTTTTAAGAAATAAATGGGTTATGTATCTGTCTTAGTTATTTTGAGCCACTATTGCAACATTTTTACTTGGTTAGTTGTTATTTAAGAGATAAGTTACAGGGCTACACTCACGATATATAAATTGGATTAAGATTGAAAGGTAAATTAAGAAAGATCATTTACAACCTGACAAGATAAAGGTTCTCCAAACTGGAGGTAGACGCAATGTCTTTTAAGAAATAAATGGGTTGTGTATCTGTCTTAGTTATTTTGAGCCTCTATTGCAACATTTTTACTTGTTAAACTAAATATATTTATGAGTATTTTGAACACATCTTACATTTTTTAACTATTGTGTGCATAGCTTAAACAACAAATAAATAACCCTTAACCGACTTATTGGTTTCTTTGTTGGTTAAAATGGTGGTTGTTATTCACAGGAACAGTACGGTAACTTCAATCACGATATATTAGTTTGAATGAAAGGAATAGTTAGCAAGATCATTTAAACCTGATAACAGACTTTACAAGAGTAAGATTTTTCGAACTTAAGCGCAGTTTCAAAAGGGGTTGTGAAGCAAAATATCCAAGAATGACCAAGATTCAAATTGTGATCCAATAAATGTGAACCTTAACAAATCTTATCAAGGTTTTCATGGACACTCTTCAATTACCACTGACGTTATGAACAGTTTAACGGGCGTGTTATTACAATTTTTTATACATCCCAACTTTACTCGACAATTGCCAAAAAACAATTTATTAATTACATTAACAACAGGTTTATGACTTTTAGTACTATTTTAAATTCATCAAACCTTATTACATAAGATATTTGTAAAGCATATCCTACAACTAAATATTTTATTGCAGAATTTTATCTTTTAGCCTTCGAAAGTAACTATGTATTCCTACTATAGTCTTCTAAAACATATTATCCAAAAGTTAATTAAAGAGTACCTAATGTATTCAGAATATAAGCATCACCATACAGTCAAGTTTATGGTAGATTGTACGCAAAGTCAATTTGTAAGTTTTGGCTGCAAATGTTATGGTGGTCGTACTGCTGATTGTATAACAAATGATTGTGGTTTAATAGATTTAATTGAGCCTGGTGATGTAGTTCTTAAAAAGGTTTCCTCACAGATAAAACCCAAGTAGAGAATAATTCATTATTTGCGTGAGAAGATAGTGTTCCTTTCATCATTCTAGCCAAGTATATTTTTCTATTTTTTTTTATATTTTTTGTTGTTTTTAAAGAATATTTTGATTGCACTATCTTTGGAAATAGAGGGCGGGAGTTCTTACTTCGGCAATAGTGCTGCCTCTATATTTCGCGCACTGTCTCTTTATGTCATTGGGAAACACAAGATATAACCACTTTATAATTTTTACCAAGAAAAATTGGAATGTTTAGAAGATAAATGTTCTCTAAAGTTGTATGATGTCATTAGACCAAATGTACGAAAATAAAATAGTAATGCAATTAAAACATCTTTGCATAGATTTCATTTCATTTCGGCTATATAGGTGTACATTCTAACTACTAACACTGCTGGTGACGCCGACCTCTCTTTTAGCTAGTGAGAAGTTGGTGCACTCTAGAGCGAGTAATCCATCCTCTATCAAATTCTAAAAATAAAAAAAAAAACTGTTACTAGAACGTAATACTTTTAAACCTCTCTATTAATTTATCTTCAGTATAATGGAATATTGATTCGAAGAATTATTATAAAAAACTCGTATTTGTACAATAATGGTCTGTTGCTACCCAATCTCCTAAATCCGACAGTTGAAATGCGACGGACAGATTGAAAGTTATAATAAAAAATCAATAAGGGTATTGTGAACAAAAACACCCTTTAAATTATATAATCGGTAAGGGACTAGCTCTAGATGTCGCAAATTTTAAGTAACAGGAATATAAAAAAAAAGAGTTATTATGTAAGTGTTGTTTTTAAATATTCTGGCTTATGTTCAACACTACATCTATCAGAACTTGTTGACTGGTTTTTGTTAATACAAGATTGATTTTATTTCTGTATACTCCTGTGTGTTCAGTCTGGGAAGAAAACAACATAATTTAGTTAATTTAAGTATATCTAAAATTAAATTTCAAATAAAAACCTATTAGATTGAAATTTAAAAAATGAAAGCACTGGAGTAATTTGAACGCACGTTTTATATTTACGCTAAAACTCCTTAACCGCTGGGCTAAGACTTAATGGCGTGTTTACATGATGCCAGTAACTGGCGCCAGTCTTACTGGCATGCCAGTGCTTGATTAGGACAGCGCTGGACTGGTACGTTTACACGTATCCAGTAGCTAGCCGTCAGTCTCACTGGCACCTTAGTTCCTACTTGGTAAAGTTTACCCTTCACATGTACGCCAGTCACTGGAACGCTGTGTTTACACGTGTCTACAACCACTGGCGCAGGGTTGGAGGGGACGCGGACGAGGGCCACTGGCATGAAAATAGACCTACTTTCTATTCGAGACAGCGCTGGCAGACAGCGCTGGACTGGCACAAGAAAGTGTTTACATGATGCCACTACCATGCCAGCGCTGGCATGCCAGTGAGACTGGCGCAAGTCACTGGCATCATGTAAACACGCCTTAAATTTTCTCAAGATTATTGTAATGTCAACAACTGAGATAGCGATTCTTTACTGTGCGCCATCCAGGAAGAGCGTGGTTAAGTTGGTAAGAGGTGCGCAGTCAAATATTGAACTACAAACTTATTCTAATCGTAACAAGCTTTAAATATTCTCAGAATGCAAGGACAATGGCTGACATGTGCCTACTTTGTCTCAGACAATCTCTGTAAGTTGGGTTGCACATTGGAAAATCTTCTTCTGGTTGAAGTTTATTTTGATATTTAGATTTTAACAAAGCAACAGCAGAAAATCCTTACAAAACTAATAGCATCCGTATCGATTTGGCTTTTATTACTGAAAAGTCATTTGGAAGTTCGATCCAGAATTTTTTTAAAGATTTTGTAGTATAATCCATTTTCAGTGAAGTTCTGGAATTGTTTTTCTTCTTCCAGGCCATTACGTTTACTGATATATCCCTTATGCCACGTTTCTAGGTGTCTCTTCAATTTATTGGGTTTCAAGCTATCAGCAGCTAAACAAATAACGTAGGTATTGCGGTTTTTCTTCTTCACTAATTTCAATGCTTGTAAAACCAAAATTAAGGTAAGCTTGGATCTTGCGTCGAGACAGTTCGATGACGTTCTTACCAGCTGGATATACAGTGTTGCCAAGACTAATTTTAATTTTCCGGGTATTCTATAGAAAGCAGGACGAAAACTTGTTTAAAATAAAATAAGAGTTTGAGAACCGCTGAACATCAAACTCTGTGTTAAACCATATGCGCTCGTCTTTATAACCAGCTTTTGTATATATACTATTATATACGTGGTTAAAGCGTAACTACAAAGATCACAGGATCAAGTCTTTGTGTTTATTCAATTATTGAGTAATTTCTTTCTGATTTATTTAATTTCTATCAAATACCTAGCTTTCTTTATCTAAATATTTAACGGAGAACTTTTGACTCATTTTCCTATTGTAGTTCATATCTATTTCCAATTTATTTTAAGCAATTTCAACATTTGTATTCATTAAATCTTTTCGTGTTGCCCGGCAGTTTTGAATAAAAATGAGGTCAAAAACGCAATTACTATTCTCTGACTTTAATAGTGTGTATTATTGATAATAGTACCTACTAAGTATTTCTTAGATAATCGTAGACATAGGTTAAATTCTTTTTGAAGATCAACTAATGCTATTGATTAATATGACCATTAATATCGTTGTAAACAAGAAGATAAAACGTTAACCACTCTAAATATTTCAATATATTCCATATTTTTAAGATAAGTAAATAAAGTAGATTCAGGATTTAGCTATCAAAACGAGACTAATCCATCAAGTGCGAAATCTATCAATAGCAAACAAAATAATGATCAGTTTCGCAATTTGACTAAAATTCATATAAAGACATAAATAAATATTTTTTGCAATTTTTATCGCCTGTTATTTTAGTAAGTAATTTATGCAGTTTTAAGTAACAATCTTAAAGACTTATGAAAAATAAATTAAATCATAGAAACGTTAATTTATTTGTTTAAATCTGCTACTGAAGATTAGTATTGTATTGGTTAAAAGTGCAAACGTTAAGTCAAAAGTGTAAACTAACTACTTAATCACCAAATTTAAAAAGGCATGAGCAAAAAAGAGTCCAGAAGAGATGTTGGATACACGTTAGTATGTTCTTTACACCAAAACAAGACATAATAAGAGGAATGCAAAACTCCTACCAAGTTGGGTTGGTATTAATTTTTACAAAAATTACAGCAGCAGGCACCAAAAGTATGAATTACAGTGAAGTAAAGGTTATTTTAAAAAGAGCTTTCAGAAACAGTAGCCAATAATTTCACTACATCTTTAATATGTGTGTCAAGTTGGGCCAAGATCCGAAATACAAAGCCAAGCGTAACAAAGATGTGCAGAGCTATACCGAGAAAATGGCAACCTATAATAAAGAGATTAGATAAGCTTAGGAAATTGTACACAGAAATAGACTCTGCACCTTTTGCTACATAAAGTCCTGGCAAAAGGAAGAGTAGATACAGTAATGGCACTGTGAAAGCCAGAGGGACGCTTTATAGAAAGCGGAAAAGAACAAGCCATACTCCTGTCAGAAACTCACTTTCCAGCAGGAAAAATCACGAGTTATAAAAAAAATGGAAAAACCTATATGCAGTGAAGAACGGATGAGATGGGCTATAAACACCTTTTAGCCCTTTAAAACCACTGGAACTGACGGAATATTTCCTGCCCTGCTACAACAAGGCAGAAGACAATTATTCCTTACTTGATCCGAATCAGTGCGATCAGTTTTGAACTGCAAAGGTAGGAAAACAAGACACCACATACTCCAATTTCCTTAGACCAATTAGCCTTACATTGTTTGTTCTTAAGACGACGAAGAAAGCTCTAAAGCTGTAGACAATTATATTAGAACAGAAGTCCAGTAACAGATGCTACTCGTACCAAGCGGGCAAATCCACGGAAACTGCCTTGATAAAATTGATTGTTAAAATCCAAGACGTCTTAAACAAAAAAGAAACCATCGTATGTGCTTTTTACACATAGAAAGAGCCTTCGACAATACTCCGCATGAGTATGCTCCACAAGAGCACTTAATGAAAGAGTAGGAGAGAGAACAACGGAACTAGGTATACCTTGCCAAGGGTATTCCGATGGTTATGCTCGCAAGAGGGAAGTATGAAAATGTCCTCTATGACATAGTACAGAGAGGACTGAACAAAGCAAAGGAATGGTGTAATTCGTTGGGACTTAATATTAACCCCACCAAGACCACTTTAGTAGCCTTTACAAGGAAAAAGAAGTCTTAAGAACTTAAAAACCGCCAAAGTACGTGAAAATATCGTTGATTGGAAAATAAAGAATAAATGTCTAAGATGAGAGGTTACTCTGGAACAAACAAGAAAACCAAATAATACACAAAGTTACAAAATGGCTTATGGTGTGCAGAAACATTGCAGGAACAAGTTGGTATTTTGGCCCAAAGACATTGCAATAGATAAACACTGCAATAATGAGACCATCATCATTTATAGGGCACGAGCGCTAATCTGACTACTACGAGGACAAATTTTTCAAAGTAATTCTAAATCTCACACCACTACACAACCAAGTAGAAAGTGTAAGGAAAAACAATGTATAGAATAGTCAAAGAATGGGTTTATTCACTGCATTCTCAAGCATTTTTTAAGTGAAAATACGTGCTATTGAAAGATGTGTAGAATTTAATATAGAAAGGAACTATCGTATACAAAATATTGTAATCATGTCAGACAGTCAAGCAGCCATCAAAGCTCTGAACTTTCACACAATCAGCTCAAAGATGGTCTGGGAATGCCTAGGCAAACTAAATAAACTAGGACAGAATAACACTGTTACCCTCCTATGGGTTCCAGGACACATAGGAATAGAAGGAAACGAAACAGCAGATAAGCTGGCAAAACAGTAGCTGATACAACATACTTGGAACCAGAACTAGACAATCGAAGAAGCTACTTGCAATCAATAACCGAAGAGATCTTTCAGCTGTTTAAACCTTAGTAAAAAGAACATCCGTATTATAACGGACATATTACCGGATACTACCGATTAAAAGGACACTAGGATTGATAGATTAAGCAAAGTGCAGATTCTGTGAGGTAGAGGATGAAACCTTAATATATATATACTTTCAGAATGCATTGCATTACGTAATTCTAGGGTCAGATATCTAGTATCATACGAAATAGAAGAGAAAGACTAAATTGAAGCCCAATTCTAAACTTTCTTAGAAGGATAGGACTAGAAGAGCTGCTGTAAGTACGAGGAAACATCAGAGTTATAGCAAGAAAAGGGGAACACAACAGATCTTATAGGTCGCAGGGGTATCTGTCACTCCTAATTTTGCTCACACATACATAAACTCATAAGATTTTTGTTAGTAAACTGGTAATAAAACAGGATTGTATGGTTTTTATATAAACATTAGACATTAATGAAATAAAGGTAACCGAAAAAGTTCAATTGCTGCATTATAGATTCAGATACATCAGGTTATCTATATTATATATAAATTTATAGATTCAGAATGTCCTCTGAATATAAATTTGATACGGTGTACATAGCCAGAACGCAAATTATGCTACTATTCTATCCTCAACTAGAAACCTAAAGTAAAATTGCATTAATTCACTCTGCGAAGTAATCGAGTTATATTGTAAACAGGCCAACTTAAACGTAATTCAGTTTGTCTCAAGGTAACAAATTTTACATTGCATCACCGGTTTCGGAACATGAATTTAATCTTCATATTCTTTTTAGTTTGTACATCCAGGAACTCTTTTAAATATTAAAAAACAACTTCCTAGTTAAAGGTAAGTGTTCACGATGGAAAAAGAGTATTTGAATTAAATTTTTTCTTCCTTAAGCTATTTTAGATATTTTAGGGTCTATCTCTATATGTTAAGCTCAAAACTAAGATGAACTTGTAACATGAGAATTCCCAAAAAGGGCGTAAATCCCCTAGCTAGCTCACTAGGTAGTAGCTTCATATAAAGAGTTTGACCACTCCTCCCCAAACATGAAATATAAGGGCGCCAGAGTACAAACTAAACAAATTATACACAAACACCCGTTTAAATGATTTATTTGAATTAATTTAAAAATCAATGATTTAATTTAATAATAAAAAATTTGGTTTGCCAGAATATTAATTTGGTTAATAAACGTTTTTCAAATTAATTTTATTACTTATCTGCTTCAGGAGATCTGTCTTTGTAGTTATCGGGATAATTTCTTCAGGGAAGAATTTTCTCAATTTCTATATTAGTCGTAACCAAGGTTTCCAATCAGTTCTGCTTTCTCCCTTTCACCACAAAATGGCGGAAATTTGGTGTCGCCTCAAAAAAATATGTAACTCTCTTCACAGATATGGATTGACCTTGTATTGAAGAGGAGGTACCACCCAGCGATCGGATAGTAAAAATGAACTTAAATATCAATTTTACAGCATGTCTGGACTTCACGAGATGATTTCCTAAAGAAGTTTTGTTAGTAAACTATTTATTTTGGGATATTTCTTAGGGGGTTTTTAAAATTTAGAAAGTAAAACCTCTACCTATCGCGGATAATGCCTCTAATCACTTCAGCCACAGATGCATTAGGAATTCATCGGCTTTTTGATCGTCTTGATTTAACTCATGTCACATGTGACACTTACTTCTTCCTTAAACACATTTATGCATGACTTTAGAGAGATTATTTGTCAAATCGGTAATTGAAACATCCAACTTTTAGTGACTTTTATTGTATTCAAGAATGAGTTCTTTGGGAGAAAAAATATGGTGATTTTTAGGAGTTTGGTACGTATGAGGATCCTTTTGTAGGACTTGCGTCCTTTTCAGGGGATGGATGGAATGTTGGGAAGGAGTTAGCATCTATCTGTCGTCGGCCCTGCACTCACAAATCTTCCTCTTGTGTTCCTGGAGAGTTGGTCTTCTAACTTCCGTTTCGTATTTCCGTGGTGGTTGAACGTGCCCAAAAGGTCATTTCTTTTTGGTGTGATTGTAAGTGTGTGTTGGAGTGTAACCCACGTGGTGCAATGTGCGGTTGGGAGATTGACGCTGTGGCGTGTCTCCTCCGTCGTGGAGCCCTTCCATTTGGCAAGGACAACTTTTATTGTGCCCTATCTTATATTTTTATTCGGTTAGGAGACCGAAACAAATGTATTTTTTAGTAAACTAATTATTTTGAGATATCTCTTATGAGATTATTGAAATTTAGAACTTAAACAATCAAGAAACTGATATTAAGGAAAAATTGAATCAAATCGATCAAAAAGCGGACTTATTTACTAAAGCAGTTGTGGTTGAACTGGTTAGAGGCGTTAACCGCAATAGTTAAAGCTTACAGATCCGGGTCGTGCCATTTGCGACAAAGTTTTAATTTCTTCTTAATATCAATTGCTTGTTCGTTTATTTTCTAAATTTCATAAAATTGTGTTTTCATAAAACATTTTTTGAAACAAAATATAATTATTTTAAAAATCTTTTTTTTTTTAATGGGGCTGCTTAAATAGATGTAGAGCAACTGGGCAAACGGTTATTAAAATTTTTGGGATTACAATTTTACCTGTTAATCAACTGGGCAAATGGCACCCGATGTCATTAGAGTAATAATAATAATCTCTTACAACAGTTTTAGTAGGTAGGTACTAATGATTATTTTATTGACAATTAATGGTTGTTGGTAGTTTCGAAATTTTTTCAATGATACTGTAACTTGCAAGCAAATGGGAAATATTCCACAAAATATTTATAGATCTCGTCGACGAGTTTTACCTCCTTTACCAAAAGACATTAAGGATGTGCATGATGTGATGGATGCTGTTGAAGTAAAAACTGTTCGTGATGAATTATTCTTAATATTTAACTGTAGAGATAATAATATCATCATCTTTTCATGTGAAGTAAAGAATCATATTCAAAGGCATTAACTTTAGTAAAGCAAAAAATTTTAATTTTGGGCCAAAAACTATTATATGTGACTTTGAAATAGCTATCCACAATACCGCAAAATATGTTTGGCCTTCCATTCGAATTCAAAGTTGTCCGTTTCATTTGGGCCAAGCGTGGTACAGAACACATACAGAAACTAGGACCGAGTACCGAATATAAATCAAATTCCGAAGTTGGAAAATGGTTACAGCATCTGTTTGGTGTGTCACTATTACCACCTGAAGAGCTGAGCTGTAGAGTGTTTTGTAGAAGATTTCATGTCCATACAACCACAATGCGAAAAAGTTTTAAAATGTTGTGACTACCTTGTTGAAACATACATTTCCGAATAGAGTACATTTCCTCCGGAAATTTGGGCTTCGAGCTCAAATGAATATAGGACAACGAAGACATGCGAAAGTTTTCATGCTAAATTTTTTTCAAACTTTAACAATGCTCATCCAAATATGTATTTAAAATGAAATAGACTGTTAGACTTGTACACACTTATTGAATAAAAGGAAAACTAGCGTGTATTAAAATAATAAAATTGTTAGCTGAGCGCTTTCGGCCTAACACCGGAGCTAAAACTAAAGTCCCACACGAACGTCTTCTTTATAAATTGGAGCATTCTGGTGTGAGAGATCCATTCATGTCTTGGATTTGTGCCCTTTTATCTAAGAGGGTTTGTTGAGTCATAATTGAAGATCAATTATTGTATGAAGTTCTAACTAGTGGTGTACCGCAAGGTTCTGTTATCGGCCCCCTTCTCTTCAACTTATATATCAGCGATATGGTGTCGGTGTTTGTGTCCACGGTATTACTATTTGCAGATGACACCAAGTTCTTTTCTAATCCACTATTACATTATGAAGAACTGTTTAACAATCTGAGTAGAATTGAGCAATCGTGTGTTACTTGGCTTCTAGAAATCAATGTACAAAAATGTAGCATTCTTTATCTAGGACACAATAAACCACGTATGAGCTATAAATCAATGGTGTAAATATTGCTAGTTCTTCCCAACAGAAAGATCTTGTGGTTGTAATTTTGATTGACCTAAAGTGGGCTCTTCATATTACGCCAAACGTCAAGTAGACTAACCGAGTTATGTACATTGTTAGACGATTTTTTAAAATCTGTCTCCACAATAATTTACAAAACCTACATCCGTCCCATATTGGACTATGCTGCTCCAATTTACAACCCTTACTTTGCAAAAGACATTTATTCTTTTGAGCAAGTTCAAGGTGAATTCCTCAGTTTGTAATCTCCACTATGAAGAACGTCTCCAAATCTTGGGATTATGTACCCTCCAAGGAAGGAGACTCCGTGAGGATCTGATCGAGACATACAAAATTCTACATGGTCATTATTCGCTTGACCTTCGTTTATGTATGCTCAGTGTCCATGTGCGGAATCGTAGTCATCGATATAAACTAGTCCACGAAAACTTTAAAGAGCTATATCGATAACACTTTCTTACAAACAGATTGGAACGAGCTTCCTGATTTTGTGGTCGAGGCTACCTCTGTAACTGCTTTTAAAAATCCAAATTTAGACATAATTTAATAAGTTCTACATTATATTTTGTATTACCATTTGCTTGTTTGAACGGCTCTGCCGTCTATCCATATTGCAGTAATAATAATAATAATAAAAATAATATCCACCACAGTTACTTTTTTGATATTTTTTTCTAATTTTTATTCGAGGAAACCCTAAAAAATCAATATAAAACTGTCAGTATATGTATAAAACAATAAACTTTTCTATCCATCTGCCTTTCTCTTTATATGTAACGATCCAATTTACCTTTCAAAACAGATTCAAACCCTCCAGCTTGACCTTTTGTAGATATCTCATTATGAGATGTACCCATTTCTCCCGTCGATGAAATTAACCTGTCTTTTTATAAATACATAGAAACAAAACCGCTACTTCTTCACTTTTTATGAATCAATGTATAATAAATGTATGTTCATCAGTTACCAGTTACTTATGTGATGTTTCTTACCGTTTAAACCTTCCCTGAACTTCTACAAATAATTCAAAACCAAAATTAAACAAATTCTCGAATACTAGCGAGACTAACGAACAGCAATTCATTTTTATCTATTTAGAATTTAGATAAAATATATCATACTACATAATAAACACAATATTTATTATTTAAAGCCTATTATTAACAGATATTAAAACAATCGCACAGCAATTAGTAGAAAGAATATAGAAAGTGCCACTTGTTACCAGTTAAATTTGGTTTGACTTCACAAATGGAATTCTCCCCCAACGCCTTAAGGAATATGCCTCTTAAATTCTGAAGGATAATCAGAGATAAAGTTTCATTTAGTTCTGATACAGGTTTTGTTATGAGTCTAGTCAATTTTCTTTCGAAACTTTGCATATAATGAACTGAAATTAGTTCAACTTTATTTAGAAATTTTTTGACTTAAATAAAGTATTTTTATGAAAGGTTTTGGTTATAATATCAAGTTTCCGTTATTTATTCAATGTGGTGTAGCATCACATAAAGTTTTAATGAGAAATTGTTGAGGATATTTAATACCATACATTCAATTTAGCAATACACATATATTTATACAGATAATTATTGAAAAAGTTCTATACGCACGAAGAAAATAATTAATGATCAAATTCATTTTGGGTTTTACCCACAAACAAAACATATTTAGTAAAAACAGTAAAATATGAAAGACTTGCATTTTTACAACGACAGAACTTCTTAATTACAACCAAAAATAATATTTTGTCTATCATAACAACTAACTGTTCTGAGTTAGACCACTACAAAAAACTACGAATGACAAACAGATATTTACTTAGTTAAGTAGTGTCTGGAAAGATTGCATCTCTACGGCAGGAGAAGGTCTAGCAGAATTGCTGTTGGAGTACAAAGGCAAGTAAGTTTGTTGAATTTTGTTTTGGCTGATCATCAAGTTGACGTGCATGTAGATTAGCAACGATTAAGTTTCTAAAACTTGGTGATCTTATGGATATCTTGGGATTCTAAGGGTCGGAGCAACCCATTCCATGAAAATGTTTACCGACATTATGTCTTCAAAAAGAGATTTCAAATTAAAGCGGAGCATTAAGCAATAGTTTTTAATGCTTAAGAGTACATTAAAAACTGTCTCAGTTCAGCAAAAATATTTATTGCCTCCGATAGATAAGCTACTTTGAAGGTTCTACAATCGACAACGTTGATTTTAAAACAGCCTAGATCTGCAAACAGTCTCTTAAGTACCTGGGTAACTTTGCTGTAGGTACCAGAGCATAGAGTGCATTGTTGGAAACAAGATTGCTGGTAGTTTCGCGAAAGAAGGAGTTAGTAGTAACCTTTTCATCGGATTTCAACATTTCTGTGGCATTACAAAATGGATCAACTTCGTAACTAGGTAGAGTAACTCAGTGCACCCTGGAAGAACACTCCAGGCCAAAGACATGAGTATGCAGATAAAACAGCAAAATAACTGTTTGTCAAGGACATAAATATCTGGGACATGTCTTCTTAGAGTCTTTTAGATAGCAGTGTAGTTAGATCACCTTGACCAATCCACCCCACTTAAAATCTACAATCTACAAGTTGATGTGCCAAAAACCAAGTGGCCAGTTTTAGTTAAATGTTGCTTGTTTAGATTCTAAATTGTTGTTACTTCCTTAAATAAATTATAAAACCCACCTTATTGTTACAATATCATAAAATCCTTCTTCATAAAAGAAACCTGTTGTCCAAATTTCATGTACCCAGCTTTAGCAGATCAGGTTCTGTGATGATGAAACAGTCAATCAGGAAATAATTTTTTCTATATTTATAAATAAGTAAATAAATTTTTTGTTTTTTGTTTTCAGAGCCGAAACGTGGAAAGAAGTCAAGTATGCCATTTTTTCCATTTAAGGGTAAGCTAGTTTTGGTTAAGTAATGTTGTAATTGTAAAGGCAGTTGCTATCTAGACTTCATGAAGAAGTCAAGATATAATTGGACTAAAGGGTTAAAAACTTACTGCTGGAGGTTGTGATTTCATACAAAATGCAAGAGTGATAAAAAAGTTATTTTATTCCGTTGATAAATCGGCGACAACAATCTTTTGTGACTTCTTACAAGAGTAGTGCTATTACGATAGAATAGTAACTAAACTAAAAATAAGCGGAAAATTAGACAAATCTAAATTAGTATTTGATCTACTACAGCTTGCCCTGTTTCTTAACAATAAATATATTGAAATTCTTCTTGTCTTTTGATCCAAAGAAATTAATTTAAACTCGAAAACCCTTTTATTTTCACACTCTGATTTCAATTTCAGTCTGTAATAAAGAAATACCTCAGTGTAATGTAGTTTCTAAAAGAAATTCTCTTCTTCGTTTGTTTGTTTGTTTGTTTATTACATTTGTCTACACGCCCAATAAAGCAAACCTAGTTAGAACAAGATACACACAATACTCGTAAAGTGGTGGAGAAAATGAACAAAAACAAACGAGCACTTTGGACTTTGGAGAGTTCTTAATCCTAGGAAAAGAATGTTATATATGAACGAATACTAAAGTTTTCTATTAACAAAAGTTTAGTGGTTAATTATAAAAAAAGAATAAAATAATAAAAGTTTATTAATCCGCCTTCAAAAAAGAGCACTAAAAAGCCAGAAATCAAATCTTTATTTCTTAAAAAAATGGAAGCAACTAGGCACCTGAGTTCGATTTCCTTAAAGTTGGCATCAATGGCAAATTACCTTCTATTTTAATCTTAGCTAGTAAATCTAGATTTCGAATATTAGTAACTCAAATCTTTTACAAATATATAAACCATTGGAGCTGACTTCAAGGATATCCAACTCAGATGCCTAGTTGCTTCCAATTTTTTAAGAAATACAGATTTTATTTCTGGCTTTTTAGAGCATTTTTTTGAACGCGGTTCAATTTTTTTAAAAAGGTTTTTAAATTCTTTTTAGTTTCTACTTGGCTTTGTCAGATGTAGGCGCAAATCATGGTGTAGTAACTTCAAAACCTTCCTAATATCGAGTTCAATTCCCAACAATCCCAACATGTACCAATGTAACTTTTTGGAGACATAAGTTAATTCTCTAACACCTAGAGATACCACTCACGTCGTAGGAAACGTGGACTTAATTGTCTGAAATCACCAACCCTTTCCTTCCTTCTCCTTGTAAGAAGAGGCCTTATCTTTAGAGTGGGACAGTAACGGAAAAATTATTATGTTTTTATGTTATACATCATTAGTAACATATTAACTTAACTGTAGTGTTTATTCTGTTGATTTTTGTGGTATTTCCTGAAAATTCTTCCTCATTGATAACCAGACCTTAACCCAATTTTTAGGAGACCACACGGACACTCTATTCTATTGAATGCAAAAACAATTTTTCACATCGGATTATAAATCCCGGAGATATTTGGTAAATATAATCGAATTGAGAATCTCCTCCTTTTTTGAAGTTGGTTAAATAGAATGTTATGTATGAATGAATACTAGAGTTCTTTATTTAGTAAAGGACTTTACTAATAGGTTTACTAAAATTCATAAAAATACTGAAATTACATTTATCTGTTAAAGTAAAGTACAAAACAATTCCCGTCGTTTGTACCTTACGTTTTTCGGTCTAGGACATTCGGGCGCCGTCGTTCAGGCGCAATGCCGTTCGGGCGCGGTGACAGTCGGGCGCGGCCGTTCGGGCGCGGTCATTCGGGCGCGGTCGTTCGGGCGCGAAATTTTATGTGTCATGATAATATTCGTATAAAAACAAAATAATACATTGCTTTGATTATAATCTGAAAGTGCAAATTGTGGTCTACATCTTTCATTTATATATATATATATATATATATATATATATATATATATATATATATATATATATATATATATATTTTCGAATATAAAGTGATATTTCTCGTTAGCTGTCCGGAAAAGTACTTTTCTGGACGTGGACGGAAAAAAGTAACTAGTTGTGCCTACCTTCATCTTTTAGTTCAAAATTTTGTTTGTTATTATTTTAATTATGTAATTTAGAAAGAAACATTTAAAAAATATTGTTTTTGTACAACTGTCATTAAAAGTGACACTTTTAATGATAGCAAACAATGTTAAAAACGATTGTTTACATAGCAGCGTGTTAATAGTTATTTAAGCAACGAGTTAATTAATATAGAAGTTTAATAATCGAAATATTTTAATGCGCGAGCGATAGCGAGCGCATTAATGTTTGAGATTATTAAACTTCCTATTAATTTACGAGTTGGTTACAAAATTTTTCCGTCGACTTTTTTTAAGAAAAAAATAGCTTATAAATAAATATTAAATAAATTTATGTACTTGTTTTTTGTTAAAAACTTTTGATTTTTTTGAAACATATCCAGTTTTCTTCTTTTTAATAAACGTAATTAGTTTATTATACTTACTGATATCGACATTTGTATTAATATTAAAAGTTGTTCTTAGCATCGAATATTTTGGCCCTAAACTGGCTATTAAGCCTTTTTCAGCAAGGTATGAGAAATGTGCTAGTACATTCTGAATAATGAGTACCTAATATTTTTTGTATTACACCATAAAATAAACTCTGCATATGTTTTATTATATAAAGATTTGCTTTGATCAGGCAATAAATTTAATGACATTTTAAATAAAATGGCATGATAAAAAAAAACGCGACTGATCAAAAATATTGACATTCGGCCCTATTCCGTAACACGTTACGTTATTTAACGACCATCGTTAAGCGTGAATTTATGTTATATAACGATATGCCCAAAAATTCCGATTCTGTATCATCATACGCATAGTTATTTGAACGAGAATCGTTATTTTATCCATCGTTATTTTTAAAAACCTATTGTTAAATAACTGGACCAGTTTGGCAGCTTGTTATGTCTTAACGATCTCGTTTGCGAAATAAATGAAGGGAATATAATCCGTTTTTGATATATATTTGTGGTGATTTCTTATTTTTAGTAACCCAACATAATTAACAAATTTGTGAAACAGTGGTTATTTACTTAATTTTGAATGGCTGCTTTGATAAATGCTGTAAATTTTTTGAATTTCGGTCTATTGAACGAAGTGGTGAACATAAATCAAAGGTAATTCAATTGAAAGTATATTTGTATGTCTGATTTATCGTCTTAAAATGATTGTTATTTCAGGCATCATTTGAGGATCGAAAGGCGACGATTGAGAGATCATAGTGATCCATTTCAAATGACTAGTGTGGAATTCATCAAGCTTTTTAGAGTTCCAAAAGATTTGGCCAGGTATTTAATAAATCTCTATAGACCCTTTAGTCTATCACAGCGGTCAACAGCTGTTCCAGTAGAGCTGAAGGTAATTTCAACCTTACACTTATTTGAATGCAATAACATAAATTGTTTTGATGGTAGGTATTAGCAGTTTTAAATTTTTTTGGAAATGGAAGCTACCAAAGATGTGTTGGTCATGGTTTTAATATTGGCTTGAGTCAAAGTACTCTCAGCAAAATCCTTAGTAGCTTCACTGATTTTATGATTAATCAGCTATTGAACGAGTGGATTATCTTTTCTAGAACAGAGGCTGAAAGAACTGTAGTGAAAGAGAAGTAAGAGGAATATGCTTTATATATTCAGTATTTGTTTGCTAATTTAAATATTTTTAGGTTTGTACAGAAATTTGGATTTCCTGGTATTATTGGTGCCATAGATTGTACCCATATTGCTATAATTTCGCCGCAAGAAGAAGATCCACATCGTCCTGCTCTTGCATATTACAACAGAAAAGGTTATTATAGCATTAATGTTCAAATGGTGCGTTAGCAAAATATTTAATTTCTACAGGTAACCCAACATTTTAATTTTTCAGATATGTGATGCAGATTTAATAATTACAAATTGTAATGTGAGATTCCCTGGATCCACTCATGATTCAGCTATTTGGAGTTTGTCAGTTGTGAGACGGCACTTAGAGGAAATATTTAGAAATGGGGAATTGGTGAATTCATGGTTAATTGGTAAGTTCAGAGGCATTAGTAATAAATCATGTAGATAAACGAACATATTTTATAGGTGATGCTGGGTATCCTTTACAACCTTGGCTTTTAACGCCTATATCAAATGCTGCCCCTGGAAGCCAAGAAGAAAGGTATAACACAGTACATATAAGATCACGAAACACAATTGAGAGGTGTTTCGGAGTGTTGAAACAAAGATTTCGCTGTCTGTTAAAGCACCGAACCCTTCATTATGATCCTGTTAAATCAGGAAAAATAATTCTATCTTGTGTCATTATACACAACATGCTCCGAAAGAGAACACTTCAGGAACAAGTTGAGGAAGTAGAGTATGATGATTATGATATTGACAATATTCATGATGCTCAAAGGCATAATAATGTACAAAGAGGTGAAGGTATGATTTTTATCGTTAAGCAATGCAGCTTGAAATATTGAATGAATTTAGTATACTATTCTTTGTTTCAGATGATGGATGGCTGCAGCAGGGACGAATCATAAGGAACACTTTAATACAAAACCACTTTCAATAAGAATTTAAACTGTATTTAATGAAGTAGAAATCTGAAGTGTGAGATTTTGTAATACGAAATATCTGTGAGAAATATTTTTTTTTTGTATGTAAATAAAACATCAAAAATGTGGGATTTTTGTGATTTTTTTAGGTATAGATATAACTATACGTTCTCTATTTCTTGAAATTTCGAAAGTCCGTGAAGCATATTTTTAGATGTTTATGTAGTACTTGAATGGAATAGAGGATAAATTAAAAAAAACATTTCAATTGAATGAAGAATATAATAATGAAAAGAATAATAATGAATGTACATTGTTAAATTATGAATAAAAAATAAAGTAACTTTCCAGAAATAACACATATACAAAACATACAAAGATAAGAAAAAAAAACACAAATAACAGTTCAGTGATATTTTGACACTTCAGCCTCGGCCAATTTTTCCTTAGCCTTTGCTGAAATTAATTTTGCCTCGGCCATTTTTTCCAAAGCTCTTGATGATATCATTTTAGCTTCTGCAATTTTCTCTTGGCTCTGAGCCATTTTCTCATAAATTATATTATGAGTAGTTAGTGCAGAGCCTACATTCATCAATGCTTCTGCAATTTTATTTTGAGCGTGCTGATTTTGTATCGTTGAATCAACAAGAGCCTCCTGCACTTTTTTGAACTCCTGCACAGCTTCAGATACTAAATTAGTTGTATATCTAGAATCAGTTTCTAAAAAAATGAGAAATATAATTGTAACATTAAAAAATTTTGTAAATGAAACTCACTTTTCCTATAATCCTTCGTTAATTTACTTTTTGGAGTTTCAACTGGAGTCGAATTTTGAAAGGATGAGCAAGGTTCCACTTCATTCTCCAGACAAGTAAAGGATATATCTGCAAGTGAATTATTAACTTGTTAAAATCAAATATTCATTAGGAAATATCAAATACTAACCATTACTCTCATTAAAATCTGCATCCTTTCTACTTTCTGGCATTAAATCGGGTTCTTCATTTTGATAATTAATTTCGATATAATCTGAAACATATTTCAGATAGAATAAGTAATTATATAATT
Organism: Altica lythri; assembly: GCA_964028335.1. Classification (NCBI taxonomy): domain Eukaryota; kingdom Metazoa; phylum Arthropoda; class Insecta; order Coleoptera; family Chrysomelidae; genus Altica; species Altica lythri. The sequence goes on from OZ034809.1 coordinate 19,729,238, forward strand.
AAGTATATGTTACCATGGTCATAAGTATGTTCAACCATCTCCACAACAACTGATGGGTGAGTTACGATTGGTTCTGAAAAATTGTACAACACTTAGATTAAAGATACACATTATTAACATTTTTATACACACCGCCACCGAGAGAATCTGGTAATGAATCGTCTCCTAAATGAATTTTCGATAGCAGAGATAAAAGACGTTCTTCTAAATCGCTCAGTTGTTTACCGGAATGGGGACCACCTCCTGTACCCATTTCTGCTACACGTAGGAGTCGACTCTTTCTCTTTGTATTCATTTTCCATTCAGTGAAAATCTAATGATAAATTTAATTAAATTAAACAAGTAATGGTTCAGTCTCAAATATGATGACTCTAACTACGGGTTTGAAATATAAAATATAGATTTCAAATATGTATTTCAATTAAATATGATAAGCATTTGGTTTCTATGTAAAATGCATTATGTAAATACTCACTCGTTTCCATTGTAGGCTGGTTTTGAATGGTCCCGTTTTTTTCTCATTCACTCTATTTGCGAATTGCTCCCACAAATTGTTAATGTATTTAACCTCGCATGGTTTGTTCTTTCCTCTAATCACAACAGGATTATTCTCTAAAAACTCCAACAGCATCTCATACTGAGCCCTTGTTGTTTTTGGAAGACGAACTTGTCTTTCCATTTTTAATTAAATTTAAACCACTTGAATTAAAACTTTCCTTCTATTGAATTGCACACGTGATGCGCTTACTGGTATGCGTTTTGATGTTATGTTATATAAGGGTTACACTCTAACGGGACCGAATCTATCTCTTTTTACATTAGTTAAAGGTGTATCACTCCATCTCGCTTCATAAGAATCAAAACTTACTTCTTTTTTAACATAGAATTTTAACAATATCGTTAAGGAAGCTCGATACGTAATCATATCAGAGTTAACAATATAGTTAAATACGGTCGTTATTTTAACATAACGGACTATCGTTAAAAATAACATACGAGATACGGAATACGGCTGATTGACAGATCTCAACATTAATAGCCTGTTAACGCTCTTGTTCGTTAATACGACTTATTAATGATCAATTTTAGACAATAGTTAGTACATTAACATTGTTATTAATGTAAAGTCGACGGAAAAAATACTTTTAACACGTTGCCATGTAAACAAGTTTACTTTTAACACGGTTTAGTGTACTTTTAACACGGTTTGGTTTATTGTTATTACAAATTCGCTCGTTTCATTATCAAAATAGGGAAGTTGTACAAAAAACATTGTATGGTATTTGTGTTAAAAGTGATTTTATTTTGTTCGTGAAATTGTTCAATTCGCTCCGTTCATTTCACAAACGTTTTCACTCACAAAATAAAACCTCACTTTTAACACTCATATCATAAATAACTATTTTCACATCAAAAATATTTAATAAAGCTTTTGTTTATATTTTTTTACGGTATTGATATAGCACTCGAAAGAAAACTGAGTTTTTGGCCTCCCACGGTTTGTTTAGACACCGTAGTCGTCCGAAAAATATGTTATTACATAAATTTTTACATTAGAATAAATAAAACAATAAAAAAATTTCCATACCATTTTATATTTACTATAATTTATATTTTTAATGTTAACACAAATTTCAAAAAAATACCACAATGATGCACAGGCACATTGTGGGATGCACTGTATATTATGCATTCATCTGATAATTGTGGGCAATGCCACGTAAATATTTTAAAACATTTCTATTTTGGTAATTTTCGACCAAATTTTTTATCCTTCTATCTGCAAGTATATATGCTTGCTTTTTCTTTGGTGGTTCGTTGCCAGCTACTAACTGTTCATAGAAAACATCTCTATTTCTTTGAATTTTCTTTAAACTGGCAATCAGCTTCCAAATCGTGGGATGGCTCATCGATAATTCAGTTTGTAATCGCCTGTGTGCCGCTTCGGCATGATTATTTGTTCTATCTGTATTAGTGAGAACACGGTTATAAACAGACCACATTACTGGAGGAAACATTGCAGGTCGTCTTCCATTGCCCCGACGATTTGGACGTCCTACATAATTGTCCTCGAACCATTGAAACAGAGGTTCCAATTCGGGAGGCAACATATTCGATAACTCATCGATTGCTTCATCTAAGTCTTCTATAGGCACAAATGCTAGGGAAGTTATCATACGTCCTTGTAATGCAAAGTCAGCTTCATTATTGTACCTTCCCATTAGATGAAGTTCGCCTAAATGTTTCTTCATGTTTTTCGTTAAGTGAAACAAACATCCTAAAATTTCAACATTAGGAAATGCATTCCTAAACGCATTAATAGCAGCTAATTCAAAATCCCAGGAGATCTTCCTGGGATTTAAATTGGGTTGAACTTGCTTTAATAAATCTATCATTCTTGCATACGTTGCGGTGTGCTTGTTTGGCAACAGAGCATAAGCAACAGGATGAACTCCACCATATCTTTCAGCCATAATGACATAAATTAGGTAGAAAAACTGCGGAACCGTAGAAAATGTCCCATCAACAAACCAGTGCTCTGATTCTAGTAAAATCTAAAACCACAAAAAAAAGTTATTCTGACAGTTTTGAAAGGTATAAAAATTGTAAATATGAATTGAAAATAAATTGCTTTCTTGTAATTATTTTTTATTTAATTATCGTAGATAAAATATTGTATGAAACTGTGCGTGAAGTGCTTTTTGCGCACTTACGCGATATATAGCAGTCGCTTCGCTCGTGCTCTAAACATCGCGTGCGTGCGCAAAAAGCATACTTCACGAACTGTTTCATAAATAACTATTTTAAAACAAAAATTACGAAGAAAAGTTAAAAAATAAATTATTAAATCTACATATTTCCATTTTTTTGCGTACGCTAGCAACAAGATCAATTTTATTTCTCATAAAAGGTTATGAGATTTTTGTTTTAAAGTTTATATGCTAAACTCTATTCCCTTTCCAAAAAAGATATAATTTTTTCCTTAAAAAGGACTTTGAGACACAACTTAAAGAGCAAGTAATAGGCACTAACCTTATGCACATTTTCCTCGCGACCAAAGATTAATATTCTGTCTAGTTCTAGCCCGCTGTCTGCTATTAAAAAGTTCTTGTAATTTCCATTAACTTCAAGTAATTTGTATTCTTCAGGAATTATCAAGAGTTCTATCCGTAACGGTGCCGGAGGTGCAGCATTTATGTCGTTTCTAGTCCTCCGTATCATTTTCTTTAAAACACTATTTTTTGGTAAAGCTGCTTGTGCAGCCTGTAATAAATCTGCTTCATTAAAGCATGTATTGATCACTTGGCATGTTTGTTCCATGGTTTGGCCAGCACGAAGTTTCATTTTACCACGAATACAGTCAACTTCCACTTTTGCTGCGTTACTTTCGTGGGAATGATCATTTATTTGTTTTATTATTATATCATTGGATATATGGATACGACAATTACACCCATTGTTTTTAAATTCACAACGCCAAAATTCTTTAGTTCCACACGCACTTAATTTATCAAAAACATAAAGGTACTCACAAATTTTTTCTTTCCTGCTTTAGAAAACACTTCCATCGTCAGCAGTAGATATTTAGAACAAAAATAGAAATAGCAGAATAAACGAAGAAGTAGTACAGTCGTTATAAAACATACAGAAGAAAATATCACAAAGGGCAAATTGTAGTAAGCAAAGCTAACAAACAACTGTTAAAGTAAATAACAAAAATTATTATTTTTGAACTATTTTTCATCCCCACCTCACCAACTTAGATAATAAATTTTAAGTGTTGAAGATTTCTAAGACAACACTGTTTGTTTTACCTGCCGTTATGTTTTGCAAGAGGTTTAGTTAGTTTAAATTTTATTTTATGATTCTGTTTTATTATAAAATTATTATTGTCACGTATTTTTTCTTATTTTTATGTCATAAAGATTTAGTTCTCCAGTTATTAGAAATTGTAGATACTTTTCATATTTGACACATTTATTTGTTTTAGTTTATGATATTTTGACAATTTTGGCCGTAAAGAAATAAATGATTCTTGGGAATTTCCAATCCTTGTTTGTAGGGGATTGTTGTTTGCAAGAAACATCTGTACTCAGATAGTTAATTACCTTGGTTATATTCAAAAATTTACACGTCCATTTTTGGTGACCAATCCCTTTGGAATATTTTCTGTAATATTTTAATATTTTATCCACCCCCTAATAACCCCAATCCGCGATTTTGTAAACATATGTTATCCTCTAAACTTAGCTTGTATTGAAATGTATAATGTATCACTGTACATGCAATGTGTGCAATATAGAAAATATCGATATTTCCTATATATATTTGCATATCGATATATTTCTGTTCAATATGTATTGATACAAATATCGATACTTTCTGATGTATCGCTATTTCTAAGTAAAACAATTATACCCTTGCTTTGATTAGGGATTAATTTATTACCTAGAAGAATGGTCTAGTAAAACCTAAATTTTTAAAATCCAAACATTTTTATTTTAGGAATAAGGGATTAATTATTTATTACCTAGAAGAATTTTTTGATAAAAACTGTTTAAATTCCAAACAATTTTCTTTGGAATTTTATAATATTTATAATACATGTGATAGAGGGACTTCGGTCGATAGCCAATAATTGTCTGTATAATATTCTTTATATCTTTAATAAATCTATTATATTAATATATAAAATTTCGCGCCCGAACGGCCGCGCCCGACTGTCACCGCGCCCGAACGGCATTGCGCCCGAACGGCGGCGCCCGAACGGCCGAGCCCAAACGGCCGCGCCCGAACGGCCGCGCCCAAATGTCCGGCTCCGTACGTTTTTGAATTAAAAATGGTAAACAAATTACTACATACAATTAATTTTAAATTTTACTTAATTAAACTTTGTTCACAAGTTCTAAATATTAAATTTTATTTAACATCATTATCAATACATTAAAATTTTATTCAAATCTATTCGTATTAAGTATCAGTTTAAAATGTACATACATATTTGACCTTAACACTTCCAGCTGATGAGACTTGGCCTTTAACTAAACTTAGCTATCTAGATTATCTAGTTTCTGTGTATGTTTTTATTATATATTCATCCGGTAATCAAAGCATTAATAATATGCAGAAATGTTAAAAAGTATATACTTAATTAAAATAACGTATCTATTTTCTGTGACCAGAAAACAACTTTTTATAAATAAAGTAAGTTAACTGAATAAAGTGTGACTAAAACAATTAGTAAGCTGTAGATTTTTTAAGGGAATCAAATAAAATATACAACTTACAAACGTTTCTTTGCTATCTTTAAAATAATATGTATCTTTATAACATCAGTTATCTCTGTAGATCCAATTTTAGCGGATTTGTTGCACGGTTTTATTAAAAATAATGTTTTTATACATAGTCAATTAAAATTAAATAAATAGGATATAGGATATACCTACACAAATAATCACGAATGTTCGCTTGCTGTTACTGGTATGAGCTTTCAAGGCGTAGCTCTGGTAAAGCCGCGTCCAGACATGTGTAATGTATCGTGTAATGTAACGTGAATTCTCCGTTTGGACGGCACTGCGAGCATTACGTGTAACGCTCGCCGAATGGTTCGAGGGAATCTATCGGATGTCGGTTTTTTGCCCGAACACAAAGGCGCTCGCGCTGTGCTCGCAGTCTACGTTTGGACGTTCCCGCAACTACTACCTCTCTCGACATGTTCGCGAATACTAAATGGATAGACAATTCGCGGTAAGTATTCTGGTTGCATTCGTTCTATGCTCAGGTAGCGTCCAAATACATTCGGATTACATTACACGTTACATTACACGATACATTACATATGTCTGGACCCGGCTTAATGGCCAAGATTGAAAGAAATCTTCGTAGGAGGTATAGTATTAGTGTAACAGACGGATCGCTCAATACCTTCCGAGAATAAGAAGACTACCAGTTTCAACTGCTGAAGACGGATCAGTGAGAATGTTAATGCCTGGATGCTATGTGGTCAATCCCGTAAGTTACACCATCTCGTGCATTAATTTGAAATTGCGCTAGCGATGCCTTCTCGTTGTTGATTTGAAATCTTGTTGACACACAATCAAACTGTAAAATTTTATATTAGTCTGTGCAAACCTTAAGTTGACATAGAATTAGAATACCATTTCTAAGCATTGAAACCTATGGTTTAACTCTAGGTCGCAAATACATTGTTCAGGCGCAAAAATTATACCCCACCGCTTGGAGGTTTCTTGGAAACAAAAATCCACACGTGTTAAATGCTGTCAGCCTACAAACTTTGGGTTCACATAGAACTGGAAGATCAAAAAACGGTTATTGGATTATGAGCAGTAAAATTTGTGGCTAACTTTATCAATCATACTACAAGTTATTCTTGCAGGAATAAAAAATTATCAGGTTTAAGTTGGTATTCTGGTACAAAAAAATCTGTTGTTCTTAATTTCTGCAACCGTGCGTACTTTGTTTAAGAAAAAGAAAGAAAAGCGTGGTAATCGAATTCAGAGCAAAGAAAATTGTTGATAAACTCTTAAGCACAAATCTTACCTAAAGTTATTCTGGCAGGAATAAAATTTAGCACCTTAGCTTGAAGGTAATCCTATAAGCAAAAGTTAGTGTACTAGTAATCCAGAGTCGATAATTTTACAGACAAAAAAAATAGTATCAAGATGAAACCTATTGGAAAAGAAAGAAAATATAACAATCGAAATGCATTTTGAGAGTACCTGTAGTGACGTTTCGTTCTTTTCTTTACGGAATCTGCATTTTACTTCATCTAACAATCCTAGTTCGAGCATAAATTTGTGTATTTTTAAATCATGATTTCGGTAGCCATGTTTTAGACTGTTACATATATTTTTACAACTGCAGCTAATAGTTTTGAGTAATATTTCCGGAATAATTCCGTTTTTTGTCAATTTGGGCCTAATGCCGCGTTAATGTTGCTTTTTGCTCCAATCTGTTGTTTCGTTAAAACAAAAACCAAAAACTCAATTATTTGAATTTTTGGCATAAATTTTGAGGTAATGTGAAAAAATTGTAAATACAAAAGTTTTTTATCTTTTTATTTCCTACAAATTTAATTTTTAACTTTATTATCTGGAGTACCAGTCGTCGTTTCTACGGCAATCGATTCTTAAGTTTTCCAATTCAATTCTAAATGCTGCGACCCTGAAAGCTTTGGGTTTGCATACAAATGGAAGACTGAACAATGGTCATCGATTTCTGAGCAGTGAAGATTGTAGCCGTACAATAAGACATAAATCTTGCTTGTGGTGATTCAAGAATAAAATTTATTTACCTTAGCTTGGAGTTTTTTTACCAATATTAAATCCTGCTTGCGCCTGTGTGCACTTTTGTTTTTCCATAAAACCGAAAGATCAAAGAGTAGTCACCGAATTCTCTGAATATTGTTAATATAGTATTTATACTCCTAGAAGAAAATCATACTTGCCGCTATTGTAAGGTCAAAATTCATTCAACTTAGCTTGGAGGTATTCTTTTAGGTCAAATTTTACTGCTCTTAAGGCGTGTTTACATGATGCCAGTAACTGGCGCCAGTCTTACTGGTATGCCAGTGCTTGATTAGGACAGCGCTGGACTGGTACGTTTACACGTATCCAGTAACTGGCGACAGTCTCACTGGCACCCTAGTTCCTACTTGGTGAAATTTACCCTTCACATGTATGCCAGTCACTGGAACGCTGTGTTTACACGTGTCGACAACCACTGGCGCGGGGATGGAGGGCACGCGGACAAGGGCCACTGGCATGAAAAATAGACCAACTATCTATTCGAGACAGCGCTGGCAGACAGCGCTGGACTGGCACAAGAAAGTTTTTACATGATGCCAGTATCATGCCAGCGCTGGCATGTCAGTGAGACTGGCGCCAGTCACTGGCATCATGTAAACACGCCTTTAAACCCGGCGTGTGTGAGCGTTTTGTTTTTCGTGTAGATATGGAAGACAAAAGAATTATCCAGTTATCAGAAGTGGAAATTGTGACCAAAATCTAAGACACAAAACATATTTGTTCTTATTGTCGCACGGATAAAACTTATTAATTTTAAGTATTCTCCTAAAAAAAACTGGTGTTAAATCTTGCGAACGTGAACGTGCGCGCTTTGGTTTAGTGTAGAACTGGAAGACCAAAGAGTGGTCATCGATTTCTGTATAGATGTAAGTGCAGCAACACACTATTTGACATCGCATTTTTATTTAAGTTTTGTTGGATTATCTGTAGTTAAGATTTTTTATCTTTTATCTTTCATATAAAAATACAACTTTATGAAAAAGACGATTGTTAACAGCAAATAGTTAGTTCCGTTGACGTTGACAATTTTCAGAAGACTCAGGTAGTAATTATGAATTTAATATACATCTATAGAAAGTTATAAAACTATTTAAAGAGGATTTTGTAAAGATAAAATAGTGCTAAAAGAATTTTATATTGCAAATAACAAAGGCGGCATTTCCTTAGAACTTTAATTAAAAAAATAAAACATTTTTTATTTGAGCACAAAGGTCATAATATTGGCGTGCAATATTTTCATTTTCATTTAAAATAACTTATCTTTGAGTAAATTATAAGTAAGAATTAACAAAAAAAAAACTAGTGTGGCAGTCAGTGGCACTGCCGGCAGAAGTTATACTTCTATGCACGCGCTTGGATTTATACATTTTGTATCTGAACGATTTAGCAAACTCAATATATGATATTCGTGGTAAGCGACCCCAAAAACATCCTAGTACAGTGTGCACACTCTTTTTGTATCGAATTTGCATAAAATTCCTGGAGACGAGGTCCGTCTTAAGCACCAGGTGTTGCGAACATCATCGCCATTATTATAATCGTATTTACCTACTCAAAAAACCACCGAGTACCAAGTGTGCACTGATTTCGTACAGAATTTATATAAAACCCCAGGAGAAGAGGTAAATACCCTAGACACCAAGTGCCGCGGAGACTTTCGGAATCGTGATATTCGTGTTCAGCGACTCCAAAAACCCCGAGTATATAAATTGAACCCATTTTCAGCAATACTTACCGAGTTGTAAGTTTTCTTTCTATTGTCTGTTCGGAATGTACTTGTCGAATGCAGAAATGCAATTTCCATTTTTACATTAAAAAATATAGCGACAAATTTTCTGATACTTTAACGATTCCAATGCAAAAAAATGCATTCCAATCCATCTTACGTTAAAAAATTCGGAGGTTTTGGTGCTTTATTTCCTCGACTATTCGTAAAAACTCTGTTTATGTAGCCAACAACCTCAAAAGCATAGTGCAGGATATACTGCAACCATTCGACGGTATTTTAGACTACAATACAATACTCATTACTGAATATTATTATTAATATTATTAATATAAAAGACTAAACTTAATATGTTAACTTACGTGACAGAATTATAAAATAATTTGTCAAATAATCATGTGGTCCGTCACTATGATATTCATACATTAGTTCAGACTGTTTTTTGTATATCTATCCCTTTTCAATGTACTGAATGTTGAAACGGAATTTAAAGGACTTATAGTTATGATTTATAACATATGATAAATATTTCATCTTTGTTTTTACCGACCAATATACCTAATAAGTGTGTCTGTCTCTCACTTACTCACACCATTACATATGTAATGATTTTTCCCATTTAACTGTACACAAATCTTTTCCACCGAGTGCATAAATAGAAGTATAACTTCAAAAAACGTAATATTTTTTGTTGGGGGGGGGGTTATTTGAGGTATTTTTCTCCTTGTTGGTTTTTCAAGGTATTAAAGTATTTGAATTGGAATGGAAGATATCTCTGATCTTTGTCTTTGTTTCAAGTTTCTACATTCTCAGTTTACATTTCGTTATCTTTACTATATTTTTTTATTTAAACACTATTGATACAAATTTCAAACGTTATCATAGATTTTGTTTTGGAGAATAAACATTTTACATTTCTTTTAAAAGATGATTATTCCTTTTTCAATACGCCTGTGGTTTAGGTTGTCCATTCAGTTTCCCGGATTATTTATTTACTGGAAAAAGTGGAAAAAGTAATGAACAAGTTGAAGTTGTCGAAGTCGATGCCTCGCAAGTAGAAAGTTTTTCTGTAATTTAATTCTGACGTAGCGACTATAATTTCAGCGATCGGTTGGTTACATTGGTTTAGATTTTAAATTTCCTGATCGTAGAAATTTTTAATATCAGAAATGGAGCGAAAAAGTCTCTTTAAATATGATATCTTGAGTATAAAATCACCTAAACGTCGAGATGAGATTGACAGAAATTTCTAGGGTATAATAAAGAGGAACGCTCTATAAATCCAGTTTTATTAAATCTTTCCGCAGTTTTTTCTCCTATTTTATGTTAGCTTTACGATAAAATGTTACCAGCTATAAAAGATATTTTCGCAAAAAATTATCTCGTCAATAAATCTGAAAAAGATTTTGAAAAAGACATAAATTAAGTTAAAAAAATAAATAAACAACAAATAAAACCTTTAAAGCGTACGTACCTACATGAAGATTGCAAATTCGACCTCTAATGGTATTACATTGTTTTTTTAATTTCATTCATCGTAGGAGCGTGTGAAGGAATTAACAAATTAAAAGGCAATAAAGCGAAAATGGAATCACACCAGAAATTTTAATGGAAATTTTTTTCTCGTTCGAAACATCTATAGCAAATCAATTATAATTACTCCTTGACAATTCCAAAAAAAAAGTGAGAGGTGTCAAGGGACACCCGGATGGAACGAAGTTCCTTTCGATTAATTAATGAAGGAATTGTAATTTGTAAACACAACAGAGAGTTTGTACATACATAAGCATTTATTATCGTCTGTATAAATCTCTACTTACCTAACTCTATCAGCAATATCCGGAACTTGTGCAGAAACACTGTCAGGATACATTATTGTTTTTATTTTCTATTATTTTAATATTTATTATCTACAAAAAACCTGTATAAACTTAACAAAGTCGCGACACTACTACACTGTTCAAAGCAAAATAGAAAAAAAAATAGTAAATCCATAATTTATTTCGAACCTACCTCACAAACCGATTTTAACTCGTACAAATTAATGATACAAAAAGTGAGCTTAAGAATATCACCTTTGGAGTACCTCAAGGATCGGTGTTGGGCCCTATTTTATTCAATATATATTTAAATGATCTATTCTCGATTCCTACATCAGGTAATATAATAGCATATGCTGACGATACTTGTATCTTTTATGAAGCAGACGATTGGACCAAATTTAAAAATAAGGTCGAAAAAGATTTAAACAACATTTTTGAGCGGTTTTAATTTAAACTGCTTACAGTTAACTTTCAAAAAACATCCTTTATTCCAATATATATTGATAAAAAAACTTCACCATCCTTTGCAACTTTAACTCTAGCTGGAAACGTTGAAATACAATCCGTTAGTGAATTGAAATATCTTGGAGTCATTTTGGATTGTAATTTAAAATGGGAAATGCATATAAAATATGTAATAAAAAAAATCCAATATTTAATATATAAATTTAAAATCTTAAGGAACATCCGTAACAAAAGAGGTTGACCTTAAAGGCCATCCTTGCAACTTCCCGCTAGTTTTAACCGCAAAGCTATAGTAACGTGACGTATTTTGACGTTTTTGACTTTTTTGAAATGTTTAAAAAGCCATAACTTTTTAACGCGTTACGATTTTGATGTTCTGGATGGCATTTGACGCAGTTTTTTGAGACCTAAAAACGTTACCGGGAGTGCAAAATCAGTTAGTCAAAAAATCTCTAATTTATTGAAAAAAAAAACACTTTTTTTGAAATTTTTCGACAACGATATCTCACGAACGAATCAACCGATTTTAATTTGCAAAACGGCATTCGACGTGGCTTTTTAAGCTTGAGAGCTGATTAGGTTATGAAATTGATCAATCTAATAGCCAAAAAGATATGCCCAAAAAAACATTATTTTTACCAATTGTTTTTTTCGGTTATTTCGAAATTTCTCGAAATCTACCGGCTCGAATCGGTTCAAACTGACAGGGAATCTAAGTTAGATAGAACTCTTTGGAATGCTTTTTATTTCATTACGATCGGTCAAGCCGTTCAAAAGTTATAAGAGGTTTACATACATCCACACACACATCCACACGTACATACAGACATACAGACACCCTCGTAAAAATAGTCAGGGGAGGTTCCTAAGACCTTAAAACGTTGAGATCCGATGAAAACTCGATTTTCGAAAAACGGGGTGAAACCAATAACTTCCCGATTTTAAAAAATTTTTAATTTTTTTTAGCGGGAAGTTAAAAATGCTACAAATGGTATACAACTCCATCGTACAATCACATTTAATCTATGGACTAGTAGTTTGGGGAAATGCAAGAAAAACGAGCGTTAATAGTCTAGAAATATCTCAGAAAAAAATTATCAAAATTATGTATAAAAAAGAAAAAACCTACCCTTCCAATATGTTATATCGTGAAAGCTCAATAATGGATATGCGTCAGCTGTATTATTATACTATAAATATTTATCAACATAAGAATAAATTCCAACTTGAATTTAACTATCACATTTACGGTACTAGAAACAAACACAAAATATATAACTTAAAAAAAAACAAAAAAAAGGAATTAGTCAGAAATGCGCTTTCTATCAAGCACCAAAATTATATAACACAATTCCTGATGAAATTAAACAAAAACATAATATAATTAACTTTAAAAAACCGCTAAAGAAGTATATTTTTGATAACCCGAGAGAGACGATTCATAATAAATTGGATTAGTGATGTGCCATAAAATTAATGAATATTCTATATTAAATAATATAACTATTTTGATATAATATGGACCTTGCCGATCTCTAGCTAGACTATATCTTTAGTACTTGATTTGATTTTATTTTTCTCGTAATTTAGTAACCATTTATTATTTTAAAATTTTAAATTTACCTATAGTTTAAATGTTTATATTATTATTACTAACTAAAGAAAAAATTACTCTGTATAAATACTTTATTTTATGTAATTTTTTATGTTTTACTTACTCTATTTTATATTGTACTCTATTGTATCGTGAGTAGGTATACTTCTTTCTCACTTTATTTTATTTTTCACGTACAGGCCTAGCCTTTAGTGAATTACTTTTCCCTATGTTTATTAAGTGTATCCTGAAACTGTTTTGAAACTTTGATATATGTATTTTTTTTTCACACTAATAAACATTATTATTATTATTATTATTATTATTTTCAACAGTTCGTTTCTTTTAACAAAAGTGTCCATTTATACAATACCAGAGGTATTGTATATTCTACCTAGAATTACTTTTTATTTCCATTTAATTTAAAACAGGAATTAACAATTTAATACAAAATTTTAAAATTAAAATATTTGACAGTAACTGACAGTTAAGGTAATTTGCGTAGGTACCTAACTAGTCAAGTTAAGAACTATTTTTGAAATGTTTATGAATTTATTGATTTATAAAAACAGGATGAAATAAAATATAATACTATTATAGGTACTTGTTTTTTTCTACAGTATTTTCTTTTAATTTAAATTAGTGTCTTTTTAATTGTACTTTTATTAGTATTTATTATATTAGGGTTTCCTATTTAAATAAAGATAGGTATATCTATCTATGAGAGAGAGAGAGAGAGAGACAACATGCGTATGTCGTGTCGGGACAAGTTTTGGTATGAATTTTTTTTGGCTAGCTCCTAGCGTCAGTCGTAACTGTTCGTAAGGCCCGAAAGGGAACTTCGTTCCAAAAAATCAAAGTAATTTCTTAGGCTTTGGAGAATCAAAGTATGTTCATTTCATAAATTAATGCTTTATTTTTGAGTCTTTTATTCATAGTAGGAACATAGCTTTAAAAGTTTGCATCTATTTCATTCTTTTGGACAACATTAAGACGTGTGGATATTCATTTTGCAGAAATTTTGTCGTGTCCAAATCAACGTAAACTATATGATAGATGCGTTCATATGAAATATTCAGTACTCCAGATATGTCGTGTTCTTTGTCTTTCTCTTTGTCATTCTGGGTGGAATTTTGTAATCGAATTTAAACCTATTTCCCGACCACCTAGAGCTCTCAAATTTTTAGGATTGCTAAGAATTAAATGACAATGCATGTATCAAGTGTGTTTAGGTATGTACGTAGAGATTTAGAAACAATTTAAGGAATTATAAAATAATTTATATAATAGTAATGTTAAAAAAGTTAAAATGGTGTCGTGGGACACCAGGTAGGAACGAAGTTCCTTCGGCTAATGTAGAATCGAGACATAACACTACTCGCTTGTGTATACGACTGTAGCGCCTTCGCACGTCTCATTTAACGGTTAATATATCAAAATCAGTGATATATTGGCGTTAAGAAAGAAGCTTCTTTAAAATTCAAGGTGAGCTTTAAAGAGTAATGTATACATTTATTTTTTCTCACCTTTCCTAACTACTTTCAACTATCACGATTTTTAAAAATTATATCTCATATTACTTTAACAAAAAAAGGTAAATGTTAAGAGATATATACAAAAAAAAATTGCATCGGCCAAGAATCGAACCCAGCTCATTTAACGGTTTTTCGTTACTATTACATTTTTTTCAGTTCGGTCACGCAGCAAAATCCCTATCTTATCCAAGCCTGCCGTAAGGAACTTAGTTCCAACAAACTTTTTACTATAAAAAAATTGTTTTTTTATAAATTGTAATTATTCTTTAATGCCATTAAATACATTCTTGTTTGTTTACTCTCTAAAAAATTCAAAATTCACGATTTTTGTTCAGTAAGTTGTACGGTTATTTATTTTACATTTTTTATTCTATATCCGATAACAAATCTCTTAATTCAGTTTCGAGATAACGTACTTTTCTTTCCTAACACTCCTACACTAAAGTAAACAATAGAAATTATGTACCTACCTACGACCAGAGAAAATTTACAAGTATAATTGCTTAACATGATTATATACTAAACAAAATGAATTAAGGATCACCTAAAAATTTTATATATTTGGCTTTAAATTGAGATTGACAAAAATCAAATTCACCTTGTATAAAAATATATTTTGCTGATAATAAACTGGTCATTTTTATCAAAATATTTTGAATTTTGATGAAATCTAGTTTAATTCCATTCTTGAAGATATTAAGAAAATACGATAAACAGTTTTATTTTGAAGTTATTTAGTATCAGTAGTTGGTACAGATTTATGCCTAGAAGACATTTGAATACATTTCAAGCATCCATTGTTATCCATCGTATCCAGCGTAACAACTGCAGATTGCCGCCGAAATTCGGGTAAGACAATCTGTGATTTCAAGAACTTGGAATAGGTTTCTGGAAACTGGTGATGTAGTAAGAAGGCCATATGGTCCCCGAGCACGCATTGCAACACCTCGCCAGGACCATATGTTAGTAAGAAATGCAATTCAAAATCCAACTTTAATCGACATCATGCAAATCTACTGACCTATTTCAACTCAAACAGTAACAAATCGCTTAAGAAAAATGGGATAAAGATCTAGACGGTCAGCAAGGGTACCAGAATTAACAAGAGGACACCGTAGAATGCATCTAGCATTTTGCTACCAACATGAGAACTGAACTGAACAGGAATGGCAACGAGTTTTATTCTCAGACGAGTCTCGGTTTCGATTGCGTGGACCTGATGGACGTGTTCGAGTTTACAGAAGACTGGGTGAAAGATTCTAAGAGAAATATGGTACAAGAAACTCGCCATTTTGGAGGAGGATGTGTACTGATGTAAAGAGGCATGAGTTTCAATGGAAGAACTGAGCTTGTTGTAATTAAGGGTGGTACTTTGACAGCAAATCGATATATTTTGGATATTTTAGAACCCAATGTATTGCCATATGCCCAAAATTATGAATTATGATTCTATTTTCCAACAGGATAAAGCCCGTCCTTATGTCGCCAGACAAGTTCGAGATTTTTTTCAAGAAAATCAAATTACAGTTATGGAATGGTCACCCAATAGTCCGGATTTAAATCCTATAGAACATCTGTGGGATGAGTTGGGAAGACGAATGAGACAGAGAGAAATGCCAAATAACCTAGAGATGCTTTGCTTCAAGAATGGGAATAGATACCTACCTCAACAAACAATTTGTCATTTAATAAATAGTATGTCAGGTCGGTGTCTAAACGTAATAAATGCAAGAGTAGGTCATAACCGCTACTGAAACTGTTATTAGAATTCCTAAAAAAAATCAATTCAAAGTACCAGAGTGAAGATAGAGCCACTTGCGACTGTTTTCAAGTTTCGCAAGTCCACATCTATAGATATTATTCAGTTTATACCGGGGATGTATCTTCATTAGGGACTGAAGAAACATAACTATTACTACACTGATGAGCTCAAATCAGAGCGAAACACAGTGTCTGTAGTTTGGTTTTGCCTGATATGAGCTGGTTAATATTTATATCTATTTATATCGCAGCATCCCGGTGTCTTTTAAAGTGTTAGTAATTCTAACCGACACCATTCCAGTTCAAAACTGGAATTATATTTTTTGACAGTAGGGCACTAGATATGTTATGTATCATCTTTTACATTCTATATATATAAATTACACAGATAAATAATATATTTTAATTTAAAATAAAATACCATTTAAATTATTCACTTGGGTTAAACTTTAATAGTGATCCTTAATTTATTTTGCTTAGTATATTAATTTAATATGATTGAACGGATACATTTTTCGTGACAGGCCCTTACTATGGTCTTCGAAGGTTAACTAAGTGATTCGAGCAGTTGTCCCCCCAGTCTCCACATCACGTCAAAGTGAGAGTGCGATCTGCAATTCAACAAATTTAACTCCATACGCCATACGTAATGTTTGTGTTAAACCTGCTGTCAGTTAACAACGGTATCTTATCTAGTTAACTTTACCTATCCGTTTGTTTTAGAACCGTGTTTGCGTCATTTACGAGCAGGACTTGGTTGGATACTCTTTGATAAAAAATATTTTTTGTGTGTTTGTGTGTATGTGCATGTGTGTGTACGGGTGGAAAAGTGAAGTGGTCTTTTCTTTTAATGGCGTGCGACTAAAAATACCATTTCGGTTTTTATATCATTAAAACTGGTTTTGTATATTTTTATTATTATCATTGTATTGTGTTTTAATGTAATCGAAAAACAAGTATGAGTTTCGACAACAATTATTAATTTAAAAAATTTAATGTAAATAATATAAATAATATTTATTTTACGACTATTTTTTTTGTCTATTCTATTTTTCGTTCGCGGGTTTTTACAGTATCTATGTTTGTATTATTATTGTAATTGTTTCATGGAAATTTGATTACTTTTATTATTTCCCATAATTATCTTCCGAATTTCCTAATTTTTTAAAGCCGATACAAACGGATACTGTGTTGAAACTAAAAACTCCTTTTAGTCCGTTTTTTCAACCAGCTGTTTCGGTCCGCGAAGTAGATTTTACTAAGTGGTGCATTATATCAAATATATAACGAAGAATCATCTTACTTACGGTTGCCTGTTGAAGATAAAACGTCCAAAACATTGATTTCAGTAAAAATACTGTTTTAAAACCCATTTGTTTCGGTTTTCTCCACCAAGGCAGCTTCGTTTTCCAAAGTATACTTCATTATCTCGAGCAAATACCTAGAAACCAGTACAGCGTGTACTGCTTACGGTCGACCAATGACAATTCAAGATAAAAATCTAAAGCACACTTTGACATTGAATGAAGTAAAGTTACTGTATTAAAAATAAGAACGTCTTTTAGTAACTTTTTTCTCCACCACAGGAGCTTCGGTCACTCGAAAGTTTTTTTTTGCCTCGTGCATTCTAATAAATATAAAATGGTAAATCTTGTACTGCTTACAGTCCAACGATGATTAAAAAAATGCATTTTGTTAAAAATCAAGAACGTCTTTCGTCTCTATCAAAGGAGCTTCGGTAAACGGAGATTTTATTATATTATAACAAATATAAAATGTTTAATCTTATATTGCCTACGGACTACTAATGCCAACATCATCGGTGAAATACACGTTGATTTAAGTAACGCTAAAACCAAAAATGTCTTTAAGTACCTAATCTCTCCGGTAGCCGAAAAAGTTTTTATTAACTGGTTTAATTTAACTATAAGAAAATAGTAAATCTTGTACTGCTTACAGTCCACCAAAGTTAATTCAATTTAAATTAAAAACATTCAAAGCCCAACTTTACATTGATTTAAGTAAAGCTACTGTGTGAAACCCAAGAACGCCTTTTAGTACCTTTTTTTCCACCAAAGTAACTTTGTTCTAAGTTTTAGTTAAATCGTGCAATCTAATAAATAGTAAATCTTGTATTACTTTCGGTCCACCAAGAAAAATCCAAGATACAAACGTTCCAAAGCGCATTCTGGCATTCATTTATGTTTCTTTTAAGTTTTCTCAGAGCGTGGTCTAAATTTTCTGAAAGCGTATGGAGCTATATAAGACTATATAATAAAAACTAACTTAATTAAATTAAATAGAAGAGATTGTTTTTCAGTTTTCGAAAATAATCCGCCAAAAGAAATATCAAATCAACATAGTTAACTGCTATTATAAAAAATTAAGATAACAACGCAAATTCGGTAGTGTTTTTGTTTAATTAATACAGGATAGGAAAGGATCTATAAGTAAGATTTAATCATTATACTGTATTTTGTCAAAATTGTTATTTAATTTGAAACATTTATATATTTCACAAATATTACTAAACCAAGTATATAAAACCAGTCTAGAAGTTATTAAACTGAGTGCTTAGTTTATTAGCAAGTTTTATATTGATAGCATAGTAATTCTCCATGTATAAAGCAAATAGTGTGATCAGTTTTATAAAAATGTAACGAAGTTAAACTGGCACTGTTTGGTGCATTCTGTGTTTGTTTTAAAATATAAGTGTTGGATTAAAAATGAAAAATGATTATACAAGCTAAACCTTCAGAAGAAATGGATACTCTTATGGACGACACACTTATTGAAGAAGAATCTGAAGATGGTAAGTGAATTTAATATATAAATGAAGACCACCTTCGTTACAACCAGTTTTTCATGTAGGATTTATTGGATCGAGGTCTTTGAATTGTCTAAATATGCTTCTTTTTTTCCGGTATATTACACGGCAGTCATCCTTAATTAACTACCAACCACATCAATGTTTTGCTGTGTGATTGCTATTTTGGGTGGGCCTAGCATGGCTTCGTCGCTGAGACTGAAGCGACCACATTGAAATTTGCAATACCAGCGGAAAAAAGTTGACTGGTGTGGAAGTTCATTCCCAAATACATAAGCCAGTGCAGCAAGACATTGCTTTTGGGATAATCTTCGCCGAAGATTGTAAAAAATTTTCGGCTAAGATCCACTTTTCGACCGACTTGCTAATTACAAAAATTCACTATACCGACACTACTTTTTGTATCGCAATGAAACTCTGTAGGTAAAAAAAATTGGGATTAGATTTGTGTCTGAAGGTTCTATTGGTGGGGCATTCCAAGCGGCTAAATGCAAAAGTAAAAAGATCACCCTCGTATTTAAAATATTACGTGGTTAGAATTCCTCTTAAGTGAATCAAGATTGAATATAATTAGAATTTCTTACAATTTTTTAAATTTTTAATAATTATCGGAAACACCTTTTTAATATCATCAAGGCTGGTATTTTAATTTCCCTTATATTTCGTTTATACCGCCACTATATGACCACAATCAGGGGAAAACAGATGGGAAACAGATTTTTGAAATATTATTGTCCAATCCATATGTTTACTTCGCATCAACAAGAAATCTAGATTTGTTTTTAAAAACAATGATTACTTTAACAATTTACACATAAATCTATAACAAAGCCATCCTAATTAAAGTTAGAATGAAAAGTTCGGTGAAACAATACATATGAGTGTGGATATTTTCGCGTGAATCTCTTTAACAAATTCGCTTAATGATGTTTTTTTACACGGCAATTAAGGATGCTCACCGTGTAAATTAAAGTTTTATTAATGTAAATTGACAATTTTTGGGGCCGCATCCTTTTATTTTGGAAAGTAATCTTGGAGCAAATATTAACCAGAGGCAGCTTTGAGCTCGAAAAAAAGTAAAACGCGTCTCTCTTTTGATTGATATAGGAAATAGAGCGTCGCGCATGCGCTAACTTCCTACCTACCAGAAGAGATGCAAGGAAGATAGTACGTAGGTCTATTTTCTCCCTCTGCCGTTACTTGACTAGCATTCTGCTGCATCTAATTGGTATACGAGTTCTGTCGCAAAGTAAACTGGACTTTTAAGAAATATCCTATACTAGTTGCGCTATCTATTATTGGATAGGTACATCTTTTAATGATGTTCTGTCAAAATTTCATGACAATCGAACCAGTTCACGCCGAGTTATCACGCTCAAAGTGACAGTACCTTTTTAACATCGCTTGAAAAATGAGCATCAAACAAATAGTTTATATTAGGTTCTGTTTTAAACTTGCTAACCGAAACGCATCGATTATTAAAATAAGTTTATGGTGGGTCGTGAGTCGCTGAAAGACGACGAATATGTTGGCAATTTGTGATTACGCTAGAAATTATCCAAAAAAGTGCTTCGGCCAGAATATCGCGATAAGGATGTGGCACCGTGCGTTTTTTTTTTTGTTCGGTGGACTACATTTGCCCATGAAGGGGCAGCGTAGAGGCCATCCAAATGGTGTCGACGTCCACTTTGAAGAACATCCCGGTCAATGAGCTGAAATCCTCATTTAAAAACCTTGTGGACCGTGCAAATTGCTATATTTACTTTCTTCTTTAGCAGCCCCTTCTAGTCCACTCCTGGACATAGGCGTCCCCTTGTCTTTTCCAACTTTGTTTGTCTTGAGCTAACTGCATTTTCCTTAATTTCATCGGCCCATCTTTTTTGTGGTCTTCCTGCACCTTGTTTATGTTCCCTAGGCCTCCATTGTATTATTCGCTTTGTCCACTTTTCTTTATTCTCTCGTACCACGTGTCTAGCTCATCTCCACTTAGATTTTGCAATGCTTTTAGCAACATCGGCTACTTTGGTTTTTCTTCTTAAATTCTTATTTTTCACATGGTCTCTTAAGCTTACATTTGTAATAACTTTCTCTAAAGCTCTTTGAGTTGTTCTAAGTCTATTGAGAGAATTGTTAGTACCTAAGTGTCATGATTTCCATTCCATAGGTCATGACAGAAGGGATACATGTATCAAAAACCCTTCTTTTTAAGTTAATCGGGATTTTTGGATCTTTTATAATAAAATATAATTTACCTGCTGCTATGCAGCCGTTTGACTTTGTTTACCTTGTTTTATTTCATGCCCCAAGTATACATATTCTTTTACATTTTCAATTTTCTTGTCGTCCAGAATGATATCCACTTCTTCTGTTGTCATTACCTTAGTTTTTTCGTTATTCATTTTTAAACCCCACCTCTTCTGATACTTGTTTTAATTCTGTTAACATTTACTTTGTACTGTTTTGAATAAAATAAATTACGATGGCCGAAAAAAAATTTTTTTTTCTTTGTCCTGTTTACTTTGCGTGGTAAAGTCTAATACTAATATTAAAAAAATGTTTATTTTTGTATTAATTACATATTATAAAGTACAAAGTACAGTCAAATAAAAAAGTTAAATACATCTGACAAAAATTAACATTCAAAAAATAATTCTAAAGCAAAAAAAATGTTAATTATTTCACGTTAACTCTTAGTGTAAATATTTTGCTCATTAAGAACGACGTAACGAATCCGAGTGTAATGCTTTGAAAATGCGGACGGAATTAAAAGATCAACTTTATCGAGAGTACAGATAACGATAAATACATTCGGCATATTATTAAAGAATAATTTTGGTTAGTCGAGCGGTGAGAGGTAAGAGAGCAGAGTAAATCAGGTCAGGGCTGTTTTATAAAGGCACCAATCTGCACGTTTTTTACCCAGTGTGTAGAAATTTGGAACTTAATTGTTGTTAAAAAACTAGATTTTACACAGAGAAGGTTGCAAGATTAATAGTTATAAGATTCCAATATAGCTATCAGAATAAGTTAATAATTACCAATACGGTTTGCAACACTCTCCTACAACTCGTGTTAAAAATTTCATACTAGTATAAAAAAATCTACTTTTGTTAAAACCGGCCAGAAATTAGTACTTTCCGGTTTATTTTTAGGTCAGAAAATCTCATTTTGTCGGACAAGGCCCGAAAATAAAAATGATTCCGGTAAAAGCTTTTACCGGACTATCACAATAATTTTCTGGTCCGGTCCGACAAAATGAGATTTTCTGACCCAAAAATAAACTGGAGATTACTAAATTCTGGCCGGTTTAAAAAAAATATTGTACGTAATACGTCCCAAAAGTGCTTTTACTAGACTCGCAGGCTTGTAAGACTCGCCTGCGGCTCGCCCTGCAATTCCCCTTTCGTCCAGTAGAAGATTTTCGGGACTTGTTACTATTACATATTACAGTATTATAGTATATTATATATTTATATTTTTTATATTTTATTTGATATTAGATGAATCTGATTATTAAGAATTTTTGTAGCGAAACTTTGTGTTCACGTTTAATCAATATGTTAAAACAGTATTTTTTTATTACAAAATTTGCTGTTTCCATTATCTTACCTTTACGATAATGGAAAATGTAATGAAAATGAAATTGGGCTATCAAAACTAAATGTTATTAACTTCCATATAGATAAAACAAACGCAGGATGATAAAATAACTTTTTGTTTTCGCTGTTTGCTTGATATAATTACTCATTAGAACACTGAATATATCTACATATTTTATATAACAGAAAGATTGTCTGTTTTTGTAACTAAATGAAATGAAACATAATTATTACATGGTGGTCTCAAGAGTAGGTGTAATCAATTTGCTGAAGTAATTATAAGGGAGAGTATTGATTCAGTTTTTTAAAATCTGACATAAACTAAATAAAAAAAAACTTTATACAAAGCCTCCTAAAAATACGGTTAAAGTGACATTTTTACAAAATGGACAAAAGGGTCAACATACCCCAAGCCCCAGGAAATTAATCTGTTGCTATTGGAAAATTATATATTTTTTTATTTTTTACATTTTAATTAAAAATTAACATAAAAAAGAAAAGAAAGAAGCTGGATTATAAGGACATAAGAATAGTTAACAATTGATACTGGGGTCAGGTGGCTGAAATTCGATCGGGTGCTAAAAAAACATCTGCTATAAAAATACAGAGGGGGAGTCCGCCAAGGCTGAGTGCTGTCTCCTCTTCTGTTTTTCTGTACACAGACAAGATCTTCAAAGATACCTTAGAGAACACAGACCAGGGAATTAAAGTGAATGGTGCCTTGCAACACAATTAGATACGCTGATGAAACCCTCATTATATACGTAATATGGATGGACTTCAACAACTTTTTGATAGAATCAACTTGAGTGGAATAGAGATGGGATTGAATATAAACGTTAATAAGACCAAGTTCATGATATTCAGCCGTGATCAACACGCGAAAACACACAATTGACTCTCCAGAAGTGCGTGATAAAAAAAGTGCACTGATTTAAATACCTAGGTAGTACCATCACAGAAGATTTGGATCCAGATATCGAAATTAAGAGTCGCATCGAAACAGCTAGAGCGACCTTTCGTAAAATGAAAAACCTCCTGTGCGACGACAACCTAAAATTGGACAGATGTTATATCTGGTCGGTTCTGCTATACGGCGTGGAACGCTGGACCCTCGGCACGTTGGACAGATTGGAGGCCTTTGAAGTGTGGCTACACCAACAAATGCTGCGGATCGCATGGACTGACCACGTTGCCAACCAAGAAGTTCTGCGTAGGACAAATAGCGAAAGACAATTGCTAACAAATATCAAATTGAAAAATCGTATATCTGGGTCATGTCCTACGAGGAGAAAAATATCGTTTGTTGCAACTCATATAATGAAGGGTAAGATAGCAGGGAGGCGTGGAGTTGGTCGCAAGCAAATATCTTGGCTTAGGAACATCAGGAAATGGACTGGAATCCGTGAAGCTGGAGAACTTTTTAGAATGGCTGAGGATCGAGAAGCCATCTCCAATGTAATCGCCAACGTTTGGGGACCGAACACGGTACATAAAGAAGAAGAAAATAAAAAGAACATTAATTCAAAAAACAACAGTGGGATTAAACAAAAAAAAAATAACAAGAAGATTAAACAAATTTATAAAGCAAGAAAAACCAACAACTTTAAGTCATTAAAAGTTAATGGCAAATGCCGCACACAAAACACGTTATTTTTCTATCGACTCCTGCGCAATCGACGTGGCTCCACTTTTTGCATGTTTGGCAAGGAATCCAAAAGCGATTTCTCTTTAATTCGGAATACAGACTAATCCAGTAGAGGCAGGCAGCATCCTCATCTTCATCACTTTCCTGAATTAATCTACCTACCGTTTCTTCTGTATCGAACTCTGACAAATTCTTCTTTACTCTTTTGACTGCTCGTCTTTCTTCCACTTCCCTTTTTTGCCTTCTAATTATTTTTAACTACTATACTTCTGGTGTTGAATGAATTATTCCATATTTTCCCTATTTGCGCTGTACTCTCTTTCGTTTGGAAACTCGTGGCTCTGGACAGGCTAGTCGCTTGGGGTTTTCTTACCGATATGTTTTTATGACGACTTTAAATCCATAATACCATGCTTTACCAGCTTGGTATCGCCTTTCATATACAAGTTTTCGAGTCTCTTTTATTGAAAGACCCTACAACATCTTATTGCAAGTAATTCGTGTTCTACGGAAAAAAACTTTCCAACTATCGCAGTTAATTTTGTAAACAAAAGGTTCGCCATCTTGCATTTTCTTCAAATGGTTTTGGAATGTAGTCCTTGACACATTAAATTGTTTAGCAGCAGTTCGTGTAGCCATATTTTCATACTGCATTTACGGCACTGGTTGAAAAGTCAATGTTTATTTTTGCCCGTTTTACGCCTTCCTTGCTTCTAGGCATCCAGGAAAAATGAAAAAATGCAGATGTGCCTACGTAGTTTTTGATAAAATAAAGTCGAAAAAACTTTTCTTGTACCTTTAGTCGAGCTTCTCGTACCTTGAGCCAGGCCCAAAGTAAAAAATAAATAACTGGCCCAAGATACGAGATTGTATCGGTTTGCAGTAAAATTAATGTTATTTTTTCGTTCATGCACTCTAATCGTTAATTTTTTTGCCATATATTAAGAGATGTGCTAAAAAGGTTGTCACATTGAAGTGGCCCATGGTACAAGATGGGCAGAAGTTACAGTACTCTCCCCTACAAGGGATCACATTAACTTTCGTCTCTATCAGCACTCGATAAAAGTAAAAATGCCATTTCTGACAAAAGCGAAATAATACTTTAACAACACAATACATCCTGTAATTTTCATCGGAGTATTAATAAGTTTTATGTTCTTTGTTATACGGCCGCTGCTTAGCTAAGGACATTATTCTGTTTGTCATCGGTTGACTCTACTTTGTTGACTTTAATTAGAATTGTTCTGGTTGTCTTCTTTGTAATGTTTGTGGGTTTTATAGTTAGTCTTAAAAAAATCCTAACAACAAAATCGATTTTCCCACTACAATTCACCCTGTTACTTCTAAAGGAGCTTCCATTCTAGCTTTTTGATATTATAGAGAAAGTTTTGGGTCTGTATACCTTACCTTAGATATAATTCCCTACATATTCTGTGGCTCTTGCTTTAGATCTAGATCTAGTTGGGTTTTTTGTTTTGTTCACGTTTAATTTTCAGTTCTACTAGAGCCTTTTGTACTTCATGGATTTCCATTACAATCTAGAAACTTATCTTAATTTACTTCATCTTGCATTCTAATTTTATTAGATTTGTTCTACAATATTTTATTTTATTAAACCAAAATTTTAACCAATCACCACTGGTTAAAGAATTCTCAAAGATCATTCTTTCAAATCTATATGAATTCAACATTCTTTTTGTTTTAATCTTACGTATTTTGTTTCATTTTGTAAATATAAACAAGCACACACTTTGAAGAAACCTAAAATACTTTATTCTTTACAAATTTAATTAAAATCACTTGAAATATTTACGGCAGATAAAACATACCTTTATTAAGACTAAAACGCAATACCAATATTAACCTTTAACGACTTAAGTTACGGATATTACTTAATAATTTAGTGGTAAGTCCATAATTTCTCCACTTAACGTCACAACTTTTCGTTCGTATTCCACACGCACACACCGTTTTTCTTCATTATCCTTTTGCGGGTTTTTGAAATGACTTTCGACGGTCAAATGAAATTTGATGAAGTGTGCCGCTTACATGGGGCATTACTGCTTCCATTAATCAACCTTTCTGAGAGCGGTAACAGTATTAATATGGCGATAACTCGTGTTTTAGTCAGATACACGACAGGGGTTAATATTTTCGATAAATGGTTCATTTATCGTCACTATAAACAGAGTTAATTAATAACATTATTATAATATTATTATTAATTAATCTAAGACTTTTTGAATCTATAGAGATTAAAGGATCTTATTCTGAAAACTTTTTTTTCATACACAAATGCTTCTTCTTCTTGTTTAAAAAAACTTCACTTGATTTTTGTAAGTAGCCAGATTTCCTTTAATTTAAAAGAAATAATTAAGGAGTTCAATCTCGGGAGATCAACGCTCAAGCGAGATCTTATTTTGCTTAGAACCACCTGCTAAGAAGGCTCTTTTGGATTCAACTCTAGTTGGAACCACAGATCTCAGGCAATCACCGGCGTACTGTAAAAGTTTTCCTTGTGACCCCCGAACTCGTATAAATTCATTTCCTTAGTCAGTTTGCTGACAGCTGATGTTGAACGAATCAACAAACTAATCGTTAATTTAGAACCTCCTATGTTCTTAAAGTAAAGATTATAATAAATTCAAGAATAATAATAATTTTTGAATAAAAATATTTCTTTTTTCCTGTTTTTCTATATTTTGTTTCACTTTGTTTATTCAACAAGTTAACTATGACGTTTTACATACAATTTTTAAACATTCTTCCAAAAATGGTAAGGATGTTTCGGGTGTCGGACTGGTCGAACGCGTCACTTTTTTGTCGGACAATTTTCTCACCATGTTCTGTATGCAATTTTTGAAGATTATGCCAAAAATGGTAAGAGTTATAGTCACGAAACCATAAGGCTTAAAATTGAAATGTTTCGGGTGTCGGACTGGGGAACACGACACTTTTTTTGTCGGACGATAGCGTCCGTATAAGGGTTATTCTATATATTCTTTTCAGTAAAATTAAAAATAAATGGGTTCTTATTACAAACCCTAGAGGCTGAAAAAAGACGTGTTTGAGGGGTGTGCAAGGGTTAAAGCGCCGCTTTCATATAGGGCGGTATGAATATTCTTGGTAGACTCGTCACAAATAGGTTTTAAAAGGGTTATAATCATGAAGTATAATTCATTGCTGGCCGGGGCACTATTATTATTTAGCTGAATCTAGAATATATAACAAGCATTTTGTCAAATTAGTTCGACGCTCAACAATTCGCTTTCTCAAGAAGTCCGCTAGTTGTTCTGTTAATGGAGTTATTAGCTTTTCCAGTTTACCACTAATACACCTAACGCCATAATACCTCCACTAAAATCGCATGTACTTCCGCACTCGATCAAAGTTTTGCTAACACACAGCTTAATTCTATTAAATATAGAAATCACTTCTGCTAGGCTCCAGTTTACCACTAATACACCTAACGCCATAATACCTCCACTAAAATCGCATGTACTTCCCCACTCGATCAAAGTTTTCCTAACACACAGCTTAATTCTATTAAATGTAGAAATCACTTCTGCTAGGCTCGTCCATTGAGGTTTACAATCAAATTATAACTATAATATATGTTTTCCTTATACTTGCTTTTCATTTGCAGAGTATCAATTTTAGTAGCGATTTGTCACCAATTTCCCAATTTCCTCAATAATTCTGCTTTTACGTCTACTTCTGTTCTATGGATACAGCAATAAAAAACATTATCTTCGGAACTTATATTAAATATTTCGTCTTTTTCATAAGAAATCTCAACGTCGTTTTCTTCATTTGCAGAATCTCTTACAAGTTCCTCAACATCAGTTCATTTTTTATAAATATTATGAGTTGAACTCCACAGCAGAGCTGATGTGAAGGCAATATCAATCGACCTAATAAATTTTCATAACACTTCCCCATCTGTATTATTATTGATAATATGTTTTCCCAGAATAAGGCCAGTATTTGATAATGGTGGTGGCAATACGACTTGCACCTCTTTACATTCTTTCTTTATGTGTCAATTTTGAGAATAGATTTTAAATGCACATATAAGCCACGCGGCGATTGATTTTTGATTATAAAAATCTTTTTACTAGGTTTGCATTTAGCACCCAATCATTTTCACGATTTTAATAACTGTTTCCATTCTTCCGAATCTCTCACATTGTCGTTATATATTATATTCGCCGACAGTTCGTCCCTTCGGTCGTGCTGCAAATAAAGTGCTCGTGCGAAATAGGCATCTTTGTTTTTTTTTGAAAGTAATGGGCAAATCTAACGATTCCTCTATGACCTGTAACATTTACTTTTTATACGTTTTACTTGATTCTTGCATTTCCTTTTATTATGTATACTTGTTACATGTTAGGTTCAAAAGAGGGTTGCGACACAAAACTGTGTAACTCTTATCTTTCGTTCCTCTTACTTTTGAGCAAGGGAACGTTTCCTGCCTCTCATTCACTGCATCCAATTTCAAATACAACAGATGCCATTAGACGCTCCGCTTCCTTTTGAAATCATTAAGCTTTACACATTTTATATATGTTACAGTTTAAGCTTAAACTTCTGTTAGTGTATACACAAACTAGTAAATGTGTACATCTGCGTAGCAGTTTAGTTAAAACGTTTAGAGAATAGAAAGATGCATACTTTTACTATGTAATGTATACTTTTACTATGTAATGTATACATTTACTAGTAAATGTATGCATTTACCATCAACGATCAGTAAAAGTATAAATGTTTATTTATCATTTTCATAGAACATTTAAATGAATGGTATCACAATAAAAAGATAGGTGCCACAAAGAACTTATAGGGAATATTTAAACAATAAAAAAAAATATTGAAAACGAAAAGTTAAATGTATACTTTATTAGAAAACTCAAGAAAAGTAATGTAGGAATTGTTAAAAAAATGCATATCTAGCCAAGTAAAGAAGTAGGTATTGCAAAAATAAAAAATATAATCTTAACAGAGTAAATAAGTAGATATTAAAAACATAATCTTAACTGGAAAAACATTTTAATTTAATGTAGGTACCTACCTATAGACACCATTTAAAAAGATGAAAATATTACCACAAAAACATTCGTAATGGACGAAATATTTCATTAAATTAAGAAATAAAACATACTATTCTGTTTTAGCTAAAAACAGTCTAATTAAGAAAATATGACAAAAAAAAAATGAATAAACAAAACATTCTATTAAAGGGACAAACAAAATATTCTATAAAAGTATCCACCTAAGCAGCCAAATTATCACCTATTTATTGCAACAATTCAATCTGTGGTAATATTTTGAATTGCATGACAGTTTACTTTTAACACAGTTGCATTTCTTTAAAATGCATTTGGTTTTACAGTTACATTTTGAAAATCACATTCCAGTTCCCACAGATTGTTGACTGGCCACTGTCCTGAGAGGTAGCTCATTTGTTACAAGTTCTTCTTTCTCAGGACAAACACTAAATTGGGATCTTGACTGCAGACCTTTTAGAATCCCGTTTCGAGTTCCATCATCAGTTTTTTTACAACACATGCTAATATTGAACGTGCATCTCCTCTACCTCTATCTACGTCTGGTACCTACTTTGACTCGAATGATCAATACAGTTTCAGTTGGAGGATGAGAAGCATTAGAAATAATTTCTTTTATACATTATCTTTTAGTGAAAACTTCTACTATGTTTAATTTGAGAATGTATACATTTACTAGTAGAAGTTTAAATTATAGTGGATGTGAACACTTTTACTTAATAAATTAGTGAATGTATACAATTACCAGTTAGTGTATACAATAACTAAATTTACTCTTTAACTGTAACATATACATAGAAGTATTTTTTTGCAATTCCAGTATAGTGCTTATATTACGATGCCTTTTTCTTACTAAAAAATGTATGTCATTTTTTTGTTTTTAATCTTTAATTTCTTTTGCTGTTACGACCAATCTTTCAATTATAAAAAATACCACAGAACTTGTTATGAGCACCTAGGTGTGTGTGTTTTGTTGATCAAGTCTACATAATTAAACAGTTGTTTACAAACTATAACGGTTACTTTTTTAAATATCCAATAAATTAATAATTGCAATAACAAAACCATGTTTACTACCTATATTTATCAAGACACATTTTATCAAAACCGGATGTTATTTTTGAAATAAATCAAGCGTACATACATATTTTCAGAGAAATAAAATTGAAAAACTGGTCAAGAATAAAATATGCTTTAACAGATAGTGTATACATTTTTATTCTCTGAATGTCTTCATATCATTACGCTTAAACAAACTACATCTCAGAATCGTTTTTCTGATATTTTTACTTATGTTTATAAAAACATTCTAGTTCATGTTTTAGTGAATACAAATTGGACAACTTAATACGTGTTTTCCAAGGCGAAATCGCGGCAGCATGTCGAGAGAGTCAAATGCATATTATATGAATAAGCAAGCAAAACGTTTACAAGATAAAAAATAAGTCGACCATACTAAACATCTCTTTGAAAATTAAATTTAGTTGGATATACTCAGAATACTAGTTAATTTATACAGACAGAAAAAAAAGTGTGAGGTGTCAAGGGACACCCGGATGGAACGAAGTTCCTGTCGATTAATTAGTGAAGGAATTAGTAATTTGTAAACACAACAAAGTGTTTATACATACATATAATCAAATAATCATTTATTATTGTCTGTATAAAATGTCTACTTACCTAACTCTATCAGCAATATCCGGAACTTGTGGAAAAACATTTTCTTTTAATTTAAAATAGTGTCTTTTTAATTGTAATATATCTATCTATGGGAGAGAGAGAGAGAGAGTTTTTTATTTTTTGGTCTGTGAGAGAGAGAGAGACAGACATACAGAGAAACATGCGTGGGTCGTGTCGTGTCGTGACATATTTTGGTCTGAATTTTTTTCGGCTAGTCTCTAGCCTCAGTCGTAACTGGTCGTAACGCCCGAAAGGGAACTTCGTTCCAAAAATTAAAACTTAGTACATTTCAAATTTTTTACATGAAAATAAATATGAATTTAAAAAGTAATACGGTTTCGCAATAAGTTTTTTGGGGACTTGTATAACCTATAGATTTTATTTGTAACAAAAATTTCAAATGTCTCTATGTCTCATAATACCACGAAGTATAGATACCAGGAGTTTAAACGTAATGTTAAAAAAATGGTCTCAATTTAGGGGACAGAACTATTGCCGGTAGAGTGCGCTCGTGTTCCTAAGATACTCGTTTAAATCCTTATGCGGGAAGTTTTGTTACTATTGACAGCTTTTATGACAACTAATTTTAAATAAATAAATTAAAATTAATATTATAATATATATTGAATTTAATTTCGCGAAATTTAAATGTCATAAATGTCATAAACATCGGTTCTTATAAGGCTCTATAAGTTCTTATGGTTACTCGCGCCGCCAGTGGCAAAAAATAGAACTATGATCTGGGTTGATTATTGAGACCAGAAATATTATGGAAAAGCCTATACCGTGTAGACTCCTGGAATCTAGTCTTCGTGCATAATACATTCAGTGGTATGTTTCTCTCTCCCTCTCTCTCTATCTCTCTCTATCTCCACTGCGCTAATCTAAGATTTGAGCGCACATGGCATAAGGACGCACGAATATGTAGGTGTCTCTACCTATACTCAGTACGATTTCGACTTCTAGATTTGTATATTTGAGTCACCAATGTCTGTGTTTATTTTTCTTTTTAATTGCCGAATAAATTACTAAAATGCAGAAGCGGAAACGGGCGAAAATTTTACCTGAATTTTAAGAACTAAGGGATTAGCGAAGGGTCCGAACTCTGCCAGGACCATTAAGTTTAATCCGTATTAAGGAATAACGATTTAAATATTTCATACCTAAAGAGATTACAGAATTGATAAATAATTTTATATTCTTGAAAACAAAATTGATGAGATTCTTGGAATATTTTGATGACTGTATGCTCGGTTTTAATGTTTAAAGGGTAAATTAAGAAGGGGAAAGTGGTTAGTTGTTTCTTATAATAAACGTTTTATCAAACAGTTTATTTTCTACCTTTCTTGAGTTAAAATGGATAACAGAGCATCTACCATGTTTAGTGAAAGAGGAAATAAATTACTTGTGTTAAATAATTTTAAGTTTTCCAAAGCTAATACTAGCAAATGTGGAAAAATTCGATGGAAATGCTGTAACGCTAAATGTATAGCTAGAGTGTACTCCCACGTTTCCAATGAAGACATAGTAGTAGAGGTGAAAGGAGAACACAATCATGGTATTGAAATAAAACTTGCAAGAAATGCAGTGAGTAATAGTGTTAAAAGGAAAGCAACTTGTGATCCAGGTGAGAAACCATCAAAATTAATCATCCGAGAATTGCAATCAAATGATTTTGCGGAAAACATAAACTCAGAAGATATTAACCAAATAAGAAAAAATATTCATGCGGCAAGAAGAAAAATCTTGCCAATATTACCCAAAAACCAAGAAGAGGTGTTCAATACTGTTCGCGAGTTACATCTTAATACTAATCGCGGGGAAGAATTTCTGATGGTGGCAGATCAGTTCAAAAAAATAATTGTGTTTTCCTGTTTTTCAAACCTAACATTTTTGTGTAAGTCAGAGTGTATTTTGATGGACGGAACATTCAAATTTTGTGCCAATTTCTTTTACCAAATGTTTACGATTCACAGTTTTCAAAATGGTTATTATGTACCGGTTGTTTTTTGTTTACTGCCTGATAAATCAAGTGAAACATACTACAATGTATTCCTTCTTTTAAGTGATAAGTGCAAAGCATTTGGTTTACATTTTAAACCAAAAGAGATTGTGGTTGATTGAATTAAGCATTCACAACGCAATATACAAATATTTTGGGAGAGAGCTCATTCTTTTGGGTTGCAAATTTCATCTCTGCCAAGCATGGTTTCGAAAAATCCAAGAATATAACTTAGTTCCGGAATATAAAGAGGAAAACTCTGTGATTGGTAGGTATTTAAAACTTCATTTTGGTATAATGTACCTCAGTTCTGAGGAAGTTGTGGATTTTTTTAATAAAGAATTGCACTATTTGCTACCAAATGATAAAAGAGTGATTAAATTCCGCAATTATTTAAAACAAACATATATCAACAATGTATCAATATTCCAACCAAGTATTTGGGCAAATAGTGCTGATTTTTTTAAGAGGACAACTAACGCATGTGAAAGTTTCCATTCGCATTTCAATAGCTCATTTTATAAAGCACACCCCAATATAATGGATTTTACACGTGTATTATTAGATTTCCAAGTAGAGACTTATTCAAAAATGCGGTCAGCTTACAATAACCAGAAAAAAACTAAAAAAATGTCCAAGAGAAAGTCAACACCATACAAGAAAATATTGAAAAATATAAAAATAAATCTATTTCGCGGTTTATGTTTGTTTAAATAATGTCATTTAAAAATCTTCCCAATGTCTAATTTTATTTTACCTACAACGCTTTTATTATTTGTAATTTTAAATTAATTGTGTATTGTAATTTTATATTCTGTAGTTTTTTACTAATTTTGTATTATTTTTTTTGTATATGTACCTATATAAAATAAAGTCGAATAATTTCTTATGTTGTTTTTATATATTATTGCATATTTATATACCTACAGTAAATTAGAACCAAGTATCAATATGTTTTCAAGTATGTACCACAAATAGTAAACAATATTAATTTCTTGGATACCTATATTGATAATCTCTTAATCGGATCTGAGAGAGCCCCTAATGATTTAGGAACTTAATCTCTAAAACTGTAATCCGTGGCAGAGTTCGGACAACAATTTTTCAGTACCTGAACTATATGGCAGAAATCGGAAACTCCGGCGGAAACTATCAAATTTTCTTCCGGCATTTTCACGATTGTAAAGAAACTCACCAATAAATCTGTATGAGCGTCCTGAGCATATATGCGTGCATGGAGGAAACCTTTTAATCGCAAAAACATCCGAGAACGCATGAAACGAGCACGCATGAATGCGTGCGTTCTCTTGCTATATATACTCAAATCTGGACCCATCTTTAGAGATTCAGAAATCTGAGCTCAGAGTAATGGAATGATTTCCACCAGGAGAATATCGTTTGTGGTAACATCTCTGTAAAATGAGCAAAGTAGACAAAGGAAGATGAACTGTTACTGCAGAATAATTGTTCGCCAATATTTGGGACAGGTCTTCTTGGAGCCTGATCAGGTTTCAAATGTACTTTATATGCGGATGAAAGTTTAGATATTAAGGACTTATAATTAGATGTATGATATAAACATATAGAAAGGTCACCCGGGCCAATCGACCCTTCTTATAATCCTACAATATAATTGCGATGATTTGCTATCCCGTGAAATCAGCTGTGATCAGTTTTGGTCACTTGTGAATTTCTTCTTCTTAAAGTGTCGTGCAGATTTCTGCGTAGAAGTCCATCGTCTCTCTTATCATATATATCTATTAATTGCAGTGCCTGGAAGTCCCGAATTCCTGTCCATTGTCGTATATTTCGTAGCCAGTATAGTTATCTTCTACCTACTACTCTAGTTTACCATGGAAAATTAGACGTTAGAAATGATAAAGTTCTCCGCCTAGAATATGTTCGCGATAGCTAAATTTTCTCCTTTTAATATCCTCCAAAAGCTCTCGGTCTACTAAACGAGATCTACGCAGAATATTTTCATTTGTGGCATAATCAACTCACTATACTCTCAGCTTTCTTCGCAGGGTCCACTAAACGCGATCTACGCAGAATATCTTCATTTGTGACATAATCAACTCACGATACTCTCAGCTTTCTTCGCAGGGTCCACATATCAAAGGCCTCAAGATTGTTGATAATTGTTGTTTTCAACGTCCATGCCTCGACTCCGTACCAAAAAACAGATCAGACGTAGCATTTTATCTAAGTTTTAATGTGTTAAAAATTTTCTAAATCTTAAGAACGTTGTTCGAGCTGGTTCGCTTCAGCATTTTATTTCCTGATCTGGCTCCCATTTTTGGTTAATCATGCTTCCCAAGTATTTAAATTAAGTTGTAATCACTTGATAGTAATTGTAATCAAGCTATAAAGTATTGTTTGACCAAATATACGTATGATGTGACATCAGGTAGTCGGAATTATGCGTCTCAACAATCCAGCAATTCTGTTCGTACCCCGCTATAAGAAAGCTATCCTTTAAACTTTGATTGTTTAATAACTTTTAATCTGAGCTATGTGCAAGTTGTCAAATAAATTTGGACTCATTTTTAATGTGATTATTTAATTTCCTCATCACATTTCGCAGAGCTTTTATGGTGTAAACTCTAAACGAAATATGACACTAACGTGGCATTTTTGTTTAATACGACCAACCCTTTAGGGAACATATTTCAGGATATACATCGGAAGGCTTTTAATTTAAAACCACGCGGGCTAAAAATTAAATTGGATACAGTAGCTTTCATGTATTATATTTTAAATGTTTGGATTTATATTTTTTTGTTTTCAGAAAAAATATATGTTAGGCTTACGTTACAAACAATTGTGTCAGATTTTATTATCGACGATACAAATTTGTATAAAAATTTACTGTTTTCAACAAAAAAAAAGTATTAAGTTTGAAAATGAAACTATCAAATACTATCTATTTACTTTACCATAGATCAGCTGATGATGACGCAGCGAGTGTTAGCATTATAAACATAAACAACAATCGCTTCTAAAGAAACAACCGGAAGAGACGAGTTAAATGCAATGCAGATCAACTTTCCGCTTATTTCATTATTTTATTTAAAGCTATTAGCAGAATTCTACTTACAAACCCTACAAAGGAAAAATAATAGCTTTTAAACCGCCAACATTGAATTTGAAACTTAATCTCCACGAAATTAAACTGTAGTGGATATTTAATTTTAATCAAGAAATGTTGCTGACAGATTTTATTTAGTCGTATCGCAATATACTTAATTCAACTTGTACAAGTTATCTTTGTACATTTTAGAGTCTGTAGGGTTATAAAATATACCTCCCGAGGAAGTTAATCTTCTGGTTTGGAGGTCGATCTGTTGCTATTTACCAATATTCTTAAAAATGTTTAAAAAATTATGAGACAACAACCTCTGTAGACCAAATTAATAGCTAACTAACAATGCAAGTTTCTGTATTTACAATAATTGTTTATCACGTATTAAGTCTGATTTAAAATCTTTACTTGGAGTTCAGGTATCCCGTTTTAGATGAATATTAATAAATGCTCTCTTCCGAGTCGTTAGCTAGATGGGTACTCCACTAACTACACCAACGAGATAGCATGTGCTGTCTATGAGAAATTGGTGTGTGAAGAAGACAGATGAATATTATTCTATGCTAACTCTCTTTCGCGTCGTTAGCTTCGTTAGTATTTCACCAACTCTACCAAAGAGATAGCATATCCTAATATTTTACTTTCTCTGTCAGAGATCAGTCTCGCATCGGTAGAAAGTAAAGTTGCCTCTAATAGTATATGTTCGAAGATATTATTCCGTTTAATCACATTCTACTTTTTAGGTGTAATGGAGTTATGGTTTAAGTTGTACACAAACTTAGTCCCTTCTTTTTTGCCTTTTATTTTTGTTTGTTTCCATAGACATCCCCTTTTTCATATTTTTTATTATATTTCCTTATTCCATCTCTTTTCTTATTTTTTTTTAATTTTTGCTTACCATATTTGTTTTACAGGTATCTGTTATCCATTCGTTATAAATGTCCCCACCACCTTAATTTTCGCTGTTCAATAATCTCTGATAGAAGTCTAATATTTCTCTAAATTATATTTTTCTTATTTTATCTCTTCTCGTCACTCCTTTAAGTCGTCTAATATTTCATTTCTATTGCTTTTAATTTGCTCTTCTGTCTTTGCGTTAAGTTCCATGTTTAACTTTAACATGTCAATATTGGTGTGTATATGGCTTTGTATACATTTAATCTAGTTTTTCTTTATATTCCTCTCTTGTTGATAAAACTAAGGCGTAAAATATCTCTTTTGTTTTTTGCCATCATCTGCAAATGCTCCTTCTGATAATTTTATCAGGTTTCTATATCCATTGAACAGGTTTTTAACCTCTTCTGTCCATGTATTTATTATTTCATACACACAACTGATAAACAGGATGGAATTAGAGCATCTCCCTACCTTAGTCCCTCCTTTGTTATAACCTAAACCTTATCTCTTGGAACTATATCAAAACCTTTTTCAAGGTCTATGAAGGCAAGACTAGCGCAGTTATTTTGCTGAGAGGTCTTCTCTATTTTTAGTTAAATCAAGCTTTTTCTTTCCGAAATCACTTAGCGCTTCGGTGAGTCGTAGTTCTGTAATTTATTTTAGTATTTTATCTAAGATCTTCCCATAGACATTCAACATTGTTAAAAAAAGTGTAATCTCCCTGCTGTTGGTGCAGTTCCTACGATCTCTTTCTTTATATATGGCTAGCAGTCTTCAGGTATTTTCCCCTCTATCCATGCCATTTTTAATAATCACTTTTTAAGATAATGTAAAAAGAATGAAGGTCTAACAGAACTGCCATTGCTGCTGTTAGATTACCTATCTATCTTACATCTTGCTAATGTTGATGATTGTATTTTGTTATAGAATCTTTAGCCATTATACCAACGAGGCATTGGCATAAATGGTTGTTGGTTTAACCTTCATGTACTATATCTAAACCAGCATTCTAATTTTAAACTCCACGTTTTGCAGTAAGTGTGTTTGGCTACCATTAAAGTGGTTATCGCCTTGATTATCGCCCTCTTGGTTATGTATTCAAGATGGTGTTTCTAAGTAAGCTCTGTCACTCAAAAGTACTTAATCTCTCCCACCACTTGAATGTGTATATCATTAAATCTGTGTGCCTTCTAAATTCCTTCTTTTAGTAAATCTCATTATCTTAAAATTCAGAGAGTTTATGTTGAACCCTGTAGTTAAAGTCCAAAAAGTAAAATGCCTTAAGTAATAATTTCTACAGAGTTCAATGCAAAAAAGTGTTTTTGACACTTTCCTAAAACGCTGTAAGGTGTGTAAAATGATGTACCATCAATATTAATTAAATCGTATGTGGCTTTATGCAGAGAATTCGAATTGCCTATTGAATAATTTATAAGCGAGCAACCTACTAACATTTATAATAATTTTATTGTGATATATCGGATATCGTAAATTGAAACTATTAAATTAATTGAAAAATTCTACCTATTTACTAAATAAAGCCTTGAGACCTTGACTGTACTAAATTTGAATAATTTACTGCTAAATCGGCGCTTCGTTGTGCGAGGTAATGTTCTAAATGTTACTATCGTCTTACAGCACACATACCATTAGGTCAATTACATAATGATATTACAATACATTTGAGCGCTCACGTTATAATAAAACTGTTGACACGAAACACATTTGATTCTAAATTGTGCTTATAAACACTTAGTCGGCATTTTAAGTACCTAATACTTAATCTGTAATTAAAATGCAAAACTAATCAAAGAAACTGTTGTCAAAGATATTACAAAAAAGAGTTAATATACACTTCTGAGCCCACGAATGCAGTCCAAGAAGTTTGTTTGTTTATTATAAAACTAGATCGTTAGTCCCTTCGTTCCTAGCATTATCCCAATAGGTCACGTTCTTGATTTCCTCAAAAATCTCTTAATGTGCATGCTTATCTAGGCAAATTTTAATAATTTGCATTTTTAATAGGAAAAACTAAACTGATTAATAAATGATTGAGAAGCATGTTTACACATGTCCAGCAATTGTGCTGTTCATTACTCTAAAACATACAAGTTTATCAGATACCAAAACAATCCGTCCTATATGTTAATTTTCAATAATTTTCATTTAAAATGTGAGTCTTTTGATGAACCCATGGATAAGACAGACAACATGTTAAAGCAAGTTATCTAAGACATATAAAGAAACTCAATACCTACATTTAAGGTTGGTATTGAGGTACGAAGAGGTCCTGGAACACAAAACTGTCCATAGTTTAAAAATGTAAGAGAGTGGACAGGATCAGACATGCAAACCTTATTAAGAACAGCAAAGAATATCGAGAAGTTTGTAAACATTGACGCCAATCAGTAATGAATAAAGCACCTAAAGAATAAGATTAAAAACAGATCGTTTTTGATAAAGATATAGTTCGAATAAACTGCGCCACACACTGAAATTTGTTTAATTATTATTGTTTGTCTCTCCACAATGTTGGTTTGCTCAACAACCATTTAAAAGAATATTGTAACTTTAAGGTTTTGTGTACAAGAGTGAATTTTCAAAACAATGGGGTAGCTCTTTTTATGAATCGTTACAAGTAAGAGGTCTGTCGGAAAGTAAAGAGGACAAAGAAAAAAAAATTAACAAAAACTTTTTTGGCAAAAAACTAGTCCCCTTCAGAGTTAATACAGCGATTTGTACGGTCCACAAGTTTTTCAAATGAGATTTCAGCTGATCGAAAATGGTCGTCGACGCCTTTTGGATGGCATCTACATGGGCAAATTTAGACTACGGAACTGAAAAAAGTCGTACGGTTCCATATCCGGAGAATATGGAGAGTCATTGATGGTTAAAATGCCATTTTCTGCCAAAAACTCACAAAGTGTCTTTGTTGATCTATGTGATCATGCATTATGGTGCAATAAGCACCAGCTTCCTGTTTTGCGATATTTTGATCTCATTGCACCAAGATAATACACAGCATGAACCGATTAGCCCGGTGCAATGAATTCGTTGTGAATAATTCCCTTCGAATCAACATTGGCTTCACTTTTGACTTTTCCAAACAGCTTTTTTTGGATTAGTTTTTTTGTGCTTCCAATGCAGAACTTTGACGCTTGATTTCGGGAAAACACCACTTTTCGTCACCAGTAACAATGTTGTACATGTTTCTTGACCTCTTTAATGATGTCTCTCGAATGTTGAATTTTTTGGTCATCCGTAAGCTTGTGCAAAACAAACCGTAAACATACCTTTCTCATGCCCAACTTGCCGATCAAAATGCGATAGATCGAATCTTTGAATAAAGATGCGCGCACTTTTTCGACAGTTTCTGGCGTAATCACAAATTTTGGCTGGCCAATATGTTTGTCGTCTTCCAGCGACTGACAGTCCTCTTTAAATCGCGTAAATCATCTGTGCTGTGAACTAAGCTACGAGATAAAAAATCATTACCATAAACTTGTTTCAACAGTCGATGCGTTTAAAACAGAACTTAGTATCGACTCCTTGTTGAATGCTCCTTTTTTCGACTTATGTTAAGAACGTACTGCACTTAAAGGGTGATAACGTGAACTGGTGTGATTATCATGAAATTTTGACGGAACATCTATGAAAGAAGACTCTAAACTCTAAAGTATAGGATATTTCTTAAAAGAACTGTTTACTTTGCGACAGCCCTCGTATTTCAAATCTTAAATTCTAAAATCTTTATCTCAGTTTTCAGTTAATTGTCCTATTATTGTTGTATTTTTATTAGTCTGTAATAAATATTTATTACAGAATTAACGTAGATAGTTTAACTGATTCCACTATTACAAAGGAGTTGATTGTAGACAACTGCGATAATTAAATTAACATTGTACAATTGACTAGAGGCTACTCCTTAATTTAGTAATTTTATGACAGTACTATGCATAATTATATACCCGTAATATACAATTATAGAATTTAACGTCACAAACTTCCATAAATTCTCAATTTCTGTTGGTTGTTAAAATGCAATAATGTTTGAAAATAGACCAATTAATAGCCTTCCCTTTTAAATATTCCATTATAATAAACTGTAAATATCTAAACAATAAGTTTTAATTATTAGTATGGGATTTGAAATAGAATAACTATTTTATTTATGTTCTAGTGCGATTAAAATATTACCAGAAAATTGAGAAAACGTAATGAAATATTATCAATAGCGCGTGAAGATCCAGGAAACGATGCAAAAATTCATAAAACGAAACGTGTCGAAGGTCTACGAAACGAGGTGAAATCGTTTTCCCGCTTTGCGTGAACTGTCAATCGGGTTCGATTTCCATTTCGTGAACGCGAATAAACTCCGCCAAAAAATACAGACGCCCATATGTCCAATTTTAGTGTACCATGAAAATTTTAGTACGTACTACGTACCCTGACCACCAGAGAGCGATGTCAGTACGATGTTGGTATTTAATGTCGTTATATTATATTTTTATGAAATTTTGGCGTACACCTCTACTTTAATATCATCCGGCCGACTGGTTCTCAGCGACTGCTTTTTAAATCTGTCCTGTCGGTAAACACATTAAATACTGTCATCGCTTTCTGGTGGTCAGGGTAGGTACTAAAATTTTCATGGTACACTAAAATTGGACTTATGAACTTCTATGGCCGTCTGTAT
The DNA here is from genome assembly GCA_964028335.1 of Altica lythri. Classification (NCBI taxonomy): domain Eukaryota; kingdom Metazoa; phylum Arthropoda; class Insecta; order Coleoptera; family Chrysomelidae; genus Altica; species Altica lythri. Next base: position 19,770,970 of record OZ034809.1, read on the forward strand.
TCTTTGACTCCGCTTATGTGTAAGGGTTGGTTGAAAATTTTTAAAAGCGACACCTATTAACCAGTAGAGGAATCAAAATCTATACACTATTTTAATATTTTATTATACATTTGAATACACAAACAATTCTATTTTAATCTGTCAATTTATTTTTTGTTTACAAGCCATTTTAAGTTGACGTGTTAACAGAAATTCATACAAAAATGGAGAAGTTTTGAAGGAATCTGCTCCTTCATTTCCAACTGTGCATCGATGGGTTTTAAGTTTAAACGTGGTCGTGCAACCGTCGAAATGAACCACGTAGTGGGCGTCAAAAAGTGATATGATATGATATTGTTTGTAAAAAACCAAGTTTGACTAAGCGTAAAATTGCTGATACCATAGGCATCTCAGATGAACCAGTACTTCATAATTTACACGAAGAATTACACATGAAACAGCTGTTCGGAAAATTAGTGCCCCATTCGTTCACAATTCATCAAAAACTGAAATGAAAACAAATTTCTAAGCGTAATTTGGAGCGTTTTTAGCATAATAAAACCGATTTTGTGCGATGTTTTATAACTGTGGTTAAGAGTTGGATCTACTACCATGATCCTAAAGTGAAACAAGAACATTGGACTGAAGCTGGTTCTTCAGCTCCAAAACAGGTTTTGGCATCAGTTATTTGGGATGCAAAAGGTGTTTTGTTAAATTATTATCTTGAAAAAGGTAAAACAATTAACTGTGAATATTATTGCAACTTTTTGGACCAGTTGAATAAAAAAATCGTGAAAAATGACCCGGTTTACAAAAGAAAACAATCATTTTTCATCAGGACAATGTACGTGTTTATTGATGATGGCTAAATTGAATAAATTAAAAGACGAATTGCTTGAACACATACCGTACTTACCAGATTCGGCTCCCTGTGACTATTACTCTTCAGAAACTTGTAACAATTCCTTTTTAGAAAGCGTTTTCCGTCGAATGAAGAAGCTATTGCAACTGTGGAACCATATTTTGCATTTTTACTTTCAAAACATTTCAACCAACCTATATATGGACTAACATTAATCCCAAAGTTTGCATACAGCTTTTCTTTGTCAAATATATTTGATGAGGGAATTGTGCTTTGATACAAAAGTTGGATGAACTCTAGTTTCGCAGTGGCTTATACATTTATTGTAAATATACTCAATTATGTGAATTCATGTACTGACCAAAATCGATAAGTTCGTAAATATTCATTATAAAACGTACAAGTATTTACATGTACAATTTTATTGTTTTTTCAGAATGTTATCTACATATGTGTTGACAACACTTTCTCTATACAAGATATTGAATTAATATTCAAAGAGACTATACACAATATACATTTGTGATACAAAACATTGAAAGCGAATAATGTTAAAAGGGATATACAAAATGCTTTTAAATTTGGAAATCAGAGCAGTGAAATTCTTCTCTAAAGTATACGTGATATTCATGTTAAAAATGTGTATACATATCTAAAGATATACTTTTAACTAAAAAGTATTCTTGTAGAATTTTAAATCGTTTTATTGCAGTTGAATATTCGAAAGTCTACATAGTAACTTTATAGTACGGGAGGATTTATTGAAACAGTAACTTCATATCTTAAGACAGTGACTGATATTAAATAACTATTTGTTCGACAGTTAAACTAGAAGAATATTATAGTTTGTCATAATAAACATATTATCCAAGGAAGATTAAGAGATGGTAATTTAGTTAGCTGAAGACACTAGAGATACCAACCTTTAAATTGAGTGAATCGCGCCGGTCGACTACGCAAAATCAATGGCAAAATGTTTTTTACCGTTGAATTTCGGTTTGGTTTGTATCCAGACTCTCGAAGGACACGCGTATAGAGAGAACCTGGCGCAAAAAATCGAAAGCAACATACACAAGAGGTTCACAGCTACAGAAGAGACGCAATTATAGTATGGGCAGGAATTTCGCTTGGCAGTAGGACTAAACTCGTTTTGCTGGATCGTTTTTTATCATCAGAGCGCTACATTACGAATCTTCTAGAATCGATGGTCGTTCAATACGCGCAAAACATTGGTCCTGATTTTTTCTTGATGCATGACAATGTAACTCCACATAGAGCCAGAGAGACAAGAAATTTCTTGGAAGAGCAGAATCTTCCAGGTTTGCCAGCCCAGCTCAATCACCTGATCTCAATCCTATAAAGCATGAGTAGTATATGCTTAAACGAAAAGTTTTTCAAGACCAGAATCAATTTCAAAATCGCAATCAGCTGTTTCAAGCTCAACATGCTGTATGGCGATTCCCCAAGAATATCTGGATAACTCATCAGTATAGAAAGACGCTGTAGAGCCATTATAAATGCACGAAGAGGCCAAATTCCTTATTAAAATATGTTTTTTTTTGCTCCGTTTTCAATTTTTTGTAAAAAATTGAATTAGTCTATAAATCTTCTGGTAAAAAAAACGGTTATATACCAATCAGAAGTAAAAACTCTTCGATCTTTTAAAGCAATTGTTGCCACATGACCAGATTTTTACACAGAAGTTTTGACCATTTTTGCTCTTCTGTGAAAACGGAAAACCAACTTCGTATCAGCCAGTTCTTCATGTATAATCTTTAGGATCAAGGTCATTAAAAAGCTCAAAGATGTATCTATTTCCTGGTATGTTATACGGCGGTCATCCTGTATTAGCTGACGAACCGCATCGATGTTTTGCTGTATGATTACTGTTTTGGGTGGACCTATCATGGATTCGTCGCTGAGACTTGAGCGACAATGTTTAAATTCGTAATGGATGTTTTGCTGTATGATTACTGTTTTGGGTGGATCTATCATGGATTCGTCGCTGAGACTTGAGCGACAATGTTTAAATTCGTAATACCAGCAAGAAATTGATGAGTGGTGTGAAGTTTTATTCTCAAAACAAAAACCATTTCAGGAAGACATTGTTGTTGGGATAAACCTCTCCCAAAAATTATAAAAATTATTGCTCGAAAATGTTTCGACCTACATGCTCATTTTAAAAAATTCACTGTACCTACACGACTTGTTGTATCGCAATGAACTCTGGATTTATGTTCACAAATAATTGAGGTTAGATTTGTGTCTGAAGGTTCTATGGGTGGGGCCTTCAAAGCAGCTATATACAAAACTCAAAAGACAACCCACGTATAAGATGCTTAGTTCGTATTTATTAATGTATAAACTTAACATTTCCATAGTATTGTAGTAATATTTGATGTATAAAAATTTTTGTATATTTACATAATATATATATATATATATATAGGTATTAATAATCTAATTATATCTGTGTCAGTATCTGGTATTAAACCGTTTATGTAATACCCCTGGATAAACTGAACAATTACAGTTATTAGCAAAAAGTAAAGGTGCACCTTATATAATAAAAATATAATTATAAATTTTAATAAAGGAAGTCACTAAATAAGGCAATGTGACTTTTCTCTATTGAGTATTACCATTTTCAGTACTTAACAACATTCTACAAACTTGGAAGTGTGTGCAGGTATTATTTCAATATAATAGTTCAATAAATTTTGTCACTTTCATTGAGTGACATTGTTACCAATTGTAATGAGAAAATTTCTTTCTGTGTATCGTTGTTTTTGTTCCTACTGACCGCTAATTTGGTGATGACCAAATTGAGGATAATTGTTTGCTCTATACGGAAGCATTGTTGTTAGCAACGTAGCGGCGATTATACGAGGAAAGAATATTTTTCTACTACAACAATCCAATACTATTACTTTTAACTTGGATTCGATGTTATTCCTGCATACTGTGTGAAAATAATTATTCTCGCACACTGTCTGTTGTTGTTTTTTTATTTAAAATAATCTCCCTTAGCATGAACACACGTATTCAAATAATCATTCTGCGATTTTATACCATCTCTGTGATGATATTCCAGACGCTCTACAAAATATACGCTTTCCAGGAAGAAATTATTTCAAGTTTTTGAAGAGGTAATAGTCGAAGGGAGCTAAATACGGATTGGTAATTTTGAAGTTCTATTAGTCGTTTTTACAGTGCAGCTCGACAATTTTTAAATAACTTTTTGAAGTACCGCTAGACGTTAGTGAAGTAGTTATCGACATTTTAAAAGCACAAAGTACAACTTGATATAATGGAAGCACCTCTTAACATCTTGCAAGTATCACTCTCATCATTTTTAAAAAGTAACGGTGGGTGTTTAAGCAATACGTAATTTTAATCTTTCAATTTAGCCATCGTCAACAAACTTGTGTGAACACGTGCATTGTCTTGATGAAAAATGTTTTTTTTCTTCTGTAAACCTGTCTTTTTTCACGAATTTTTTTATCCAACTGGTCCACAAGGTTGCAATAATATTCAGAGTTAATTGTTTTACCTTTTTCAAAATAATCAACTAACAAAACCCCTTTTGCATACCAAAAAACTGATGCCATAACCTTTTTTTCGACCGTTTTGACTTCACCTGTTTTGTTGTTGACGAATCAGCTTCAGTCCACTGTAAACGTTTTGGTTTCAGTTTAAGATCATGATGGTAGATCCAGGGTCATCTGAAAATATACAATACTCACAAAATAGGTTTTAGTTGGCTTAATACGCTCCAAATTACGCTGTTTTCGATTCAGTTTATGTTAAATTGCTAACAAATCCGGCGCTAAATTTTCGAACAGCTTTTTCATATGTAATTCTTCGTGTAAAATATGGAGTACCTACTCATTCATATGAGATGCCTATGGAATCAGCAGTTTCAGGCTTAGTCAAACTTGGATCTTTACAAACAATATCATAGTCTTGCTTAATAATTTTTGGTGTTGTTGCACTTTTTGGATGTCCACTACGTGGGTCATTATCAACTTTTAAACTTTAAAACCCATCGATGCACAGTTGGAAATAAGGCAGAAGATTTCTTTAAACTTTCACCCTTTTTCACCATGAATTTCTGGTGCTAATAAACCTTCTATAACAAAGAATTTAATCACTGCACGATATTCGGTTTTACAATGTTGTATGAAAAGTTTTTATCTTCTTGGCCTTTTAAATGTTGAATTAAAATCATTTTATGGTCATCCGTGTGCTTGTGCGGAATAAACCTTGAACACACCATTCTCAAGCACAAATTCATGGTGATAATGCGATAGATCAAATCTTTGGAGATATTTAATTCCATTTGCATGTATGTCAATGAAGATTTTGGCACATTTTAATAAACTTTTTCGAAAGTTTGTGGCGTAATCACAAATTTCGGCTGGCCAACATGTGCGTCTTCATCCAGTGACTCCTGACCCCTTTGAACCGTGTATAGATACAAAATCATCACCTTAAAACAATCGATGCGTTTCGGTAAAAGTTTTAAGTTTAAAACAGAACTTAATAAAGGCTTTTTGTTCGATGCTCATTTTCGAACCCATGGTAAAAAAGGTACTGTCACTGTCACTTTGAGTGTGATATGCGAAAAAATATCACCCGTCAATCAATGAACTGTTTCAAATAAGTAAAGCATACAAAATTTATTATCAGATAAGATTTTGCCCTTTCAGAGAAGAATAAAGTAAAAGAAAAGTTTTAAACGAATCTGACTTTGAGAGTGTTTACTTTTAACCAGTCCTAACAAACCAATATTGATCTTCCATTCATTGAACTTCTGAAACAAATTAGTCCATATAACTTCGAATAATTTATGATTTACTACGAATTTGTCTTCGTTAAGTAAACTTTATATAAAGTTTCATTGTTAAATGTAGTTGTTGAGAAATACGAGAATTTACATTTCTGTATTCTCAGTGACGATAATCTAGATTTTTTTAACAAGCTCAAGCATTTTATAATAAATTGTATGTATTTGCTTTTTTACGCATCAATAAAACTACGACTAATTATTGTCTATCGTAAAAATTTTAAATAACAATATTTAGTGCTGCACTAAATTGATCTGATTGTTTTATTTATCTTTCTCGTAAAAGAAGTATACAAGGAATAATTGGTTTACAGGAGTGTGGTGTTGGTGGGATTTGAAAGTTGGGTTTAAGGACCCTTCTATAGGACTTGGTGTCCTCTTTCGGAAGTGGATAGTATAGTTTGGATGGAGTTAACATCAGACGTCGGCGTCGCTTGATGTTCGCTTCCTGATTTATGGTTGTTCCGGTGTTTCCTTGGTCCTGGTGTTCCCGGAACGTGCCTAAACCGTCAAAAGAAATATTTTTTGGCGTGAGTGTAGTAAGTGCATGCTGGAGTGTAGCAAACGTGGCGTGTCTCCTCCGGCGAGAGGCCTCCTAGTAGGCAATGACGAAGGGAACCACAGAAACCTTCGCCAAGGTCTCATTTTTTTTGTATCTTGTTGTTGTCTTTCTGAAGAAGAAGGGAGTTTCGTCTAGGAGTTTTGTAGTTATGAAGTAATGATTTGAAGTGGCATTTTCCGCGTCTACCACCCAGTGAACCTAGGAGGACGCTCGTCTTCTCATTTTATTGATGGTAAGTTTGACATCGGTGTCCCACCTGAGCGTACGAGTGAATCGCACGCCCAAGTAGGTCACCTGGTTTTGAGAAAATAGTTGTTCTCTCTATAGTGAGAGGCTTATATGGTCAAAAAAGGGCTTGTCTCGTCGGCTAAGCTCCGGATGTCTGAAGGTGATGGTTTGGGTTTAGGTGTGGTTGAAGGCTACTCTGCATCTGCTGCAGCAGTTGGAGAACTGGTCCAGCAGTCTTTGAGTTTTTTGGTTAAGAGTTTCAGTCGACGTTGCGAAGATATATAAGGCCAGTTCGTGGGCGTATAGTTAAATATTTTGCAGCTGAGGAATATCGCGAGCGTAGATAGTGTAAAAAATTGGAGCTAAGATTGACCCTTGTGGAACTCATGAAAGGGGGATAAAGCGTTTTAAAATTGCATTTCCAACTTTGATATGGATTATTCTGTTGGAGAGGTATGAGTGAATTAATTTTATGGCTGGAATCAGTAATTGGATGTGATTTAACATTCTAATAAGTCCAGCTGGCCAAATCTCTTTTTCTCTAATTTAGAGCAGAGGCTGTAAAAGTTCTAGAATCGGGTTTTGGGTACAGTGGTTTGGTCTGAATCCATGTTAAAAAGGAGGGATTATAGAGTTGGTGTCTAGAAAGTAATTGATTCTATCTAGAAGCAGGAGTTCAAAAAGTTTGCCAATTACGTTTCGCAGAGATATAGGTCTGTAGATTTTCATGAAGGTCAAAAGTTAAGACGAAGAGTAAGGGAGGAGAAAATCGAAATTGAAGATGCTAATACTTCTTCTATCGGACCTGAACCTTTCTGTAATATATTGAAATACGGCATTATGAACGAAGTTCGAAATTGAGAAAAGGAAAAAACTTCAGGTCAAAGACAAGCTAAAAGAATAATACGACCTTCTCTGTGCTACTCTGCGAACAAGAAGAGGAAACAGTAGAACACATTATGTATGACTGCTCTGCTTTTTCTGAAATCAGAAGATCCGTGTTGGGCGAGTATTGGCTTACACCAGCCGATGTTAGGGAGATCCCCCTCGGGAGCCTCATCACCAATTTTAAATCACTAGGCCTGGTGACAGCCTGAGGTGAGGATATCCCTACAATACGGGAGGATGCACAACGGGCATATTATGTGGCCTCAGTGCTGGCTAAGCACTAGCTCGCCCAAATTTCCAGATTCAGATCTGTGCTACTCTACTGAACTCAGAGAATTGCGGTAATTCTCACAGGATACCGCCCACTATGGTTCCATCTCTGTAAAATGGGCACAGCATTAAAGCATATTACCTGCAACTACAAAGTAAAGGAGAATTAGAAAAAATAATCATAAAAAATAATAAAACTCGTAAAAAACTGGAAAATTCACGAAAAACTGGAAAAATGTAAAATTATAAAAAAATATGCATACAATTTGAAAGTAATAAAAAATTAAGGCAAAAATGGAAAAAATATTTTATCATGTTCTGAAAAACTTATTTTTACATACAGAGTCGAAACGTTGCTTCTGTCGATCAGTTCACAACTGCGAAGTTGTTTTTTATAATTCCAGTAACGTATACCTAATAAACCTCTTTAAAATGCGGTTCAATGTACTCAACTTCATCTTGTTATGTAACTAAAATTTGTTTTACAATTTTTCAACAGTTACACGTTGAAAATATAATTTGATACATTATCCTTTGAAAGTTAACTTGGAAATCGGATTAACTTTCATTTTTTGCTTTCTCAGAAGTAATATAGAAGTTTGGAAGTTTTACTTGAGACATCTTATCTCACGTTTACTTATATAAGTTTAAACTTTAGAAACTTTATTGTGGCAGTTATGTTCTTGACAATTTAGAAATATATAATTCTACTAAATAGGTAATATAAAATTTATATTTACTTTAGGACACGAGCTTATACATAATATGTACAAAGTTTCATAGAAGATCGTTTAGAAGCTCTAACTAAACCAACAAATCCATGCAAAAGAGTTTTTTTTATTTATTCTAGAAGATCGTCCTAGGACATCTAAATTTTTGTTATTAGTTAAAATACATTTTTCAGGATTTGTAGGTTCTACATCTTCAGATTTGGTACATCAGGATCTTTATTGTTCGTGGACTGGTTGAGGATCCTTCATTTATATTTATCTGTTGAGATGTCAGTGTTTGTGCAAATTTTTCAAACAGTTGCCTCTTTGGTAAGATTCCAGCAAGAAATTTCTGAGACTTACATGCAGGTAGTTTGTTTTGATTTTGATATGGTACATAGGTCATCTCAACTTGACATCTTCTTAATGGATCATAGTGCCTTTTTATATTTACGCCATCATCTAGTTCAATACACAAATACCCAGTACTTCCAAAATTGTAAACCTGAACAGTTTCCTGATTGCACTCTTCGTGGAATTTATTTTAGAGTAGCAAAAGCTAAAATTGCCTTTCAAGTTAAAATAGAATAATGTATCAATGGTTTTTGGGCTGTTAGGCCGGCGTCGATTGTCTTGCTGACTTGACCTTTCGCCAACACGAGCGGTTGGCATCTTCAGAAGTTGCTTCCTGGTTGACAGTCTGTGAACTACTGAACTCTGCGTGAACGGAGCCCGTATTTATACGTCGTGAAGAAAGTGGGCGAGGCCTCAGTTGCTTTTGATTCCAATCGGTTTTGGTCGGTGTTGTTCGTTAAGGGTAGAGTTTTCGCACCCTTAATTATGGGGACCCATGTTTTGTTGATCTTGACTGCTTCCTCTTTTTTATTAAAGTTGTTCGGGTGCTTCTCTATCTCTATAGCTTCTCTATAGAGTCTGGAATGGTATGCTGATGTAGTAGCGAGGACTTGGGTCTCCTCCTAGTGAGGGTATGTTCCGCTACGGCGGATTTGTCCGTCTGCCCCAGACGACAGTTGGCCTTTTGCTCTTTAATCCTGGTGTTGATCGAGCGTTTAGTAGTTCCTATGTACACGCTTCCACATGTGCACGGAATGCGGTAAATTCCCGAAGCAGACAGTGGATCTCTTCTGTCTTTTGCCGATCGAAGACATTCTTTGATTTGTCTCGTTGGTTTGAAAATAGTTTTCACATTTTTCTTTCTTAGCAATCGACCAATTCTGTCTGTCACTCCCGGAATAAAAGGCAGAAATGCTTTTGCCACTGGTTGGAATATTTTAAATATTCTCTTAAACGTGACTTCATTGAACAATCCTCGTATAATATTTTATTACAAAAACTTGAAGCAGTAATAATACAAATAAGCGTATGTAATTGGACCACTCTATATGTAATTAAAATCGCTAAACACGTTATTATGACACATAAATCTATTTATCGATTCAGGTACGGTCCACCAGCAAAAATTACATAATCAAAAGATACAGCTGATGAGATGATTTGTATATTTTTAATGCATCGTTAATAGTTTAATTACGCAACAGATATTTGTGAGATAGAATTTTAATATTTTGATGCTTGAATGCGTAATTCCAAGGTAATAAATCCATGTGACTACCAGGGAAGCACGATTAGTAAGTTCAAAATGGAACCATTTACAAAATCAGTAAACTATCGATTGTACCAATTTAAACGTTGTAATCTTTTTTTTTCGTTAAACAGATTTATAAATTTAAAACTTATTAATTATCTATTTTTAAACACAACTAGCTATTAGAACCACCGAAGTCAATAGACCTATATGTCCAAATAGGTCGAATGCAATTTTTTACTTCACAAATTTCGTTAAATTCTTTGTCGATGATAAGTATTTAGTAAGACAATTACAGGGAATTGTCTAAAGTATTTAATTTGCTGATTTTTTTTGGAACGGAACTTAGATCTTCTTAGATCACCCTTAGACCATGAGGATATCTTTACTCCAATTTTGGTTCAGTTTTTTTGAAACCCTCCAAACAACGGGTTGAATATATCGAAGCATTAGACAGTTTGAACGGGATTAGGCCTAGTCGCATTGGTATTCAGCTACGCTACCACTGTTATTTGAAGCTACCTTAGGACGAACCTTATTCGCTCCTTCGTAAAAAAGCAAATTGTCGGATAGATTTTTGTTTTTGTAGAAATATAACAAATTACATAAGTTAAGCTAGCGTGGTAAAATATATCTTATTTTAAAATAATTTAGGTGTCGCGGTTATAAATTAGATCTCAATTATCGTTTACTTGAGGAGTTTAACAATTATAAAATCGATAGTAGTACTTTTTAATATTGTTTATATCCCCACTATCTGCATCAATACCAAAGGTTGTCCGTAGGTGGGAGTTGCATTCCCACTCATGTGAAGTCTTACTGTGGACAGCTTATTCAGGCAATCGACCGAACTAGGTATACCTCGTCAATAGTTTTCTGACGACGTGATTATCCTTGCAAGAGGGAAGTATGAAAATGTTCTCTAAGACATAGTACAGAGAGATTCAGAGATTAGCCTGGAAGAATGGGAACATGCTCTCTATTGCTGCAATGGAATTAATCCTAAATCTCACGCCAATACACATTCAAGTAAAAAGTGTAAGGAAAAAAACAATATATAGAATGGTCAAAGAAGGAAATCAAGGAAAAACCTCGATCACTTCAATTTGATCAAACTTGGAAAATGCCCCAAGATGACAAGCCAAAATGCCATAAAGTGGCATACGGATGACTCCAAGCCATATAAAGGAATAGGAGCAGAGATTTTTGGACCTAGAGCCAAATACTCAGAAAGCATATCAAGTGAAAATCCGTGCCATTTAAAAGATGTGGAGAATTTAATATCGAAAGAAACTATCATAGACAAAAGATTGCAATCATGTCAGACAGTTAAGCAGCCATCAAAGCTCTGAACTCACACACAATCAATTCAAAGATTGTCTGGAAATGCTTCTGCAAATTAAATGAACTAGGAGAAAACAACACTGTTACCCTCTTTTGGGTTACAGGACACATAGAAATAGAAGGAAAGGAAACAGCAAATAAGCTGACAACAGAAGGAGCTGAAACCCCATATTTGTGACCAGAACCATCTTGTGCAATCAGTAGTTGTACAGTCTTAGAAAAATTAAGGAAAGAAGTGGATATCCAAAAAATCCAAGTACTGAAACGATCTAGAAGGACTAACACTATACTCCTGGGAAACTGTAACCAGAAAGATCTTTCACCTGTCTAAACCTCAGTAAAAACAACCTCCGTATTATAACGGGAATTTTAACCGGGCACTGCCGATTAAGAGGACACATAAAAAAATAGGATTGGTAGATGAAATAGTAGGTATAGATTCTGTGAGGAAGAGGACGAAATTTCAATACACATACTTTTAGAATGCAATGCATTACATAATACTAGGGTCAAATACCTAGGATCATACGAAATAGAAGATAGGACTAGAAGAGCTGCTATACTTAAGTCTGAGGAAATATTAAAATTATAGTAAGCCAATGGGGACACAATAGATCTTATAGATCGCAGGTGTATCTGTCACCCCTATACGTTGGTATATTTATTTATGATGATAAAGACATTTTGTATCAGATATTAGGTTATTCTGTCTTTCTTTTTTTATTAATATTATTTTTTACAATATAAAATTATACAAGCAATCAAATAAATTATTTACCATACATTTTAATTATTTTTTAAATTAAAATCTGTTAAAGCAGCGTAAAATTTTGTGAAAAAAAATCCGTAATTTATTCCAAGAGCTAAATTCTCGCTTGGGATGAGGATAGATGAAAAAGTTCAATTTGAGGTTTATCTCAATATATGACCCGTTTTTATCAGATTATCGAATTTGATTCACTTGAATGGACAACATGGACACGAAAAGTATTCTATCAACGCCATTATTGGTAACGCATTGATTTGAATGTGAAATTGTGATAATAAAAAATCAGGATTTATCAAGGCTTAAAAAATACAAAATGGATTTAACTTTGTTGGCAGTAGGTATAGAGAAAATAACACATTATAATTAACTCACGAAAACAATGCAGAGAGTATCTACTAGTTAACAGAAAATGAAAATAAATGTTTAAATGTAAACAGGAATTAGTTATATCTTTTTATTTTACTGTAAAAACTAACCGATAAATATACTATAGAAAAAATCGAATATCGTACAGTGATAATTTTGGGTGATATACATAGCTGCAAAACACATTCATCAATGAGAAAGAGAGGAAAACCGAAGTTAAGGTGGACGTTAAAAAAGATGAGAATCTAAAAGAGAAAAAATGGAGAAGAGAGGATGCATTAAATAGATACGGGTGAATAGGAATGGTATGGAAGGCTAACACCGACCCTAACTAAGCTTAGTATAAGCCTAAGAGAACTAAAAAGAAGGAGAAGAAGACAAGATCGTTTCACCTACTAGTAGAAATGACGAATAGCAACGTAGTTATACAGCCGTGAATGCGATCCTTGTGAGAGACTTCTAAAGATTACATCTAAACTGATTAAACAATAAGCTTATTAGTGTAACCTTCTGAACTTTCTGAATCTATAAAATTATTTTTCATCAAGATCACGCACCTGATCAATCAACTGCGGAAATCAGTGGATTAAGATACACATGATTTCAACATCCACCCCATTTGCCAGATTTAGCTACCTTTGATTTCTCAAAGAATTTAAGCGTAGGATACGATTTTCATCGAACGAAGAGCATTTAAATAGTCAGATTCAGATTTAGAAATGTAATCCATAAATTAGAAAATCACTGAAACAAACGTATTGAGGGAGATTATATTAAATAAGACAATTTATTTGAAACCTTAAAGTCGTATATTTCTTATCAAACCGTTCACTTACTGAACAACCTTTTATATCTGTTCATTTTTACCTTCGTCGAGGGGTTACATATGCCACCTTTATAACATGTTTTTGTTTGGAGACGAAGCATTCACGAATAAAATGAAATCATTATCTTTCTAAATCTTTTAGGCTCCCATTACGCCTATAATCGATCCAAAAGAAATCTCTTCGGATATAAAAAAAACTTGTTTTTCCGTGGGTGTCCCGGTTGGATTCAGACTTAACAAGCTAAAATAATAAAAAAAAATCAAAAATACACTCTTCTTATCTTAAGATCTTTCTGTATTCGAAAGTTTTAATGGCACCAGTTTAAACTTTCTCTGTTTAAATCTCGGATCAGCTTAATCTGGAATTGTCTAAAAAGCTCAGTAGAATCCTATCTTGGGTCAATAATAATAATTAGCGACATATGGGTATCCATCTCGCATTTAGAATTATAATTTTAAATTGATATTCTTTTGGTTTTGATTACTAGCAATGTTAAAAATATTTTCTAAGTATAATTTTATAATACAAAATTAATTTCATCAATCGACCAATTTGTCTCATAAACTATTAATTAATGTTATTATTAAATGCTAATCGATTTTACTGTAACATTAACGTTGCCAACGAACTATATAATATAAACTGTTATTTCTACAATGAACTGATAAATAATTAATTGTAAATATATTCTTACCAGGACTTTTTTATTTTTATCCTCGAAGTTTGACATAGTCACTGGTCCTACTGCAGCTTAGGTTATAGGCTTATTATGTGTACTTATTTTATTGGATCATGCGATCAATTCTAGTATCTTGGTCTAGAAGATGGGTTCCATATGCTTGCTAAATTACTCTAAAGTCTCCAAAAATGGACTGTCTCCTGCGATCTAGTACCACGCAATGGGTCTGGATCTGAAAATTTGGGGAGGGGCGAGCTAGTGCTTAGCCAGCACTGAGGCCACATATGACCCATTGTGCATCCTCCCGTATTGTAGGGATATCCTCACCTTAGGCTGTCACCAGCCCTAGTGAATTAAAATAGGTGATGAGGCTCCCGAGGGGGATCTCCCTGACATCGGCTGGTGTAAGCCAATACTCGCCCAACACGGATCTTCTGATTTCAGAAAAAGCAGAGCAGTCATACATAATGTGTTCTACTGTTTCCTCTTCTTGTTCGCAGCCTCTGCATAGCGGCGATTCTGTTAATTTCATCCTAAAGAGATGTTATCGTAATTGGCACCCACGCAATGGGTGTTTGACTGTTTTAGGTTCCCTCCTGCATAAGCTAAGGTCTCGTTTAAACAGTGCCATTGTTTGCATAGTGCATGGTCTGTAAAGAATTCTGGAATAAATTTTATCTGATTTCTAATTGTTACACATGTTGCTTTAACTTTTTTTAAAAACGTTTGTTCAATATACAAGGCGATTCAGTGAAAAGGCATGATTTGGCAACGCTTCTGGCGGAAAAATAGGGGAGCCACTGGATTGTGGCGTAACCGTTGTGAATCTATAAAGTGGGAAATTTAGTTATCATGGAAAAGTGGACTGGTAAACAACGCGCATTTGCTGTGAAATTTTGTTACCAAAATTGTAAAAGTTTTGTGCCTGTGCAACGAGCGTTTCGTTTGCACTACCATTTGCCACACTGCGCTCCAGTTCCGTCTAACAAGGCTTTTTTTATGACTTGGGTTAGAAATTTTAAAATTGGTGGTTCAACATCACAGAAAAAATGTTACAGTGTCAGAACTACTCGCATACCACAGAATATCGAAAGGGGAGCGAAACTTGTTGCACGCGAGTTCTCGAAGATCCCTACGACGACGAAGCTTAAATCTGGGATTAAGTTTTCTCACTACGGACAGAATTTTGTATAAAGATATCCATTATCATCCAAACAAAATCCAAATTGTGCAAGCCCTTAACGTTCGAGATTATCCCACCCGACTAGGGTTTTGTGAACAAATGTTGAAGCGAATTAATGAAAACGACAACTTGCTGCATAATCTTTGGATGACTAATGAAGCCCACTTTCATCTAAATGGGTATATAAACAAATAAAATTTTTGCTATTGGTCCGACAATAATCTGCGACAATTACACGAAAAATCCCTATATTTAGAAAAGGTAACTGTGTGGTGTGCAATTTCTTCGTTAGGCATCATCGGACTTTATTTTTTTGAGGACGAGGATACGCACGCAATAACAGTAAACTCTGATCGCTACTTGCACATGTTAAATAATTTTTTTCCGGCAATCTAGAATTGCAGCAATTAACACACAACCTTTCAACAGTATGGCGCAACATGTCTCATATCACAAGAGTTAATGTTTTTACTAAAAAGATTGTTCCCCGTTCGTTTTAAGGCGGGAACATACTAAGCAAACATTCTTGACAACAGTTGAACAACTGTTGAGCATGAGTTGATCAACTGTTGGCAAACAAACGTTGATGAATGTTGGAAAATATCGGCGAACCTTGTTGCTGAAAAGTTCGTTCTGTCGAGCCAAAATGTGCGACGAAGACGATGCTTTACTCGCATGGTGCACTTTTTTATTAATGAAAATTAAAAAATCGCATATTTACCGAGATAGATTACGGCATAGTCCACAGTAGGTATAGTCTAAAAAAATTTTTTAAAATTTTCCAAATTAGTTAAAATAATAATTACTGTTGTCACATGTAGAACAAAAAAAAAAACTTCTCTCTCGCGTAGTCGATCCCATTATGATAACATAACAGAACTGTCACCTTGACTCATATGCGACGCTTATTCAACTAGGCTACGAACGACATATTTAAAAACTTTCAAAATGATAACATGTATACACAATTTATATCATATTTCATATCAATTTAATATAAATTTCGAAATTTATGTATATGCCTAAACACACTTGAAACATGCATTGTCATCCAGTTCTAAGCTATCCTTAAAATTTCAGAGCTCTAGGTAGTCGGGAAATAGGTTTAAATTCGATTACAAGATTCCACGGAATGACACAGAGACAAAGAACACGGTGAAAATATAAAAACTTTCTAAAAACAGAGATATTCCCTGGCCACCTCTTAGTCCGGACCTCTCTCTATACGACAACTTTCTTTAAGCGTGCGCTATTGCCCATTTATCGAGGATTGTTCAGCTTATCTGTGAACTAGGTGCAACCTTGAAGTTTGCGTTGTGTTTATTCTTGACTTTAATCTGCTTAGAAGGGTTTTGTAGGCAGATATTTGGAGACCATATGCTCTGATTTGATATACCAAATTTCTTCTATACTTTTCTCTTTTATTTTTAGAATCTCTAAAAACTCATCCTTGCCTCACTCCTCATAATGATAGGAAGAGGAGGTCTAGCAAAACTTTTATTGCTGCTGTTATAGTAGCTCTCAATAATTAGCTACTTTGCACATATTTATAACTGAAATTAAAATTCTTTTGATTTTGATTCTGAAGTTGAGGCTACAGGTACTAATAAAAACATTTTCTATAATTTTTAATACAACAATAATTGTGTCAGTAGTAGACCATATACTATTTATTAATCTCTCTGTAACCTACACACTGTCAGTGAGATATATCACATAAACAGTTATTCCAATGAATTGATAATGAATTGTAAATATATTCTTACACGAACCTTATCCCTAATAGGTTTTGAAGAATGTAAACATAATTTACAGTGAATGTCGTATCAAAAACTGAAGATTAAATCTTTTAAGACACTAACTGACCCGGCGAACTTCGTACCGTCTAATAATCAATGATTTTTCCAATTTATATGAATTTTCTCGTTATTTTAATTTTGTTTTTATTAATTTTATTATATTTTCTCGTATGTTTCTAGGTCTTACTTGTTTTTTCGTGTATTAGTTTTTTTTGGTTTGGCGTTTTCCACACTTTTTTATTTCTAATTTTTGTGACATTTTTTTCCTTTTTTCCCATGTTTAGTTTTTACTATTTTACGTTTTACTTGTTTGTTAAAAGTTTTTTTTACAAATTTGTAAACATTTTTTCTTTTTTTTTTCAATTCTTGATTCATTCCTGTTTTCGTTTTAAGATTTTTTTACTTCTAATTTTTGTTTGTTTTTTATCCTGTTTTACCTTAGATTCTATTTTTGCCTCTTCCTCGTTTTTCCTATTCAATTGTTTTTTTTTTTCAATATTTACTAGTTATTCATTTTTTTTTTGTTCTTCCTGTTTTTCATTTTTTTTTCGCATTTGTTTATTCTTTCTCGTATCGATAAACTTACACGGCGCCATTTTTTAAAAATTCATCAAACTAAAACATAATAATCACTCACTTTGTAATAAAAAATGTCATTTTTCGTATTTTCCATTACTTATTAGTTAATTTTTCACCATTTAAACCTTCCCTGAACATTCACAAATATTTCAAGATCAAAATCAGCCAAATCGGTTCAGCTATTCTCGAGATTTAGTGAGTTTTAGTTTACTGTAATGGTCTTTTTCTGTTTACTCCTTCTGATCTGTTTTCTGGTTTGGTTGCCTTACTCTGCTCCGGGTTAGAGGTCAGCTAAGAACGGATTTTACAAAATTCCGCCCAAAGCGGTGTTGTGGGAGCGTTAACAATAAAAATTCCCGTTTTTAAACAACAACATGTGATGTGGAAATAATCTATGAGGATTGTGGGGATCGGTATTAATAATGAAAATTTTAAATTTCAGGGCTGTATTTTATAAATTCCCAATGGATATCGGTGTAAGTTGAAAAAAATCTATATCTATAGGTTGCACAAAAACCTGGTAGATGGCGTTGTAGTTTGATTTATAAATAAATAGAAAAACAAAAAACTGGTAAAATAAGCAACAAAATCAGAAAACAATGGCGACAATATGAAAATTAAGAAAATACTTACTAAGCTGGTATGAAGCCACCGAAGGTGACACAGTTAATTTGTTATATATTTACCCAGGAATTCTTACTTAATTGAGTACTATGACACCACCGCAAGGTGGCGTTGTTGATATTTTATATTTTTACACATTATTCTAACTGAATTAGGGACTATGCCGCCCCTGTTATAGTGCGCAGTTGATATTTATATATTTACACGGCATTTTCACTAAATTTAGTAGTATGACGCCACCGTAAGGTGGCGCAGTTGATATCTCTTTTATTTAAACGAACATTTCTTAGTTAATGTAGTAATGAAGTACTATGATGGCACTGTAAGTTGACGCAGTTTTATATGTATATATAAAAAAAGGTCCTACTGACTAATGTATAGTCGCACAGGAAATTTGAACAGATGATTATTTTTATGATGTGAACACCCACTAAGAAGGGATTTTGAAAATTTTTAACTCTGAGGGGGTCAAATAGAGGTTGAAAGTTCGTTTGAAAAAAAATTAAATCGGAACCGATTTTTTTAAAAATTGAAATTCAAACTCTTAAAAATATATCATTAAACAGAAATTTCCCGTAAGGGTGCAAATAAGAGGATGAAACGTTGAACGAATAAAATTAAATATTACTCTGGTTTCTATTAAAAATCTTGAAAAACCTGAAAAAATGTAAGAAATTCTGAAAAAATCTTGAAAAACGTTGAATAATCGTGAAAAATGGATGAAAATCGTAAACAATTCTTCAAAACTCGTTGAAAATTGTACATAAATTTTGAAAATCGTAAGAAATTGTTGACAATAGTAAAAAGTAGTTGAAAATCCAAAAAAAAACGTGTTAAACCGTAAATTATTGAATATCCTAAAAAAATGAATAAATTAAAAAGCAGTCTGGTAAAAAAAATGAAGAAACTCGATAAAAATTGAAAAACCGAAAAAAAAATGAAAAACTAGTAAAATTGGAAAAAATCGAAAAACCATCAAATAAAATAAAAAAGAAATAAATAAAAATGTAACATGGATAAAAATCATAAATCATAAAACAAACGACGAAAAAAAAAACACTAAAAATTACAAAATACAACAAAAATAGACAAAAAATATGATAAAATCGACAAAAACAGTAATAAAATCATGGAAATCAATCGAAAAAATTGGAAAAAAAATCGTAAAATCGTAACAAAAAAAAACATTAAATGTTAGGTGATACGAAATTAGCCAGATCAGCTAGTCGCAATTTTTATTAAATTAAGTACTTTGACACCATCGTTAGGTAGTGCAGTTGATATCTAACAAATTTAATCTATAAATTAAAAAAAGAGTGTGCGTGTAACCTTTACGCGCGATTGAAGTTAAACTTTTTGACGTACGTATCGGAAAATAAATATTTAATTACAATTCAATTATATTTATTGTCGATATAGTTTACAAAAAATGAGATGTTATATTTATATTATTCATTAGAAATAGGAATTTGAAAGTTATCATTATTTTTTATATATGAAATAATAGGTTTATGATAACTAAAATGTGAAACATAGATTTTACTCTCTAAATACCATTAATGTATTTGAAACCGTTTGAAAATTTTGAAAATTTCATAAATAAATTTTGAAAATTTAAGCTCCTCCCATAGCTGAAATCACACCGTTACTTCCATCAGAATCTTCCGATAGAATCTAACGTTAGAGTTACCCCTAGTCGCGCCTAAAGAAGTTTTGCTTCAATAATAGGTAAACAATATTAAAAATATACACACATTACGTTTAGAATGTGTGATTTTGTAGCTGTATCTACCTTATTGTAATACAACACAACACAAGAGCCTTCGATAGTTAGATAACCACTTCATTTTGTAGCATTTTATAGCATATTCCATAAAATTTAAAATCCTGAGTTGAGTTTGTTTTCTTCAGTTCTACGAAAGATCTGATATTGCTGGTAAAAGATCAGCCATCCTGACTAGTGGTTTTATGGCCTTTATGGCTACCTAACCAAACCTAAAATAAGTATAAGCAAGTGTTAAAACATTTCGAATATTATCATAATATGTATGTTTGTTATATAAACTTACTTAATCAAATCATAATGAATGTCGCTGTCTCGTCTTTTTTTCATTTTCATTTTTCTTCAAATCTTTCTGGCGCTTATAATATGCCCTTTGACGTTCACAATTTCTTTTTCTTTTTAGCTCTTTAAGTCTATAAAACGAAAATAGCTAGGTATAAATAATAGGTATAAATAATTAGGTATAAATAGTGTAATTACACACCAAAAATAAAATGTATGCATATAGAGTAGGTACTCACTCATTTTCATTCAATATTTTTTCATCACTTTCTTCATTAATAAATCCACTTTGTTTATTTATATTTAAAACAAACACTTTATACACAAATTTATACTATTTACCACCAATGTATTTTGTTTGACAAGCTGTCAATTCATACAATTACAGATTTAATTTTATTTAATAAACTTAGTAGGCGGAATCGTTTTAGGTATTTTTTGTACAACTGTCATTAAAAGTGACACTTTTAATGATAGCAAACAATGTTAAAAACGATTGTTTACATAACAGCGTGTTAAAAATACTTTTAACACGTTGCCATGTAAACAAGTTTACTTTTAACACGGTTTAGTTTACTTTTAACACGGTTTGGTCTATTGTCATTGCAAATTCGCTCGTTTCATTATCAAAATAGGGAAGTTGTACAAAAAACATTGTATGGTATTTGTGTTAAAAGTGATTTTATTTTGTTCGTGAAATTGTTCAATTTGCTTCGCTCATTTCACAAACGTTTTCACTCACAAAATAAAACCTCACTTTTAACACTCATATCATAAATAACTATTTTGTACAACTGTCATTAAAAGTGACACTTTTAATGATAGCAAACAATGTTAAAAACGATTGTTTACATAGCAGCGTGTTAAAAATACTTTTAACACGTTGCCATGTAAACAAGTTTACTTTTAACACGGTTTAGTTTACTTTTAACACGGTTTGGTTTATTGTCATTGCAAATTCGCTCGTTTCATTATCAAAATAGGGAAGTTGTACAAAAACATTGTATGGTATTTGTGTTAAAAGTGATTTTATTTTGTTCGTGAAATTGTTCAATTCGCTCCGCTCATTTCACAAACGTTTTCACTCACAAAATAAAACCTCACTTTTAACACTTATATCATAAATAACTATTGTATCAGGTTTTGTTTTCGGTAGGTACGCGGTAGGTACATTAGAATGACGTCACGTCCGTTAGAATTACTGAGTTACCCCTAGCCGCTAAAGAAGTTTTACTTCAAAAATATAACGAAAAAAGTTGTTAAAACCTGGAAACTAACGAAAAAATATGATGAAAACAACAAAACTAAAAAAGAAACATTAAAAAACAATAAAAAAGATAAGAAATTATTTGAGTTTATTTCATATTCTTGATAGTGTACATTGTACACTCATTCATTCTCTAGGATTAAATGAAAAACAGTCGATATTAAAATTTGAAGTATATCATAACATTACTAGATATAAATATTAGCTATTTGTATAACAAGGGAGCAAAGTGCTACTTTTCCTCCCGAGAATGAAGTTCATCATTCAATGAAGGAAAAGGCTCTTTATTCTATTATTTTCTCTTCATTAGAAACATAAGATGCTTAATAAGATACAATTAACCACTTCCCCATTCTTAATATTATCCTATTATCACTTTTGAAAATTCGTTATGTATTAATTATTTAAATCCTTAATACTTAATACCATTAAACATAATTGGTCCTAGCAGAGTTCCGAATTTTCACTAATCTCTTAAGTCTTAAAAATCATAAAATTTTCATTTGTGGCAGAATTCGGTTGCGCCCATCTTTTCTTTATTTAATAACAAACTATGTTTTGTTGATTGGCAAAAATTATTTGTTTTTTTGTCTAAAAAAAACGAGCGTGGCAGTCAGTGGGACTGCCGGCAAAAGTTATACTTATATATATATATATATATATATATATATATATATATATACAAAAGGGGAAAATTATTGGGCATGTACGCAAAAAGGATCATAGGATTACGAGTAAGAATGGTAACCGCAGACATGCATGTTTCTGGCTCATTAGCCGTCATCAGTGCGGCATAACCAAGTAGGGCATTGCACTTGGCTAGCAAAAGTGTTGGGTACTTGGGAGCAAAGGATGTTGGGGAAACATGTGTAAAGAAACATAAAAACACAAAAACAACGAAAGCTCACACAGGAGTCCTATCGCCATTTTGTGCTTTCGGCCAGCTGTGCCAATGGGTTTTCGGCTAGCAACTAGCGTCGCAACGTTGGCGAAACGGACTCATTGTGTTTGAGTCGTTCTAAGCCCAGGATATGAAATAAACAAAGTGCCAAGAAAATGCGTATTAATATAAACAAAAGGGGAAAATTATTGGGCATGTACGCAAAAAGGATCATAGGATTACGAGTAAGAATGGTAACCGCAGACATGCATGTTTCTGGCTCATTAGCCGTCATCAGTGCGGCATAACCAAGTAGGGCATTGCACTTGGCTAGCAAAAGTGTTGGGTACTTGGGAGCAAAGGATGTTGGGGAAACATGTGTAAAGAAACATAAAAACACAAAAACAACGAAAGCTCACACAGGAGTCCTATCGCCATTTTGTGCTTTCGGCCAGCTGTGCCAATGGGTTTTCGGCTAGCAACTAGCGTCGCAACGTTGGCGAAACGGACTCATTGTGTTTGAGTCGTTCTAAGCCCAGGATATGAAATAAACAAAGTGCCAAGAAAATGCGTATTAATATAAACAAAAGGGGAAAATTATTGGGCATGTACGCAAAAAGGATCATAGGATTACGAGTAAGAATGGTAACCGCAGACATGCATGTTTCTGGCTCATTAGCCGTCATCAGTGCGGCATAACCAAGTAGGGCATTGCACTTGGCTAGCAAAAGTGTTGGGTACTTGGGAGCAAAGGATGTTGGGGAAACATGTGTAAAGAAACATAAAAACACAAAAACAACGAAAGCTCACACAGGAGTCCTATCGCCATTTTGTGCTTTCGGCCAGCTGTGCCAATGGGTTTTCGGCTAGCAACTAGCGTCGCAACGTTGGCGAAACGGACTCATTGTGTTTGAGTCGTTCTAAAATAAATAATCTGTCAAATAATCATTTGGTCCGTCACTATGATATTTATACATTAGTTTAGAGTAGTTTAGACTGTTTTTTGTATATCTATATTCCTTTTTAATGTACTGAATGTTGAAACGGTATTCAAAGGACTTATAGTTATGACTAATAACATTTGTGCTAAATATTTCATCTTTGTTTATTTCATATCCTGGGCTTAGAACGACTCAAACACAATGAGTCCGTTTCGCCAACGTTGCGACGCTAGTTGCTAGCCGAAAACCCATTGGCACAGCTGGCCGAAAGCACAAAATGGCGATAGGACTCCTGTGTGAGCTTTCGTTGTTTTTGTGTTTTTATGTTTCTTTACACATGTTTCCCCAACATCCTTTGCTCCCAAGTACCCAACACTTTTGCTAGCCAAGTGCAATGCCCTACTTGGTTATGCCGCACTGATGACGGCTAATGAGCCAGAAACATGCATGTCTGCGGTTACCATTCTTACTCGTAATCCTATGATCCTTTTTGCGTACATGCCCAATAATTTTCCCCTTTTGTTTATATTAATACGCATTTTCTTGGCACTTTGTTTATTTCATATCCTGGGCTTAGAACGACTCAAACACAATGAGTCCGTTTCGCCAACGTTGCGACGCTAGTTGCTAGCCGAAAACCCATTGGCACAGCTGGCCGAAAGCACAAAATGGCGATAGGACTCCTGTGTGAGCTTTCGTTGTTTTTGTGTTTTTATGTTTCTTTACACATGTTTCCCCAACATCCTTTGCTCCCAAGTACCCAACACTTTTGCTAGCCAAGTGCAATGCCCTACTTGGTTATGCCGCACTGATGACGGCTAATGAGCCAGAAACATGCATGTCTGCGGTTACCATTCTTACTCGTAATCCTATGATCCTTTTTGCGTACATGCCCAATAATTTTCCCCTTTTGTTTATATTAATACGCATTTTCTTGGCACTTTGTTTATTTCATATCCTGGGCTTAGAACGACTCAAACACAATGAGTCCGTTTCGCCAACGTTGCGACGCTAGTTGCTAGCCGAAAACCCATTGGCACAGCTGGCCGAAAGCACAAAATGGCGATAGGACTCCTGTGTGAGCTTTCGTTGTTTTTGTGTTTTTATGTTTCTTTACACATGTTTTCCCAACATCCTTTGCTCCCAAGTACCCAACACTTTTGCTAGCCAAGTGCAATGCCCTACTTGGTTATGCCGCACTGATGACGGCTAATGAGCCAGAAACATGCATGTCTGCGGTTACCATTCTTACTCGTAATCCTATGATCCTTTTTGCGTACATGCCCAATAATTTTCCCCTTTTGTTTATATTAATACGCATTTTCTTGGCACTTTGTTTATTATATATATATATATATATATATATATATATATATATATATATATATATATATATATACTTTATACTAGTTATAATTTAGCAAAATCATTATTACGATATTGGTGGTTAGCGACCCCAAAAACTTGTAGTACCGAGTGCACACTCTTTTTGTATCGAATTTGCATAATATTCTTGGAGACGAGGTCCGTCTTAAGTAACAGGTGTTTCGAAGACCATCGCCATTATTATAATCGTATTTAGCGACTCAAAAAACCACCGAGTACCAAGGGTGCACTGATTTCGTACAGAACTTACATAAAACCCCAGGAGAAGAGGTAAATACCCTCGGTACCAAGTGCCGCGGAGACTTTCGGAATTGTGATATTCGTGTACAGCGACCGCAAAAACCCCGAATTGAACCCATTTTCAGCAATACTTACCGAGTTGTAAGTTTTCTCTCTATTGTCTGTTCGGAATGCACTTTTCGAATGCAGAAATGCAATTTCCCATTTTTACATTATAAAATATAGCGACAAATTTAACGAATCCAATGCCAAAAAACGCATTCCGATCCATCTTACGTTACAAAATTAGGAGGTTTTAGTGCTTTATTTCCTCGACTACCTATTCGTAAAAACGCTGTTTATGTAGCCAACCACCTTAAAAGCATATAGCAGAATATACTGCAACCATGTGACAGTACTTTAGACTACAATACAATACTCATTACTAAATATTATTATTAATATAAAATGCTAAACTTTATATGTATACTTACGTTACAGAATTATAAAATAATCTGTCAAATAATCATTTGGTCCGTCACTATGATATTTATACATTAGTTTAGAGTAGTTTAGACTGTTTTTTGTATATCTATATTCCTTTTTAATGTACTGAATGTTGAAACGGTATTCAAAGGACTTATAGTTATGACTAATAACATTTGTGCTAAATATTTCATCTTTGTTTTTACTGACCAATATACCTTATAAGTGTTTCTGTCTCCCTCTTACTCATACCATTGTATATGTAATGATTTTTCTCATTTAACTCTACACAAATCTTTTCCGCCGAGTGCACGAATAGAAGTATAACTTCAAAAATTAGGTAGGTTTTATAGTTTTATATATTGTTGCGTTAAAAATGAATAAATATGTATGGCTATTTTTAAATTCCTCAATGTAAGTTAAACTAAAGCAAAAAGTTAAGTAATACAAAATCGTAGAACGTTTCCACATAAATTAGTAAAATATTTACATTTGAACAAAATCCTTTAATCTTATAATAATAATAATTGTTCAAAACTCTTTATTAAACAGCTCTTTAACTAGAATATAATTAGAAGGAACATTTCGTTCTCTAGAGTTTCCTTTATTATCTGTTTCAGGTGTACTTGGATTATCTTGAAACATTAATTAGAATTTGACTGATTGGTTGAATTTGAACAGCTATAATCACAGGAATTGCTCCTATATACGAAATTTGATATAACATTAACATTGACAATTAAATCTGCAATTGAAACTAGTGCCAAAATCCACAGAGATCAGCCAATAACAATAACGATAAGCACTATAATAATTCGATGTTTACGATGCGATATTTAAGTGAATAGACAGATTTACATACCTATACCTATTGAATTTCTATTAGAGCAATTAGACAAGAAGAGCAATGTTGATAATAAGATCGCTAAATGATATAAAGTAATCAATTACTATACGAGATTTGCATTAAAATGTGAGATTAAGCTTAATTTACCTCCCCTTTAAAATCTATACTATGCCGATGGACGATCTTTATTTTCTAGGGGTGAAAATTACCCTTTATTGCTAAAACCTATAAAACTATACATTACTGCATAAGTTTAGGAAAATTTGGCTCAAATAATTTGAAAAAGTATTTTGTTTCTTTAAAAATTATTTGTATGTATGTATGTATGAGCAAATTAGGGGTACCAGATATACCAGCGACCTATAGGATCCATTTTGTCCTCCTTTTCTTGTTATACTTCTGATGATTTCTTCAGACTTATAGCAGCTCTTCTAGCCCTATCTTTCTTAGAAAGTTTAGGATATCGTTGGGTTTCAAGTTAGGTAGATCTTTCTCATCTATTTCGTAAGACCCTAGGTATTGTACCCTAGAATAACGTAAAGCAATGCATTATGAGAGTATGTGTGTTGAGGTTTCATCCTCTACCTCACAGAATCTGCAGTTTGCCTTATTTACCAATCCTAGTTTCTTCATGTGTCCTCTTAATAGGCAGTGCCCAGTTAGTATTCGTATTACAATACCGAGGTTATTTTTACTAAGGTTAAGACAGCTGAGAGATCTCTTCTGGATGTAGTTTCCCAAGAGCATCTTTAATTGTCTTAGTCCTTCTAGATCGTCCCAGTTCTTGGATTTTTCGCTATCCATTTTCTCCTTAGTTTTTTTTTTGGTTCTGGTCCCAGGTATGGGTTTCAGCTCCTTCTTTTGCCACCTTGTCTGCTGTTTCGTTTCCTTCTACCCCTAGGAGGGTAACAGTGTTATTCTGTCCTACTTTATTTAGTTTGTCTAGGCATTCCCAGGCCATCTTTGAGCTGATTGTGTGAGAGTTAAGAGCTTTGATGGCTGCTTGTCTATCTGACATGATTACAATCTTTTGTCTACGATAGTTTCTTTTGATATTAAATTCTATACATCTTTTGATGGCACGGATTTTCGCTTGAAAGATGTTTGGGTACGCACGTAGGAAAGGTGTTTGCAAACGGTAAACGGTTTAAAAAAGTTATGAATAGTTTTACTTGAAAAATATGTAGATTTTACGTTATTTAACTTTGAAATTTTTTGATTTTGATTAATAAACTTTACCAAACTATTTGGTTTGTATTGGTCCCACAGCAATTACAAATTAGCATTTTATACAGTTTTCTTAATAGAATACAAACTTACATATCTTCAAAAAAATGATTAAAAACGTTCAGTTTATAGACGACTTTCGATCGTGAACAATTTGAAAAGTTTGCATTTTACAAAAAAAAAATAAAGTTATATGTTAAATTGTTAAATGTTAAATTAAAGATAAAATGATCTTAAGTATTTTTACTTATTATTATTTGTATTATAAAAAAAATATCAGTTAATGGAAAATTGTAATTTCCATTCTGTAGAACACTACTTAGCTTATCTACCAATAAATAAGGCAAAGACAAAATACTAAACGGTAGAATAGCACAGAAAATAAGCGTAAAGCATTCGACCGTATTTAATTGGTTACAAATGCTGCCTTTACGAAACGTACCAACTTCTTTTTAATTAATCTACTCTACTCAATTCCTTTGGGAACCGACAGCCTGTCAGAACGCGGAACTACTTCTGTTGAATTAATGATGCAAATATATTAGCAATGTTGACAAACTTATTCAACACAATGAATGTTGTTCAGTAGAAACTGGAAGATAAAATTAATGTATATGTAATAGCGGTTGACTCCTCTTATTGTATTTCTTGAAGAACCAGCTGTGTCTGTTGGCTCAATATAATATATACATTTATGCATTTAAGATTATTAAAATTGATTTTTATTTATTTTTTTAAGCATTAAACGCATCTGAATATTACTTGACTTAGGTACCACTCTTAACTTTAATCTGATTCGTATATTACCACATCTAAAGTCGCAGATTAAATGCTTTCTGTTTTTTTCTATTGTTCTGAAATTATTCACAAAGTTTTATGCCCCAAATCCAAATAGTATATCAACAATTTTGCAGAGAGGTATTAAGCCTTTAGATCAACAAATATTTCAATAAAACGATTTTTAGCTAGTAAATACAAACCTGTGGTTCCTTAACCCCTTCTTCATCTAACTTGAGTCCTTGTGACTTCGTCTTTCCCATAAGTGAACCATCTGAAGAACATTATTTTGGAGCTATTGATAACATTTACGAATCAGCTGAAGCCTATTTATGAGTTTTAACACCTCTATGAGAATTTAAAGAACTGTCTCTTATGGTGTATAGGTTCCCAAGTAAGTTATGTAGAATTTAGTATCGAGTCCACATTTACTAAATGAAATAAACTATTAATTTGATTTTTAACATAAAGAACTTTCTTGTTGTTACAGATAGCACCAGAAGTGTTCTACATAGAAAAAGTTCGTTAGCACTTACCCCCGAAGAAGAACCTCTAGACATACATGTAAGTGAAAATGTCACAAAAAAATTTAAGGTAGGTATTCTGCTTAAATAATCACAACTTATATGTAAATTTTTCTGATATATAAGGAGGATCAGAATTTTTTGGACTTTTTTGTGTTAACAACATACTTTTGCCTTTAACTTGGATTATTAAATAATTTTTGAATATACACTAAGAAAGGACAGCTTCACCAGGTAATTATAGTTCGTTCCATTTTTTTGATATTTTTAAAAGCTCCCTGTCCACCCAAATACACTAGAGTTTTAAATAAAAATCCCTTCCTGTCAAGCCGATCCGGTTTAGGAAAATTGGGATAGAAAATTACCGGCGGAAATTCGACCGACACGGTAACCGTTCATTCTCTTTCTCTGTATTTTCCATGCAAGATTTCAACTGTGCCGTTGTGTCCTAGTTGTTATTCCCGACGAGAGTGAACATCGATCAAGAGAATATCCTGAATAAAAAATGGGAACTGCCAAAGGAAGTCTGCTGATTCTCTGAGGATCTATTTAAGATAGGACAAGCATTGCTTTGATCTAGTCAACAAAGAGTTAGATAGGGTGTTCAGATACTTAAATTGGAACTTGAAAGGTATTGAATAATTAAATGAAATTTATAACAATAAAAAAATTTAATATTCGAATGGGCTTACGATGTTTGTGAGTTCATTTGTCTCTCTTTATATTCCTAGATTGTATATTGATTTCTATTTCAAGCTTTTAAATTTATGTTTTGATGATGATTTTCTTCAAGATATTGTTGAGACGAGTCGCGGCTTCGTTAGATTGTTTATAAGCTTTTTTTCCAAAGATCATTTGGTCATATTTAATATAAACTTGATTTAAGTAGACAAGGCCAGAAAATAAAAATGAGTCCGGTAAAAGCTTTTACCGAACTATCACAATAATTTTCTGGCCCGGTCCGACAAAATGAGATTTTCTGACCCAAAAATAAACTGGAAATTATTAAATTCTGGCCAGTTAAAAAAAAATATTGTACGTAATACGTCTCAAAAGTGCTTTTACTGGACTCGCAGGCTTGCAGGACTCGCCTGCAGGTCGCCCTGCAACGGCCCACTCCTCCAGTAAAAGGCCACTTTTGGACTTGTTACGTTAACTACTATTAATTGATAATATTGAAACACTTCAATGCAATTTATTCACAATGCAATGAACTATTCTAAATATTTTGAACTCCTCTTAACTGCCCATATATCCCCTTATATAGAAGAAATGCACATTCTAGAATTGACGAGAAACATTATAGAACCTAATCGGTACACACTAGAAAGAGTAAGAATATTCTAGAACAAAATAACCTAAAAACAGTCTTTCAAGTAAAGGTCCTTTTCTTAATCGGTTAACCCGTTACCATATTTTAGACGTTTTCATTTATCTTTGTTTACTTTTTTAGAAGAGCTAAACCTATTAGCATCTCTTCTAACATACTTTTAACATATTCAGAAATTATCGTCCTAAATTTCGATTATAGAAACTGCTCAACTAGGAATTTTTAACACAATTTTTTTTACTCTCTTCGTAAAAAATTTCTCATTGTGAGTTTATTGGGGTCAGATCCCTAAGACCCTCCTTCTCAGATCGTCCCTCTTTATTGGGGTGATTTGCCTACCATATATTATTTTCTACATCAAATGAATTCAGTCCAATATCTTTTGAAATTTCTCCTTACTTTGTGTAATTAATGATAACAGGCGATAATTACTCAAAACTTTGAATAGCTATTCAATTATAACTAATTTATAATCAAATTTTAAACGTTAAATTGAGAGTTTTCTTAATAATTCTTGATGAATAATCTTTTTGTTTTAATCTAGAATATAGATTCAAAAGCTAATGTTTTTTTTTTCCTTTTCTGACTTGTTAATTTTTCACAACACCAATTATCCGAAAATAGCATGACTACAGTCAAGTAAAAGTTGAAATGTACGAGCAAAGTATGTTGTTATTACACACCAGGGAGTCGCTAGACTTGAAATATTCAACAGTTTGTTTCTAACGAGCATTCGATAAACTTAAATGAAACTCTACTACTCCTGTGGGTAAATATCAGGATAAAAGTAGTTCAGGAGTTTGTTTAGTTATTTGACCAAAAACAACAGGTGATTTTATTCACAAACTGTAGACATACTTTTTATTTTAAAGTACAAACATAAACAGCTAAAAAAAGGACCGCAAAGTTTACTTACAAAAACACCACTTAATGGATATTTAAAAGTCGAGTTATCTCTTTACCAAAATTTATTTATATATAGAGCAGAGAAGTTGGACAGCATAACAAACAACGGGTAAATAAAAATAAGTTAGGAAGTATTTGACAAAATAATAGTAAAGTAACAAGGGTTCTATTAGGGCCGGTATACTCTAAGTGTGTTCCGCGGAACCCTAGGGTTCCATGATACCTCTGTCGGGGTTCCGCAAGAATTTAGAAAAAAAAAATCAAAACACCTCTCTCTGGTCGCTCCGCGGTGCCGACTCGAGTATTTTCGAGAATATTATAAAAGCGGCGATCGCGCGTCGTCAGTTGACGATTAGCGTTCGGAGCGATAAGTTACTACCTACTTACAAGCTCGCTAGCGAGAAAATAGTGTTCATTGTTTTACTGCCTGCTGTATTCTGTTGTCTCAGTTTTATACATTTCTTCACTGTAGGTACTAAATTTAGTCTCTTATACGCAGTAACGATTGTGCATTATTTAAACCCCACTATCCTGACGTGTAACATTATAAATAAAGAAGAATGGAACGTTGGCTTAAAGGTGTTAAACGTGTTGCAACAACATCTTCTAATGACGCTGAATGTTCAAAAGTAGTGCGCGCGGAGAATATAGCAATCACCGATCCAGATGATGATGCCACGACGTCAAGCTCGACGGTTTCAAAGACGAAAAGAAGGAAGTATGATGAATCTTATATCAGTTTCGGATTTGTTGATTCCAACGGCTCACCTCTCTGCATGCTCTGTAGTAAACTGCTTCCTAATAGTTCCATGGCACCTGCCAAATTGCGCCGACATTTAGAAACTGTACACCCCGAGTCTAAAGACAAGAATAAGTTCGCAGACTGTCAACCAGGAAGCAACTTCTGAAGATGCCAACCGCTCGTATTGGCGAAACGTCAAGTCAGCAAGACAATCGAAGCCGGCCTAATAGCCCAAAAACCATTGATACAAAAGAATTTTTTGTTCGCAAAAAAGATCAGTTATTAGAAAGTCAAAAAAATATGATGCAAGTAACACAAACTATCAACGAAAAGGCCACGGAGGCATCATATTTAGTTAGCTATCGCATTGCACAAGCAGGTGAAGCGCACACTATCGCTGAAAATTTAATAAAACCATGTGTATTAGACATAACAAAATGTATGCTCGATGAAAAATCTGCAAAGCATCTTTCTACTGTTCCGCTATCAAACGATACTGTTTCACGACGAATCCATGATCTGGCAAGCTACGTCAAACAAGAACTAGTTACACGTCTACAAAATACACGATTCGCCTTGCAAATGGACGAGTCGACTGATGTCACTGGTTTGGCTATCCTGCTGGTTATTGTGAGATATCCATATAAAAGTTCTTTTGAAGAAGACATGCTTATGTGTTCACCTCTGCTTACAAACACTACCGGGGAAGAAATTTTTAATAAAATACAAAATAATACAATACAATAATACAATACAAAAATTAAAGTGAATTTATGGATTTATAATCCTTTTTTACCCAACTTGGAAAAGCCTGAAAACATGTCAAACGAGATATATGAATCTCTTTTAGAAATGTCATCAGACACAAGTATGGAGTCACTGTTCAAAACGACGCCTCTCAATGATTTTTGGTGCAGAATCCAAGATGAATATGCAATGCTTGGCCAAATGGCTCTGGATATTCTTCTCCCGTTCCCAACTACATATTTGTGCGAAACAGGATTCGCTACCTACGCAGCCACGAAAACAAAATATCGCAATAGGCTGGACGCCGAAGCTGATATGAGAGTCCAACTTTCTTCCATCAAACCTGATATCAACCAATTGATGAAAAATAAAAAACAGTTTCATACCTCCCACTAGTTAGATTTTTTCTTTTTTAATGTTTTCTATTATTGTCCTTGGCAAGTGGTGAAGTAAATAATAATTAGTAACTGTTACATTGTACTTTTATTATGCTGATTAATAAAGAATACACTTCTACAATTGTTTTATTGTAGGGTTCCATCAAGTATTTTGCTTCCCAAAAGGGTTCCGTCATTAAAAAAGTTTGAGAACCACTGTATTAGGGAATACCTTAGAAAAATTCTAAGAGCTACCTAATTTCAAATTGAGCTAATAGCTCACTCCTGTGGGTAAATATAAGCATAAAAGTAGTTCAGCAGTTTGTTTAGTTATTTGACCAAAAGCAACAGGTGATTTTATTCACAAACTGTAGACATACTTTTTATTTTAACTTTTTAAAGTACAAACATAAACAGCTAAAAAAGGACCGCAAAGTTTACTTACAAAAACACCACTTAATGGATATTTAAAAGTCGAGTTATCTCTTTACCAAAATTTATTTATATATAGAACAGAGAAGTTGCACAGCATAACAACGGGTAAATAAAAATAAGTTAGGAAGTATTTGACAAAATAATAGTAAAGTAACAAGGGTTCTATTAGGGATAATCTAATTCTAAGAGCTACCTAATTTCAAATTGAGCTAATAGCTCACTCCTGTGGGTTAATATAAGGATAAAAGTAGTTCAGCAGTTTGTTTAGTTATTTGACTAAAAACAACAGGTGATTTTATTCACAAACTCTAGACATAATTTTTATTTTAATAGCTAAAGGGATAACTCAGCTTTTAAATATTCATTAAGTGGAGTTTTTGTAAGTAATTTTTGCGGGTTAAAAACACATTTTTTACAAAAGTAAATATTATTTTTATCATGGAAAATAATATTTTTTTCATACAACATTGGAGTTTAATATAATTCAAGTAATAATTTTGAGACTGCTGGAGTCGTTATACTAGCAGTAGTTGATTTGAAAAAAAAAATAGAAAAAATTCTTTTTCAAAAATCTTTTGCTGTACTGACAGCACTAAATGGTGACGTCTTTTAATTCCATTAATTTCCGTTTTAGAGTCTTCTTCTAGCTCTCAAGACTGCTGGCGTCGTTATATTAGCAGTAGTTGATATAAAAAAAAATATTTTTCAAAAATCTTTTGCTGTACTGGCAGCACTAATTGAGCACTAAATGGTGACGTCTTTTAATTTCATTAGTTTCCGTTTTAGAGTCTTCTTCTAGCTCCCAAGACTGCTGGCGTCGTTATATTAGCAGTAGTTGATTTAAAAAAAAAATATTTTTCAAAAATGTTTTTCTGTACTGGCAGCACTAATTGAGCACTAAATAGTGACGTCTTTTAATTCCATTAGTTTCCGTTCTAGCGCGGTCACGAATGGTACACTGCTAGCTTAATGAAAAGCTAGCAGTGTTCTCATTTTTAGTCCCCCTATCACAGCACCAAATATCTGTTATCAGCACTAAATTAGCACTAAATTTTGAGATATAATACGAGTGATTCTGCCGACTTGACCTTTCTAGCTTTATAGACACACAATAATAGTAATAGTAAAAGCTCTATTTGGGAATACCTTAGAAAAATTCTAAGAGCTACCTAATTTAAAATTGAGCTTTAAGTAATAGATTTCAAAATATTACTTTTATTATAGCAACAATTTAATTAATAATCATATTATTGAAAGCATAGTTTTATTATAGCCAGGGTAACCAGACGAGGATATAAAGCACTAAAAACGGCCTTACCTCCGAAATTTAAACGTCAAGATGGATTTTAATGATTCTTTTTGCATTTGTGAGTATCAGTAAATTTTGTAACCCTATGCAATCATGTTATATTGGAAAACTGCATTTGCGCATACAAAAAACGCATTTTTAAAGGTCATTTTAAACATTACTCGTTATTTATATGGGTGGAAATGAGTTCAATTTTGTTATTCGCTTATTAAAACGAGTTGACTTACAAGTCATCTCCAGTACCTGGTGTCCAGGATACCTAGGTACTGTTTACGTTGTGTCTTGGAGTTTTCGGTAATATCGTTATACAATTAGTCAAAATTCCATACTTGGAGGTTTTGGGGCTTGATGAAAACTAATATGACATTAAAAGTAATCTACGGATTATCTGGTGCCCAGAATACTTAGGTACTGTTTAGCTTGTCTCCTGGAGTTTTTGGTAATATCGTTATATAATTAGTCGAAACTCATAATTCGAGGATTTTTGCAATAAATTTTCTATATATTCAATGAAACTTTAGGAGATGACGTAAAGGTTGCTGTGCTAAGCACTAGATACTCCGAAGATCGCTTTTGATATTATATAAGTTCTCAGTGAGCCCAAAAACCCACCAGTACTAAGTATGGTCTAATTGTTTTATGTATTTACCGTAACTCCTGAAGACGAGGTAAATCGTAGGAATTCTGTGCACCAGGTACTCCGGAGATGATTCCAGTACATGAATTCTTCGCTATCCATTTTTTTCCTTAGTTTTTCTAAGATTGTACTACTGCTGATTCCACAGGATGGTTCTGGTCCCAGGTATGGGGTTTCAGCTCCTTCTTTTGTAACCTTCTCTGCTGTTTCTTTTCCTTCTATTCTTATGTGTCCTGGAACCCATGGGAGGTAACAGTGTTATTCTTTCCTAGAGCGTTTAATTTGCCTAGGCATTCCCAGACCATCTTTGAACTGACTGTATCTGAGGTCAGAGCATTGATGGCTGCTTGACTATCTAACATGATCTTTCATGATTCTTTCAAAGTTAAAGTCTATACATCTTTCGATGCTCTCACATCATACGTATATTTGGTCAAATTATACTTCAGAGCGTGATCACAAGTGATCACAACTCATTTCAAGTGATTCCAAGCGATTCAAGTGGTTGCATTGGATTTCGAAAAAACAAAAATGATTCTTTAGTTATGCTTAAAAGTAATTTCATAATTTTCATTCGTATGTTTATTCAAATAATATTTTATCTACTCTACCTCATATTATGTATCAATTTTTAGTTCGTGAAAACTGTCATTATAGACAGCAGTGCGTGAAGGATTGAAAGTGTGCGTGAAGTAACAATGTATTTTTTGTACAACTGTCATTAAAAGTGACACTTTTAATGATAGCAAACAATGTTAAAAACGATTGTTTACATAGCAGCGTGTTAAAAATACTTTTAACACGTTTCCATGTAAACAAGTTACTTTTAACACGGTTTAGTTTACTTTTAACACGGTTTGGTTTATTGTCATTGCAAATTCGCTCGTTTCATTATCAAAATAGGGAAGTTGTACAAAAAACATTGTATGATATTTGTGTTAAAAGTGATTTTATTTTGTTCGTGAAATTGTTCAATTCGCTCCGCTCATTTCACAAACGTTTTCACTCACAAAATAAAACCTCACTTTTAACACTCATATCATAAATAACTATTAAATGGGATTTACTTTTTCGCACTGTTTTTGACACACCTTCATACAATCAAATATCCTTAGCATTAGCGTTGTCATGGTATTGCTATGAGAGCATTAAACTTCAACAAACGTTATTCTGACAGTGTTTAAATTTTCAAATTTGAATTTGTAATTATTTTTTATTTGTTTATCATAGATAAAATATTGTATGAAACTGTGCGTGAAGTGCTTTTTGCGCACTTACGCGATATATAGCACTCGCTTCGCTCGTGCTCTAAACATCGCGTGTGTGCGCAAAAAGCATACTTCACGAACTGTTTCATAAATAACTATTAGAGCGTTATGCTACCCTTTTCGGTCATTCCCTAGACGCCACATCAGTTTTTTTCAGTAAAATTATTATTTAATTAAACTGATTTTTACTTTTATTAGATTTAAACGAACTTCATCACCTTAACAAGAATTTATTCCAGGTATTTCTGGATGATCCCGGCCAAAATTAAAACGAAACAGAATGAAAAATATCTATCACGCTTTTGGCATTATATCTCAAGAGAGACCGGGAACGAAAATGAGTGAAAAAACGGTTTTATTAATATTTGCCAACCAACTGTTTGGCTCGAACATTCTTTTTCGTATTTTTCTTTCGAAGAAGAATTTAAATTTAAGCTCATTTACTTTTTAATTAACTGGTTTTTCAGTTGGCATCGGTGTCAGACTCAGAAAGCTGCAGCTTTAAGCTTTGAAATATTACACTTTTTGTTATGTTCACATCATTAAAAAAAAATTTAGTTGTCAAATAATATGTACTTTAAACCAGAGAATAAAAACTTTTTAAAAAAAATTAAACCGCCTTCAAAAAAAAAATGCTCTAAAAAGCCAGAAATAATTTTTTTATTTCTTAATAAAATTGGAACCAACTAGGCGTCTGATTTCGATTTCCTTGAAGTCGGCTCCAATGGCAAATTACCCTCTATTTGAATCTTAGCAATTAAATCTAGATTTCGAATGTTAGTTACTCAAACCTTTTACAAAGATATAAACCATTGGAGCCGACTTCAAGGAAATCGAAATCAGATGCCTAGTTGGTTCCAATTTTATTAAGAAACTAGCGGACCCGGCGAACTTCGCATCGCCTAACACTAATGTTTTTTCCATTTTTTTTTATTTTACGGTTAATTTTTTGTATTTTTTATCATATTTTCTCGTTAGTTACCAGTTTTTACTATTATTTATAGTACTTTGTAATTTATCGGTTAGGTATATTATATATTAAATGCGCCACCTAACGGTGGCGTCATAGTTCTTAGGTACGTAAGTTTTGCTCTTTTAAATATATGAGATATCAACTGCGCTACCTTACGGTGGCGTCATAGTACTTAATTATGTAAGAATTACAGGTGTAAATTATTAACATCTCAACTGCGCCACCTTAGGGTAGCGTCATAATGATTAATTTCGTAATAAACGCGTCCGATCGCCGCAAAATTCAAAGTGCTATAAGGAAAATCGCGGCATCCGTTGCTGGCGCCCATGCCGGCCAGTACCACCGCAAGCGCTACATCCCGCAATTTTAAATCTGCAATATCTTGGAAAAAAATCATTTAAATCTTGTGCTGTAAAGGACCATATAGATCTATATTAAATGAACAATGTATTTATGCTATTTAATTGGATAAGGATTAATGCTGTATTGATTAAAATCGCTTCGAAAATTAGCCATTATTTGTCGAAAAAGGTAAATGACAAAAAAATGTTATTGTGGGATATCCATAAGAGATAGACATATACCATCGCGGAGTTTTCTGTAGACCTTTTCAATGTGTACAAATAATTAGTACATTATTTTGATAATTCTCGTAGGGTTCAACCTGCGTTTGCAATGTAAGCGGAAAAAAATTGATAATTAACGACATCAGTATTTCTCCACTACTTAATGGATGTTATTATAGATATAAACCTTCCTCTTGAATCACTCTATCTATTAACAAAAAAAAAACGCATCAAAATCCATTGGGTAGTTTTAAAGATTTAAGCATACAAAGGGAAATAGGGACAGAAAAAGCGACTTTGTTTTATACTATGTATTGATAAAAAATGTATTTCTGGCTTTTTAGAGCATTTTTTTTGAAGGTGGTTTAATTTTTTTTTTAAAGTTTTTATTTTATCATTTTTAGTTGCTACTTTATTCATGATGTACTATTTTCAAAGCCTTTCAATAACCGTGCAAGAGGTACTGAGTTTAATCCCCAACAATCCCGATATGTACCAATGTGACTTTTTGGAGACATAAGTAAATTGTCTAACACCTAGAAACAAGAAGCACGCACGGTAAAGGAAAACATCGTGATGAAACGTTGAATTAATTGTCTGAAATCACCAACTC
Organism: Altica lythri; assembly: GCA_964028335.1. Lineage (NCBI taxonomy): Eukaryota > Metazoa > Arthropoda > Insecta > Coleoptera > Chrysomelidae > Altica > Altica lythri. The sequence continues at coordinate 19,809,616 of OZ034809.1, forward strand.
GCAGTAAGCAAGAGAATTGATTAAATGCTCATTTCTTCTCCTTGTAAGAAGAGGTCTTTGGCTTAAGAGTGGGACAGTAACGGGCTAATTATTATGTTTTAATGTTATACATCATTATTAACAAATTAACTGAACTGCAGAGCTTATTCTGTTGATTTTTGTGGTATTTTTTGGAAGATCTTTCACATTAATGACCAGACCTTAATCAAATTTCCATGGGACCACGCGGACACTCTACTCTTTTGAATACAAAAAGATTTTTTCAAATCGGATTATAAATACCGGAGATATTCGGTAACATATATAAAAAAATAAGGTCAAACAGAGACTCTTCTCCTTATTTCCGGGAATATCTTTCACATTGATGACCAGACCTTAACCAAATTTCTATGGGACCAATGGGACACTCTACTCTTTTGAATGCAAAAAGAATTTTTTAAATCGGATTATAAATACCGGAGATATTCGGTAACATATATAAAAAAATATGGTCAAACTGAGACTCTTCTCCTTATTTCCGGGAATATCTTTCACATTGATGACCAGACCTTAACCAAATTTCTATGGGACCAATGGGACACTCTACTCTTTTGAATGCAAAAAGAATTTTTTAAATCGGATTATAAATACCGGAGATATTCGGTAACATCCATAAAAAAAAAAAATATGGTCGAATTGATAACCTTCTCCTTTTTTGAAGTCGGTTAAAAATAATTAAGGTTGTTTATTATATAATATATTATTTTATGAGAAGTGAATTTGTTCACTTTTATGGCGAGTTTAAGCAGGTTTTCTAAAATTTCTGCTTTTATTCGCATCTTTTTCTTAATTAAATTAAGTATTATTCGATATTTTGTTAATTTACATTAACACTCCGTGGAAATAAATCTTAGAAAGAAATTCTATCAACGTCAAGACCAGGATTTGTTCTATTGTTAGGGATTTAAATTTAATTGTTTTTAAATTTTGAACGGTCACGTCGTCGTTGCAAAAATTTTCCGAGATAGCCGCAACTTCTGTCATTCTTACAATTATCTTGTAATCGTAACGTACGCTTAAATAAAACCAATACATTTCCGGACGACAATGTAAACATTTGAGTCCGGAAATGTGCTGTTACTACGAGATACACATACTATTTCTGAAATCGCATTAAATATAATCGTAAATTAAGAAAGTTTTTTATATGCATAACTGTTATTTTCTATGAAACCGTTTCGTTGACATTGTTTGTTAATCTTAAAATGGACAGTGACGATGATGTTCAGAGGTGCAAAACGCCTCGAGAGTTACTAAGCACCGCTACTAATGTGGTTTTAAATTTATTGCCAAATAAATCCAAGGCAAAATATGAATTTGCTTATAAACGTTCTATGGATCATTCCCGTACAGTACGGAAAAAATATTCCTGTACAGTCCGGAAAAGTTAGTTGCCCAGCAACGGACTAAAATACAGGAATAGTATATTTTGCGGCTCGAATTTGATCCGAGAAACTAGACATTTCCAAACGATTTCAGAAAAAATAATTTGTGCTGTCGTTTTGCTTTTAAATGGGTATTTTTTACGTTGGATTTCATGTGCTCTTGTTCTCTTATGAACCAACCGCCACTGTTTAATTCAATATGTGTTTAATTTCATTATACT